>OZ023174.1:9696587-12121587 GCA_963678695.2 Diplodus puntazzo | reverse complement strand
TTAAGTCATCAGTTGATCATTACAGCATCTGAGGAAATGTCAACCCGGCCAATTAGGAGGGGGGGCTGCTGGAGAGAGGAAATGCAGTCTTCAGTGTTGCAAGAGACAATTTCAAGCTCATTTGTAGTTCTTAATTCACCAAAGTAACACGATAATTCAAATATTACATTACATATTTATAAAAGTCAGTCATTCAGTCCTAACTGTAAAATCAAACATCTCTTTGGACAGTAAAACCAGCAGTACTCAGCTAATGTCAGCTATCATATCTAATGTTAGCTAATGTCTGCTGTCATAGCTAATGCCAACTAATGCCAGCTATGGCTCACATCTGCTAATGCCAGCTATCATAGCTACCATCAGCTAATGTCAGCTATCATAGCTACCATCAGCTAATGCCAGCTATCATAGCTACCATCAGCTAATGTCAGCTATCATGGCTCACATCTGCTAATGTCAGCTATCATAGTTAATCAGAAACAGAATCAGAATTCCTTTATTTGTCTTGCAAATGGGGACATTTCTTTGTCACAGCAGACAATGGACAGTAATATTGTAAAAACAATAATAATAGTAAAAAAAAGGCAATATAATAAAAGGTAAAAAATAGAAATAGACTCATATGTCTGCTGTCACAGCTAAAGTCTGCTAATGTCAGCAATTATAGCGAATACCAACTATGGTTAACATCTGTTAATGTCAACTATCATAGTTAACGTCAGCTAATGTCAACTATAGCTAACATCTGCTTATTTCAGCATCAAAGCTAATGTTAGCTAATGTTAGCATCATAACTAATGTCAGCTATCACAGCTAACATTTAATTATACTTGAAAAACAATTGGAGTTCAATGCCACATTTTCCTGTTTCACTTCAGGTTGTGTTTTCAGTGCCATCATTTAATGTCACTGTTCTTAATAAACTCTAAGTAACAAAATACAGGCGTTAGTTATATAGAAGAAATGTTTCCTTTCAGAACCACAATGAAAAATGTCACAAGTTCATGTAGGTATCCAGAAGTATGGGATATTATAAATGTAATTTACCTAAAGACCAAATTTCCTATATTCACCATAACCTATTTACATCATATTTGAATAAGCAGCTATTTTGTAATGAATTTAAAGTTTGCTCTCATTCAAATATAGCTCGTATTCACATAAATAGCCTTTTCACTTAAAGCCGTGGAAAAGTAAAACAAGCGTCGAGAAAAAATGAAAGACCTCATTGTTTGTCTTCACCGGTAGCAGATAAGGCTAAAAGTTGCTATGGAAACTCAGCCAACTGGAGCCAGGGTCCAATTTAGGAAAACCACAAAGTCAACACGAACGCGTGCGACGGCTGGGAGGAAATCAAAAAAAAGTTGTGATTATGCAGGCCATAATCAGAAGTCAAAATATATAAACTCGAAGGGCCCTTGGATACTGTGACACATCACCATTAATTTCCATCAGGTTCAGGTAAACTATCATTCTGGGGGCGCAGGCGGAGGCACGATGACACATTTACAGTATATATAATGTGAGACTGTCACTGCTGCAGAAACCATATCCTTTTATTTATCCAAGGCAAGGCCAAACGCTGCTATGGTTACGTGCTTCCTTTTAAATGTTTTAAATCAACCACATCTCTTCAGGCTGAGACATTAAGCTAATATCTTCATAGTCCCACTAACAAAAAAGAAACTGAGGGGCAGTGTAAGACCAGCAGGATGTCAGACCATGGAAAAGAAAGAAGTGGTTTCTGGTTCTGTTTAAAGAAAACTGTAGCTAACTTATTACCTTTTTTACAATATTCAAAATGAACTAACCAGAAAGTTAGACACTGCAGTTCAGGAAACACTATTAAAGAATTTTTTCTCCAACAGTTTATGATATTTTAAACTCTAATCTAATATATGTAATCTAATACATCCAAGACATAACATAAAGAGTGGTGTGGCCGCATCACGTATTTTTCTAACCTTTTTACCAACAGGCAGATATTAATCTCTTCAAAATATGAAAATAGCTTCAACATATCACCACTGTACAGTAAATGTGAAAACACATTTCTACGAGGGCCAGCTCTGTGTGAGGCTCCCTCTGTTTTTCTTATCTGGCTGTGATTAGGATGCAGCGGGCTGACATTGATCAGGACGCCGTTGGCCAAATTGTGCCGCAAGTCTGTAGAGCAGTTAGACTCCAATTAACACGGGCCAAAGTGATTTCCTTGGTCAGTGGTAATTATGATGTGAATGTTCAGCATGTGCCTCGCAAGAACATGGATTTTCAGAAATCTTCATATAATGCAAAGGTTTGACCGACTCCTAGTCAGAGTCAAGGATAAAAAAAAGGGATTAGAGATTAAAAAGAAATGAAATAAAAGCAAGATAACAACAAGATAAGAAGAGAAATCCTTCACCCCAAACTTTTTTTTAAAAAACGAAAAAACATTAATTTTATGTATAATACTTGAATAATAAACACTTGAAAAACATGTTTACGTTGAAGTTCCCCAAAAGTTTATATGTCATGACTGAATGAATGCATGAGGTTAATTTAGTCAGATTAAGTTATTTCATTTCTATCCACATGACAGAAAAAAAACAACTTTGCATTAAATATGACAATAAAATTAAATCCAAAGTGACTCTAAAGGAAAAATGTGAATCGTAAAAAAAGCATTACGAGACTTATGCACACTGAAACAACTAACGCAGGTTCTAAAAACATGTTAATTGTACACAGATAAAAAAATATACAGCAAAAATAACAAAAAATATAAAAATGACAAAGTAATACACAAAATAAATCGACGAATGGTTCGGCTTCATTTGCAAATATATCCACTGAAATGTTAAATGCATGGCTTTGCGATCTAAAATTCCTATATAACACATGAATCTATTTATAGCGTGTCTGTCAAGAGTATATGAAATATCTCACCATCTTCCTCCTCTCTCCATCATGCCTGCCCTTAACTGTGAGTTCAGACAAACAATGGTAGTCAGGAAGCATTACCACAATAGCCATGGTAATGTCATTATCAGCGCACCACAGCTAGGAATCAGGGTTAGAATAATAGCTCGATATAACGCGAGGCTGATGTGTAGAATAAAAAATAAAGTCTTTATGTGCAGATATTTAGAGACTTGATACGCAGAAACCAGAGAACAAAGACCGCTGGTACCTCTTTAACTCCCCAAACCAGCAAAATACACATGTCAGTTTTTCCCCCTTATTCATGCCAGTTTGATTCCAGGCCTTCATCTCACCTCACATGCTGGAAACTACAGTTATCTAGTTTGCTAATCTTTTGCTAACTTCATGTCATTTGTACATGACAAGCGTGTCTCGTCTCAGTCTGGAGAAAAAGTCCTTTTACACTTCCAGTTTTAGCACGGGGCGACTCCCGCCGCTGGTGTGGTACCTGTCCAAGAACAACTTGTCTGAGGTCGCAGCAGAGCCAGGGCCTGACACAGTGATTATAGGTGGTGCTCCGGGTGAGGAAAGCTGCGGTTTTCGTGCTAAATATCTGAGAAATCCATTGTGAGCTTCACCTTTTTCTGAGGTAGCGCTTGACTGAATTATTAGCCGAAGGGAGGAAGCGCGAAAGTCCCCGGGCTGTTACTGGGAGCTATATCTCAGCCGTACAGCGGCGCGGATAGGCCCGGGTGTTAAGGACAAACACTCACATGTGCGTTATGCATTTTCAGAGTGTTTATTTGTTTGAACAGGAGATATTGGAATCAGAGAGCGGATCATTTTGAATGACAGAACGGGAGGATTTGGGGTGATCGTCGCTCTAGATGTCACTTTTTTGGGAGGGGAATAAACCATAATCCACACTCCAATGGAGCCATTGTGTTTGGCAGCGCTTACCTCATGTGTACCAGCAAATCTCCGTGATGGAAGGATTGAGATGTGGGGAGCGCCTGTTGGTTTGGAAAAACTATATCTTTCTATCTGAAGAGCCATAATGTCAAGCGCGTTACAGTCCATCAGCTGGATACCTGCCACGAATAACTTCTACCAAGAGGACTCTGGGGAGCCGTATCACAAACTTTTTTTCCCCCCCTCTCTTTTCAGACAGAACCGCCTTATGACATGCTACAGCAGACTCACGCAAAATAATCAAACACTTGACATGTAACATCTCTCTTTTTTTTGTGGTGGTGGGTGCGAGGGTGGGCCTACATACGTGTGGCATGTTTCGGGGGGCGGGAAGAAAAACGGTGAGCGCGATGCGTGTACGGATCGTCATGACGTGTTTTCGAGCCGCACAGGACACATTGTAAACTCTATCAGTCACCCAATAAATCCTGCTGGAGGGAAAACACAACACAAGATATATGGCTGTTTAATGATCCCGGGCTGAGGTGGAGGTGTAGCCGGACTGGACTGAGCCTGAATAGGGTGTGTGGGTTCAGCGGGAGAGAGAGAGCAGGGGGGGAGGGTGGGCGCTGGGGGGTGTAATCCACTGGGAGTACATTCAGCTAGGAGAGCCCTACACGGGGGTAGACACAAGGCCCTAGTCACAAGGGGTTAATTGTAGGTGTTTAAAGAGCACATGTCATTAAAGAGCCGGTGGGTGGAAAGAGTTCTATATTTATACACGGCAATGGAGGTAATGAGGTGAAATTATTCTGTCCGACAGAGATGGGATGTGACCACAAGCGGGCTGGTGGAGACTCTCCCTGCCCGGGCTCGGACTCTTGAGAATGTTTTCAGTCCAAATAACGGGCGCTGAAACGTAAGCTTGTTAATTAATTCCCATTTACATACGGCCAGCTGTGGTTTCCATACAGCCCCGGCGCCCTGTCACGGCAGCGGGCGATTGATTGACTAATTAATGATTCCCCAGATGCAACAATTAAATCGAAATTAACTTAATAGGCCTCGGACGGTATTACGCCAGGGTGATGTTTTCACTACTCGTGTTTACATGATAACACACATAAACACAGGCTTACGCGGCGAGGAATCACACTGGTAACTTGAAGACTTTCAGGGTTTTCTCGTTTTCTTGAGGGAGGCACACTTGTGTAACTCTTTGCTTTATGCAGATCAGTGTGTTTTTTTAGCGCTGAAGCCGTGCTGCGAAGAAGCAATTTAAGATTGATCAAGTGCAAACATCCCAGGGATGATTAAACAAGCTGTCTGTGCTCCACTAGAGGGAGCAACTCCATAGGGATCAGACGCAGGAGACATGATTACATGACACTCTCTGCTATCAGTTGATGCAGCACGACATAATGTCTAGATATTGTCACAGGCTTCAGAACAGTGTCAAAGCATTGATTTATAAATGAGCATAGAGGAGTAAAATGGACAAATAACTGTGACCTCTTCATTGAATGACTAGTTTCCATAATCCTAAAGAAAGATTGTTGCGTTTCAGTTTAAGTCTTGAAACTTGATGATAGCCAGAGCAGTATTTCTACATGTTTCTAAAATATTTTTTATATATTTAGTATGTGTATTTGTTTATCTTTTTATACAATTTTACTCATATTTCATATCATTTAGTGATTGCATTAGTTAAATGTTAATAATATGACCAATATGACTTGGTAAGACTTCCCATAAAGCTCATGCCTGTAATGCCTTATATTGCATCTATAGCGCCATATTATCATAGTCACAAGTGCTTATGAATATTCATAATGCTTAAATACAATTGGCATTACTCATTATCACAGAAATGACTATAATGCATTAAAAACATGAATATGCCGTTTTAAATATGTCTTTTAAAAGCTGAAAATATGAGGAATCAGGAATCCGATTACCCCAGGATTCCCAAGTAAAGTGGACTATTACATTTACGCTGTATGAGCTAAAAAGTTTTAACAACATAAAATTATTAAACATCTTTACTTGGTAATTTTGAGGTGATAGATTTCCTTGACTTGTTTTTTAAGGTAATTTGTTTTTTACAGTGTATAATATAGGTGAATGCCTGTTAATATAATACATTTTACTGCATTTTTTGCATTGACTTTGTCTTTTTTTTTTTTTTAAATAAACTTAAACTATGACCACTTACTTAATTAATACATTACAAGCTGACTATAAGTCACAGTGTTTCCACTGTAATCGCCATCAACAGTAAATTACTGTAAAATCTACCTCGGTACCGTAGAATGTGAGATTTACATTATAACACTGCTAGAAGAAAAAGATTTAAAAATAGTGAGAGCAATCAACATTTACATCATTATACTGTTTTTACAAAGAACAGTACATTGCTACACAGCATTTACTGTATTTTTACAGCAATTTGTCCCAGTGATTATATTGTACTATAGGTGTGTTATCATATGAATTGCATTGTAAACATGGGCTTTAGAGTAAATGTTACAAAATCTTGATGTTTCTGCGAATACAAATTTGAAATTGTGAAATGTATAAGAAAGAATGACGTAACATTACTTTCTTTTATACTGAATGGTTGTTTTAGGAATGCTTTTTAAAAAGTAGCCCTTTCCCCATTAAATAGAAGAGACAACGCACATGTTGTGTACTCTGCTGGTCAGTCAGGTGTGGTCTCTGGCCAGGTCTGGATGGACATTGGAAGGAATACAGCCTGAGGATGTCCGCAGGGAAGAGCTTGTGGTTGCCAGAACCTGATCATTGGGAAGGTGCATGTAACCGAAGAAAAAAAGAAAACGGTTAAATGAGCAACCTGCCAAAATCATCATACAATTTCTGGAGCCCTCGAAAATGCCAAGGGGAAGCATGATCTCCTTCCCCTTCGCTTGATAGTTTGCTTAAATTACTGCTCGACTTCCTTTAAATCCCTGTTAGGCAGCATTTTCTTGTTTTTTTTTCAAGTGAAGAAAACAGCAGAGAAATGGCAGAACACTCGAGAGAAGTGAGAGTCTTTCTGCTCAGGTTGTGATTAATAGACGCGCGCGGCAATGAAACGTCTGTCATTCATGCAGCATTTTCCCCTGGCGCTCGGGTTACGTGGACTGAAGCGGCGTTTGTCCGTATTAGCGAGGGCCCAGTTTTTTACCCTTCCTGTCTGCCTTGCCTGCTGGTAAAGGAGAGAGGCCAGAGCGCTATGGCATGACGGTCAGTGGCACCCGCCCTGCATTTCCATCGGCGCCTGCTGTCCGCGCCAAGGCTGAAAAAGTTGAGATGGCTGATATATACACTCTCACACATGGGGCCATCAAAAATAAGTAAGAGGGGCCACCTCAATCTGGACTGATAGACTTTCAGAAAGTATGAAAAACGTGAACGCGGATCTTTTGGACGAGTAAGCATAGATCCATCGTGCCTTCAGCAGGAATGCGAGCTCTGAGTCGACGGTGGCAGAGACTCCTTTTCGGACAAACACTCCAAGCTTAAAGCACTTGCTAGCATGACACGGAGTATAAATAGAACTCATCGGTGACATGGCACGCAGTTGGCACGCTCGGTGTTGATAGTCAAAACGTCATGAGCTGGACACGTATTTCATTACGTGTGCTTTTGATTTAAGCACGAGAAGAGTGGCCTGCCTCAGGCTAACCTACACAAAACGGTGATTCACTGCCTTTGTGTCAATATTCCTTTTGGCTCCTGTCTTTCGGTATGGCTTTTCCAGAGTGAGGGCGACCTGCCGTGGTCATACAGGGCCTGTCTGGGGCTTCCTCGCTACGTTGTTTCACTACATCTTTACGGGAAAAGACACTGCTTCTCTTTCCTTAAACTCATTTAGAGACGTTGCTAGTAATATATTATGATAATTATGATCCTAAATCACCCCCACCCCACCCCAAAAAAAAAAAAAAATTAATGTGCTGACAATCCCCAGATTTGATTTGAATGTTCGCCTTCAAGCTTTGCAGTCTTATGTAAATTCTTATGTCACTCAGTGGAATCAACCACAAACTGAAGCGGTCTCTATTCAGAAACTTCACTTTGCTTTGAAGCGAAGCCCAGCAGACAAACTGAGCCGTCAGTCATGATTAGGAGATTAAAAAACACCACGACATCCGTCACCTTTGTCCCGAAGTTGTGTTTCCTGAGCACAATTTGATAGTTTAATAACTGTGTGCAGGTTCTTAGTATGTGTTGTATCCTGAAAACTGTCAAATCAAGTGGATTTTTCAACTACATGAGATGGATGTTTCTTTCTTTTCATGTCGTTTTCACTTCTTTGTAATTCTAAGAATATGTTGAGACCAAATCAATCCCTTAATTTATTCCACGGAAGTGTTTGGGGTAAGGGTTGTGGTGACTGACATAATTGATGTCAGGAAGTAGAAATAAAACAAAACAGACAAAGGAAACCTACTACATATGTGACAGGTGAGGTTGTGTGGCTGAGATGTGATGTTTACAACAAATATGCTCAGAAATGTGAATGATGTCATCCACATTAAACGAGCTGAGAGCTCAGAGGCTCGCTTCTGCCGATAGCTGTTATCCATCAACAGAGAGTTCGTTCTTTTGCAACGTCCATCTGAAATTCTGTAACGGACTCGGCTATATCTTTAATGAGTCGTCAGGCTTCTTAAAGGATCGTCCTCAGGTCATCACATCATGTGATGGTTAAAAACAGCCACAATTCATTCTTTGCCAGATGTGCTGCATTTGTTTAGACAGAAAGAATTTGGATGATTTAAATATCCTGAAGCACCTGAGTTTGACAGCATGAACTCCAAAGTGAGTTCAGTACCAACAAAAGTGCTTAAATAAATGTTGCCAATATATGTTTTTCTGCAAGTCATATATATGTTAAAACTTTACATGACTTTATGTTTCAACTTAACATTTCTCAAGGTTCAGTTCATGTTGTGACAATGGGGTTAGGGAAATATCGTGTTTTTGCTGACCTGATTCTAACTCAACCGCCAGAATGAATAGTTGCTAACTATGTTTCTGCAAAACCTCAGGTAGGTTGAAATGGAACGGTTCTTTATGTTGCGACATTACATTTGTTTATGTTGCAGGTTTAGTTTTTTTTCTCTTTCTTTTTTTTTCACTTAGAGCTCATACTCAGGTCAGGATTGGGAAACGGATCACGGATGGAGCTGGTCCAACTTCCTGTAAGAAAAAAATGGCCGATTTTGGTCTCAACAAAAGTGGCCGGAAATGCTCGCAGGTCTGCTTGAATCCAGCGGTATGACTAAAATTGCAGTCAGCTGTTTGGCACCATCCCCTCCACCTCCTGATGTAAAAGATGGCTAATAAGCATATAATATGGAACTGATACGCCATGTTTGATCCAAATGTCAACCTTGGACGTATCTGTGGTCTGCAGAGATGTTAACACTAACATTTTATCCTGGCGATGCTGCTGCACATTTCGTACACAGATGTGATTGTATCTATAGTTTGAACTATAAAATTCCAACATTCTGGCAACTGGGCTGTGAATACACAGCCATGGCTGGTCTTCCAGCCTCTGAGCACCTATAGCTGCCGCTGCAGAGGAAATACTCATCAGCGTACGCCACAATTAAGCCACATATCATCAACACCAATCCCCAGTAGGAGTGATGGAACTATGTTTGCTGTGCTTTGTTTTGGAAACCCTACGGTGGCCTTTTGATGGGAATCACAGGTCCGTCCTGGTCGGGCAGCTGCTGGAGAGATCATCGTCTGCGTTTGCATGGCACCCGCTGAGAGGCCCGAGCACCATGGGAGAGCTCTCCCAGATAATTTCCATAAATGTGAGTTATGTGTCTCTTTTCCACTTTGGCGAAGGTCCCTCGGGGAGGACGCCGGGATAAACGCGCACGCTGTGACATCCGTAGACCGATAAGTTATCCGCAAATGTGTTTGAGGATTTACAGAGATTTGTTTACTGCAGTTTGGTAGCGAACATTTTAATGGGGAGAACATTTGACCCCCCGACTTGTGAAAAAAAGACATTGCTGGATGTGTTGAAGAGATAATAACTCATGTGCTTGAGCCTCGATGTTTAAGCCATCACCTCAAGTACGTGGTGTATCACATATAGGCACACACAGGTGAATTATCCTGGATCGGGACGGCAAACAACCTACAAAACGCAACATATCAATCCCTCCAAATCATCACATCTTTAAAAGTTGGCTCTCATGTGATATTATTGTGATGACATTAAACATAACAAGATATTGACCACAAATGTACCAAGGTAAACGATTCAACGACTCACTTTTAAAGCTGATAAGTCAATTTCCCCCTAACTCTGGAACTCCACAGTTATTTTCACATTCGCAGCCCCTTTCTTTCTTGTTTTACTTTCTCTAAACAGCAATAAAAACAGATATCCCGGTGTCACGGTCTATTTCATTTAAGAATTCTCCCTGTCTTCTTTCCTGTTTTGGCTAAGCTCGCAAGGTAAACCGGATACGTACCTGCTGTAGGCACAATTAAATCCCTACAGAAAGGTCTGCATGGGTCAGGAGAAAAGCTTGTCTGAAATCAGAAGAAGCTCAATAAAAACGCAATGCGTTTACCAGTGTTGTTGTGAGGCAGTGAAATACAGGGATGGTAATGACTTTTTATTATTGTATGGACAGACGGGAAGGGGAAGAGCATAAACACAACTAAAAGTTCATGTTGAAGTGGTATTTTTTAAAGGAGACCTGTCATGCTTTTTAGTTTTTATCCTTTCCATCAACGTTTAATGTTCATGTGCTTGTTGAAGTTGAAAAGGTCAACAAAAAGCTCCTCTCTCCCACAGAAAACACTGCTCCTGAAATGCCTCGTCAGTAGCCCCGCCTTTAATTCTGTTACTTTGTGAAATCACAGTGTCCCACATTTTCATAATTTAATGCCTAGCAGCTACTTTTAAGCATAAAAATTGATTCAGCACAGCTTCTTTGTTGTTGTTAGCAGTGCTGGCCCACGCGTGTGTAAGCTGACCAATCAGAGCAGACTGGGTATTCAGCAGGGCGGGCCTTAAAGAGACAGGAGCTAAAACAGAGCGTTTTAGACAGAGGGGGAATAGAGAGCTGCAGCATTGGAAAATATCAGAAAATTGATGCGTTGTGATGTGATTTGGAACATTAAAGCCTTTAAACCTATTCTAGTAGTAACATGAAATAAAATTATGAACCTGAAAATGAGCAAAAGATGTCTCCTTTAACAGGTGTTTGTTAAAGTTCACTAAACATTTGAGGAACTGTCTCTTTTACCCAACCAGAAAGGGTAAAAATACTGAAATGAGACCAAATATCAACACTTTCCCACTGAGTTTTTGGAAGCCTCAGATTTTGTTGTGGTCAGATAATATTCAGCCTGAGAAAATTGGGAGAAATAATGACAATATTCCTCTTACAAATAAGAGCCGAAATACTGAAATACGAATACTATATTTTGGAATTGCGAAATAAAAGACGAGCGATCACTTCTGCAGCTGTCAGGGTTTAAATAAATAGAAACTGAAATGGGTTTTTACAACTTTCAACAAGCACCTCAGCTCCCAAAATCCATGTGACCCCGTTACAGATGTTGTTTCCCTGTGGGAATATTGAGGCCAGGGGGGAGCGAGACCTCCAGCGCTGGTGATGGAGTACGTATACTGACTAAATAGATCATAAATCGATTCACTCGGACGTGAAAACACTTGAGTTGATTTTGTACTATTGTCCTTTTTGAAATGTAATTTGTGGCTCTGCGCTCACCCGGCTCTTCAAGCTCTTCCCTGCACCCTCCCCTTCACCTCCTCTACGCACACCATGAGTTCAACTGCGCTCGGGACAGTAAATCAAACTCCTCCGAGGAAACCATTTATAAAAGCCTGACATCAGGCTTCCGTTTTCTGATTGCTGATTACACCTCAGAGTTTTTGAACGCGGCTTCACTAGCCACCTCAGGAGCAGCGCGGGACGAGATCCTCCGAGCTGTAAATTAACCACATACATTATCTGCAGGCCCCCAAAAATTTGATCCGCTGATCACCGTCTCGTCTTTGTGAGGCCTCCTATCCTGGAGATGATGAAAGAGAAGAAAGCCCTTAATGGGTTTACCAGCATGCTGAATCCCTGCCTTGTCTAATGTTAAATCACTGCTTATATTTCTTGCAGCTGGCTTTAGCCTTGGATGGCAAGTAAAGACAGAAACTCACAAACTGGTGCTTAACAAAAATATGAATTTTTACCTCCAGAATAAGTCAGAATTAGGCTTGCATGGACACATTAATATTGTTGTGTGCCCTCAGTTTGAGAAAAGCCAAGGACAAAACTGCATATCACATGCCACGGTCAGGGATTTTTCACTTTCATGCCGTGGCCCTTCAGAGGTCAACTTTTTAAGCGTCACATGCAAAGAACAAGAAACAATAGTCCCGCGGCTGTTTTAAGACTTAGGATCCTCAAATGAAGTGTATCGATGGTGACATAAATCAGATTGATTGGATTTTAATAGCGACATCTCCTCCTCTCTCAGAGTTAAAGATGAATCCACATGCTCACAATGTCCTTTGTGGAGGCAGGTCAGTGCACATACCCGAGACAACAGCTAACGTATTACGTTATTTCACCAATGTCTCAAAAAAAAGCTGTCTATCATTTCTTACTGACAATTGAAAACGTATTTACTCAACTTTGCTTTGACCACCTGCCATTCTTCCTTTATGTTTATTCTTATCTCTAACGTTGCCAAGGAGGTCATGGCCCTGTAACCTTTTGACTATTTGTTGGTTGGTTTGTCAGCATGATTACACTTAAACTACAGAACGGATTTCCACGAAACTTGGATGGAGGATGGGTCTCGTCCCACTGCAGACCCCATTAACTTTTGGTGCTGATCTGCATAACGGGAGAGATCCAGGAATTGTTTATCACATTCTTTAACATTGTGAGATTTCCACACGTTTTTATATTTTGATAATATTCTAATCTTTAACCTCTCAATTTATTATTGAAATTTGATTTAATTAAATTTAATTTGCCTGACTTTATTGATTTTCTAGTCACTTTATTGTACAGCCCTTTTAATTGTACTACACCCACTGAATGAAACACAGCACGATGGAAATAAAGTTTTACTATTATCATTAATAATTTAGTAATTGAAGTAAGGGCAAATAATTCAGTTATCTTTAGTATTTAGTCATCAGTGACTATTCAATCTAAAATGGCACAAAAACTGATAAACCATTAAAGTACAATACATTGGGGAACACACACAAAGCATTATGAAATAATACCTTTTTAACATTTCTACCTGTTTGTCATCTATATTTTTGGCCCGTGGTTTAGTTCAGGCACACAGAACTTTAAGCTTCTATTGATGAATCTCACCATTGAACTTCTGTCAGCTTTAAATTATATCATAACTAGTCATCAACTCTGAAACCATTTTCTTTTCAAGCATGGAGCAGGTTCACACTGCAGTCTTCTTAAAAGAGAAGCTCTCCCTCCTTCGGCTCCGACATTGCTCTGAACATGCAGTAAAAAATAGGTAAAAGGCCTCTTTCATCAGTAATTGATAGGTGCTTGTTTTGGTTCAGTGGCCTTGTGTCACTCTTGCCACTATGCGTTAGGAATATATCAGAGCTGGAGCGCCGTGCGTAGGTGGAAACAAGTGTGTCATGAGCAGAGACAGTGACACATACGCCATGCCTGTCAGGATGACTAATAGCCCGGGGCAACAGGTCTCACCGTGGGGTGTTAACAATCAGCCGGGCCTCAGGTTGGAGCCTGACAGCCGGCCACATGACTTGGAAGCAAGCTGGTCACCTGCGCTTTGTATATGTTAACAGCACCTTTTGTGCTGTCTCGAGATCCTCCAACAGTCTCGATTCACCTCTTCAGCTGTGAAAGATGATCGCTTCAAGGCGTCAAGAATGCTCCGAAATGGCTTAAATTAGCAATCGTGAAAAGTTAAAATGGCTTTTTGAGAAGCGTAACGCTTCAGATCAAATCACATGGATCATTTAGTCTTTTTGCTTCAGCTGAAAATCTTTATTTGACAAGTCAGCTCAGAAGGCAGTTCATCAATTCAGAGTGACATTTACACTCTAACTCACCCATAGGGGGTCAAAAGGGAGACCTGCCTGCTCTGTGCAACAGTATCCTGTTTTACATGTTCACAAAGTCAGATGTATTACATTATTATCATGTGTTAGGTAAAATCATGCTGTTATTATAACTTTAGGGCCTTTTATACATCTTTCACCTACATGACGTAGGATGATTAAACAATGTATTTAATGCTGAAAAATGTCTCAGCCAGTAATTACCCTGTAATATTAGAACGGGTGAAGCAATATGTTAACTGCACCGGTCGGACCGCTTTTGTCGGATGCCTCGGTGAAAACTAAGACGCTTGTCTGTCGGCCAACTTCCTGTACAAGGTGAATTAGCTTTCAGTGAGTGTGACTGTCTTTGAAAGAACTTGCTTTGTCACAGTGTGCAAGTAAAAAAAAAAAATACCTTCACGACACGATGTGCGTCACAGTCTTCCTTAAAATAAACCCGAGAAAACAAACATCATATTGGCACTGACTCGTGATAGTAAATTCGGTTAGCGAAGGCCGCAAGCTGAGCGGATGCATGTACGGCATTCAGACAGAGGCGGACACGTCAGCACTGCGCCGAGCAGCACTCGGGAGGGCTGTTTTCTCCTGGACTTAGCAGTACATGCAGCCATTACACAGTACATTGGATGTTATATACAGCTGCTCATGTGCATCCAAAAGCCACATGTTGACAGTTAGAGATTCATGCATTCGTCGACACAGGAATAGCTGCTCAGAGGCCTTTCTGTTTTAAAAACTGGATCACCGACATTAAAAAAACAACAGGATTGAGACAACTTTAAAGGTGCACTATGCAGTTGTGGGAAAGACATTTTAATCATCTTTGTTGACTGCTTTTGAAGAAACTCTTTGTTTTCATGATAATAAACTGAATATACAAACTAACCTGAAATGATAACACCGTTTCGCACTGTTTTACTTTCTGTTTATATTTGGCGGACCCTGCCACCTTTCTAGTTTTAAACAGCGTTCCCTCTGAGAGCAGCTTGTTTATTCAGTCATGGAAAAGTAAATATTTCAGAGTTTGTGTTATTACCTCATTAATATTGTAAACATTAAAATTCTGAGTTTGAATTTCTTCTCCAAATCCACATAATTCCCTTTAAAAAGCTTTAAGACGTACATAACAATTGTACGTGTCACTTTTAATCAAAACCTTCTAAGAATCTTTATATCTTCAGAATCGCTGTAATTCATATCCACTGTGAAGTAACAGATTACTGCTTGCACAACACCCGAAACATACCTGAACACGCCGTCCATAAACAGATAGGTGTGCATGTTGTTCAGATCTAATAATGCTTTGAGTGCTCTCCAGCGTGCTAACCGTAGTGACGTCATCCACATAAAATAAACACAGCGCGGCTCCACACCCACGCGCAACCGACTACTGTTTTCCATTTTGCCAACACTAGTTGACGTCTTTTCCAATTAAGCCTGTTCGTTTGCACATCAGTGTTACGCCGGGGCTCGGGTTTGTTAAAACAGTGTTAACAGGCAATTACTCGCGAGCAGAAGTGGCTGATTTTATGTTGCCCTGGAAGACAAGC
Source organism: Diplodus puntazzo (assembly GCA_963678695.2). Taxonomy (NCBI): domain Eukaryota; kingdom Metazoa; phylum Chordata; class Actinopteri; order Spariformes; family Sparidae; genus Diplodus; species Diplodus puntazzo. Next base: position 12,106,080 of record OZ023174.1, on the reverse strand, counting down.
GTTTTTCCAGGTGTGTTGAGTTGTTTTTATATGGTGTGGGCAGACGGCCGTGCCCAACCTGTAAACAGTTATGTAGAACGTGTCAGGACAATAAAAAAAAAGGACCACCAGAAATCTGTTCTGAGATCTAATTGACCTCTATTCATAAGGAAATCAGCCGTGTGAGTGGTGATCAGCCAGGTCGTGTGTAACATATAACATCACATTAAAATGTGCTGGTTTCAGTTTGGTCACCTTCGTGTTCTGGCTCTTAATTTAGTGTGAGCTAAATTTGGTTTGATCAACATTATTTACATCCATCTGATCAATTCAAATTGTATGTTACCTGCTACTTCAGTGACTTTGTTGTGTTTTAATGCACAATTGTGATTTGCACATTTCTGCAAAAAACTAACAGGTTGAAATTTTATGTTTCCTAATGTTGTAACATTAAATTTTGTATTTGTATTTGTATTTTACATGGTCGGTTTTATGTAAGTCAGAAAGCTGTCCTTGTGGCCTGGATAGGATTAGGAAAAGATCATGTTTAGACATTAGTTTCACACTTAAAAGTATTGAAACGCAATCATGGTGGACAGTGGTCTCTCGCCTAGCTGTCATGCAATCGTCGTATCGTCTTCCTGCTGACAGGAAAGTCAGCTCCTTATAAATAAATATTCACATAACAATAGAAAAATGCTAAATTCATTTCTAAAACGCAGAAGAATCAAACATGAATAGAATGTAATTAACAACCAAATTCTACTGTAAATGTTACCAACACATTGATTGGAGCCTCTAGTACAGAACAACCTAAATTATTAATGTTTGCAGATCATTTACTGAGGAAGGAGCGAAGAATGAATCAGTAGCAACCTGATAACTAATGATTCATTAATAAGCAGTTACTGCATAACTCTTAATCAAGGACTACATAGTAAATAATGAGTTCCTACAGAGCAGACTGCGAAATTAGGTAACTAATCATTAGGTAATGATTCATTTGGTAATGATTAGTTCATAAATGTCTGCAAATTGTAATATCAACCACTTTATCCATGAGACATTTCTCATTTCTCAACGCCCCAAAATAGTAATGACTAATTAATTATTAACTACATATTCATTAGTTATCATTTGTGCTTATTGCTACATTGTTATTATTCTGAGTAGTTTCTAAATAATCCCTAACACTTCATAACTAGCTGACCATATCGTAATTTGCATCTCCTCAGTTTTGAGTACACTGTAATGTACATTTAACAGATGTAGTAAGGTAACTCATACTTGACTAAAATCTGGCATTAACGACATGTTATGTTAAAATCTAAATGATATGTGTATCATATTTCGCACGGGGCAGTTGTTTTTGTGAGTCATGCAGTAATCTGAGGGGGAATATTTTTTTCCTCCAATCCAGAGATGTGACTGCCTGAGGTCTTGGCAAGGTCCAGCGCAGTCCGGGAAAAACTCGGCTGAGCACTTGTGATTAAGTGTCTTTATTTAAGCCTGTGAACTCAAATGAGCAATCAGGAGCCAAACCAAGGCTCCAAACTTCCTCAAAATCATGTTGCTGGAAGCTCCGAAGAGTGTTGCCGACCGACTCTCATCATTTCTCCACTGTCAGCTGGTGCTGGACGTTATACTTTAGTTGTTGGATTCACTCAAGTTACAAACTGTGCAATTAAACCAAAGACATTTAAGGTTTTGCTTTTAAGAAATATTGACTGAATTTATGCTTCCGAACAGCCAAAAACTAAAACCTCTATACAGAGCTGAATACTTTTCTAATGTAATTATACGGCACATGTTGAAAAAGGAATTATGCATATTAATGACAATGTCTTGCTCCGGCATATAATATTTTCCTCTAAACCGACGGATCTGGGACATTCTGTCTCTTGGCCTCAATCCAGACGTCTACGGTGGCCTCATTTCATTGTTCTACTGTGCTATCATGTCTGTAGCTCTGTCTGTAATATGCACGATATTTCATGCATGTACAAAATAACAGAACCTTTTCACTCATCCGGGCGCTTGTACAAATTTCATCAAACCGGCACAACATTAGAGGCTGGTGAAGACGTGAATGAAGGCACACTGAGCCAAAAGGTCATCAGTACCGGTTGAGAGATGCGGCGCGTCTGGATGATAAAGCATGTTTTGTTTTCGGTGTTTTTTTTTTTTTTTATGAATGAATTCATGTTCCTGTGTGCTGGCAGCCCGGTCTTGTCTCTACCTGTTTGACGGTGAAATTCCCGCATTCTCTCTGTCTCGCTCACATCACTCGCACCGATGAGCAGATAATGTCAAGGAAGTCAGCTCAACGATGTGTTTTTATTTAGGCTTCACAGCGAGATGCCTCAATACGGTGTGCGATCAAGAAAATATACAAACGCGGATGCCTGATGGTTAGACAACTTGTGGTATCTTTCTACATAAACTACTAAATGCTCCATTAAACTCGTCATAAGCTTTTAACAAACAGAGATTAGGCGCGATTGATTGTGACACACAGGTAAGACAGCGGCTGGGTGTGGAGGCTGGAGAGGGTGTGGGTGTGCAGCCGTGCTAAAACGCTATTTTTAGATACATTTAAAAGGTGGATGAGGTCAGATTTCACTGCTCAACACACACCTCAGGGTGATTCAGTGGCACTAACTTGTGAGACCCAGCCCGGCTGGTCAGCTCAGATGCAGGGCCAAAAAGACATACTGTGTCATTTTTGACTGCTGAGCAGTGTTGATATGTAGGCCATTGTATTTGGTATCATGTCTTCTAGCAGACAGTGGCGGTTTTCTTTCTTCTATTTGATATTAATTTCACTATTAGCGTGAGTCAATCAATTGCCAGAATATTTTTAGGTAATACAAACCATGGATGTGTTGTAACCTTACATCTTTTTCGGTTTAAGTTTCCATTTTATGTTGTGACAACGCCTAGCTGACCTCGTAATGGTTAGGAAAAGATCTTGTTTCCGCTGAAAAAAAAAAACTGTTTCATACAAACGCACCTGGAAAATGTTGAGTCATCTTGTAAAAAAAAAAAAAGTGGTTTCATGCTTACAAATGTTGAAATGCCAGCCACGTTGCCCATTCCCTCCAAATCCTAAAAAATCAGCTTATATGGCTGTTACGTGAACGTGGTTTTGTGAAATCAATACGGTACGCGTGACACGTAAAACTTTAACGCATCCGTATACAATGGCAACATTCCATCTTGCGACTCGGCTGCAGATGCGTGTCACGCATTTAGAACAGTTTAACTATTTGTTTTAAAGTTTGTTTTTTTTCACAGACAAAGCTTTACAAAGGAAATCTGGTGGACAGCTGCAAAGATAAACACTTCAAATAATAATGAAATAAAGGAAGAACTGGTGCCCTTTCGGTGTGCTGGTGCCCCACCACATCCTGCTGGTGCCCGTTTGATGTTTTTCGCCCCTGTCCCTTAAATACCCTGAGTCCAGCCCTGCTAATAAGACATGAAAGATTTAAAAATCAGCTAACATGATGCCATTATCTTCTTAGAGATATTTTAATATAAAAGCATGTCTACAGGAATGATGTCAGAAGAATGTGTTTTTGCAAATTCCTTTTGTGATAAGTGGGCCCATCACACACGTCAGTTATACTGTACACGAGAGCACGGCCCGGCATCTTAATCCCTCTGTTGATGACAGACGGAGTTACACAGTCAACAGCTGGGAGCTCTGGGAACGCTGCTCTTACTCCCAGTCTTCATGTTGCATCCACACTTACATGAACTTCTATGTGTGTGTGTGTCCTGTGAGAGCACTCATGTGTGTCACAGCAGGTTCAGACGACCAACACACTAACCTGTTTAACTCACTCGGCGCCTGAGCCACTGACGGGGGCCCTTTACTGCTCCTGTGCTGGTCCAGCCCCTAAAACAAGCTCCCGGGCTGCGGCAGCGGTTAGGAGCCCAAACCAAGCCTCCATTCACCTCATCAGGCCAGCTGTTTATTTTCAGAGGCATTAGAGGAAACACTCGACAGGGCTTATCAGATCCAAACAGTCGCACGTCTTTGTTATTTTACACACAAGGCCTCCTCTCAACTCAGCCCCATTTTCAGTAATTGTTTTCTTTCTTGCTCGGTGGAATAACACGGAGGGCTACATTTAACACAAGTGGTAAGGGAATCCGTCAGTGTAAACAAGGCAGATACAATGCACACTGGGATTTTATCTGAGCCCGTTTCTGTTATTCTGTGTTTTTTAAAGGGCAGGGCCGACGCAAACACGAGTGTGCGCGTCTTAAGGTGAAATTGGCTGAAATGGAATACGGGCTGTTTTGACGCAGAGCCCTCCACCTCCCGTGTAGACCTCTGTTTTTCTCAATTACTGCTTCACTAAACATCAGTGAAATAACAGACTGATGGACATCAGTGTGGAAAGTTTTTAGTTTTAAATCCTTAATTCTCAATATCATACGATTTTAAACTATTTTTTGGTGTTCTTGCGGCGAAGCAGAAAGTCTTTGCTTCTGAAAATGTGCTGGAAAAAGTGTGTTGTGATGCAAAAAGCCCGGGTGAGTTGTTGTGACACTGTAGTACACATGTTCAACATGGTGGCAGTGTTGCACTGTCTGTGGGACACCTGAAGCTCAGTGCCACTCAGTACCAAGCAGCCGGAGACAGTGCTGAGGATTATGAGGCAGCCTTGTGGCTCAACAGGCCCGATTCGATCTGATTGTGATGCACAGAGGACCACACGTATCAGATTTGTGAAGTGGAGGCACAGACAGGACGGTTAAAAAAATTCAGATAATAGCGGGTGTGCTGAATAATGTGAGATCTAATCGTGCCTCCTTATCAAAAAAGACAGCCACGGTGGAGAAATCAGTGACTTTGTAAGCAGAGCAGGAAATGTTTCGCAGTCACTCATGACTGACAAACACCACCTCTGTTCGGGGCTGCGAGACAAGCCAAAGTTACAGCCGAGTATCAGGGCAAAACATCATCCAAGTCCCCCCGTTCCACCTCCTCCATGGCTGCCAGCGGGAGCTCTCGTAGATGGGGCCGGGCCTCGCTCTGCCAACTGCGCCATAAAATAAACACACAGTAAATCCGGCGTGATTAACATTAATCATGATCACGTCACTGCTAATGCACTGACTGAGGGCCGTACAGTGAAAGCACACTGACCTAGACAGTGAGGAGGGGGGTGGTGAGTTGATGGAGGGGGCTTCAGGAATTATGCTGCGATAACGAATGAGAATTCATCAGATGTGGAAAAAGCGCAGCGAGTGTGTTTCAGGCCGCGGATGACGTGGAGCAAAAAGCACAAATCAACATAGGTGTAAGACACGGTAAACTTGACTTTATTTGCGTGACCCCTGCATCTGGAGGGAGCGCCGCTTTGAAAACATGCAACATTTTGGGAAGGCCATTTATTTAAGAGGGCTCCTTTTTTAACTGTGGCAGTGCCAGACGCAGTTTGACTAAAAGGTCCCGCAAGGCTTGTAACTTATTGTCGGAGGATTGGGTTTCAGCTAAAATTAGCCATCAGGCCCAATTTATTACCCTGATCGAGGGCTGAAAAATGCCAGTAACGGACTCCCCGTTATAAAAAAAAAAAAAGCTAAGCCCCGAGTCGAAGATATAATGTTGCAATTTTATTCAGCCCACATCACACGCGAGGAGAATGTGTAAAAGTGGTGGCTAAAGGTTTCCCCAAAGTTTTGAACCGACCTGAGAGGCTCAGAGAAAAAAAACTACTCCAATTTATATGGAGGTGGCAAAACAAGCGTCTTTCGTTATAGGTGACTTGACTTATTAAACCCACTGGAGACACAACAAAAACTGCTCGAAAATACACTTAAAGAAACGTTTCTGTCACTTCATTCACGATCTTTATTAAAAAAGAAATAATTCAGTCCTAATGTGGTGAATTCTACTGTAATATACACTATAAAAATTTCAAATTAAAGAAAAAACATCCTGATTTATTCAGATAAAGTGCAAAAACAATAAATGCACAAACATTTTTATTAGAGGTTTTACAGAGAAACTGATTCTACCTGAACTATTACAGACACCTTCAATAAAGTGATAGCATTAGGTTTTAATTTACAGAGAAACACACTTTCCTAAAAATTTAACGATCAGACAGATATTTCACAGATTCCTCCTCCGTTATTACGATAAAACAGTTACAATCATGACTGCAGCAGAGAATACAGCACAGCAGCCATTCATAATGAACTGCTCCTGTTTATGAAGCCTGTTGCACTGGTTTACCGTCGTAAATCATCCGATCATCAGCCCTCTGTGTTGTTAAAGACCTCTGTTACATGCATAATTCGCCATGATTTATTTCAGAATTCTTTATCGTGCTGATCTGTCTTTGAATGAACAGTGGCAACAGTGTTTTGCACACAAGCCCACCTGAAGACAAATGTCCTTTTGACAGAGAAGTCGTTTCCTCCTCACTGTTCAAACACAGGTGCCGATATTCAGGTGAAAATGACGGCCTCCCTGCATTCGCTCTTTTAAATATCAAACAAGACTCTGCTGAGTACACTTGGGCAGGACCTGTGGACACTCGGGCAATTATCTGAGATTATCTGAGCACTACATGTCCCCTCTGCCCCGCCCCAACACACACAAAACTCGCTTTCTTGTTTTTCCACCCTCTACATTCAAACAACACGGGCAGCGGAGGATCATAATAGGTCAAAGTTTAGAACGCTTGAAAGAGCGCGCCCTGGCTCTGCTGCCAGGAAACAGTCTGTCCTGCCATACTGCTGCAGCACGTGAAGACAGGCGCTGCTGCTGGCTCTGCACAGGAACAAGAACAGCGGCCAAACAGCCTTTTTATTCCCCTCTCCTCGTGTCATGTACTTCCCCCGAGAGGCGGTTCGTCTCACTCTTCTGTGTCTGCATCCTCCTGAATACCTGTGCAGACAGCAACAAGGAAGCGCAGAAATATTGCAAGAGCAGGCGCCAAAGTATGCAAATGAACTTTCCGCTTAGATTATCTGGGTAGGGTTTTTGCAGAATGGATTCCCGCGTGTCTGTGGCTGGCACCAAATGCACGTCTCGTGGAGCAGATCCTGGCATCTGTGGAGCCCACACACACACACACACACACACACACACACACACACACACACACACACACACACACACACACACACACAAACTAATGCCATGCTGCACACTCCTCGCCAGTGACATCCTCCTCTCTGACCAGAGACTGTAAACACCAGGGGAATGGACCACACACACACGCAAACACGATTGATGTTAAAGGCCCGATCAGAAATTTATTTTTAGAGTTTGAGTTGTAGGTGAAACAAACGTTTTGTGTGTTTATGATCATATTCTAAAATATTTAGAATAGTTGATTTCACCTGCATGTTTACAACTATCATTGATGTAACAAACGCTCTCGTCAGATAGAAATATTATAAATGCTCTACATAATAATATTTCACTCAGAAAGGTCTGTTGACCTTGCTGGATTTGTATTTACAGGCAACACAATTGTATTAAGTGTTAGGTGTGAATGTCCTGTAATTAAACTTTTTACCTTTAAGTCACTTTTAATAAAACTGAAATGTAAAGTTTATTGAATCAACATAAACATTTTTAAACCCTGATATTGTTACTTTCTGAAAAGCTGAAATGAAGCAGGTCAATAATTTTCTGTCAAAATACAATCAGCAGGATATGAAATATTATTTAAATTTTGATGAATCTTGTTTGATAAGAATATTTTTTTAAAGGTGCACTATGAACGAGTATTAGTTTACACCATTACAAAATGTACTCAAATGATCAACACAGTGTGAAAATGAAATAATGTTTCAAAGACATCTTTGTATTTTGGAACAATCTTTGAATTTCACCCAAATGTGTCGTATTTAATATATTTTTTGTGAAACAAAATCTTTAAATAAGAAGCTTAATGTCCATTTTGGAACATGAAATGGTGAAAATTGACCTTCCACCCCTCAAATCTGCCTCTCAACAGAGGAAGCCAAACAAAACAAAAAAGAAAGAGAAATTACCAAAAACAAATACAAAAACAACACGTGTTCAGTGACGGTTGCACAATATCCGAAACAGCGCTGGTAAATCAGTGTAGATGGCACAGTCATGCAGTCAGCGAGGTGCTGTAGGAAGTGGGCTGTTTGTACTGCACTACAATGTGTACTTTGCAGGCCTCTGCGGGTTACAGCCGCGTGTATATAATGGCCGCGCTGTACAGTAGCTGACCGCCCGGTGACAGATGCCAGCTGACAGGTGGGACCACAACACCCGGAGGCCGGAGCCTCACTTGTCACAGCCGCAGAAAAGGATGCAAATATCGACTGTATCTAAACTGCCTTTGGAAATTAAAGTACAAACACGGCGTCTTGTGGTTCCTGTGAAAATACGGAAAAACACAACGGACGGCACACTGTCATTTCTTGAACATTACGACGACTTTTAGTGGTAACAAATTTCTCTTTGAAAGCTGAGAAGGCACTTAAAACATCTCTCTGAGCAGCGAGTTGTTCTTTCTGCCGTTCCCTCAGACGTGCACTCTCACTCGGTTGGATTTACAACCCAGGCTGACTATGTAGGCAGGGAGGTAGGTCTTCTCTCCTCACAAAAAAACATCCCTGCTTTTTCCATTATCAGCAGCAGGTGTGCCCTCTGAAACATCAGGGTCAAGGGACAGATCTCTGCGTCGATGAGCACAAGTAGCCCCGTCAGCTGACATTCATTGGGCCCTCGGCTGTCATCTTGCCCTCCAGGTGACTCCGTTCATTTATGTCGGACCTCCGTGGTCGGACTGGTTTTACTGGTGTGGCTGCAGGAGCAGCCCTTTGCACTATGGCTTACGTCATGCTGCATTCGGTAAACAGCTTCGCCAATCCCTCTAAATATTGGGAGAAGGAATGAAAGAGGGAAAGGGATCATGACCGCTCGAGACTCAAAAGACCTTTCACTCAGGCCGAGGCGGACTGCGTCTCGCTCTCGTTGCTCGGAGGGAGTTTCCAGGCCGCGTGTGTTTTCTAACCAGCTTTAAATAAACAAGCTCAACTCCAGATTTAATGAACAGGAAAAGCAGCCTGATGAGAGAAATCAATTTATTTAAGGACTGATGCCACATGATAAACAGTGCAATGCAATTTTTGGAAGTGCAAATGACGGCGCGGCTGCCAAGGATCACATTGCAACACATTTATAACAGCGAGTGAATTTGACAGTGCAAATGCAATTTGAAAGAGTGATTTAGACGATACTACCATAGCCAGGCCATTTTATGGGAGATAGGATCATTCAGGAGATTATTGCTCACATTTCGATAAGGCTGTGAAAGAGCCTCTGTTTGTTCAGTTTTACGTCCAATAGCCGCACTAATGTGAATCCCCGTCATCTGTCAAGGAAACATTTGCATGATGGCTACATGACAACACAGGCCGACATTATTACATTGCCGCCCAACCCACATAAAAAAAAAAAAACTGCTATCTTCACGATCTGTTGACTTTGAAAGCAAATGAGATGAGTAAATGTTAAAATGTCGAGAACATAGGAGCGGAGCGGTTAGAGTGTAAACACAGCGTGTCGGAACAGCTTTGAGCACAAGAACAACAAAAAAAGATCTCTGTGTGAGAGTTGCAATACAAGTCACACCGGGTGAGCAACACTGCCTTTGAAATCCTTGAAGCCTTTTGTCTCAGAACTGCCGGAAAAACTGTATTCTAGTGTGACGTGAGTCTATGTGCGAATGTGTGTTCCACCTGCATCAGCTGATATTAGCCTGGTGGTATGTATCTTGAGCATATATCTTGGTCAAAATACCTAAAACAAAACACAGTAAAAGACAAACAAACATAAAAACCCAATTCCTATCAAGATACTTTGAATACTTTTGGCTAAAGTATTTTTTTGTACCATAACACACAGGATAGACTTTTTTTGTTTTTGTTTTACCATATGGACATTAAATAGAAGGTAAGCACAGCTTCAATTAATGAATGTTAATTAAGGTTCAATTCCATCTAGTGTAGTGGAGACTTTCTAGTGAGCCGACATGCAGAGGAGCAGCACCTTGACTCCGTTTGACCTGAATGGAACAAAAATCTTAATTAGTTTCATTGCTATCACTTGTGTTTACCCTACTTGTTGTGTTTACCCCTTGACTCCTGTAACACTGACGGACTCAGGCAGTCGAAAAACAAATTGTCAAAATTAGCAAAACCAGAGATGTCGCCTTTTTTATTCTTAAAAGCTGAAGCCTACATTACCCACAATACAACTGAGCCACTGAGTGGTATTACTGGAATCGATTAATCAGATTACCGGCCACAAAAGGTATTTTCATGTGTAAAATTGGTGGAGCTATCCTTTAATGATTTGTTGATTAAACATGTTAATTGTCAGACCGCCTCATGGGTCATCCTCTAAATTCCACTATGGATGCAGGACTCAAAAGATCGCTGCAAAGTTAAAATGAAAAACAAAATGTGACTAAAACGTTATATCTTGTTCTTATATGTATTTATTATAATTTTCTAAACGTCAGAATCAGAGTCTGCCTCAAAGTCCACTATCATTTGGAACGTAGTTTGTAAGTGTGTTTATCTTTTGTCTAGAAGTACACATACATGTACTGTGCAGTACGTTTGTTAAAGTTACTGTACTTACATGATCTGCTTTTTTGGGTAAAAGCGTAAGCTAAATAAATGTCATGCATTGTAAATTACACATTTGTGTCTGTATCCAGATTTGTTTGGGCTGTGGAGGATTATTATACTCTGACGTCAGATCAGTTTAATTGCACAGTGTGTCATTTGTGCTGCTCGAGGTCTCTCGGTCAAAAACAGTGTTTTAATTGTTAAACGACCACTGCTGATGAAAATCTATCTGGTGTGAACAAGGTCATTCATTAAAGTTTCATTCATGTCACATCTGCCGGCATCCTCCTGGCTCCGTGACGCTCCCAGATGTTGAAGCGACATGCAACCAAAATGAATATTACTGCAAACATTTGGGATTATGCAAGTGCACGACTCAACAACATTCATAACTAAAAGTCAGGTCCTTTTTAGACATTTTAAAACAGAAGTGTTACCGATTAAATCTTTATAAGTAATAGTTCAAAATGAATTTAGTGTTATCTATTAAAAATAGTGTTTGTTGATATTTAATAAGTTGATTTAACCAGGAATTTTTCAAGCTGGGCCTTAAGAATCTATCTTTTCTTGTTTTATTCGAGATTTAAACCATTTTTTTTTTAAAGATGTGATGCAATGTGTCTATTTGACTTGCTATAATAAATAACTAACTCCCTGTAAACATATTATTTGTCAGGTTCATCTTAAGTAAAAAGAAAAAAAAGGGGATGATCACTCGCCAACACAAAGTGTTCAGGCAGAAGAGCCTTTTACGCCACATTAGGGAAAAGAGAAATGAGCAGGAATAACAAGCGTGTCACTGATGATTTTTCAGGGGGTTGAGAAGAAGGAGGAGATGTTACAAAGAAGAAGAAGAAAAAAAAAAACATGACTTCATGACATCCCGGGCTGGCTTTCAGATCAGAGGGTGCACAGCGCTACAGCTTTAAGGCTTTTTATCATCCCCAGCGAGGGCGGCCGGGGTCAGAGGGATAAACGAGGAGGTGCGCTTCGCTCTGGTGTCAGGTGGCTTTCAGGTTCCTGCTCCCCCAAAATGTTTTTTAGTGCTTACTCTCACCTTGTATCCCGTCTCCAGATCTCCTGGGTCTACTTATCGTGTACAACAAGGATGATGGATGACCGGGAGGGGGGATCATCTGATGCAGGAGTCAGCTCATAATTCTTTGACTGTGTAGAGATTAAATTAAACTGGAAACCAGTCAGAGTCCTAAAGGTTATTACTTTTCCCGATCTTTCCGGAGAGAGAGTCAGTGGAACGGTGTAGAAACAGGTGCATGATTTGTTTGTCACCCGTGTTTGTATATGTAAATATATGTCCGTTTAGCATGTCATGTACTTTTTTCCCCCTCTATTTTTCCCTCAGCTATGGAAAAAGTGTAAAGGCTGTGTTAATGTTTAAACTCTCAGGTGTAATCATTCATCGACGTCTTCACACAGACGCTGATTAATTCCCTTCTTTTTAAAGTTAAAAACATAAAAACCAATCTGTTTCTTTTTACAATGATGTCTTTCATGCCTGAGATGAAGAACACGGTTGGATTTGAATGTTTTAGGGGGACGAGCAGGTATTCAGTGGTTTGTCTTTGAAACAAGGAAAGACAGGGTGTGAATAGAACCAGAACCACAGTAAAACCATAGATAACGTTCATATTTATTTTGTAGCTAAACAAATATATTATGGTGGTTAACCCTGGGCCGCGGCTCAGGAGATTGTGCTGATTTGCTTTTTACGGTTTATTCAAACAAACAGTCATTTGGCATTTCTCTGCACCTGTGTTTTTATAACTGTGCACAGAGGTATTCTTCACCACTCGCTATTGGGATTCTTATCAGGCACATATTTATGTTGCTTTAACAACACGTAACAAAGAAATTTCTGAATCTTTATGAAGTCATTAAAGTAAAATGCTCAAGAAATAGAATTTTAGCCTTTCTAACATATCATTGCTTAGAGGGGGAAGTACTCACCTTAAGCAGGACATGCAGTTCTGGAACTACTACTAGGGCTGCAACTAACTGTAATTGTCAATTAACCTGTTGACTTTTCCCTCCATTAAGGATTAGCTGTTTATATATAAAATATCTTTGTTTTTATCTTTTTCCGAATATTTGTACTTGCAGCTCTAACTTCTACATTTTACTCTCCGCTCACTACGACACGAGTCTCTCGGCTGCCGTCTCCATATCAGACCGTCTGGGTGACTCATCACGGCCTTCGTGGCACCGCTGGACGCTCACAGGTTCCAGTTCCTGTCCGCTTGTTTTAATCTATCGGTTCTTTGACAGAGCGCTTCGTTGACGAGGAGAGAGAAGAGACACTGTCCATGGTGCACACGCCAACGCAGTGGCAAAAATCCCAGTAGATTTAAACTGAATTAAATACTGGATGTCACACACGGCGGAGACATAAGTGGGGCAGGCAGGTGGAGGAGCTCCTTTGTCGGGCAGGTAGATGGTCAGACAGCGTGTCTGGCTGTCCTGGAATGCGCCTCTTTGATCCGCCTGGATTATGGTTTCATCGTTTGGGCTGGGCTCATCTGCTCTTCTCTGATCCACGGGGGCCCCTCAGATCCTATTGATACATTACTCATCTGTCATGATATGCAGATCGTATCGCCTGCACGGATCCTCAGCGAGGATTAAACATACCCAACGTTTGTAATATTATATCAGCTATGTATGAGTGAAGGTATTTATGTAGAAATGATGTTTCTTCCAAGCAAAATGGGAGTTTTTATGATCGAAAATACATATTGTACAACACAAAGCTTACAACATTACAATTTGATATATATATATATACATATTGCAGTATTTGCTGGAAGAAAATTATTAAAGGATTTTTTTTTCTCAAAAGCAAGATTGCACCCAAACAAAACCCACCCAAAAGTTGTTTTTTTAACATTTTTTTTTTTAAACAAAAAAGTGAAGGGATTTTTTGAGGTTTTTAACTCAATACCATAAAAACACTATCTAAAATACCCAAAGGTTACCTGCACAGTGACTCTACCTGCAAACCCGATCAAGCAGATGAACCATCTGACTAATTTGCAGCATCAAAGGAACAAAACTATTTTACTGGTACCAGTTTACAGGAGTATTGCTTCAGTTGAGAGAACGTCCTGTGACAAAGTCAACCAATCAGTATTTTTTTTTTTATGAGCCACATTCCTTTTGCAAAAGGAATGCCAACCGAGTGACCTCAAAAAAGACGAGCTGTGGGCAGAACCCTGCACTGAAGTAACCCATCAGGCCTTAGACTCCCTCAGCCTATTGGTCCGACTCCACTGGCCCCTCCTGTGAGACCATGCTTTCTCGACTGTTCTCTTTACCTCATTCTGCTACCTGTCGTGATGACCCTGTTGATCAACAGACAGGAGTGTAGTGCCGCTGATAATACACTGAGCTGTACGGCTGTGGACCTGTAATAACTCCGGCTAGACCAATAAAAGCTCCATTATGATGAAGATTAGATTAAAACGAAATGTCAGTGACGTCTGAACAAAGTGTGGTTAATGATCCTCTTTACAGGGTCGCAAAGAAACAGTAACAACATCGTTGTAAACAATTGCACGGCTGCCAGGTTCCTGCACAACTGATATGTAAACACTCGGGCGCGCAACACCGCAATGTGAGGACGGAAAAGTCTGACGAAGCGACTGCAAAAAAGATACAAACCATTTTCCCATCCGACGCCACAGCAAGGCTCCAACAAAACAGCCCCTCGGTGCACAGGTCCTGACAGACAGAGCTCCTTCACATGAACTTCAGACGGCTTTTCGGCCTCCACCGCCCCTGATGAAATGGCTCTCGCATTCCTGGTGAGGGTGAGTCAGATAAAGAAACAGTATGGAAACACACGAAGGTTTCTGTTCAGTCAGTCAGGGACAACCTTTGACTCACATGGCACAGTTATATCCTTTATATGGGGAGTGGATATATGTAGTTTCATTTCACGTGGAGGTTTTGTTCTTTGGTCCGGATTAAGGACTTTTTAATTATATATGTAGCCTAAAATTACTGAGGTCTATCAGTCAAGCGTATGAACTACTCAGCAGACGGGAGTCTTTACTAACAGTGACACGGATCCACGTTTTTTTAATATTTTTCTATGTCTTGAAATATCTGTGTCAGATGCAACGGTTTTAACGCAAGGGAAGACACAACTTCATGTATAACGTTTGCTGAACTTTACAAAAAGGTATGTATATAATAAAGGAGACAGTGATTCAAAGTTTCACTTCTTCACTTCCTTGCTGTTGTCGACTACAAACTTAGATATGTTTACGGCAGTTGTTGTCCATTTTTGTTAATAACTGTCATTCAAGTTAACACAAAAACATGACTGTCGCCCACCATTTACTGCCACATCCTCATATAGAGTGACCTCTCAGCACCCCTAGCTGTGGCTGACCTCCAATGTCTCCTGATTTATGCTCATCAAAAAGTGTCACCGATTCATTTCAATCAGGGTAAGTTGTCATTCTTAAACCGTTGCGGGCTTCCAAAAGCACACAAACATCTTACTTTCAAAGGAAATTAAACAACAAGAAGGAAATGCTGCATCGTTATAAAAGTTTAAAGCATTTCACCGCCGTGGTGACTAATGTCACTCAGTAGGAATACATGTTGATCTAGGAGGTCCGTGAATCGACTTTCCTGCTGAGCATCGCTCACGGCCTTTCTCCACCTTTGGTGCAAACACAACTTGTGTTTTCCTTTTAGTATAATTAACATGTCAGCACAGGGAGCGGGCCATTAATCTACTCTGTTATGTAAGCCAGTTAAAAGAAATATAATTTACAATGTCATGTTTATAATTATATAATTCTAGGGAAGGTTAATAACACAGACTGTGTGTGTAGTGTTTGATACAGTATGTTACAGACATTGAAGAAAAGGAATTGCAAAATGTCCCTCAGCATCCGGATGCTACTTGGATAAGAAGAATTATCTGCTTGCTAGAGAAAAAAAGACAACAACAATTATTAAATGAGCACATTGCTGTAAATGTTAAGTCAAACCAGTGAACCTAGTACAGTATGTCGGCCCCACAGTAAATGTAATATCATTCACCACCGGCGCACAGTATACCTTCGACCTCACCACAGCTCTCAGACAATAATTACAGCCTTTTCGTGTTTCATGTGTTTTACATTTCCTCTTTCGGGTGACAGTGCAATGAGGCATTCCTCCACAAGTCCCACAAAGTTTATTCAAGTGCGGTTTGGAGGCTGAAGCTATTATCTGCCGATCAGACAATAGAGGAAAAACTCACAGAGAGCGGCGGCAAGAGTGGCACTTAGCAGCAGTCAGCCAAGTCAGACCCAGTGTGGGTAATTAGTGACAACTGCATGCATTTAACATTGAGTTTATAGTTATTGTTGTTTGTAATGAATGTAACCAGTCACATTGACTGAAGCACTGTACTTAAGAGAGATTTTTAGGTATTTGCACTTTGCTTGAATTGAGTGATTTCCATTTCCGTCTACTTTATACTTTCACCCCACTACATTTGAAGACAACTAGTGTACTCTGTTCTCCATTTGTCCTGTCCCCATCATAAAAACAGGTAAGTCCGACCCATGTTTATGGCAGCATCACCACTAACTACTGCTAACTGTAGATAGCCGTAAGCTAGTTAGCTCAGTTTACCATGCAGCTAGCGGTTTAGACTTGGAGGGTCGAGGACCAGGGGAGGGTTGGTGTTGACACTGTTGACACCGGAGCTGTGGAGTGAGATGTGCCGTGGCTAGCTTAGCTGGTTAGCACGTAACCTCAGCAGATGTCTCTGCAAGTAGAAAACATCAGCGTAGAAACTGTTATTTCTTCGTTTTCTCTTGATAGTTTCTGTACATTGTTTTCTGATTACAGTTCGTACATATGTCACCTTTAAAGTTTTGCTAATTCTGACAGCCGCTTTGAAGAAAAGATTATGAATAGTATTTATTTGAAGGGCCGTACCATCGGACTATACAGAGCAGCTTCTTTCCTCATGCTGTGAGAACCCCTCACCAACACTCATTGTGGGAAAATAAACACAGGCAAGTAAGTCATGCTATCATCAGAGGACAGTTCGGTAATACAGTATGAGTCTCATGAATCAGTCAGCCACGGGTTTCAACAGCCTTTGATCCAGACATACAGTCTCACTCGGCACTCACATACAAGACGGGTGTCCCGAGGATATACTGTGGCTTCCTTTGTGGCAGCACTCTCATTTAGACCCGTGTTTAGAGGGAAAAATAAAATTCACCCGGCACACATTTAACCCACTGACAGTTTCCTGCCGCAAATCCTTCCTGTCACACATGATGTTGAGATAATAGCTAATTTCCCCCACACAGCGGCCGTTGCATTTGCGCCACATGCGACTCAGTAGATATACTATTACTCAGACACTATAATTAAACCAGTGTAATGTATGTATGCACCCTTCCACATGCCTTTACAGTATGTGTGTGCAATTAAAATTCCTCACCTGTGAACTCTGATTGTCAGGAGGGGGAAAGCACCGAGATCATTTCTTTAATCTAATCAGACATGTTTTGTTTATAGGTGGTAGAAAAAAACACACATTTTCAAACACATATAACAAAAGAGGTGAAGAAATGACACATACTCACAATGGCACGCAGATTCACACAGACATGTCAAATGTTCAGCGTTTTCCTTTTCTCGTATTCGTCCTCCAGACAGTAGCACTGTGGGCAGGAGGCCAACAATCTCAGACACAGACGGTATTAGGCTGCTGTCTAAGCTAATACTCAGACGACACATCCTCCAGACCACGAGTGATTCATCACGGGGCTGTCTCACAGATTCTTTAGTGTATGGAGCATTTTTTATTTATTTATTTTTTTTACGTAGCCAAGGTGCATAATTACAATCATCCAGGCCATGCACGCTTCATACTGAGATTTTAATGCTTTCTGAACATCATTGTGAAAATCAGTTTGTCCCCTAGAGCACAATAAACACTTTGTTAAAAAAGAGAATCAGACGAAGTTAACATCCCGACTTCTAGATTGGACAAAATGTATCTCGTGAGGAAGGAAGACTGATAGCGGACACCTGGTCTGACAGACAAAGTCAGCACACGATTATCAGGAGGAACGTTTGCTGCACAATCTAACATGCAGAGCAGAGCCATGCGACTGTAATGTGGGTGGACGTTAGTTAAAAAAAACTGGAAAGAGAAGACGGAAAATAGGAACTGGCAGTAACAATGCCAGTGAGATTTATGGGTAATTATTAAAAACATAAAGGGGATGCCAATATGTCATTTCAAATAATTATGGAAAAATATGGAAAAAGAAAAGAAAAGTCGGCCTGTTTTTCCGACAGCAGAACTGCACCTGATTGTGCTAATTATCTGGCTTTTGATGCTAATTCAGCCCCTGTCACAACTGAATACGTTCACAAAGCATATTTCATTATTAGGGTCAAAGGTCAGATAAAACATTCTGCTCCTTTGTGGCGCTCTTTTTTTTTTTCAGGGGGAAATATCCCCGTCTGACCTTAAAACACATCTACTTCCCATTCTCCCCCTCACACCCGACGCACCCTCCCACTCATTTGACCTCTGACAACTGGGGCCCCCCAGTGCCACAGCCTATTGATTCCTCGGCATTGAACTTGAATCTTGGGGCCACGGAGACTACAATCAAAGAGGCATTGTCTCTTTCCAAGACAGATTGCAGTCCAAACAATACTTGTTCACTTTCCCTCATTTCTTCCATTCACAGAATGAACCACTTATACTCAGCTGTCCTGGACTTTTTGACCATTCAATTCATGTGGAATGCGTGCATTTCCTGTGTATAGAAGATGTCCTATTTACTCTGACAGATCACCGGATGATAACAATCTTCATATGCCCCTTGGTGTAACCCGACCAGTGTCGGTGGCAGGAAGTCAGGGAGGTCCCCCGAATCTACTTACATCTGTATTAGAGTGTAAGCAAAAAGTTTCCAAAAAATGTAATAAACACTTTAGGCATCAAAAGCACAACTAAGTAAATTATATATATGTATATTCACATATGTGTGTATACTTTATACTACGGGTTGACTGATTATCAGATCTGATATTCATCATTTTCAATCAGATTTAGTGTTTTTTAATCTGATTGCTGATAAAATAATTCAATTTCTTTTTTTCTTTTTTTTAATGTGCTACTTTATTACATGCTCTAATGAAGCATGTAGTATTCAAAGTAACTGGGAACTAAAGTTATCAAATGAAAGGTGTGGAGTAAAAAGTACAATATTTGGCTCCAAAATGTGGTGGAGTGGAAGTATAAAGTAGCAGAAAATGCAAGTAACAAGTATCTCAAAATTGTACTTGAGTAAAGTACTTGGTTACACTGCAGCACTGAGTATGACATCAAACATATTTAATCATAATTTTCTCTTTCATTCGCTTGTATTTAATGTAAAAAGGACAGAGATCTCCAATGCTGCACGCTGATACAGCTGTCAGCAGCTCAGTGACTGCTTCTAATTACAATCGTCATCACGCCTAGGAGCGATGTGGCAGGCCGAGTGGCGTTTACTGTACATTAAGAGGACGTGGCATAATTGCAAACTTAATTTTTCAGCGTAATTACAGGAAAGAGTCTTAATGATTGCAGTGGAACAACAGTATGATAATATATGGTTTACTTTACCTCCAGCTCTGTCTGAAGCAAATTGGAAAAAATTCATTCACAGTCCTCCGCTGGTGTAAACACGAGGCATCTGAGTCTCATTACAATGAAGGAATTAAATAAACAGTAGCCCGAAGAACAGTGGAGGATGCATGCTTCATTAAAAAGCAATGTTGTTGTAAGTGGCTAATTAACATTGGGGGAACCCTTTTGGTTTGCCTACCGTAAATATACAAATTAATGAATATTCTCCCTGATTGCTGCGGGAGTAGACCTACAAATCACTCCGTGCACGTTCTCTATCGAGGCCTCGCGCTGGAGAGGACTAGGAAAATGCTCTCGACTTGTACTTTTCAGATCGTGCTTTAACGAAAACAAAAAAAAAACTTGAAACATTCTGCAAAATCGAGGATTCCCTCTTATCGGCTGAGCGAGGATTGTTTCAGTTTTTCTTCTGCTCGTCATTCACACCCTTGGCCTTGCGTATGTTCGCAGCAGAAGATGCAACTTCTTAGTGTCTCCAGCTGCTCGCAAAAATAAGCCTTGGAGACGTTAAAGAAATGATAAGCGGTTGGTGACATTTGAAAAAACAGAAACAGCGGAAAACATTTATTGATTCAAGTGTGTACTTTCACACACCGACCCCGCCTGTCTTCCGTGTCTTGTGAAATGTGAATTCTAGAGAGCACTGATGTAGATTTCGTTGATAAGCGAGCCCCTAGGATTCCCGAACAATGAGATAACAGTGAAGCAGGTCGTTCGCCCTACACGGGGGCCTGACCTCAGGTCTGCAGGGCGGCTGTGTCGCGACCCTGTTGACCCTGGGAGAAAAAAGTGGATCAAACCCCTGTGAAACACATCTAGTCGTTTTTCTCTCTCATGAATTTTACACCCATGATGAGAACTTGTCGGCTACACACCAAAAACTTGCCAATTGTGCTCACTGGAAAGTCAACAAGTCAGAGGTGCTGCGACAGCCAACCGTCCATCCTCTCTCTGAAACAGTGGCAGACATGACAGGCGAAGTGTTTCTTTCTGTCTGGGCTCGCCATCACTGTCCACCCACTTCCTGTGCCAATGCAATTAAAATAGGCTGTCCCTACTCCCCAGGGTAAGTGGGGTCTGATTTAAGTTATTTGAGCGATTTCAGTCTTGTGAGTCTTCTCTTCTCATAACCCTAACCTTGACATCAGTGCAGCTTTTGTTGACTTCCTTCCAAGGCTCGTCCAAAGACTTGTCTCCCCAACTTCATCAAGCGGGTAGTGTTATGCCGGGTTCTTACTACAAGATTGCAACCCTGAATCTCCATGTGTGAACTGTCCATAGACGCATTTAGAGACCACGCCAAGTTCGTATTGGGGACGGATCGGGGAGGTGATGAGCAACAGCAAATGAAAGCAGACACGGGCTGACAGGAGAAGAGTCGAGAAGGAAAGATGGAAGAGCATAGAGCACGGAGTAGCTAGAAACCTTATGCATTTTCTTTTTCTTCCTTGTTTTTTCACTGAAAAGTCCCATTGGGGGTTTTTGTTCTTGTGGGTGATCTTGTGATGTGTAACGTTGCCGATCAGTTATGTACTGCAGCGAGCAAACCACAGTGAACTCAAGACTGCTGATGACAGGGCAAAAAGTTGTGTTAACCGTACAGCAATCTGAGCCACAGCATGAGATGATTTCAACTGTGTCTAAGGAAGAGTACCATCCTCTGTGCTACCTAGCAATCATGGAGTTTGCACCAGGACACCTGGGCAGGTCTTGCTCCACACTGTCACCTATCGGAGTGGAAGTTCCGCTTGCTGACCGTGAAACAGCCGTCGGAATATGTCCTGTCTTGGCAACTGAAGTACTTTCATAGTCATCGAGCGTGTTTCTCTACATTCCCTCCCTTGTAACAGGATATGCCAGCCTGCCAGGTGATGTTGTTCCAGTACTGTCGTCACTTTCGAAGGACTTTCGAACAATGACAATGATAACAGAGGCCACAGGATTCTGGGAGGAGATACAACAAGGCAACAAGGTTGTTTGTTCAATTCTACATGTTTGGAATTACCTCTATTCATTATTAAGTATTAATTATTACTATCTTTGTGGCACCTGTGGCTCTCTACACAAGAATTTCTTGGGTGCAGACGATGCTGTCAAGGTCTGCAAGTAAGTGACAAGACAATTGCTCTGTTGTCAGTCTTTGTAATAGCGCTTGATGGTCAAACCCAAGACTGGCTCATCGCTGCCACTTCTCTCAGATTTGTAGGATGGTTGGTCCTGCGACAACAAAAGCCTGAATTAAAGGGCGCAGACTTTCATAGCAACCTGGATGCGGATATGTGATTGAGAATCCGTGATCCTGTGGTGCCAAAAGCCAGTAAGAAGTCTACCATGTCACATCAGGGTCATTTATCTCTCCCTGTCATAAAAATTGCATTTCTACAGTTAGAGTTATCTTATTTAGGTAGCTTTGAGAGAAGTTGCTCCTAAACTTATAGGATTTAAGGCCAGGTAGACAAAACTCTGGGAAGGCTGAGGTGAGGTCATTGTGTCAATAGTCATCCATCACACACCAAGCAAACAGAAAAAAAACATTCAGACAAAACAGTCCAATTCCAGACCTTCAGTAGCATTGATCATATCAACATGTCATAATATGCAATAATAGATATAAAGATTAATAGTCTCATTTATGAGCACTGATTAAACTTGACGAGAAAGGTCAACTCCAGCATATTGGATTGATGCCATTTTTTTTCTCCCCAATGTTTCTCTCTACAGTGTGAACTAGTGGAGCGACAGCGATTCAACCTCTCGTGTGTCAACCTTTTGCACACTTCCCTGTCCAAATAGCCAATCAGGATCCATTTAGGCAGCAGTGGCCTGGAACAGGAACTGACAGGCCTGGCAGAGGTGTGCTGCGCCACATGTGAGCAATGGAAGTCCTCAGCAGGCCAGGGTTGAAATCCATACTGTGGTTTGCACAGACACTGCTGATTACCACACTGCTGGTGCAGACGTGCAGGACAAGGTTGTCAGGTCTAATCGTCTAATGGACAGAGAGTGAAGTCACCCCAATAATGAATGATTCCTAGAGAGATTTTATTTCTTTCAGCCTTTAATTAATTTGCCAGTAATGGTATGCAGTCTAAATCCTCTTTTTAAAATTTGCTATGATTATATCTGGACTGTCAAAACTGAACAAAGACAGTTTTCTCCTTCCTTGTCTTCATTTTAGAAATGTCTACACAATATTTCAAATAACATTTTTATCCGTTTGAAATAGTAATTCTTAAATGGTGTACTAGCAAAGCACAATAACAAAAAGCAGTTCCTTCTGCAAAAGATAAATGCACGGCTTCTTGGAAACCAGCACTGTTATTTTGTTCTCTATTATTTGTATTTATCCTATGTAAACTTTAGCCCTTCGACTGTGGTTCTGCCGCCAGATCACCTTTCAGGAGGCCTGCAATTTCAGTGTCCTGCCTCCACGCTCAGATTAGTTTGGTTTAAACAAACTGGCTCTGGGCTTTGTGAAGCACTTCAGGCCACAATCGTTGTTGAGAGCCCAATCAGACACTTGCAGCCACGAGCTCTCTTTGCCTCCCTGTTTTTACACTTCAGCAGGTACTGGTACTATTTTTAAATTCAACAACATGATGCAGAATGTCATATTTTATAATCAAACACACATTTTAATAACATTGATTACAAAATTGAATTTTTCTTACCCTGATTGTACTGGTTTAATTCCATGTCCTCTGTAGGGATTTCCAATATTTATATTCAGTTATGATAAGTGCTAATACTACTAACAGTCAGAGGTGGAAGAAGTCCTCAAATATTGTCCTTAAAGGTGCAGAAGGTAAAGATTTCATTTGAAGACATTATAAAACATACTATTACAAACAGAATGTGAAGAAATAACAATTCAGTCTAGCAGCTAACTGCAGGGATAACCAAGCTAACTAGCTAATGACAACTAGTTAGCAGCAGTTAGTGGTTATTTCAGTGGTATGCTGTCCTCTGGTTGTTTTGACTATTAAACAGGTGACTAACTCTCAGATATTGCGCCTTTCAGTTAAAGTAGTAATATGAAAGTGTAGAAAGATGTAAAAGTAAATGTACTCTTTATGCAGACTGGTATATTCTGTAATAATGGACTTGTATTGGACCATTTGAGTCCGAAATAAAGATTGATTATATTAGTATGTATTGTATTGTATTATAATGATGTATTGATGTTGAAACTCAAGGTGGTTTAACTACTCTGTATATAATAATATAGACTAGCTTGCATCAGTAAAGTTAAAACCATAATATAACATCAAAATGTGTTTGTTCCACCATGATAAAACTAATTTTTGCTAGTACTCAACTGAAAAAATTCAACTGAAACAATTCAAATGAAATGTTTACAGTAAAGAGTTAAAAAACAGACAAGCAAACATGAATTTTCTAAGATATAAATTGCTTCACCAATGCTGAATCTATAGTGTGAAATGACTTGCAGCATATTAACCAACAAGGCACTGTGGTGGCGAGCTCGACTGCTGAGACTTGCTCTAACATGCAAAGCTTTGTTCCCAGAAAACACATGTCAACCTACTGGGCAATGCATAGATTTCAAAACAAAAACAAGAAAAAATGTCCCGAGACTCTCTCGTGTTTACTTTGTGAACTTTGCTCAATTTGTCTCAATTGCTCAGCCACGTCACTGAAACTGTATATGTCCTGTCAAAACGAGGCAATATATGACAGATCACCCCTGACTTGATTCATCTAGAATTTGGCATGTTTTGAAGTTGTGTACTCTTTCCATGGCGCCACGTTAAACTGCTGAACATTTAATTAATTTCCCTTTATTTACACTTGGTCTTTGCTTCCCACTAAAAGGCGAAGCAAGCCTATGCATAAGTCAGGCTTTTTAATTATCATTGAATACCTATAAAAGGTTCCTGCCAGGAAAGCTTGGCCAGTATTTGGTTTGCTCTGAGTCCAACACAACTACAGTCCCGTAAAAACATTATCCATTCACATTCCATTCATTACCACCTCAGGACATCTCTAAGTGTTGCTCCCAATGTTTGGAAAAGCACATTTTGAATGCGTGGGCATTTTGTGCCTCGCAGCAGTTTACTTTATGATGTGGAATCTAGGACCCAGCAAACATTTTAATTTTACTTGGACGGTTTTAAAATTCATTTGAAAATCTTCGATTCCAGGAAGGTAAGAAAGGGGCCTCATCTAAAGTATTTCTCAGGAATATCCTCCAGGGTCTAAATTGTTTATTAAAACCCCAACCATGACTGTGTTTGCAATCTAACCACAATCCATCCATCATCCTAAAGCAAGTAACCAAATTAGTCTTCTTCCACCCTGGTATTTAAAGACAGAGTGTCCATGGGCTTCCTGTATGCTCAGAGGGGATAAAGGTGTTTGGCGAGCCTGTCTTTGATGCTGCACAGACACCATGTAAACATTATCATCATCATCACATGCATATATACTTGCCTTATATCAAACGAGGAAACAGTGCTGCAGAAAAACCTTTTGACTTTTTTTTTAGTCAAAATTATCCAGCGAGGAGAGAACACGTACGAGCTAATGAGCTGTGTTCCCAGATCAGCTTTTATTGCGAATGTCTTTGGCTTTAGCTCTTGTAAAATAAGGGCAAATAAATAAGGTGCTGATAATTTGGTTTACCCCCCCTCTCCCTATGTGTATGCGTATAAAGTATGATTAACGCCCGGCTGGACTGCGTCAGAAAGGCTTGTGCTGAAGGAACAAGTAAGAGAAAAAGTATTACAAAGACAAAAAAGATTCAACTGAGAACTACAGGACTGTGAGAGCTTTTTTTATGCCAAAGCATTTATACATCAAGCCATCAGTGTGAGGACAGGTTGGTGACGTCATTCACGGTCGATTTCCAGCAGCCGGCAGGGCTTTGATTAGAGCAGTAAATCTCCTCCTGTTTGTCTGTCCTCCTGAGTGGAAGGGCAGCTCGACGGTCAGCCCTCCGTTTGTTGATGAATATTGTCTGTCTTTAACCCAGGCCTCGTGGAAAGGCTCGCGTTTGCCAACAGTGGAATTATATTTCAAGTGGTGGAAGCATTATGTATTGCGGTTGACATTTACAAAATTTGGATGATTACAACAATTTAGATTTGCAAGTTGATGATAAGTACTATAACTGTGCTTTTTAGTTTAAAATGCCAAGGTTCAGCTGCTTTTAATCACATGTTTATAATATAATAGAAGCAGCAGAGGACTATGAATTTCTAAAGTCATCAGTTTTGATGGACTGGCAACCAAATGCTGCCCTTTATGATGTAATAATGAGGCTATTACTTTAAGACATAAGCCCTTTAAAATTGTACAAATTACAAAATGAATGGCTAGAAGTTGATTGTAAAACAACCTCTTTGCCTGCAAAGAATACCTTTCTTTTAAAGGTGCAGTATGCAAGAATTGTCTTACTGTCAAATTTTAAAAAAGCAAGGGCAGCTTAAGGAGAAGGGTTTGACCTTAGGCACAGTACAGAGGGGATTTACAGCTGCTAACATTTGGTTTCTGACTCCAGTGATGATAAAGACATGAGGGGTTCAGGTGGGCATGAGTCAGGACCAGACTCTGCAGGCCTGAACTATACTATTGGACTGTCCTCTCTTGAGGTACAAAGTGGTAGGACTGGCCTAGGCTACTGGTTAGCATGCTAACATCAGTACGTATTGTCACAACATGATACATAGGCGTCTTTGACACTGTAGTCTATTGATCTATCCACACTTGATTGATCATTTTTAGTTCATTTTAAACTGGAATTCTTACACATTGCTCATTTAACTAATATGTTTATGATGAAACATTGTTAGACTGCAAGGTACCAGTATCTTATAAGCAATTAGCAATACAAAATTGGCCAGAGGTCTAGCTCTAGCAGGTAGAGTAGAGGTGTTGTGAATGGAAATATATATATATATATTTTACATAAATGTTTCAAACGTTAGTTTTCATCTTTAATCCCAGGTGTTATTCTACAGGGACATCAGTGCAGACACACACACACACACACACACACACACACTCCGCTCCGGCGTGTTCTCTTATCAGTGCTCGTACCACTTAAAGAGGTCTCTGCTATGGCCTGAGAGTCTAAAGACCAGCAACAGAGTTAAAACAAAGTCCACAGTCAGAACTGTATCATAGTGCAACAATGGAGAGGAGAAGGGACAGTGAATATGAAACAAGCATCGCAACTTTGAGCGCTCCATCAAACGCGCTGTAGGTCTTGCATCAGCCTCATGTATGTATAATGATTGCTGAGGGAGTCACTTCCAACCCCCACATCCAGAACCTGCACAGAATATAATGAATGTTCAGGACCAGTTCATTACTCCAGTGTACACATGGAGACTAACATTGCATCCCAACATGCTTTTCACTGTTGTCTAGGCTGTCATTGCTCAGGCAGCCTATGGTCTTAAGTGCTCAGCCAGTAAACAAATCAGGGTTTATTAAATACACACTTGTCACTCTCCACTAGCCATGCATGGGAAAATTTATTTTGACAAACGTTGCCCCACAAGACTTAAGTGTCCCTGGCTGACGCCAACAGATAAATACCTCTGAATTAGTCAAATGGATTGAATTTGGCCAAGGTATGCTTTTAAAACATGGATTTCCCCGTATCCCTGTGACCCATCTAAGGTCAATAAACAGTCATTGAGTGACACATCTAATTGCTTAATCTAATTGTGTTGCCTAAGTTTAAATGTCTGACTACTGTACATACATTAAGGCTAAGCGGTTAGCAGGAAAAAAAGTGTCAGAACACGTTTATTTAGAGAAATTCTAATTAATGTCGGAAAGAAAGAAAGAAAGAAAGAAAGAAAGAAAGAAAGAAAGAAAGAAAGAAAGAAAGCTGCAAATATATATTCTGTCCAAGCACTTGGGGTTCTGAAAACATTACAGGAAAGTACATTATAATGCATACGATATGCGTGCATGAGTGTGTTCATGTGCCTGTGCCACGTACAATATAGCATGCTCATGTGAGAATATGTCTTCGGGACTGTGAACATGCATTCAAATGCACTCACGCTGGTGAAAAGGTCAGACAAAACAAATGGGAAATCTTTAGTCATGTCTGGGCACTGGTGCATATACATCACATTCATGTGACACTTTGCATACATTTACTATAAGTGACGTCAAGAGGGCGAAAATAGTCCCTTCACCAAATCGTGGCATCTAGTAGCTGTCAGTTGGCAGGATTTTCCAGGCCACACAGAGGACTCCCCTTTCATACAGCCATCTGTCTGATCGCTGTAATACAGCAGGGCAGCAGTGGCACAAGTGAGTTGTCCGAACTGCCAACCAGCCGCGGGTGATTGGGCAGTGGAAAAAGCAGTAACTCTGTGCGTTTTGGGTGTGTGTGGTGCAGAAAGAGTAAAGCCCACAACAGTGTTTTGTTTCTGCTGGTGGCGCTGTATTGCTTATGCTGCCAGAAGAAAGCATTACAATGGC
Organism: Diplodus puntazzo; assembly: GCA_963678695.2. Taxonomy (NCBI): domain Eukaryota; kingdom Metazoa; phylum Chordata; class Actinopteri; order Spariformes; family Sparidae; genus Diplodus; species Diplodus puntazzo. The sequence continues at coordinate 12,078,281 of OZ023174.1, read as the reverse complement.
AGCAGAGGTCTGCAGTGAGAGCCTCCAGACCTGAAGGAGACCTCCCCTGTTACCCGCAATCATGCGAACACACACACACACACACACACACACACACACACACACACACACACACACACACACACACACACACACACACACACACACTCACGCACGCCAAGTCTGCAGCAGGTCTCTCCAGTGGAATCCTGGTCTTTGAGGCTAGACAAACACACAACGAAAAGGTGGGAATGATAATAATAGCGGGAGTGTATTTCATTCACTTTGCACTACTTTGGCAGTTTTGCTAAATTGATACTAAACTTCTCTGCTCCAGTTACAGATTCTGTGTTTTAGCGGCCCACACTGGACTTTGTCACAGCTGACAGAGCTCTGAAAGAAAAAAGAAGGAAAATGTAATAAATTTTTGTTTGGGTTCTCTTTACTTTTTTTTCTCTGGTAACTGATCCCATATGGTCAGCGTCACAAGCAATCTTCTCTACGGGTCCACAGAACACATTGTGCATCCCAGCACAGTCGACCGCGCCCCATTCGCTGTTGTTGTGAGGTCGGACAAGCTTGACAATAAGAAACTCAGCGAAGGCAGTTCCGTTCAGCCGGGCGCTCAGTGTTTATGAGATGGATTCAGCCGACGTCCAGGACTACAGTACGTGATGAAAGCTATGTGTCATTTTCCACATATTTTTAACGTACCTGTAGAAATAAGGAGGAAGCAAACCTGTCTGACATTGGGTTAACCTCCTGATTTTACTTTAGCCAACTGCTATACATTACAGTACAATTTGACTTTACATCGTAATGCTAACTTTGTCCCATTTTTACATCGGACAAAATATTTCTTTTTCCGTTTTGGGAATGGAACAAACACAATGTCTTTCACGGGCTCAGGGTATCGATTGTCAATTTGACAGCAACTTCTTTAAACCATATTCTTAACTTATTTAATTTTTTACACAGACAACCCAAACAAATAGCACATATAAGTTTGCTCAACTGTTATTGGAGCACAGAGCACAAAGGGTCGGGACTTAGGAATGAGTCAATTCCATAATGTATTCACATTTATAACTATTTACATCTAAAACAGGCCCAGTCCTCATGTAAGTCATACAGCTACGAAGGTTTGTTTGCAATCAATGCGTGTGTGTGTGTGTTCCTGTGTTAAAACTAGTGTGCTCGTGCTTTTGTTCGGCCACACTGACTTGACTTTCTAAGCGGAACTCAATAATTAATTAAGAATTCTTTTATATTTTGCCCCCGCTTTGTTTCCTATTGGTTTTCCCTCTTTCAATTTTGTCCGCAATCAACTTTTAACATCTCTCCTCTCTCTCCTCTCTTGTGGGCTGAGTCATTACCATAACAACAGAGCGAGGCACAAAAGCCCTGTGGGCATGTGACTGAGTTGTGGGATGGAGGCACATGGACTGAGGGAGAGAGAGAGAGGGAGGGAGAGAGGGAGAGAGAGGGAGAGAGAGAGCCTGCCCATGCTAATATCTGCAGCTGGGCCCTTTGGTTTTGTTCTCTATGCAGCTGGGCTGGATGAGAGAGCCTAGATTCCAACACACCCCCATCGGCATAAATCTTGCCATGCTTGAGGCTGCAAACACTGCAACAATGCCACTGGGTCATTCTATGCCAAGTCGGCTGTGTCTGCACATACGCGCACACACGCGCGCGCGCACATGCTCACAAATAAATTGTTGTTGTGTGGGGTTGTTTGCAGCTACCAAGGCGTTTTTGTTTTTTTTGTCTTGCGGGATGCATATATTAATCGTTTATCATTTGTTCAGTTGGAGGCGAAATGAAAGCCCAGACGATGCTAATTATTCCTTTCAGCCTCATTGGCATTGTCTATAGAACAGGGCCAGTCAATATTGTGTCATGTGCAGGGGTCAACTCCAAGATTCATTTTGATGATCTCTTGTCGCTAAAAGGTCTGGCGCCTTGCAGAGTATTCACAAGTTATTCCTTGTCCTTGCACCTCTGCAGCTGAGATAAGGTTGTTTGGGCGATGACTTTTGAAACAGAGACAAACTCGACATACTGTAACACTGCGACAATCAGATGTGCTTCCTAACCTCTGACATATTCAGCGCCCACAAGCTGCTCAACCATAGCGGAGGAATGCACCCCAACCTAACCGGCCTGGAATAAAACAAAGCGACGCTCAGCCACAGTAACAAACTTGTTCCCAAAACATTTGTCCACAGCTTTCAGCCGATCATTAATAACCCCATAAAGAGCTCTTTATGTCTGAGTGGACAGTGTCACTTTTTGGAGTCAACTTTGATGAGATGAATGTGCGTGGTGAGCTTGAATGCTTCGCAGCTGGGTGCGAGCCGGGCGCTGGTGACAGCGGGTACCAGGGCACAAATCCCATGGCAGAAAGGGCATCTTTGTTTGGCCCAGGTGCTCTCTGGATGCACTGCCCTCACATCCTGTGCAGTCTCATTCATTATGCATGAGCCGTACATTTAAAATCATGAGCTTCCTGTCAAAAGCCAGAAAGGGCAGGCTTTGGCCAAGTGCGCTTTTCTGTGGCTTCAGAGGGAGAATGGAAGCGTAACATTTTCAAGGCATTGAAAAGGGTCTAAGACGAAGGCCATTGTGGCCGGGGCGAGCATTATAAAACACATTATAGCTCTGACTTTCCAAGATCCAACAAGGCCTCGTGAAGCAGTCAGTGCTTTCAGCTCCGTCGGCATACGCATTGTCTGAGTGACACGTAATGTGTCTTGTGCAGCTTTTGGTCGAAGCAGTTTGTCATCAGCGGCCGCCATAACAAGTAAGAATGCAGAGTCCACTCATCTCATGTGCCCCACTGCTCCCATGAGAAGATGTGGCTCAGTAATTACCGGAGGATTACAATAATCTACGTTTGGAAGCGTAACCTCCCCCTAGCCTTTGTGGCTCAGCACGAGATGAATCCAGTACAATTAAGCCATTTTGTTTCACTGCATGACTGTTCATTAGCATTATCTACACCAGTGGGCTTCAGCTCTCAGCCCGGGGTCCCCCTCAGGTTCTCATCATTGCATCAGTTCCCTTGGTTACAGCCTGACTCTCAGAGTCTGGGGTCAGGAGGGTCAACGCCTAATGCTGCGATCAGACTATTTGAGTTACTCCTGCAAGTATCAGAACTATCTCAGTAGAGGTTTTTTTTTCTTACACAGTCCCTGTTATCCTTTTTCTGCATCAACACAGGGAAGTGGCATGATTCACAAGTATGGTTGACTTTTATGTGATGCATCTTCAATCTGTTAAGAGTCTGTGCTTTAAGCCAGTTAGCCCTGGAACAGTGGGGTGCCACACCTCTGGTAAAAAGGATCAGAACTTTGAGCAACAGCCATAGCCTGGAGGAGCCTCCCACCAGCCAGCTAGTCAATATGACCAGGACCCGAGCAATTGGCTCATGCGGGGTCACCGCAGGTGGGGACATTAACCATTAAAGAGATACTTCTGCTGACCGTCTGGAAACGGGGTAGACCCCTCGGCTTCCTCGGGGCATGAAATGATCATCTGGGGCAACTCAGTGCTGCTCGGCTTAAACGGGATTTGGGGGAGTGAAACCCCTTTATCAGGGCTTACGGGGATGAGACCACATAGCTGCCTAAGCAGATCCCTGAGTTGTGATCCTGCTGGGAGGAATTCTCATAAAAGTAAAGACGTTAGGAAATAATAGGCAGTCAACTTAGTATTGTATTAAAGTTAATGCTGTCTGCTAGACACACAGATTTACAGTTGTGTTCCTTTACGTTACATGAAAAAAATAATAACGCTAATTCAAAAACACAGCAAGGCACATAAAAAGTCTGACAACTCCTCCAAGTGTTTTAAAATAATTGGACAGGTATAGATATAGATTTTGTCTCTGTCTTCAAGCATTAGTTGTAATATAGCCAGGGTTTAATTTGGGCTTATAGGACCTTGTCCTCATTCTATAGTGGTCAGCAAGTCTTCCTGATTCCTGTCACCCCTCATCTCAGTCCAAATCTGGGGCCAGACATAGAATATTGGCCGGTGATGAAAGGTGGGATATACCACCCACTGTTGGTTGCAGATTTAATCATGAGCTCTTCATACCGCAAGCAGCAGCTCGAGCAAATCCTGTTTGTTTACACTATTAAAATAAATTGCATGTTGTAATGCTCTACATGGTACTTAGGAACAGTTAATTCCAGATAACTTATTCAGGAATGTAGCACACACACACGCACGCAGGTACACACACACACACACACACACACACACACACACACACACACACACACACACACACACACACACACACACAGACACAAAATAAACTCATAACAAATACCTTTCGGCTCACAGCAGGGTGTGTCGATATTTGATTGAGCCTCAAAGTTTGACTTTCATTTGCAGGCCTGACAAGCTGTCATATTAAATATGTTATTGGTACACACTGAGATCACCCATTAGTGAAATGGAAAAATTAATTTGGCAGCAAACTAGACTCCACTGTGAGGTCAGCGTCTGAGGGCCAGGATCTGGATCGCTAGCAGCCTGCTGTGGGTCCGTCTGTCCCGTCCCACATCATAATCCATCTATCCCCAGGCTGCCAAAGGCAAGATATCCAGTCATAAGACCCAAAAAGAATGGCATCAGTCACACTTTAATGGACCCCTGATTATTGTGCCCTCGTCTTTCCACCCCACAGAGACCAAAGGTGGGTGGTTGGTTTCGCTGTGGTCTTGAGTTGCTGCCTACTTCTTTCCTTGTGACCCTAGCTGCTGCCTGAGGGCAGACCCAGCATGATAGCCACTAACCAGAGGGCCAGGTCCTGCTGTGTCATGCTATTTGCTGCCCCCCAATTTTGACAAATTAGTAACCAATCTTAACTCTTGTTCTGTGAGAGTTCGTATAATCACAGTGAAAGCACTGAGGTGCCAGTTTTGCCCGCTGCAGGTGGACGGACAGAAACAAAAGCACTCCTCCTCATCCTGCTGATAACATTCTTTCATCTTCAGAGAAGGAGGAAGTCGCTCAGGATGTTTTTACACCCATGTTAAGATAATCATATTGTCAACAATTCTTTATCATTTCCTGTTGGAAAAAAAGGCAAAAATGATTTATGTATTAATAATAAAAATGAAGTGCCTCAAAATGAATACTTTTTCTGAGTGCATAAAGGAGAGGGACTGAGAACAAATGGTAATCTTACTGTTAGATTTGGACGAAGACATTAAAGCTATGACTGTGGTTCCAATAACATATTGGCAGGGAAGTTAGTGCTTTAATGCCTTCGGAATAACAGAGAAATATCCCACACTTCACCACAAATAGCAACTTTTTAAGAGCAAACAACAGTAACGTCATAACAGCAAAGGTGAAAATATTATATTGACTTTGGAGGGGACAACCACATTTTCTCAAGAGCAATTTTTGAGGTGGAGTGCTGTAACTCTGCTAATGAACACTAATTCACCCTCCCAGCTGGTTCATGTTATTGTGGCTAGCCAGCAGATCAGCTAACAACAAGCTAACATAAAGAGTTACCTGTGATTCAGTGCAGGTAAAATGAAGACTGTTGATGATTATAAATGTGTTTAAGTGATTATTAATGTCTTGATATTATAAAGATATGCTTGAAATGATATATTAGGGGCAACAGGTCTTTTTTTTCTTTTTCAGGATGGGAGGGTCATGTCCCCCCTGGAATTTCCGCCTCTTCCCGGTCTGGCAGAAAAACCATTGGAAATAGGACATTGACCAGAGGTCTCCGAGTGATGTCGTGTTTAAAAATATAGGAACCTCATGGTCCCTAGTCAAATATGTTCAGTTGTTTCAAATATGTTCAGTGTTTTAACACCTACAAATGTTGAAACGCAGACTGGAACTGCGGTCGCCGGCTTGTCATGGCAGCCTTGTGTCCTGGACTTTCACCACTGTCCCATTTAATGTTCACATAATATGAATTGTTTTGTGGAAATGTCAGTACGGTACACAGTCTGGTTACATTATGTGATATGATTTTGAGCAAAATGTATGTGTTTGAAATGGAAAAAAGGTGGACCCACTAAAAGTAATCACAGAGTCCAACATTACGATGTATTTTTCTTGTTCAGATTATTGATGACAACTTAAAGTAGTTACAAATCAAAGCTCGGGACTTTATTTTTCTTGTTTACATAGACTGAGAATGACTTTTTAAATGATGGGTGCACCCAGGCATCGTTTTTTTATTCCACATATTGAACAGGCACCATGTTTTTTCAGAGGAAGCCTTATATAACTTATCCAACAACTTAAAAAAAAAAGAAAAGAAAAAAAAGACAGACTATTTAAGAATCAAAACAGTGTATGATAGCATTATGATATATTTACCCTTACTGGCATTGACCCCCTTTCAAATACACTGCTTTTAAAGGGAATGAGATGTGACAAAAATACTCGTTCAGCATTAAATGTGTTTTCTAAAAGCTGACAGATTGAGCTCATTGCAGTGGTCAACAAAATAACACTGCAATGTTATCGGAGCTGCTCGATGAAGTAAGAACAATTAACTTCTGTGGAGGCGGCCTCCTCAGACCAAGAGGGCTGCTATCTGATCATTGGTACCACTTAGTAAGGACCTGCTGAGACCTCTGTTTATGCATTAACTGGGCAGCAATAATGAGCGCCGGCCTCTCACAGTGCATGAGTCAAATCAAATTCCCTTGCCAATTAGAAGGAGATTTACACGGGGCCCTGTAGCACAGAGGCTAATCTTCTTGTGCGATCTACGGTGTTCCTGCAATAAAACAGCCTCTTATATTCTCATGGACCACTGGTGCTAGCCCTCGTGGTGGGATTTGTTTCTGTTTTCATATGTTTCTGCAGGATCGGGAGGCTGGAGCCAGTCTGTGTGTGAGCATCCTGCTTGTGGAACAGACCTGGCAAACGGCCCACTCAGGACATTTGACCCTGTGGATTTTTCGTTCTTGTGTGTGTTTTTTTTTTTTGAGCTAGCACTTTTCCTTTAGCAAGGGCTAAAAGGCTCAAAAGGGTGGAAAGCAAAATATTATTATAAATCTCCTGGACGCCAGGTTGCATAAAAGGTTCCACAGGCGTTTGCATCAAACCTGGACTGTTGAGACCACAGGTTCTGTTTTTGTTGCCATAAAACTGCCCTTTCCAAAAAAGTACATATATGTATATTCCATTTGCTTGACTCTTATAAATTTAAATGAACTGGGAAATCGAGTCTGCTCCCCAAAGAAAAACAGAGAGCTAAATATATTGAGCAAGTGAATGTAAGGATCTATCCATGGATTAACACACCAGAAGCATTAGATGATGTGGTGTCCTGTGTTTTCTTATCTAATGTAGCTCAAAGGTGCGTGTGCTTGAAAACACATTCATCACTGCAATTATTTGATCACATTCTTTTGATTTAATTCTTTAAAAGAGGCTGATCTTGCGTTTCGATGGTATAGTGGACGTGACCTCAGGAGAAAAGGTTAAGTTTGGGCTCAGTGTCACATGTGGTTTGAGAGAGTATCTACCTTGCCGTCACAACAGCCGCGGGCAGAGCCTGCGTGAGCTCCTAACACACTTTGATTCTACAGAAAAACAGAGGGAAGCCCCTAAAGACCTGCGGACCTCCCTTGTTTACTGATGCAGGATACCTTTTGCAATTCTCCTTTGGTCTTCAGGGTTGGGGGATGGACCAGGTTCCTCTGAGGACTCTTTCCCCCCTTCCCTCTTTGGTTGATAGTCGGGATTACAGGCCAGTTTGTTGGGGTTGTCTGGTCAAAGTAATTGCAGGTTAGTTGTCCGTCACTCCGGAGAGAAAGGAGAACTCTGAAAAGAAAGGATCCATTTAATCAGCCGGGTGAAAAGGTGAATTGTATGAATGGACTCCTCACCTTGCTGCAAATGCCAAGAAATTGATCCACACTCTTAGAAATGTGGGTTCTTTCTGAAGGGCTGAAAACCATTTGATTCTGTATAACAAGTTTTTCAAAAAAAGGGTACTTCAAAGGTTTCAAGAACCATTTCCGTCCAAAGAAACCTCTATGGAAGAAAGATTTCTCAGTTCTCATTAGCACCCTTTGAAGGTTAAAAGGTTCTGTATAGAACCCTAACAGTTGGCACCATTACACCATGGAAGGTTTTCTATGAAACCTCTAAAGTGGGTTTCTGGGTGGAGCCTTCACAGATGGATCTAAGTATAACCCTTTATGTTAGGTATAAGGTAGAACCCTCTTAAAAGTGTTACAGGTGGAACCTTTATGAAATGTTCTACTAAGAACCAAAACGGGTTCTTCTTTATGGGGGCGAGCCAAAGACACCTCATATGGTTGTACTTAGCACTTTTTTTTCTAAGAGTGTAAGATAATTAAATGAGCCACAACGGTGTCTTGGCACCACCACTGCTGTAAAATGATGTGTGTTGCGTGTCCTTCTGTTTTTCTCTATATGGGTGTAATCACTGTGATTTTACTCCCTGTCTGAAATCTGTCCTTGAGAGAACGGTCCAGCCATCAATCATTGCATTAATGAGGCTCACTGGTTAGCTAAAGGTAACAAAAAAAATGTTCCAATGATATTTGAGGGTGTGAAGTTATATAAGGCTGTTTATAACCTACAGCTTTATTCACTGCTGGGGCTTTCAGAGGTGGCTACACTGCCACTGGGGAGCTGCTTGAGTTGGAAAAGCTATGAATACCCTTTTACCGCATTCCCAGCCTTATAAAGGAAACCCACAATATGGACACAAGCATGTGAACTGGAAAACATACAGATACAGACCTGAGCTATACTCTAACATGAGAGGATAATATGTTAGGAATAAGTAGGCAGAGTGTATTAGGAGTGTATATCAGACTATCAAATCATAATAAACCCTAATGACATAAAAGTGCCCTCTTGGATGCCCAAGAGGCTGGCTAAAACATGCAGAACTAGGGTGCCCTTTCAGTGAATAAAAGGCCCTCCCTTCACTATGAATGTATCACGACTTTCTGTGTGCTCGTGCCTTCATGATTTATTGTTTTTTTCATTGTATCACTCCGGGATTAATGTATCCTCGCCGACAGTTTTTTTTCCTGATTTGCCTTCATGGCTTTATCAGTGCCCAGGATTAAGTCTGTTTGCTTACGGACAAGAATGCAATTAGTGGAGTCACACTCACTGATCAATGCTGGCATATCACTTGCAGTCACCCAGGAGCAAACATGTTTTTCTCTCGGACAGATAGGAAAGGAATGTCAAATACGACCCGAGGGCTGCATATGTTGGACCGATGTTATGTAAGAGGAAAAATATTCACTCACTCCCATGTCGTCTGACTCAGAACCTTCACCGAGTCACCTGCCTCATGCGCATTCACAAAGCGCCAGAGTCGCCATTTGTCAGCCCACCCCAGTTCTCATCTCTCTGTTTCAGGTGAACAATAGATACGGGACCCCCCGCTGCTTTGCCAGGTGACCTCATCACAGCGCCGCCAATCGGCCCTCGCTCACGCAAACAAAGGTCGGCCCGGTGAAAATGCCAGTGCTGGTTCTCACAGTCACCCCGATAATATCTCCTCCCCCCCCTCCAGTCTCACATGCATTGACATGGAGCAGCCACACAGATAGAGTTGCAAATGGGCACTTCTATGAGTCAAAGCAGGGGAGGGTGGGACACTGGACATCCCCCCAGCGGACGCCTTGTTCTCCCATTAATTGATCGCTACTTGATCTTCGATGGTGATTCACGGGTACTCTCTAGGGCAGGCCACCGGTCTCGGTGATATGTGTGGGAACTGTGTGGAGGCCACGAAGGTGCACCTGCTAAATGGCCATTTCGGCCTATTCCCCCAGCACCCTGCCCATTGTTGGGGATTTATATTCAGTTTCCTTCTCGGATTGCCACACAGTTGGAGGACTACTGAAGTGGGCTGCTCTCTTTACAGAAAAGGGGTTGCTTAAAAGACGGACCTGCTAAAGGTGGGGAGCATTGACAGAGTGACACAGGAAGAACCATGGATGGATGCAGAGCAGCGGTGATGTCAGAGGTTTTGTTGTGAATTGGATCTTTCCACTTCTCCTCAGGCATTCCTGAAACAACAGGTGGTAAATAAGATAAAAAAAACAAAAACAAAAAGCAATAGTAAACAGATTTCTTCAGAGGAAGGAGGATGATCACAAGCCAGCAATTAGCCTTAATGACAGTCTGATGTCCTCTGGCCTGCTGGTTGACCCATGACCCCCATTTTAATGAGGGCTATAATAAGGGACATTACTCTGTCAGTGTGGGGTCTCGGTCCAAGGAGGATGGCAAGATGAAAGGTGCCCGCTGAAGTGTGGGCTGCAGGTGGGACGACGGTTTAAATAGACAATGAGCAACAGGTGCAGTAATCATGTGCAACAGGAACAGTAGCCAAAGTAGCTCAAAAAGGTCGGTTAAGCATTTTGCCTCTGTTTCACATGATGTTTAAATTGTCACCCTGAAAAGAATGAAATGATCATCATCAGAAAAGAGTTATCTAAATCGTCTTTCCTCACTATTCCGTTCCAAGTAAACCAGTTGCTGTTTTCAATGTCTTCCTGCTTTGACTTCTATCTCTGTGAGCGTTCGGCTCTCTAATCCCTTCCTTGTCGTCACTGTGTCATTCTCACATGTCTGCTCTAAGCTGAGGCTGTTACCCGCTGGCACACCACTGCCGTGATCTTCAGAGAGAAGATAGAGAAGCGGAGGAGTGGCGGTGATGGTGGTGGGGTGGGAGCAGGGCGATATGTTGGGAGGGGGGTAGGAAAAGAGCCGGAATTACCAGATTTAAATAAAGTTAACTTTCTGGCCATCTGGCCAGTGTTTGGGAAAGTGGGGGAGCCTTGAAGGCTGATAGAGCGGGAGTGAGAAAGCTTTATCTTTAATGCCCTGTATCTGAAACCTCTTGGAGATACAAAACCCTTGAACGTCATGTTTTAAGACTAAGTCTTAGGCTTGTGTCAGTAAAAATAATATCCATTACTTTTACTTCTGCAATTGGCAAAATATTCAGCATACACAGAGATCAGGCAGTGGGATTCAGAATCTGGATTTTTTGGTTTGTTAAAATGCAATCGACTATAAACAATTGCGGCACTAACAATGAGGTTTATCTGTCTGAATCAACTCAGCGCCCTCCAGATTGATGAGTCGATTGCAGCACAGCCTGAAGTCAGTGTAAGTGGAGCTTGAGACGTGCATCGTGGCTCAGGAAAAGTGGCACATGTGGCTTGTGAGAGGAAATCACATCATTTGAACTCAGAATAAGGTGACCAAGAGGACATATCCCAAAACCGAGCAAGTCCTAAATTAAGGACAAAACAATGTGTCAGCCGGTGATTGATCAGTCTCGGGTGTTTTGTCAAAATTCAGTCGTCTTTGCAGCCCCACCTCCAGGCACTTCCTATAATCAAAGGCCATGCCCACCCATGGCTAATTAGACATTAAGCAAACGTCAGGAGGGGCTGATTTAAAGCAGCCACCCTAGACCTGAGCAAAACAAAGGGAGCAGAGTGGGGAAGTGGGAGGGATCCAGATCAATATTGAGCGGTACTTTTGTTTGCTAAAATGCCATAGAGGTTGAAATAAATCAGATAGAGGAGGGAGAGAAGGGCCGGCTACTGCGTTCTCACGGCTCCCCGGGCACTGCACTGAGAATAGGCACACCTGGCCTAACAAAGCCCAGGAAGAGGGGAGGGATGAGCATGCATGCAGGCATGCTCCCACAGAACAACACAAACACTATCTGACTACTGCTGCTATAAGGTCATATAAACAAGAGAGGATTCATAAGCGTTTTCTATAAAGGCCATCTGCAGGCTCATCCTAACATCAGCGGACGCAATGCTGAAAAGAAGACGACACTGAAAGCGCGCTGGAGAGAAAATCACTGATGTTCTGAGACTCTTGTGAACCCCCGGGTTGGGAACAATAAAAAAAAGCAAAAACGAGCCAGTGAAACTTTATGTGCCAGTCGACAGAACGTGCCTTCTCTCACAAGGGCATCTGCTGCTTTAGAAAGGCACAAACACGCTTTGTTATTTATTAAAGGCACAGTTCACCCTTAAAATACATCCTTTTTCCCCTTACATGTACGTATGGAGATTGTGTTGGTGTAAGTTGCTGACTTTTGGAGACACTGACTGTAGAAAAAAAATAAATAATTTGATGCATTTGATTTGTGGAATGTAAGCATTGATGCCATCCTCCTTGGCTGAGCTTGTTAGCTTAGTTAGCTTAGTTGGCTTCTTTATTTATCTTCCAGAAGTAGATACGTGGCCTTTCTGCTTGGTGAAATGGAAAGAAAGTAGTAGATTTGTAGATTTGCACTTTATCTTGAGTAACCAGGTCATGGCTTCTGGACAGAATCATTGCTGTTTTTTCTGGCACTTTGAGCACCACAGACATCTTTACAGCATCATATCGCCAAAACTTGGCAAATCACACAATCTACATAGGTGAAAAGGGAAAATATGTATTGATAATTTTAAGGCAAAGTGTCCCATTAAAAATAAAACAAACAGTACTCTTCTTTGGTTGAAATCAACAAGTGTCAGCGGGAAAATTCAAAAGAGGCCGTCACTGAGCTCAGGACACATCATCTGGAAAGAAAATATATTTTGCAGTTCCCCAAACTGTGTTCGCTGTATAAAAAAGCTCAAAGTTAGTCTATGAAGAATAATGACCACAGAGACAATTTCACTTGGACATGTTAAACTTTATATAAAGTGGATAATGTTTTGTAACATCTTGACAGAGTAAGTGGTGCTGTAGTGTTCTGATCATCAACAGGACACTGTTATCTCTCTATATCCACAAGGCTGCTCTGCTTTTCCACTGGTCCGACCAACTCGAGGTTTAATATGTGTTACATTTGGCCGCAGCGCTCTTCTAGTGATGCTCTCATTACGCGTCGACTGTCCTGTAGGTTTTTTCTGTCACTTCAACACTAACAGAGCAATCACTCTGCAGCGTTACAGGGTTTCCTGTCTGATGAAAGCGCCTCACTGCACCAGCACCCCCCTCCCCCCACCCCCCAAACCAAGTCCTCGCTCTGCAGCATCTGCGGCATGGCTCCGCCTGTAAATCATACTGTCACTTCTCACACTCTGCACCTCTGGAGCGTGAGCGCCCGAGCTGGTTTCAATTTGAGCCCTGAGCAAAGTTAATAAGTTTGAGATAAATTCAGCTGGCCTGGCTGGAGCTGATTTGGAGCGGTGTACGCTTTCGCCCCCCTGATTAGCCCTGGTCCTAAACTTCATTGGCAAAGCACAAAGAGGGAGTCTGTCTCACCCTGACCCCTAATGCAGAGTGACCCCATGCAGAGAAGCCTGTTATCATTGCTACTTAGAGAGTTCAGGTTACAGGTGAGTCAGGTACTAAAAAGATAATACTGACATAGCATAGGCTGCACACGAGCTGTTTGGTTGTTCACTCAGAAATAAATATTGGCAACATCCAGCAGCTAGAATCCGATGCAACAGAATGCTAAGGTTTGATTCACAAAAGCGAATCAACGCGTCAGACAAGTCGGCATTGTGCCAGAAGTGAAATTATTCACAGTAATTGAGAGTGGCTCGCCTCACATAAGTGCCCGAGCCGTTTAGTAAAATAAACCTCACATGAAGCTAATATTCATCCGTGGTAACCTTTGGCGACTGGCGCGATGTTGGTAAGCACCGGTTTGGCCATCATTAACCAGCTGGAAGTGACTACAGCCCCCTTTCTGCTTCCCACCGCATGATTGGAGGCTACCCCCAGTAACCTAACGCATGGGCCAATTATAGATAATTTAAGACTTAAGCAATTTGGACAGATTTCTGAAAATTACTGTAGAGGTATTGTTGCTGCCTCCGAAACAGAAACGAGAGTGGGATATTTTGACAACTTTTTTTTTTTTTACCACAAACCAGTCCTCAGATACACAAAGGCAGAGGTTACATGGTGCCTAATATCCATGTGTTGATTGGGGGCTAAAGTCAGGGGGTTAAGCGAGGTCTAGTTAGCCGGGTTCTGAATTACCACGGAGAGAGGTTAAGCAAAACAACAGGCCTCCATCCCACCTGTCCAACAATTACCACTGAATAAACACGATGGTCGGGGCGGCTGCATGCACACGCATAAGATAAATTTACGTAGGTGGTCGGACTTCCCCAATTAAGGAATCTGACAACCTGAGACAGACTGAAATATGTCCAGTGTGAGCCAAATGCTGTAAAAACCCACGAGCGGTGACCGGTCTGGGCATGCTTTGGAGAGTCCACTCCTGGTTCCATCATTCATTACAACTGCACGTCATGGTTGAACGGCTCAGTAAAATACTTTTTTATGCAAAGCAGTGAAAAAGATCAAGATGCCATTTTCATGTTTTCCTGTGCAAGACAATTCAAATGTGGCCCTGTAAGATGCTCATCTCCTCCCCTGCTTGTCGTGGGCCCCTGTGACCTGGCCGCGTTAACAGGTGGATGCACCCTTGTTTGCTGCCTGTCTCTGTGTGCTTGCCCACGATGGTCAGACAGGAAGCTGGCGAGACTGCGGTCAGCCCGAGCCAGAGCTGAATCGTTTTTTTTCGGCTAGGTGTGAGGAAGACGCGGTGACATCACCGTTATGGGATAGTCTTGTGACGAAGGCGAGAAAGGAGGAGGAGACGGGTTGTGAAATCTATTTCTGTCTCTGCTTATATACACACACACCATCCTAATACAGCATGAGACACTGCTGTTGGACTGGAGTGTTGTTGAGGTGTTGCAGTGAAGGGATCTATGATGTATGAAGAGGCCTTTAAAGCAACATGAAGTAACTTTTTTACCTTAAAATATCAGCTTCAGAGTCATTCTGATGGTTCAGTCTTGTAATACAATGAATGGTGTCTCTGTCTCAGCCGCTTTGCCGCTCTATCACTTGTTTCTGCACTATGTAACTTCAGTGAGCGGGTCAGGTGACAGTGTTACATACATGTAAACTTCATCATACAGGTTTTGACTTTTGTCTGTAGTTAGTTGTTGTCAATTGTTACAGACCTGGGATTTGTGTGTACAACAATAGTGTTGCATACACAAACTGTGTGGGGCTGCAAATTGTTTCTACATAATGTTGCTTTAAGTAGGCCGAACAAAACAACATAGATACTGCATGTGCCCTCACAGAACAGGAACATATTGCCTTATACTAAACAATATAATGATATATACTAAAAGCATATTTAAATAAACTGAAGAAGAATGTATTAAAATGTGATTGCTCATTTTATAATACATTGGTAATATATACTGATTAGTATTTAAAATCTTCACATATGTAAGTTAATATATATTACTATATAAATATATTCTGCATAAATTGTTAAAGAATATATTTTTGGAAAATATATGTCAAAGATTTTACGATATGAAAAAAGCAAATTTCAGTCCAAAAAATGATTTACACATGTGGAAAAAAAATATTCTCTGCTCCTGATTTAAGTTAAGCTATCCAGGTATTAGCCTAATCCTCTGGTCTTCCTGCTGCTCGGCCCTGGTGTGCATCAGGGACTAACTGTTCCTTGAACCACAAATATCCCCAAAAATAGTCACGTCTAATGAGACATGAGAAAACAGCTGCGATGGCCGTTTATTCAAGCCGTGGGATTACAGTATTTGTGTGAGTGCGCATACTGCATGTGATTGTGTGTGTGGTCTTATTCACATCACACATCCACATCCCCCTCCCCACTGCTGGGCCGCTACCACTTCACCCAGAGACACAATTAAGAGCCCTGGCCGGAAAGCAGGCCCGAGCGGGTGGACGCTGAGACGAGACAGGCTCGCCGGGCAAGTTCCTTTTCCTCGTCGTCTCTGAAGGCTCCCTTGGCAAGATGCAGACGGCCCGAGATGTCGGGGCGAAGCAAAAGTGCAATCTGTCTCGACACAGTTGGCTGACTGCGGGGACCTGAAGCAATCCCGACACGTAGCATCTCTGCTTGCTTTGCACTGAGCCATGCGTGCTCACACGGAGGGAAACAGGAAGGTCTGATCAGGCTGGCGTTTCGCAGCAGTTACGGTGGTCTGCCTGCAGAGCTGCTGAACTCACGGGACCTGGCAACTGAGCATTTCCTTCACTGTAGGCCAGCTATTATGAAAAGTGTCGGGCTGTGACTTTCGTGCCTGGTCAAAAATCACAAACAGATGCTTCTTCCTTATTTCTTGTGTGTTAATTGGGTGCAGCTTTTACCCCGAAGTGAGCGGTCGATCAACATAACATCTCATTCTGTTGTAAGATCGGAAGAGATTAACCATTCCCACTGAAACTATGAGATGACCACCGATGTCCTCTGTCAACAAACTGAGATAAATCACCTCTTAAATGTCTACTCCAGAATCCCTGGGGTCAAATGACAGTCCCGACTACACATAAAGGGCTATATTTAGGACAGTGTCTTGTATTGCCTCTAGCACCACATTAACCTCTGACCCCTAACTGGGCACTAAGCTCCTAAACTGGTTTACAGCTGGGACAATGTCTCCGTGCACCGGTGAGACTGGTGATCATTTATCCGTCGGACAGTCCATACTTGCACGGCTCAAGAAAGAGATTCTCTCAACACAACTTGAATTTTTGTTGCTATTAATGGCCCTCCAGCATCCTACTTCAGTTTCCGGTTTGATGGGTGGGCAGAGAGGACAGCAAGGCTGTCCTTCTGTGTTTAGTCCCGGGATGTGTACTCAGAACAAACAAACAGATTTACTACTTAGAAACATAAGTGCTAAGTGAGAGCGCTGCGTCTCATTGGGTTTTCAAGGAGACTGTCAACAGGGCGTCGAGCTTCCCTGATACGAAGCTTCAAGTGTTTGTTTAGACTTAACCTTTGATGTAGCCGGCAAGTCATGGTGCCATTTTCGCTCCAATCTGTTTCATTTAACAGCTGACATCCATTGAATTATAACGGTCTGGAAAAATATCATGAGAAAATGTGGAAGACCAAATCTATTGTGCATTATGGGGGCATTTAAATGGTATTATGATGCATTCTGGGTATCAACAGTCCTAAACCATCGTATATGTGACTGTGATTATTAGTTATAGGTTCAAAAGTCTTATGGATGCTCTTAAACTAGAGGTTGACTGATGGGGCTGCTAATACATTATGACTACCTGTACATAACTCCAGGGATGCACAGGAAATAGATGAGCCACCAATATTGCAGCAGTGTTTCCCTACATTACATGTTTAAATGCAGGATAGTAGAAAGTGAATTATTTTCACTTTTACTTTCTAACGCTACTTTGGGCAGCAGTGTCAAGTAAAATGGGGACGAGCCCGTGCAGCTCTCAGCTGCTAACATCAGCGTCTGGAAAACACCTGAATGTGAAATACACAAGGCTTTACTCATGAGAGCCGCTGTCTGAGACCACACACTTTACATTCCCTAGGCTTAAAGAGGACCCAGGTGCTTGTCAGAAGTGGATCAAATATTATGATCATTTAATCAATATTATCATTATTAATGTCAGTTTGACCCTTCATGAATGACCTGCAGTTGGCTTTTGTCTCTTATACCCAGACGATTACTGAAATAATCTTGAATACCTAAAAAATGACAGACTTTATTAGTCCAACAAGGGGGGATTTTGCATAGAGCATCAATCAAAACAGTAGTAAAAATGCCGGTGATGCTGGATGGCAAAATTCAGAACATTTGTCAATACGCAACTTAACAGTCAGTTGTACTGAGGATTGATAGTATGCTATAATAGTCCTTAGATATTCTTTGTTTATGACTAACCAAGAGTGTCCACAGTGCATCAGAAACCATTTTATGTGTTTATGAGTGGGGGTAAAAATGTATTATATTACCCTATGAATGGCCACATGCACCGTGGATCGTCATAGATTTTGTTATCAAATTTCATTAGGAAAAAAGCAGCTTATTACAGAAATTGTAAAATTCCCATTTCCTTTTTTCCATGAGTGTCTAATTGGTCGCTGGTGTTTGACACCCAGGTGACAGGTGTTTGTATTTCCCTTCCTGAAACCCACAGTGGGTTTATTTAGGTTTTCACACGCAGACTACATCCCACCGCCCAGCTCCCTCTCGCTCCTATAGAGCAGGAGGAAGGCATCATCCATGTGACTTATATTTCTGTGCGCCCAGCGAGACGGCCCGAAACACAGCTGAGGTCCTGGATGTAACTTAGCCCGTCGCCTCCATAACCCCCAGCTGTAAAATGACACAAATCCTCAAGTAGCTCCTCAGCAGCCATCGAACCCCAAGTGCCTGTTAAAGCTCACTGACTCCCCCTCACCTCCACCATCCCACCCTTGTCTTATAAAACCAGGAGCCATAAAACCGCCACTGGCCTCATTCTTTCTCTCCATGTGTCCTCTGCATGGAGACGAAATGGACAGTTCATACATAAAGATGTCATGACGGATATTTTGCGCGCGATCGCTCCGATTGGGGATTCATATTGGGCGATTTATTAGCCGGAGATCAGAGGTCAGAACACAGATGCTGCGGATCCCCAAAAAGTGGATGCTTGATTTCTAATGCAAACTGGGCGGTATCGGACAAACTTTTTTTTATCATGTGCTAGTCACACTTGAGCGGAGTGTGCACGGTCCAGAACGTCCCAGTAATGAAGCAAACAGAGAGTGGCTGGAAACTTTTATGAGCGGCTTCCAGGCCGACACGGGGGAAAACATCACCAGCCTGAGTAAGTGTGCTGAGGAGTTGGACGTCAGACCAAAAAAACCGCCCCTCCCGATCATCACACCACCCCTTCTTATTCTGTGTTCTCACTCCACCCTTTTCCTCCGCCTCGCGCTCCAATTCCTCTCCACGAGTTGGACCGAGGAATGCGAGCGGCTGACATATTTCTTTCATATTAAAAGTGCCAAGATAGAAAAACTATAGATCTAAAAGTCACCATTAAGACATGAACGCGTGCTATTTAAAGGCAAATAATGGCGAGCGAGAAGCCTCGGATCTGATTAACGGCCGTTCACAGAAACAGCGTCATTCCTGTGTCTGACTTATGCATACAATCTGTGTTCGAACAGACTCGCAAAACTGTTCAGCAAAAGAAAAAAGCTGTTGAGTTCTGCATCTTATGGAGCTACATGGAAACAATTACTTCCTGGCAAATGCAGATTTGTTGGCAGATCCCTCGCTGAGTGTGTGTGCGTGCGTCCGTGTGCACTCACATGTGTGCAGTTACACTTGAGCACAAAGAGAATAATTGCCACTGAAACGTCACCAGGTTTCATTTGACAAGTGTGCTGTGCATCAGCCAAGCAACATCTGGACGCAAACGGGGAAGTGACTGCCAAGCACATGCATTACAGCTCAAAAAGCCCTCTCCGCGTGGGGATGCCTGCGAGGCTGAAAATTAGCTGAGAAAGTGGTGTAAAAGCTGCAAAGAAGCGGGAGCGTCACTTTGTCTGCCACGCGGCGCTGATTCCGCAGAAAACGCAGCACAATAATTCAGATTAAGAAAGCAGCTACGCGCATAATAGTATGCGATGTTTGAGGGGAAGAGGAGGGATGGCTGGCGGTAAAAGCTGCGCAAATACAAATAAAAACTACCCCTAAAAATAAAGCTAAAGGTTATAGTCACCCCAAGGAAGCATAAAATCCCCATAAAATAAAGTCCTCTAATGCATAAAGATGTAATAAATATCCCTTTCAGTGTTTTTACAGGACATATTAACTTCACAAGTGGCTGCTATGACCACATCCATACACAACCGCTTACGCAGTGGCCCCTTCTTTGTGCTTTTTAAGGATTCAAGAGTTAAGCTCAATACTTAGACTTGGTGGAAAACAATAAAATGCAATTAGCGATCGTGGAAAGTAAAAAAAACAAACAAAAAAAAACAAAGAGGAGGACATCACTCGAATGACTATGATACGTCAGAGCAATCTGCTCTGATTTCAAGGATACTTGTGTTCAAATGTCAAACTTAACAACGGAACCCAGGTAGACTGTCCACACAGCTTAATCCAAGGCTGATGATGTTAAACCAAACAGAGAGTGTGGTCCCGAACGAGCGGAGAAGCACAACATCATTAATGCATTTGGGGATCTTGTTACAGATCTTGGAAAAAGTGTGCAGCATGTATTCCCTGACACACCTGGCCAAGCAGAATATTCCTTCTGTTTTTCCGAGTCTGCACCGCCGACTGCAAACAAGCGAGGAGCACAGAAAGCCGTCCTCAGATGAACTCTGACCTGGTTAGCTATGCCGCTGAAATGTAGAGTGGAGGGCCTCTCTATTCTGCATGTTTAATGAGATCGGCTGACAAATTGAATATAAGTGCCCAGTGAGGCAAGGCACGGGAGGCTGGCGGAATAGGAGGAGGACGGGGGGAGGGAGGTGCGACTGGGGTTAGACGAAGAAATTAGCTACTGGGGCCTGTTCTCTGTTGGGTTTAAGTGAATCTGATTGGCTAGAGGGGAGTGTAATTGAGCCAAATTATGTCAAAAAGAATGGTTAGCATTTCCCTTCTCTTGAGTTGTGTAAAATGAATTGTTCTCACTGTCAACTATTGGAAATAAACCTTGTGTTTTAATCCACAACATGTACCCGTTCTGTAGTGATGATAATGGAGGTGTCAGGCTATCCCTTGTAACTGATATAATGCACCAAAGCTCAGAGCCAATGCAGGGATACCCTTGATTCCAACCAAATTTTTTTGTCGTAAACATCCACAGCAGGATACACCACAACTTCCTGATTCAACTTTGACATACAATACCATGCTTGCTGCATTTGTACACGCCAGCAGATTTCCAACCAAATTTACGATCACTAGCAACATTACAGGTTCACTCGTAGATTGTGGCTAACTAACCGAGCATGCACTATGCTGTTAACTAGGAAGCTATGTTTTATGTGCAGCTAGCTATGTGGACTGGGGGTTCAGGGACAAGGGGAGTACTGGTGTTTACACTGCTAACGCAGGACGTTTGGAACTAGCTAGCCTGCTAACTTAAGTAGTACACATATACATGATTTTTGTTATTTCGTCAGATTCAGTTTTTTGATTGTATTTTTTTTGTTGTGGACTGAAATCTTCACATTTTGCACTTTGCAGATAATGTAGAAAGAAAGGATTTCAAAAGCCTTGTCATACATCGTTATTTAGAGTTTTTTCAGCATTGTTCAATTTCAGCATTTTTCTATGGTGATACTGTGACCACTCCTCTGTCTCACTGGGAAAGCAGACACACAGTTTACTTACTCGAGTTGCCAAACAACAAGTGAACACTTCCTACAGGCTCAGAATACTTAATCAGCTTACTCATACATTCCATTTTCAAATATAACATACGTGTTTTCGTGGCTGTAAGACTGTTTGTATCAAAGGGCTCTCTTCAGGCCTTACACCACCATGTGCAGTAGTAACTTTACTGACCCGTCTCAGCCAGGCAGCCTGCAAGCACACACACACACACACACACACACACACATACACACACACACACACACATCTGTTGCTGGTTTTAGAGTATTGTACTCTTTCATATGTAATCCCTCCCATTTTGCGAAAGATAAAGCAATAATTGGTGAGACAACTGTAAAATGGTGATCAGTCGCTGAGTGTTACAGAAGCCATATGACAGCGTGATAAACCACGAGGGGCTGTCCAGCCTGAGTGACTGGCTGTGAGGTTTCATAGGCTGGATTTTCCCCTCAGGGGAACAGCGGTCGAGGCTGAAGGGCGGTGGGGGTGGAGGGAGAACAGGAAAGAGGTGGTGCAGCACATAGAAGGCAAGCAAGGCTGTTTTTTTATGACTTTGATTTGGGAGGGACACTACATCACTTGTACGGTGATGCTGGCATTCTGGGAGGTGAAATGAAGAGTCCAGCAATGACTATGATAGGGGGTCTTTATTCCTCTCTAATCAAACTCTGGACTTTATGATCAGATCAGTCAAATAAACTTCATCTGGCTGCTTCCTCCGGCTTCGCCACGTGCACCTCGTCGTTGTTCTGTGCCCTGCTTTGTCTTCGCTGTTCTTGGCTGGGAGAGCTGGCACAGACAGGGACTGAGACGCTCGTCTGTGTTTCTCTTGATTGGAGACGTCTGCTGATCCAGCTCCTTCTGTGAAAGTCAACAGACAAATATAGAGTTTCGTGATTTTACAGAACGTTTGATGGCTATGACGTGACTGACATTTTATTTAAAAGCGAAACCATATATACGAACACAAATCTTCTTGTTCTCATATGAAAATGATCTTACAATAACATGACCTCTTCTCCATATTATTGACATAGATATTTTTAGGCTATTTCTTATATTTTTTTGGACATATGCCATGAGTTGCAGGCCAAATTGAATCTTTTTCATATAATACTCCTCATGAAAGACATTCTCAGTCTAATTGAAGCCATGAATGGTGCCACGTGTCTAGTATCTCTACAATTGAAATTAATGCACCAAAAAAATATTATCTCGTGAGGCAGCTTGATCAGGAATATCGCAGGTATGTTATCTTACAAATCCACCTTAGCGTCCTTTGAGGAAATAGACGTGGTAGCTGTGGCCGTGGTTTAGGTGTGACAATGGCGAGAACCGGCTGCTAGCTTGAAAACAATGGTGGCCCCAGAAGTGGTTAGCGTGGATGCCATCATAGCAACAGTTTAATCAGAACTTGACAACATTTCCTCATTAGAAGAAGAGCAAAGAACGGCACTGATGGCTTTTCTTGTTGGAAAGATGTTTTTTAACTCTTCTCCCAACCAGCTTTGGTAAGAGTCTGATTCAGCAACTGGCACAGCTGGTAGGGCTTTCTAACGGTTGAGCTGATTGGTTGAAGTTAAGTTAAAAGTTTCTAGCGGGCTCCTTCACAGATGGATTTGTAAAACAAACCATCTGTCAGTTTTACAGAAAGATAGAAGTCTGAGTAAAGGTTTCACTGAAAAAAACATTGACATGTTAGGAATAAAATTGCTAACCGGTGTCCTGAAAGAGTCCTTGTGCAGACCCACATGAGACAAATCTCTGCATGAATGTGTGTCCACGTTTAAGCAATTGACGGTGTAATAATGCCAACCCATTCCATGACTCCCGAGGTGATAGTAACAGAGAAATAAGACTGGCTGTCATGTGGGATGGCAACGGAGGCATGAGATCATTTTTATGTAATTGGCTCCGCTATTGCAGTCGCTCCCAATGTGTGAAAGCAGGCATCACCCTCACTGGCACCATGTAGATCAGCCAAACCTCACTGTTTGGAGAAATAGCCCTGAGATCCACCATATCTGTTACACCGAGGCCTGCGGGGCAATAACTGCAACTACCAGCCTCCAATTGAAGAGCCTCTCATTGGCCGATTAACACTCCGGAGTCTTCCAGAAGGATATGAGCCTGTTATTTTTGAATGTAACGGAGGTCTGATTTAATAAAACTCAATCGTTTTAAAATAACACATTAGTGGAGCAGAGTGGATTTTCTGTAATGCACTACACGGGTCTTGATGGAATCCAGATTTCACTGGGCATAGTACAGGATGCGAGGCAAGTACAGTAGAGGGACTGCATTATCCTTCCACTGATAAACGTTCACGAGCAGATCTTATTAAGAAAATGAAAGGGGTGCCGTGATAAAAACAGAACTGTTCTCTAATCGCTGGTCGCCGTCGTGGATTAATGTTGTCGATGTTGCCTTGAAGAAACCCGGAAACATTATTTCTTTTTAATAAGCAGTCCGCTTGGTTGGCAATTTTATCCAGACAAGTTCTGTAGGAGGTGCCACTGATGTCTATAAAGTGAAATATTTATTCTGAGGTATTTACTTCATAACTGGAGATGCTGGTGGCAGATTTGGGACCGAGTCGATATGGAATTACCTGTTATCATTCGTGTCAATGAGAAATTTATGCAGAGCCCCAGAGAGCAGAGAGGCTGGGGAAGTGGAGTCAGCTTTCCAGAGCGATAAAAATCAGCTGGCGCCTGTTGAGGAGGTGCCTGTGTACGTCCTGTCACTGCCAAGGACAAAGACTCTCCCTCGTCCCGCCTAAAACAGAGATTTCCAAGTATTAGAGTGATCAGATGTGCTCCCTACTATGCAGAATTTTCACTCAAAGGGAAAGTTCACCCCCAAATCAAATATACAGAATTTTCCTCCAAGCTTTAGCGCTGTTTATCCATCTAGATTTTTCTGGAGCGAGTTGCCGAGTTTTGGAGATATCTGCCGTCTCTCCACTATAATGGAACTACGTAGCACTTGGCCATGATGCTAAAAGCAGCAAAAGCTATACTTTTGAAAAAGTAAACGGCAATGTATCTTTCCAGAAATCATGGATAATCATGGACAAGAGTACTGTGCTAGTGAGCATGCACGATGTTCATTTCAAAGACTTCCTCCTCTTAATTAGCTTAGTTAGCTGGCCTCGTGGCTAATGCACTTCCTTCAGCAGGTTGGAGGGTGTGGTTTGGTAGAAAGAAAATAGCTCCTACAAAAACTGCTCACAACAAGGTCTGTGGGTTATCTTGAGTAACCGGGTCATGATTTCTGGAGAGAGAACATAGAATTGTTCGAATGCATTTTTTTTTCATACTTTGATCACCACAAGCCGAGTGCCGTCTAGTTGTCATCATTGTGTTTCTGAAAAGGCGGATATCTCTGTGGCCGATATATCCTAAACTCTGCAACCTAGATGAATAAATACCACTGCAAGCAAGAGGGAAAAACACGTGTTTGATCAAAGAAGGTAATAAAGTAATTCCAAAAACACTCACTTTAAACCAAATGCCACCTGAAGGCCAACTGGCAGCGCTCAAAACGATGGATCTGACACGATACTTAAATTGTCTTCCTTCAGCTCAGGTAACATAACACGCAAATGCTGCTCTCCCACACCTTCCAGTTCATATTCTCTGTCATTTTCCCATGTTTTTCCTCGCCATTAGCTTTCACTTTCAACTGTAAATTCTATCCCCCGGTGGGACTGCACGCGCCATGTGTCGCACCCTCTCCCACCCGGGGCTTGTGATCTTTAGGCTGGTGAGAAACATGCAGAGGTGTTCCTTTTCCTTCCTGTTCCATGCACAACTTTAAGTGGTGGCCCAAGAGACTTGGATAGGCCTTACTGAAAAAACTTTTCCAAACCCCCCCCCATCCCGGGGTTTGTCCATCGGACTTCATCTGCTCCTTCTCGGGGTCCGCCATCTGCACGGCCCTCTCTATAGACACCCATTGTTAAAGAGTTAGGCCTCAGTGAGCAACTTCAACCGAACTAAAGTGCGCTGAAGCCACAGTTTCAGGGCACAGGAGTGCGCTGAGGTGTAGGTGCTGGGTAACTCTAGATTTTTAATTACAGAGTGTGCATGGCGGTGCGATAAGAGGGTCATGGCTTCCTGATAACCTGTTTGGTGAGTCAGTGGCTGTTTGTCGCCCAGACGGAGGGCGAGCTGTGAGAACAGGACAAAAACCTCATCTTTGTGTCAATACGTCTCTCTGAACTTCCTATAGACTCAAAGTAAGAGCCACCATCTGCTTTCCGCCTCTGACTGGCGAAACCACACACCTGAGTCACTATTCAAAGTCTACCTGAACAGAAAACGGTGATGACTCTTGAGGAAACAATGAGAACATGGTTTGTTTGCGTTAAGACCATTTCATCCGCCGTCAGTGTGTTACTGAGATTATCCAGACACATTTATTTGACCAAAAATAGCAGGGCATTAGCGCAGGTGTGTTGCTACAGGCACTTCGAGGAAGATGAAAAGCAATCCAGGAAGTCCAGTCTGAGTAACCTATCCACGAGTTTTAAAGGTTTACCAGATATCTAAACACCAACACAGCAGTTTATAATACTATGAGACATGAGTTCACAGCTCTGGAAGGTTGGGGTTTTATCCCAGATTATCCAGGATTGAGAGGTAAAAATTCCCTGTTCGTGTCACAATGTAGTCTGCCATATTTTTTTGACATATTTGAGAACAATGATTGTGTTGTGGCCAACACTGAGTCAACTTTTTTGCTGCATGACCCAGCAGCTGCTGCCAGAGCCACCTGCGTTTGATCGTTCACTGAAGTGAATTAGAGGACTGCATTTTTGTTTTGACTCAGTCTTCTCCATAAGACTGTTCAGTAAGAGGACGGGCCTTCCGGGTCTGAGAAGATAAGCCAATGCTGAAGTGCTTGAAACTTGCATTCTTTCCAGTGTGGTGAAACCAAACTGGTATCAAAAAGAGGTCCTATATATAAGCTTATGAGAAAATGACATTGCTTCTCGATTTATTCTCACAGTAAACATTTTCCTAATGACTTTGTGGTTCCAGTCATAAGTATTAAGTCTTCTACAACAGAGCATGATGTTCATTTGGTTAATTATGGCCCCATTCAGATTAAAAAAGACGATAAAGAAGGGTTTGTTTTTAGTCGCTACGTCAGGTTTTCAGTCCGATCCAATCAGGATAGAGGCTTAGCAATGCATATCATGCCCAGGCTACGACCATAATGCCAAACCTGTGGCTTTGAAAAGAGTCGTCCACACTTTATTATACACTCAATGAGTTGGTCTCAACATAGTCTCATAGTTGGTTGCATAAAATGTTCATTTTTTATTGGCAGTGTGCATCAGAACGCCTCGAACCTACTGTAATATTGATTAACAGGGTCATCAACAATATTCTGTGTCTGCAGAAAATTCTGTGTTAGTTCTATGTTATTTATGTTTATTTACACACATCATGCATTCCTCCATTTATTAGTATACTGGGTCAATAACCAGCAACCAAACCTGTGTTGAACTCACCGGTCTAGCGCCAGGACGCAGCGAGCTACAGTAGACAGGACACAGCACTGAGCTTTGCAGCAAATCTAATAAACCAGTTACAGTTTTCTTACTCCCACCAAGAATGGTAACCAAGCTGCTCAAATATTAGATCTCAGGAAATGGTGGAGGACAATTTCCTCCGAGCGTAACATTAGAATGCACGAGCCTCTGCTCCCGGAGGTTCGGGGCCACCACCGCTGGGCCACTCCAATTAGACGGAGCTTCCCCGCTGCGGCCGAGCCAGCCTGAACGCAGGAGCACCCGAACGGAGCTGGAGGAAGGAGAGAGGGGAGACACACACAGCCCAGAGCGCCGTGTTATGTTTGGCACGTATTTTCGTCCCAACGTCTCTCCCTGTCTACACGTCTGGCCCCCGATCATGCTGCAAAGTGATGATTAGAAGGCAGAAGGGAATAAAGAGATGGAAACATGAAGCTGCTAACGCTGCGGCTGGCCGTTATCTTAGATGATAGCACTGACGTTAATATTTAAAGAAATGACAGCTCTTTTATCCTTCTTTACACTGCTCGAGGGTAGTTTTTAGAATGGAAAAAATAATACAGATAATCCAAAAAAGACCAAAGGAACTGATGAATTGATTCAACTGGAAAAACTTTGAAACGTTTTTCCAAATTGTGTTGACTCATGCTCGACTTGCATCGAAAACTGACCCTTGGTGGAGTAGAAGGCAGTAAAGTAAGAGTCTTTTAAAGGAGATAATGTCTTACTGAAATTGTTTTGTTTATAAAGGACAGGGCTTGTAACTCAAAAACTTAACTAAATTTATACTTCTGCTTTCAGGAGTTACAGTTCTGCAAACACAATCTTAGCCGACAAAAATAGAACTACATATCAGCGGCCATGTAAGAAACCACATGAGGCCACAAGAGCTGTGGTTAGCTGGTGTATCTCGTGTTTTCTCACTTGAGAAAGTGGAAGAACAGCTCACTTATCCTCTTCTTTTCACCATCATACGTCTAACAAAGCCTTCTCCACTGCCAACCGTCTGCTCACTTCAACCTCGGCGCTCTACCACAGCGAACGTACACGTGATCATTTTACTGATTTCTCATTTTCAGTATTGAGACAAGAGCATAAATAACATTTTGATTTCAGTTGGTATGTCACATTACCATTACATGATATTATAGTTTTGCATTAGCAGCTTCTGCTTTCTTTGTCTATATACTGAAGGTTGGACCTTCTGTTTATTCATTATTCATTTTTTTATTATTTGTCATTATTTATGTTTTTAATTTTCTTCGAAATGCAATTTTAATGTTCTCTTAACTTAAACTTCAGTTGGAAACGTTACCAATCTAATCTGTTGGCTTTAAAACAGGCTAGGTTTATGATCATTTGACCAATCGTTATATAACATGTATTAAACTCACATGCCCACAATTTGATGCATCAACTCGTCCGACACACAGCTGCGTTTCAAAGTAACTTTTCACTCGCTTCCAAAACAAAGCACACACCGACCTGATGAAAAACCTTCAACAGGAGGCGGTGCTGCTCATACCGCTTTTGTACACAGGGGCCGCCAGAATCAACAACAAATGAAGGTTCGTTATAGCAGCTTTAATGTATTATGTTTAAATTCATGTCTATGCCCTGTTACACAATGATACAAACAATAATAATATAGATTCGGTCACATAGACACTGTGGACGTCAACTGCATTTTTGTTCCTGATCATAAACGAGAGCTTTGTTGACTTTTTCACAATAAAATAGGGTCAAAGTTGACTGATGAGTGTCAAAATCCATACGGAGATGAACATGCTAATGTTACAATGAATTCACTACATGCAGTTCGTTGACCTTCTCTCTTTCCTTGGCCCTAAAATAGGATTTATTGAATAGCCTTGGCTCTCCCCATTGTAATAAGACACTGTTTTAAAGCCCTCAAAGTATGCCATTGTTCATTTCACCCCTGCCCTTTCTAAACGTATTAATCCCATTGCCACGGTCTGATGCTGAAAATCCCCAGTGGAAACACCTAAGAGGACTGGATCTGCTCGACCACACAAGATATTCCTATTTCCTTCCCTGCAACAAGTGCAATCAAAGGTATAACCACAGTCACCGCTGAGCAGGTAAGAGGAAGTGCATCTGTAGGCCGTCCATTTGGGGGCATGCAGCAAAAAAGGCTGGCTCCGATGCAGGTGCTATCCTCTGGAAGGTGATTAGATATCATCACTCTTTCATTAACTCAGTATTTTCTAGTATCGCGGTGACTGTGGGGAAAGAATGGCCCTTTCATCAGTCATCCCAGCTAATGAGCCCTGCTGAAAGGGCCAGGTTAAGGTGGAGGGATAATGAAACAAGAGAAAAAGTGTGTGGGGGGGGGATGTGACAAAAAACATGACACCAGGGATTTGTGAAATCATGGAGCGTGGGGGGAATTTTGAAAGTAAGTGTATATTTCAATGCGTGTGATTTTTGTAGAGCGAAATGAAAAATAAGGATGTAAACAAGGACAGGTGTTCGAGTGACTCGAGAGGGGGAAGTGAGGAAACACACAAGAGTTTTATTTTTAGGTTGTGACACGGCAGGCGCCAACAACAGTCTCATTTTCACCTGATCATAGAAACAGGTAGGAGGGGAGGAGGGCCCAATGTTCCATTACGTAGACCAGGCCGGGGTGCACACAGGTTCTTTGTGAAAGCTGCCTCTGTGTGTGCAGGCGCGCTGTAGGTGCCACACTGACATCATCCCCCGAGCTGCGGATGGGACTTTTTCATGTGTAGCGGTGCCAGGGAGCTGCTAGTACTGTCAGCCAGTCTGAGTCAGCACTCGGCTTCCAGACACAACCGTGCAATAATCCATGACGGAAGAGAGTTTCACAACACGTTTGTGCTGAAAACAAACCTCGACATGAAGTCTGATTGAACACTGATTAGCCGGAAGTTTTGTAATAAAAGGGGGAAAAAAAGGGACAGATTCATTTTAAAGATATTTATTATTAGATAGCACCATTCACTTAAACATAGAAAGCTTGCTTTGTTTTGGAGTTGAGAGTGCCTGATTATGTCTCTCCATGCACCTTGGAAGTTGTGCCCCTGCTGATTATATCTGAAAATGATATATAAATCTGACAGAAAAGCAATGATAAGCTGCTAAAATGTTTTTAATTAAGCCTGAATTCCATTAATTCCCTTTATATTATGGTGTTACGTAGGTTGTTTGTATTACCAACTGGATAACACTTAAAGGAGACATATTACGCTCATTTTTCAGGTTCAAAATGTTTATCTTGTGTTATGACGTTAATTTGATTTTAGTTTTAGCTCCTGTCTCTTTAAAAACCAAATCAAGATCCCATTCTGGAGTTTTTGACCACATGCCTAACTCAAAGCAGCTTTTTCTCTCTGCTCTGGAAAGATTAGTGGTTGAAATCTCTGCAAAAAGCCAAGAACTGGACCATGAGTTCATGTCAAAACATACTCAGTCAGGAAAAAAAGACTCACATTGGTCAGTTACCTAGTATTAACTAAAGTTTGCTAACATTAGTCACCATAAGCTATTGATCAAAAATGATAGAGTGAGGTTAAATCAGCTAAATCGATGAGTGCATCGACTTGAGCAAGGTTTGTTTTGTTGCTAAGAAATTAACTTTTCATTTGCAATAGAAAGATTGTTTCCTTTGTCTTTAGTTGCCCTCTAAAACTTAGACAAGACTTGACAAAAGATACGCGTTATTTCGAATCATGCTTTTACCTGTCACCTGTTCTCCATTAACGGGACCCCTGTTGAGGATGCGAGCCCATCATTTGCCTCTGCAAAGACCCGGGTAACGTCATAAGAGTTTGTCAGCACTTTGACAATGATCCATTGTCATTCGGACATAATTACAGGTCAGGCTCTGCTGTTGAAAATGCAGGAGAGTGACCTGCAGAGATCACGCTCTGCTTTTGTAGCATTTCATTGTCATTAGAATGACTCGGAGGTCATCTCACCCAAAGGCATGGAGGCTGGCTTGTGGTCACTCAGCAGAGTTCAATACTGGATGAGTTTCAGGTGTGCAGTCAGAAAGGAAGGTGGAAGGTGAATATTAGGGTTTCATACAAGAAGCTTCTCGAGGTTTTAAGAGGAGAAAACTACTCACTGATTTATTATGTTTTCTTGCATGATGACAGTGCAAAACTAAGGCTCAGTGATGGCAACCGTCCAACGCAGATGGCTTTTATCAAGAAGTATTGGTTCGACTGCATTTCCTTTCTCTGCAGATACTCTATCAATGAGTTGCCCAAGGTGTTTCGGTTTACTGAAAGCCGGGAGCAGATAAGGGCAGAGATTGTGGCGGCACTATCTCCAGAGGAGGCCGGCAAAAGGAAAAGATATACAAGAAAGCGTGCGGCGGCAATTACCACACACTGCTGGTCGCAGGGGTGAAGGCCAGGGTGCATCTGTCCCCCGGCTTTCTTAGATACTGTTAGTGGTCGCTTGTACGATTTTCAATGATTACTTTTTGGCTGTGTTGAATATTTCAGTTTGGTTTTGAATAGCCAAACGTAGCTCTTTTGATTGTTTACCAGACAGCTCTTTTTTCGAGCATCTGCATGCTTTCGCTCCTCAGTCCTCGCTGGTGAAGCCACCGGGAGCTGTTGTGGTTCTGTGCGGGATATCGAGGAGGTGCGAGGGAGTCAGCGCAGGGAACAGAAGCCCATCCCTCTGAAGGTGTCAGGGCCTTGATAAGTCCTGTTTAAACTTTACCCTTCACAAAATGCCATGTGTCAACAGCTGCCCGTGGCCAGAGCGCTCTGATCTGGTTCTGCAAACACCCGGGGGGAAGCCCATCCGTCCCCGTGAGATGGAAAAAATGCGATTCTGCAGCCCGAAATGATCAAGAATTAACGAGCTGACGTTTTTTTTTTTTTTTTTTTTTTTTTCACGGCATGAACCCAACAGTGGGAGCAGCCGGAAGGAAAGTTCAGATAGTTTTTGCCGACAGTTCTCCCTCTTGCAGTCTTCTGCCATGTCTGGGGCAGTTGGCACTAGTCGCGGAAAGTCTCAGACAGGTGTCATGTCGGTTTGTGAGGGGATGAAACCACCTCTGCCTCCTCTCCCTCTGCCGCAATGTGTGTCACTCAGATGGAATTCTTCTAATTCTTCAAGTGTCTTATGGCAGATAATTTAAACACAGCAAATGTTTTAATGCACTTCTTAATGCACTTCTTCTGTTGGAAAGAGTCTTAGCATGTTAGAAAGTCTCCACTAACTACTGTATTTTTGGGAAATCCTAATCTTTGCATTGTGCACCTTTAAAGAAAAAAAAAAGTCAAAGTTCAAATAAGCGGCACATCACGCTCACATTATGAGCTGAAAGCGAGAGGAGGGGAATGGGACGGCCGCCAAGTAGAGACCAACTGATTAAGAAAGCGTCTCCACATTTGTAAGCGTGAAACAACTTGATCATTTTAACAAGATTTTGGGAATGCATATCAGGCGGTTTTCATAAAAAAGTCAGGGTCAAGACACTGAAAAGGCCGTGTTCCTGCCGACAACACCGGGTATTTTTTGATTCGATGTCTGTCTGTTTGAGCTCCTGTCACTTTAAGGCCCAGACTCCTCTGATTGGTCAGCTCACACACGCCTGACCCAGCACCGCTAACGACAACAAAGCAGCTGTGCTAGCTGCGAGACATAAATTATGTCAATGTGTGACTCTGTGACGTAGTGAAGGAATTAAAGGCAAGACTACTGACGAGGCCTTTCAGGAGCAGTGTTTTCTGCGAGAGAAAGGAGCTTCTGTTGTACAATGCCAACATTTTTTTTAAAAAACGTACTACAATCCTGTTTTGTTTCAATTGTTCTGGCAAACACACTTCAAAGACAGCAGCGCAACGTCTCAGATACTTAATGTACTTACACACCCGCATACACACGACGCTGAAGTCTTCAAGAGAGAGGGGCGGTCTGCTCAAACATTTGCAGTGGAATCTGAGAGAGCGGAGAGAGGTGGAGGACATGATTTGGCAGTTTACCCCCGGTGTTTGCCTCAAAATTTTGACGCCATGGCTCGAAGTCAAGCTGAGAAGTTTCCCAAGACCTGCTCGCCCGGCCCGCAGGCGGGTGTTCCACATGTAAGCAGTGAGCCCTTGGCCCCTGAGGATCTGTGTCCCCCCCCCACCCCACCCTCCTCGACCGACCATAAGTCAGTCTGCAGGGCACTGCGGGGGCACGAACATGCCCGACCGCACCTCTGATACCTCCGTGTTAGCCATCGCCGGGTTTCCTCCTCTGCATGTCGAGACCGATCGCCTCGCAGGCTCAGCAATCTCGGCTCCCATCACACCTCCCACGATAAACCGGCGCATCAGATATTCACCTCGAGATGTAGGACGTTGTTCTGTGCTAACGAAGGCACATTTAAATTAAAGTTAATCTGAGAGTGTCATTTGATTGTCAGTATATAGATGTTACACTTTACCTGCCACCTTTCTAACTTCACACAGTGTTCTGGACTTTATTTTCCTCTCAGAACAGCTCATTAATATTTAAAAGGTTCAAATTCTGAGTTTGAATTTCTTCTCCAATTCTACTGCGTGCCCCGTGAAAACAGAGAGCAGATATAGCAGGTACATGTGACGGGCTCATTAGGCTGCTTTAATGAAAATGTCAGGGTCAGGACACACTGGAAGGCCTCGACAGGAAACCTTGAACAGCCACCGTCTTCATACGGAAAGATGATATTCATCACAAAATGTTTCTTTTTAGCCATGAAAGGCTCTTTGTGTTGACAAAACAGCGACTGAGCAAACACATCTTCATGTGATGGACAATCTAAAACAAGCATTTTATTTGTGCATTTTTCATTTTGTGTTGTCATTTTTATTTTTACAATAGTAGAATATCAGTCAGCAGTTTTTTTTTCTAATTGACCTGATTAGCAGCCTACTTTTTTAAAATGCCAGAGTGTGACAAACATTTGACATTTTCAAGCAACATTCATGGATGGAAAAGTAACTGAGTACATTTACTCCAGTACTGTACTTAAAGGGGAACTATGTGTTTTTTGGAGAAGGAGAATAATAATATATTAATGAAGTAACAACACAAACTGAAATAATTATATTTTCCATAACCGAATAAGCAAGCTGTTAAATGGAAGGAAAATAAGGTCCTCAGAACACTGTTTGACGCTACAGACGTGGCAGGGTCCGCCACATATTTACAAAGCAAAACAGCGTGAGACTGTGTTGCCTTTAAGGTCGGTCTGTTTGAGTCTGTGAAGATTTTTTCTCTTCTGATTAAAATCTCTTCTCCAAAACTACATAATCACCTTTAAGCACAATTTTGAGATACTTGTACTTTACTTGAGTACTCACATTATCTGCCACTTTACACTCCAGCTCCACTATATTAACCCAAATAAAGTGCTCTGACTTCACTCCATTTATTTGAAACCTTTAGATACTAGTTATTTTGAGATTGAATGCTGCATCAGAGCCAAAGTGGCACGTTTAAAAAACGTCATTTAATCAGCAGTCACAAACAAACAAACAAACAAACAAACAAACAAACAAACAAACAAAAAACACTAACTCTAATTATCAGAAAAAGCTGTCTGGTAATCAATCAACCCACAGAAAACAGTATATACATGTACACAATGTATATTTATTAAATGCTTCATATGTTTGATGTTGAGGAACATTTGTTGACAGAAAGTAACTTTTGATACCACATACTTCTAAAACTTTTACTCGAGCACTCTTGATATGGGTGACTTTCACTTCATATTTTAACAGAAAAGTTCAGTTGTTATTCAGGTCACGTATCAAATCCAAACTCTCTAACTCTCCATGGCTACATGTGGACTGGTAACTCACTGGTCTTACGGATTTGGTATCTAAAATTGAACACATGGATTATGGTGATGGAGCTCTCTTCACAAAGTGTCCTTTGTCCTCGCAAAATACAAGAGCTGGAGCAAATCCAGCAGAGTAGATTTTGTTTTAGTGCTGGGACACGTTTGTTTTTGCTCCAGTTTTGACAGACTTGATGCTGAAAACAGTTTGTTCAGATCCAGCAGCTACATGAAGGTTTGATAAGTCCATGAGTAATTATACCATTGTGAGAGTGCCTTAATTACATTATTATGGTTATGATTATGAATATGATTATGATGATGATGATTATTATCATTATTGTTATTATTATTATTATCATTATTGTTGTTGTTATTATGACTATTATTATTATTATTATACCAAATTATTAATTATTATAGGCTGATCTTTTACGCACAAAAGAGAGAAGAAGAACACAAAAAAACTGTTTTTAAAGATTTTATAGATGAAGAAGGAGATACAGTCATTCTAAGAAACATTTTAAAAAGAGATCTTTTGCTTTTGTTAATTTTATATCTGCTCGTTCAGAGCCAAAGTTAAAAGGAATCAAATGTGAAAAAAAAAAAAAAAAAAAAAAAAAAAAAAGAAAGAAAGAAAGCAGAGCAGGAGCTTCAGTGTTAAAATATGTATAGTCGCCGCGCGGCCGCCAGGTCTTCCTCTGGAGGTTTCTCCGGGCTGCTGTCTCCCCCTGTTGGTGCGCGTCGTCGCTGCTCGGAGCTGAGACCTGGAGGCTGCAGCAGCTCCGGAGCGGCTTCACTAGCCGTCCTCTGCGCGCAACGCACACACACGCGTGACACTGCCCGCATTTCACCCAAGACACAAACAAAACATCGGTGCTGCTATCTGCGAACATCTTCCCCTCGTTTTTTTTTCTTAACCATCTGCGGACAGCGTATCCCATTAACGTCCCATGCAAACTGCTGATTACAAACTGCTCAGAGACCGAGACAAGTTCAGGCAGGAGATTAAAAATGAGATATGTCAGCTCATACAGATGAGAATTTTGTCAATCTGGGGATGAGTTGTATGGATATTGAAATGATGTCTGTCGAATCTGAATAAAATAAATGATTTTCTGTATATTCCAAGAGTCCTGATTATGACTATATCTGCTGGAATCGTGTGTCCGTCATCAAATTAAAGAAGAAAAACAGGATAGTATAGTTTTATCTCACTTGTAAAAAAAACATTATTTTATAAATCTGTAGTTAGGATTCGAAGTTATACACTCTTATTTTCAGGATGTGATGTCTCACTTTTCTTTTTCGTCTTTTTTTAAAAGTTACATTTGAATGAAATGAAATGAACTGAAATGAAATGGTTATGAGGGGAAAATACACTTTTTTTCCTGCCCGACTCGGGTTTTCACTGTTGTTGACTGCATGAGCTCTCCAGAGCAGAGTCATGTTACGTCTCCGCCTCCAAAAAGTTTCCCCCAATCATTTCCTCGCCCTCAAAGATAAATCCAGGCATCGCCTCCTGTGCCTGTAGACTCTTCTGCACAAACCCTCCAGGAGCACATCTCCCGCTCTCGCGTTTCTCTCTAAAGTCACACTTTTACAAAGTCTGAGCATCAGAAAAAAAACTTTGCATTGTTGCCTTGTTGTGTGAGAGCTTGTGAAAAAGTCGAAGGAGCTTCTGAAGCTTTTATTTATTTTTTGGCTTTCTTTTATTTTTGGACTCTGAAGGATTCGGGTTTGCCAGTCGAGCTGTGCGCCCTCGCAAGGCTGTCACTGCAGTCTTCGGACACAGCGCTTTGGATTTAGACAGAAGGATTTTTTTTTTTTTTTTTTTTTACTGCAAGAAGCTGCGCGTTCATTTTCTCGCATGAATCTCCTCGACCCTTACCTGAAGATGACAGAAGAACAGGAGAAGTGTCACTCCGACGCTCCCAGCCCCAGCATGTCGGAGGACTCCGCGGGTTCGCCGTGCCCGTCCGGCTCCGGCTCGGACACTGAGAACACCCGGCCGTCCGACAACCACCTCCTCCTGGGCGCAGAGTACAAGAAGGAGGGCGAGGAAGAGAAGTTCCCCGTGTGCATCAGAGACGCCGTGTCCCAGGTGTTGAAGGGCTACGACTGGACGCTGGTGCCCATGCCGGTGCGCGTCAACGGCTCCAGCAAAAATAAACCACACGTCAAGAGACCCATGAACGCGTTCATGGTCTGGGCTCAGGCTGCACGGAGGAAGCTGGCCGATCAATACCCGCACCTGCACAACGCGGAACTCAGCAAGACTCTGGGCAAACTTTGGAGGTAGGTTCGCTTTGCTTTTTTGTCCCCACTTTTGGAGCGCGCTTTTACGCGCCGCTGTGCACCAGTTCTTCGATGAAAATGCACCACCTGCCTGCTGATTCGAGCAGAGCTGTGCAGTCAGAATTGCATTGTGCATTAAAAATTATATTTCTCTATGTTGCTTTTTTTTTAATTGTAATTTTGGACACGCTTCTTTTATTCCCATGCTCCCGTGCACGAGCAGAATAGGACTTGCACAAACCTTTTTTTGGACGCTCCTCACTAAAACAATTAAATGCAATGATTTAGTCAACCATTCATCGCTCTCGTCAGCCATCAACGGTGTCTTGTGCTCGCTGGTAACGGAATGTATTTTAACGTGAACGCGCAACTCTCTCTGATTATTTTCAGACTGCTCAACGAGGTGGAGAAGCGGCCGTTCGTGGAGGAAGCCGAGCGCCTGAGAGTGCAGCACAAGAAGGACCACCCCGACTACAAATATCAGCCGAGGCGGAGGAAATCGGTCAAGAACGGGCAGAACGACCCGGAGGACGGCGAGCAGACGCACATCTCCCCGAACGCGATCTTCAAGGCGCTGCAGCAGGCCGACTCTCCGGCGTCCAGCCTGGGCGAGGTGCATTCACCTGGAGAGCACTCAGGTGAGAAAAGAAAACAATGATTCAAACTAGAAGACTAGAAGAAACAAAGACAACTTAAATCAAATTTTAAGTTGTTTTTTTTTTTCCCTCATTCAATTTGTTTCTATTCCTGGAAATCAAATCTGTAGAAGTGCTCATAAGGCCTTGAACAGACACCTGTTCACGTTTAATGATTAATGATTGGTGTGTTTTACAAGCCATCATGCAAATACACCTGTCAGTTGTAGCGCCAATAAACGCCTCCTCCTGGAAGCATTCACATTCACACACTTCACTTTATCACAAGTGCTTTCATCAGATGGGATCTCTCACAGTGAGGCTAACTCTGCCTTCCTTTTTCACCACCCAGGTCAGTCCCAGGGCCCACCGACGCCCCCCACCACCCCCAAGACAGACCTCCCCTCCAGCAAAGCCGACTTGAAGCGCGAGGGCCGCCCCATGCAGGAGGGCACCAGTCGCCAGCTCAACATCGACTTCGGCGCCGTCGACATCGGTGAGCTGAGCAGCGAGGTCATCTCCAACATGGGGAGCTTCGACGTTGACGAGTTCGACCAGTACCTGCCGCCTCACAGCCACGCAGGGATGCCCGGGGCGACCCAGGCTGGCTACACCGGCAGCTACGGCATCAGCAGCTCCTCAGTCGGCCAGGGGCCCAACGTAGGGGCCCACGCATGGATGTCCAAGCAGCAGCAGCAGCAGCAGCAGCAGCACTCTCTGACCACCCTGGGCGGAGGAGGAGAGCAAGGCCAGCAGGGTCAGCAGAGAACCACCCAGATCAAGACAGAGCAGCTGAGCCCGAGCCACTACAGCGAGCAGCAGGGCTCCCCGCAGCACGTCACCTACGGGTCCTTCAACCTGCAGCACTACAGCGCCTCCTCTTACCCCTCCATCACGAGAGCACAGTATGACTACTCAGACCACCAAGGCGGCGCCAACTCCTACTACAGCCATGCAGCGGGCCAAGGCTCTGGCCTGTACTCCACCTTCAGCTACATGAGCCCCAGCCAGAGGCCGATGTACACCCCAATCGCCGACAACACCGGGGTGCCCTCCGTGCCTCAGACACACAGTCCGCAGCACTGGGAGCAGCAGCCCATTTACACGCAGCTCTCCAGGCCGTGAGGAGGCGGCACAGCACTGACTGTACAACAAACCATCTCACGCATAAAAAAGACTTCTCTCTGCCTTTCGGGGTGGGGGGGGCCCCTCGGTCGCCACCACGCCACACACACATCCTTTCACTGCCGACAGAAAAACATCACCAGGACTTTTTTTTTCTTATAGTACTGAAAATATATCTTTGGATTGGCTCACAACAGTGCCTTTTGTATTGGTTGGAATTGTGATTATATTTTTTTAGATATAACGTTTAAAAAAAAAAAGACGAACGAAGCTTAAATCCTCTGTGAGGACGTACTGGTTTTTAAAAATATTTTAGTATGTACTGTGTATGTGTTCTGCTCTCGCCCATCAGAATCAGTGTCATCAGCATCCTCATCGTCGCGACCCGAAGGTCTTAACACAGCCTGAAGGAAGCAGGAAATGCCGGGTAGTAAAAATAAACACCCTCAGTGGCCTTACTTCTCACTGATGTATTTTTTTTCTTTTTTTTTGTACAGAAGTAAGAAACAGCTGTTTACTGACACTGCCGTCTTATGATAGCCTACGTTCTGCTTTGAGTTATTTTTCTTTTTTTGTACTGTACATATTTCGATGTCATTCCCAGGAGACACAAGAGTCGAGCGACGCAGGTTGGAAAATAGATTTGAATCTTTGGCCATCGGTGAACTAGTCAAATGTTCTTACCTTTTTTTAAATTCTTCGCTTAGCTCAAATGATTGTCGGAGACGCTATAGCAGGTGCCATGTAACTCTACTAGGGGCCTTACTGTGTTGGTAGATGTAACTGAGCGATTGCTTGCTTTCTTGTTTTTTTTTTTTTTTTAATCCGGGTACTGCCTTGATACCATCGGTGCCTCTGGAGCCGTGGTAGGGAGGCTCCTTCCACTGGCAACGAAGTGTCAAAAAAAAAGAGAAAAAAAAGAAAAACTACAGCGTAATTCTGACTTCCTGCTCGAGGAGATACAGGAAGTGACCTTTGACCCCGACTCTCCTCAGCAGCCAGCGGGTCTGACTCTGGCGCGCTTCTGTCGTTTTCCCTACAGCCCCCATCCTTCCTCCTAACCTCCCATTTGTTTTTTCTTAATTTATTCTCTAGCATTAATTTTATTTGAAAATAACTATTTTGCAATTACCTTTTTTTGAATTCAGCAGCAGCTAACGGAGATGGTTTGCTGTCAACATGTGGTACAAAATTTTTTGTTTATTTATCATTTGTAAATGTTTTCCGTATAAAAAAGTTCCTTTTTATTCATGATCTAGTTTTATGTACAGAGTACTTATAATTACACGATGAGTGTCTCTCTCTTAAAAAAAAAAAAAAGAAAAGAAAAACTGGAAGTTTTCTCTTTTTTTTCATGCTAACAAAAATGAATTAATGGATATGGAAGCTGTTTTTTTGTTTTGTTTTTTGTACAAAAATTGCTGGAATCAACAGGATACATTTTGTTATTGGAGAAAAAAACCCCTTGTGTTCCTCATTTTATATTCTGTATCATTAGTTCTCATTTTGTCATCTTCTTAATGCAGTTTCCGTAGGTAAACATGGCGTCTTAAAAGCTTATCTTTTGTATTATATTGTTTGCAATAAAAACAAAACACTGAGAAATATGCAGTCGTCCTGTGCCATTGATTATTAGCATGTGACTCTGGGGCTTTTACCAGTTATGTATTTTTTATATTTCTGAATGAATTTTTTGTATCTTCATCCATCTCATATGCAAACATCGGAAGTCAGTGAGATTGATTTATCGTGACGCGAATGATTTAATTTCTGCATTAATCAGAGCCAGCTTGTCGGCTAACCACATGGTTAAGTGTTGGTTGGAGAATGAAAAAAATAAAAACATAATATTCGAGCCTGGGAGCAGCGCTCGTCGCTGCTGGCTTCTCAGACCATGAGGTCACGGGTCCATTATTGCCACGGCCTATTGAGAAGACGTATGTCCGCACCTCCCCCCGCCTGTATACACGACAGCTTAAAGAAACAAACTAGACACTGAATATTGTTTATCCGTCACCGGCCAAGTAATATAGGAATAGGGCTGACCTTAATAAATCAGTGACAGTGTAAACACAATCAGGTACCATAGCTTTGTGTTGAAACTCGAGGCCCGCTCGCAGATGACGTCTCTTTCCTCACATCAGCCAGGGCTGAACCTTTCCCCTGCCACCCACCGCTGCGCCTCATCCCACCACCGTGACCGGGACAAGTTCATTTAGCTCGACTCTGGGAGGTGACTCTAAAACATCTCTTACGTGCACAACAGAGTTATCAGGGATTGTTGCTTTCACAATATGTGTGACAATTATGCAACTGAAAACCTCTTTCTTTGATCTGTATATAAGCTCTCA
The DNA here is from genome assembly GCA_963678695.2 of Diplodus puntazzo. Lineage (NCBI taxonomy): Eukaryota > Metazoa > Chordata > Actinopteri > Spariformes > Sparidae > Diplodus > Diplodus puntazzo. Next base: position 12,037,302 of record OZ023174.1, on the reverse strand, counting down.
CTGGCGTCATTCTGCGGGACTTCCTCTCATAATTTCCTGATTGGTTCTCCTGAAAAAGGAAGCAGCCACACCACACACGTTGCATCAACCTGTAAAGAGGAAATAAAATTAAAGGGTCCCTGAAATAGTTTGTTTGTCACAGTAATTCGTCCACAGGCTGATGTTGGCAGGGAATGATCGCGGGGTGTGAGGGTTTACGGGAGGCTTACGGTAAATGTTGTGAAACAATGTGTTTGTAACCATCACATCAATATAATAATAAAACCTGTTGAGATGCCAGCTTGTAGGTCACTCTCATGCTCTGTGGTTGGAAAACTCTGACTGAGTGGTGGGAATGTGTGCAGCTGAGGAGGGAAATTACACTTGTTTTGACACAACAGCATCTCATGGAACCCACTGACTGATGACATGTGTCAGGAGAGAAGATGTCAACCAGCGGTGGAAAGAGAACTGGAAATCCTCGAATCTTCAAATATATAAAGTAAAACTACTGGTATTGAAATAATATCTTGATCAAAGGGGTTTTATGTTTCTCCCAGCTCCTGCTCTGCTCTGCTCGGTGGTCAGAGTTTTGTTCTTTCCGTCCGTACGTCAGGGTTTTCATGTGATCGGATCGCCTTATTGACACCAAAAACTGCCGATGAGGAGTTTAGATATTGACTCAGATAGTACTCAGTACTCAGAAATGACATGGTGTAACGCACACTTACGTAAGAGTAAAATTCCAAGCCTGGAAGAATATAAATATTCCCCCAAAATGACTCAATTAGAGTTGACTACTGATATCAACGCTCAGAATCGTGATCTTAAGTTGGAATCAACAGTGTGAGTAAATGCACTGCTTTACATCTTGGCACCGTCACTGATGTGGTGAAAGGTGGAGGAAGTACTCGGATCTTGTACTTAAAGTAAAGTAGCAACACCATAGTGGAGAAATACTCTGTTACAGGTAAATAGTCATGCAGTGATGTTTGTACTTGAGTAAAAGCACAAAAGTATTATTGTTATTGAAGTATTAAACTGAAAGTAAAAATACACATTGTGCAGAATAATGAATATTATGTTTTAACTGTAATTTTATCTGTTTATTACTCTTAAGTTTATGTATTTTTAATCTACCATTGCTGCTTTAATTCTTCCTGTTTGTATTTACTCCAATGACATATTTATCCGTATCTTCGATTTTAGGTGCGATACATGGTTGTTGTCTGTAAATGAGAACAATTCATCAATGTTTTTGTTTTTTTAAGGTCAAATAAAATAAATGGTATTGGCTTGTAACTGAAAAGTTGAGGTGATTGAACCACTTAATACAGTTTTATCTGCTGGTATTTTGTGAATTTCAGCTGGGATTGATAAAGCTTCTGTCTCAATCTGTAGTAGTTCGTTGTTATTTATTCGTTGAGTAAATTTTATGTCATTAAACTAAATCAAAAAAGCAACTAGTAACTATAGTTTTCAGATGAATCTTGTGGAGGCATAGAATGGCACCTAATGTAAATTCTCAAGTAAAGTGAGAGTACCTCAACATTGTACTAAATGTACTTGGTGTCCTTTCAGACACATTTGATATATCTGCTCTGTCTTCCTCTGTAACTTTGCTTCAATCTGCCGCCCCTCTTTTGGTGATGTTGCATTGCGTAACAGTATTGTTTTTTTGACAAAGAAATTGAAGAATAAAACGGATCAATATGCAGCAAATTCAGCTTTGTTTGGTGACCCTACGGAGGGCTTGACTCCCCTGTCTTTGGTTAAATATGACGTCTGACATCTTTTCCCTCTGACAGTGAGAATGTGTGAAGCCCTGAGCCGACCCGCCCACCACCCCTACAGAGAGCCCCCCCGAGGCACATCCATCACTGGATCTCCAGTGGCTCAGACCTGCAGGGAGGCAGCAGGGCCTCAGGGCCTTACGGGGCAAAGGGAAGGCCGATGGGCTGGAGGGAGAGCAGATAGGTGCAGGAGGGAGATCACAAGGGAAGGACAGAGGAACCTCAGTAATCCACTTTGTTTATTTCCAAACCAAGGAAATGAGTTAATGACTGATATAACTGAGATATTGAAATATTAAGACGGGTGCTGTCTGAGCTGGCTCCAGCGGGCGATCCTCACGCAACACTCAGGACGATCGGCTCCTGATGGAAGATGTTGTCTGATGAGCGCAAAGCGAGAGCCAAGATTTCTGTTCGGCAAACAACAGGAAATGTGGTAAACACAGGTCCACGCTCCTTCAGTTTCAGAGAATGAACAGATCATTTTTTGCTGAATTTGTTTCTCTTCTCGGGTTGTTGGCAGCGAGCGCACATGGGAAAATGCGGAGGGTTTACATTTACGAGTCCAGCTCCTCAAAAGCAAATCAAACTGAAATCAGGTTATCATATTATCGCTTTTGGGACGCAATTGTTCTCTCAAAATCAAAGGCCATGATGAATGATGATTTGCCCGATGATTATTTCTACTTGGAAAGTAATTGACCTGATGCGAACAACACAGCTCCATGAAAAACAAAAGCTAGCATCCAGCAACCCGTTCACAGGTCATACAGTGATCTAGTTCCTCAACAAGTTCATTCATTTATGTTTGAACTGTAACTAAATACAGTTACTCAAAAACTGTGCTTGAGCTTATTTTAGAGTTTTATTTTTCAAGGGTGGATGTAAGTAATTTCTGCTCATCACTCACTGGGATTAAGTCATTTCGTCTTGGCACTTGTACTTTTGTGAGTATTCTTTTCACATCTGTAATTTTATTCGTACTTGAATCTCAAAGATTTCCGGAAGCGGCATTTGCAAGTGTATTTTTGGACCTCAGTGCTTTCGAAAGATCAAGTGATGTCCATGTGACGTCCATTTCATCGCCCAACTACTCAGTGTAGTGTTTCAGCATGTTTACTTGTAATTGAGTAATAATTCAATAAGGTTACTGCACAGAACTCATTCCACCAGTGTTGGTAACTTCAGTCACTAGTTAGTTACTTTTATGCTGCATCAGACCAAAGTAGCACATTTTTAATTAATAGATTTTATTGTCAATCAGATTCAGACGATCAGGGTTGGGAGGGTTAATGTAAAAACACATTTGTTAAAAACACATGTATTCTGATACAGTTACTTATTACATCTTAAAAAAACGTAGTCAGTAACATAATCCAAGTAAGTTGATTACCTTCCATTATTACATATGAAAATAAAGACGAGAGAAAACAAATATCGCTGGCATGACTTTTATTTCATCTTAACAATAACAAGTGTGTATTCTGCAGGAATTTCTGTATCCTGATTACTCAGTCCCATTACATGTATCCAGTTACTCCCCAAGCCTGTGTATACTACTGACCTTTACTGGCTTCTTTGATACCTAAGTATCTTCACTTTAAAACGTATAATTTTCAGGCATTTATTACAAAACTCCTCTGTTTTATTGTTACATTGTGGTCTACTTACATTATGGTTCATTTGAGTGCTTACACATTTACTTTCTAGGTACGGATGACAGATGGTGTGTTGATAGGATAGACAGAAAAAAAAATCAAAGAGGACCCTTCTTCTGTGACGACGGCCACTTTCAGTACATTTCATCAGAAGAGTGTGTCATGTGGTGTTGTCACAGAGTAGCACCCCATCAGGAAATGACATCAAGATTGAGGCTTTCCCTGTGTGAGACCATGGTGACTCATTCACTGGGCTCGACACAGACGGCCTTGCCTAGTAGCAGCCCCAAACATAATGATAACTTTTTAATATGTTCCATGCAGCATCCTGCCAAGAGGAATGATAGTGATCACAGAGACTACACGAAGATTTAATTTTAGAAAAATTAATCAGAACATTTTCAAAGCGATTTGTAAGCTCAGATATTCAGGCTCTGGCGAACCACGTGCCCCGAGCCTCCTGACCTCGGCTCAGATGGCCTTGGCAGCGGCGGAGTGACCCCAGCCGGCGAGCGGGACCGCTACCCCTCGAGCAGCGGGAGTGCCCTGATGAATGTTTCCGAGAAGGATCGGAAACGAGACCAAATTTTTCTTTCTTTTTTCTTTTTTTTTTTTTGTCAGACAGGCCTTTCCATGGGCAATTTTCCCAGGACGACCCCATTATTATTCCACAGAGACGTCTGCCCCCTCCGAACCCGATGGGTGGTCTTTTCTGAAGGCGAAAGGAAGAGGAAAAGAAAAGAAAAAAGGGGGGGAAAAAAAAGCTGAAGATACACCCGCGGAGACTGGACGACAATAAAATACACAACAATGTAAAGCGGTCGAACAGGACTCCAACATATTGCGAGCTTACTGTGCAAGTTTCAGGAGAAGAAAACTGTTTGTAACCAGGTTTAATCAAGACCTAATTGTCAGATACATGTGTGTACTTATATTAGGACCAGTTTATTTACCGGTTTCCATTCCTCTGAATAGATTACCTACATGGACAGTTCCAATTGACCCCAACATTGAGATGCTTTTAAGTTGTCCAGTCCATAAAATTATTTCTTAAACCAATAAGGAACATCCAGTGGAGCTGCTAAATCACGGGGGGAAGACAAGCTGACCACAAGGCCGTTTCCATAGAAGCTGCACCCTCAGCTGAAAAACTACTATGTGCTGATTCAAGTTGGAAGCGAAGGGAGGACACATTTCCTCCACCCTGAGCAACATACGCCGTGAGTTACACGAGCAACAGTCGTGAGAGTCAGCTCACTCTTGGGGAATTATATTTATTTACAACCCCCACCCCCCACCCCCCCCCACCCCTCTTGTCACCGTACGCTCACTGGTTTAGGAAGTGAGACTTTGCCCCGCGGCCATCCATCTTGCACCGGCCCCATGAGGACATCGGCCTGTGCCAAGAGGCCGAGCTGGGGCCAGCCCGCTGGAACCCTTGGTGAGCTCCCTGCCTTTGTCTGAGGATGTGGAAGAAACCTGGCACCGGCCCGAGGTCAGCGTCACAAAATTATATTACCATAATCCCATTAAGTGTGTCTGAGGCCTCATGAGCTCCTGCTCAGTCTGGGAGGAAGGTAGGTGAGCGCTGGCAGCGGGTCCATGTGTGGCTGGAGACCACAGACGGAGGATAATATGAGATGGTTACTTACCTGCACTTTAAACCTTTGTGATATTTCTGGCTTTAAAGGGGCACTACGTAGTTTTGGAGAAGAAATTCAAACTCAATCTCATCTGAAGCATCCCAAAGCTCGCGTTTCATCACAGAATGTGGCCGACTCCTGCCCACATGACCCAAAAAAAGCATATAAAAGTGCCAAGCAGTAAGAAAAGTCTCCGTAATTGAAGCCAGGAGCCCAAACAAGATGATGGATCAAGTGGGTTTGTCTGTAAGCCTCACATAATCAAGGTTTCTCATCCTTATCTTTCTTATCCCTCGTCGTTCAAAAGAGAATTCTCTCCAGTAATAATGAGATTTTCCATCCATCTTTGCATTTGTTTCCAATTAAGATGCCGCGAGAACAGTTTGGGCTGCCCAACAGACCGTGGATACAGTAGTTTGTCTTTGTAATTCCCTCGTCTGTACCTGGTGAATCTCCGCGGAACGTATCGTTTTACAGATGCCCATTGGGCAAAGGTTGTTTGAGGGGATGCTAATGGACATGTCAGCAAAACTGACACTATTCTCAGAGGGCACGAGAATTGAATATAAACCAAAATCTGGCAGTCGATCCTAGAGGCTGTAATATATAAAAAGGAAAGAGATGATCTGATGTGTAACACAGGAATGCTGTCCAGTTGCTGTTTTGTTGTCATGTGTTACATTGTGACCACAGCTATGGAAAAAATTGCCATAAATTGATCACAATAATCAATTTTCTGCCATTCAACCTCAAAGGAGACATATTATGCCCATTTTCAGGCTCCTAATTTTATTTCATAGGATTTAATAGGATTACACGCTTTAATGCTCAAAAACACATCAATCTTTCAATTCATTCATCAGTCATTTAATTGACATGCCCGAAATAAACAACATATAAAAAAAAAAAAATAAAAAAAAATCTCTGATACTGTCCAGAGCTGCAGCTTTGTATTTGCTCTGTTTTTAGCTCCTGTCTCTTTAAGGCCCTGAATACCAGGTCTCCTCTGATTGGTCGGTTCACACAGGCCCGAGCCAGCACCGCTAACAACAACAGAGCAGCTGTGCTAAATCAATTCTTACGTACCAAACTGGGACGACTGCTCAGAAGGTTTGTTTGCTTTCTAGGGTCCGTAATTATCTTTGCATGTTTGTTCCATACTGGATAACAGTGTGAAAAACAAGGTAAATTGATGACTTGTCGCCAAAGAAGCCAGCTAAGCTAACATGTTCTCAGATCAGAGCGAGAGTGGGAGGAGATGTACACGGGGTGGGAGTGTATGTATGTGTGTTTCTTGGGTCTCGGTCGCTTGTTTCTCGCGGCGACTACAGTGAGCCAGGCCGCAGAGCAATGGCCGTTTCTTTACTTACCGGGCCCACTATCTCAAACATACCTCCCCTCATGTTTGTCCATTCCAGCTACGGGACAACCAGTGAGACTTAATCCCTTATTCAAACAAGTTAATACCTCGACTAACATGTAAAAGTAAAGTTCAGGGCCAAATGCAGATTCCTGGGAGACACACAGAACCGAACCTGGCGGTAAACCAATTAATTACACACACGATGTGTCATGGAGACATGAGGTGACACGCACACACCCTTTCAAAGTATCTCCGTCATGTTTAAAAAAAAAAAAGAAGACATCCAGGCATATGTGTGTGTGTGTGTGTGTGTGTGTGTGTGTGTGCAGTTTTCTTCTTCCCCTGCTTCTCCCTCTCCTTCCTTTGCTGACCCCTGGCCCCAGCATGTGTTCAGATATGGTTCGTCTCTGCGGCCTTTTCCACTGGGAGAGGAGCTTAGTGAAATATGGGCAGAATGCCTTACGGTCAATGGGGTCTTCCCCAGCCTCATTTCCTCCACGCAGGCCTCTGTCAGAGAGCGCTAAGCAGATCCCCCTAAGGCCTGATGCTGACAGCACAGGAGGAAGCAGACAGTATTAAGTTCCCCTTGAAATTAAAGCAAATAATTATATATATATACTGTAAAAAATAGAAGCGGTAACTCAATTTGAGTAAAGAGGCTAATAAGACACAAGTTGTCTTGTGATTCGCCACTCAAGGTTTTGCATGTAGGTTACTGTGGAAAGGCAGCTGACTGTAACAGTAAACTGTAAGTTATATTTGTATTAGCTTTGAAGTGAAAGCTAATATTAATCCACCTCCTAATCTAATGAAAGGGAGAAAAAAGGCATCATGTGCTCACGCTCACATCCTGCAACTTTCAAACAACGCTATGTGCGCAGCCTCTTTAGTGCATTAATTGGTTGCAGTTCTGGGATGGGGGTTGGGCAGGGCTTTGGTTTGTTCTGCTGTGTGCCCCTATTATTTTCTCCACAGGCAGTTTAGTGCTTTCCAACTACATCTGAAGCATCAGCAGTTTTGGCCTTATCATGCGCAGAGGGGAGTACTCTGAAACGAGGTGCACTGGGGACTCTGCAGGAAGCTTTAATGCAACTCTAAATGTGCAATACGTCAGAATTTAAGATGAAAACATTCCAAAAATTAACTAAAATTATCAACAGAATGTGAAGGAATAACAGTTTTGACGTTATGATACTTTGAAGCCACTTTCGTGGAGGCCAAACCGTGTAACTACATCATGGGACGCACTGCGGCCCAAAACGACTTTTAAGACTGTGAAAGACGCAGCTGTAAAACAGCTAATGTATTTTTTTGAGCATCCCAACATTAAACTATTATTCTATCATGATTTGAGCCTCTTGGTTCAATAACATTTGGAAAGTCTGGTAGAGCTGCAAGATAAAGTCAATTTACCGCTATTCAAATTTCAAATTTTAGCTGGCCGCTAAACTGGAAGTTAGCCATCTTGTTCGGTGGAAGTCTCCGTTGTGCCGCCCCACAATAAGGAAGATCCAATGTTGAGCTTTTGGCTTCATGCACCACTGAGCAGCTTTCAGAGGAATGAACCGGACACCATCTCCAGTGTCGTATCCAGATTTTAACTGATGGATCCACGCGCTGGCCTGTTGGCTACACAGCTAACTATGCTAACTAGCTAATGGCAGCAAATGTTCAGATGAGATGCTGCCACCTACTTATTTTGACGGGTAGCAAATTCTTACACATCGCACCTTTGACTTTGGAGAAAGGTTGCTTAATAGTTGCCCATTCCTCTCAGACAGTTTTCATGACAGTCACGTAAGCGGTGGGCAGATTTAAAACTCTTCCTGACAAAAACCTTCTGAGACTCATTCCTTTTTTTCTGCATCATGTCCCAGAGTGTCTTGCAGCATCAGCAGTTAGGGGGGAAACAGGTGTGTGTCGTGAGCACATGTTGAGGGTGATAAGGTCTGCCACATGTTTAAATTCATTAACGCAATGTTTCTACTTAACTAGTGCGAGGAGGGAGAAAGACAGAGATGCTCACCTCGATTGGACCCGTGTTTTAGTGTCATAAGAGCCGAGGAAACTAGCCAATGCATCTGGAGAAAGAGACAGGCGTTGGAAAAAAAACATGGTAAAAGGTGCCAGTTAAGTGTCTTTCTGACGTGGGTAGATGAAGGAGAAATTCGAATCTCTCACTTTAGAGCAGGATCACACAGTGGGATTTCAATAAATGAGTGAGTGCTGTGCCCAAGTGCAGAGCCAAAGCTGCCAGACAGTGCGTCCACCCGCGTCCTCCCCTCCCTCCCCCCTCTCCCTCAGCCCTTTTTTCTCGAGTCACTTTTCTGTAACTTGCTGTGAAATTCCAAGGAGACGTCAGGAGGAGAAGAATCAGGAGGCAGGCGTTTGTTTTTTTGGTGTGCGGCAAAGCCAACTGCACGTTCTAATGACTGCTTTCCTTGCGAAATAAATGTGTCTGTCGTCTTTTCACACTTTTTTCAACACCGTTTTCTCTCAACCTGGCGTCTTTGTTGAGTTTAAACCCCCGAGCAGATGGAGTCAAACTACAGAAGAGCATTTCCCCCAACTCTATTACCGCTGGTTGTCATGGTAATAAAGCCTGCCGGTGTTTGCGGGCCTCGATGCCACATTGGCATTGGCCAATAGCAAATGAGATGAGCCTCCGAAACCCTGGGAAAAATCATGCCCTCTCCTGATTTATGATAGCTGTGAAAACTTCAAAATTCTCTCCCAGACGTGTCAACAAACATCACAGCGTAGGTTCAGCTATGCGCGTGCTCATGTGCTAAGATCCAACGGGCCTGTTTGACACCTTGTTAAGGTTTTCCTCTCCTTCCTGCTGCCCTCTCTACCCTTGCACATCCGTGCCGCTGTGGCCCTTTGGGCTCCGGGCACTGACCCCAAAACTCTGAGGATCACTCAAAGGAGAACCACCGCAACAATGTGGCAACATTTGGCCTCCAGATTTCTTGAGGTTCCCTCATGTTTTAAAGGGACATTTCACCTCCAAAATCAACAATACATACATTTCCTCCTACCTTTAGCCAGCTATTAATCCATCTAGATAGTTTCGAAGTTGAAATTAAATTACTTTTGCTTCTCAGTTCTTGACCAATCCTTCAAGTTTGTGAGTCTGTGGTGATTCTTTGAGATTGTGTTCGATATCTAAGTAAAGAAATGACAGCAGAAACAGCTGAAACATTGGTAGCATATCAATTTGCTGTGTGACAATTTAAAGAATCTTTAAAAGGGCAAAAGCACAAATGCATATTTTTCCTCCCATCTTTAACGGCCATAAAGATGTCTGCCTTCACTATAATATAATGGAACTAGATGGTACTCGGCTTGTGATGCTCAAAGCACAAAAACATTACATTTAAAAACCTCAATCGTAAGTTAGCTCAATAGCTAGCAAGTTGCTAGTTCCATTATGATGGAGAGAAAGACAGTCATATCTATCACTGATATCTCCAAAACTTGGCAAGTCACAGTGAAACAATCTACGTGTATAAATAGCACAACAGGTAGAAGGAATAACATCTATTTTTGATTTTGGGGTAAACTGTCCCTTTACTGTTGCACTGCAAATTGATATGCTACCACTATTTTGGCTGTTTTTACTGCCACTATTACGATGACAGATATCAAACACACACTCGCAGGATTGGGCAACAACTGAGAAACAAAGGTAATCGACAGAAAATAATCACTAAGGACAATTATTATTTTGGACATTCCCCATGCATCCGATAAATCAGAGGTCCATTAACCTCGACATTACAGGTTTTATGTCCTACCCAGACCGTAAAACAAAAGTCCAAGGACCTGTGTCCCTGTGTCTAATCTGCCAAAGTACTCGACAATAACCATGAGAACAGGCTCTCCTGTAAGATCCAGGAATGCACTGTTGCATATCAATGACCCACATCAACAGAGAAAGACAGAGAGAGGGAGCGAGAGAGAGAGTGAGACAACAAAAAGAGAGGATAAAAGGGCCCCTTCCCAACACGGGCACACACACACACACACACACACACACACACACACACACACACACACACTACAAACACACACAGAGGCCGGCAAGTCCGTGAAATATGACAGCCCCACGGTGAAGAAGGTGGGGGTGAGGGAAGCCATATTGTAACAATCTTATTCTGTGGTCATTAATCGTATCCTGCTGTTTCAGCCTCCCCGACAGTGTGCGCTGAGCGTATGTCAAACACATTTCCCCTCTCTCGGTGGGCGCACTCCCAGCCAGCTCTAATGCTGCACAAAGACACAAACCCTGAGAGCTCCTGGAGGCAGACGGGCCAGATAATCTCCCCCTCGGACTCCAGCGCCAAGTCCAGAGCCAGCCAGAAAGGCACAGAGAGAGAGAGAGAGAGATGCAGGCCCACAGGGAACGTCCTCTGGCCCCGGCTGAGACTGCCACCACGCTACATTCAAAACAACCGGCAAGGCAAATCACATATAACGTGAATGAAGAGGGAAACATTTCAACAAACCTCTTTATCTCTGTCCCTGCTGGCGGAGAGACAAAAAGCTGTGAGATGCTACTGTTTAAATGTACATCGCCTGTTGCTTTGAACCACATGGATTTCCATAAGTGGCCTCCAAATGGCTTAGCTCAGATATCCGTCCAAGGTAGGTTTATGTGATCGTTTCAAAGGGACACTTTAATGTGACGTTGGGCTGGAATCAAGAACAAAAGGAAATCGTTTGAGATACACTTTTAGTTACATAACTGATTACAGTTTATTCCAAAGCAATCCTAAAATCCGTCCTTTGGTAAACACAGACAATTTCTGGGAAGCTGTGGGTATTTGGCAGCAGCGACGTGGTATTCCCTCTCTTCCTTTTTATCCTTTCCTCCCTCCATACTGCCCGTCTTTCTCCCTCTTTCCCCCCCCTCCTGCTGTGAGCTGCCTCATTAGGGAAGTGATAATGTAACCCCTCCGTTTCATCAAGCGCCGTCATTTGTCATTATGACTGACAAGTGGCGAGGTGGGCCAACTGAGTGACGGGACGGGAGACCTCCCACTCGCCCGGTTTTATCTGTCGCTGCACCTTTTCTTGACAATGTGCTTAAAGAAAGAGAAAAAAAATAAAAGATGGCACTACTTTGCTCTGTCACTATCAATGCCATCCCATACAATTACACAAAAATACTCCGATCATCAATCACTCTCTACATTTCCATATCGCAAGCGGGTCTACATCTGTCTCAAAAACTTCAACTGACTATTGCCAGAAACCTGAGAAGTCTCTTGACAAGTGGAGTCTCCAGAGCAATGGAAAATCAGTATGAAACCCCATCAATCACGGCACAGGAGATTGGTTGAAAGACCGGCTTTTCACTAACGGACTCGTCTCAGATCCTGACAAGATAATAGATTGTGAAGCTGTCAGAATGGCTTGATTAAGGAGATGTATTGATTGTAAATCGTAGACTTTCCAGGCTGTGCAGCTACTGTAGGTGATGTGTTGTTATCACTTCTGTTGCTCGAAGAAAACTGTCTTTTTATGGCTTCCTCTAGAGCTGTGGAAGTGAAACAGCATGCAGGCTGAAGCTACTTACCAGGAACTTGCTCTTTTGTGACACCTTCAGCTCACACTTTCGCCACTTTGAATCGTCTTCTCTCGCAAGTGCTATGAATAATACAGAAACTCAAGGCTAGGCTGGCCGTCAAGATAAACTGATAATCTGAATGCGACTGGTAGAGTAGATGCTCAACGAAACACTTAGCATACAGACACACTTAACTTGATCAAATTAGTTTGACTGTGGTCATGGGACGAGTGTAAGGAGCTGGAGATGCCTTGACAGAACCCTTGACCTGTGGGTCTTAGTTGGGGTGGGTGCCCGTCAGTGAGGCCAGGAGGGGCGTGATTGATTGGGTCCCTGTCGTCGAGCTCAGCTGGACATCCCAGAAAGATCTCCCCATCCATCAGATCGTCCAGAGCCAGGAGTAGCTGCTTCCAGATGGGCAGCATTGTTCCTGGGCCACCCTGGCAGACGTCTGGAAGATTCTGCAGGAACCAGAATGTTACTGACAGCAGCAACAGGCAACCCGCTAGCTCTGCATCTGTGCTTCTGGAGTTGCACACTAATCAATACCACACAGCAGATAGGACTTGCGGAAACAATAGCTGTCATTACAATCTCTAACCAGTGCTCAGTGATCGTCCGCAGACTGGGAGATAAGGGGTAGCAGCGATGGTGCACTGGCAGCGATGACTGTGTCTAGTGCCTAGTGAGGCGTGACATGGAGACTTAATTGTGGTGCGAGGCCTAATTGCATGGTTAGAACAGGGGGTAATGAGTTAATCCCAAGCCAGTCATCCACGATGAGAAGAAGCAAGTTGTCAGCACAGTAATTACACTGCTGCTCATTAACCTCTCAGTTTCAGGACACGGGAGGGCAGGATGTGTTGGATTTTGATCATGTTTTAAAGCTAGCAGATTGAGCAGGTTGAGCATTAGTCAGTGGTGTTGTTAGAAGTTAGGCAACCATCCTCACAGCATCTGTCAGTCAAGCCAAGGAGGCCAGAAGTTGTAGTCAGGAATTTGGAAGAACAGGGGAGCTGGCCAGGTTGCAAGCCCTGTTGACAGATTTGAATGTATTTTCAAGGAGGGGCTAGCCAAGGAGAAGAGGACCAGGGAGATGTTTAGGGGAAGTGGTGGGGTTATATGTGATCCCATGGCCCCACTATGACGGGCGTCACGCCGCCCTCTGTGTAATGATCTCTTCCATATGGACCGAGGAATGGTCAGTCTGTGTTTACATGAGCTGATCCCCAAAACGTGTCCCGGGACTCGTTCTCTGGCGCAGCAGCCCAGGAGGAGAGCAGACGAAAGGCGCTTGGGTAATCAGGACACCCCCTGCTGAAGATCCATTAACGCAGGCTGCACAGTGGCACCAAGCAGAGCAGCAACCTGCCAAAAATCACCCCCAGTTTCATATGCACTTAAACACACACCGAGCACTGTTAAAGATTACACCCATCATACTTTCATAATTGTTGGAGGCACCTGAAGTCAAGGCCAAGTCAACACATTTTGCCTGGCAGCCTGTGAAAAGGGCCGTTTATGTGGAATGTATATCAAAAGCATTTCATCTGTGTTTGCTTCAGAAAATTGAAGAAAATATCAGGGTGTCACATTCAGATGGCATCCTCACAGAATCTGAGCGTCTTTGTCAACCTTGGTCTGGTGGAGGGTGTCAAATAATTTTAACAGGGTGGACGTCTGAATTCTTCTGAGTTTCACTGCCAAACTAAATCCTGGCAGTTGGAATTAAGAAGGTTAGCGGTCAGTGCAGCGCCACTTACGGCCTCCTGATGTTGGACAGTAAGGGCTGTTTTTTCCTTTGCAGTCAGTTGCATTATATGCATTACAACATAGTCGCCAGAGTAAAACGTTGCCAGTTTCTGCACAACCAAGGATACATACAAAATTGGTCTTAACGTTTCCACAATGCGTGTCATGCCACGTGAACGTTACATGTATGTGAGCTGACTTTCATGAAAGGATGTGAAGGTCTGGTCATGTTTTTTGTGTCAGAACCAGGTTACTGAAATTACAATCTTTTCCTAACCCTAACCATGTGTTTTTTGTGCCTGACCCTAACCAGACCATAAGCATGGTGTTGTCACAAGATAAAAAATGAAAATTGATTTTACCTTAATACCTTTTATAAATTTTACCATTATTACCTCACTTTCATATCAAAAGACGGTTCTGTGTTTTGCAAATGTGGCATTGGCATTTGTAAATGTGCCAATAGCTGCGTATGTGGCAACAAAAGCAGATGTTTTTAACAGGATCTCGAAAAAAAACTTCCAGCACGGTTGTTGGCGAAAAAAAAAACAATAGTTTAAGCCTAACCGTGATGTTTTTCTCGCCACAAACCAAAGCATAGGCACAGAATTGTGACAAGAGAAAAATAGAAATCCATTTAAAGAGATGTTTAGTTTAAACTTATGTGGTTTTGCAGGAATGTACTTTACCAACATTTAGAAAAACGACGAAGATTGGGTTTGCAAACACATTGTAAATGAGACCTTCGGATTTGGATTCCATAAGTGGAACTACGCATAAATAAAAATGTCCGACCTGTTCAAGCTCTGCCTCAGCGATAGCCTCTCCTCTATTCAAAACACCAATTCACCCTCAGAGTATAAACCCCTCTGTGGATGTTTGGAGAAGGGGGCTCTCCCCATAGTCTACTTAAATAACCACTTCCCCTGGAATGAAAACAGATCCATTATAGGACACTGGTATCTCCTCTCCTACTGGGGCACCTCTATCAGTCCTGCCTGAGTTCAGGGTCTGGGCTTTTAGCGATGGGCGCTGTGATGGCGGAAAACTGCCCCCTCTCTGTTGACTCAGAGCTGGGAGAGAGTAAGCTGAACTCGGGTCTTGTCTCGCTAGGGACATGCCGCACCCCACTAATGACATCCAGCCCTTGACATTCTTAAAAGTCTCTGGTTATTAAGGAAAACAAACAAAGGACATCAGACTCACTCACTCTCTGTGCTAACAAACACCATCCCTAAGCAATCCAGTGGATTGCTGGTGCAACCTAATAGTCCCCTGTTGAAAATCAAATCAGGTTGTGGCGATTTGGAATGTGCGGCGAGTAAAGCCCGGCAGTTAACCTGTGAAGTGAATGGAGGAGACAGCCACAGATTTGATAACACCCGTGTGTGCAGGAAGGGAGTGTGTCCACCTGATTTAGAGGCTCAGGTTTTCCAGCTACAACACTGGGAGGAGCGAAGGGGGAAAACGCACACCCACACTTTGCAGGCTTAGAGCGATGTGTCCTCATTGCGAGGGGTTTCGTGGTGGGATGTGGTTCTCATCTGATTGGAGGGAGCTCCTCCACCCCCTCCACCTCCCCACCCACACCCCCAGCTCCTATTCCCCTTCCTCCCCTCCCTCCCTCCCTCCCTGCCCCATCTTGCCACACTTCATTGCCCTGCTAAACGCTGACAATTGGTGACAAATGGACTGCGCTGCACACTGTGCGTCAGTTGCCCCGGGTGATGGCGGCGGGTCTCGGGGCAGGGAAGGAGAGCAGAGGAGGAAGGGAGCGGGGAGTCCCTGCAGCAGCAAGGCGCCTGGCACAGGTGGCTGAAAATCAATACAGATCCGGCCTCTGATTGGGCCTGACAGCACAAGAGCAGTGGAGTGTGGGAATCCGCTGAGTGCCACACACAGCTAAATTGGATGATGGAGGGGTAAGGGAGCGGAGGAAGAGCAGAAGGGAGGGGGTGAGGGGGTAAAGTTATTCCACATCATCACAATGACATTTTGACCGGTCGACAAGGACACTCTCCAAACGCATGCACACATAAAGCAGGATGAATTAGAAAGACACTTTAACAGATGGCTTCTGAACGCTTGACAATTTATATTTTTGCATGTTTCCTGCAGCTTGTTCAATGACACCACAGTCCCGAGGGAATTACACACCGTGCAGGGCTAACAATGCAGCTGCTGACAGCGGCATGTCGAGCCATTAGGAGACTAAACGCTCTGGTTAAGAGCAAATAACGACGACTCACTCATGTATACGCACACACACACACACACGCAGGCTCGCTTTCCGTCATGCACAAACACACACACAAGTCACACTCGCAGTCACACTCAACAATTTCTCACAAGGCTGAGTGAACACAAAAAAGTGCGGGCGCCGAACATGTGACCGGCCATTCCTGCAGGCGAGTCGGTGAATGGATAAATAAAAAGCGTCAGGAGAATCTCTTTTTTTTCTAAAATCCGATTCTTCTGACGCTTTAAGGAGGTTGTCATCACCTCTTTCATATCTTGGAAGAAATACACTGTCAACTAAACACGAGTAATTGAAAACATCGTTTCAGCGCACCAAAGCATGAAACATATTCCTCCATTTTCCGCTGTTTACTGACTTGATCGTGATTAATAATCAACAACACTCGTGTGTGGAATAATCCTAATTTCTTTGGGCAGACAGATTTACAGTGAGTGATATCACAATTTAGTGTGGAGAACGAACGGGAAAACGAATAGCCCGGAGTCGTTTTTGGCCTGCGACTCAAATCTACATTCTGTTCTCTCTGGCTGCGGACAAGTTGTTTGTTCAAAATTTGAATCGGCGCTGATTAACCGAGGCTTAAGCCAAACGTTTCTTAATCAGATAGTTGGAACTCACTCATGGCGACCCCGGTTCGCTGTCAGTCTAGCTGACAGGGAGGAACCTCGAGTAAGTGACATTCCCACCCTGCACCCCCTGGTGAAAGACCCCTCCCTCATATGACACTACAAATTAATCAAGATCCCAGACAAACCCTCACCCTTCATGCAACAAAAGGATTTTCCCCGGCCCTCTGCGGCCTCACCAGGCAATTAAACTACATGTGCGAGTGTATGTGCATGTGCATGTGTGCATGCTTACATACAGCTATATCAACAAGTGCAACCCCATGTCATAAAATTCCTATTCATGCATTAAACATGAGCAAATATCTGTGTCGTGCCAGCGATGTGTATTTACTTGAGTGTGTGTGTGTGTTTGTACATGCATGTGGAGGGAAGTGTGTTTGTGTGTGTGTGTGTGTGTGTGTGTGTGTGTGTGTGTGTGGTTGAGGAGAGGGGGGCTCCACGATCAGCTGTGTGCAGGTTGCCATCTTTGAGGGGTGGCTGGGTGGGGGGTGTGAGGACGTGTCGGCCCTGTGTGTGGGAACCCCGCGCTCCTCACTTCTCATACATTGTTCTCCCGCTCCTACAAACCGTTAATGCCACAAAAGATGCTCAGCCTATTGTGGCCCGGGACAGCTGAGGGGGGAGGGCAATGGGGCGGAGGCAGGAAAAAGGGAGGAGGGGTCTGGCCTAGCCTGAGCCGGGTATGGCCGCCTCAGATACCTCTCCTCCGTTCCTCTCCTGTCCTCTCTCCTCTCGGCTCTCCTATCCTCTCTCCTCTCTCCTCTCTTGTAGCTCCTCTTCTCTCTTCACTCAGCTTTGCCACTTAGCCCCTCTCAAGAGGATTTGGCCAGGCCGGATTTAGGGGGCTGATGCTTATCATACAAAAGAATTAAACCAACTCAAGGTCCGAGCTTTCTCTTCTAGCCTGCTACGGCTAATCTGAGAATATGTGAAGGAGGGCTTAGGTGATGTTACATTTTCATTAGACTTCTGATGGCAAACGGGCCACTAATGGTAAGAGCCCTGGGCGCCATTGTGATGCAAATCCTGATTATTTCTTTAATTAAAGCATCAGAGGGGGGCGAGAGGGGAGAAGGGGTGGAGTTGACACCGACAGAACTGCATGTCCTTGCCCCTACTAGACAAGGATTCTCACGTCCGTCCCAGACTGGAGATCTGGGGCTCTGGGGGATTTGGCTGGTTTGTGAAAGGCTGGTTGGGTTAGGGGATTGAGGCTGAGCCTTTGAATCTGTGACACAGGTCACTCATATTGCCTGAGAGAGCATAATTTTATTTAAGACCCACGCAACTTACATGACATTTGTTTTGATTAGTGCTGGCTGATAGCATCTCCATGTGAGGCGCACAACTATATGGAATTGGCACCCTGCAATGATCGGAGACCATCGGAGCGTGTCAAATTTGTGCTCTTTCGAATCATATTTTTTACCTCACAAGGACAAAATGTTCCTAACCACTGATCTTATCGTATGTTGATCGACGCCACGTTGATTCCTGAAAAAAACACAAACCCCTGAGAAAACGGATTCACCATGATGACTGAGCTCAACTGGAACGGTTCACAACAAACAAGCAAAGCGATTGATAGCTGTGATGACCGTCTGTTACCGCAGGGTGAAAATTAAGCCGGTTGCTGCCGGTTTCTGTCCCGATCCCTCGAGACGGTGTGCGCCACAAAAGACGAAAGCAGAAAAACACTGAATGCTGGGGTAGATGAGAGATCCACCCTCAGGATCTGTATTGTTTGTCCTCGCCACGGTTCTGGCATTCATGGGAAGACTCAGTGTACCCTGTGCGGCTGTGGACCAGATGTGGTCCTGAGCTGACTGTGGAGCGGGACGGGGACCACTGTAAGCACTGGAGACAGAGGGGGGAGAGAGCCACGGGGATACTGTGAGCGAGACATCACCCAAAACACCTCTGATCGCCCTCCAGCAGCGGTAGAGTGCTATTCGTGTGTGTGTGTGTGTGCACACGTGTGTCATGGTTGGTGGTGAGTGCACGCTGCTGGTGACGATGACTGCCGGAGGGGGGGAGCAGAGGGCGGGAGAGGAAGGGGTGTGCGTGGAAACCCTGAGAACTTTTTTCTCTCTTGGCGTAGCAGCGCTGCTCTCCAGGACCACGGAGTGTTGCCCCCCTGCAGCTTAAGCCTCTGTCTCTTTTTGTCCCCAGCACAACAGCCTGTGGCATTCCATGGCAGCAAATCTGGCTGTGCTGTCACATGGGGGAGATTAGCCAAACTAAGACCTCAATAGAATGCTCACTTTACTCACCCATTCCAGCAGTGCCCCCCCCCCCCCTCCCCACGACCAAACACCCTCACACACCCAATTTAACCGTTCCTCGTCTAGACAGAGTGCAAAGCGATTATTATTGGCATTATTAAGACTTATATGCAGTGCTCTTTATGTCATTGTCACATTCCCAGCGGCGCACATGAGCTGCCGAGCAATGAGCCCCCGTTTCCCACTGAGAGGGACACTTCCGCGTCGATTGGGTCGGTGCGGCGCTCCACCTGGTCAAGATGTAGCTCCTGGGATTAGAGACCCAGTGGATTTACATCTATTTCCTATCCATTTTTCTCCACAAAGTGTGGTTTCTCCTGCCTTCTGGCTCCTCCGGTCCACCTCCCTTTCATAATGCAGTTATTCTGGGCATGGTCACAGATATTTAGAGATATTCTAGCCACACCACTACCCACACACGCACACACACACACACACACACACACACACCATCCTTATCTGGCTTGGGACACTGAGAGGAGGATCTTCCAGGAAACGAAGCTCCAGCAGGCTGCAGAGGTCTGTGGCTGCCTGGAGGGACCTAGGATGAACTGAGAGGGAGATCTGGGTTGAACAGAACCTTCTCCCAGGGGGTATGACAAGAACAAAGCCATCTGAGTGCATTTAGAGACAAAGAGGGGAAACACATATGGTTCATGTTTGTAGCATGTCAGACTTACACCATTTGCCCCTTTTATGCAACCCCTCCAGCCTCATTTACATATGTATTCATGCCCAAATGGGAATTATTAGATTAAGATTTACCAGATATATTCCCTAGTTACGTTTTGTCAAACCCGCTTACATCAGGTTAGAGTTAATGCACTGAAAGAGGACACTTCACAGATTATTCTAGTAGACCGAATCTGATGATGGTTATGATTGTAGAGTTAAGACCATTGTTCCAGTTATTGGTTCAGTGAATCAATCTTGCTCTCTGGGTTCGCTTTAAAGAAAAAGCTGAGCTTCATCAGGCCCAGGAGCCGAGGCCACAGCATTAGTCTGAGTTTGCAGCTGGAGACTGGGGGCCACAGTTGCAGCGGCATAGTGAATAATTAGGTTTATTTTCACGTAATGGTCTACTGCCCAGAGCAGCACCATTGCTAAGCATAGGCAAAAAGCTATTTTATCGCTGCCACATGAAAGGACCTCTCTTACCGCCTCCCAAAATGGATGTCATTAATGGAGCAGGTCTGGCTGGAGAGGGGTGAGGGTGGGGACATTGCAGGCAGGGGGAGGGTCGCTACATCAAGGAAGGATATATGGGCAAGCGCTGCCCAATCCAAAATGGCGAGCCATACAGGGCCGTGCCTCAGTGGCACTGCCTCCCTCACCTGTTTTGCATTACAGGCAAAGGGCAAAAGCAACAATAAACTGTGAACCATGAAGTTTAACCATTAAGCATTGCAATTTAATTGCCGTCTATGGTATATCTGCTCTGAAGTCACGTACTTGACCCACATACTGCTGAACTGGAACATACAAAAATCTGAGCCGCATTTAGACCAAGAGGGAGGGATACTCAAAACCTACTCTACACAACGCGTTAATCGCGATCTCATGCCAGTGTCAGGACAGGTCACTGCAAGCCATATGGTTGAATAGCCTCGCCGGCTACAAGCACATAATTCACTGAAATTATACCTCACAAAACTCAAGTGGTGAGAACCAGGAGGGGCGTGAGGGACATTATGGGCCAAAATGAGTTTTAAATGAAAGCTCTCGATAAACTGTTCATCCTGCCAAAAGGGTACATGTGAATTCTGAACCGATATAGAGTCATTAATCAAATACCAACCGATCTACAGTAACCAACAAAATCACGAAACTGAGTGTTGGCGATGTAAGTTGTAAGTTGAAACTTTACATTTTGCAACTTTACTTGTCTTTATGTTAAATAACTGGTTTCGGTGGCAGAATGTCTCAATGTTATGTAATAAAAAATCAGTCGTGTCATGCTTACAAATGTTGAAATGCCATCAGTGGTCTCTCACTTCGCAGCTATCCCACCATCCCCATCACTGGCCTGAACAGTGAACAATTTGGGACCAAGTGTAGCTAAGTGCACTTATATGAATTTAGGAAAAATCAATGCATGTCAAAAATATTGTTTATTAACTTTACTGCCATCCACATGTTTATGAAGATTTGATAATAGCGATTTAATGAGCAAGATAAGGACAAAGCATGGTGATTTTTTGGGGGTTTTTGGCTCTCTTGTGAAGTCAAATGTCACTTTCTCGCCTCTGTTTTCTTACTTACATCCACACAGAAATAGAAAATTCTGATAATGACACTGCTTCCAAAAACAGAAGGCCGGTTTTCTTTATCCTCATCACTCAGTCTCTTGCTCGGCTCTGACGAAGGTGTCTGGCAGCTGCAGCCAACCCAAACGCACCGCAGCCGAGCCCAGCCAGGCCTGCAGCAGCGCTGGACCTGCTGGCTTCTGCTGGCTTCTGCTGGACGGATTAAGTCATGGTTTTTGGGACACATTGTGAGACCAGGCGAGCTATCTAAGCTATCAGTGATCCAACACAAATGGTGGCGGGGGAGCACCAGTGACGTCTGCGAATCACATCATGCACCCCCTGTATCTCCCAACTCACCTTGCACCCCTGGCTAAAGAGTTGGACTTGGATCTACAGGCAAGTCATGTTTGTCAGCCATTTCTGCAATAAAACGCTGAACAGCCAAGAAGTGGTTATAATAAAGTAAGATGGATAGGTCCAAGAAGAAATTAATGGCTTTGGATCACTGTAGAGCTGGAGGTCATGGGCGTGTACGTGATCAGAAGGTGGGGTGCTCCGCCCCTGTAGGTCTATGGGTTTTTGGGTGGTTGCCTCGTCTTTCACCTCCATGAGCAATAAGGTGCCTGAGTCAAGTTTACCTCTCTTTGTCAAGCTTTGGGCGCCTGTCAAACAGACGAACCTTAATCGCCTCGTCTTGGCAGTTGACCCAGTTCTTATAGGCAGGCTTTGCAACGTGGAAGCTATGGTCACATCCAACATATCCATTAAGGACACATTAATCCCAAGTCGTTACATCCCCAGGGGCACGGGATTACCCAAAAATCTAGGGGGGTAAAAAAAAATGGATTATTTATGGGGAGACGGCGATATGTTGTTGTCACCTGTGACCCCTTTGCCACTCTTGTGACGCACACACACACACAAAAACACACACGCACACACAGTTAGTAGCAGGAGTGAAGTCAGAGCTTGGCACGGGAAGCCGGTGCGGGTACCTGAACTGTCACACTCTTGGCGCAGCTCATTGAGGCTGTTATTTCCCCCTTCCTATTCCTTCCATCCTTCCCACTTTCCACTCACAACAGGCAGTTCCCTGCCAGTGGGGTCACCATCTCACACGGCGGTCTCACAATGCCGTATTGTCCACTATATGCTAATATCGGTGGTTAAAGCAAGTGATTTTGGGCAAAAGTCGACAAAGGTTTGTGATGTTGCTCAAACAAACAGCAATTTCCTCCCCCACCCCTTCCCTGTTGAACAGATTCCGCTATCAGGCATTATCCAGCTGTCTCATGTGGTAGCCTTTTGGCTAATAGCTCCAAAATTAGTATTCATGAAGCATTCTACACTTCCGTGCTTGTTTGCGCTCTGCTGTGTTCTCACCATAAATTTGGCCCCCGGAGCAGCAACTTTCAGTGGTTCAAATACTTCTTGTTTTGTGACTGTGTGCATGTGTGCCTGTGCACATGTTGAGTTCACACATGCAATAGGTGATATTATTTGTGTTTTATTAGTAACTTTGAGTAACTCACTGGTATCCAAAAAAGCTTGCAGCCTAAGAAGTGAATCTGGAATTCCCGCAAAACATTGTGACCTTTTGATGTCTAATCATTTTCGTAGTAACTGGAAAGCTCTCAGAGCTCTTTCAGTTGTGTTCTCTTCTCTAATTTCTGACCTTTTCTCGTCAAGACACAAACTCCTTCTGCAACCTTGAGTAGCACAGTTCGCTGCAAACTTTTAGAGGTAATCTGGGAGTTTTTTAACCCATGGTGGTGCGTGGAAAACACACAACCACAGCGGCGGGTCGGACATGGAGGGAGCACGCATGCTGAGACAGAAGCTGTGAATCCCCACTCCCAGAGGGTTACAGCTGGGAGCGTGTGAATTGTCGCACTCCCCATGGCAAAGGGAATGCACCCCTGGAGGCCACAGGACACTCCGAGCCATCTCTGGGGAAAAGGGAAGCACAAACCACAGAGGTTAGAACGGAATACTCATAACAATCATCACGTCAGTGCACGGCAAATGACTGACAGGATCGTGTGTTTAGACGCGGCAGCAGGCTCAGAACTTCCCCTTTAGAGGTTTGCAAGACATGTGTCCGTATGATATCACCCATATCAGACAGACACATAGAGAGAAGTGAAAGTGCATAGTGTCTGCATGCAGCCCAGTGATGATGTCAAAGCGTTTAGACATCTGATCTCGCCGAGAATGTCTCTAACATGTGAAACATGAATTGGAAATAACAGACAAAACATTAGAACACAGATGTGAAAGAGGCTGTTGAATGATGTACGTACATAACAGCTGACTAAGAGGGTGAGACAGTTTTCCTTGAATTTATAGCGAGGCGTAGCTCTTTGAATCATAAAAAAAAAGAAAAAGATAAAGCATCATTGTTCCATTTAAAGTGTAATATAATGAGCCATGTGTTTCTGACATATGAGCAGTGTTTGTAGAAAAGTACCCAAAGTCATACATTGGTACTTTAGTAGAAGTGAAAGTCATGCACAAGCAAGTATCAAAATTAATTTTCTGTCAATATGAAGACATATACTTTATATATTTAACATACACTTATATATATTAAACATATACTTATACTGGGGATTGACTGAATATCAGCCTGACTGATAATACTGTATATGGTATGTTTATCTTTATTCTAATAGTTTTTATTATATTTTCTATTCAAATTATTTTATTCTTCATAATTTTTTTATTATTGCCTCTATTTTTTGACACTTACTCTTGTGCTGCTATTTATTTCCCTCTGTACTGCTGTGTTACCTGTGAATTTCTCCAAAGGGGGATCAATAAAGGAACATCTAATCTTCGGGGGTTTGTATTTTATTTGGATTGCCATGCAATACATTTGAAAAGAGCGACTTTGGCTCTGATGCAGCATGTAATCTGCAAAGTTACTAGTAACTCTAGTTCTCAAAGAAATGCAGTGGTTTCACTTTTTCCACATTTAATCAAATATTTATTATTATTAATTTAAATAATTACTTTTATTTACAGAATTACTATATTCATCACACAAGAGGAAAAGAAGTGCAATTGAAGAAGTGTAATTTCTTAAATTGCAACATTTCTGTAAGACACAATCACCACTTACTTCAATTATTTTCTCCTTTTTTACTTATTATTTTATTTATCATTTTATTTCTTTCATTCCGAGGAGTAGAAATGAAAGAACAGATGGAAATGTGCTTTCCCTCAGCTTTCTCAAAATTTTTCCTTTCTCAAAAAAAACCAAAACAAAACAAACATATTTTGTATTCTTTGATGCTGTCTGCAGTTACTTTGTGTGAACATTAAACAGCTCCATTAAACAGCGTGGTGTAGTTACTGACAGTAGCACCAACCCTGGCTACATGCGCCGCTAGTGTCGCAGACTCAACATGACAAATTGCTCGAACACATCTCAAAGCCCTTGAGCAGCAGTGCACATGCTGTTTGAGAAATGCGGCCTTAGTACGAGGATTTTTCCAGCACCCTTTCCTGAACGCAGTGGAACTAAAGTCTCATACCGGGTATCAGTTTTCAGTTTCCAGCTCCCTATAATCGAACAAATTGCTTTGAATCAGATTTACTTGCACGGTCTGTTCTTTGTTATATGGGTTCAGAGTGATTACGGGATCATGCCTGAGCTTTGCCTCAAATGATGACAAACTACATGGATTCTCCGACTAATGTGAGCTCCCCTCGGCCAGGTTTATGTTTCTATATTTCTGGCACGCTGCCGTATGAAGAGCTGTGCCGCAGACTAGTTCAGGTCATAAAAGAAAGATGAGGAAGTTTGTGTTATGGCACAAAAAAACTTAATGATGAACAGCTTCGACCTGTGTGAGACAAATTCTTTTGAGAAATGACTTTTCGGGATTCATTGAGCTCTCGCTGGCTCCAAGAGGCCACGATTGTTTTTCATTATAAAATCATTCGGAAAGAGTTTCTTAGCCAAGCTGTAAAGTTATTAATTGGCCACTTGCTGCCTGTTAATAATCAGTTGACTAAATTTCCTTAAAGAAAAAGCCTTAATGTGGGATTATTTGTCAAAATGCATATGAACTCGCACTTAATCTAATATGATCTACACAGGAGGGCACATTTACACACATCCAGATGCTGATGCATGAAAACAGACACAGACACACCAGCCCAGCTGCCAGAATGGAATAGAAATCAGCATTTTTTACTTTTGTGTAAACCACAGATACGTTCAAGTGTGTACGTTCCTGCAACACATGTCCTTTTCAGCCATTTTAGTGGCGACAGAGTTGGGTACATCTCCTCCCAAAAAAAGACCATAAGCTGAGACAACATAAAAAGTACATTTGTACCTTAAGAATACGCACATTTCCGACATTTATTAGAGCATTTTGGCTGCATGCGCTCCGTCTGAAGGCGAAAATCAAGAGTGCAGACTGATAGCAATCTGTAAGGAGACGTCAGCCGAAAGACCTACTTTTCGAGCCCAGCCCGTCATGTCAGGAAAAGCTTTCTGTCATTTCATTTTGTTTCATCAGAACTTCAGAGGGGTAAACATTTCACTAAATAAGCTCTATTTCATATCATATTTCTTTATTCAAAAAAGAATTGCCTCTTGTCATGTAGTCAGACACGATGCATGTTCAAACACGACACAGCGAAAAAAGACAACTGCGCTCCCCTTAATATTTCCTCTCTTGGGGATTTAATTTCTTTCAGCTTCACTGACTCTTTCTTTTTTGTTCTTCCTTTTCTTGCCATCACTGTTTTGGCACAAAGTTGGACGGTAATTGAGGCGTGGCGGCAAATTCAGCGTGAAGTTTCTGGCTTTATCAATGCGTTTCATTTGAGAAATGGCAATCATCGTCTGCGCCGTCCAATAACAACTCCTCGGGCGTGTAAATCAAATGAAGAACGAATGATGAAGGCGAAAAACAACAGCAACGACGCACAAACTCCACGGATCCTGCAAGTGATCCCGATCGATTCATCAGAACAGGTTCCTCCTTGCCATAGGGAGACCTCTGTAACAATGTATGCGCAGTAAAAACTGTGCCCTGAGTTTCTATTTGATAGACATTCCCATGGTTTCAGCTGTCCCAGGTGCCTGCCAGGAAGTTGCTGGCCCATAGCAACAGACAGCCACTTCCTCGCAGGACCAGGTGATTGACAAAGACTCAACCTCTTCTGCCAAGCTCTCAGGGTTAAAAGTGCCATTTCCCATACTGAACAAAAGGCAGCGAACCGTATCAATTTCAGTTTTAATAGGCACCCTCTGTGCTCAAGGTTAATAAGCAGAGTCAGCAGCAGCGCACAAAAGAGTGTGTATCTTGCAGGGAGATGAAAAAAAAAATGCATTTTACGATTGCGGCTTTTTAATCTAAGGCCAGCGTGATGTCAGCCGTCGGCAGATTTACACTTGGATAATGACAGCACGGTTTACATGGAGGTGAGTAAATCATGCTCTGCAGCTATCGTACATATCTCGACAGGGAACAGGACATGATTGTGGAGTGACATGCATCGGAAGTGAGGGAACGCATTCAAGAAGAAAAAAAAGAAAAAAGTACGCAGACGCGACAGACAACCCAACCCTGGGATTGTGGGCCGCCTTGTGATGTAAACAGCTGCGTGTTATCCAGCTTACAGCAATGAGACGTGACCAAGCCTCCCACCCCGGTGCATCATCTCCCTAGGATCACTCCGAGAGGGGGGGGAGATACCATCAGACGGTAGCGATAGCATCGGATGCAGGCCCCCAAACATCCCTCCTCAGACAATATCACTAATTTGTCCCTCTTCTCTCTCTCCCTCTCTCACTTTTTCGGAGTTCCACTTAGAGTGCGTAAGCTTTTGTTTTGTCAAACAGAGACAGCGAGACAGATTCCTTGTCAAAACTCTTTTCCTTCAGGCCTCTTTCGCGAAAGACTTCCAATCTGTTGACTCCACTCAGCTGTAAGGATCTGTGTGTGTGTGTGTGTGTGTGTGTGTGTGTGTGTGTGTGTGTGTGTGTGCATGACCAAACATAAGCCCCACTGCACATTTCCTTTGCAGTAGCTGTTGAGCTCATCAGGTCCTGAAGGAGACGGCTCCTCTGACAGGTGTCGTTAAAGTATGAGTAAGTGTATCTGTGCGCGGGGACGCTCACGGGCTCGCAGTTGCCTATTATTAAAGAAAACATTCAGTGGTCGCCATAGCGATGGCTGCTGGGAGTGCTGACAGGCCCGTGTCAGAGCGGAGTTTCCACCCCGGATCACTCCATCTCTCCACCCTTCTTCACATTGCTTTTGTCAAAACCACCGAGGCATTCTCTAATACCACTTTTCTTCGCTCTCATCTCCTCTCCTAACTCTGCGTGTATTTTCGTTTCTTATTATTTTCACAGCACTCCCCTCGGTCCACATTAAGGTTATTATAGTTTACTAGAGATAAACTGAAATAGGTATAAACAAACATTTTAATTGTCTGAAGTGAAAACAAATACTAGACGTGTTTATTGAGACTGTCTACATCGGTGGTCCCCAAAGTGGGCATCGAGGGCCCCCGCCGGTCCTTGACAGGGTTCCACGGTGTCCCCAGCAAAAAGGGTCATTATTCACTCTCACTAATTCCATCCAGTCACTGTTTTCATAAACTTTTAGTAATGAGAAAACGCAAAATTCCTTTAAGTTGGCGAACCATTGGACCAAATCTTATCAAATGGGAGTCATATTTTTGGCAGTTCCGGGATCCTTGACACAAAAATTTTGAGATCCACTGATTCACAAAGTCTTGTGTTATGCTTTGAGTATTGCCTCAAAGTAAAAAAGACAAAAAAGACAACAAAACTGTAACTTGTAACTTTGAAGAAGAAATTCAAACTCAGAATTTTAATATTTACAATATTAATGAGGCAATACAAACTCAGAAATATATTTTTTTCCATAACTATCATATCAAAACTCTTATGATTAAAATGTATTCCCAAAAACTACATATTGCAAGTTTAAAACAAAATGAAAATAAAAACTACTTAATAACAATAATAATAAACTCTGGTCCACAGGCTCTCCTTGACAGCCACCCGGTTTTCGCATACATACACACTCTGACACACACTATTAGTTCTTGAGAGACAGGCAGCAGCAGGCAGAGCTGCCTCAGTTTTCACACTTCACCTCAGGCTACCGCTGCGTCTTCCCGAGGCGTAATCCTTCATATTTACCATACAGTCCCATTATTTCACACTAAACAAAGCTGTCATCTCCATATCTGTCTCCACACGTCAGAAACAAGGGAAACAAGTTTGTGCCTGAAAGTAACAAAGCTGTACAACTGCACTCATGGGTCTGAATTTGTGGAGGAAACTTTAAAACAGCTATTTGCTGTATGCGAGAGTTCACGAGGCAGTAAAGAATGCATACGTTGCAAAGTTAAGCCGGCAGGTATGGCCGCCGCATTCAAGCTGTCAGTCACCATAATGTTCATTATGTGCGGGCAAATAACGGTGGCTAAAGATACTTCAGTGTGAGTGTGGCACAAAGTAGCACACATCCGTTCATGTGTCTCACCCTCCCGAGCACAGTTTACTGGGCACAAGCTGTCAGCTTATGTGTTCTGCATGACTCAGATTTTCTGATTAGTGGCCTGTTTGCATAGATACAGCACAACAAGAAAACGGACGGGACTGAAGAATAACTAATGGCATGCTCGGATGAAAGGAATGATTTAGCAGGAGGTTCAAAGCACGGTCAGCGACACGTACCTTTGACTTGTGACATCTGTAATGTATGTTTGTGTGGCTGCGCGTATGTGAGAGGGGTGAGAATGTATTGGTCAGCATGAATATGTGAACATCTAGAGGATTTTCACTCTTTTGCTCCCTGCAACTCACAAATGTATTTATACGTCGCGGACGGTTAATCGCACCTGGTTTAATGATTTGACTTTGGCTTTCCTACTTATTTTCTAATTCAAATGATTAAATGGAAATAGGAGTTTGGACGCAGGAAAGGATTCGGTCAACGCACGTCAGTCCACATATGAGCCCTGTAATATGTTGGCAGGCCGCTCCGTGTTTTCCCTGCATTCTTTGATTGTCCGCAATTGCCAGATCTTTGAAAAAGAATATGCAGGATAACATGATAGATAAATGGAGCATGCATGTATGTTGTGGTACGGGTTTAATCTACCATCAAATTGTTTGCCTGGTGTTCCCTCTTGCATGATATTTTTTAATACGGCGCAGCAGCGAGCGCTGTGCTGTATTTCATTTTCGCCGAAATCAAAAAAACCTTGCTCAGTGTGTCACGAACGAGCGAGCCGGGAAAGCGAGAGCACGAGGCTGAAGCTGGTTGCTCCGCTTTCGTTCAGGGTTTGTTGTAGTTACGACCGCATTAAGGGTAAACACTGTTGATGTCATCATCCACCTGTAGATGTGTCGACATGTCACCTCACTGAAATATGACATGTCTCCACCCCTTTCCAGAGGCAGGGCTTGTCAGACTCCTCAGTCTGATGATATCAGTGAGAGGGGGGGCAGAAGAAGCTTAGTGGGCTCAGGATGGATTATATTCCTCAACACATATGATGCATCCAGCGTCCATACAGACATCCCTCCCTTCAATCAGACGGAATTATCTTGATTTGGGGCCAATGCATATGTGGGGATTAAGAGCAGAGCTGTACCTCAGTGTAAACACGACCTGGACAAACAATGCATGTCTATAAGCAACATAACTGCCAGAATAAATGCTGGTAGTGTGTTTCTGCAAATCACGGATACGTTGAAACATTAGGATTTTGATGGTAAGGAAACGTATGGTAAAAGAAATGTGTCGACATCTCAATGAAAATAAGCAGTTCACACACTTACAAATGTTCAAACTCCATCTTGAACAGTGGTCTCTGGCTTGAAATGTTATGTTTGATGTGTTGCAACTTTACTGTTCTACATGTTCCAATTACAATTTCATGTTGGCAAAAGGCTGTGCTTATGCTCTAGTTAGGTTTAGACACAAAAACCACCTGATTAGGAAAAGATCATGTTCAGGCCCTTCTGTCCCCATGGCTGAAAATTGTCTAGACATCTCATTTTTCAAATCCACTGTTTCAGCTGCAGATTGCCCTGGCACCTCATCCAAACACTGGGTTTTGTTGGCATTAACAAGGATGAAATATGTCTTGACATCTAAATATCCAGTGGTTTCACCATTACAAATGTTAAAACACCATCTTTGAATAGTGGTCTCTGACTTGGAAGCCATCTCGCCCAGCTGTCACATGTAATTCAAACGTGAAATAACATGTTTTCTTCTGGCAACTGGGCTGTGACAATCTGCTTGGTGTCTCTCTCTGATCTATCGTGACCGATGCTGTCACGCAATGAAGTTTCTGTCTTAAGTGTGCTCGTTAGGGTTAAAGGTGCAACATGTAAGACTTGGCCGGCTGTCATCATACTCGTCATACTCGAGCAAAAAAGAACAGCATATCACCAGAACAACCGCTAATTGCCTTTAACTGTGGCTGCCATTGGCTAGTTAGCTTAGTTAGCCATGCAGCTAGCGGAGCATGAGGACCAAATGTGTGTTTACACAGGAGCTTTGGCCTGAGACAGGCTGGGGCTGACTGGTTAGCATGCTAACTTATTTGCAAACCAATACATAGACAAAAAAACTGTTGTTTCTTCACATTCTATTGATTTTAGTTATTCTGGATGTTTTTAACTTATGTCATATAAAGTGCCCCTTTAAGTTTACGGTTAGATTATCTGTCAGGTCTATCTCAGCATCACTTAGACATGATGACATGTTTCTGTTCCCTCTAAATGAAACATTATCCGGAATAACAGCAGCAGACTCATCTTGAAACACCCATCCACCTCTGTGTAACCTGTCAAACTGTAGTTTGCTTTTAATGTGCTCTGGCATTCTGGTCTATTTGCAAGTCATGGCCATGTAAAAGTAAGCCTCTGAGAGATTTGTCATAGCACAGCGACGTGATTTATGAATAATTTTCCACCAGCGTGAAATCATCACCATTGCGCTTTTACAAGCAGGATAGTATAAAATGTTGGCACTCCCACCCAGGTCCTTTCATCTCATTCTCTTTTCCCCCCTTAATTTTCCTCTTAATTTTTTAAGGCGCGTGGCAATAAAGGAGCTGCTAAGAATTGGAACAGCTGCAATTCGATGACAGATTCATGGGGAATTTAGGAAGAGGCGTTTGAAGTGATGCACAATGAAACTGTTACACTTCAAGGCGTGAACGAGTTTGGAAACATGGCGGGATGAAATCAGTTAACGAGCAACCACTGTCAAAACACTTATGCACGAGGAGCGTATGCGTTGCACTGTGCCAGTGTATAAATGTAGGGCATCGCACACACATATCTCATTCCCCTTAATCGCTCACCTTTGCTCTCTCGAAAACATGCAAGCCCATGCAAGTGTGCAAACAAACACATGATGCACAGAGCCATCAGATACAGAGCTGCTGACGGTTGCTTTGGACTGATACTCTCCAGCTACGGTGACAGGCCAAACAAGTCTGAGCAGCGTATATTCATACACTTTTCATTACCCTTGGCCTGAGGCCTTCGACACAGTAGGCAGTCGCAACAGGGTGGGGCCCACGTACCTTTTACTGTGGCACCATACCTGGCAAAGAGTCACGCTGCTAAGGCAGCAGGAAGTGGAGTCTTTTAGAGTTAGCAAACATACAGTGTGAAAACTTTGTCCAAGCCAATCTTATCAGTGGATATTTTGACAGCTCTGAGTGTATAGAGGTGAGAAAAAAAAAGCTGTTGTAAAACTCAAGACAGCTGAACCCATTCCATCTTACTGACTACAGCCACGCATGACATCCAATAATTTGAATCCGGTCTCATTCCCATGTGCTTGTGTGTCAGCGAGACAACATGTATATAAGCCTGTCCTCTCAGTGAACTGTGCTCTGTGCCCTGACGAGAGGGTAGGGGAACAACAGCCCTCATGGCTATGGGACAGGTAAATTGCACTCCGAGACAAGGAGCTGTTTGTGTGAGACAGAAACATGACACGTTGTGATGCAGGAAGTGAGCTTTCCTCCCCTCCTCCCCCGCCTTGCACTGTAAAATAAAGAATTAAACCCTGGGAAGAGGGAGCATTATAGGAACAATACTGGCACCTTTGTGTCTGTGAAGGTGTTAGAACAAAGTGATGTATGACTGACAAGCAATACGTTCCCAAGCCGTGCATGTCTCGTCACGAACAGAACTGCAGCACGGTTTGTACAACAGAGGGATATTACCGTTCAACACTGGATGGTACAACAAAATTGCCCTGGGTGCTTGCCCAGGCAGTAATCGAGCTGTGGAAGTGTAACAGTCTTCATATGTGCAAGTCACTGCAGAGCAGACATGGAAGGAAATCTTAAGCTCTCCTCTTTCCTATTTACAACTGCTTTGCATACACCGATGCAGTGGGCAACACAGTCGGACCGAATACTCGAAAGCAGGATCCAGCATGCATAATATTGAATTTGCAGGATTCAGCTCTTTTACTTTCCCCTTGCTGCCACTTATCAGCTTCCTCGTGTCCCCTGAGAGAACACCCTGTGTCTATGAACGTGTAAACCAACACCCTCGCCATCCACAGTAAATCACTGTGTCTTTTTGCCTGTCTCATCATGATGTAAAAAAATACTTTGGGTCCACTTTAACGAGACAGCGATTAAGAAACGAAAGGGATATGTTGCCTTCTGAGAAAGCTATGGGTTTGGCTCAAGAGTCGATACCCTTCTGTGACGTGTAACAGTATCTGAATATAAAACTGTGTCAGCCTTACCTTATAGCCCCGCTTGGCAGCGCGGCAGTTATGCTAACACATCACGTCACAGAATCATTTGAAGTGCCAAGATGCAGGAGACGCTAATGATTTGCGCTGTGTGGGAAAGCTGGTGCAGCATTCGTGAATGGGATCTTGAGAGATTCAAAGACGAGTTATATATGACTATGATATAGATACCATATGTTCCCCCTGACGCTCGAGCAAGACCAGGAGGTTGACGGATGATGAGGTGCGAGGATGTCAGATCCTTGACACTCAGAAAGCTGGACGATAGAGGGGAGGAAAGGGAAGAGATTGAGAGGAAAACGAAGAGGGGATAGGAGGTACGGGTGCTGAGAGAGATTCAAAGACAGTTCCCATGCATGGTGCCAAGTATAAGGCTGGGGCATACAGTCTATGACCTCACTGCTCTGTGGCTGGGTAGAGCTGCGCGGTAACCTCAATGCATTAGCTGCTCCACTTTTGTGGTTTTGTTTGGGATGGATCACGAAGGCCCAAATGGAGCACCGAACATGGAGGTGGGCGGGCAGCCCAAAAATGAGCCGGAGCCGGCCAAGTGCTTGTGGTCGTCTAGTCGGGTCAGCCCTGGTCAGGGCAGAACATCGCCCCATCCATCCAGCAAGGCAGGCTTACCCTGGCCTCTGTAGTGATTACGTCACAAGAGAGAAGCCCCTCTCTCTGACCCAGGCCCTTAGTCTTTGCAACCCCTTTAGACTGAGCTGCCATGCTGCTTTACTGGTGCAGATGCTGGAGCCGTAACAAAGGATCTCAGCCAACTGGCAATGGAGGTGGAACCACTGCTCTAACCCTGCACTAATGTGAAAAGTAAAGCTGTATGTGAGAGCAAGGGAAGGGGCCATTTTAGGATTAGGGCACAGCACCCTTAGTAGATAAATTAAAGCGGTGATAGAATACATCCTGCTGAGACCGAAGTGGAAAAAAGAAAGTGACAAGGGATAAAATGTCTGAGAAATGAGTGGGCAGCAAATAAAAAAAAGGTGCTTCAAGCTTTAAACGTTGAGCACCTCAGTAGCCAAGTGGTTACAGCACTTTCCACACAGCCAGAAGGTCGCAACCGTCGCCGGTTTGATTCCAGACGCCAACCTTTTTGTTGCATGTCATTCCCGTCTTTCCCCCCCATTTCCTGTCTGCTTCTTCACCTGTCACTATCCAATACAGGGTAAAAAAATACCCACAGTCTGGGTGTTAAAGTTACAATCCATCATCTGGAAACTGTACTCAACCCTGATGAACTAAATGCACTTCTAAGTTTTGCTTTTGGCCAACTTGAGAAAACATGGCAGACATCATTATAGGGCTGCACTTGTATCTTTCTCGATTAATGGATTAGCTGTTGATTATTGAATATCCTTTGCAGTTATTCTGCAGTACACATTTTTTGTCTGGTTTTCTGAGTTGCAACTTAGTAACTGAGCTAATTTCACAGCTGATGAACTTTGTGTGCTAATGCGAGTTTGTTGGCAAGCTTAGGAGCCATAAGCAGATACACTAACATCTGATTTGTAGCACTATAAAAAATTAGCATCGCTTGCCTTATTAAATCGCTCTGCAAATTCCATTACAGCTGTGTTTTATCTCCCTTTTTGTAGCCCATTTGTTTTACATTATTTGCACACTCTGCACAGCTGTATGCCACAGACCTGACTGTGTACACTCATATGTGGTTTGGGGAAAGACGTGTGACGCAGCTGCAAAGTGCCTACTGTTCATGATGCACAGGAATAAAGAGATCGGGCTGTGCATGTGTGAACTGATTTGTAGGTTTGGGAACGCTCGCGGGACAGGCAGCAACTTTCGCGTCATGCTTACAAGGGAGCGCTCCTTCCCTCTTTGTATTCCTCTCCCACAGAGCTGAACTCCATCCAGCGGCTCTATCCAGCTCTAGCATGGATGCTAACCAGTCCCAGGTGCTGTCAGAGCCAGGCTAACACAGTAGGCCCACCTAGACTGCGAGGCCTTGGGTTTCACCTCAAACTGCAGGCGGCCCTCACTCAAAGATCCAGACTATACCATAAAAAGTGCCGTGGCTAAATCGGACTAGCCGTGGTGCGAGCACGTCATAAATCTATCTGTATTTCCATCATGCACTGTGAATCTCAATCACATTTCTAGGGTTCATGGATTGAGGTTGTTTTCTCTTGTTAAGCCCTCTGTAAGCTTTTGAACAAAAGGGATTGCTCAATGCTCCCCCTGTCAACCAGTAGAGCAGCAAATAAAAGATTAAGAGATGCCAAACTTGAATCCAAGCAGGCTCTTTTCAAACCGAGATATATTTGTTTTCTTTTGTAAATCCTCATCTTGATGGACCAGCGCAGGGTTACAGCCTTTTCTTGAACTTCCCGTATTACCCGCAAAAGTTCCTGTTTCTGCTGGAGGTGCACAGTTTGTATTGGTTGATAAAAATTAGGGTCAGACCAAGTAAGATTTTTCTTTCAAGGCCATCTGCATATCTATTATATATATATCATATCTCTATTGTCCGACAGGCGAACGCGCCACTGAAGAGTAAAATAACGCAGGTGCTACTTTACTACTTGCAAATTCTATGGCACCATCATGCTGCAACAGTCTGTCAGGTGTGGGTATTCGGACGTGCAGGCAAAATGTGGTCTCCACATTGTCTACATGGCCCCTTGCCAGCAGTGTGTGAGGGCAATGTGCTTGCAGACACGGGCAGGTGTAGGGAGGGGTGCAGTGGCTACGTGCCTGCAAAATGGTTTTACAGGGGCCAGGCTGAAGGGAAAGGATGTGCTATGATAAATCTCCTATACGGTACGCCATGCCCTGCCACCATGCTCTGCATATAGATATGCCTCGCGCGTTACGCATGATCGCATACCAAGAACAAGCTAAATATCACGTAATCCCTTCCCTATCGCTTCCATCGCGGCCCTTCCTGTGTGCGCACACTCATATAAACTCCCCTCCACCTCACCCCTTCCCAACTCTTATATCTCACTCCTCCCTCCTTCGCGTTCTCTTCAAGTAGGAGCTGCCACCCTCCATGAAAGCAGCAGTTCAAGATAGCAGCCAAAACGACTTAATGACATCATTTTTTCCACAGCTACTATCACCCCCATTACCCCAAATCCTGCTCGACAGTGTCATTATCTCACCTGGCATCGGGCCCGCGAGTCGTTGCCTGCGCTCCTTGCCACTCCCCCCACCTTCCCTTCCATGCCCCGCTAAAACACACAAGCACGTACGTACACACACATGCACACATTGCCAACCTCTACCCTCTGGAGTCTGAGCCAAAGCCTGCAGCCGGCAGCGCTGTGAGAACATGTCCCCACACATCCAGTTTCTCGGAGGCCATTTTAGCTTGTTTAGCTTGTCTAAGCCTGAGCGGAGGAGACGGCACAAAGCTGTTTGTGATCGAGCAGGGCAGGACACTTTTTTTTTTTTTGATAAGACGTTACATCAGCAACGCCGTGCATAGAAAATGCACAGGGAATGCTATACATCTCGGTGACCTCAGCCTTAACACAGAACTACAGCATGTCACGGTGCCAAGCAGCCAGATCCCACCCCACAGCTGCATCGCTACAGCTTTCGGGCCTGCTTTGGAGGCACACACACACACGCACACACATTGACATTGCGCACAGGGAAATATACCCCCTCACCCTCTCCCCCCCCAAAAAAAGAATATAATTTAATCATTGCAAGAGGAACGTCTCTATTCCAACACGATGAGGTCATCCCCTTCATCTTTTTATGCCTTTCCTACCCAGGGCTGTATCACTTCATCTTAAATGTTTGATGAATCCACTGGGTGTTTATCTCTCCTTGCCTTTTGTTGCTGCCTGGCGGGGTCCGCCGCAGCCTGCCTGACATCATCCGATCGTGAAGGCTGATTTGTTTTTGTTGTAGTGTCTCTATCGGCAGTCATCTTATTCAGCTACTGTTTGCTTTTCAACCCACACGGAGACAAGGCTCTTGTCAACACTCAAACATGACATCATGAGTGAGAGGCAGCTCGTCAGGACGTGAATTGCTGGTGAGGTACGCCCGTAAGAGCGGCAGAGATACGGAGGTAGAGCACACAGTAGGACATGAGTGATGTGGAAATGAAGCACAAGGTCCCTTTTAAAGCCATGTCCTGTGGCGAGCAAGGTAGAGGCCTCTGTCATCTCTTTCACACCAAGGATACATCTTTAACTCTGAACAAATAAAAGGATATGCCCAATCATGCAAACCACACAAAAGGCGGCACAAAGTCATTTAAATATATAACGCGTTAAAGTTATTTTAAGCAGCAGCTTTACAGAAATGTTTGTACAGGTGGGTACAAGAAAGAATCTGAATCAAATGTGACTGAAAAAAATGTATGACATAAATTGTCTGGAGGGTTTCTTATCTGCACATTTCAATCACGGTGTTGTGCTGTCTGAGTTGATTAGTGAGTGATGACTGACTGTGTGGGTGAGTAACACGGAACATGAAAAACAAGTATCGTTACCTGCCTGTCACTGAGAGTCCTGCTTAAAAAAACAAACAAAAAAAAACAATAAAGGACTTCCGTTCACACACCTTTGGCAAACATCCATTCGTTTCACAAGAAGTGTTTGGTTATGGAGGCTCCCTGGCGATAGGCGAAAGAGAAACAGTATTGAATTCGTGCGTGAAATGATCAAATGTAAAAAAAAAGGAGATCTTGTTAGTCGACGTGTGCATGCGTGTGTCATGCTCATTGTCGTGCAGGTGCGGGGCAGTAAAGCGAGGAGGGGAGGAGGTAGGGTGCTGCCTGGTGTTGCGTTGCGAGGAGGCAGTGGGTGGTAGGGGTGGAAGTGCAGTGGAGATAATCCCCGGCTTTTGCCCTAAGTCCTGTGCACGCTGGGCAGATCAGGGACTGAGGGAGGAGTGGTGCTACCCTGTGGCAGTCACCCAGCCCCGAGCCTTCCACCTGACCATCCTGGCAGCCCTGCAGCCCGCAGGCCCCCCCGAAACTCGGCCTTCATCTTCGATCAGGAGCTGCTGAACAGTTACAGCTAAGTCTGGCAGAACAGACTTTGAGCTCACTTGTTGGCGTGACTGTGTCCTGAACTGCCCCTGTCCACTCAGCATTAGCATGCTCTAAATTCCAGAGAGATTTCTTGATCACCTCCAACACTTCACACCAGTCGCAAACAAGCATCTTGAGGCATTTAATAACAGCTATTGTTGCTACTGAGCGAGGGTGAAGTGTCTTGTGTATCAATATGCGGGACAGAGCGGGTCAGTGGGTTAATGTGTTCAGTATGGCTATCGGTTGGCCCTGGGGAGAGATGAAGTTGAGAGGTTAACCCGGGGGTCAAAAGGTGAGTTAACCCCAGAGCACCACTCCGGGCCGAGCCCCGATTCAGCTGGACACCCTGAGGAGAGACCCCCTTCAACCCACACATCACCCGGCATGCAGTTGGGAGCACCAGCTGTTAAAAAAGAAGCAACGGAGGCAGGGAGAGGGAGGGAGCTCAGCTGACAGGATGTGCTCCAGTCCCCAGACACTCTTTCACTCCCATCCACCCGTCCCACACTGTGTTTGTTATCAATCACTTTCTGTGCTGGTTCAGAACTATTTCCCCTATAACAGTAAAGTTTTAACATTTT
The DNA here is from genome assembly GCA_963678695.2 of Diplodus puntazzo. Lineage (NCBI taxonomy): Eukaryota > Metazoa > Chordata > Actinopteri > Spariformes > Sparidae > Diplodus > Diplodus puntazzo. Next base: position 11,998,699 of record OZ023174.1, on the reverse strand, counting down.
TCTGTCGTCTCAACCGGCTATAAATAATGCCTTTAAATGCCTTTAAATGACACCAATTTCTGAAGAAGTTCTGGATGTGAAACCGAAAAAATATGTGGTGTTTCACTTAATTGATCCCCCACCCCCCAGTGGCAATAAACCGTAGCTTTTCCTCAGCCGGTCATAACCTCTCTGTAACCCCGCCACCACCACTGTCATTATGGCCATCACTTGAGCTCTAATCATGTGAGATGCGATGCTTGGCTCCAGCTGTGAAGCCGCAGCATCACACCCATTGTCCATCGGCCTCGCTCAGCAACTCCGGCATGCCCTGGTTGTAAACACATAAACAAGAGCAGAGCACATTGCTATGCTGGAGGGATTCTTTAGATAGCTGAGCTGAACGTTCCCCTTTCTACACCACAAAGTCATTGTCACTTCCCTACTGTCTACTATACCAAATAAGTCCCTGTCTTGCTTTCCCTCTCTCAGGGGATTTCCCAGGTGCTCCAGAGGGTGAAATGTAAGACTATTGTAGCAAAACAGGAAGAACTTGACCGAGGGGCATTTAATAATTCTTAGTATATGTCATGTATGAGTACAGCAATGTGATCAGATTGGATATTATGGGGCTTTCCATACACATGTGCTTACTTGGCCTGACTCGGTTTGACTCAGCAGAGCAGGGATTTGCACCTCTATCACAACAGGGCTACTTTGCTTGAAGATGTGCCTTTAACTCACAATGCTATCGTCTTGAGTTGATAACGTTTATAATCAGCGGGCTGATCCATTGCTGTGACTATTGGCTGTAAATACTACTGTAAACAAACGGCGCTAATGCTAGTAAGCCATCAGTAGGGTCAGTAACGTCTGCTGGGCGTGTTCTGTAGAACAAGAACACTGACTTTTTTTTCTTCTCAAGCTGACGACTACCAAAACTCGTGACTACTGATGAAACACAGATACCATGTGATACCATTATACTACTGGTTGACCAGTTGAAACTGGAACCAACCAGATAAACAGAACACTCATTTTTGACCCAACAGCATTTTTACAATTTTGTAAACAAAAAATGGATTTACCATCATATTCATGTTTTTAAGGAAAATAGCATATTTTATTGTGCATCTTTCTACTAGCTCTGTAGAGGTATTATTATTTAAAAAATTATTTGTCTACCACTTCTGAAACAGCTGTAAGTGATGACGGTAAAATATAGCAGATGTCTGAAAGTACAAACAAGGACACAGGAAAGACTTCAAACCACAGAAATTCAGTTCGGAGCTACAAAAGTACAGAGTGCTTAGAGGCGGCTAGGAAATGTTTTTGGGCTGAACCTGGAGATAGTCCATCGCAAATTTGCACAACTTGGCACCATTAAAGTAGCAATGGTGACTGCAATCGGTGTGGCATGGTCTGACTCAGCACTGCCAAAAGTGCCAGTGGTAAAGCCCAATGAGTTAGGTATCTTGGGTGTACTCTTAAAGCAACAATATGTAAAAAAAAAAAATTGGTACCATTAAAACGACCTTGAAGCTGTTATTTTAAGGTAAACAAAAATTACGCAATGTTCCTTAAAAGACATGTACAAAGGGTGTACAGTGATGGGATCATTTGATCCGAGTATGCTGCTTTCTCACAGAAAAATGAATGAAACTCCATTTTAGACACTACACTTTTGTGATTTCTAATTATTGATATTTGCGTTCTGTCCAATGAGAAACTGTGCCTGACCCCCACAGGTGCCTAATCACACTCACCTGCAAAGCCGACAGCGTCATTCAAACTGCATCGGGTGTAGCTGGGACCGCCTGCTGATGGCCGTTCTCAGGAGGATTCAACGTGGGAAATGCATTTTCATCCACCTGTGAGCACAATGCAACTTTTCGCATTCATGGAAAGAGTTTAACCATGCGGGCATTTGCCAAGAAGTCATATTATAACACACCTGACAGAGGCGTGCAAACAAAGCAACAGAATGCTCAATTAGTAGTTCCTGCATTGTCTCAAGCTGAACAGTGTACACAATCAACAGCCAGCGCAGGCAGCAATTTTGGAACAAGATTTTCAGAAGAGGCTGGGAGGAACACAGCCCCTGCTCCTGCTCTCTCACACACAAACACGTCCCCAGAGAGAGGACACATGGAGCCAACTGCTGGAAAATCTTGCACAGTCTCGACTAAGTCACATCAGGCGCCCACCCTAAAACCCCACTCACTGTCAGCGATTGATGTGTGCTCCCCACAGGCCGCAGAAAATCAAAACGTGCCTCAGCATATGAGCGTGTCACACAAAACATCCATATTCAGAGACGCTGGCCTTTTGGACTGAAAAAAAAGGAGGGTTCAAGTGCTCCACTTTGCCTGATCAGATTGTATTATGTGTCGTATGTTGCCACTGACAGACGCCGCTGCTGCACTCTACTCCAGAGCTCTCGGTGACTGGAGAACGGCCAGCGCAATGTAATTCTTCATCCAAATAAAATTCCATTAAATGAGTGAATTCATGTTTATTTCTGAGCACATTGAAAGTAAACTCTTGGGAGAAGCACAGCTCAATTACTGTGTTGTTTTAGCAAATGGACTTGCTGAGCCGTGTCCAGGCACTTTTCGAGCTGCTAAAATTCTAGAAATACTCAACAGATGTTTTGAAAAAGTCCATTAAACGATCTTTGAAATTAGCATCATCATTTGTTGGACATTAAAGTGTCACAATGGAAGTAACTGATATGAAATCCTTCCTGCTTACTCCTTCTAGGTGACCATTCGGGAACATCAGCCTCCGGCCTCTGATAAGCCAATCATTTCGATCAACTCACATGAAATGATTGGACGGTCTTCTTGTCTAACTACGTACCGACCTAGCCACGTGGACATGCTGTTGTCCTACTATACTTGTGAGCACCGTCATTGACATCACGCATCCCCTAGCCCCATACCCTAAACTTAACCACAACCTAATTTTAAATTAACTCCTAAAACCAAGTCTTCAAACAGCCATTTGAAATGGGTTAGGGTTTAGGGTGTGGGGACATTTCCAAAACAGTCCTCACGTTTTGGTTGAAAACCTGGTCCGGTCATCATTATGTACCAATTACAAGTACACAGTACTTCACCTTCACCTTCACCCTAAAATGTAGCAATTCACACTTTTGGAACTTGTGTTTTTTTTCCACATAAGGAAAGCAGGTCCCCACATTGTGAGTAACACCTGCACAAACACACACACACACACACACCCTGGCCATGCATTCATTGCACATAAGGGGAGTCCTTTATGAAACAAAGTGAGCTAGTCACACAAGAAGGGCAGAGAAAGTGCAGCCAAAATTCCCCAGTTACACACTGATTATGATAATGTTAGGTGTTTTCTAACATGCGAGTGAGTCATGAGCTAGATGGATAAGTTAAAGTGACCATGATGCGCTGTGCTCACAGTTCACAGCCCCTGAGCCAAAGAACGAGCCACAACTCAGTTAGCAAGAGCTTGTAGTCAGGCATTGTGCTTTAGTGTGTTTTGGCGCTATGGCTTTGGAAGGAGGCCTGAACGCAGGTGGTGGGATATTATGGTTGGATAATTTGAAAATGTTGCTGGCTCTTGCTGGTTTCCTCAAATTCACCAAATCGTGCGCATTAAAGGTACCCTGTGGGTGGTTTTATTTCAATTAAATAATGTGTGACTGTGATAATTATGTAACATGTTACTCAGCTTGCTCAAAATGATCCCCAAAATGGATTAAACGTGATATACTCTGCGGAATTAAGAGTGGTGTTGACCCCGGAGCTTTCGAAGAAGTTGGAAGAGTTTTGAGTTTCTTGTGAGGACAAGAACATTCTGGGGCCTGCTGATAAGATCACATAAAACGTCAACTTTCTGGGCTACGTTTCAAGCAGGATGAACAGGAAGACAAAGCGGCCTTTGAAATACAAACACGAGTGAAGAAAAACCCTGACTCTGCAGTATTTTGATCATCCTCCGTTTCAAGATAAAAAAGCGGAGCCTAATTTTGTCTCGGATTCCTCTGATTTCTTCCTGGACAGGAAGCTGGATGTAACCTTTACCCGCTTTGGTATCATTGTCAGCCATTCAAAGCCTAAATATAAACTATATAAAATCTGACCAGAGTCAGAGCTGTATTTGTGTGGCTGCTGGAACATTTAATTTGGCCCCACGGGTGAACTGAATGTGCGCCATGGTCCCCGGCAGAAGGTGGGAAAGGAGTAGATGGTGTCGATTCTTTTGTCCATATCTTTGTTATGTCCTTGGCGTTGTGCAAATACGGGTGTCCAGTTGTTATCGTGGTGTAGTGCAGCGGCACCTGAATAAGACGAGTGTGTCGGTGCTGAGGGCCTCACTGGCTGTGTAAACAGGGCCTGAGAGTTGATGGCTATCGACCATCCCAGGCCCAGGAATGACAGCTCTTATCTGTGACTGAGATTGGTTATGTGAGATACACGACTACGTGTGTGAATGTGTGTGAGTGTGTGTGTGTGTGTGTGTGTGTGTGTGTGTCAATACTAGTATGTTCAATTTCTGGGGGGCAATGGGTTTAGACCAAGTGCAAACCCCACCATGATGTCGCCCAATTGATACAACATTTTGAGGTCTTGAGTTTCGTATTGTGGCGCCATCAACCGTATTTGGATAAGAGGGATGATACTGATTGGATCTGACTGAGAGCCGAGGTCAATAGGCAGCCTCGCCCTGAAGTTGGCTTATCGTCTATTTAACTTCAGATGGGTCCATAATTTACAAGATGAACATCAGAGCGTCAGGGTTTGGGATAAATTATTTCCTGTAGATTATATCCTCATGTGTCATGTGACTCTTTCCACTTCCTTCAACTTTCCTCTGTTTTTTTCCTGGCCTTCCTATTCACCTGTGTTCCATAACTTAATCACCCCTATTATTAAATTCTGTGCTTTCTTCTGTGTTTTTACCTGCTTTGGCGTTGGTGTCCTCTTGCTGTCATGGTTTATACTTAGTTTAGCTTTTGGTTTATTACAGGGTTTTGTTTTTTTCATCTTGAATTCATCCTGTTTTGTAGCCAGACTTTTTTGACTGCCTTTTTATTCTGGATCACAGCTTTATTTAATACATTTTGTGTCTTGTTTTGGGGTTGTTTTTTGATGCACTCAACAAGAAGTAATGTCATTTTCTCATAAGCTTTCATACAATCAAACGTATTTATGAAGCAAGGGGAGAAGCAAGTTTAAGTCACTTCCACACTGACTTAACTTTCCAGACCCGGATGCTTTGTGCATATTTTATAAGTCAATGGTTCAGACTTCGAGCAGCAGCAACATTCACACCGCACACAATGCCACTGCATGAGTGACAGGGCACCGCCATCTTGTTTTATGCTATTGCTGTGATAAATGGTCGTGTGAGTTCTCGTTGTTCCACACCCCGCTGCCAACTCTACACATCAGGAAACGAAATTCATGTGCTGCATGTAAAAGGGAACTTTGTGCGTGTGGGTCAAGGGTCACTCCTCTCTCTGAACAGAGGGTTCCTGCAGTGTGGGCGGCAGAAAAACTTTCAAGACCAAAATAATGAGATCGTGATACAGAGCGTAATCACACCTTTCACAGTAACTGTGCGGGGGTTTTCCCTACCATGTGCAGCACCCGAGCTGTTCTGGGCAACACCTAAGTAGATTGAATGATGTAACGTCAGCATGGACAGCAAATTTAAGTCCTTGGTAAGGCTTTTATCCTTCAGGTTTTGGGCTAATGTGCATTTATTATCTGCTTGTCCAACTTTTATGTACACAGATATGGTAACAATAATCCGAAAATTATGCGTTTTCTTTTTTTTTTAAACTAAAAAAACATCAACCGTCCTCCTCTGCCAACTACATGAACTCAAGTCTCCCACAAATCTTTGGAAAAATAGGACTTCTCTGGATACGCATGATGAGTCTGCAGTGGGGTGGCTCCAAAAACAGACTGCTTTTTTAGCAGCAGTTGTAAATATTGTTCTTAAAGGGAACTTTGTTTGTTTGCAGTGTTCAAGGGAGCAGATGTGACCATCCAGAAATACAAGTAAAATGTCAGACCTCATGCAGGAAGTGCGAAAGATAAGCAGCTTTTTAGATCACACAAATGTACAAATCATGACATGTCAGCATTTGATTTTCATATCTGCTTTTTAAGGTTTTTTTTTCCTGATGCATCACATGATATAATTTAATATATTATTTAAAGAAATGTGTTTTTTCTATAATGCATGCATGCATACTACACAAATAATGTGGCCAGCTGATTGAGACATCCCCCTGACAGCTTCACTTGAAGACATCATTTGTCGCTGCAGTTGACAGGTTGACACCCTCTGTCTAAATTCACCAGAAGCATAATGAGACGTCTCTATCTGTCTGGGTTTCCCAAGGTAAACTCCAGCGCTTCTACCGAAGAGGACAAGTACTGACCTGACCTTTGACTTGACCTTCCTTTCACACACAGAGAAGAAACGAACAACACCGTTTGGGAAAAGCGCACCTCTAAAAATGTTAGTGTCTTCCATATAAATCTGCTACTTCCTCTTTGCCAGTCGCTAAAGGTCAGGCCACTAAAGCTGCAGTGCTGAATCACTCTCTGCTGGAATTTTTTCAGATTTTCGAGTGAAAAAGAAAAAAAAGTGGGGGGGAAAGTGAAAAAAAAAAAAATCATGTGTCATAATTTCCCCCGTTGGACAGATTTGGCGCTGCCGGTCGGTGGGCAAAAGTTCAAACGTGGTGTTCAGCGGGCTGGGAGTGACGTTCTCACCAAGCAGGGACAACTCGGGGAGTGTTTGAGGTGGTCTCTCAGACGGAATTCTGAATCCAGGAGTGAAATGGCCTGTCAGTGTTGATATATGATGGAGAGGGGACAGAGGGCCGCGCCATGCCCCTTCGCTCCACGCAGACTTCCATGCTGAATTCTTCTACCGTCTCACACATCCGTATGATATACTTGCATGAAGAGCGCGTCATTAAGAGGCAAATAACAACACTGCAAGTTTGAGGACATGCTGCTAATCAGTGCGGACTTATGAAAAAGCGCTCGCTCAGTCATGTGTGACGTAAAACGTAAAAAAAACCAAAATGACTTAATGGCAGATTAAATGTTCATGATCACTGGCCTCCCTTTACAGTTCCTCTGTCTATAAATATTTCTTCTCTTGTAATCACTTCTCCTCCAAAGACCAGATGTGAAGAGGAAGGGAAATGCTGCACCAAATCAAAATGTGCTTGCTCATAAGGTCAAGCTCACATCATCTTTGCCTGTAATTGAAAGAAAAACCACATCACTCTCCACCTCGCCACCTCTCTCACTCTCATTACAAGCCCCCCCACCCTCCTCTCCCTTTCCACTCCACTCCCTCCCGCCCCAACCCCACCCCCCAAAACTCTCCCACACCCCCTTGCCCCCGCCCCTCGCCTTGCCACTGCCTCTCTGCATTGATGCTAATAATTACCGCTGAATGGATCCGCAGATTCCCATGGATGTCAGCAGAGCCTTTGGCCTGTTCTGTCGCTCCCCTCCTCCTCCTGCGCCTCATCCTCTCCTGCTTCCCGAGTCTCCCCTTCCCCTTCTCAATGGGGATTAAAAGAGAGAGAGAGAGTGGCGAGGGATGGAGAGGGTGAGAGAAGGGTGCTTTGCCAGAACGAGGGATGGTTTCCCATGCAACTGCCTCATCTGTGTCACCTTGCCAATCAAGGCCGTCACCGCGAATAAACCAGAAACGCTGCAGCGTGTTTTATGATTTTTTTTGGGGGGGAAGCACATTTCCTTAATGTCACTCTCAATTTGCTGCTCTTGGATTGATAAAGTTCTTGCTCGGGCATACGTGGACGTCATAAACTGAAGGTAACTCCCACGACACATAAGAAAGTGAAAACCTGTTGGAAAATAGGTTACTCTCCATAAAGAACAATTGTGGAAAATACAGAGCAAAGGGAAAGTAGTGGATTCCCACCATTTTCTCCTGTGCAAGCAGAGCTGGAGTGGATCGACGTCATGGTCACTGGGAGCCCACGCACCCTCAGCATGCCAGAGGTAACCGATACCCAGTCAGCGCTCATCCAAGCTCGAAAAACCCACTAAAGCCGTCCGAGGAGGGGCCAGCCCCGGCACACCACAGTTAATCACATCACACCACAAGGAACGGCAAAGGAAGGGGAAGCATGAAAACTGTAAAGAGGTGCACTTTTAAGTGGGTAAGAGACTTGGCACGATGGTGAAGATAAAGACAGAAAAACTGCATGAGAAGAAGAAAAGAGAAAGCTGTCTTATTTTTTCCATTAAAGCCTGTATGTACGAGCACTTAATGCGAGATGTAATGTTCAACACGCAAATGTGGCCCCTTTCCAAGACCAAGAAGTAATTGTGTCATTTTTTTTTTTCCTTCAGATGCAGCTCCAATCCGAGGAAATGGTTTGGAGGGTGCTTAAAGGCGTCTATGCTGCAGGAGTGTTTGGAACCAACAAGGTTTGGCTCGGGGCTGCATGTCAACCTCACTTCAAATTATCCTCATTAACGACAATTCCAAGGGGAAGCGGCCATTTGTATGTGTGTGATACTCTGATACTCTGGCGTTTGGGGCCTGTAATAGTGCTGGATGCACACCAGAATGAAAAGTGGCATTTATTAGTCAGGGTCACAGGTTGTACCGAGCTGAACTAGGCAGCCCGTTGCAGCTCTTTTGGCTCTGACTCTGTGGGAGAACCCTGGGTTTGTTACTTGACGTCATAGAGCGATGAATGGCGGAACACCCCAGTTATTGCCCTTTTTTTCAAGCTTTGGGTAGATAGAAAGTTTATCTGTGAAAGCAGGAAAATCTCTAGGAAAGTTAGGGTTTGGGCTTACCCCGAACCCCAAACCCCAACACTGTCCCAAATCCCAAAAACCCAAATCCATAATCTAACCCCTCATTTCAGCTTGAAACAATCAGAGTACACCCTTATATAGTGAAATCAAAGAAATGGTAATCCTCTACAATACAACAATGTCATCATTAATTAAAAAAAAATTAATCACGGGCTGTGCATGAGCCCTCGTCCCTCTTCAAACACACACACTCCCTCCTCGAAAACCTCATGAGAGAGAAAGTGAGACACAATGAAACTCGCACCAGAACTTGGCAGAGCTTCAAGTCAGAGCCCAGCGGCCGACACAAAGCTCACGCTTGACATTAAAAAGTTTGTGGCTTGACACTTCTTGCTGGAAAAGCTCCTTCTTATTGCAGGAGATTACATCAACACTCCCTATAGGGCGAGAGGTGCCACGAAGCCGCCATTATATCCAAGACAGTGCTCCTCATCCTTCCCCTTCTTCCCTGTCTCCTTCTATCATTTCCCAAGACTGTTTACCACAAACACAAGAGCGGCGCTGCCTGAGCTCATTATGGACAGCCAAGCCGCAATATACTGCCAAGTCCTGCCCCACGGCCTGGGCCTAGCTCCGTTGTCTTGGCGACCCAGCATCCAAGAACATGGAGGGGAGGGTTGGTTGTGTGCTGGTGCTGGTTGTGATATGTTGAGGGGGGGATGCATGATGTCATCCTGTGGCATGGAGGGGGCCAATCAAACCCTGAGAAAATTATGTCACCTTTTGTTGAGCCGGTCCATTCAGGGCTATAGAAGTGCAGTGAATTGAGAGCTGCAGAGGGGTCATTTTTCCCCTGAGCTGTGTATGTGTGTGAGAAAAAGCGGGGGCGAAAAAATAAAAAGGGGGGGGAGTACGGGCAGGCAAGTCCATTGTGGACATGCTAATGTTGTTGACCATAAGCAGGGCCATAAAGATGTCATGAAGCTCAACTTCCAAAAAACATCAGCGCCGGGGCCTTCACACTCGTTTTCTTTTTTTTTCAGACGGCGATGACCTCTTCCCCCCACAAATTTGATTCTTAATATGAACCCTATGATGCTTTTAACAACTTGTCAGAACATTGTCAAGCGGCAGAATAAAAGCTCCGAGCACAGTGCAACTGAGCCCTAACCCCGTCCGCTTTGTTTTATCGCAGAGAGAAAGGCAACAATAAACGAACCCCTTGAGGAATAATTACCCCCTTAGCAACTCTGCCACCCCGCACTCCCCGCACCCATGCCCCCATCCCCCGTAGGGCCCGTAGCCCCCAACCAGAGCCAGGCCTTATTGAATCACAGCTGAAATTGACAGTGAACGACAGTTGAATGGGAACTCACTGCTGAATTACTGAACTAATAGAAAAACAGTTAATGCATTTTTTAGTGTACACTGGAAAGTCTTATTTGTGGGGATTTCTACCCACAAAACGGTAGAAAAAACACCCTGAAGTTGTGACCTGTGTTGACTGTGACATTAAGCACTTCTCCGTCAGCCTCGTCACACATACGACGCTTCCAGAAACTAAAACGCATTTTTCCATGGTGTCATCATTTTCAGGGAAACTAGTAACCCACGGGTTTAAAAGTAAACGCTATTTTTGTGCATGACTCTTAAAAAAAAAATCAACTTATTAATCACATCATTGGTAATGTAAAACCTTGTGATTTTCCGGTAAATCTGATTAATTCTCAATTCAAATGTCACATTTTCAATTTAAGCTGAGCGTTCCACCCTGCTTCTCTTTGTCTGCGCTGTAAGAAAAAGAAAGTGACATAACCGCTAATAGTCCTCTGTAGTAGCAGATTGGCACATAAACCGACCAAACTACTAATGAATCCTGTCTGACTCACATGAGCGGCAGACACGTACGCAAACACATAACGAACATCATCCGAGTGTCTTATCAGTTATTAGGCCTTGCGGATCTGCACCTGTGATGACAAATCAAACAGGCAGAAGCCTGGGTACACTCACTCACTTTTATTTCTGCCAACAGGGTTTCACAGACACAACAAAAGACACAGGACTGTAAATCATCATGACAGGATTATGAAGCGATATTAACGCAGGCTGTCAATGTGTCACAATGAAATGCAGAGTCAATAAGTTTTTTGGTTTGCTTGATTCATCACCACCTTGATTACAATGGCTGCTTTGTGATCGCAATTAGAAGATGTCAAATGATAGCGTTACATTTCCAGGGAATGAGTAATCTTTCAGTGGAACCAGACCACATGTTGGCATAATTGGTTTGACGTTTTGTGTGTGACTCCACAGCCCAGTTGCTAGAATTAAAAGAAAATGTTTATTTTGTCAACATCCCTGCAACCCACTGATACCTTCACATGTCACTGGCCTTTGTACCACACTGAAACGTTGTGTGATATGAAGTGAAGCGATCGGTGGTGGTGTTACAGGAGAAAACGCTGCCAAGCCAGTGACCACAGTTTGAGATTGTGTTTCAACATTTTTAAGTTTCACACCCCTGGATATTTTTTTTCATAATGAGACATTAGAACATTTCCAGCTTTATGTGTTTTCTGGTGACCAAAACAGGTATTTTGAGCCAAAACATGATCTTTTTCTAACCTTAACCAAAAGTTAGCATTCCAACATATTTCTGGTTTTGCAAAAACATACAGTGTCAACATTTATTCTGACGTTTGGGTCGGCCTGCAGTGGTGTCAGAGCTGCCTTTCAGTCTGTACGAGTACAACTAAACAACAATAACATCTAATTGTTTTCCCCTTACAATTCCAGCGCCTGTTGACAAAGCAGGACATTGGAATTATTATGCATTCTCAACATAACCAAATGTAGATTTTTCTTATTTCACAGCATGAAGGATATGTTAGTGATGTAATAAATCACATTTTGCATTTTGTAAGATCAGGGATAATGTATTGTTCACATCTTATCACATTCCAACATTATTCATAGTAACCTTTGCTGAAACTGTATCTGTGGGCACAGCCAGTACCACACTAAGCATGCAGCTAAAAAAAAACAAATAAACAATCATGTTTTATAGAATTTATTCATTCAAGATTTTTGCATGACACGGTGGATATGTAATACTTGACAGAGAAGGTTTTGAAAGAAAAATGCACAAATCTCAAAGAAGATCAAAACTCTACAGCATTTCAGTGATCACTTCTTAAATTCCACCAAAATTGTATTAAAACATTTCCCGTGAAGAGGGAGGCAGTCATGATCCCAAAGACAAAAAGACTAAAATTCATGGAATACTTAATTCTAAAAATATAAAATTAATAATGAATATATTTTATCTCATGCTAACAAGTACACTTGAATTATTGCCTTCAGCCAATGATTTATTGGGACCCAAAATAAATGGCTTTTATGTAATCACTCAGATGTAAGAACTGCAGTGTGTATGAGCAACAGCATCAATAAAAGCTGAATATCAAAAACAGATGTACACCAATATTGATCCAGGTTCAACTTAAAAAAAAGAAAAAAAGTTAACTTTATGTAGATCCACTGTGGGTGACTCCGGTGGATCGAGCTGACTTTCCTATCGAGCAGTTCTCCAAACAGGCCCGGTCGAACTGATCCATAATATCTGAGCAGCAGGATACACTCCACTGTCCTGCTGAGTTTACGTCACAGCTTTCTCCAAGTCCAAGCTGCTGGCGGCGTTGGATCCTGAGAGCGAGATTGTCAGCGATGGAGCTCATGCTGTTCGTAGCCATGCCAGGAGCGAACATCTGCTGCAGGGGATGCTGGTCCACGGTCCAAACCAGGATTTAGTCTGATCCTAGAAACATAATACAGAAACTAATGATTGACTGAGGCCAAAAAACGCTCGAGGCTTGAACATTGACACATGTTTCTCATACCCAGACTTAGGAAAATTAGAGGTATTTAATCTTTTCTGGCAACATATTATTTTAAAGTAACAGCTCAGTAATCAAATTCATGTAAAAAAAATGATCAACACAGACTTCTGCTCGGCTGATTCCTTTAACACATAGACTTTGGCTTCTTTCAGAAACTTTCCACACAAAAACGAGCCAGAGGATTCAAACTGGCATAAAGAAGCTGCAAAACAACCACCCAGCCTCATCTGCAGCTGAAAATATCACATTATGAGTGGTGTCAAAATCCAGCCAGTGTGTTTTGCCTCTGGCAGTGTGGCTACTAATCACCAGGCCTTCTCACGGTGGACAAGCTCCTTTCAGTCCAATACCCCAAGTTTTACGCCTCGGTTCTACCTTTTGTTTCGTGTCCATATTTACAGTCAGTGCCCCTAGTTTTCAACACATAGAAATGCATTTCTTTAAAGTGGCAATATGTAAGAATTAGCCAGTTTTCAAATACCACCAGAGTGACCACTAACTGCTGCTAACTGTAGCTGCTGTTAGCTAGTTAGCTCAGCTTGCTAAACAATCAAAACTGTTATTTCTTCACATTCTGTTGATAATTGAAGAATTTTTTTTAATGTTTTCAACCAAAATGTTTACATATTGCACCTTTATGGATGGATTGAATGCAAAAAGAAAAAGCTGATTATTTATATTCTTGTGGGCACATGGAGCACTTATGCGGTTCAACACCCCATGGCATCAGTTTTGTGGAATATTTTGTTAAAAGACTCATGAAGGTTACTCATATACCCTGTTACACAGCTAGCAGGCAACTTATATTAGCTAAATATGATAGCAATAATATCAATCTTTTCACTTGTAACAAAATAGAAGTGTATTACGTTCATCAGTCGGTTCACTAATTCATTTTTATGCTAACTTCCTGTGGCACACAGTGTATGTGGTTGGTCTAAAATACACAGCGCAATGGCTCACATTTTTCAATGTCTTTATCCTGGACTGCAAAAAAAAAAAAAAGAACACTGATGGAGGTGTTTCAAAAACACATCAGGGACCAAGGAGGTTCTCTTAGCAATGAAATGACTTTGGGATAACTCGCATACGTACACGGAGGAAACAAACCTCAGGCCAAAGGAGTCCTTGTAAAATAGATGAGACTCATTTCAATGATAGAACATCACATTTAATTAAGAACATAAGTGTGTGAACAGTTAAGGAAGATGGTAAAAAAGACTTTTTTATGTGCCGAGCAACAGCTGGTTGACTGTGTTGTTTTCTGATAAGGCAGTGTTGATCAGTGTTCAACATCTGCTTCTTTCGCAACAACGTCAGATCTTCATCGGTGAGGTAATGCAAGTAGGTGGCCTCTGGTCAACCTGTGCGCTCCTTTACATGTGCTTGTGCATACAGCCGCCCTTAATGGCATTACGTTGTCTTGCCACACCGTCTACTCAGCCCTGCCTCGCAGCAGAGTGGTGGGACCGGCCTGTCCTGCCTTCAGGGAAGGAACAACGTGTCAGACGACGAGTAGTCATCCATCAGTGTTTCTAATCTTCTTTCTGCCTGTCTGCACCTCTGAGCTGGTTTACCTGCGAGGAGTCACGTTCCACCAGCGTACAGGATATGGCCTCGCTCTCGTACTCTTGCTTAATCTCCCTCCTCCTTCACCTCCACTCACACATCATCATCATCATCATCTTTTTCCAGCTTGCTGAGCTACAACCACTCCTGTGCTTTTCTTCTATCTACCCCTCAATTCTGGACGTATGCTTTTTCAGCTTTTGCCCCTCAACAATCAGTCTATTTCCATGTTTTTGTCTATCCCTCCCTTTGCCCTCCATTCTGCTTGTTCCCTTCCCACGTTTCTCTCCTATGCCTCACCTTGGAGCAGAGCCCATAGAGCAGCATCTGCATACAGAACCAGGTCCCAACCTGCCTCCGAGTCCCAGCCTGCCTGTGTACGCCTCGTCTGTGCCTGGGGCTGCGACTGAGGCTGGCCCTTATCGCACTCCCTCATCAGTACATCTACTGTACCTGTCTGCTGGCACCCTGCCTTCCACACACACAGTTCCCCTTCATTTATCCAGGGAGCCTGGTAGGAGGGATAAAAAAGATAATACAGGCTGAGAATCTACAGAAAAAGACTACTCATGTTGGGGTCAAGCATGTTTGACCTCCATTGAGACCACCCACGGCTACCCTGGGAGGTGCACGTATACAGTGCCACTCATTCAGCCCGCTGGCCGCCCCGCACAAGCCCATCAACAGGTTTCTTTGAAGGTCACCGACTCTGTGGTGGGTCATCAAAGCATATCTTCATTCAGTTCACCTGAAAGGATCTGAGGCTCCCGAGAGACACTGTTTTTGAAGTGATATCTCTGTGCAACTGCATTCTTTACTGTGCTGTCATGACTTGAGTTACACAATTTTTTTTTAAAAAAAGGCAAGAACATGGGCATGAATCCAGTGCCACCACCCTGATCATGTCTCACAAACATGCGAACCGCCACGGCTACCTCTGTTTGATCAGCGAGTGTGCCATACTCTGCTTGTTTATAGCAACTGTCAAGTCCATAATAAGACTGCGCAGTCTGTGTGTGATCACATATTCCACTGAAGGAAAGATCAAACAGAAATCAGAGTCATCCCTACCTGTTGAATCTCTTGAGATCATGTTTCCATTAGTCAGCCTCTTCTCACTGCTCACCTGAGATCATCTGGAAAAGATAAAGCAGAGGGAACTGAGGTGATTCAGAGAGCAGCTCACTGAAAAGAAGACATGATCGTCGGCAAAAAAACGGAGGATTCTGATATCATTTAGTCCAGCTCTGCCCGAACTTGCACAACACACCAACAAAAACATTATTTTCTCACAGTACAGTCAGAGAGGGATCCGTTCCTTCCGCTTTCATACGTATGATAAGGTGACAGGGGTTTCCAGCATTTGAGCTGGGTTACGAAATAAAGTCTGAGGATAAGTGAGCTGATAAACACAACAGGAAAATAGAACATATTTATGATACACAAAATTGCAATGATCTTTTTTGACTTTTCTATAATTTCTACCTATTTTGGTGGTTCAGTTTAATGGGACATGGGTAGGGATAGGAACTGATAACATTGTAATGATACCAATATCACTATGGATTTGCTTCTTCTTAATAAGTTCCCTTCCCACATAGCACACATACGTCTTGCAGATGTTGGCCCGACCAACAGAAGTTAGAAACACGTAGTATGGGGAGCATTTGCTAATTAGGAAGACGTTGGCGAGACATAGACCAAATGCCAACGTCTCGCCAACTGCGTGTTTCCAACATAACTCTGGGGTTATTGATTCCTGATCAGTTTCCAGTTTGCATGGGTTTTCAGCCTCAACTGTTTTATTGTCTATGAGTCTGAAAGCAGCATAGAAACACAGTAGAAAAAGTTGATGAAGCTTGCATTCAAATGAGTTTGATGCCATTGTTTTGCAATGTGGAACTGTCAGAGAAACATTTCAGCACTGATAAAAGGAACACAAGGAATGTGGTGTGCTCGGAGGCATGCAAATCTGATGAATCAGACAATTTGGAACCAACTCTCAACTGGAAACCATTCGAGATTCCCATCCTCAGATATAACCACTGGTATCGACAGCCACCTGCTAGGAATGCATTCAGACATACTGCAGAAAATTAGATCATTTTTCTTACAATGAAGTGAGAAAAATAGTTCGCTCCGCCATCAGAATCAAGGAAAAGTCCCTGTGACTCCGGCTCAGGCAATCGCTCAACTTGACCCCCTTCTTGCTGCATTGTACTCAAGACTCTTGGTCAAACAAATCTGGTTTTGTAATGACCACATGACTCAGACCTTCTCCAGTATCTTCACAGAACATTAAAAAAGTTAAACCTAGAGTAGCGGCATCGATCACTCCACTCCGTTTTATGTAAATCTAAGGTTTCAGTGGAGCTCTGCAGTAGCTGGCGTCAGGAGAAAGGAGGCAGTCAAAGTGGCTTTTTCCATTGTACCATTTAAAATTACGTGGTGTGCTGCTTTCATTTTATAAGGTTAACAGGTTCAGGTAGATATTGGATCAAGAATTTTCTTTTTAAATCACAGGTTTATTCATACAGACAAGTTTAAGACTGGAGCTGTGCTCTCTGGACCAATGACAGTCCCCTCTTAATCCATTCACTGACAAAGGTGCTCTCTGCTTCTGAGTTTCACTGTCCCAGACCTGTTACTTTGGCAACAAATGCACTGTTTCCGAGTGACACAAAGGCTCGACCAAAGAACCTCCTTTCAGGTTGAAGGCTCCAAGAGTCGAGGGGAAAACAGCAATAACAGGACGGCGGGGAGAGAAACTGAATACCGGCAAATTGCTTCCCAGAGTTTCTGGAGGACATGGTAAAATGATTCTTTCTTTCCTCTCCCTTTTAAAATACCTTTCCCTGGCACCAGGCACCATAGGTAGTTGTGTGCCGGTCCCATTTCTTTTATATGCCTTCTTATATTTCTGTTTTTTTTTTTTTTTTTTTTTCTAGCTAGCGTACTGAGCTAAGTGAGTTATCATGTACACCAGCAGGCCGGAGCAGCATGGGGCTAGGCTAAGCCTCCAGATGAGGTAATGTTTAGAGGTTTGGCGAGCCACGAGAAGGGTTGGTCAGGTCTTGATTAGCTCAGGGGTAGGGGCTCTTTCTAATATTGGACACCCCTTTGTGTGGTGAGATTACTACCTTATGAAAAACTGCCCCTGCTGACACGCCTGATGGGATCAGAGCTTCCTGCCCGCTGCATCGTCCTGCTTATGAGCTTTCCACCCACAGGAGAGAAAGGAACACAATCAAACATCAAGAGCATACATACGAATAAGGCTGGGCGAGTAATTCGGGTCTCGATCTATCTTCTCTCCAGGTGAATTAGGGGATCACTGCATTTCTCTTAATTCTGCTTCTAACTTCATTGACCTGCAGATCAACACTATTTGAACCAACCAATAGAGTAATGCAGCCAACTAGACGGTTAGGCATATCGGATGAATTACTCCACGAGGCTCGTCTTTCGGTGGCGTACTGTTAGCAACGCAGCAGGAGTTATAGCTGCCTGCCAATAGTGTTAAAATGGTACAAATGGAGAAAGTCAAGCATTTCGAGTCTGGCTGTAGTCTACAAGCCATTTCAAACTCAGAAAACAGATTACAATTTAGATTGTGGATTGTAATCTCCTTTTTAAAAATTGATTCAGACACTTCTGTGCATCCTTACGTGAAAACAAAAATGCACAAGGACACGCCGACAAGAACACACACAGCTGCAGACATCATTTCCGAAGTCCCTCTCTCATTCACTGGTGCGCACGTGATGACCACGACTGATGGAAAACAACCTGCGCTTATGAACGAGGCCAGATGACACTAGCAGGCGCTCATGCATTCTCACTTGGTTTTACTTTGGTCGTCTCCTCCAGCCACTAACCAATGAAAATCACATGATGGACCACATCCAAAAGCAGCCGAGAATCTCCCACCAGGAAAAAAAAAAAAAAAAAAAAAACATCAACAGAAAGGATTCAGAGTCAAGCTTTCAGGGGATTTGATCCCAGCCGTCCGCTAAAAAAAAAGCTGAGGCTATAGGATGATTTCAATTATTTGCTATAATTTCTGATGGTCCATTAGTTCAAAATAAAGCTCGGATTATAAGAGACGCGTAAACAGAAAGTTGCAAACAAACCCTGCATCGGAGTCTGAAGCGAAGCTGTACTTTTTTCCACATGTGTAATCTGTTAATGAGCAGTGGCCTTACTTTCATTTGAACTCTCGTTTAAAACCAGAAACAGCGGAATAAATGCAGCATTCTGGTTTTGTTCACCCGCACGACAAACTTCAACACCTTTTTTATTTCTACTGTTCTACCGTTTAGGAGCCTACAGTAACAAACACTCACATTTCTGCAGCGCACTCTGTGAAAAACAAATACTTGTAGGCGTGTATGCACACAGGCATGTGAGCACACATGCAAGCGTCCACACACACACACACACACCAGCCAGGGACACTGGCACAACCTTGCGCCTGTGGTCCTTTAAACCAGTCATGTGAAACGACCCGTTCCTTTCTGCAAATCAGATTACATCTCCGAGCTGAGGTCTGCAAGTCCACACACACATTTAAAGCTCAGGGCTCAGGTCCATGTAACACACACACACATACGCTATAACACACACGTACACACACACAGCTTAATCAGATTTTGCCCCACAAACCTTCTCGTCTTTGTGAGTGTGTGCAAACTCAGCCAGGTCCGGAAACACTGGCTCAAAATGAATATAAACTTACAAGATACAGTAAATATACAGCCGTGAGTGGACTTTATACTGTATACTTAAACAAGTGTGGCTAAGGTCATAAATTCACTTGAATAAGAGCAAAACAAAACAATTTCTTTGTCAAGGAAAATCATAGAGCGCCTTGATAAGCCTCCTTTCAGCAGCGCTCGACTGCTGTTTGGCAGCTCTGCTGTGGAATGAGCACATGTGGAAACGTGTTTATGGTGTGTTTGGCAGGAATGCAAATGATAGATGATTTGCAAATGATTCAAGTCCTATTCATGTTACCAAACACTGATGTGTTAAAGAAGGAAAATCAGTAATTAGATTCAAATACGCTTTTGTGACAAGCTTAAATACTCCATTTAGCGATTGAGTTAGCCGATAAATAAGCGCACGAATGGTTAAATGAGCACAGCGAGGGTGATTATGCATTTATTATCATGCTGTTTACTTCTGGTGCTCGATTTCTCTGCAGAGTTCTCCTTCGATGATCAGATTTGAAATAATCCAAGTTTTTTTTTTTCGCTTTTTCAATTTAAGCCACAATGTTAAAAAATAAATTAAAAATAATTGTTAGCTGGCTGCCGGTGGACTGGTCGGCTTAATTAAACCCAGACAGTTGGAGGAAGTACAAGTCTTTGTCCCTACAGGATCCCCATTAAGTCTCCACTCTGCTAATCAGAAAGCCCTTCAACTACAACAGCATGTCCCTCTGGCCCAACCAACAACCAAATCTCATTTGTTTTTATAACTTTTTAAGGAAACTTGAATTACTCCTGTATCGCTGCTGCCTCAGTGTTCATCATAATAGAGGCATTTCCTGAATAGATCAGCAGTATAGCTCATTGTCTGTGCTCCTTTTTGCCCTTGGTGCTATGGAGGTCAGAGGGTGGGAAGTTGTGGGTGGCAGGAAGCTGAGACAGTCGTGCCTACAATGGGGTGTCAGGACTCTGTCAGTCGGCCCAACTCAGGTTCAGCTCAAGCGGGTCAGTCTCTCTTCACAGTGACATCTGAGAAGACCAGCGATGGAGACCGGCAGCGAGGGGGGAATGGAGGAGCAAGGGGAACCGCACCCTGGGTTAGATTGGATTGCACTGGATGCTCAGATAAGACGACAGGAAAGGGCAGACTGGGGCAAGGCAGCAGGGGGAAGCTGGCCGGGGCTACTGTTACCCCCAGGAAGAGCTCACTCATCCCTCAGATCACCTGCCACACCTGTGGAGGCCGGGATTCAGTCAGTCACACGATGCAACCAGCCAGGAGCTGGAAATGAATCACCAAAGCCTCGGATTTAAGTGAACCAATGCGGGGTACAATCTATTGTGCCGGTGGATTTACATATTTTGACCACAGAAATACAGATAGGTGTCTACTTATCATCGGTTTCGGTGTAGAACAACAAACACTGACAACTAACAAAGAGACTTAAAACATGCTTGTAGTCACAAGTTACATTGTTAGGGTTAACTCTAAGCTCTAACCCCAACCCTTACCCTAACCTTGCCCTTTTATTGCCTTCAAGGACACTACACTGGCATTTGAGGTTCGAAAGGTGGTACAACTTTTAATGCAATACAAGCATTATTATTAATATGTTGTCTGAGTCATGTGACCGAACCGCGATTGAAGGCAACGCCAGCAGCTGCTACGCGAAATGCAGCATCTGTATAGAGCTGCAGTGCCACGTGCCAGCAGCATTAGCAAGGCAAGTAGGTTTCAAGTCTCTGCGTGTTAATTTTTATACCTTGCTGCAATACATGAAAACCAAAAGCATTTGCGGTTAACAACATAAGGGTGTGCAGCCGAGGTTTATGTAAGTTTCTCAGTTTTAAATCATTTGAAGGACTGTAAGTCAGACAAAAAAGCAATAGCAGTGTTTGTCAGAATGTTTCACATTGATATAACCTAAACATCTGATAAATTATTGATTGAAGTTTTTTAAAAGATTAGGCCTTGTAAGTGTGCATGTGAATTTCTGTGATGGCGATGTAGCTTGAGACATATGGTCATCCTTACAGCACACATTACTGACAACACACACACACACACCGGTAAAATAAACCATTATGTAGTATCTTCATCTGGAGTGCATTTCCTGTCCTCCTGGTTGGCACATGGCCGCTGGTTCCTGTTTTACACCACTGCATCTCTCTGTTGTTGTTCCCTGCTGCGCAGAAACAACTGTCTTATCGACAGACGACGGTCAGAACTTTAAGGACGATGACTATGACCTGACATCTGTTCTGGGTGTTCGAAAATCTAAAGCGATGAGATGTACTCCCCCACATCTGGAAAATCCTACATGGTGGATTATGTTGGTTTAGGATGTAGTTTTGACAAGCACAGTTCCCAGTTTCGCTTTCTTCTCTCATCCAAGAAGCTGAGAGGTGCAATCATTAGTGTCACACTGACCCAAAGCTCAATCCGGGAATGGAAATTTACGAGGATAATAATGTTACATCAAATGGCTCCTTAATAAGTCAAATTAGGCAGCCCAACCCTTCTTGCCTTGGTGAGTATACTGCGGGAAAAAAAGCCAATTCGTATATCAGATTTTACAAGGCGAGAGGTGAGGAGGCAGTTCTGTTCAGGAGCAACAGTGGTGATGTTGCCTAAAAATAAAAAATGTCACCCAATGATCCTCTATCACATTTTTAACCATGCAGAGGTATTGACCAGGGGTGGCCAAAGGAGCTGTGAAATGTTAGTTTAAGAATGAAGGTAAACAGTCTCTCCCATGGTGGGCCTGTACCCTACACAGAGTAAGCACATGTTTCCCATTGTGGTTAAAAGGGAAGGGGATTAAAGTGTAGCGCAACTGGAGCCACAGCCATACACCCCATGGTGGGATCACAGTCCTCTCGGGTCTTTCAGCACTGCTGATGTAGCCCAGTTGCAAGTGGCTGGTGTGCAGGGGAGAAGCCGTGGCCAGATCTATCCGATGGACTACCCAGGGTCCTCTACTGCCTAAATGTGAGGCCGTTCTGTGGGGCTAAAGCGGCAGGCATGTTAACATGTTGACAGAAATGCCTGACTGAGGCTGGCAGACACTCGAACAAACACGGGCGAAGGTAACGATTATGAAAAGGTGTTGAAACCAAACGGATTTTGCCTTTCAGAGGCCCAATACCGTCGTCATGTAAGCGATCACCTTCAAAACTCATGTTAAAAGGCAGAAAGAGAAAAAAAAGGTGAAGTTAAGAGTTGGACTGAAAACAAAAGCAGAGCGATGGGGTTCAGGTTCATTGGTTTTGGCTGCCAAATATAACGTTTTTCATCCCGGGGCCTCAGGGTCAAATAGGCCACATTCAGGTACCACAGGGGACAGTTAAAGCAGGAGACTGTGACTGTGCAGCCAATTAAAAAGGACACTTTAAAAAGGGAAATACTGCAAGGGACATTGAGGAAGATATGCATAGTGGAGCATATCTGCACTTACCAAAAACTGCCAATTAACCAACACCCCATGAAGCTCAGCTGTGACCGCTTCAGCTGGACTGCTTCCATGTGCAGTGAGTAAAAACACTTTGTGTGCAGCGTAAGAAAAAGGATGAGGAGGGAGGGTCAGGGTCTGCCTGAGGGTTTGAAGGCTGAACTTGATTCGAGCTGATTTTTTTTTTTTCCTTTGAATATGAACCAAGTCATAGAAATTTGCCCTTCGGACTTAAAAAGCTAAAACATTTCTTGTCAACTTCTGACTGGATAGAAATGGCACATAAAAGAACGAAGCGCTCAGTAACACTTTTACTGTTTAAGTCCTGGGCCACAATCAATTGTTCTTTCTTATGTAAAACTCTCTCAAAATGACGTATATGATGCCGGAGAGTACCATCGACAGGCACACCAGAGCATAGTTGTACCACACCTTCGTCATCACATGGTTAACATTGTGAAAGGTTCACAGTTTGGCTAGGTTTAGGCACCAAAAATACCTGGTTCAGCTAGGCAACAAGGTATCAGAATCATTATCAGTACATCTTCAGTAATGTCACATAAATACATGAGTTAAGTATATTACATAAGTTAAAATAAGTCAATGCTGACTTAGCCTGGTTGTGTCTGACCAGTCCGTCCATTGTCCGTCTTCCTCCGTATGCAGACATCCTTGCTCTTTATGCTATGTCACAAGTTTCTGCCTTTCTTCCTGTCAGAATTACTGTGAAGTCCCCACCTAACAATAAGCATATGAGACATAATGTACGTAAGCTGCTTTAACAGATAAGATATTTGGCTGTTTTTTGAGTGAGGATGGGCGGGTAAAACTATCACCACAGGCTGGAAATGAAAAATGTCAAAGATTCTTGTCTCTTGACTTGGATGTACCCTAAATTACTTTAAACTCGATTTGCCCCAGCTCATGCTACTTTGCACCACACGCATGGGATTCTTTCAAGCTTAAGTTATATATATTCCAAAAAAGTGTCATTCTTAACCTTTTGGCCTCGGAGCCCACACACATAAACGGAGATAATTGCATGCCTATGCAATGTATATGTCTGTCAGTCTTGTGACATTGATATATTTGTGGAGTTTGTGGGAGGAACTGGGAAGCGAGGGTTTTTTCTGCGGGGCCTAAGTGTTTGTGCAGATTTGCAGCACTTTCTCACCCACAAAAACATGGTGGCTGAAAGAGTACGGCATGTTAATAAGCATGTGCGCAGCCGTGTTTTGAAACTGGAAACAGATTTATGTAGTGTTCGAGATCAGCTCTTTAAAAGGTCACACTGAACAAGTTAGCTCTGCTCAGTAAACCCTGTTCCCTCCGAGGTCCAGGTGACTCCCGGCCAATAGTTTCACAACACACTGGACAGAAACGTAAGCACCGCTCTTCTCCTCCTTCATGACATCAGTAATTTCCAATTCCAGTGACGCCACGCTGACATTCAGCGTCATTGATTAATTGGTTCCTATAATGCTCTTGGAGTGTTTCCATTTGAATGAAAGAAATGGCACAAATCGCTTCCTGGAGCCCTGGATTGTCAGATCCAAAATACGCCCCCGGCTGCAGGCACCGCCGCAGAGCATGAGCCCTGGCATGAGTTAAATATCAGCCCCAGTGACAGAGTTTTCCTATTGACAGTGATCACAGCGTGACATGGGATGCAGTTAGAGCGGACATCTGTCAAACCCCCTTGATTACAAACATCCCTCAGCGACACATGTGAAACGGCAAACACACATCCGTGCACAGGCCCCGAAGAAAAAGCACATGTGTGTACGTTTCGTCTACGCACACAAACCTCCCGATGCAAATGTCAGGGGACTGCAACGGTCGGAAAAAAGGTGGGATGAGGAACACATTAGGCTAATCCATCCCGGGATTATGAGCGGGCAAATCTCGCCAATAATAAACAAATGACTAACATTCCCAGTGTGTGGTTTACAAGCCCCCGGGGCCGCAGCTAGAACCCAGCAGGGTCTGGATCCAATCCCTGCTGTTTATCAGCGCGAGTAGAAAATGGCCATTTGTGAAACCTCCATGACAATAGCAAACAGGAGTCCAACCAGTCACTCGTCCCACTTTGATTTTCCATCTCCACGTTCAAACCCTTAATATTCGGACTGATTGTTAGCTGCACAGCTAACTTAGCTAACCAGCTAACGGCAAACTACAGTTAGCGGTCACTCTGCTGATATGCCGCATCACCATTTGTTTGCACTTTAAATTCGGGTAAGGTCTTACATAATGCACCTTTAATTTTAGTCCTGAGATTAAATCACAACATACAGCAAGATTATAAAAGCATTGTGGTGCCAGGGAGATGCAAATCCTTCTTGTTCGGTACAGACCCCAGCAAAAAATCACATATTCATCATTTGTTTAATTCTTTTATCATGAAAAGTTACCATTCCAACAAAAATCATGACTCATATCACAACTGCAATATCGGTTAATATAATCACAATATGATAAAATATAAATTATCTTGTATAAATAAAGCCATTTTAAAAAAATTGTGTTATATAGACATCACATGTTGTAAATATGGAGGACATGCGCTGGTTAAACTACATAATGTTCTTTGCCTTGGTTTAAAAAAAATGCCCCTCTGAAGGCATATCATCCTTTCAAAGTAAATGTTGACTTTGTAATCTATTATATGGTGACATGCAGTGTAACATAACCCGAGCAGTGATTCAGAAGTGATTAAAGCAGTGCTGAATGTATTATTTCAACAAATTTAGTTGACAGGGACTTCACTCGGTCACACCCCTCAGATAAAGTACTTCTCTGTGCGTCTGTTTTGAAACTGTAGCGGACATTAAACTGTAAAACGTCAAAATCTGGTTACTCTTGTTTATAGGAACAAAAGGATTATCTGGTGCTTTCAAGAGATGATGCTTTGGCTTAATTCAATATCACCCGCCTTGTCCTGACAAGCATCTGTGTCTTCATTACGAGTGTTCTGTTAACTCGATACAAGGGACACGTCTGTAATGCAAATACACAAGGCGATAAGACTTATTTTATGAATGAATGAATGAATGAATGAATGAATAGTTTTATTTCGGTTACAATATAAAATACTTAAATTATGTGCAATCAACGGGCAAATATTACCATATAGTCTTCCACTCAACATTTTCTCACAACAAAACACTTTAAACAAACTCTGTAACCGAAAAAGGAATAGGCTGATCCCAAGGCTTATTTTTGCCTATCCTGTGCAAAGTTTAAGCGCTAGTGTGTCAAGACCAAAACATCTCATTTAAGCGAGATTGACTGTAAGTGAGATAATATTTAATATTCATTAATATCAGGTGGATGGTGAAATGGTGGTGAACTGGTTGGTAAACATGGCTTTCAACCCAAAAGTAAACCCATCCGGATTTGGGTTCAAGTCCAGTTGTGGACATAGGCTGGCACTTTTTTGGAGAGGTTTTTCTGAGATTCTGCAAAAATTCTGAATGCAAATTTAATTAAATTAAGAAAAATGTACTCATATTTACTGTATTTCACCTGTTACTGTGCTGGAGCAAGTCTGAACTAGGTCCTTTGCGACTTGATTTTTTTTTTTTTTTTTAGATCATTTTGCTTCATTTCTCTAATTTTATTGCTTTTTTTTCTTGTGAGTTGACTTTCTGCACAGTCATACACTCAGATTTATATCCGGGCCTCTGCATGTTCCAATATGACAAATCTTGCTAATCATACCGACTTATGTAACAAACCAGGGAAACAGCCACGCGTAAGAACTGCACCAGACTTATGAAACTAAATAAATTTGAGGTGTGAGTGTGAGTTCAGATGTCTGCGATGACGCTACAAAGTCCTCGCGGAACAGCAGGTCGACATGAGACGGACAGCAGCGCACCTGTTCAGCGTTGTTGACAAAATATTGATTGCTTGCGCCGGCGTAGCCATGGTGATTATTGCCGAGGAATGTTGGACTGATAAACTAATGGGCCATAAATTCCCCCTAAGTGGTAACAGAGTTTGTTAATTAGCAGCGCGAGATGAAACCGAGATCAAAGGTGAGGCGGTGAAAGCAGGTTAAAGTGTTTCTGCTCGCAGGAAACAGTGGGAGAGGAGAAAGGAAAAGAATGTTTGCCTCCACCCTTCTCGCAGCTCTTTCCGCTGATCCGACATCAGATGAGATGATCCACTGAGTCTTAACTTGGGTGGATGTTCCATAGCCTTAATCTCACTCGGTACTATGGGTGTGTGCGTGTTTGTGGGTGTGCTGAGAAGTAAAGTCTTCCCTCAGCTCTAATCCACCTATTTTGTCTCGGTCCGCTGTTTGGATTCAAGGTGGAAAAGTGCCGCGACGGTAACGTTTTGCCTTCTCAGTCCCGTCTGGCCTTCAGCGCTCTACCTGCTGGGCCCGGAGACTCACCCACCGTGGCTTTAACCCTGTCCCCAAAGCATGTCCCTGGCCCCGCACAAAAGCCATCTGGGGTGCGGCTGAGAGCTTTAGCAACAAAATAACTCTTTCAGTCTGCGCTCTGCATGGTTCTGACTGCAGGGCGTTGAGGTCGCCAATACCAAGACTCTTACTGGACCACCTCCTCCTCCTCCTCCTCCACCCCTCTAATCCTGGCCTACATGACTGACTCCAACTGAAAGCACCACACGCCAGAGGTGGGAGCCAAAAGCACTGTGAGATTCAAAAAAGACCACCTGCTCATCAAACTAAATTGCACTCACTGAAGGCAATAGGGGGAACATAGGGAATGAAAAGGAGGGGCGCAAGAGGGAAAAAAAATAAGTTCGAATAAAAAGAAAGAGTCACTGCTCTCCCCCTGTGATCTTGGCAGACAAAAGAACAAATTACATTTCTGCGTCATGGCACCCGCGGGTCAGAATCGGCATAGGGTCCCTCTCAGCGCTGTTTGTGTGCGAGCATGTCGATATTAGGTTCCATCAGTTCCCACAAGAGAGCCAGAGAGGTGCACCGGCCGTCCTCTCAGCCTTTCATCTTGGCTTCTTTTGTATTCTGTAACACTCGTGTCTGTTGTCGCAGAATTGACTGTTATTATTCCAAACAGCATTATCTTTATTAATGCCACAGGTCTCAGGACTGTGCACTCTCCCTGCGAGCCGGGTCTGGAAAGAGCTGCAACCAATCTCCCTAGATAAAAGCTCAGCGGAGAGCAGTATGCAAGCCAGACAGCTCGGACAGGCCTTCATCCTCCCTCCTCGTTCTCAGAGAGAGAGAGAGAGAGAGAAAAAGGTACAGGCCCCTACAAAGACTAAGATATGGCTTTAATCTTGGCACTTTCAGCCAGACAGAAAACATTTGAACTGAGAGCAGCTCTCTACGAGGCTATCAGAAGTCACTTCGGGTTGTTAGGCACAAGTCAGAACAAACAAATTGTATCATCAGTAAATACGTTTGATTATAGTTTAAAATTGCCAAAAGAAAAGTTTTGAAAAGGCTGAAAATGGGCGGAAAAGTTTGTGGAGTCCGCTGCTGCTTGTGTTGTTGGTGGCTTGGTTGGAGCGGCGGCCGCTTCCCGACGTCGGCCATGCGTGACGAGTTATTTTAAAGGTGGTGTGGAGAGCTGACGTGTGGCCAGGCCGGGGCAGGGCAGCGCCTGGGCTTAGTGCCTCAAGCCCCCTCGCTCCAGTGGTCACACAGCATCAGCTCCCGGCCCGAGCCCGGACACTGATTTATGGGACAGGGGGATTACCATCAAACCAGCCGTGAGGACCACCCAGATGGTGGCACAGGACGCCGGCCGCACGAACACACGCAGGCACACACGCACGCAAGTTCAAATATACTCGCGCATCCACGCACGGACTTCTTTTAAGGCATCTATCCACAGAAACCCAAACAAAAAACGAACTTACGGCTGCTATTCGAGGTGTTGAATATTAAAGTTTAATACTTTCTGGAAATAACCGAACGTGAAAAGCTGCACACGCCATTTGTAACAGCTCTGTTAAACACTCAAGTGCAG
Organism: Diplodus puntazzo; assembly: GCA_963678695.2. NCBI lineage: Eukaryota > Metazoa > Chordata > Actinopteri > Spariformes > Sparidae > Diplodus > Diplodus puntazzo. The sequence goes on along the minus strand of OZ023174.1, from coordinate 11,970,291 downwards.
TGGGGGATTAGTTTGCTGAGGCTTCCTCATTACCACAAGGCTTTGTTCAAAAGTGTCTACAGGATGGGCTTGTTTAGAGGTAATTCCACTCAATCATGCCATACAATTTCTTCTTTTTTCATGCTAACCAGTTAGCCCCTGCTGTCTGTTCTCATAATACCACTCCCAGCTCCCAGTTGGAAACCACTAGCTGCACAGCTAACAGAGCTAAAGGCAGCTACAGTTGGTGCCTACTCAGGTGATATGCTTCCCCTGATATGCTTAGAGTTCAAGCAGTGGCCACATCTTACTTCACCTTTAAAGCAAGTCATCACCTCGTCACTATCGTGCCGATGGAACGTCGGTTGAAGTCTGGTAGTGCACAAAACATTTCTGAAACAGTGTTGCACCATACATGGGGACATAAAAAATAATAATAATTAAAAAAAAAAAAACGGGATCCATACAGCTTGTGCTGCAAAATGCAAGTCTGTGGAACCCAGAGATCCATTCGTGTTTGAAAATATATTATTTACACTGCACACACTCCAGCTTGTGCACCCACTTCAGATGGGGGTTTTAGCCTAGAAGCCACAGTTTTTGGCTTATTAAAGGGTGTAAAGGCTGCTGCAGACTTGGATTACACCAGACAAGTTGCATGGAGTCAATTTATGTTTTAGCTCGGTTGTTTTCAATGTCGATGTACTACCTGTTGCTGAGAATGCTGCAACACTGTTTTGCTGTGAGGCTTCAGAAATGTTTTATGGACTACAAATCTTGACCTGACTTCCTATCAACATGAGAGTGAGTACCTAACGCCTGAATTTTCATTTTTTTGGGTGAACTTATCCTTTAATGCACAGTTGAGGAGTGACAACTTTATGTAATTCAAGAGCCGGATCCCCCCCCCAAAAAAGACAGCCCAGGGAGGAAAATCCAGACAAACGACAATACGACAAGATAACAGTTTCCACTTTTCTCGATGCGGTTCCGGACTTCTCTCGTCCTTAATACTTTTCCACCGAATCTCATATTTTTGCCGTCCAAGAACATGTGCAAATACGCTGAGCAAAAGGAGGAGAAAAGGAAGGAAAGCACATATTTCTCACTTGCCAGGGCACAGCACAGCTCAACCTCAAGGCACCGACTGGATGAGCCGAACAATAGGAGTCCATGACAAATCGGACGTGGTGCATTCCTTGGGCAAACACTCGCCTCATAAAAGGGAGACAGGTAGGCAAACACTCACCTGCCCTGAGCTAATAACACGTGTGGAGGCAAACACACAAACACACACACACACACACACACTGTCACACATGCACACACTTGAGCCTGTCGATATGTTGGGACAATGATGGGAATTTGACGGCCCAGGAGCGCGTTGGCGAGGAAGCCGCGAGTCGCATTTTCATAACAAGATCACCGAGGAGGAATGCAGGAGATCTGTGTCTCTTTGTGCCGCACCACTGTGCTGGATAAAGTGTGGAGATAGACTCGTAGAATGTCTTATACAAGAAGTTGCACATTTTAAACCACATTTCTGTACGTGGCCGCCTCAAAAACCCACTCCGCATTCGTGATGTCCGCATGCCTGTGTGTCAGGAAATCATCGATGACTGTGCTCACTTTCCTACCAAACAAATCACACACTATTTCCCTCAAGGCCCTTTTTTTTTTTCCCCCAAGCAGTAAAAGCACCACTTCCTCACCATGTGACTCCCCTCTAGCTGCCTCTTCATTGGACGCTCAGAGGCAGAGAGGATGAAGAGGAGGCGGTGGCGGTGGTGGTGGTGGTGGTGGAGGAGGGAGGGTGGGGAGCTGGCTGGCAGCGGACACATGAGAGAAAACAAATTCCTGGTCCCATTGCCATGGAGATGAGTCAACAGCAGGTCGGGGGGAGAGCAGAGAGGGCCGTGGGTTGTGGGGCATAGGCTGACCTGCTGTAGTTAACAATTCATCCCCGTATCCGGCTCCCAAATGATTGGGCAAACACGGAGTGCTGCGGAGTCAAAAGGGCCCCGAGGGGCTGAGAGAGGGGGCATCACCCTGGGGTGACATGCTGACAGGCACACACTGGTGGGTAGAGGGTGGACCAGCTGGAGGAGGGGAGTAAGGGATAGGGGGCATCAGTGGGGAAGGATGGGGGTGGGGGGCGTTGGAGAGGGTACATTGAGTACAGCACAGTGACAGAACAGTATTGATGGCTGTGGCCTTTTGTAAAGCCATGCAATTAAATGATGTGTGTTAAAATGCCATTTTGAGGACGGGAACAATGTTTCGAGTAAACCACAACAGATATCACCCAGTAAATTCTGTCCAAACTCCTCATGTTAGGCTAAATAATTAACGACATTTGGCCGGCGGTCATGCCAACAGTAAAGCAGGACTTGCGTCAGTTTTATAAGCCCCAACCACAGCGGCACTGGAAGTCTCTGGCGTACGTCTGCTTGGTTACAGATAGTGAAGGAATTTCAGCACATGTGGGCGAGCTGCAGGAGCTGAGGAGCAAAAAACACTACCAGACAAAAAAGTGAGTTTTCCCAATGGGTACAAAAACTTGTGCCAAAACATTTTTTAACTGGTTATAGAACTCATTCGCACGGCAGCCATTTTCTCCAGTGTCACACTCTCGAAAGCTTGAATTAAGGTAATTAAGGTTGGGAGTGTGACAATTGTTGTCCTGTAACAGCTTCCCAATTGATCCACAACTGAAGAGACAATGGATAGTGAAAATCTTGAGGGACTTCGGGCAATATTCCAGGATAAAACGACATATTTGATTCTCGTCACAAGTTTGCATAATTTATGGCTAGCGAATGGTGTAACACAAGAGTCAATTTAGCACAGCTGCTCTGTTGTTGTTAGCTGTGCTGGCATAGGCGTGTGTGAGCTGACCAATCAGAGGAGACTAGGTATTTAGGAGAGGATGGGGCTTTAAAGAGACAGGAGCTAAAACGGGGGGGTGAATACAGTGGATACACCAGTGAACGCTGGTGCGCTTTTTTTTTTAGCATGAAAGCGTGAAAACCTATTGTGGTTGTAGCCCAAAATAAAATCATGAACTTGAAAATGAGCATCATATGTCTCCTTTAAGCACACGGCCGTAGCACCACAGGCACACTGAGACTTTCTACAGCGTTTAGAAACATATACTCACCAGAAGCTCCCTGGGAAGCAATTGAAGGCTGACATCTCAGTCCGAGAATTTGGATTCCTTCACTGCGAGAAAGAGAAAATCAAAAGAAAGACAAACGTCACTTCACTCCCCGACCGTATAGTATTACATTGCTATATCTGCTTAACTCTTCATTCTCCATTTGTGCAGCTGGGTCCAATTTAGGTGAAACAGCGTTAGAGCATGTAATATGAGGTACCGATGGAAAACGGTTCAAAGCCTCAACCCACAGGACCGAGGCTCCGAAACGCTGACCACTTTGACGGCGAAGCAGAGCGCCGCTTGACAATGACGGGTCAGAGCTCGGAATAACAGCCGAGCGACGAGCGGATCTCATCAGTGTCACTTCACACAGAGGGAGAACCACAATGCTTCAATGCTGCCCTTATATTGGGCCAGACCTTACGTAGTGTCAGCAGAAGTTGTCATTTGTGACTTTATGCACTGTCACGGGCCCGGTCTGCGCCTCGTAATATTGGCAGATGGAATCCCATTATCCAATTGGCCGTCTTACTCTGAAGGGGCTGAAATGCCACCATTACAACAGACCTTTCACTGGGCAGTGGCGCGAGGAGGGCGTGTTAGCAGAGTGGACATGTTACTGGTTCTCCAGCGCTACCCACGTCATGGCGCAGTGTTTTTATAAACACTGCTGAAGCATGTCCTTCCTTTACAGGGAATTAGGATCCTCTCTCTAATAATCCACCCAACAAATCTTATAAATGAAAAACAGGACTACATCATTTATAACACGTCTGTCAGGGAGGGAAAATAAAGAGAACGAGAGAGAGAGAGAGGAGAGAAAAGGAAGAAAAACAAGGGGAAAAAAGTAAGACGATGATAAAAATAGCAGATGTTTAACAGTCACTTCTCGAAAGGTGTGTCATTCAGGGAGCTTGGGACGAGCTCCTTGGCCGCGGTCGCGCTCTATATTTAGCATATTTACTAAAATAAAAAAAAGTGAGTTCAGTTCAGTCGCTGGCTCTGGAACTTTCTCCCCCCTCCATTCATGACCTCAGCGGTGCAGCCGGCGTCACTCAATGACGAAATACAAACCATATAAAACAACAAAAAAGGACCTCCTCAAATACTCGGAGTACATAAGGAAACAGCCGCAATTTAATGTTCCCCCCGTAAATGATCCTATTATGGCAATCCGAGTACGAATCAACAGAAAAATATGGCTTTGCAGGGTCTAAATTTAGAACAGTGAGCATTTTACATAAGAGCTTTAAACAGAGCACAGTCTTGAGTTTGATACGAAAAATTGAATCGGGGCCTTTGAAAGGGGCACTGTGTAGGTTTGGAGAAGAAATTCCAAACCAGAATATTAATATTTACAATATCAATGAGGCAATCATACGAACTCGAAAACATTCATATTTTCCACTGAATCAACAAGCTGCTCTCAGAGGAAAATAATAGAAATAGAACACTGTTTCAAGCTAGAAAGGTGGCGGGGTCCGCCACATACAAGCAAAAAAAACAATATGAAATCGTGCTGTCCTCAAGGATCAGCTTGTTGATCACCATCAGCTTCTCTTCTGATTAAAACTACGCAGTGCATCTTTAAGTTGAGTTTATTGTGGCTCCAAAGGGAATAAAGGATGTGTGACACATGCAGAGGGCGAACCACGTTTGTTTACTCTATCCCTGGATGCCGGAGATGAGCCTGTGTGTGGCAGGCTAGGGGAGGATGCCCTCGGGGGCCAGGCTGAGGAGTAAGTGAAGCAGAAGTCCCATCTAAGCTCCAAAGCATGCTCGTATCGGGCCTGTAACTAAAACACAGGCGTAAACACAAGCGATGCTAGGGATTACACCCTGCAATACCGCCCGCGGGAAAACCACAGGTGGAAGCATCACCGCGGACACTTTTCTCTGCCGTCTGCCGGTGGAGTTCTAACTGGAGTGACAGCTCATCGTCTACCCTCGTTGCCTGCTGAAACATTTGTGTAAACACCTGCAGACTTTTTTCTATATCTATGTGTGTGTGTGTGTGTGTGTGTGTGTGGGTGGGTGTGCGGAGCAGGAGCCACAGGTGAGAACACACACAGAAGGATTACAATGGCCTAATGTCATGTCGAAGAAGCCTCGCAGCGCAATACCGCACATACTTTCAGAGACCGTAATGCGTTTCTTTTTTTTCGAGAGTGAGAAATTGCCGTTTGATTCATCGCGATTTATGTTGTTCATCTCACGTCGCCTCGGGAGTCGAGCCTGATCCAAAACATGAAACATTTTAAACACTGTTTACACTGATGGGATGTTTCTTCTTTTTTTAAAAAAAAAAAAAAAAAAAAAAGCAAAAATCAATCAAATTTTTAGTGAGAGCAGCAGGGATGGAAGGATGGGAAAGGGAGGCACTTTTCCCTCAGTGAACAGCACCCTCTAGAGCAACACCCTACTTTCAATCCTGCACCTCACTCTTATTCCTGCTCCTGAGAAAACAGCAGAAAACTACACTCAGATTGCAGATTCATCAGCCACAAATGCTACAAATAAAAGCCAAGGATCTTCTCTAAAAAATGAGAAAATCACACAAGCTCGCAGACTTATCTCTGTTTCTTTTTTGTAAACAGGTTGTCTTGTCCTCCGGCTCATTTCTGCATGACTACAGAGGTGAGGTCGAATGGCTCATTTTCCCAGTGTGAGCTGATAATGAGGCAGGCCGTTATTAAGATGTTTGCTTTAATCGTGTTCAGGGTTATTGGGGAGGGGGAGTGTTACAGTACACAGGAGAGATTAAGGCAGGCCACGCATGACGGAAAGAGCCGAGGAGGCCAACGATAAGCCGGCTACCCGCAAACTGTGAAGCGGGGGCCGAGAAATATGAGCGCACAGTAGGACATGAAAACCCAACGAGACAAACCTCTCCCTCTCTCTCCGTCTCATTCACCCTCTCTCTCTCTCCCTCTGTGTTTTCGCCTCAACTCATGTTACACAACCACAAAGGAATGCCTCATATATCGGAGACAGATTTAAAACAAGCGGAAAAGAAAAGAGCAGTAAAGAGAGGACAGCGGAGGGATCCGTAGAAGCAGCAGGGGTTGTTTGGATCTCTTACGCTCGTATAAGCGGACAACATGGCAGGGAGCTTTGGCAAAGCGTCGCGGTGGCACACAAGCCCAGACACATACGCACCCAACTACTTCACACATGCTTACATAAACTAAATCGGCCCGGGACGGGGACGTGCGTGCACGCTTCTCTATATTTTTCCATGCCATTAATAAAAATAGACATTGCGCCGTTTCAATACGTTTTGTAGGAATTCGGGGAGCACTTGAGAATCCATCACTTTACGAGCTTCATAAACTTTCCCACAGAATTCCCACCGATTCTTTTCTGTGCGTTTTGGAACCCACACACGATAAAGTAGCACTCAATTAGGGGACGGCACACGGAGCCCGAAATGGAGCACTCGTATGCTGCTCAGATTGAGACACACGGCGCCGAACACGCGCGCTGAATTAAAGGTGCACTGTCGTTTTTTTTTTTTTTGGTAAGAAGAGAAACATTTTAATTTATTGATTTTCACGCTCTAACAAACTGAATAATCAAACTGTCTTCATTTTCATGACTTAATAAACTGATATACATACTGACATTAAAGGTGCAATATGTAGAATTTTAGAATTCTAGTCGAAAACATAAAAAAAACAGAATGTGACAATAAAACAGTTTTGAAGTTCTAATTTATATTCAATATTTAACAGAGATTTCTACGTGGGTTAGCACGCTACCAGTGTAGTGTCCGTACAGCTGGCTGCACATCCAACTTAGCTAACTAGCTAACGGGCGCTACAGCACATTACCCTTTATTTGTTTTAAATATTAATTTGATGGGAACCAACAGGCAGCCAATACTTACATGTAGCAACCTTAAAGGACAACACAATTTCATACAGTTTTATTTTGTTTATACTGTATGTGGCGGACCCTGCCACCTTTCTAGCCTCAAACAGTGTTCTGGGGACCTTATTTTCCTCTGAGGACAGCTTGTTTATTCAGTCATGCATTTATTTTGAGTCCATATTTATTATAAACAATGATAAATTCATATTGCAAACATAACTAAGTATTTTCCAAAACTACATAGTACACCTTTAAAAGCATTCCTATTTGCTGACATGTATAGACAGTGAAAAGTCATTTATTGAGTACAATTAGTAGTTTTTGAAAACAAGAAGAACAGCAAACTGAGCTGAGCTGTGTCGGTGACATCAGATGAATCAACACTTTTGGATCATTTGCCCTCCGAGGTTAAAGCACTTCCATAGGGAGACAAAAGCCGGATTGCGACACCATTATCCCTGTCTTTGTTGCTGTATTTCATGCAGTTGCACAACAAATAAAACGCACACAAAAAAAAACTAAGAATAAAATAAACATTTCACACATCCTTTCGGTCAACTGCATTAGCAAAAGGTGTGTGTGTGTTTGCCCATGTGTGTATCAAGCTAGCAGAAGGTCAGAGTGGTGAGGTATTAGCGCACTGTTTGCTCTCCTCCATGTACTCTTGGGGACCAGCCTGTTTGAGAATTTGAACAGTGACGTGTGAAACCAGTGAAAAACAGGACACAGCGCCGCTCTGTTTGCTTAACAACACCCGGAGAATGGGCCGCCATGACAAAACAACTCCCTCGGCCTGCATTCCTCCTGTCCGTCAAACCCTACCTGTAGAACTAGATATGACACACAGAGCGGAAAGGAAGCTACAAGAAGATCGACTTTGCGGCGCGATTACTTGCAATTTGTTCTGAGGTTGTCAGCTCTCCGACCTTCATATTTGACCTCAGGAAGCAGGCATGCATCCACAAGTCCTCTGTCTCTCTCTGATTTAAGCTCTGGTGGGCTGATAAGGGAAAATAAGTTATTTATTCCAATACGTCATTTTGGAATTAGTGGATTTCAGTGAGCAATCGACAAAGAGGGAATTTAATTTTGCATCAATATCTAATCGGAATGTGATTCTCTTATTGCATTGATACTTCCCATAACTTCCCAGCCTGCACAATGTGGAAAGTTATGGAAAGTTGCTGCTTGTCTTTCATATATTTCAAGATTAGTCTTTGTTTTTCTGGTTTAACAATAATCAAAGCATTGCTAACAATGTTAAATATTAGTATTTTATTCAGTCGTCAGCCCCCCGTCACACTTTTACACTTTGGAAAAAAATTACTGGGAGTGGTTTCATCTGAGAACGTATGCTTGAACACAGTAGCTCCGACAGGAGCACCTACAGCTGTTATTTACAGTGATACAGCTGACATGGAAAGTTTGGTAAATTATAATTAGTTTATAGCATTGTTATTATCTATTTATTTATTATATAATTATTAGATACTGTAGGTCATCTGAACTGTAGATTAAGTATTTTTAGAGGAGAATTCCACAGTAGCTGAATTGTGATAAAGTCACGTTAACTAAAGGATTTGTGTACAGCTGAATTAGTATCAACTTCATATGACCCAAAAAATGGTTTTGAATCAAATCACAATTTGACTTAATTACACTTTTGTGCTACAGGACTGCAACATTATAAATCACATCTTGAGGCCTCACATGACTGCTCGCCAGTGAAAACAATGTGACAATATGAAAACAGCTGAGTTGAGAAAATGTAGGCCACTTCAGTCGTCAGCGCACTGACAGCAGAGTCGTTACTCGTGGTCAAGAATCGAGCACATCAAGTATTCCTCTGACGGCTGAAAGCTGCATTTGAACTGTATTTTGTATTTCTGAATCTCAATCCAGACTTTCTTGCCCCAGACCTGAAACGCAATCGACAGAAAATTAAATCAGCATCTTTTTAAATACCAGTCGATTGTTGGTTGATTACAGTTCCTAAAATGTAATTACACAGTGTTTTACTCTATTTTACATCATGTTAAAATCTTTGGATTTGGGATTATTGATCAGTGTGAACATGAGTTCAGGTAAATTGAGATTTTCAACACGTTCTGACAGTTTCTTCACTGAATGATCAGCAGATCGAGGAAATAATCAACACATTCGGGCAGAAACCAAGAAATGAATTTCATTACTATTTAATCTGCTGATTTGTAAGGAATAAGGAAATATCTGCCAATTGCTTGATCATGAAAATACTTCACACTCACACTAATTGATACAGTGCTGCTTAGTGTTGTGACGTATGATGTCCCTAATGTCTTAAAAACACCAAAATGCAACAGACAGATTAATAACCGCTCCTTTCTTCTGCCTTCTGTCCAGCATCTGTTACGTCAAACATTTTAATGATGTTTTCGGCGGAGATGCCCGACTTGTCCCCTTATGTAACGTGCGGTTCGGGCCTATGAAAACAAACCGATGGATCCGATAGTAAAAACAGCGGTGACACTGGGTGGGAATCAATCAACTGGAACATATGAAAAGGGAAGAGAGGCACCGCGAGATTCCAGCTCCCGCCCCCCCCTTCCCCTCCCCGCCATCATCCTCGTATCAGAGGATCCATTGGGAGAACTGGATGTGATTTGTATGTGTGTTTTTGAAGAGGGGTGCTCATAAACAGCCATGAAAGGGGCCCCTCTATTCAGCCCGCCAGCAGAGATGCGCTTCACTGGGCCGGCCTTTTGTCTTCCCCCCCTGTTCACAAAACCTTAAGCGGAGGGAAAAAAAAAAAAAAAAAGGGGGTTGATTCTCTCGCGATGTGAGCAGGCCCAAATGATGCCATTAGATTTGGGTGCCCGCTTTGGGTGAAAAAAAAAAAGGCTTCAGTAGCGTTTGAAGTGATTTAAAAGACACAGGAGAGAGAGAGAGAGAGCTGCTCGCTAAATCCTGTTTGGGGAGGAAGACTGGAGGAGAATGGGGGAGGTAAAAAGTGCCAAGCTAATGATCATTCTATAGTATGCAAAATTTGCTCTCAACTCCATAAGTGCCGTGGATGTTAAAACAAAAGGCGGCGAGCATTCCGTTGTCACGTGACGAGGGTCAATGTGCCGCAGTGGTGCGTGGGGTCAGGAAGTTCACCAAACTTCCCACGCTGCCGTACAGCGCGAGATCGCAGTAAAAAAGCCAGTTAACGCTCCTTCATTATTGGCAGGGGAATTTTTTTTTGTTTCCACAGGGACCGGTGCCCATATAGGGATGAGCCATCAGGAAGAAAAAAAAAACATATAGCAGACTTCCTCATCAGCATGACAAGGCTAACACAGGGTTGGGTCAAGTTACTCTGGAATGTCGAAAGGTTACTGAATACAAATTACACAGCTATTTTTGTAATTAGTGACGTTACGCGGTGGATTAGAAACATTTTTGACAGTGCTACACCTGATACTAAAACACATTGGTGGGGATCGTCACAATACTTTTCTCCCTTGAACATATCAAAACATTTCCGATGCAAACATGCCGTTTCTTGTAGGTGCCATTTTAACTCAAAGCCCACACGGAGGAGGAAAAATCTACAGTGCTCGCAGGTTCAACAAAATGTGATAAAAGTGCTCTTTGGTAGGGAACACGGAGTAAAATCTAAAGCAGTGTTCTGGCTAAAAAGATGGAAAAATCCTTCCCTCAGACGTCTAACTCAAGCTGAAATTCTTAAACACATTTTAATGCAATTCGTGTTACGGTAACACCCTGGAGAAGGCAGTTTGTGAGTGGGTTTCTAGTCAGTTCATTTTTAACATGCATTGTCAATGTTTTCTAAGAAGAGAGTCTAGAATGTTTTATTATTATTATTTCTGTGTTCCCTACCTAAGAGCAACTTCATCTCATTTTGCTTGAACTTCCGAGCTCTGTGGACTTCTCCTCATCCGTGATTTGATTAAAAAATGGCCACACAAAAACGTAGACGCAAGAAAAACAGCATCCGTCGTGTTGTAGAATACACACAGTACGCTGGTAGATTGTGCCAGAATTATCTTTGTAAGATGTTTCTCTTTTTCTGTCAACATGGATGAGTTGAGTGAGCACATACACGATATGTTTATCCTCTATTTTATCAAAAACAAAAGGAAATATAAACTCCTTCAGCATCATTTTTCACGAGTTAGTAGAGCATTAGTTATCATAAAAATAAGAAATGTTATGTTTTAGGATGAAAAATATATCGAGCAATTCTGGTCAATTTAACTTTAATATAATTACTAATAACAATCTGATGATAATACTGTGTACATACTGTAAATAGAGGATGTTGTCTTATTGCATTTTTCTTGCTTATTTATTTGTTTAATATCTATTCACATTGTTTTTGACATCCTGCTTTCTTATATTCTGATATTGCTGCTGGTCTCTGAGAGCAACCAATAAAAAATGTAATTGCATGACTACAATGACTAATAAGTGTCTCATGTCTAATAGTTATTTGTTGTCTGTCATCATGATCCCATCTCATCCAAACCCCACATCTGCTCAGACAGCAATGACACAACTGGGATGAAAGAATGACAGAGACAAAAGCAAATAGACAAAGCCTGTGCACCTATCCACTCGAGCGCTCGAGAACCAGCGGATGAAGCAGGTGATCATTTCGACAGTGACGCGGTGCCAGCCAATGGCGGCCGCGCGGGGCATGTCATCACTGTGCCCGTTTGTCGACAGCAACCTAATAGGCATGAGAACCTGACAGTGTCAACAAAGGGACAGTGCCAAACAAAACCACTTGTTGTGAGCGGGTGAGAGGGCCAGCTACTAAACAGGCTAGGTCCGGTTCCACTACACTCCGCTTGGCCCTCATTTCCAGTTACTCTCTGTTTTTTTCTTGACATCTCAGCTATCAGGAAGAACATTTCATGTTTGTTTTTCATTCACTCGTCAGGAGTTATTTTCGGCTGCCACCCACGCTTACTGTCAGATGACCCATCTCGGTATTTTTAATTCTTTGAAGGATGCCTTTGTATAATTTACAACTTTTCTTGTTGGTGCTGCTGCCTGTGACCGACTGACGAGTCAGTTGCATGGCATTGCATCACTTTCCACTCATAACCTAATGGAATTATAAGCAGGAAGATGATTATTATAAGAAGATCTGATAGTTTCCATGTGATTAGTCATGTAAAGACTTGAGATGTTACCTGTGCAAGTTTTCCTCAAGCCCCGAACGCCAAATCATGCTTATGGTGAGATTCTTGGGAAACATTCCCAGGAAAAGGCCTTTTGCACTGATGCTTGACATTCTTGCAGAAAAAAAACTAGCATGTAAAGACATCATCTGAGATTATTTCTACCCGCCAGGTGAGCTCAGAGTGAGTTGGTTGGAAACATCCTGTGACTCAAAGGGGCTAATGGGACTTCCCCCACTTGGTGTATTTGTCAGCTGTCTGGCCTGCCAAACAATATCACCTCTGATTGCACATGACAGGGCAGTCTAATGCCCTAAATACCGCACTTATCAGTCAGTGCTCGTTAGTAACACAGTTTGAGAATTTGAGATAAACTTTCTGCTGCGGACTACAGTCACCTCTGGGATGTATGGACAGCAGCAACTTTATGAGGACAAACTGTATTCTCCTGCTCGTTCTCAAGGTTCGTCTTCCACTACAGAAGCTACATGAGAGAAGAACAAGTAATTAACCAACGCCGAGCCCAGCAGGGAAGCTTAAACATCGAGCAGAAAGGGCTGTAAAGAGAACAGTGAACTTGACACCGCTGCAGCTGCTCCTCGACAGCTTCAGAGCAGTTCGTTTCCCACATGCTGTACCATACATCTCACGTCAGAGATAATGAAGTCAAAGAGACGGACCAAATGCATTCATGACAACAAAATGGTGATAATTTTTTCTTTACACCACTCGATCAAACTCTCACTTTCCTCCCCAAAACATTCCTAGAAACTGCCAGGACGATTGGTTCTAATTCCTAGTATCAGTCTTTCAGCCTTGGTTTCAATTCGACACCACCAGCACCAGTTATCTTCTTTAAAAGGTACAGTTCAATCCAAAATCTATCTACATTTTTCTGGTGTGAGTTGTCAAGTTTTTAGAGATACCAGCTGTAGAGAAGTCTCCCCTCTCTCAAATATAATGGAACTAGATGGCGCTGAGATTGCACATTTAAAATACTCAACAGCAGTGCTTCTTTCTAAAGATCGTGAACCTTTTCAGTGAGATTAGTTAGCTTAGTTGGCTAGCCTCCCGTCCGTGAGAAGAAGAATACTTCTCTCTGCGTGGTTATACGGTGTAGTTTGACAGAAATCTCTCTCGCCGATATCTCCGAAACTCGCCAACTAGCAAAGCAATCTAGACGGATAAATGGCGGCGCAGTTAAGAGAAAAAGTGCTCATTTTTGGGGTGACCTGTTCCCATGTTGTTGTTATTTCTGCATTCTTGTGAAGCCAAGTAGCAGGTTCTCACCGATGACAATAAAGCCTAAATGCAGTATGCCCTGGAGGCCATGATGTCAGTGGAAGTCTTTACCAGTAGGCTTGATATGGGTCCTGTGGGCTACTGCTGATAAGATTGAAGAGCAGGTCATTACGAGACCCTCAGCACGCTGCTCGCTGGCTAACAATGCCGCCTCAGTCCCAGCTATCGGGCCATCTCACGACAGACCACATGTGGGCTAGCAGGACTCAGGTAATCAGGGCTGTCAGAATGGGACCAGCTCCTCTTGCAGAAACCATCTCCACCCTACACAACTATTTTCTACTGAGCATGCCAGACAGAAACTTGCACAGGAACTCATTTTAGGATTTGTCTTTACGAGTAGGAAAAATTAACTTCTGACGGTGCCCGGGGACTTGTGCAAGCACTCACTTTGTGCTGCATTTAGCAGCGACGTCAAGCAAACATTTCCCACCTCTTGTCTTCTAAAAGTGACCCTCCTTGCACAAGCATCACCACAGACTCTCTGTCGAACCGGTTGGTGGCGAAATCACTGTTCATTGTGATGCCTGTTGTCATAGATACACCCAGGTGCTGCTCACGAGCCAGCGCAGAAGAGTCAGAAAGCCAAGGCTCTCGCTAATCCTTCTCCATACCACAGTGTGTCAATAATCAGGAATGCACTGCCTAAACTAAACCATTGTTCCTCTGCCAAAAAAATCACAAATATAAGCACTGACACTGCCTCCGGGCACTGCCGTCTCTGGGACGGGGAGAGAAACGAACTGAAGAGGAACAACAAGAGTCAGAGATGGAAGAGGGGAGGCTTTGATATCTCTCCAGACAGCTTAATACTGTCTAAATCATAAAGCTTTCTACTTCAGTGCATGGGGGGATGTATAGTGTTGTACTGCTGGAGATTGACTGCAGCAGTCGAGTGGTAGCTTTTTCATACAGTAGGACAAAGTCGGAGCTCCTGAGAGGACCAGCTGCTGTCAACAGTTGGAAGGCTTTGAACTTACCACTAAGCCCTGAGACAGCAGGAAATATCCTCTTCGCTTCTTTGAACTGGGCCCCATTAGAGTTCAGTTCAGAATATAGAATGTAATGAAAAAATAATCTCACAAGGATTTATATAGATGCACCTGACAATAGTGTCTGATCTTTGCAAACAAAAGCAACTAGTGGTTGCCCACCGCATGGAGTAACTTTTATTACTTCGCACCGGAGGATAGTATGTGGGGAGCTGCCACTTTAAGAAAGACTCGGGACTCTCTGAAAGCAGTGTGTCTCCTGTGTCATCTCTTTTATACGTCTTACTATTAAGAAGTTCAGTGGCAGCCAAAATGTAAGAGTTGTTTCGACAAAAAGGCGGCAGCAACCCAACCGTCTTACACAAAACCACAGCTAATACTTTAAGATCAGACAAGCAGACGTGAGCGGTTCTGAGTCCATCCTATGTAAAACAATAGCTTGCCTGTTGTCTCTTGACTCTGTGCATATGTGTGTGTCTTTCAAATGCTGCGGTGTGATAAAAACGGGGAAACGCAGAACTGGGCGAACGGATGCGGCCGGAGTGGTGAGCCCATTGCGGAATACCCCAGCAATGAACAAGTCCTCCTGAGAGCTTTTCTTGTGTGGGGTGGCTAGCCGCAGCAAGTTTATTTCCTCGAGATATAAGGCCTCGCTGCAAGCCACAACAATGAGCATCTTTGTGGGGCTACACTATTATCTTTGCACATTACTGCAAATGACAGGAGAGGGTAGTGTGTCGAAGATCCCCTTTAATGAGCTCCAGGTATGCGCTTGTCATAAAACGAGAAACTAATTTAAACATCTGCAGAGCTGAACTCGTGTGCCTTCAGCGCCAGAGAGCATGTCAACGCTGATCTGAAAGCTGCTTAGTCATTATAAAGGTCTGAGGAGATGAAGTCCACGAACCCCTGACCTGAATGGTAGAGGAAATGTCTACTTTGGACCTTCCAGGCATCTTTTAATTAAAGTGTTCTGAGCTTTTGGCCAAATATACATGGATTCAAAAGCCTGAAAAGTTGGTTTCTCACAGAACCAAAAATAGCAGGATCTCCTTAACCTGAGGTGCAAAAATGGAAGCGAGTGTGTCATTTTCTTCCTGTCGTTGTGCATTGTGCAACACTCTCCGTTGACAGCACATGCTCGACTGCAGTGCTTTCACTCGGAACTACTCGTACCGAAAACAAGGCTAACCAAAGGTTATGTGGATGCACAAGTTACTCAAAGTTTGGCAACCTGATAAAGACTTTAACTTGTCTTAAAACATAAAAAAAGTTGAGTGTTTTTCTAAGTATCATTCTCACCTGCACAAATATGTAAATGCTCCAGACTTTGACTGAATCAGCCATGCAGCTTAAAGAGCTAAAAACACAGACAGACTTGTCAGCAGGTCAGAGGCAACAAGACAGGCAGATGCACTTGACCCTTCCTGCTAGATTACAGCTCAACCTGAACTTGACCTCGCTGTCACCTGATTCAAGAGCCCACATTTCAGACAGAGCTGGTTGGTTGAGGATTATCTGACCCCAGACTTGTAGAACTCTGCCGTCCTCACTTGGCAAGTGCTTACTCGTCCTGATGTCATGCGTCTAATTGCTCTCTCTGCGTGGGATGTGAAGTCTGATATAAGGTACATTGTTGACTGTGTGCACCGGCTTGTGTGTGTGTGTGTGTGTGTGTGTGTGTGTGTGTGTGTGTGTGTGTGTGTGTGTGTGTGTGTGTGTGTGTATATATGTCATCGGGAGCCAAGCTAACACTTGCCTGCAGCAACACACACTCATGTCTTCACCCGCCACAACCTATCATTACCGCTGTCACGTAGCCACCTCCGCAGCGGGCCTCGCAAGCCTCGACAACGACCGGCACACACACCTGGAGGGCCAAACACTTAGTTCCCAGCTTTGTGCTTCGTAAACACAGCCTTTTAACACACACACACACAGACACACACACACACACACAAACACACACACACACACATAGGATGAAGACACACACACCTATTCATATCCTGCAGCCTCAGCTTGTACCTTGCCCCTCCCATTCGCTGTAAAATATGTCTCACTTTTCTATCTCCCCCGACCGCAAATGCTTTAGTGCTATTTAATTTATTTCCTTTGTTATCGATTGCCTCACCAGCTGAGCGAAACAGCACACACTGCAGAGCCAGGTTGGCAGCCGCTTCCAGGCTGCCGCTGTGACTAGACAAACAACAGGCCACAGTGTGCATTACAGAGCAAACACAGTATGGAGATTCTCAGAAGTTGAGAGGTACAGCTGCACAAAAAGAAAAGGAACTTTCTAATCCAGTCTCAGGTCGAGCAGATTATGATTCAACAAGCCTGATATTTGACCGCAAAGTCTTCCTCTCGCCCGTTTCTTCATCAGTGTTTGCTCGAGCCACGACAAACTCGAGAGCGCACACGGTCGAAAGAACACACACGACTGCTGAGCGAACATGTCACACCTGAGCTTAGCCCTGCCTGCCACACATGCGTGACCTTTACAGAAGCTGTCACCGTGACAAATCAGACACAAGAAAGACTTCTGAAGATCCTAGCCTGACGGTGTGGGGCCGCTCAGTACAAACAGACACTTCAGTTAGACTTAATCGAGGGAACAATGGAGGACCTCTGGAACGTGCTACCCCAGCAGAGGCCTTTGAGGAAGACAATCGAGGTGGTGTTTGCCCTCCTTTGTCGAGTTACAAGGTTGTCCTGGGCCTGTGCTTGCTCTGCGCCATGTTCCATTCAGAGAGAGCTTAGTGTGTAGCAGGTTACTTCTGATAGGTGTGTGAAACCTGAAACTCCGTCTTTAGAGGCAAACTGTGCAAAGGGAGAATCAAGAAAAACGGCATGCCACCTCACAGGCCTCAATTACCAGCCATTAACAGCGGATTATCCAGAATATCAATGCGTTCTTTTACAAGGACGTTGAACATGAAAGAGCAGACCAAATAACCCAGAGCTGGTCCAAATCTGGGCCACTTGGAGGCCATACCGGGGCCAGATGTCAGCCAAGAGCAAACCAAATAACCCAGAACTGGTCAAAATCTTACATAGTAGCTAAATCGTGTAACTACAATGTCAGGGGATGCACACACGCCCAAACATATTTTTTCCCCACTGGCTTACTCAGTCAAAGAAGTGACCTTCCAACAGTGGATACAGTTTTTTGAGCTTCTTATTTCACCATCATAATTTTATCCATTTGGTCTGATAACATTAGGAAAGTGTAGAGGAGCCACACAATTAAATAACTGTATCAATGTGTTCAAGTTAAGCGGGTGCAAAATGGAAGTTAGTATCTAGTCTGTAGAGCACATGCTCTATTGGACCAACAATGTGTAATATGCAGGTAATTTTACACACAGGAAGTATTTCTTGGCTTCAGTCACAGCTGAGCAGCTTTCCTAGGAATGAACAGAGTTCCACCTCTGACGTTCTATCCAGTTCTCATTATACAGCTGTGGTTTTTACAAGGAATAAGAAACAGAATGTGGAAAAAAGGATGTTATCTCTGAATATGATGTGGGAGTATGAGTCTCATCCCAGATAAATGTGTCAATATCCATACTGAAAATCTTCACTGGGTAGCTGACTGAAGTTTATCCATTCAAATGTATAAAAACCTGATCTTTACATAGTCCTTTTACCATTGTGATTAAAAACATTGATCCCTGCCATTACAGATAAGAATACAGATAATTTAGTTGGTTGCAAACCTAGACCTAGCCACATGCAAGCCTTACATCTTTTTCTTTCTTATTTTTGTGGCCGTGTGTACGGGGGACATGTGTGTATGTACTGCGTTCTACAAATGACCTCATCAAACCCCAGCATATACAGCAGAGGGGCCTGGGCAACATCAGGTCTAAGCTGCGCCACAGAGCCCCGACGGTGTCTCCTCGCTTCATTTACATACAACAATATACAGGTCCACAGCCCACTCCCAAACACACATACACAAACCATTCACGGCATGCTAAACTCAATCTCACTCAGCGCGCGTCTGTGTGCATATGTGTGTGTGTGTGTGTGTGTTTGTGAGTGGGCTGAAGAAAAGGCAAGTTTCCCGAAAGACATGTCATCTTCATTCAGTGTGGTGAGCAGGGTGTTTCAGAGGCGTTCGGCGAGATGATACAATGGTATTGTTGGTCAAAATCAGTTAGGCGCTGTTATTTTTCAATTTTTTTTTTTTTCAACTAACTGACAACTCAAGGGCAGGCTAATGTAAACCTACTCCATCACTTCCCCGCTGTTCGAGTCATCGTACGTGATTGCTGTGAGAAAAATGCAGAGCTGTCTCCAATCAGAGAACTTGGGGAAAGATCCAGCCTCGGGATATGTGTGTGTGTGTGTGTGTGAGTGTGTGTGTGTACATGCAGAGGGCTCAGGCATGATCAAACAAAGCACATCCAGGTACAGTGTGCCATCTGTACTCCCCCCACAACCCCCAAAAAATGTACTCTCCCCCGCCCGCTCCATCTCCACGCAGAGTCTTTGCGGTATATGGAGTGTCAGAATGAAAGAGGCCTTGTCTAAGAGGCTAATCCTTGGGCGATTAGTCAACGCGTCTCGATTAAAAGCTGGCAATGCTGCCACACCCCCGTTTCTCAACCCCCGCCCATTGGAAATGGCAGCCCACAGGTGTCCATACAATGTGTCTCATTACAAAAAAATGGGTGGAGGGAGGTGGGTCGGCAGTGACTTTCACATGAGGCAGCAGAGGTGCCTTCACAAAAGGCCTGAAAGCAGCTCCAGGAGTGCAAAGTTGTGTTGTTTTTTTTTGTTTTTTTTTACCATGCTGGCGTTAAATGAGCTTTTCCTTTCTTGAGAAAGTAAGAACCAGAAAAGTCAGTAATCGAGTGAAAGACTGAGTGAAAGAAAGAAGTGGGACATGTATTTTTGACAGATTATCCCTTCATCAGTCGCTGTTTTCTGTAAACAGCCGTTTTGAAGTGGAAGGATTGAGAGCAGAGACAGGTATTTCACCTAATCAGCCTCATACAGCCTCGCTTTCCATCAGCGTAAATACCTCATCTTAAGGGCATCGCCGTGCCAGAACATGCCTTTAATGACTAAAATATTCTGACTTTGATGAAACTGTACACAATGAGGTGTACATAAACTTTATATCCCGGTGCTCAGAGGGAGCTTCAGTGCACAAATGGGCACCAACTGTTTGTGTTGAAATACATGACTGAGACTTAGTCTATGAAGCATTTTTATGCTGTGATCTTTACAATTGTTAATCACCATATTTCAATTGTGGGCAGGTGATATGCTAGTCTTTCCCATTAACTTGAGGAGAGCAGATTCACAGTCGGGTGACCTCTGTCTTCACCCGTAGTCAGATTACTTTTGTTGTAGTGGTAACAAACATAAACGTGTGGTCAACAACATGAAAAGGTCCCAGTTTGGTTAGGTTTAGGAAAAGATTGTCGTTTAGGTCAACCTATGTTAAGTATCGTTATATTCAGGGACTCAGTCTCCTGGGTCAAAGTTATATCTTTATTCAACCAATCCTGAAGTCCAACAGCCCCTGCATGGGCTTTCTGGCTATATACCACACCGCCTGACATATATGAATGCGTGCTATTTGGACACATCTGCTCTCTGCAGAAGTTAAGAGGGACAACTGACATAATTGGACTTTGGTGTATTCACTGCACACAATTACAATGTGTAAAATATTGTAAATTGTACACAGACAAGAGCTTAATTCCTCCATTGTCATTGTGAGTTCAAGCCATCTTTCTTAATCTGCTTCTAGTTAACCAGTGGCAGCCAGAGTATCAGGAAATGACCTTCGGCCCTGGGGACAGACTACTGTACTTCCCCAATCACATCCATCGTGTGCCTAACCTTGAATGAAAGCTCCGAGGGGGAGGGCTGTGTCTTTGGAGACCGGACACAGAGAGGAATCACTTACCACTTTCCCCAAGAGACCCCACTGGAGTTATACAGAGGAGGGATTCAAATAACAATGGCAGGAGGGAGGGGCTGAATGCTTCCTGAGATCACATGTTGTTCAGACGACCACAGCACTTGCCAACCAGCCAGCCGGGCCGGCTGTACGTGGAGGTCCACAGGGTGAGAACACACATGGTTCGAGTTTGGCTCTGTGTAGGACCGGGAGGAAAGAAGGGGCCTGGTAACAGGAACCCTCCAATTCTCACTTCCTGCTTCTGCTGGAAACGTGATCCGAGTGCCCGTCGTGCCCATCAACACAGAGCGCAGTGTTGTCCGGCAGCCGAGGGGATAGCATGTTTCGTGCACGGGGACGCCCCATCACGCCAAATCAACCTGTCAGCACCCTGAAACTCTGAAGGCTGGTATTTCCCTAATGAACTGGGAGGAACAAAGACAATCCCATTCAATCACGCTGCCAATCCTCCTGTGCCACGGCGGCAGGATAGCTGACAGTGCGGAAGCAGGGGGTGATAACTGAATGGCATCCATCTGGATATGAAGAAGGAAGATGTGAGGAGTGTTTTTTTTCTCTTAAGGGGAACCTGGTTATCAACAACATACAGTAGGCAGATATTTACAGCTCATGAGTGTAGCAACGGAGGGCTATACGTGGGTTAAGCATGGGGAGAGGCCATAATTACGGGCTTGTGCAAGCATCTTAATTGCTTTTACTACCTGAAAGTCAAATCGGTGTCACTTAACCTGTTCCTGGAGGAAACAACTCCAGCTGACCTCCCCAGCCCTCCCTGACGGGCGGAAGATGACTCAACACCGAATACCACAGGTTACATTTGGTCAAGTAAACACACCCCGCTCATAAAAAACACTCGAAAGGGCGCACATGCACGCACCAATCACCAGCAGTTTTAGCTAGTAGCTAAAGTAGACGAAGATGAAAAAGACTGCAGGAAATTGAGCAGTTCAACAAAAGATGCATGGGACAAAGCGCGTGCCTCAGTGTGTCCATGTGTGCCGCGTGTGTTTGCCAAGGCCCTAGCTCCATTGTTTATGCTCTGCTGTGTCTGGGTCAGCAGGGTTCTTGACTGAATTCTTGCCCCAGCATGCAGAAAGTTTTAACAGTGTTGTTGCAAGGAGGAGGAATGATTACATTATAAAAATACACCACACCATATGTCCTAGTGAGAGCCTGAAACCACACGATGACATACAGTAGAATCCAGCAGGCCTTCTCCAGGCCCTGCTGCTGAGCTGACGCAGCCTCGCAGCGGCTTTTTGTGCCGATCCGCTCACCTGAAGTTATTTCCAAGTAGGGAGAACAAGACGGAGCGACTTACGAGACGGCAAACGCTTATTCAGCAAGAACGGGAAAAAAATTGGACCGAAAGACACCACAAGGAGAGTTTGTGCTTAGCTAAACGTCTGGTTCTCAATCATACTCTGCTGAGATTAAAGTCCGACCAAACACATTAGCGGCTGATTCTTAATGACGTCCACACTTCTCCTTCTTTCTCTTGAAGATGTGCCAGTCGGCGCAATTAGCCGAAGTTTCTGTACGTTCGGTTACAGAGCGAGGCACTGTGAGAAAGGTGCAGACGGGGGAAGAGTAAATGCAAATGTGGCTGTGGCACCAAAGGTCATTAGTGCTGCTTCTCACACGCACAAACATGACACGAGCGAGCGAGAGATGGCTGTTTGCATACAAAGTTTCTCCTTTTTTTTTTTGCGTGAACCTTCCCACACAAGCTCAACCTGGTCGGGAGCCAGCCGGTTACCTCGATCAGAACCTCGCCCTCTTTCTTCCCGTCTCCATTTCACTCTCTCTGTGCTCTCCTTGTGTCTCACAACAAGATGGAGCATGCTCACTGTAAGCCTCTTGGGGGGTGAAAGGGATAGGGAGATTAAATTTATTTTGAATTCCTTCCCCTTAATGTGGCAATTACCCCCCCTCCTCCTCCTCCCTTCCCTCTCCCTCACCTCTCCTCTCTTCTCCGAGTGGCACAGCATGGAGTCTGTTCCAGAGCACATCTCGTTTATGTTTTGTACACAGAAAGCATTTTCTTTCACCCCGAGTCGAAACTCAAACTTCACAGCAGAAATGGCGTGCCTCTCATTCAATTTAAGGCGGATTAGATGGGTGCGTAGTATGAATTGAGTACGATTTCTTGGTTTGAGAAGGATAAGAAAGGATCCGGTCCGAAATCGCTGATAGTTCTCACTTTGCGTGCTTGTATCATAGTGAGAGCTGACATGCAAAACCACTGACTTCAGAAAAAATGGCTTTAAAGGTGCAATATGTAAGAATTTTAGTTTATATTCAAAAGAAGGCAGACATCGCTATGACTGCTATATCCCAAAAACCTGGCAACTTGCAACAAAACAATCGACATAAGTAGCACTACAGGCAAGGAGAAAAATGTGTCTTTCAGATTTAAGGGTGAACTGTCCCTTTAAACTTTTCTCAATGAGACAAAACTGGATGGCTAAAAGCTCTAAAACCATAATTCTATGCTTCTTAATCACACCGTTTTGCAGCGTCATAAGCCTGGTCATTTGTGTCTAATCTCCCTAAGCAGATCAGAAACCGTGTGTGTTTGTGTGTGTGTGTGTGTGTGTGCATGACGCCCGTGTGTGTTTGCCGTGCAAGATGCTGCCGGCGCCTTTTTTTTTTTTTTTTTCCTGCATCCAATACAAAGGTCAGGAATGCTAAGGTCAGCAACGCTACAGTTACAAAAGTGTCTGATTGTGACGTCCGAAAATCCCTGATCCGAACCACTTGTGTAACACAAAACCGGCCTGGGGATGTGAGATTTTTTCTCGACTCAACTTTTGTGCCACTTTTCAGCGCTCCGACACGGCCTCTCCTTTGGGTAATGAATCCCACCGAAAAGGCTCCGTTTCCCTCTTTTCTTTGGCTGGAGGGGCTAGTCGCAACCCCCCTTTTCACTGCATTTTCACACATTCAATGCATCCAAAATGGTCTCGTTTTCTATCAACTAAGCTTCTTAATTGACGGTTCTATACAGCGGGGGGATTAGCCGATAAGAGGGGGTGAAGAAAGAGAGGGAAAGCAAAACAAAAAGAGGAAGTGAACGGTCAGTCGGGGTGGAGGGAGGGCGGGTGGCAGGACACCAAAGGATTACCACTGTCATGGGTTTCTGTGATAAAAATATGTCTTCAGATGTATGGGGAGAGAAGGAGGAAGAACTTTGAGGGGCATCCAAGAAAAATGTGTGCTATCAGGCACCCTCTCTCCGGGAGAGGACGGAGGAAGGCCACTGCAGTGAGAATTCAGTATTTCCTCCACCAGTAGCTGCAGTTAATACACTCCCAAGGACCTGAAACTATTTCCATCGGCCTGACTTCGATGCTCCCCCTCTCAACGCTTGGCTCGCATATCTCCCGCTCTCTTTTTCTTTATGTTACTTCACATACTTCGCTGCCCAGGGCCCCGTTTCGGGTGCTAAATATTTTGCTGCGCTGTAATGCTCTAATCGGTTCTTTCCATTGTTTGCCGACTTGCCAGCGCGTTCTGTGATTTGATGAAAGTCGGGCCGTAAAAGAAGGTTTTCGTGCTGCTGCGAGATCTCCGAAACTCTTTAGAGCGGAGCTGCAGAATGACTAAGTGCAACAGGGACTGATATAGTGTGTAACCTGTGAGCAGCAAGCACACACACATTCGCACAGTCTCGGAGTGCCAGCTGTGCCACTGACGTAGGTGGAGTCCGAGTATCAAGCCAACACAGGCCTTTATAATGGTGCTAGATTTATAGGTGTGGCGCCTTGTGTTCTATATCTAATTACAGATTTTTTACAGTGATAGCATGTTAAGCGAAATGTAATACAAGCGCGTTAGAGCCATTGCTTTTGACCTAGACATAGCAGCCCTACCTTTTAATTTGACAATATAGGGTTTCAGCCGAAAGAAGGGCTGATATGCTTCCTCCTCAGGGGTGCACAGGTGATGTCGCTGGCACAGGAGGGATTTTAGTTTTTGTCTTTCAGTCCTTTTTCCTTCAACCTCCTCGCTCACTTTCACACACATTTTATTTTTATCTATTGGATTTTTATCTATTTGTATTGGACAAACAAAAGGTGCCATTAAGTTGCACGCCTTCCCTTCTAACAATATTTAATTAGGTTAAATCAGGTGAAAAATGGCCAACTCCGACTCCAGGGAAATTCCAGCTGGGGAATGACTGGGGCTGCAGGGCAGTGGGAGGGGTTTCGGTGCAGTGGAGATGAAAGCCGAGCTTCACGTCTCTTTTGATGGATTGGTACAGACACAGGGGAAACTTTACACGCTGTTTATTTGACCATGCTTTCCGCATGCACGTATCGTATTAAAAACCACAAGTGTAGGGAGAGGAGTCAGAAGAAAGGGCTCTTTCCTTCGCTCAACAATACCCGAGCTGTTCGGCCTGATTTATGCGGCACAAAGGTCTCAGCGAGGGAAGAGAAGAAATACACACTCATGCGTCACTCACTGACAGTCCGCGCTGCCGCAGATGATATGCAGCGACACATCGGAGCTGTCGTGTACACAAACACATGTGGCATGTGGACTTTTGCACACACGCTGAGAGCAGCTGAACTGGTGCATCTGTCAGTTGCGGCCATAATCCTCAATCTGACACCTGGCGTTCGGCAAACAATTATAAAGCAATCAAACGAGCAAAATCCTGGTGGTGTTGAAATCGTGATAAAAGGCCACAGCGGTTGGACGAGAAGCGCTGCACATCCTCTGAAACACAGGCGTGTTAGAACAATTATCAGATTTGAGCGAGCTCAAAAGGGGCACGTGCATAAATCTTGTGACCTGCATGTGTTCTACATCTGCTATGAAATTCCCAAAGACAAAAACACGTTTTTATATCTGACAGCAGTATTAAACATCATAATGCGTCAAACTGTGCCTCAGCTAAGTTCTGAGGAGCGCTGGTCTCCATGCGCCCTGACATTTGCAGAGCAGATGTCTTGATTAGAGCATAGAGAGAAAAATCTGTCATCCCTCCCGACGGGACGAGGGGCGTGACAATGCACAGAGACAGCTTTGGACATGAAAACAGCAAAGTGGTTGACGCTGAAAACGTTTTGTTTTCTAAAAGCAACATAGTATTCAGATGATTCAACACACAGGACAGCAGACTGTTGATATATCAGGCCCGGGGTGACATGGCCTTAAAGGAGACCTATGGTGTTTTTTTGTTTTTTTTTGTGCATGTGAAAGATCTTGAAAGTTAAAAAGTCTGCACCAACAGAAGCTCCTCTCTCCTGCAGAAAACACTGCTCCTGAAACGCCTCGTCAGTAGTCCCACCTTTAATTCTGTGACTCTGTGACATCACGATACATTGTCATGTCACCCATTTGCATAATTTATGCCTAGAGGCTAGTTTAGCCCATGAGACTTGATTGTAGCACAGCTGCTCCTTTGTTGCTCACGGTGCTGGGTCAGGCGTGTGTAAGCTGACCAATTAGAGCAGACTGGGTATGCAGGAGGCGGGCCTTAAAGAGACAGTTTGCTAAAACAGAGTGTTTCAGACGGAGGGGGAATATAGAGCTGCAGTATGGACTAAATGAGCATTTTGAGCATTGAAGCATGGATTCTAGTAGTAACCCAAAGCAAAATATTGTAGCTTTTGACCAATAATCATTAGTAATTGGGATATATTGACTAAGTGGATAAAGACAAGTAATCAAACAACAAGACCTGTCTGGAAAATTCTGAAAACATTCTGCATCACTTTACTCTCATGCCACCTTTAAAACCAGAAAAAGACAAAACTTGTGCCATATGACGATATCCCATTATCCAAAATCTACAACAAATGCATTAAAAAAATGGAAAACTGGATTAAGTCTAAGATGATTAGTAAGAAAAGTAAAAAGACCACCCTCGTTTGCTGTAAAAACCAAAAGCTGCACGAAAACCCGCGGGTCTCGTGTCCAATCACATCTCACAGATCAGACTGTTTATGAGACAACCTGTAAAGACCAGAGGCAAAGGCTCGGCCACATGTTTTACTGCTCTGTTTGAATAATCAGGTACAAGTAAAACAAACAGCAACAGAGGGGATGTTTAGCAAGGAGCTCAGGGTCCAACTCCGAGGTAATAAGTGTTCATTAGTTTTAATAGCCCGGCTCCAGGACCAAATGAAATGAAGACTAGGAGACCGCGTCCAGCTAATGTAAATAAACGCCAAAATCTCCTCCACTGTCCATCTTGAAAAATGTTCTCCCACTTTCTTTACAAACTGAGTCAGAGCAAAGCAGGAACAGGAAGATTTTGCCAAACGGTACAGTACTTACGACTGAAAAGACATTTAGGCCCCATCAGAGAAAACTTGAACCTGGATCCTTTTTCTCTCCGCTTCCACTCTAGACTGCTATACCAAGCCTGCAAACCAAAAATGTGCAGGACGCGAGTCAAGGATTGTTTAATCTTGAATAAACGTTAAAAAAATATGTATCTCCAGTGACCCAGCCGTCATGTTTTAAGCCGATGTTAGTCCAACGAGCAGATGCTGGTGTTTGGTGGCACATCTTGATTCCACCTGAGCCCAGAGAGAGGCGCTGCGAGACGGGCCCAGTGGTCCAGATGGGCCCCCCCCCCCCAAAACCAACACAGGCCTGAACGTAAACATGGCTTGGGTCTGGTTGTGAAGAGGGAGACCCCGTTTATTTATGGACATGTCTGGGTCTGGGACACAATTATAGAAAGATAGATAGAGGAGATGAGGGACAAAAGGGAAAAATGGCAGGAAAGCGGAGCGTCCAAACTCACACGTGGGCGACTTCAAGCGTGAGATCTGGCCCGCCGAGACAGTAGTAGCTGGATATTAAGTGTGCCTGAGCCGACACACTTTCTTATCTATGGACTCGGTCCAATGTACAAACCGTAAAAGTACAACAACTTGCTCGTTTGAGGAACTGATCGATCCCTCCGTGACGTCAAACGCGCTACGAATGAGTAACTGGAGCTATTGGCTGCGGAGCGGCAAAAGTAGAGAGAGGGTGCAAGGCCAGGGGGGGGGAATTTAAAGAATTTTCCCGTGTGCTTACCGGTACAAACCCAGCCCACCACAGGTTTATAAAAGTGCGGCTTTTCATCTTCACTGCGCTCCCTTCGACTGTATCTGTTTAATCTAGACTTTTTACAATAGGGTTTTACAGCTTGATAGCCGGGCCACAGAGACCCAGACATCATAAGGTGTTTTTTATGGTGCGTGCAGCTCCTTTATGACCGGGCCAAACATCATTGCGTTACTGTACAGTGCCGGGGGGGGTTGGGTAGTTCTGCAGAGGAGGAGCGAGGTGGGTCATTTTGGGACCAAGGTGGTCAGGATGAAGAAGCACTGAGGAGAATTATAGGTCACCGGCAACTCAAACGCCGCAGCTTAGACGACAGTGAGGCAGTCTGGCAGCTCATCTCACAAAACAACTATCCATCATGAAAAACAAGTTACACAATGAATCAGCCGTTATGGGAGGCTCCGCAGGATGTTTGTCTGTAAGGGAAGACAAATCATCCGTCATTTACTAATCACATAATCAGTATATGGAAGAGGATTAGGGCCAATGAATCATTTTTGGGGGTTTGGACTTTTATCTTCAAAAATCTGGCTTCAAACTCTGAATTTTGACTTTTTTCCCTCAGAGATCTGACTTTAATTTTGAGATTGAAGTCATGAAAAATAGTTCAAAGTCACAATTCAGACTTTTTTCCCAGAATTTTGACTAAAATCTCAAAATTAAAGTCAGAGAAAATAGTTTTAAGTCACATTTATGCAGTTAAAGTCAGACTTTTGAGTTTGAGTTTAGAGTTGTGACTTTTTTGCTCGCAGATTTAATCTCAGTATTAAAATCAGAGCAAAAAAAGGCTCTCAGAAAAAGGTCAGAATGCATTTTTTTCCCTAATCCTCTTATACAAACGTGCATATATCAGCTATAGAAGCTACATTTAACTTGTGTTTGGTGACATGACTGTGAAAGGCGTCCTCTCGGTGTGAATGTTCTCCGCTCGTCCCGCTCCAGCATTGTTACGACATTGCGCAGGGCAGTAAAAGTCGGGTAGGTGATTAGCACTGTGGCCTGAGACGGCGCGTGCGCGCACACACACACACACAGAATCATAAACATTACACAATCGCGGCAAACATACGAGCAGCTTCAGCTAATTAAGACCACGCTGCCTTTTAATGCCTGTTTATATCTGACTCTTAAATGAACGCTGCCCCCGGAGCTCCTTCCAAAACAGCTCGGTCGAAGGAGCAGGGCAGGGGGAGGAATGGAGGTGATAGTGAAGGAGGGATGAAAATTACAGCAGGAGGAGGAGGAGGAGGAGGAGGAGGGGCTGGCAGTGCCACAAGGCAGAAAGGTCATTCTTGAGTTAAAAACAAAAATTGCTGGTAGACCGTGCCATTTAGTCAGAAGACGGTGTGTGTGCATTATTTAGCAGAACCTGTTTCATTAGATGATCTGGGAAGGTAAAACTTCTGAGGCGTAAAGATTATCAAACGTGCTGGCCTGTTTCAATTTCTTTGATCTTCATGATTCGGTGAATGATTGAACGCGGGCGAGGGGAGAGGGAACTTTAATACCTCTCAATCAGTACCATGTGGGGCTTTATTGGTGCGCTGCTGCCTTGGCGGGCATGAAGGACATGGAGACCCAGGGGGCAGAGGGACTGGCTATCGCTCGCTCACATCGTTAAAGTCGATAAGCTGGCAGCTGGCGGGAGGGAAACTTGCCATCAGTAACCACAAGGTCCCCGACCACTTCACTCACATTTTCCAAAAAAAAAAAGAAAAAAAAAAAAAAAAGAAGCTGTTTGTCTCAGTCTGCTCTGCCGTGGTTTCAACCGGACTCGGCACCCTCCAGAATGAGTAGGGTCTGCCGCGTGGCGCCGCGGCTCTGGAAAAGTCCGGCCTCACCTGGGCGACCTCTGACCTGTCCCCCTCACGGCCACCGGGCTCTCCACGAGGCCTCTGAGTAACAGTAAAACATGTGAGACCTGCCTTTACAGGTCACCCGGCGCACGTAACCCACAACTAATACACGATTTCTAGAAAATGTCACAGCTGTAATTATATTTGCTTGCGGATCACCCTTTTAATAAGCGCAGATTTTTGGGTTTCAAGTTGCAGCTTGTACGGCGAATCGGGGATTTACTGAGAAGGTGGCGCAGGCATGTGTGTGTGTGTGTGAGGGAAAGACAGATGTCTGGTGGAGGCTCGGTTGGCAGAGTTTACAGTGGAGGAGCTAACAGAGGAACACACACAAACATATACGTACCCACCTCGCGCAAACGCACTGAAACCTGAGCTTACGACAGCCGCTGCCCGCCTCATGTGTGTTCATGTACGTGTGTGTACGTGTTCAACCCCGGCTATAAGACGCTCTCTCCACAGCTGCCCCGACACACGTGCACCCCATTTGGCGCTGCAGCACCGATCGTAGGGCGACGTAGTTATTCATTTTCATTGCGCTACGGTTCCCCCCTGATTTTTCTAATTGGGGTGCTGCCAACGTTAGTGGAGGTTACCCGTGCACTGGAAGGGTGTCGAGCAGAGAGCGGTCGGGTTGCTGCGTACGGCTTGAAGGCCCGTTAAAGGAGCTGCTGCCACTAACAACACCCCATTAACGTCAACCGCAGGGAGCGCAGAACCGTAAGAGAAAGTTATGGAGAAAGGCTCGCCGTGCGATGCTTTATTGCACTGCTGCAGAATGTGGTTCACGCAGCAGCCGGCATGTGCCATCTGAGGTTGAAAAGGTGCAAAAAAAAAAAACATGCAGCTAATGAACAATTGTTTTTCCTAAAGAATGGCTCGCCTGCAAAGTACGGAAAGACTCCAGAGAGTTTGAAGTGAATTATTAACTCGAACAGTAGACGGAGGTTTGCCTTCGCCATCGACTAGACAGATATACAATCAGACTTCCTCCTCGAAGCTCCACCTTGACTTGCTCACTCTACCCGCTCACAGTGTCTGCCATAAACAACAGCTTGGGGAAAAAAAAAAACAAAAAAAAAACGTGGATCTCTTCCCTAAAAGTAAGAGAGCGCCCACAGTACCCGCCCGCCTTGGACGCGTCTGGTCAGGTCCCCCTTCAGCTCGGCTAACCCGCAGTAGCTGTTATCAAAAGCTGCTGAAGGATTTAGAGCATCGAATGATTACGGAGAGATGAGTTACTTTTGGAGAACCGGAGAAGGGATGGGGAGAAAGATAAGCAACTGGGAGCAGCAGTGTCGCAACCAAACCATTGACTCTTGTTGCGGGTTTTAGCGCTGGCACTCAAGAGGGAACGAGATCTGACGCAGGCACTAATGTCAACAAGCTCTCCGCAGAGAGGCTGAGAGTAAACTGTGGGCTCGCACTTTCACTGAAAAATAAATAGAAATCGAAAAAAAACAAAAAAGAACAGGAGCAGAGGCAAATAGTGGCCGGGCGGCTCAGATAAGGCCACGGTTTGGAATTTGATGTTGGTTTTCCTCAGAAAGAAAGTAGATAAGAGAGATCCGGAGGAACCGCGCGCAAAAATATTACAAAGGTTATGCAGACGTTTGGGTGTGTGTGTGTGTGTGTGTGCACAGCTCTCTTCAAGGTGGCTAAAGTCCCCTCAGTGACCAACCTAAAAGCAGAAATCTGATTAGCTGTAGCTTAAGAACAACTTGACATACACAGCAGGAGGTGTGGCTATGTGTTTAAAGTACACACTTGCTGCCCTGATCCACTTATTCACCTAACATATACCTGCACACATGAAACGCAGCACGAGGTTTGTGCGGACCGTGCCGCATGTGCACACGGGTTACACAACGCCGAAGATTAACGATTCGCTTGTGATTACAACTTCTTCCCATGACACCATTTTCCCATAATCTCCACCTGACAGGAACCTGACGAACGACATATTCTCAGATCTGATTTGCAGAGAGCGAAAATTTGGTCAGCGCTCAACAATGAAGCGCAACACAGCGAGAGGAAACGGAAGGCAGGGCCCGTCCAAGGTGTGCGGCGAGAAACATAAGATTCAATGATAAGAAGGAAGTTCACTCAGAAGGGGTAAGATAGTTTTCGGCAGTGGTTGCGAGGAGCTAAACAGATCCGAACGCGCAGAAAAACGTCCCTTTTTGCCAAAGTTTTATAAGTTTTAACACATGCACAGAGCTATAAACAACCACAATTATGAGCCCGGACGCCATGTGCCAACATCCACACATAAAAGCCACCTGTGGGAACTAGACTGTAGGTGGATTTATCCTTGTGCGATTACTGTCAATCAAAGGCTGCCCCACCTGTTCCTGAAACATGTCACCTCGTATCTTCCCTCTTATTCATTCTGCGCTCTGCAATGTCTGAAATTTCACAGACGAGGGGGAGTGAAGCCAAAAAAAAAAAAAAAAAAAGTTGTGATTTAGATCTGTGCTGCGTTCACACTGTCCTCCAGCTCGTTTTCTTTGCCTTTTCTTCACGACGGTGAATTTAAAAACGGTATCGCCAACTTGGCCCGAGGTTATGCTGAAGAACTCTGCACAAATTAAACGACTCCGTCGGTTCAGCAGCATCTCAAGCAGCCAGGCCGGTATAAAGGGGTATGAGAGCGACAGATGTACAGAGTGAACAGTTGGCTTTATTGAAGTTCACTGCGAGTTTATCAGCGTCGGCGCACACAGAGGCACGCGGCCACTTTGATCTTCAAAGGGAGATGAGCACGAATGAGGGGCAATAAGAAGATAATAATGCCAATCGACATCCATTACTCCATAGATCACAGGGTTACTTCAACATGCTAAGTAGCCTTTACTCTCAGGAGGGAGGGAGGGGGCGGCACATTTAACGGTCCCACAGTGCCATCTAGTGATAACATGTGAGACTGAAGAGACCCACAGACATGAGCTGGGCAGTGGTTGACATGTTCAGACCCCTTGGCTTGAGTAGAAGTGTCAAAGCCACACTGTGAAAATATAAAGTATGAAAAAGTAAAAGAAATGCTCCCTGTATGAATGTGCATGTTGCATTTTACTAGTGCAGATGTTCTTCGTGTGCCGTTGGGTAGTTTAATCGACAGCAATGATGTATAAATAAAATCATCCGTGTTTGTTGTGTTAAAACTTTTCACGAGCCTGTTTCAGCTCTGCTTTCTAGCGAAACTGGGAGGGAATTTTTATCTAACTGAAAGAGAAACACACAATCCCTCAATTCATCGGAAACATTCAGCATAACCACATCTGGAAGGGCATGACAAACTGTCGTCTGAAAAGTGTCAGTACCAAAAGCTGTCGGGTCAATGTAGCGGAGTCAAATGTGCAATACTGCCTCTGAGATGTAGTTGAATAGAAGTATAAATTGGCATGAAATGGAAATATTTAGTGAGTAAATGTACTTGGTTACATCCCAACACTGAGTGGTGAGTGCACTGTAACCTTTACACAATGATGAACAAAACAAATTTATTGAATAGTCTGTGAAATACCCTTTAGGAAAGATTTCAGATATTAAATAGTAACGGGTTAAAGACGAATGCTTGTCAAATATCACTCAAAAAAAAAGGCAGAAAACTGTTCTATGTGCAGGAGAGGATGTCGTCTTATGCAAGAGCGTCACCTTGTGGTTAATACAGTCAACTGTAGTGCAGTGGTATATTTTACACAGCGAGTAGAGAATGGAGCTCTGTTGGTAACGACAGCTGAGCCTTGAGCAGACAGCTGAAACACTTTGACCTGAAGAGATGTCCAACACAAAGCAGATCTTTAGACGTGTGTCCACTGTCATGCCACTTAGGAAAAGACATCCATCTGTAGTTCAGTGCATGTTAAAGTAAAGAGGTGCACAGTGGAGTCTCCCAGTGTGTCTCGAGATAAACTCTGACCTCTAGTGGTGTTTAAAGTTGTTGCTTTGAAGCAGCGTCAAGGAGCCTGAAAAAACTAAGGAAGGCTCATTACGTCACTGAATGTTGCTCTGGTGCCGGACTGGTCTGTCAGTTGTATTGAAGTCTACGGGAGAAACACACTGAAACCCAACATATCTACGACATATGACCTCTGATGAAGAAAGACCTTCCAGAAAACACTTCAGAGTTAACAGCTGATATTTTCCCCCAAATGACGGACATGGTCCGGTCAGATAACCCTGACGGGACCGAAGGAACTGTTCCCAAATGGAATCGAGGACAGATTTCAGTACAGCCGTCACCAAGGTCCGGCACCAAAACAAGGCCCGGTGATGTAATGACCTTCCCTTCCCTGCTCCAGTGCACCTGTTTCAAATGAATGTTGGGAGCATGGGAACATTCAGCTTTTAGGTTCGATGCTCTCCAGTAAGTTTCCTGAATACCTACAACTGTCAGCTCATATAAATCAGGGCTGAGAACATGGCTGTTTATTGCGGAATGTAATAAGTTAGATACATAACTTGTTTTTGATCTGTGACCATTCATTTGCATACTTTAGTTTGTATTGTCCCCTAAATGCTATTTCTTTGTATGACTTTTGCTTGTTATCAGTTTTGTTTTTACTGTTTTCATGAAATTTTGATGTTTTGATTGCCTTGTGTCTGAAAGCTGCTACAGAAATAAACTAGTCATGCCTTTCACAATAAGACATGTACCTCAAGTCAAGATTTAATCAAAGGAATTAGGACTTGGTCACATGAAAAAAAGTTACTGTTTAGTGACCGAAATTTGTAATTAAGAAGTGCACAATGTTTTTAGCAGACAGACTTTATACAGAGACGGCAAAAATCAGTAAATCGGTAAATACATTTTCAACGTTTTCAAATTAGCACTTTCCAACATAAACATGTTCTGTGTGGGACTGAATGAACATCTTTTTTAATAATGATTAATTACTTTCTGTCACGTTCATCGTCATTGCTTTGGTTTTGATAGTTTTGATCAAATATCATTGGAACAGCATCATTTATGCTAAGTTTAAAATTATGTTATTATTAAAATTATATTATTATTATAAGCTATTATTAAAATCCATGCAGAACTTTTATTTTCGACGTTTCTGTGACTAATGACATTTGAGCAAAACTGACATTGTTACACTTATATTTCCTAAAACACAAGCAGCTTTCTGGGGATTTTTTATTTATTTATTTTTTTTCAAAATGTTGAATATTCTTCTCTGTAACGCGCTTCTGAGAAGAAGATTTAATATTGATTAAAAAACATTTGTACATTTTGTATTCCTGATACTGAAACGTGGGGGTTCAAATAGGACATTCAATTACCAAAGCTTAAATATGATAATATCATATTTGGAGTCATAATAGTGGATAAAAAAAGGGGGGAAATGGTGTTAAAATAAATAAATAAATAAATGAATAAAATACCCTGATTATTAAGGGTAAACAATTCATCCACAGATTTTAAATGTATTAATGCCAAAACAAAAAAGTATTCACAAATGACTTAAAAACCTTGAGATTTACCAAACTATCCTTTTGTTCTGATAATATCTCTGACTTTATTTAGTTCTTTTTACATTTTTATCAGTTGTGCTTTTGTTTTGATAAACCTCACGATAAGACTGTAAATATGTACTGAATACTGTAACTGCCAGTCACTGATTATAAATAAAGGTATAGGGGGAAAAAAAACATGTTCGATGAATGAATTAGCGCCACAGATCTTTAGTGGATGACTGAAGAAAACGCAGCCCACGAAGCCATTTTCATGTTACAACCTACGTTGTCCACAAGGGGGCAGCAGAGTATAATAAATACACCGACTACAGTCTGCACTGCCGCACAGCCACCTTTTCTCAATGCCATTTTAAAGAAAAAACAAACCTTACATGGAATATAACTAATGATTTTTTATACCATAGAACAATTCATGCTGCTTGTCACGATATTTTTATCCTCTCAACCACGACCGACATCAGAGGACATAAAACATCCTTCTCTCCTCCGCAGCCTTCCTGCCTGCTGGATGGATGGATGGATGGATGAGTGATGCCCGGTGATGACAGCCTGTCGCCTGGACAGTCTCCAGCAGATTCAGCTGTCATTATGGCACTTTGGTGCTGTAGGCTTATCTGTGCCTCCGGTCGGGGAGGGGGGGGTTGACACTAACAGCCACTTCTTCCACTCTGGCAGCATTTGTCTGTCAGAGAAGGAGGCTCAGGGCTGAGCTGCCAGCCAACAATCATGCTGGTGGCACCTTCTAAATGATAATTGACAGCATAGCTCGATCTCGTTTACTCTCATTTTAACACTGCTAAAAATTAAAAAAACGGTCAGCCAGTGTGTGTGTGTGTGTGTGTGTGTGTGTGTGTGTGAAATCCTGTGCTTGTGTAGGAGACCGGTCTCCTACACAAGCACAGGATTTCACACACACACACCCACACACATGCGGCCGTCTGAGGAGCCTGGTGGTCTTGCTGTGTCCCCGGGGAGGGCACGCAGGAAATTTCACGCTCCTCTTCACACTGAAAATGTCTCCTTTATCCTCCCCACTGAGAAGGAAAGAGAAAAGGAGGGGGGGGGGGGGTGAGGAGTGAAAAGAGTGGCTCGATGGAGAGGGAGAAAAAAAAAGATGAGAAACCGCTGAATGAGGATGGCTCACTTGTGTAGGTGTGACTGGCTGCCGGCAAAAGCAAAAAAAAAAAATAGGCCGAATGTGGTCACAGGTTCGCTGGAATGTGACATTTGCGAGAACACAAAGGGAAGGAATTTTCCCTCCAAAAAAAAAATAAAAAAACTGAGAGAGCACGGAGGAACTACAGAGGTCAGTTTTGTTGAGAAGAAAAAAAACAGGAGGAGGAATGCGCGGCATTCGAAGCATCGAGATCGGTTTTGATATTTGTTTTTATCGCGTGCGAGGGCAGGGTTGAGACACCTGAACGCACCCTTTTCATTCTTGCCTGCTTGCGTTTATGCTTAACCTAGCAGAGCCTCGGCCTGTTCTTTTCTTTTCTTTTTTTTTGTGCAGATCCTGGTGGTGTGGTGGGCGGTGTACGCAGCCTTCTCCTCGTGGCTGAATGGAGCGCTGTCTGTCTTGCGTCCGGGGCCCCGACAGAGGTGCCCCTTGTGCTGCACTGTGTGTCTTTGCTGTTTGCTTTTTTCCTCGCCTGTCCTCCGCCCATCTTTCTCCCTTTCACCTTTCCGCGCCTCTCCATCTCCAATCTCCATCTCTACCTCTGCAACTCTTTGCTCTGCAGGGGCTCAGACGGGAGGGAGGTCGAGGACAGGAGGGGACGGGACGGGATTTAAATAAGTGTGCCAGATGCAGAGGGAGGTTTTTAAATCGGAGCGCACGAGACCCAGAGGCATCGCTTTCGAAAGAATCGCCCCCCGACTCCGGTTCGCCACTTCCTCTACTCTCACTTAAGCTGTCTGTCTCTCTCAGCCTCCCACTTCCTGATAACTCCCAAAGTGGGGCACCACACACACACACACACCCTCTAAGTTGTGGTTTTTCCTCTGTAGGAAATCAGCAATCTGCTGCCATTACCCCACCAGCACTTATTTACTCCTCCTCTCTCCTCCCTCCTTTTTTTTTCTCCTTTTAAACAAAGCGCCTCTCCCCTCATGAGCATCATTAGACAGAGAGGAGACAATCGGTGGTAGGTCAGTGGAAAAGAAAAGCGGCGCACAGGCGGTGGGCGACAGGCCAGAGGGTGGGTGGGTGGGGGGGCAACACAAAGTAGCTAATTAGTCTGACGTGGTGGTCTGGTGTCATGGCATCCGAGGAGATGATGCCTCGACGGGGACGAACCGGTCTCCTCCGAGCTGACGTTCAGGACGTCGCCCCTGTCAAATTCTGGGCAAACTGAAGAGACGGCTGCTCACAACATGACACATTTCTTAAGCATATTCGTCAAAAGGGGCACGGCGTAGTTTTGGGAGAAGAAATTCAAGCTCAGAATATTAATATTAACGATATTAATGAGGTGATGACACAGCCAATAACTGATGAAACAAGCTGTTCTCAGGGGTAAAATAAGGTACTCAGAACACCGTTGGAAGCTAGAGAGGTGGCAGGGTCCGCCACATATAAACAGAAGTAAAACAGTCTGAAACTGTGTCGGGTCAGTTTGTTTATTCAGTTTGCTTCTGGCATAAAAGCTTTCTGTTTCTCTTCCGATTTAACATTTCTTCCGCAAAAAAAACAAAAACACCCACAGTGCACCTTTAAAAGCCGAGAGAAAATCACAAACGGAGGGAAAATCACCGAGAAACTGAGAAAAGAAAAAAAAAAAAAAAAAAAACACACTCTACACAGTGCTCCCAGCTTTTCAGAAACCTCTCTCCTTCTCCCTCTCTCTCACACACACACACATAAACACATAGGCACAAACACATACACCTCGAAACAAAGGTGCCATTTTACTCAGGAAGGGTCAGCAGTTCTCTCCATCAGACAGGGGCTTGTTCTTGGTCAGAGGCTGCTGCCCAATCTCAGGCCACCCTCCCCTGGCTCCACCGGCCCCCTCTGGCCCCCCTCTGGCCCCCACCACCCCGGAGACAAGCTCCCCATTGTTCCAACACCACTAATAAATGACAGTTCTCCTGTTCAGACAAACTTTAGAGCTCATTCTAAACACACACACACACACACACACACACACACACACTGTATAAATAGCGCTCTATATGAAAGGACACAACGGCTTCACTCTCAGGCCTGATATTTCTCATGGAGCTCGCTGAAAGGTTATCTGACAGGATGGATGGATGGAGGGAAGTTTTTGTTCTCCTGATGAGGTACATCGAGGGTGCGATTTAAACGTGATTAACTTCCCTGTCGCTTTTTCCCGAAAACGGTCGTGACACCGAGTTCACCTGGAGGTCACTGCTGCTCAGTCAGCGTTGTCACCTGTGTGCAATGTCACACACACACACACGATACCGAGCCCCGATCAAGGCCAGGGACCCCCGAGGTGGGACTTGAGTTTGGACGTGATATATCACCACTCAACCTAAGCTCATAAACACACCATTAACGCGCTCGACCACAGCAACTCGATCTGTTTACCTTCCCCGCCGTGCTGGGGGACTATCGCCTGAGCGCTGGTGGTGGTGTGGCGTGGTGGGGGGGGTGCACACACGTCGCACACGTCCAGCTCTGAGCAGTTACATTTCCTCGAGGTTCGTCTCTACGCCGTATAAGGTCACTTTCAAGAACTTTGGACTTGCAGACGAGCGGTTTGGACCTCCACAGGATCACTGCGGTGTTTCGAAAGCGTGCGTCTGTTTTCGTCTGACCTGTGTGCGTTTCCTTTAACTGTCCAGTTGACACTTTAAAAAGGTCGTGGAAACTGGTGTGAGGAGCTCAGAAGTTGTTTACCAGATGATAACACAGCGGTTGTTAAGCGACTCTGACCCTGGTGTGTATATGTGGCTCTCCACCGCGGTTCACCACAGGAGTATCACATGACAGCTCATCCAACAACACTCAGCCGTTCGAGGAAGCGACACTCCTGCTTTGGCTATTCTCGGGAGATCAACAAAAGCATCCACGTACAAGTAGACGTATTTGAGACGCTGACTTGACGACGAGGGGTGTGTGTGTG
Organism: Diplodus puntazzo; assembly: GCA_963678695.2. Taxonomy (NCBI): domain Eukaryota; kingdom Metazoa; phylum Chordata; class Actinopteri; order Spariformes; family Sparidae; genus Diplodus; species Diplodus puntazzo. Next base: position 11,931,353 of record OZ023174.1, on the reverse strand, counting down.
TGTGCGGCGCGCAGGACAGATGCAGGGCGAGCAAAGGGGTCACGGCGGCAGCGACATGCTCCCGCTCCACCGTTCGAAAACGACAAAAGGAGGAGGAGGAAGAAGAGGCAGAAGTTGTGAGAAGAGGAGTAGGAGTAAAGAAAAAAAAAAGCCCCAGTGTTTAGTCAAGGCCTGCTCACTGACACAAAGTCTGTCTTTGTCTGCCTCCCAGGGTGCCAGATAAAGGAATTCTTGTGTGTCGGGGGCTCTGACCGAGTTTATTTGACACTTCAGCTCCTTTTGTGAAGCAAGTGTCCCACCGTCAATGCTGGCCATGAGAGTCACTTGGCATTAGACAGAGGGTCCCTCTTCAGTGGAGAAAGGGGGTCTTGTTTGGAGAAGATTTTTAATGGAGGGGGTGTGTGGGGGGTTGCAGAGTTGGAAGGGGACGTGGGGGGCCGGGTCGGTCATTGGTCTGTGCCTTTGCGCTGTGTGCAGACATATAGTGGGGTCTCTGTCCCCCCCCCAGCAACAATAGGTGGAATTCTCCAGGAAGAGGAAGGTGGAGGCCTCACCGGGTGCACCCAGTACGCAGTTATGTCACAGATGGTTCCCTGACCTCAAATGGCTCATAAGAGAGTGCACCTGTAGGCTCTAACTCAAATAAAGCATCTGAACATGAGCATGTTTTGCTCCATGCGTCAGGTACCAGGTGCCAGGAGCCCCCCACCCCATCCAGATACGCCCTCACCTGAATGGAGCCCCCCCCACCACCCTTAGGGAGAGGTGGGATGGGCCACACCTTAGGTCACTGCGCCCGGCACATTTTTTTTTACAGCCACGACAGACACACTGGGCAGTGCAGGTGTGAATGACGGGTGGTAAAGGGTAAGGGGCTGTCAGGCAGTGTATACAAAAAAACAACAACAAAAAACGACCTCATTTAGGGGGCAGAGATGCGCGCGTAATGAACCCAAGAGAAGGTGAACAGGTGAGGCTGATTATGTGGCGCAGGTAAGTGGGTGCCAAACACGCCCCCCTCCACAGACACACACAACACGCATAATGATAATGGCTGTCCCGTGGAATCCCGAGGGAGAGGAGTGGAAGGTGGGAGTGGAGATGTGACCAAATGTGGGGGACAGAACCTGTGGTCCGAACAGCCACCGTAGGTAGAACCGTTTTTTTGTTGTTGTTGTTGTTTGTTTTTTTTTAAATCTAATGTATTCATCTGTTTTCGGAATTGAGTCAACTCCTAATAGGGAAAACCAAAAGAAAAGAAAAAGCCAAATTCATTTTCAGCTCGTAAGACTTCAGTGTAGAAGTCTGTTCTCACGTACCTGCCGGATGAGGAGACGCGTGCTGTCATTATCCCCCCAAAAATGTGCAGGAACATCTGCCGAGCATCGCTTTCAGAATATAATCCAGGATATTCCCTTTTCCTTGCGCCAAAATCCACCAAGCGATTTTTTTCCCCATAAAAAAAAATCAAAATCCGTACCATGCCCACCGGCTGTCCGTGACACCGGCACACACGCGTTAAGTATCCCAAGAGACTCGTCTGTCCGCCAAACGGCGTGTCCGGCACAGTAATGGACACCACTCATCCCGTGTGAGGGACAGTGTTTCCTTATATCCAACGGGACGGTTCGCAGCTGGACTGTTGAATCCATCAGTCGCTGCCATCGTCACACTTTTATCAGTAATAATAAATAATAAATAATAATATCTCCACGTGTGTCAGTGCCGTTATGGCAGCAATTTAATTCCGCTTCACGCGTCCAAAGAATCCGTGCGTAAAAACAAAAACAAAAAAACGATTGGCGCTCAGGCCAACACAAGCAGATCGATCAGCGTGATTACTTCCAACAAGAGGTAAAACAAGGTGGTTCCTCCTCACGGTCCGGTCCGGTCTCGCTGCAGTGCTGGTCTCTCTGCAGGAGCTCCGCTGAGTGCTCTTCGTCGCTGGCGCGATGCACTCCCGTGAAGAGCCTGAGCCGCACTGAGCCATAGTTGGAGCAGAGCGGCGGAGCACATGCAGCCCTCGGCACGACGCAGGCGCGCGAGGCATGACGGTAAATGGAGTTTATTGTTGGAGGCAGCTAAATATTTGAAGACAAGACATTGGTATCAGATTTGAAACTTAAGCAAAAAAGAATAAGGGGGGGATGCATGGAATTATAGTTCAAAATAAGAATAATACTTTTGAATAATATTACCGTAGAAGGTCAAACAGGTTTGAACTAAACTCTGAAAACTTGAACTAACCCTGTTACAAAGAGCAATGTATCATCGTATCATCATGATTATTGTTTTTAAGGGGCACTGTGTTGTTTTGGATAACAACACAAACTCCAAAATGCATTGTTTTCCCCATGACTGAAAATCAAGCAGTTCATAGAGGAAAATAAGGTCCTAGAAAGGTGGCGGGGTCCGTCAAATCCTCTAAGCTCAGTTTATTTATTTAGTTTGTTGCGCCATAAAGCTCTTACTCTTTTGATTGAAATGTCTTCCCCAGAACTGTGCAGTGCACCTTTAAACTTGTTTCTTCATTATAGCCCCCCCTTTTACACATTAAGTACAAAGTACTGGGAAGTTCAAAGAAATCTTGTGTATTTATAGCAATGTTCATTAAAATGCAAAGTAAAAACAAACAAACAAAGGTAATGCTATTATTATTAGTAGTGGTAGCATTAAGCTGTAGCAGTCAGGTAACCTGTTATGTCATGACAACAAGCTGTTGGAGTCTTGTTCAATCATCAATCATCGCGTGTCAGTCGGATGCCAGGTTGCGTGTGAGCCCTGTGTGAGCGGTGCGAGTGAGTAATAATGATCATCTGTCGCTGCGCAGAGATACAGGGATGTCGGTGCCTTGAATCACCTTCCCATGAATGAATCTCTTGTCTTTCTCACCTCACTTTCATGTCCTAACCACCTCCAGGCTTGCTTGTATTTCTGGGATCATGGCTTCCCCTCAACGTCAAAAAACAAGGACTGGATTTTCCCGGAGGAACGTGGAGCGGCCCCCTGGAAGGAGAAGTCTATTTTAAGATATAATGAATTCTCTCTAAATACAAACATTTAAACTAAGTGCACCGATTATGTCAACTATGTATATGTCATGTCACTCTGATGTAGTTTGGCTGCAGCTTAAGGAAGACCCGGCATGTGTTGGTAAACCTCAAGTAAGAAAATTGGTGACACTATATAATTAGCATCATAAATAACATTTGGTTGATACATTTATAGTTAATTCAACTTTAGTTGGTAGTTAAACCACTGCTAATAAACGATTAAACACTTTATAAACCATTTATTAAGAAAAAAATTGTTTGTTTCAAAGCCAGTACTGATGTTTAGAAGACTTAACAGCTGTTTAATGAATAGATTATAAAGCCTTCATTGTCTGTTAACTATTAATTAAAGTTTAAGGAACTATAGATTTACCATTTATTAATCATGCCTATTAAAACGTTTTTAATTCCGCTTGTTATGAAGTGTGGTTTAATGATGCTTATTGTAAAATCTGTGAACGATGCTTATAATACAGTGTTTTTGATGATGCTGTGTACAAAGTGTACATTTTATCGTCCAATTAAATCATATCTTTGTGGTTAAAGAAGCCGGTCGAAGTGGCTTCCTCCTCCCTGACAATCACAACACTGCTGCCCTGCACTCTGAGCAGGTGAGGCTCCACTCCGCCTTTTCCTTGACTCCCCGCTTTGGCCACGCTCCAGTGCAATCCTGGAGTACCTGAATTGCACGCGATTCTGTCAATTGCAGGTACTTGATGGCTTTCTTGTGTGCCGGGGTTGAAAAGTTGCTGGAGGTTTTTTCGCACACACAGCGTTGCGTGACTAGAGCCGGGGATGAAAACACAAAGACATTGTTTTCAGTGATCAAACCCCCTTTATAGTAACTCAACAGCATTCCTGTCTCGCATTCCTAAGCCACCGCTGCTGTGTGAAGGTTTTTTTTTTTTTTTTTTTCTTTTTTCCCTTTGGATGAAAAAAAAAGAAGAAGAAAGAAAGAAAAGAAAAGTTTTAAATTTGTACCTGATTCATTGTGCTGACCTTGCATCTCGCACAAAAGTCAACCTGGCCTCTCAGCTCTTTCATTAATAATTAATACCTATAATTAATAATCAATAATTCCTCCTGCTTTCACGTCTCAGCCTCACAACAGAGACAAATAAAACAAAAATGCATCGTATCGCGGTGTGCGTGCGTACGTGCACGATGCATGCACGCCTGCAGGCCCATCCTGTGGGTGTGTGTGCACAAGCGCCTGCAAGTGTGTGTGCATCCTCCTCCTCCGTGTCTCTACTCCCGCCAGTGTGTGTACGTAGGTATGCGCTAATGTGCATACAAATGTTTTCCAGATTGGTGTGACAAGGATAATCATATCCAGAGAGTGCACAAGCCATTCCGAACACGGCTTCCAGAGATCCAGGATCCAGATCCAGGGAGAAACAAAGCTGACTGAGTGACTTGAAGATTCAAATATTGCTCAATTACAGCGGCGCACATATCAAAGGAGCGCGGCTGTAAAATGTGTGACGCAGGAATACGAGCATGCAAATATGGAAAAAAAAACAATCTCCCCTCCAAAGGGCCCGTTCAGGCGGCGCGCTGATCAACCAGGTGGTGGTGAAACAAATCTAATATTTACTGGAAGCGATGACCTCTGCGACTTCTGCTTCCAACATACAAAAACATAGAGGGGAGGACAATGGAGTCAGTCATATCTCCAGTGTGTGCTCTGAGAGTGATTAAGACTAGAGGACATTCATTACTGGCCCGGCTCAGACAGAGAGGGGCTTCAGAGCACAGCTCTTGTGTTGGGACTGTTTGGATGTCCTATCCCCTTGTATCTCTTTGACTACCTCCAACACAAGGCTCCATTCAACCAGACTGGGAACAAATGTTTCCTTATGTGCCTCTGAGTGCCCGAGCTCCAGCGACGGGATAGAGAGCGAGAGCCTATGAGACCGAAAAAAGACAGGGAAGGTTGCAATAATGCAGGCCGCACCGTGGCTATTCAACCACCCAGCCCTTCTTATATAGTATGATGTGAGCTTGTGGTTATTAGGTGGGGGCGACGGGGGCAGTGACGTCATGGAAACCGAGGGGTAGATGAGAAATGACAAGTATTTCCCAATAACAGCGTGCCCTTTCCCTGGCGCGGGTTTTTCTCCTCTTTATTTTCCCACTTTTCACGGGTGTTATTATTTCTACATCCGCCCCGGGAGTTAATTCGGCAAATATCAGCCAGGAAACCTGAGGTTGGATTCTGTGTTTTTGCGGCTCGTGTACAAGCAATACGCCGACTTCCGTCAGGTTTCTGGCCTCTCGGTGGGAACGGGGGGGGGGTCACGGCGAGGTTTCGGAGTGACGTGGGTGATGATTAGTCATGTGAAAGAAAAAAAAATGGCTTACCCCTGCACTATATAATAAGACATAATGTGGCGTGTACCTCTTTTCTATGGAATCACCCGGGATAAAGAACTAAGCCTCTTGTGCTATGAGACTGATAGGGCTGGACTCCTTCCAGCACCTCAGGGAGTCAGATCTTTGCAAGAGGAGGCTCCTTTAAAGGAGTACCATGTAATCAATGACCCCCCCCACCCCTCTTCCCTCCCACTAAGTTATTCTTTACATACGATTGGAGCTAACCGTAAAGATTTTTTTTGGTAAAAAAATCCTTCCCTCATCCCCTCACTCCCTTCGGGCCTTTCCCCTCTCGCCTCGCATTAAGACGTCATGCTCCAACGGGGGGTTTGAATGTTTACTCAAACATGTTTTCCCACTTAGGGAGAAATTAAATGAACTTTTGGCCCGGACCGGGCTGTACAATACCACTGACGTGCATGACTCATGCCTCCTTCCTCCCTTGTACTCTGGGTAAAAAGGGGGGGAGGGGGGGTTCTTTGGACAAACACACCCTTCCTAGAGACTTACTGTAGGTGTGACCATGAGAATTTTTTAACCTACAGGTGCCTCAGGTTTACTGGGTGTCTGTCAAAGAGCACGCACTTCCTCTTTAAGGGCAAGCATATAGATGTATAGCTGAAAAACATAATGTAAGACATTAAAAACAGGTAACACTTTATAATAATCATCATTGACACATGGTAAATACATAAATATACATTTTAATAGCTATTTGAAACAATGAAATGCTTCAGAAACTTTTAATCAAGCATCATAGTTGCATCGAGTTATAAACATCAGTCGTCGCTTATTAACGTTCACACAAATAATGTTGATAATGATTTATAAAGCGTTTCATTGATTCTGGTCATTGATCATCAAAAGTCAGATGACTATAAATGTAATTGATAACCCATGTAGTCTTTTGGAGAAGAAATTCAAACTCAGAATGTTAATAATTATAACTTGAATGAGGTAATAATACAAACTCAGAAATATGTATCTTTTCCGTAACTGAATAAACAAGCTGCTCTCAGAGGAGACTAAGGTCCCCAGAAGACTGTTTGAAGCTAGAAAGGTGGCAGGGTCTGCCACATATAAACAGAGAAAACAGTACAAAGTTGTGTTGTCCTCTGATGTCAGTTTGTTTATTCATTTTATTCAGTCATGAACACAATGAGAGTTTGTTTATTAAGTTTGTTCAGGCCTGTCAAAGTCATTCTCAAAAGAAATAGGGGCAGCATCAGTTTAACCCCTTAACTGCTACCGCATGAAACAATCAGAAGAGTGTGGAATAATAACAACTTTGTCCTTGATGCCCGCATGTTGTGTTGCAGAGATATCTATTGAAGTTTGCGTGTTAACCAGTGCGTCTCATCCTCTCCCGGTCCTGAGCTCCTATGCTAGCAGTGCAAACACTAATGCCCCAAGCTCCCAGTTTGAATCGCTAGCTAACTGAGCTAACGGCAGCTATAGACAGGTGTCAACTCTTACATATCGCACCTTTGCATTCCAACACATAGCCCCTTTAGTATATAGTGATAGAATACATATTCAAATTCTATTACTTAAGTTTTTTTTTATAGTATGTGAAAATAAATGGTATATTTGTCAATATAAAGCGAATATAACACTTAATATGTATTTGAATCCAACACTGTAGGCGCTTTATTACATGTATATTTCAATATGTATGAAGATGACACTAAATTCATACATAAACCTGCTTTAACCCTTCATATCAATGCAATATGTAACTAAAAGGTGGAGATATTCCAGAAAGCATGGAAAAAAGTAGAATGTTGTTATGTTTGATCGTCATATTAAATGGAAAATATTTTCACGTAACGATTGCAGACATCAAATGTACCAACAGAAATTCACCAGAATTTTCTGCAGGATAATCCGATGCAGGGATTTGCAGCTTAAGGCACTCCTCTTTTATTGTGTCTTTATTTAGAGGAAATCCATTTTGGCCTTGAAAATTCACAAAAGGGCACAAATCGAGGCTCAGTTTGAGGTTTCAACTCGAAACCAGGAAAAGGTGACGGTAAGGCTGAGGCTTCAAATAAAAGACCTACTGTGAGGAATATCTGTAATCGGCACGTAGGGACTGTATAAGCAAGCTCCTAGGTGTGTGTGTGTGTGTGTGTGTGAGTGAGTGATCTCAGTGGCAAGCTGTGTGTAGGCAGCTGGGAGTGTGGCAGGGCTATGCGTGACTAGGAGAAATACACCTGTCTCTGTGCTCAGGTACGGAGGGGGAGCCGGCACGCAGGGGCCTGCCAGCCGAACAATGCTCCCTATTGTACCTGCGCTCCGACTGCAGACGCTCACAGCAGAGGAAGCCCTGAGCTCACTGTGTGTAACCCTCTCTCTCTCTCTCTCTCTCTCTCTCTCACCTCGCACAATCACACGACATGCGGAGTCAAATTATTTATAGTACACCTATCATGCTGACCGCAGCCGCCCCGGGCTAAATCCCAAGAACTCTGGCTTTTACACGCAAGCTGCCAATCAGAGCCTTGACTGACAGATTTGTCTTCCAATCAACGGGAAGGGGAAAAGAAAGAGGCCGAAAGGGCTGCGTTCGATTTACTAAATGTCACGAGAACGCCTCGCGTGCGCGTCTTAGTCAAGATATTCATCGGAACACTAACGTGTAGGGAAAAGCCTTTTAGTATCTGCAGTCCGGAGTTTATCGTGGTGATTAATTTTCCCTCCGCAGCTGAACAAACGTACACACACACACATATTTCAAAAGGCCTATAATAATAGAGAGACTTTCAATATAATGGGCTGTTGTTAAGTGGTCTATTATCAGTCTTGCACCCAGCCTTAGTTTTTTTGTTTTGTTTTTTGTTTTTTTCCAGGACCCTTTTTTTGGTTCTCAGCAACATATAAGGCAAGGTTGAGATGGAGAGCCGAGATACTGCAGATCGTAGAGACAGCGGGGGGACAGACAGTCAGACAGACACCCAGAGAGAGGGCCGCCTGTCTGTAAATCACTGTCGCTCTCCACGGTCTCCACAACAAAAGGCCCGCTCTCATTTCGTCTTGATTTGTCGGCCAATTATGATGAAAAATGAACAGTGCCGCCACAGAGAGGGGCGGGGGGGGACAGGGGGGACGGGGGAGGGGAATGCTGAACATCTGCTTTCAGGAGTTTTTCGGGTTCTGGGCCGAGGCTCGGATGGACACAAGCACTCCTTCTGTCAAACATAAACTCCAGCTGTCCCGCAGATGGGGCCTGGGTTATTTGGTTCCATCTTGGTGTATAATGCGTGGCTCCGTGCCTCTTTGATTCCCCCCCATTATCTGGGAATCACGGAAAAAGTCTTTCTACGTCTCAGTTATGTGCTTTGAGCAGCGTTAATGCCATCGTTCAGTTATCTATTCCTGTTAAATTCCTCGACTTGTGTGTGTGTGTAACACCAGCGGTATCTTCCAGGAGTATGTGTGTGTGTGTGTGTGCGTGTGTGTGTGTGTGTGTGTGTGTGTGTGTGTGTGTGTATGTGTGCTCACTGACTAACGCAATACAGTCTTCATAAAGGTAGTATTGTTAAGTTGCGTGCGAAGCTCATGCTTTAGGCTTTGGGTCCCCGCCCACCCCTGTAAACCACGGCCTTTTTTCCCTCTCCTTTTTTTCCCTTCTACACCTTCCCCTTTCTTTTTGTTACAGGTAAACATTTGATGTCCGCACGCAATCCCCGGAGAGTCTCCTCCCCTTGTTCTCTCCTCGCCTCCCTGGCTTCCACTCAGCGTTACTCACACTCTCTTTCTTTCTCTCTCTCTCTCTCTCACACACACCTCTCTCGCTCGCTCGCTCTCTGCCGTGCACACACAGACACGCTACCCTTCCCTCCCCATTCTTCTGACATTCCTCTCCGCACTGACTCAGCACCTGTTTCCTCTGGAGGTTACTGGGCTTCTCTCGCTCTCTAGATGAGTGACGGATTCAGACTTTTTTGATTGACTGGGAACAGTTTCAGGGTTCAAGTGGCATCTTATGTCCCCCTTTTTTCTAGTCTTGGTGCACTTTATAGCCTCATATATAACATACAAACCCTTGCTTAAGATTCCCAGTTGTAACTTGACGCACATATGACCTTTAGTTCTCAAAACAAATGCAACTTGTCATAGATAAAAAGATAATGAAAATGTAAGGTGACTGGCCATAAATGTAAAATACTGTTAAGTTCTCCACATTTGCATTTATAGTAAGAGTGAACGCACTTTGTAAACCATAAAAGTAGATAACTGTGTTTCTTCAGCATAATACCATGCCGAGCGCTGAAATATGCCCCATCATTTCTTTACAAGTCCATTCACTACATCAGCAGCGAACTGTCGATTCTAGGCTGACGTTTCCCTTCTGCTCATACTGCTCATTTCCCGAAAGACGAGATCTGACAATTCCCAAATGCGTTTTGAAACAACGGTCGAATTACGATACAAAGGATACATGTTTGGTTGCGCAACCGAATCAGGAAAGAGGGGATTGTTTTCCCTGGTTGCCAACGCCAGGTAACGGGGGAACAACTGGAATAACTGTCGAAACCCTACACTGCAAAATAAAAACAAAAAAAACAAAAAACGGCTTGTTGGAGGAGGCAACGAAGGGCGAAGAGGGAAAGTCACAGAAACCGACAGGCTAGCTCTGGTGTCGTGTCGAAGTCGAGTTCGACCAGCGCTTGAGACAGTTAAAAACTAGCATTCTTTACAATAGATCTGTAAGTTCCAAAACCTGCTCACTTATTAATATACCCAGGTATTTTACACTGCCTTTTCATAGCACTGTGATTGCAGTTAATCTGTCAAATTGGGAGTTTTAGTGCTGTTTTTTTGCTTGGGGCTGTATCCAAGCTGCTAGCTGTAGCCATGTGCCAACAGTGACACAACAAGGGAACACCAATGTTTTCTATTTCTACCTTCAATTGACGGCACCTGCCCTGCAATTTCCCCTCATATACTGCCAGCTCCCAAAAATTGAGGATTTAGTCAGAGGTAGCCACGGCCTAAAAGACACAATCAAACTGGGAGATGAGATTACGGCAAAAGTGGAGGCGAATGAAGCCAGGCAACACATGATGTCTAAAATATGTGTATTACCCACCCGTGGTGTCTGCTTGAAGCTCCTGTTAGTAAGCTAGTTGATGTTTGAGTCTCATTACAAACTCTTTTCGGAGGGCAGCCGACCCGACCCACAATCCCAAAGCGCACTGACAAGTTGTGAAACCAACGCTTAAGATCCATCCAAGTCCGTGTCATAAACGAAGGTGTTTGTTGCACCTGAAAATGTGGTTGGAACCATTTGTTACGTACCTTGCTTGGCACCAGCCTGGATATCTGGGTGATTGTATGAGAACGAATGCCATTATTTAGTCACGATACGTGGAAAACCAAAGTAGCATGATGGAGCCAATGTCCTCGGCACTGCGCAAGTGAGAACTGCTCTAGCTCACATCGAACCTGGCCTCAATTGCGGCATCACCGACGTCAGAACCAGCTGCGCTGCCCGCTGGAAGGTCTGACAGATTAATTTTTATCAACTCGGTCATTCATCTCATTTCCTCTGCCCACGCTTGCCCTTTGTGCTCACAGTGAAAATGTGAATCTCACAGCGAAAACAGAGCTTTTGTAACAGAAATTGTCAGTATACTCACATAGAGACAGGAGATTTCTGATGTAGGTTTTATTTCTCTAAAGGTGCCAAAAGGGAAAGTTAAGATTCAGACAAAAAAAAAAATGAGAGGTTGCATCTCTCAGTTGCAAAATGGAAACAATCTGTTCGGTGAAACAGATGTTAGAAACTCAATAAAACCTCATCATGGTTATTTTGTTTGTCTTTAGGCAGATCCGACATCCTCATCAGCTCTTGGAGGACTTGGACAAAAAAAATGTCCACCCAAAGTAACTAAAACTGATTTAATTCAAGCTCCCTCTCTACAAGGAGGGAAAAAAATGACACAACAGGACATTTTGTAGGACATGATCCAAAAAATACTGGGATCGCTTTAGTTTTAATTGATTCGTGTACAACAATAAGATCACGTTTCCAGACATCTGTAACCATTAGCCTGCTGTTGCTGCTGCTACTTGGTTTCCAGTGCAGATGTGTGAATAACATCCAAAATATTTATTGTTGCGTGTGAATGATTGTGATCTAACAGATGTCGAACACTGAGTGGAAGGTAATAAAACAAGCCCAAATCTGGTCTGTGGACTCCCGCTCTGCCAACCTCTGTCACGCACATCCCTCGAGCTGCCGTGGCACAAAAAAAACTCAGAGGCCAGGAGGTCTGACTGGTTCTGACACATCGCGGGGCGACTGTCGTGTCCGAGCGGAGGGGGAAACGTTAGCCCTCTCCCTGCCAACGTTACCAGCAGGCACATATGCCTTCGATCAAGCAAGCGCTAATGAATATATGGGCAGAGAGGGATTTTTTTTTTTTTTACCTTGTTAGCAATATCAAACACACCCACCCACGCATGGATGCATGTCTGCACAAATACTCACGTGCTGCCTATTGACAAACCCAGACATGAGGATTAAGTTAGTGCATGGGGGATTTCACATTGCATGGTTACCAAACATTTTTGTGTTGTTCCCGTCGACTTGTGATTTAGTGATTCCTCGGGTTTAACATCTAAGGTGGAAGTTCAGCCGTTTCTTTTGATTTGGGGAAAGAGTCAGCCTCGTCAGAGATGTACCATGCGGGCATAAAAGAAATTATTTCAATCCCTACATTGTTGTGTCTCCTCGTGATAATTGTGGCCGCTGCTCTCTTTCATCGGTGGGGGGGGTTGAGGCTCTCTTGGCTCCCTCCAAGCAGCCCAATTAGCAGCCCTGCCGAGGTGGAGTGTATTATGCAAATACAAACAGCCACTGTACCAGTGTGACCAGCTCCCATGGGTAGCCCTGCAACAAGGCGATGTTAAATGAATATTAGATTTGTTGTGCCTACAACAAGTTACCTATTGTTGTGCCGGCCTTTCTGCTGCACTGGAAAAGCCATTCAAACAAGATAATCTGTCTGCGACTCGTCATGGCGGCGCACTGTTTCCCCCGCGCACCGAGACAAAGGGGCTGTTTGATTGGGAATATGAAGCAATTGGTGTGGGAGAATAAAGGGATACTTCTTACGGCCTCCGCTGTTCGTCACCGGACCCCCTTGATGCAATTGAAGCTCTCAATTTCACCCGACGTGAACAATCCCTGACATATTTCCCCCTCTGCTTCCATTTATTAAGCTTCTCTCCTAATCTCGCTGTGTCCTGTCTGCGTCTATTGTTTCACGCTCAGCTCAGCTGCCGCTCTCTGACATTGGGAACAATCGCTTTTGTCCGCGAAAAAGCCGCTGGATGTCCTGGATACAAGGTGCGACAGTTGGGCCAGGGGCTGTGAAAAGGCTGCATTGTCCCTCCGCAAGGTGTGCTCGCCTGGAGACGGCCCAACAACGTGGCACATTTACGATGAAATACGCTTTTCTGGAAATTTGCACCACATGGCTGCCAAAGGAGCCATTGTTCCTTCTCATTACCTGCATTAAAGGATAACAAATATCTGAGTCAGTATCCATAAAACATGTGGTGGGAGAAATATACAGGTCCCGTCGAAGCCAGAGGGTAAAGTCACCCACTTGTATTTTACTGCTGGAGATGCTTCAGGTTGAGCACATTTGACCTACTTTACATACTTAGGATAATTTAATCAACAGCAGTGTATCACTGTACTGTAAAACCACATATTTCTAAAAAAGTCAAAATTTTAATAGCTGAAAAAACAGCCTGTTTTCAGCGCTGTGACTTTGCATTTTCCAGCAATTTTCCAGGGTTTGTAAATCATTTCATTGGCTTTAAAAGTATGGTGATAGAGTATTTCGCAGCATCAAGCGGTGAGGTTCTAGGATGGTACCCTCCCTCGCTCAACCCTCCCTTTCTTTTTTCTACTCATTCAAGTGATGAAGTAAAGATGTATTTAGTTATTTAGTCTATACAACTATGGGTGTAAACTAACTTAATAAATAAATAACTCAGTCATGAGAGGACTTCTCAGTTTATCTGTCACAGTAAGTCATTACTTTGACTCACTGACAGCCCTACATATCTCATGTATCGCTCCATGTGTTGTCTAACTGCCACAAACAAGGAATAAATCTAAATAAATCTGGCTAACACAAAGTTACCACCAGCTCTAACCTACGCTATGGTGCGCTACAAATATCTGAGTAAATGTACTTTGCCACATTCCACCACTCCGTACATTTTGACATCTTTACTATCTCGGTTATTTTATTTGTTCCAAAACAGACGGTACAAGTTTTTTCCCATCACTCCGAACACAACATCTTTGTTTTGACACTTTTAAGCGTGACGTTTGATCCATAGTAAAATGTCACCCAGTCACGCAAGCACACACGGATAATTACCGGGTGTGTTGCAGTACATCGCGTGTGTGTCACTTTCTCCCTGGTCATGTCATGCAGCTGTTTGTAAACAGTCCTCCCGACACCCCCGCCAGCTAATGACAGGGTTGAGCTGGAACACAATGGCTGCCTCCTGGCACGCTCTGGCTGGGAAAAGAACAGCGCTGACAAAGGAATGAATACGAGAGGTTCATCAGGAAAGCAAGTGTCAAAACTGAAGCAGCAATTTCGAAGGGGGGGGGATTTTTTGTTGGAATGAATTTAGCTTGCGCAATTTTATATTTAATTAGTCCAATGCTAACAAATGCACCAACCCTCTGCATGGGGAGAGAATGTTGTCAGTCAAAGTAAAGTCTATCAGTGGGTAAAATGCTACAATATGTAACTTTAAGGAACATTTTTGGGGATGTGCACTTTATTTATTTCTTTACTGAGATGCTGAGCTTTGACATTGATCCTACTTTTATGGCTGTATAGTAAAAAATAAGGCTACAGGAGACAGTTAGCTTAGCTAGGCATGAAAGCTACAAAGAGGGGAACAGTTAGCCTGGTTCTGTCCAAAGGAAACAAGCTCCACTGCATCTCTAATGCTCATTAATTAACATCCATCTATCCAACAATAAGCCAACGCTAGCTTTTTATGCTAAGATTAGCTAACCGGCTCCTGGTGCACGGCTACAATTTTATCCTACAGATGTGAAAGTGATATCAACCTTCTCATCTAACCTCTGGTAAGAATCCAAATAAGCAGAAAATACGAATGCTAAAATGTGTGATACTTTCATGCGAAGAAATTCACAACAACAGTATTTTCTATTTCAGCACCAAAGCCTAATCCATGCTCTGCAAACCATTTTGCAATCCTCACGAAGCGGCAGCTGCTAACAACACTTAGTGTTTGATAAAAACAACTGTGTGTTTAGCGCAGGCACTGACGTACGGTTAATTTCACGTGTTTTTGTAGTTTATAGCTGAGCCATAAAATTGAAAGACTCAGTGACATTTCTGGAGGATCAAGTGTGATGATCACTGGGATCCTAGAAACACTCCCCAAAAAACAGCTGAGTTCACAAAAGCCATTAGCCTACTTAGCCTCAGCTTTGAGCGTAATTACCACTATTAGAGATCACAGAGCACCACCCAAGTCTGAGAGTTGGTATTTGTTTTGCTTTTGTGTGTATGCACATACCATGCAAGTCGTGCATCACTTCGTTGCGTGCATCGAATGGTAACGTCAGTTATTACTGCTACGGCTGCGCAATATCTGAAGAAAAGGATCACCATTTGTGATGCACGGGAACACCCATGTAACACACCTGACAACCACTTCAAAGGAACAATCAAGGGATTTCTCTGAGTGGCAAATCCAGTGTGATTAGCAATAATTAATCGTGTTAATGCCAATATTGCCCGACAGCGCAAGGTCACAGCGTTTTGTTTGTGTCACCTCTGAAGTACGGTTAAGGAAACAGCGTTGAATATGCACACGCCACGCTATGGAGGCTCCACGTATGGAGTCACTTTAGCCCGCCTTTGATGTGTGAGAATGGTATGCTGAGGTTCCAACTTCTCTCGCTGACGCTGACTCACTCAGCTGGGAAGCTAGCGTGACAGCCGAGGCAGGTTAATGTGTTCCCCCCCTCCAGACAAACACCATGAAATACGAGTGAGTGACTGCTGCCTTGAGGCGGAGGACACATGAAGTGCGGAGGAAAGAGAACTTCTCTGTTTGAGCATTTTGGAGGTTTTTATGAGCAGGTCCTTGGCTAAAAAAAAAAAAAAAAAAAAAAAAAGAATTATGTGGGGCTTATCTCATCTTTGTGTTTAAGAAGTCAGAGCAATTACCGCGATATGAGACACTTACTGCGTTCAGATCGCTGTACACATTAGGAAAGGATCATTACAATCCCGTTTGAATCCACAAGTGGATGTAAATCCATCACGGCCCTGGGCAAAGAGAGTGCACTCGTGTAAAAGCCTTATTAGTGTCTAACGTTTATGTCACTGCTGCTGAGGTGGTGGGGGGGCTCGAGTCACGTGACTTTTGACTGGAGTTGCAAAATTTGAGGACTTACTTGACGAACGTTGATTAAAGTTGGGTATGGTTGGTGTACTGACAAAGGGTATGCAAAGTCTTGCTAACTTGCGGTGACGCAGCCACTCCAAAATCCAGTAAGAAAGGTACAACGATTTAACTTTTTAGCTAACTTTTTGGCATTTAAGATAACCTGTTGACTAGATTATTAGCAATCGTTAGCTAGAGGCTTGTTGTTGATTGCCACAAAATGTCAAATATCAGTCAGGTTTATAATGTGCAAGCAGGCAGCGACAGTTTTTGCCAGCTTTTCATGACCATTGCCTTTTAACTGATGTAAATGTGGGGACTGGGGTCGATCATTGGAATCTTCAAGACTTCATCTGTGGCTATTTGACCCGAGCAATGACTTGTCCTTTCCTAAATCATAGCGCGGACTTGGCTCGAAGGTTTAGACTTTAGACTTGCACGTGTGCGACAACTCCCACCTCTCCACTACTGACTCGCCTTGATACGACTGCTTCTCAACTGATACAACCAAAGGGCTTTCAGATGAGCTGATGGCAACTTTTAACATGCCTGATGTTGCTTTTACGCCGTTCGTGAAAACACAAGCTCTGAGTACAAGTTACACTATTGTTCATCGATGACTGATAGTGGAAACAATAACAGAGCAGCGTGCGACTTGTCTGGTTCTGAAGAAAAAAAACATCAGCTCTGTCTATGTAAACCAAGGCTCTGGCCTGGATCTTAACACACTGAGAGGCTGTGTTTGAAAGTTGTTAACTCTTTAATTCGGCCAGATGGCTGTCTTAAGGCGTGGAGAATACCACTTAAGCATAACATTGCTTCAAGCCTACAGCAGTGCGCTTTATAAAGCCAAAAATTGTTGCATTTATGGATGAATTCTGTTATTGTTTTTTTTAAAACCCAGGCCCTATATTTACATGTTTGGGTATGTAAATGATCCATACTTTACAAACGTTTTGGAGTCGGTCCAGTGGATCACCTCAATCGATGTAATGTCCTTTGGGGCAACTGCGAGGTCCCGTCAACGCTACGTCACCTAAAAAAGCACTTGTTTTTGCTGTGGCTTTGGTTGTTATTGTAAGTGACAACATGACGGAAATGATTGCGAGACAGATAAGTCTTATTATGGAATCCCATGAAGCGAGCTGGTACACCTCTGACTCACCTGTTCACCATAGCCTCTAGTGATAGGCTTCTATTTCTGGTGACATTAGTAGGATCTTATTATTTGACAAAATCTATTTGATGGAATTATATTTTTATAACTTTGACAGTCCAAAGGATGAAGTGGTTCCAAGACCTTTGGTAAGCATGAATCATTTACACACCAAAAGACACAAATATAGAGCCCAGGTTTAAAAAATATCAGAAATGCCGTTTGCGTATATATCAGTATTTCGTGTCATATAACATTCAGCCACGATGAGGAGGGGATGGCGGCAGCTGGATGAGACGAACGCCAAACAGAGTTACAATCACGTTGTGTTTCTTTAGCCAGAAGTGTAAACTGTGCTCTGTTACTGCTGCTGGATCGCTGAATAGGTGGGGGGCTGTTGATGGAAAACATGGTGGTCCAGCTGGATTGAAGTGAAAAAAAAAAAGGGATCTGGGGGCAAAGGGAAGTGGGTAAGTGAAGTAGTATGTGGTGGTGGTTTGTGGAGGTTAGACGATGAGTTCTGAGAGGGCGAAAAGGTGCGTGTTTTGGAGTGGTTGAAGGCGGCTGAATGAGGCACTTGTTAAAAGGAGATATTGCCAGTGGCCCCGTCGTTTTCTTTTCACTGTGCAGATCATCTCTTTTCACAGGAACGGAGAAACCAAGGGGGGTGGGGAACCAGGTTAAAAAAAAAAAGTGTTTTGGGAATATAAGAGAGATTCACCCTATTTATAAGAGAGAGTGAAGCCCCTGAGACACACGTGCACACACACACACACACACACACACACACACAAAGACAACACGCTCGTAGAACAGGTGTTGCTACACAGCTGAGTTTCCACCCTCCTGCTCTCCCCGTTTCATCTCCTTGCCTTGACAGACGTTTATAGCACCAACAATGGACTGTTAACCTCACAGTAGCTCTTTATGATGGTGATGGATCTGGCATTTTATTAGGGGCAACTGTTGAAATTGCTACTCATTCTTCCTCGCGGCACTGCAATGCGGGACTTCTGCCTGTGACACAAAGTCCAGAGTCTGCTGCCAACACACTGAGGATGACGCGGAGCTTTGTTTCACCCAGTGAACACCGGTCAGAGCAGATTACTGGGGCAGTCAGGTGACCCGTGGCTTCTCTGGGTCGAAGATGCATCCAGGGGACGACCAGAATAACAAGTCGGCACGCTGACCTCAACCTTCAATGTGAATCCAAACCATTACACACAAATATAAAAACATTACAAAGGAGGAAGCAGAAGGAGGAGGAAAAAGGAAATAACTTGAGGTGGCACACAGCTACAGCTCAAGCATTAATGGGGAACTGAAAAACAATTCCAGGTATTTTTGCTGTAGGTGCTCTTTCGTGTAAACACTGTTATTATTGCATAGGTGTGTATGGCCTGATAACATCATACTCAAATATCAACAGTGGTTGACTGACTCATGTACTTTGCAGCAACTATAATCATTTTTTTTCTCCTCCCGGAAGCTGCAGCTGCAGGTGTCGTTCAGGGCTGCAGGTCGAGATGAGCGAAATGAAATGAAGAACACGCAGGATTGTACCAGTGATACAGTGTGATTTAAATATAGACCCCAAAACAGTGACATTTAGAAGATTTGGAAAAAGATGCGCCCAAAGCACATTTCAATCAAATGTATTTGTACTTTCAGCCTGCAGATATAAGCCAGTTTTAGTTTTAAAAGGATCAGAGTAAACTCATTAAATGTCAAGAAACAAAATACAATCAAAGTTTCATTCTTTTACCAAACTTAGATGAGCTTAATTGCCTCATTGTAGAACCTGATTTGTCATCACTTTTGGTTTGATTGAAATAAAGACTTAATTCACAGGTTTCACAGGTCTTGCGGCCACTGGCCCCGCGGCTAACAATGAGCTGTGAGCCAATTATCTAGCGGCAACTAGCTACAGCCAAGGATAGCTAGCAAAGGGCTGCAGCTGTCGGTTACACTGGTGGCATCTTGCGCCTGATATTGACTAGACACATTTTTTTATCGGCAGTTTCAACCTGACGGCGCACAAATATCCTGATTGGCGCCTTCAAATCGATGATGATGAGCTCATGTTTTCAATGTAGGCGATGAAGGTCAGACCCATATTGAGACTCGATGCCTAAACATGTCACAGTATTACTTGTATTTTAATTAGATATCGACCTCATACTGGTGTCATGTATTTTATTTTGATAAGAAAGTCATTTGTAACAAGGTCTGATTTGATGACTTTACGCAGCATTCGACAATAAGCGTTAAAGTGCAGAAGGGAAGGCTGAATCACTGTGAAAAAACAGACAGGTTACACACACGCCAACCCACCTGCGTGTGTGTCCAAACGTATGGATATTAGTCTAGGTGTGATGTGCGAGGCCGCATCCAGAGCCATTCCTTTGTTGTGTGGAGCAGCGTTGCCCCGAGGGCTGCAGCAGCGTGAGTGCGAGCTACGTGGTGCTCTGGAAACAAGAAAAGCGGCTCTGTTTTTGGAAGGCTGTCTTGGCTTTGTATGAGCGCTCGCTGGCACGCAGTCAAGATCCTGCCCCCAGAGAGGGAAGATTAATGACAGCTAGTCACGGAAAGGCTTTACAGCAGCAGGGAGAGCAGAGGAGAGAGGGATAGAGTGGGAGAGGGAAGATGGAGAGGAGGGGGGGCGGGGGGAGGAAACACAAAGGTGAGGAGCCGCTGTGTTGACGTGGGAGTGATAGGAGCAGGTATGAGTAAAAAGGCGTGTGAGGTTTTTTTTTTTTTTTCGTGTGTCTCGAAAAAAGAGCCAAGTACAAACACAGATTAGACAGTTTAAAACAATCCTCATAAACTTTCGTAATAGTTGTAAAAACACGGCGAAGACAATGACTGGATGCATTCTTCCTTGAATTTCATCACGCTAATCCGGCTAATGTCCACATGACAGGTCTGACAGCCACTTAACTCACGGAAACCTCACCCTATCAGGCTCCATACGCTCAGCACCTCTGCCTGGGCAGGGTGAGAGATTGCTAATTACACAGGTTTTGTTTAGTTACGGTCTAGACGTTACATCTACTCCCATAATGACACCAGAACAGACGGTGTTGTGAATCCTCATCTCGCACATTGTTTTCCCCTCATTAGGTGAGGGCAGCGAGTTCTTTGTGTTACACCTTGTAGAGCAGTGTTTCTTCACGAGGTAACTGACCTGGACCCTGACAAGAATGTACGACGAATGAGCCAAGAGCTGAGGCGAGTGCAGTGGTAGGGCTGACCTCTCTCTCCCCGCCTCCCCAGCCCAAAACCCAAAAACCAATGTCCCCGACTACAGAGCAAGCCCAGGTCACAGTGAACTCACTCTCCTCGTCTCCTCTTTCATTCCCTGACCGCACTGCTCATGACCTCACTCCTTTCGGAGGCCTGAACAGACTTAAGTCTTTGTATCGCTATCCTGAGCAAAGTTTTCCTGATGGGACCAAAGATTTCTCAAATTGAGAGAGAGAGAGAGAGAGAGAGAGAGAGAGAGAGAGAGAGAGAGAGAGAGAAGACGAGAACATGTGTGTCTGCTTTTCGGGGCTGTTTACTTCGTTGCGGAGACAGGCTGGATTCCTCCATCATAATGCATGGTAAAATGCTCCATTTCATGGTGCCAGGCACTTCTGACCACAAGAATGAAGGGAAAATTATCCTGTAAGAGCATTTTTATCCGGCGAACATCCCTTCTGAGCAGAGAAAATGACTTCATAAGACATTGTGTTGAAATGTCTAACTAAGGGCTGTATGCAGCTCACATTTACTGGGGATACATTTCCAGACTGGACAATGCGATTGAAGTGAAGGAGAGTGGAGCACAGCCTTGGAGGCACAGTTGATGGCTATGAAATGTGGTCGACTTCAGGCGCTGCCTTCCTTGGGTACAGCTCAATGTGAAAAAGTTAGTCGCTGTGAGGCAACAGTGCTAGCCGCTGTACCACTGTGACCTGACAATGGAGGTCACCTCATCAGATCGCTGCTGCAGTCACTTTTTAATCCCCAAAAAGTGAAAAAAAAAAAGTAATCTCTGAGCTCTCCTTCCATTGGGACATCAGAGCAGAATCCGATGTGACTCTGGGTGTTTATTCCTCCAGAGGGGTCCGGCTCTGCACTTGACCCTCTCTTCCAGAGCTGGCCGGCTCTGAGCAGCTGGCCCACACACGATCAGCAAACACCTTCCGTTTTATTTTGATTTGGAGACCCCTTAGCAACAGAAATGACATACTTATCAAACAGTTCCACATCCAGACAGAACAACATTTAAAAAAAAATAATACATTTCTTTGGCCATCTGATAAACCAGAGAGCTAAACAATGAGTTCATAAAGCTGCACATTCAGGTGGCTCTCTTTTACATCGCCAATGTTGTGATACAGTGTGGTCATACAATTTATTTGAGCAAAGTTGCAAAGTACAGTTCATGATGTTCCAAAATTAATAAAATAACACTGTTCAAATCATTTGTCACTCAGACGTCTTTGGGGGATTTGCACAATTTCCGATGTTTGGTGAGCTGGTTGCTGTATTTGCAATGTGTCGAAACACTTTGCAGAGAGAACTTAATCTATCGCTGCCATTACCACATTAGAAAACTGTAAAAGAAAGCAATCTAAGCTAAAGTTCTCCCCGAATTCCCTCTGTATTTCCATCGGTGCACCTGGAGGAAATTCATTTAGCTAAGCAAAACAGTCAAACTGAATGGTACATTTCAGCAGCGTTTTATCTGGCAGACTATACAATACATACTCTGCACAGCTGCGATATCTCTGAATCGAAGCGTGGATATCTCTAACTGTCGGCTATCTGCAGAGAACAAACAGGGTATCTGTCCACAAAGATGTTCCCCAGCCAGGTGTATCAGTACTTCCCATACATACTTCCGACATAGCATTTTCACCATGTCACCTGCCGCCCGTTCTGCCGACGTGACGAGGGAGAGAGCAGAGTGGGCGGCAAGGGGAAAGTGAGGAAGGGAGGGGTGCTATAATTGGCACACTCCTGCAGTTCTGTAGGCTGGGGAATGTGTAGAGGTGGAGAGGGGGATTAAAGAGAATAAATATTATTCTTTCACGGAGCTGCTCTGAATCAGCGTTGAACAGCATATACCAAGCTGTATGAATCGGATGAGATCATTCTGATACAAAGTGCTGCCATGGTGATACATACAAAGATGGAAGAAAATGGTCAGTGGTGACAGAAAGACGGAACGGTCAATAAAGTTAGATTTGTGGTGACACATGGACAATTACTTTGCCCTTTTTATGTCGAAAAGACAGCTTATAGAGGCAGTGTAGCTCAGGCTTTGTGAGTGGGGGTGTCTTAAGTAAACACAAGGCATGTTCATGAAATGCTGACATATATGTTAATGAATATTATTAAGCATTCAAGCTAAACAATTAGTCTTATCATACACGGTGACCAAGAGAATCAAAGTAGCACTCTGTTACTGGGGAGTTCTGGTTAAAGTAAATCCCACAGTGCCAGCTGTACTTGGACTTTATGTGGTGTGTCACTTTACAACTTTGTTTGTGGAATGCACAACAGTCAGGGGTGTGGCAATCATTCTGCTTATATCAAGAACGCCATCTGTATTCATAGAATTCTCCAAATACTTCCAACAATGGCATGTTAGGCATGTTTTGAGATCTGACCAAGCAGCGACCTTTGTTGTAAGGTTACACCAACGCAAATTCTTCTGCATCCTTCCAATTTTTCACTTAGGGCTGGCACGGAGTGACCGCCAGTCACAAGCTATCTAAAGACAGCTATCGCCAAACCAGGCTTTATCCAGCTCGCCTACGCTCCACCACACTCAGTCTCTTTGCCCATTTTTTAGATTAGCGGGGTGATTAGCGGAGTCAGACACTGTCAAGATGGATTGATGACATCACGGAGGCTATGTCGATGTTTTTCCACAGTCGATGGATCTGAGATTTACATCAACAGGATGACATAATCTGTCTATGCCATTCAACACAGTTCAGATTCACAACAGTCTTCAGTTCATGCTTCCGGTCAAGGTAAACCTTTTTTTTTGTTTCAGCTCAGTACCAACTATAAAGGTTCCGAACCAGTTTACTTTTCGTCTACATGCTCCATAAAGTTCATAATTAAGTGCGTAAACAAGAATAGATCAAGTTCTGTGTTGGTGGAAAAGGGTCATCATGCCATTACATCAATAACAGTGGCTCTGACACTGACTTTATACCCCCAAATCTTCCCACAAGATTAGCCGTACTGTAAACAGAGGTCAGCAGTGAACCTTTTGAGTTTTGGCAGAAGCGGTCGTAGGGTTGACACAGTTCACAGGGACCCATAGCAAGTAAGAGAGTCGATAGTCGGCCCTGGGTTGCAGGGCACAGAGAGGGCAGTGTCTAGGGGAGAGAGGAACTCCGATAGACGGGCACAAAGGGACCATTGGTTTGGCCGAGACGCAGCAGGAATCCAGTTGGAGTTCCGTGGGAAGAGTTGAGCTCAATGGGACAGATCTCTCTCCCTCTCTCTCTCTGGCTTCTCAATGAGTTTGTGACAGAGAAGAGGAGATGGAGACGTCAACAATGGCCTCGAAAGCAGCACTCAATAATTCAGTGCTGCCATTATTACAATCTCACATGATATAGGCACCTTTAAATGCTGCCAGTAGGGAAGTCAAACTAATGAGGGGTGAGGTGACGAACACCAACACCAAAGTCTTCTGACATACATTACGAGTACTCATTAACATCCACTTTCAATGGAGTTATGTTAGTTCTCTGTAAAAGACGTAGCTAAAAAAAAGAATAAAGCTCCCAGAAAAAAAATGAGGCTTCTTATTTTTATGCTTTGTACAACAATACCTGGACACGTTTTTAATCGCCAAAAGCCAAGTAAAGGAATACGACCAACAATCGTGTTCTCCCATCTGTAACATGACCCAAGCCAAAATATGTTGCAATTCAAAGCAGACACCAATTCCCATGAAATAAAAGCATCAATCTGATCCAAAAGTATTACAGTTATTCCATTGTTCTTCATCATGCAACAGTGACCCTCTACAATCGAGCTCTATTGGGAAACTCTGCACTCCTGTTAAACAGAGCTTGGAAATACACAAACTTCTTGATGTCTGCAAAAGTGGCACACTCAGGTTGTTTGAGGTGCAGGGAGGGAAAAAGTAAAAAGGGCACCACTTCTGTCACTATAGGGGCGTCAAAGAGGGCACTTTTACAGTTTTTTCGAACATGGGTTCTCATAAGGGGTTGATGAACCCCCAAAGTCCACCAGTGGTCCCCAGCAAGAGACAGTGAAGACACAAACAATTGGTGCAAAATGAAAAGGTCTTGACTTTTTTTGAATTGTACGACTGCGTTTATGTTTGCTGCTATAACCACTGGACTCGCACTGCCACCTGTGGCACCTGTCCTCAAGAACCACATAGATTAAAGGGTCCAGAGGGAGCTATTCCAAACAGAGCGTATATAATATCCCCAAATCCCCAACATCAGGCACCAAACTATCCTGCACTGGAAGCCGCTAGGGGGAATGCTTCAAAAAGCTGTAATCGCTCACTTCCTGACTGCTTTCTATGAAAGTTTGCAGTGGTTGTCATGAGACAAATGCTCACTAGCGGTGACCCCCCCAGCCTCAACAAGTCACCTACTCTCTGTCTCGCTCTTGCCCCCTGCAGCCTTTTCGACCCCCACCGCCGCTGTAATACCCCCATGACCTCCCGCACTCTCCCCTGCCTCCTGCACTTCCCCACCCTCCCTTTGCCCTCCCTGGCACCTTTGCCCCACGGCCCGGCCTCATTCATCTAGCCACCCCTCTCCGGCCAGGGGAGCTGAAGGCCCTCTTTGTATGCGCTCCCTGGGAGATATTAACCCCCCGTCTCCGCGCTCCCACCAAACAAAGGAAGCACTTACTAACCGCTAAAGCCTTAACAAACAGCGCCTTTCAAATGAACCCTGCTCCATGCGGTGCAGAGGGAGGGGAGCGCACAGGAGAGAAAAGCCCAAAACATTTGCTTGTTTTCACAGATTACAGAAAAACCTGGTGGTGCTGTACTCGGATCTTGTCGGGGTTGACTCGCTAGGTTCCTACTCAGGCTTAAATGGTTGGACTAGTCCTCATGCACAGACCTCTATCGATGTACAGTATTTGTAGTGTGCGTCAGTGTGCTCCACCCTAAATGGCAATAATAATGTCAACACTTCTGGACGGCTCTGGAAAACACCAGGCGGACACGTCCTGTCATACGCTTAAGTGCAACGGCTTTTGTTGGTTTTGTTCATCAGGACAGTAAAAACACTGCGCCATGTCTTACACAAAGAGGCACATGCACAAAAAAACCCACACACCCAAGTCTCACGAGCGAGTTTCTGGGCAAGTGTGTAATGTGGTTGAGGTTCCCAGCACGATCCAAAAATCACCCGTGCTGCCTCCCAGGTTCTGAAATAAATCTGCCAATGACCTTTTATCCTCTCAGAAATGTGCACTTAATATGACGGGGGGAAATGACTTTATGATGACTTTGCCCTCAAACGTTTTGGCGAGCGTGTTGCTCTCAGTTCGGTGAGAGAGGGAGGAAGGAAGGGAGAGAGAGAGAGAGAGACCAGATGCAGCGTTACCATGGGATTAGATTGTTTTACTAGAGTGATGACACTGCACACCTGTGAGGAACAAAGACAGAACAATCAAACACATTATTATCCATGACGTATTGCACCAGCCTTGCAGTTGAACGATAGGTCATCAACCTCTGAGTCTGACAAATGCACTGCAAGTCCCAACGAACCACATGTCGAACATATGGTGAAATCGTGTTGTCTATTTTGCAAAATTGAAACCAGAACATCACGCGGAATAAAAAGCACATTGTTGGGAAAATTATTTTATTTCCCAAGCAAAATTTGCACTTACATTTCTGCATATTAATACATGTTTAGCAGCTGTTAAGAATCTGTATAAAAAGCTAAATATGACACTATAAACCACAGGCAGTAGCAGTAAAGTGCTTTATAGCCATTGTTCTGCAGAGGTGATAACTGTTTAAACTGCAGAATGTGACCTTTATTGGACTTTATAACACCAGGACGTAGTGTTGGTTTTCTTCATGTGCGACAACACTCTTAGCATTTGAGAGGACAAAAAAAAAGATACGTTTGTATTAGAGTGTGGATACTAGACTCTAACCTGTCGTGACCCAACCAGCCAGGCCGGGTTCAGAGAAAAATATTAACATGATGTCCGTGTTCAGTTCAGTCATGTCAATTGTTACAATGGGCTAACTTCTTTAAATGACCTTAGCGTAAGGTGTGTGTGTGTGTATGTGTTAAAATAAATAGGAATAGAGGATACTGCTTGGATTTAATGTTTCTGCTAACCACAGATACATCCAAGGTCGACTTTTGTACCAGACGTGGTATATCATCATTTTTAGCACGGCAGCAGGGGAAGGGGACAGTGGTGATGTCATTATAACCAACAGAGCTGCCAAACTGCCAACCGTAGTTTGAGTCACACCGGCAGGTATTTCTAAGGTCCCCTGGGGATATTTTCAGCCCTTTTTGAGGCAATGAAAACTGGCTGTTTTTCATGGGAAGTTGGACCATCCCCATCTGTGACCTTGGCGACCAAAACAGGTCTTTAATGTGAAACCATGATGATGTACCAGCCGTAACCAAGTGGTTTTTGTGCCTAAACCTAAGCTTAGACCTTTCTAAATGTATTAGTCATATTTGACGGAGCTCAAAGGCAAAGTTTCACCCAAGCGCTTGCACCTTTCTTTTTTTTTTTCAACAGTGAGTCACACACACACACACACACACACACACACACACACACACACACACCGGTTAAGAGAGCTTGTGAGTAAGCTGCCATCAAAAGGTTGCCTGTCCGCTTAAGGTGTGCCATCACCCTTACAGCTGTCAGGGATATGTCTGCAGGTCACTGACTTCTGGCTAAGGGCTAGAGCTTACCCAGTGGCTGGCCAAGCACAACATTAGCAAACAAGAAGATGAATGACGAGGTTACTGACATGCTGTAAGCGATCCAAAACACACACATCAGTTTGACACCACATAGAAAGGCTTCGTTGTAAGTACAATGGCAGATACTGTGGGCAGCTAATTGCTACTTGTAATATGTATTGTTTATTTTGAGGGATCTCCCTGAAATCCAAACCCTTTAATATTGCCTCGCATCAAAAGTCAGATGAACTCTGCCTTCATCGTCAGCATTATCTAATGGAAACAACCCCCCGTCTACACTCCCTGGACAGCACATTGTGTAAATGTCCACCTTCCTACTGTCCGATCCTACATCTATCCATCCAAACACATGTGGTACAAACCTTCCCATTCAAAGGACAACATGAGACCCAGAAGGAGTGGACCGGCTCAGGTCCAAGTCACAGAAATCATCTTCCCACATCTGAGCCTTTTGCCAATGAATGAGGCTTTGTCTGCGGAGGAATGAGATCCATATCTCCCATTTGGCATCGCTCATGTCGTCACTAATCAGAAGCAGATGAGCAGACAAGTTGTGCTCTGCTCTGAATCTGTGTGTGTTAGGGACTGATGCGTGTGTGTGTGTGTGTGTGTGTGTGTGTGTGTGTGTGTGTGTGTGTGTGTGTGTGTTTGTGGGGGGAGTGTATGGATGTTAGATGTTACGGAACGTCACAGGTTAAAAACATGGTTTGTGTAGAAATTAGCACGTGCTGATGTAAAACATGCACTCTGGTCTGTATCAGATTTTATGGCCACTGTCAGCACATTTTACACAAATCCAGACATAAGTGGCTGCGGCATGTCTTCATTATTAATATTCAGAATGACAAAAGCCTGGAGCAGAATTCTGGGATGTGAGATGTGCAGAGATTGAAAGATGTCTCTGCAGTAGTGAATTGTGAAGTGAGAATGAACAAGAGAAAAGGAACGGTGTGTATAAACAATGTAAAAGTGACGCTTGTGCAATAAACGCTTTACATTAAGGTCTTTGTAATAAGCATAAGTCAATATATAATGAGGCCTGTATAGGTCCTAATAAAATGCTTAATTTTGTTTGAGTTGACATGACTATAACAGTATCAAAAATATGTTTCTGTTAGATTATAACACATATTTAAGCACTAAGGTATAGAAGCTGAAGAACATTAATCAAAGCCGTATGAGGTGGTTATAATTGCATCACAGACACAGTTATTGGCTATAATAATCCTAATGTAAGCGTTGTGGTTGCTTTAATAGCATTAATAGTGCTTATGGCTTAGTCCTGAAAGTGCTTATAAATTTCTTATAATCCAAAAATACAAAGGTGTTTATGATTGTATACTTTAATGCTTATTACAAGGATCTTCATAGAAAGTGTCCCTGGTACACTCATAGATACCAGTAAACTAAATAGATAATAAATAAGATTTTTAAAATCACAATCTATCTATTATTCCATGATAGATCAACAAAAATGTAAAAAAATAAATAAATAAATAAAAGAAGATGATTGGTGGTAAAAAAGAGGGTGAAAAAAAAGTATTCTAAATGTTCTTTCATCTGGATCTGCACCAAAAGTGAATGAGGGTCTATTCTGGAGTTTCACCCATCCTCCATTCAAGTTTCGTGGAAATCCATGATGTAGTTTTTGTGTAATCCTGCTGGCAAACCAACCGAACAAACGAAGACACAAACCAACATCTCGTGATGTTAAAAAATGTCAGAAAAGTCCCTTCATTCGAATCTGTAAAGGTAAATGGGCTCTATTCTGGGCCGAGACCCGTCGTCCATCCGAGCTTCGTGAAAATCCGCGCAGTAGATTTTTTTGTGTAGTCCTTCTGAAAAAAAAACAACCAACAAACAAACAAACCAGAATGGCACTCGGAAAAGCGCTTACCTCCGCTAAGGCCCAACAATCCCCTTTAATTCAATCAAGCCTAATCCAATATCAAACTCGATTGCTCCCTATTCCTCCAAATTTTAGATCATACTGCTTAAATTATAAGTAAGCAGTTTGTGGATGAAAAAACAAACAAACACAGGTGGAAACACAACCTCCGTGGTGAAGGTCATAAAATAAAATGGATGGCATCTTTTATGGAATATAGTAGTTCTAGGCCTGAGAAATACAATTTCAAGAAAAGCATGAAGCTGTAACAGCATAACTCCAATCACAAGGGGTTAATATCCCCCCAAGTCCAATGCTAATGTAAGCAATCCAACTAAAGGAGTGCAATAAAAAATAGTCCAAGAAAACAGTTCAATGAGGAAGTCAATTATGGGTCCAAGGGGATACATTTACCAAAGTGCAAATTCAATTGGCTGACCGACAAGCAACCTGTTTTTTAGCGCCAGCATTCGAGCTAATAGTCAGTCAGCTACACCACAGTGTGCAGCAAGCTGGAATTTCCTGTGCTGCTCAAGGGCACATCAGTAAGGCAGATGCTTGGAGAGTAGAGACCTCTACCAGACAGCTCGCTGCGTCTGCCGTATGTCATATTTTGCAACACGTTTCAAATGAGGACAGTGACTCAACGCTGACATTTATCATTCAAAGTGCATTTTTTCTCGGGGTAGGTTCCCACGCACTGTGTACAGTAGCCGTGTGGTGCAGTCTCCCGCTGTCAGAGGCGAGGTAACAGACATACGGCCAACCTCAAGCTCTTATGTCGAAAGTAGATGGTTTCCTACCGAAGGGGCTTATTAAAGGCAACTTTGTGATGTTTCTCAAACCATGCCGTTTCCCAAACTTCTCATGGCCACATTCACGCCGTACAAAGGATCTCTGTTCGCTCTGGCCTCTCTCAGTATCCCTTTGTGAACTTAGTCGGCAAGTCCTCGGCACTGGAATGCCTGTTCTCAGGGTTAGGAGGTAAAACGCACACAGAGGGACACACAAACACGTACTCATACACTTCCCCACATATTTTTTTTCGAAAGGGCGCCGACATTTGGACATGACGGAGAGCCAGAGACAGGTCGCTGTGCTTCCCAAAGCGGAGAGCGCGTCTCCTCTAATTGAGACGTGTGGGCCCTCGATGTCATCCTGGTTAACCACGGCTCATAATGCTGATGATTATGTCAGCCCTCCCCGGGCCTGAACGGGGGAACGTTCGCTCCAATGAACGGAGAGACGGAGCTTGAGACGGGAGGCAATATCTGAGAGAATGACAGGATATGTAAAAGGAGAGAGAGGAGGCAGAAAAGAGTGAGAGCTTGGGAGCTTCAGACGACCTCTTCACCAGTAGAGACTGTACGAGGGGGATGAATGTAGTCCTTTGTGCTGGGCAGACTGTGGGCTCCGATGTATGTGTGTGTGTGTGTGTGTGTGTGTGTGTGTGGGGGTGTGTGTGTGTGTGTGTGTGCGAAAAAGAAAGAGAGAGCTAGGCGGCCCAGGCTCAGGGCCTACAGATGTCTGGAGCTGCGCCGCTCACCCCCGGCCTCCACAGGCAGCAAGCAGCTGTTGTCAGAGAGAGACAGGCCGCCCCGGAGAGACTGGGAGGGGGCCAACGGGCAGAAAACAAGAAAGAGCCTCTTTCACAGCCTGGTATGTCCTTCTGGATCCTCACACAATGTATCCTTTGAGGACCCAGAAGAATAACATTTAGATTTAAAGTTTTCTCATCCTGGGAAGTTTGGGTCAGCCCGCTCAGTCCTCCCGCTCTCTAAACTGTCGAAGGGGTCTGTGCTGAGGTTAGGGCGGAAGACTCTAGCCAGAGTTCGGGCCGGAGCTGTGGCTGCAGGCTTCAGCCCCACGGCCCACGGAAGGTAAAAGTGAGCACCCCGAGATGCTTTGAGCACAATACAGACGAAGGAAATGTCAAATATGTTGTGAAACATCCAAGAGATGTGTTCATGGCGAACGTTCTTGTAAACAAAATCAAAGACCAAATAGTCAAGTAGAATAGGGGCCGATCCGTCATCCGCTGAAGCCCAGACAAACACAGTCCAGGATGCAAAGTTCCATGCGCTTGAAACTCCCAGCAGGTGTTTATGAAATGTGCTCCCAGCACCTGCAGAGTGAAGGGAACTGAGCCACTCTGTGTTTCCACAGGCCCGGGAGTCAAACAGGGCACAACACATTACTTGTTGTAGTACAGAATGTGCCTTGGCAGTTTTGGAGCCAGGTTCGTCGAGATGTTTCCACAGAAGAATTCAGGAAGTAATATACCAAAGGGTGTCCAGGGAGGAAAAGGTTTTTTTCTCTGCGGTCTCTGTGAACAAGCTTTGTCAGCTGGAGAAGGAAGGAAGGAACTTCTCTTTTTTTTCAGCCAAGCTGCGCTCATAAAATGCCAGGCCCGTCATATTATTGGAAATGTTTTACAGTATGCAGATTTTGCTCACAAACCCTTGGTGAGTAATGTCACACCTGTGGAAAAAAGTTCAATTTTGTGTGTAACACACACTGAAATATAAATGATTGTGCATAGATACATGTGTTTAATAGCAGAAACATTCTTACTGTTAATTCTAACTTGCATGTAGCCCATATTATTTTTATGTCAGTCATTCCGAAAGTATGAAAGCCCATAAGGACTTTATTAAAATGATAATGTAAGCTTGCAGTTTTGACTCTTTGCAAATTATTTGTTCATGTCAAGTCTTTCAAAATGAAATGTGAAATACCATTATCATTTTTGTCTTCAAATTGTTATACAATGACATTTAACTTTTCATATTGTTCCCAAAAAAGCTTGAGAACATGTAAATGTAAATGCAATACAGTAGGGAGCACTATTTTACTTGAATATCGTCTACTGTAGAGCAAGCTAATTGAAAATGATTTTTCCATTTATATTTTTCAGACAGCCAAGCAACACCCCTACAAGAATGCAAAAATGAAAATGAAATTATTGCATTTTAACTTTCAATTTTAGTCCCCTGTGGCCTTCTATACAAAAACACATATTCATAATCAAATGAAAGTATCAGAGTTTGGGTAAACTTCTGACCTCCTTTGCAACCAGCTAACTATTCAAGTAGAAAACTGCCTTTAAGGAGAGTAATGGGAACCAACTAAAGGAGGTAATAGCTCAGGTCGAACAGTACACAATCGCACACAATCATAAAAAAAGTGTGAGCTGTCTTAGTCATCTGTGGAAACGCAAGACGAAAAATACCCACTTCCTGTCCTACATCTCCAAAGACATCCAACAAAATACTTCTTTTTCTTTAGCATTTACGGCATGTCTGGGATATATATAAGTTATGGGGCAGCTGGGACTGGCTGACGTGGTGTAAAAAGGGAAGGGCAGGGTGGCAAAATAGATCATACAGAGAGGGATGCTCTGCCAAGACAAACACACGGGAGAGTCGGGAGGCGACGAGGCGCCTGCCACATATCGCCCAGGCCTGACCAAAACATTGGCGTGCCGAGACACGAGTTAAACCCCGTAGATTAAGATAAATCCGCTGATTGGGTTCGGCTGTGAAGGAGACCGAACTAATTAAGACTGTCTGACAGAATTGCAGAAAGGTGGGACGGGAATGGTGAATTCTGATAAAGAAGTCATCTGACCGATGCAAACATATTCTCTGAGGGATGAATGTAATAAAATACATTTCACAGTTCCATCGTGCATGTTATTGGTGCTGGCATCTCCTGCAGTTGACCTTTGTTAAGTTGCAGTGAAGTGGTTCTGAATTCCGAAACGCAGAATGCATCGCGTGAAGTTATGTATTCAATAATAAAAAAATTAAAAAAAAACAGAAATCTCATGCTCACCTCATAAAAATTGAGACTGTTACGACATTATGTCTGCAGTAGGCCCCAAATCCAAAATTGCCAAATGTCCTCTGAAATAGACTGTTGGACGCTGCTTACGTGACCAACGCCACAGATTGAGCGATGAGGTACATAAAGACGTAGGTAGGCTGAAAGGATAAAGTAGGGCAACACCATGCGTGTGAATGATAGCCATAAAGGTTCAGTGACTCAGCCTGCTGGTTCTGAGTCACCGTTGAGTCAAACTCTGGCACCAGATTGCCCTCTTGGATGCCCTTATGATTTCATAAATGTATCACAGCTTTCTGTGCACTGGTTCCCCCCCTTTTTTTTTTTCCTTTCGCCCCTGTCCCTTAAACATCGTGAGTCCGCCACTGGTCAACAGAAAGCTTTTCTATTTGATGTCTTATATTCTGACATAATTCTGGAGAACAAGTTGTGATATTTCCCACTGGAATGTAGACTATTTCAACATATTCTCAAGAGAAAACTGAAACTCCTTCATTTAGTAAACGATATGAAGTTTAAATCCCCCCTCTGGAATTAGATCAAGGTGGTGATCATTAACAATAATCACTGTTAAACAAATCGCGCCGCACGCCGTCTCCGTCTGCATCACTATATGTCTGCTCACAAGGAAAACATTCAGCCGATCAAACAAAGAAAGCACAGTAACCGTTGTCTCATAGCTAACGGTGCGTTACTCAACAAACACGACAATCACAACTAATCGTGCACACCCAATTTCGTACAGGCAATCAGACTGAAAGGGGATTAATCGAAAGCGAGAGTTGCGTTAAAAATATACATGGAGGGGTTTTTTTTTGGTACACAGCTTTGATTCCTTTGTTTCTGGAAGTTCGAAATTTCTGCAACTTTGAGCGTGCACTTCAAATAACACGTAATGTAATCTAAGCAAAATAGATTTAATGTCTTATTCCTGTGTTGGTGGAGACTGTATTTGCTTCTTTTCTCAAGTTCAAGTTGTACGCAAGTATGTGTTTAATTAAGACAGTTCAGGTGTCCACCATCATCTTGAGGCTCACTGAGTTACTACCTAAGTTTTCGCTCAACCAGGTGAGGTCACCTGTACGTTCCAGTCTGATACGAACTGAAACTTTTATAATTTAACAAATGTTAAGGAACATGTTCTCTACCCATACTGTCTCGTGCGATAAAGAATGTGTGTGGACAAACACGAGGTTAAGGAAGAGAACAAGAGAAGGAAGGAGGAAGAGGGACTGGAAAATGTGTGAGCGAAGCAGCAACAGGAGAGAGTGGAACATGGGAAACTAGAATAGCTCGACCGCAAATAGGCTCTTTCCCTGAAAGAATGCATAAACATACGGTTGAGTTTCGTAGGAAGTCTGGCCGTCCTATGAATGGATTGTTTGTTTGTCAGTCGCTGAAACGATGCGGGGAGCAACACGCGAGACGTTTACAGAGACGGGGGGGAGAAGAAGAAAAAAAAACAGATGAGAAAGAGCAGCTGAACTGCAAAAGCCATCAGTTTAACTGCTCCCTCTGGGTTTATAGCGCACTATATAACACAACTTCTGGAGACATGAGTGGTCACATCAATATTGAATGTGTCACTTAATGTGTCTCCAACTGAAACAAAGAAAAGAGTCCTAGAAAGAGTGAAAGCTCAGGGCTTGGTGAGGTCATCAGTACTGCTCCGGAAAGTAGCGTGACGAGGCGGCCGATCCTCATTTCTTGAGGGATTTAGACGTATACAAATTCGGCATTTGATTATGATTGAATAACAAAAGCATCAATATTTTTGCAGTAACGTGAGCAGACTGATGCTCCACAGGTGTTTTTCTTTATCTGGCACTTGACTCAACTGTAAACAGGAACCACGCAGCTGAAGCTACAGGCCGCCCAAAAAAGTGCAATGTGTGCACATATGCTGAGGGGGCAGGTCCATTTTTGTCAATAGCTTTCTTTTTTTAATTTCACAAACGAACAATAACGAACAAACTAACTTCGTTCCTCGAACACATCCAATCACAGTTCTGCAGTATTACCCAATGAGCAATTATGACCCTGCTTTGTATTTCCACATCGTTAAAATGATTATAAACAAAACCATTAACATTTAGAAGTCTTTTCCGCAGACTCAAGGCACATTCATACTCCCCTCACATACATTTGATGTGAAGATGTTTAAAACTTCTCACCAACATTTAAAACTTCCTCCCCTTGTCCTTATAGTCGGGTCTCACTTGAGCTAGTGGCTAACACTGCCAACAACTACTGTAGTACAGCTCCGTTGGTCCATGCGTCTTCAGAAATGTTACAGATATATGTATGGAATGACCGTAGAGTATCTTCCACTGAGCACAAATGAGATTTTACTTTGGGTTTACATTTATTGAGGGTTAAAGTATTAGGTTTATTAGGTACACCAACAATAACAGCCCTGCCATAACATATATATCCTTACAACGCTCATAATGTTCAGTTTTTTGGTGTAAATTTATGAAACTTTGATGAAAATTTCCTGGTATAGATCCTCTACACAGACCTCCAAGACTCAAAATAAACAAGCTACTATATATATATATATATATATATATATATATATATATATATATATATATATATATATATATATATATATATATATATATATATATATATATATATATACCCTTTGTGACCACAAATTATTCAATGTATTTCTAAAAGCGTTACCTGAAGGAGCCCACACTATTCCAAGCTTTTCAAGCCATCATATGTTTATTAATGATGTCCTACTTTAAGGTGGTGTTTTACTGAGCTGTTCTGTAGTAAAAGTTGTCAGGTTTTTCATTCGTTTGCGCGTCCGATGAGGGCAGATTATTGGAAACCTCTCAATGTAACACAGTCCAGGTCAACACCGTCATACTAAAACATCTAAATTAATTATCACATCTATGGCAAGATTCTAGACATCGAAAATGTAGATTTTATGGAAAGACAGTTGCATTGGATTATATAGGGACACCAAATAAAGCGCATTACGCTTTACCAATTAGTGGCAGTGCACCCCCGTTTGAGGGTCCAGACTGTAGGCTGTGAGACTAATGTTCACATTAGGACCCAAATGAAGATGGAATGAGGAATCCAGGCGAGAGGGAGGGAGGGAGGGAGAAGGGAAAGGACCCCTATGGGCTTACCGAACAGCCCAGGAATGCAGTGGTAAAAATGAGTTGGGCTCTCTGGCACAAGATGGCCCGTGTGACTGGGTTTAGATGATGGCCGTGACAAAGACTCCTTTCTTGCTGACTTTAATAAGTACAATGCCTCGCCGAGCCGCACACAAGAAACCACTTGTTAAAGAAAACACAGATACACACGGACACACACACACACACACACACAAGGAACACACCCTGAGCGTTCAGTGGAAAGACACTTTGACCGTTTTTATGTGGGAAGCAGACACCGCCTTTAGGACGCAGGGTTGATACACAGAATGGTTTAGTCCGTATTTGTACAGTAGACTGCTGTGGGAAACATTCATCATAGAACAGGGAACAAGTCATCACAGCTCATCATCACTGGACTCCAGGGTGCACTGGTCTATAAAAACACTTTTCCTCCTCTTAAAACTTTTCTTTCTGGCTCATTTTTAAAAGAACGGGCCATATTTATGTGAAAATTACAGAACTGTGGGACTCAGAGGCAGAAAACAGGCCAGAAACCTATAAATATTGACATTGATAAAGTGCGTTGGATATGATCGCTCTCATAAAACTGGACCGTGGAGACAGAAGCCCAAACAGGCAAGTGAGAGAAGAAAAATTCTGGTGATACATTTTCTGAGGCTGATCAAAATTATGACCTTATAACAGGTAAAAAAATGTTATGCCAGGATAATTTTTCGAAGTTCCTATCCATTTCTTTTTTAACTCGCTTCCCTGGGCTTCCATAGGACTTGGACCACGACTTCCATTAAAACCAAGGAAGTTAATCATGCAAAAAAAAAAAAAAAGAAAAAATTAGATGCCAGACTTAGTGTTATTAAGATTGAGAAGCAAAGAGTCTGCACACAAATACGCATCACTCTTCTGTTGTACTGCTGAGTATGTAACATACCGTTTCTACATTGTACAAGAATACCCACACCCTAACTGCACCCACCCCACAGCCCTATCCCATAATCCCCCCCACCTTGCCTCACCACTCCACATCTGGACAGCGGTTTCCGGCGCATTCCACGGGGTCTCATGCCTCTCAATCGCCCTATTCACATCCCCTCACCGCCCTGCGTGACATGCACCTTACATATGTGTGAAAAAATTCCCAGCCCTCCGAATGTTTTGCCCCGTTTGTAAAAAAAAAAAAAAGATCTGAAACTCTCAGCAGCTGGCTGCCTAATGCACGGGGCACAGACCTGCTATAAGGAGGCTGAAATAGTTGACCAGGCCTATTCCCTAATGCATCCCATCTGGGCTGGAAATAAACTAATGCCATTCACTCTTCATAAAGCTCCTACCTTGATCTGTAACAGCTGATCCTGGTGGAGCAGCTGTGACAGCCTCGGGGTTTTCAGAAGTTTTTGAAGGAGTTTCTTATTCGAAAAATATGACTGCAGTGATCTCGAAAACAGTGCTCTATTCAGAGGAGCTCTCAGATCCGAACATGTCGAAACTCCAAAGCCCTCCTCGAGAACTTTGTTCTCCTGGCAGTTTGTGAAGGTTTACAGCTTCCAAAAACTTC
This sequence comes from Diplodus puntazzo, assembly GCA_963678695.2. Classification (NCBI taxonomy): domain Eukaryota; kingdom Metazoa; phylum Chordata; class Actinopteri; order Spariformes; family Sparidae; genus Diplodus; species Diplodus puntazzo. Next base: position 11,893,877 of record OZ023174.1, on the reverse strand, counting down.
AGGAGTACATTTTCCTCAGGCAAAGACTCAAGCTTGAAAGAATTTGCGTAAAAAGGCAACAAAATCAGATTAAACGGTTACTGACTCGGCCTCAGATCTGTGAAGGAGGGTTTAAACAGAGTTAACTCTGTTATTGTGCTCTTTATAATGACATACAAAGTGTATCCCTGTCTTCACCTTTTCTTTGAGCGTAATGAGAACACAGCTTGGCTCTTGTGCAAAACAAAAAACTCATACCATGACACTGAAATACAGTATGAACGAGCTTAAAGTCACCGTGAGCTGCTGTGATATTCTGATATCACCAGACTGGATCCTGGACTGGACGGGAATAAGATCATATGTTTACAGAGTTTTGCCAGAACTGTTCCTTGGCCGCCGATGAGCCGTTTCCCCATCTCCTTCTGATCGGCTTTCACCCCTGCTACCAGTTCAGGTGTTACCCTCAACAATAGCCATTTTGTCCGAACTGTCACCCCTCACATTCCTAAACCCGTGTAATCCCAGCTCCGCTACATCATAGTGTTACCGCAGGTGACGAATATCTCCAGCAGACACAGTGTGCTCTTTGTTCCCAGTATATTTGGTCTGCCTCCTCAAAAACACGGTACAGCCGGGAACGGACACAGATGCCGGTGAACTACACGGGGTTGGGATTCATTAGGAGTGCGAGTCAAAGACAGGTGTGCGGCTTCGAGGCCGATACCCAGCACATGTTGATGACACTTATCAGCTCATCAGGGGCTTGAAATGAATGACAGTGAATTTATACTTAATTCATATAAACTAAATAATCCATGCAGCACCCAGTAACGTTAAAAAAAAAAAAAAAAACGACAAATCGACAATAACGATTGTTCTTAAGCTGTGAAATATCCTGTCGTGGTGTAGTTTTTTTTCGCTCACTGCTGCATCAGATTCGCTCCGTGCTTCTTTGCCAACAGGTGTTTCCTTACTCGGTTACATTTCTACGGAGGGCTAGACACAGAATGTATACAGGTTGATAGGTTATCATGAATATATAACCATTACCCTAACAATAGAAAAGTACATACATTTCCTCATAAATTGCATGTCGACTGACTGGTAGGAAAAACTATAGAGGATGATAACACATAACACTCATAAATATCAGAAATCTCCCTAATCTGTAAATAGTTTATAATTGTGCAACAGATGGCGAGTTATGAGGCATTCTCAGGAAATGATAACAAAGACAGAAATATATGACTGTATCACATTCTAAAGGGTGCGGTTGAGAAATCGGCCAGTATTTGTGTCTTTATCGTGAGTCCACAGAGGCAGAGTCAGGAGGGAAAGTGCTATAAATCACGCTAACAAAGGAAAGCTTTGTCCCGGTGCACACGAGATGACCCATCTTGAGCAAACAGACCTCTGAGGCTGCACCACCGAGACGTGCGCGAGTGTGAGAGTCCTGTTGATAAGCGATGAGGCCCACCGCTGAGTTTATGATGAACGATGTACGACCGGGGGTTGTCCAGTAGGTGGCATCAGCACACAGCGGCGGTGGGCTTACACTGGGCTCAGACACAGCACACAGTCACACACACAGAGGAAGGAGTTATCAAAAGGTAAAGAAATATGTTCTGAAATGCATCTTGCTCTGGGATCACACTAAGACATTGTATTGGTTGTATGGACCAGGAATTAAACCCAATCCGGGTCATAGTACTCCCTGTATCACTGCAGGCTTATTACAGTGTCTTTGGTGCTGCGATCAGACAGACAACCCTTCCTTAAGTCGGCACCGAATCCCCTCAGGTGCCCACATCTATTCCTCTCTAATCAAACAACTCTGATCTCTCTTTAGAGACTTCTATCCCTTTCTTGGACGGTGCTCTAATGAATTCCTCAGTCCTGTGTCATCAGAGTCTTTGTGCCATTGTGCCTCTGATAAAACACCTCTGGATGTGTGAGCTCTAAAAGGCCCCGTGCATACGTCCTGCTTCAGTCACGAGCAGTTACTGCCTCCAGACAGTCGCTCACAACAACACAGCCTTGCCTCCTCTGAAAGGCGCAGTAACTGTTTATGAGGAACACTGTCTGCAGGTAAAAGAAAGATGGATAAAGCTCAGAGGAACAGGGTATACATACTGACTGTAGCGCCCCCTGCTGTAATGCTCTGCTGCAATTCTGCTCTTGCAGCTGTCTTGCTGGTGAACGTGTCAGTATTATCATAATTTCACTGTATTGAAAAATCGAGATCTCTGCCATTTTCTTGATTATGCTGTATATGAAAATCATTTTAACCTCAACCTGAATGAAATATCAAATAAATAACCCACCAGGGTTCACCTCAAAGCCAAAGTCAGTCTTTCATCTTCACCTTGTCCCACGTTTACTGTAAAGTCGCCTCATCACCACCGCCGGGGGCCATCTGTGTCCTCCTGCTTCAGACTCGCCTGCCAAGCCCCATATCACCAAACTGCTCTCTAAGTTTCTCACTGCATATTTGTCCTGTCCCTGCTCACAAACAGAATGTGACTTCAGAACAAATAGTGTGGAGGGTGTCGAGATCAATCAACCTAACTTCTGCTCTCGGTTGCTTGGAAAGCTTTTTTAGACCGAGATACCCTGCAGGCCGGAGACTGAGGTAGGTGTTTAAGAGATCATCCCACGTTCACGGGGGCTCCACCAGATCAGCAGGAGATCACAGGCATCCACCTAGCCCTGGGAAACAAAAAAAAAATTAAAAAAAAAAGCACTCTTCTGATGCAGTACCGGAGCTTAAAAAGAAAAAGAAATAAACAAACAGTTTGTTGATAATCTCTCAAATCTGTCAGGCTAGACTTTGTGCTCTGCTGCTCATGATTGAACAAATCTCCGGGATGGATCTATAGGCTCTCCGCGCCGTCTGCTCGAAGGAAAAAGAGCCCTGCTGATATGGACTGAAAGTGTTGCTTGTAAATCCTCATTCCTGAAATCGATACTTTCAACATCTAGACATAACTAGGGGATATCGCCGCACTTATCATCAGTTACTCCGCCTGAGAGAGGCAGTATCGAGGGACACCTGTGTCATAACCATTTATTTGCTGGTTTATCTATGGACACGACTCGAGCACCGGATGGTAAATGGTAGACTTAATGCAGATAGCAGCATTTTGATGGAGGTGTTGTTGTTGTGTGGCCGCTGATCACAAATCTCTGCGTGTACGGCCAAACCGCGTTGATGGTCCATCATTTCTGACACCACCGAAATGTACTCCACAACTCAAGTGTGTAAATGTCTGGGAGAGAAAACTGATGAACACCACTTAAATATGCGCGGCGCTGCGGGGATACAGCGTCTGTCGGCTTCTGGATGACATACTGGACTCAACTCAAAAGACCACTTTCACATAATCACACGACGCTCCTGATTGCACATGATAACCTATGTGAGAGGAGTCGTATCTGTTAAGCAACAGGGCCAGTGTTCCATTTGTTGCTGTATGATATTCGCCTGATTAACAAAATTGGAAGAATGGAAACAATTTCAGAAAGAACACAAGACGTAATTGATGTCGGCTTGCACCATACGGCCTTTGCGGGGCTCTGAGGATTGATCCAAGTAACTATCCTGAAGCCAAATCCACCGTCTGCCTTTCCCTGTTCCAATTCCCAGCTCATACTTGTTTCATTGATCAGAACAATAAAGCCGGCAACAGCTAATGAGCTGTGTTGATTTTCTCGCGGGCGGTTCTTTCAAATGGATCCACAGCTTTGTTCATTTCCGCAGACTTTGTTATTCGATGAAACACAAAGGCTCAGGACTTCAGTCAGTGAAGACGGGACCCGCAAGACTTTACTATCACCTCACAGCAGGAGGGTCTCTTTTGGCTGTATTGGAGCGTTGCTTTTTTATATGTTTAAACAAGTCTGGGTGAAGAAGTGAAAGTAGTCGGGCTGTTGGACAGTGCCACCATCCATCGCCACTCGTCAACAGTCATTGACTCTGTAAAACTTCAACATCATGACTGAAAGGCCCCCCAACAGAGAGCAAACAAACAGTAGTGTGTTCTCTCTGCATTATTTTCCCTTTTTTCTTACTCTCTGCGTTGTTGTGTGTTTCTCTCAGTCGTGCTGTTGTCATTTGCATTTTCACAGCTCAGCTTGTATAGCTGGCTGGCCAACCTTCCTTTTTCAAGCTTCTGACGCTCAAAACAGCTAAATGACAGACATGAGGTGGCCTTTTAAACTTGTGAGGGCGTAGTAAGTGTTGATCTGATGGCTAAGTGAGACAGTTGGAGGTCGCCATCAGAGCAACAGTGGGAAACGGTGGCGATACAGTGGTGTGCTAATGAGGAGCTCCTGCCTTACAGCAACTCTGAGGGGACAAACTACCTCACATTCAGAAACACATAGTAACCCCGTCCCTGCACCCACCCTAACAACGATGTCATCATCAATGGCGATGCTTCACTGCGGACATCGTCATGCGCCAATTTGGCAGAACTCACCCAACATGAACCCGACGCCTTACACGTGATAGCATAGCACTTACAGCCTGGCAACCAGTCCAAATCAGCTTCTCACCCAGTGCATGCTGGGATAGGCTCGAGCCCCTTCACAACCTAGAGGGAAGGCGAGCACAGAAAATGGGTGGATGAAGATGTAAGATTCCATTGTTTTTAGCCCTGTTAGCAGCATGGCTAAATGTTGATGTCCAGACAATGAATCGGACTGACACTAATGATCGGACTCTTCGCCTGCTGCCTCGGTGAAGTTGATATTTTTGGCATTTAAATGTCGCCACAACAATTGGATGGCTTGTCATGCATTCTTGTGTCATCGTTGACCCCTGACTTGTCCTGCAGCGACATCATCATTGCATTTGTTTAGCATGCAAAATGAATGACGTTCACATCACCCCAAGCTATACTGTGTCACTGTACTAATTTGCAAATGTTAGCACGCGAACAAGGCAAACTTAGATGGTGAAGACGGTAAATGATGTAAGCATTGTCACCACGAGCACGCGAGCATTGCTGATGTGAGCATTCAGCTCAAATCAGCGCTGTTCCTTAGCGCAGCCTCACAGAGCCGCTAGCGTGGCTTGTTTATCCCTCAACAGGAAGAATAAAGAGCAACAGGTCAGACGCGTGGTATTCAACACAAGTTAATGAGCTGCGTTTCATTTTAATGACCTGCCTTTATATAGCCTCCCTTCTTGCCTGGCATTTGAGTTTATAGCCAGCCAGGTAATTGCGCAAGCTGTCACATACCCACAGAGACAGCACACATTGTCAGGAACACCGCCAGTAGTCACAGTCTCTCCTTTTGTCCTTTGTAATGAAAAAAAATCATGATGTATTAAAAATCATCTGGATGAGAATAAAGGTGAAGTCCCACAGGGATGTATCTGAAGGGAATTTGTTTGTTCATATCACGGGCTGAGAGACTCACAGTAAGACTAAATGTGATAAACACGGTCCCCAAAACAATGTTCCGTCCACTGAGGCGTTCTGTGTTATAAAGGGAATACAAGGGAGTGACATTTCTGCTCTTTCTCCTTGATACCCTCAGGTCCCCTCCCTTAATGAACAGGTTGTTCATTTGAGCATGACACAGTGATAATAGAACCTTCTTTCCTCAATGACTGTGAAATTGCACAGAGACACAGATCACTGTTTCACTGTAAGTGCAGAGTGACAATGCTAAACCGCATCCAAAGACAGGGTTGCGTTATGCCTTGCCCCCTTTGACACACGAGGGGTAAAAACAGCCGACACTGAATCTTCACACCTCTGTATGGAGACAATTAAATCATTATTACGGTGTGCGCACTTCTCCATTTTCACCCAAATAATTACGTAGCTGCAGAGCTTCAACACGTAACAGGGTGTAAATCTGGCGTGTCATCCTCATGTGTTGCTGTTTACTCATCTATATAATTGACTACACAATCTTCATTAATCCTTATTCTAATTTTACTCTGCTCTGCTGGAAAATATTGGCATTCGTGAGCTGAAGTACATGGTTCCATAATGTGGCAATGCCCTCGCTCTGACATCTCTCCATACCTTAAAAGGTCATGAGTGTAGGATTTAATGTTATCTTTAATATCACTAATGAACCATATATTTCTTTACACAGTTATGGTGTTTTAAAAAAGAAAATAAAAACTGATATGGCAGAGAAAATGAAAGTAAAAGACAAAGCAAATAAGATTTAAAAGCCATAAAAGGAATAAGATCAAGTACAAAGATATTAAACAGAGTATAAATGCAGTGAATAGAGAGTCTCACCCTCCCTGACAGTGGTGGCAAAACGTTAGACCCCCTACAGAGCTAGTGTTTGATTTGTCCAATCTGGTACACTGCAGGAGCATGGCAGTACGACTCCAAGGCACAAAAACACAACAATTCCTAGTTTCAGGTGATTATTCACTGAAGAGAACATAAATATCAGTATTATTGTTCTTTTCTGCCCCTTAAACCTGCAAACTGGAACTTAAACATATGTGTATAGTCCCGCTTCTTACCCACAGTCTAAATAACGAACCCATCTTTAAACTTTTTGATATTTAGATCTCACCTATAGACCTGCAAAGTTGTGACACCAACAAAAATGTGATAGTTCCTGCCGGGATGACGCACACACACACACACACACACACACACACACACACACACACACACACACACACACACACACACACACACGCACACACACACACACACACACACACTGTAACCACACAAGAAGAAATCATTACCAGCCGTGGGTAAATAAACCTTGTGTTTTACAATGTGTCTGCTTCTAACTGATTAATCCTAGACGTGAACCAAGCAGCGCAGATGTAACAAATCACATCAACGTGCACAGATACATCACAGGAAACCAGCGCAGCACCGCGTCACCTCCTCCATCTCCTGCCCACATGCTTCGTCACCGAGTAATTATCAGGGAAGGTGGCAAAACAAACGGTGTGCCATGAGTAGGTGAGGATATCGCTGGCCGGACCCTTCTGGAGATCATGGGCCGGATTAAGACGTGATGAGATTTACTGAAGGAAAACAATAATTGTCATATTCAGATCTGTGCCTCAAGTGGCAATCGGAGCATTGTGGTGGTCAAATATGATGAATTCATCAGGTTGATTACATTTCCTACTTGTATTGCTTTAGCTGCTGTTTGCCCGGTGGCGTCCCACCCCTCAACTGATCATTTTGACTCAATGCAGTAAAACTCTGTGGAGGTAGAAGATAAGACCCATTCAGCCAAGAGAGGAAATGCATTTCTGTTCGAGAGCCATATATGAATATAATAATCACAAATTTCAGCCTGTCGTCCACATACATTACACACCAGACTGTTTTTTTCTTTACTGAAATTGCAATTAAAATGCAATAAAACAGCAGGCTGCACACATATTTTATGCGAAAAAATTAAAATGGTGGCATATAAAAAGGTTGCTAGAACTACAGTTTTGTGCACCATCATAATATCTTCCAATACGTAATGAACTTCTGGCATGGAAACATGTATGGTAGTATTAACCAAGGTAAATTGTAAGTGGGCTGCGTGCATGTATTGATTTCATCCAAACCACTTTACAATTTAGACTCGTATTCATCTATTCACACGCTGGCATCAAGCTATCATTCAAGGCTCTGGTCTGACCACTTAGAGCAGTTTGGAATATAGTGTCCTTTGACATGTGGACAGAAGGAGCTGGGGTTTAATCCCTGCAATCACTGGATGATCTAGTCTTACCTCCTGAGCCACAGCAGGCCATGGCCAAGGTTACAGTGCTAACATTTAGCTAATTATCACACAAAACAAAGTATAACAGGGCTAAAAGAAACACTGCTATTTTTTGCTGATTTGTCTTTAACCAAACATAACACTCAGAGAGGAAAATGGGCCTTCACAATGGAGTTGTAAGGTACTTATGGTGGCAAAAATAGGATATTTGTGATGGGTAGCCATGTCATCTGCAGCCACGTTTGTGGCTACAAAGCAGTGTATTCCCACCTAACCTTACCCTACACCCAAAACAGGTATTATTAGTCAAAACTTGATATTTTCCTCGACTTTACCGTGTGGTTTTTGTGCCTAAGCCCAGCCAGAGCATAAACGCAGCACTGTGACAGGAGAAAGATTGAAAATCGAACCCAAACAAACCAGCATTTAAAACCAGGAAAACTGACATTGCATTAGCACATTTAGCCAGACAAGCATTCACACGGAACCTTCCTTTAACAAAGGTTATGAAAATTTCCTTCAAGTCAGCAAGCATGTCATTTTTTTCTGCTTGGGCATCAGAATTATATGACTGCTCAGGGCTTGGTCAAATATAAAGCTAATTAGTCCAACACTGGTGGGAAGGTCTGATGGGAAAGGTTAGGGTGTGAACGGTGCCAAAGCAGAGCTTAACATCCACAATGTGACCCCTGAGCATCTACAACTGTATAGCTGCTCCCGAGGCGGCAGTCAGTCCAAGCAGAAAACCGGAGTGAATGGTGTGTGTACGTGAGTCATTGTTTAGACTAAGAAAACACAGACAGCGTCTCTGACATCGAACATACATAACACCCTCAGGTTCATTGTTCATAAACTCAGATCGATGTGGAGCAGGCAGACAGAACACCGATCAAGAAAAGCCTCTCGATTGTTCCGTTTGTTGTTGTTATCTTCCGAAAAGCAGGCGAACATTACGGCCTGATTATCGAACGTGGAAACGTAGCCGGCTGAAAAGCTGCTCTGTTAGTCCTTCTGTTGTTTTCGTCTCCCTGCAGTCACAGCAGTTACCGGGCTGACTCACAGACTATAAATTCTCTTCAGGTGTCTTTTGATATGGAGGGAAATTAATTTGAGGTGATTATATCAGCCAGACTTTTCACAACTTTGCAGCACACGCTGTCTGCACTGCTTCATGCTTGAGTTCTGTGCGGCCCCGTCGCTCTTCGACTGACTCGGCTGATGGAGCGCAGCGCAGTCTGTCCACCCTGAGAGGCAGCTGGCTCGACAGGAGTGAGGGAGGTGAGAAGTCTCCGTCGCTCGCCAACTGGTCCAACGTCCTTGTGAAAAGAATCCAATGAGGACTGAGCTCCTGAGTGTCACGACTTCCACAGAGTAGCCATGGTGATGACCCTTAGAAGCTCGGAGACCGCTGAAATAATTTTTGACACATGTTTTGTCGCAGCAGACATGTGGAGGAGGAACACAATGATGCATCCTGGTTAAAGCTGGTTAATGCATGAACTCTGCCAGGCACTGTGTCACTTCTCTTTTCAACATCAGAATATCTCAGTGTACCTTGACCTTGGTGGTTATCAGGTGAAAAAAGGCGCAATTTCTTCCATTGGCTGACTCCAAATGAAGAAATATGACTCACTCTTTGAAAAATTGATTTTTATCTGCTCTCCGATGAGATGGCCCACTTGCCGTCAAGCTGTCTTTCAGTCGGAGTGACTGCTGATAAAATGCAGAGCGGGAGCCGTGGCTGGCCACGAAGAGTGAGACTGACAGATGGGTCACTCAGACCAGCTATGAAACCTCGATGGGGTTGCACTGAAGGTTACTCTCTACTGAAAAATGGCTTAGCAAAAGATTAACACACGTGTCTAAAGATGATGATTCTTACAGTAGGTAAGAGTGACCGCTAACTACTGCTAACTGTGGCTGCCATTTGCAATTCAGCTCTGATAGCAGTACAGCTAGTGAGCAACAGTGAAGTGTTAGCAATGGAACTAGCAGGGGAGTTAGCATGTGCTTGCTGATAAGCATGCTAACTTCAGCCAATATATCTCTCCAGCATAATAGACCTTCATAATGTCAGAACTATAATTTCATCACATTCTGCTGATTATTTACATTTTTACATACCTTTAAACAACTATTTTCTTACTTTTTAAAAAGGTGCAATATGCAAGAATTACAAGTAGAAACAAATAGGGGGCAGCAAATCACTATAATAGCCGCTAAATACTGCTGGCTACTAGCTACTGGGAGGTAGTTTGCTCAGTTAGCCGCGCAGCCAGCGGTTTGTCCCAGGAGCTTTAGGGCGGTCTGGGGCTAGCTGGTTAGCATGCTAACTTCAGTAGAGATCTCTGAAATGCGATAAGAAAAGCTAAGATAATCCTTTCTAAGTCCCACATTGGGGTAATTTGCAATATTACAGCAGCAAAGGAGAGTGTAAAAATTGAGAGCATCGGTTAAAACAGTAGTAATAAACAAGTCAAAAATATATATTAAGAAAAGGAGGCGATTCCGCTGGCACCAGTCCACAAAGTCCTTGGTCGGTTTTCACAGAAAGCCTCCACATCTAATCTGAGCATTCATACCGCTTTCCCATAATGCAAATAAAATCTACTATAAGTGTGTTATGAGTACAGGAGAATATCACTGTCTTAGTCTGCACATATAGTGTCAATTCCCGAGGAGGGAGTAATGCTGGTAAAACTGTTAGCACTGCCATCAACAGTGTTCTGAGTGATTGCAGTAATAACAAGGGGGGAAAATTACTCTTACACAACATTTATTCATGAGGCAATAATGTGTGAGGACTTGTATACAAATGTTTGAGGGAAAACAAAGGTCGATCGCTCGCACGGCGCCATTCACATCATATCACGCAGACAGATATCACCAGGATATTACCAGGAAATTGCAGACTGCTATCGAGCCTTCTTCTAGGTCTTTTATACCTTTATTTTTTTTATCTCTTCTTGTTTAGCAGATCAGAAACACGACAGATATTAGAAGTGATTAACGCTGCAAACTACTAAAAGTAATTTGTATGAATCGCTCAAATGTGATAATTGCATTCCGACAAAGATGCAGTTTCGCTGAGGATGAGATGCGTCCACCCACCCCACCCCGGGTTATGATTAAACAGTGTCAGCCAATCATACAATATGTGTGAAACAGAGCAGGCAGGGAGGTGCAACATCTGCAGAGAGGATACAGCACTGTGTGTGTGTGTGTGTGGCTGTGCATGACGCAACAGGTGTGTGTTCTTGAACAGACACTACCTCAATATTTTTTCGCGTTAATCCTGTTTTGGCTTCAAAGACACATCTTGCACCAGGTTTTGCCTTTTTAATGTGACACCTGCTGATGTGCAAATGGAATCTAAAAGCTATTAGCATCAATCTGGCGGTAACCAGTCGCTAAAAGTAGCACGCTTGACGCTCTCCAGATGAAGTCTGTTTGAATCCATCTATTTTGCTTGATCCGTCCCACAGGGAGGTGTGCATCTGCGACTGGTTGGCGAGGGTTTGGTCCAGCATTTATACATAAAAAAAGCCTGTTTTTTTCTTGATGAATACAGAAAGGCGAAGACGAGGAAAAAGTCAATTCACTGAGCTACTAAGATGACTTAACTAAGTACTGTATGTACAGCTCTCCGACTGCTTGATTTATTACTCCCTCTCATAATGTCGCTTGGCTCCAAGTTCCACGCTTCCCATCATTCAACTTCTCTGCGCTGCACTTCATCAAAATCTCCGTGCCAAGCGTTTCTTCTGACTTCACCACACGGGAGCCGATCATTAATCACAATCGTCATTGTCAGTCCAGCTGACGGCACCTGTATTCTGCTGCCTCGGGGCCCCCGAACACCGACGCCAACTTCCAGCCAACAACTGGTACCGCCACAATCAGCCCTCAAGAACCAGCGTCTGAAATCACTTGCTACAGCAGCTCAGAGCCAAAAAAAGAGAGAAATTTCACCAGTTAGAGTTTGTCTTGATCAGCCGTTAGGTGTTAGAGCTGCCACCGCTGCGGGTATGAAAAGCGCTCGTGTTCAGAGGGTCTGCATGTTTTATCTCTGTGTTCTCTCAGTTAGCCTGTTTTGCTTTGGTGGCAGCATGAGTCCTGGACTGACACATCAAAAACGCTGCTGATAACCACCAACAGACCAGACCAGACGAATGAGCCCCCCCACCGCCCCTCATCTCGCCACTTTAATGACGATGCACCGTTTGCTGCACCGGTCGTACACGAATGAAGAATCGCTTTCACTTCAGAACGTCTTTAAGGTACCAAATCATTGCCGGGGCGGCTGAAGTAACACTCAAGCCGGAGCACAACAAAGAAGGGAGGTCCACGATTGCAAGATTGATTTGACCACCATACAGCGAAGGTCAATTATCTGTGTTGCTGTGTTAATTCAGTTAGCAGTATATGCTAACATTGTGGGAATTGCTGATATTCTAGCCAGTCATCTTTTGTTGCCACCGTCCAAACGTGCTTAAAACGGCATCAAAGTTGATGAGGTGAAACATGAAAACGTATTGTTTTATTTATGTGTCAAAAAGGATGAGCAGATTCTGTTTTATTTCTGTTTCACAGTGTCACGACTTTTTTTAGAATCAGCCTTGCTACATTACTTTGAATGCACCTTTTCTTTTGAGGGCAGGTAGCAATGATTATGCTTATAGATTATTTTAAGTGTTACCCAAATACCTCCAATCAGTGGAAAGCACTCCCAGTAACAACTAAATGCATATTGTTGATACATGCAAATGGAAGATAAATGCGTATTTAAACAGGTCTTATACACATGAACAAGTATTTGAAAGGAAAAGGAGAATTATTCCCTCTAATACACCTGAATAAAACTGTTTGCCAGGCGTCTGGCACACCGTTTATTCATTTGTGAGAGATAATAATTACAGTCAGGAAAAAAATCTAAATGGTACAATAGTGTCACTGCCACTTCCAGAATCTCTTATCTCCTGCAGCATGCAAATCAAAGCCCATTGTCGCCCTGTTGTCCACTGTATTTCTGAGATCAGCTGCTCATATACTGATCGGAGGGGACACAGCTGACTGAAAGCGCTAATGAAAATGATTCTCATCAAGCCTTTCTATCTGTTTCCATAAAGGGTGTCACGAAACACACCGTTAACCCCTTCACCTTTCCGACGGTTAAAAAGAGGAAGCTGTCGCCATTTTTCTCCTGCGAACAAAACTCGTCTTTGTCGATCCAGGTTTCCCGTTCAGCGGCCGCGTTAGACAGAGGATAACCTCAGCTTGGGTTTTGGGCAATATCCTTCCCGTATGTTCTATGATCTCCGATAACACATCAGGTATCGGTGCTTTCCAGCGCTTTGGTGCGGCTGTCGCCCGGCCAAACACAGATGATAATCAGCGACGAGGCCAGCAGGAGAGCGGCGCGAGAGGACGTGTTACTGCTTGACGCTGACGTGTCAGCAAAGATAAAGCAACAATGGAGAACTTTAATATTGAAACCACAAACATAATGCGCGCTTATGTAAAATTATAGAAGGTTCATTCATTAGCCATCATACAACACAGCATTTTAATTCTGAACACATTGCAGCACCGGGTGGATGAGACGAGTGAGGCGCTTTCTTGACGGACCGAGGCGTCTGCAGACGCCTGAAGGCTTCAGCAGTTTAAAACAAAACAAACACAATCAAAGACGAAGATGATCTCACTGATATAATCACTCAAAATCAATTACTCCTGAGCTGTGAAATCTCAGTGAAAAAAAAGCATGTGCATTTAAAAAAGCTCAGCTTTCATATCTTCAGTTGAACGGGAAAGCATTACTGCTAATCCCCCCCAAAGCTTCTGAGATTGAAAAGCAGCCCGAAAAAACCATTAAGAGGAGCGGAGAAAACTCATTTTGCTCTCCCCGACTTATCAGACTGACATATTGAGCAGCGCCCTGTGCCATTAATACCTCAAAGTGTGCTGAGGAATGCTTTCATCAACAACCTGTTTTTTGTTCTCTCCACAGTTATATTATTTTTTTCAACCTCATGCTGGCTTCTCTTCTATCTAAGAACGGATAACAAGCATGTTCTCCACCAAGGAAACCATGTCATATAGCAACGAGAGCTTCATTCAGATCATAAATCCATGTTTGAATGAGGCACCTTCTTTGTTTTTTTTTACTTGTCATCGTGTTGCACTCAATCTGGGACTGCAGGAAAAGGTTCAAACCTGCTCGACCTCGTGGTATGTGCAAAATGTCCCAATTTTATAACACGGCAGAATTTTAATCACCTCCCTCAGATCACCATGACAGAACTTTATGCCAAAGTTGAAGGCTAACTTTCCCGCAAGATTTCATGTTTTTAAACTACCTGAGGAGGCGTTGCAGTTTGCTGGGAGCAGTCGGGGCACTGATGTCACTCAACAATTCCCCTCAACTAGAACGGACTGAAAGGGAAAGGAACCTTTGCGGCCTCAGTTTGTCTGCAGCGTTCTGGACACGGCACACTGCTGAAGAGAAATTCCCAAGTGCGACAAGATTGACAGTTTTGCTGCTCGTCATGCCAGTTTCTTACACAAACCAACCACCTCTCACTTTCATCAGCGTCTGTGGAGTGCTCTGACCTCAAATGAAGCAACCTTTTCAGTGTTTTTTCGATGCGAGTGGGATGTTATTTCCTATTGAAAATGAGAAAATAGCTGCACAAACTGAAACAAAGCAAATCTGACTTAATGTGCAGACTGATGAAAAGCAATATCGCTGTGTTTTTATTGAAACAACCCTCTAGGATTTAAACTTGGGTGTTTACATTGTTTGATCATTAGAGGATCGTCATTTTAGTCGTAGGCTGGTTCGTGCATTCATTAGTTGGGAAGCGGTGCGTTTTTTGTGAAGCTGTTCCTTTTATGTGGAATTTTTTTTGAGAAGTTATCCCTCACCATCCTGCTCGTCCAGTCACCACTGACACACCCTCATGTCACACTTCTTTATACAGTACTATACTTCCCACCGCCCATACTAAAGGTGCTGAGCAGCCCAGAGTGCAGTATGAATACGCTGTCAGCAATATAAACCCCCTCCAAGAACAATCCCGACCACTATACAATTGTCCCATCCGGGATCTAATGATTTCAGTCTTCCTCAACAGTTGTGTTCCTGATATCAGGTTATTTTCTGCAGAATTATGCCTGGGGCATCCAAAAGATATTGAGTTTGCTCCCACAGAGCGCTGCACAGAAAAAAAACCATCTGCATGGAATATGTAATCGATCAGTCCGTTAAAAGGAGCGTAATGAGAATTATAATAGACTCCAGTGGAAGACAACACTCTTGTTTTTGAGCTGGCTTTAATTTGAGTGAGATGTTATAGCGCTGCACTTCACATCAAGAGTTTCACATCAAATATATGTTTTCAAAAATGACCAAATATCGGCAGTGAGCCGCTGTTCTGCAGAGCTAAAAGGCTGTATGCGGACGGATTTGTGTTTTGCTCTGATTTCCTGTTATAAGAGGGTGATCCATAGCTATAACTATATCTTTGTTTTGCAGCTGGCACTTCACACACACACACAAAAAAGACTCTCCATCAATGAGATCCGGCGATGAGCGGCACGGGTACCCTGTGGAGCGTTTGACCATAGCAACAGAGTTACATGGCAACTAGGTTACGTTTGTACCAACTGTAACGCGCCGTATGAGGTAGAAGTGCTCCGAGAAGTAGGCAAAGAAAAAGTGGACCACGGGCTGATGTATACAATTCGGCACAGTTGACTAGGGATGATGAATTAAATGCATCACACAGTCTGTGAGCCCCCACTTTTTTTTTCTTTGAAGACAAATGGCTGCCCCCTACATCTTAATGATTTGGAAACATTGACCAGTGATGGCAAACAAAGGTTTCTCTCCCCCGAGCCTTAGCCTATTTCTTCTGACCTTTAATAAACCTTAACCTACACATAGACACACACACATACTCACACATATAGGAATTAGGAAGCCTCGGTGAGATTTCTCTCCCAGCAGGGGCAGCCTAATTGAAGATAACAAGTCTGAGAGTCGTCAAGGCGCAGCACCATGAGGTCACTCGAATCTTTCCTTATTTTGCATGGACAGGGGAAAGAACAGCGTCCGTCTGGAGTCTCCGTCATTCTCAAAGCATGTTTTCAGATTGGTTGTGCCATGATGCACTTTACAGTTTAACATGTTTACTATTGTGATTCTCGATCCAATCAATGTCAATTTAACATGCTTTTCTGGCAGAAAAGCAGTGGTATCGTGCCCTAATTCACATCTCTTTTCATGCCTAACAACATGATGTGTAAGTATGTACTGCAGCTTTATGCACCACAGCTCTTGTAGATCTAAGACTGTAATATTCTGTTTTTATAGATAGGTGGAAGCATGCCAAGCATTTTCTTTGTTTCATGATATCTGAACAGTTCTGGGGTAAGAAGTTAGGGACATTATTTTGTTTGGATCCTTGTGAGGTGATGGACAAATGCAAATATGTCCTGAGCCTTTTGGGGGCTGACCTGTTCCCATCGCTACGATCGAGGGCCAGCGCAATTTGCGCTGAAAGAACAAAAGCATTTATGGAGTTATTGATGCTGCCATTGAGATGTAATTGGGATCGGAGAGGACGTAGGGTCATATGATTAAAGGATTCATGGAAGGGAGGTCGATTACAAGAACACTGAAAAAATCCAAGTGAAACAGGTTTCAGGAAACCATGTGAGCTAGTCCTGCCGTGGATATGAGCTTGTTTTGCTGGGCTGCATGTTCCTGTGATATTCAGTAATTATTCTAACAAGCAGAACGGTAGCATAGAGACAAATAAATGAAGACAACAGCGGTCTAGTACATGTTAATAGTTTCCACAACGTCACAAGTGAAGCTTAGTGCATCGGCAGTCGGCTTCATGGCAGCGCTTGACAACACTTAAAGGGGCCATGTGTAAGTCAATGTTCAGAATTTTAGCTTGAATCCCATAATCCGCGAGCTTATGTGAACATTTTGGTATTTATTTCCTGATGTGAAACCGCTACAAACAAGAACTCGTTCTTATTATTCAGGTTGGACAATCACTCGAAGCGAGCTTAGCCAAAATGCCTCTGGCTTTTATTTGATTACACTTTTGAACTCAACGATGAGCCATCTGTGCCCGTTTTCAGCAGCAAACCACCACCCCCCACGACACTAAGCTTTGTGAACTCGTAACACTGCCTCCAGTCAGGCCTTGCAAGGAAAAATAATATCTCAGAATCTGAGCGATGGAATCCAACTAGCATTGTGCTTCTCCCCCAAAATGAAAAAGATTGCTGGAGATGCGGTTTAACAGTGACTGCTTTTTTCACCATAACTGTGGCCAAACCAATTTAAGGCAGCAATGCCATCGGAGTGTGTAATAAATTTAATTAGAAAACACAAAGTCAAATTAATTGATTGAATTCCACTGATGGAGGAAGAATTACATTATGCTCTGTTTTGAGAATGAAAAAAACAAACAAATTCAAGACAGTCATGGGTTGTCTTTTTTCAGCACGCAGTCCTTCGCTACCCCTTTTCTCTCAAAGCCTTTAACAAAGAGTCCATCTAAACCTCCCTTCTAAAGCCACAGGTGCCCACAAAACCTCACAACACCCTCTCCACAGCAGCTCTCTTGGAAATAAAGCCACTTCAATTCCACCTTGACACTGTGAGGGAAGATGTTACGCCTGCTGTGACATCTGCAACCCATCAAAAGGACTATTTTTTGCTTGTAAGATAGAAAATCCCAGTGATTGTCCCAGACAGTTTTGTGGTTGTCGTACACGGGGATACGGCCTCGTGACGGCCGCAGTAGCTCATCTCCCATGTTGCTGCTTTATGTGTCTGGTTTAAATAAGATTCAGCCCTCTGCTCAGTGGCTTCAGAGCTGCCTTGATCCATTTATTACCAAATGTCTTCTGCTGGTGCACTAGTCCTAAATACCACTTGACACCTGCTGTGATTACAGGTCACGGTACAGTAGTTACCCGTACTGATGTCAAGTCCACACCAACGCAGTTAAACAAACAAGACAGCTCGGATCTCGGTCATATTTCTCACATGAACCGTTTTAAAATTGGTGAGAGTTGTGCAGATGTTCCAACACAACATCCAAAACTATTGATGCGAGGATGTCAAGAACTCAAGCATGCTAACAATAAGCATTAAAGGAGATATGTTAAGCTAAATTTCAGGTTCATCATTTCTTGTCTTTTGTCTGAAACGCTCTGTTTTAGCTCCTGTCTCTTTAAGGCCTCCATCCCGAACACCCAATCTCCTCTGATTGGTCGGCTCGCACACGCCTAAGCCATCACCACTGTCAACAACTGAGCAGCCCGGCTAAATCGATTCACACGTACCCAACTAGCAGCTAGGCGAAAATTAAACAAATGTCTGACACGGTGATGTAGTGGGATGTCACAAAGTCACGGAATTAAAGGCAGGACTGCTGACGAGACATTTCAGGAGCAGTGTTTTCTGTGGGAGAGAGGAGCTTCTGTTACTGCTGACCATATTAGGATCTTTTACTTGCACAAGACCCGATATGAAACACTGCAAAACAAATAAGGTCTCCTTTAATATATCTGTCTTACCGGGGGCTGCTTTAAATAGAAGTGAACAGCTGTAGCTTATACAACTGATTAAATGCAAACTGTGAAGATCTAAAAGGTCACACGCAAAAAAACAAAACAGGAATCATATTGAGATTGTTGGGATTTAGACATAAATCCTACAACTGTTCATTAATCCAAAAATGACCCTTTTGACTTGCATGTGATCCGAACACAGTTACAGTGGAGCAATCACACAAAAAGATTAACCACAGACAGAGGACGGAATAACATTGCGGGACATCATCTTGGGCTTGTAGAGACATGGATGGACATTTTACAGTCCAAACTCAAATAACTGACATTGACAGTAATTATTACTTGCACCCCTGTGAGACATGCAACAGGTAACATGTCTGAAAAAATGTTGGTAACAGCTCTTTCAGAAGCTCTTTTGTCAGATAAAACATGATGAAGATGCAGGCCGGTGTCCCACCACATACAGCTGGTGCCCTTTTAATGTTTGTCGCCCCTGCCCCTCAAACATCCTGAGTCCTCCTCTGTCTCCAAACAGACACGGCATCTACTCGAAGGGATCTGTCCGTAAAACATGCATTTTGCATATCAAGCAATCATACAACAGATTAACCCTGGAGGATGGAGATCACACAGGTGCATGTTGAACCGACCCAAACTGTAATCCAGATAAAAGAGTAAATAGTTTTTAATCTCAATTGCAGCATCAAAGCAGAGTTCAGAATATTCTGAAATCCGCAGGGCCAATGTGGCGTTTGGCCTGACCTGTGGTTCTGTGAGCTTCAGGACTGAACAATAGAAGGATTTCATCTCCCTCTCCTCCAGCTTAATAACACAGCATGTAATAGATACTCCTGACTGACACCTCTGGACTCTGTTGACTCCGGAGACGTGGGTCCGCTGCACAGTGGTGCACCTAATGAGTCTAACAGAGTCATGTCTGTTGTTTTCTTCTCTCAATCTACCCTCCCTGCAGCCCATCCATCCACATCAGTTCACCTCAACAGCGGCCGGTGCGAGTCTCAGCGCAGAAACCTCTCACCTAGAACATCAGCGATTGGGCTGTGGATTCTCGCTCTCAGTAGCGTTATGTGACATGATCTGAAAGGATGTTTATTGGATAACGTGTGGTGTGAATAGAAGAGTGGGCAGATCATTCTCTCAGGGACTGTTTACAGACAGCCAGGAAGCTCATTGCTGCACCATACGCCTCGTTTTCCTGTGCTGATTTGTCACCATTTGCTCACATTTATACGAAGCTCTCAGAGATATTTGCAGCACCACATAGTGTTTTAATGAGTCATAATTTATGTGAAAGTCAATGTCTGACAGGCTACTGTTTGTACTCTGTTTGGCTTCAACATAATTCCAGGTTATTTATATTTCATTACTGCACCATTTACAAATCTCCCCCTCAATTACACAGCCCAAAGCACGTGGCGGCTTCCAGCAGCAATCGATGTTCTCTGTTTTTTTTTCACTATTAAAGATTCATTAAGAGGCAGGCGATGCTTTATTGGTGTAGGGGCTCACCACCGCAGCCGGAGGCGGCCCTGGCTCTCCGTCTCTGTCACGGCGTCGTCGCTCTGTGTATGACAACACACCTCTGCTGCCGCTACGGGAATAACAACCTTCTTGCTTTTCTCGCTCCGGCGCTCTCACTTTGCCACCGGGCCGTGTTTCTGTATCTCCTTACGCAGCCATCTGTCCCCCGGCCCCGTGTGTTCGCTGATCTGTGTTGCTAGGCAAACATCACGTTAGGCCATCGGAGATCCAGATTTCAGGAGCTTAAATTTCTAAACTGTTGCTCGCTGGGCATTATGTGGATAAACAAGCAAAGACTTCCTCTTACGAGAGAACACAAACAAATAACTGTCCGAAGCAGATACGTATATGTAACTGAGCTGCAGCCTTGACGATGGTGTGACATGAGAGTTGCGTCTTTTCCTGGTTTTAAAGGCTGCATCACAGGAAAGTCATTGTCTTGACCCACTTTGTCATTATATCTACATTACTGATGCTATTTTGCGATTTGATTTTGTCGCCCAGTCTCAGAGAACTCACCAATATCGAGATGCCGCTTACTTTAGCTTAGTGTTTCATGATTTAGTCTAAGTTATCCCAATATTATTTTAAGGCAAAAATACACAACGTAACAGGATTACAACAGTGTTTTAAGCACAAAAGCAAAAAAAACAAAAAGAAAACAAAAAGGACACCTCTGCTGAGAAGCTCACAGCCAGTGTGTATGTGTACGCCAGAAATTGCATCAATTTGGCTGCTGCACAGGCAAACACAGGCATCCCAAAACAAATATTTAAAGAGCGGGAAAAAGACTTGCAACAGAGTGAAATCAGACAGCAGAGGCAGAGAGGCATTTCAGGGTCAGCCTGACCCGTCTGCACTTCATACTGTTTTTGCCCAGCAAGAAAATGAAACAGGGATTTTTTTTTTTTTTTTTTTTAACAAAAGCATAAAACATTTAGAGCAACGTTTCAGAGAAAGCTGACAAAAAAAACCCATCTAGCTATTGAACTGAATGTAATCCAAAGTCTGCAGGCTTCGCTTCACGCGACGTTTTACAATACAGAATGTGGAAAGCAGTGGCTGACGCAGGATGTTTGAGGGGCAGGGGCGAAAAAATAAAAAGGGGTAGACAATTGGTATTTATAGGGTAAGAGAGGGCACTGTCCACTGCAAGGGCAACCCAGGGCACTTTTTCATGTTTTATCTACCATAGGGGCGTCTAAGAGGGGACTGTCTCTGCGTTTTTTTTGGAACATGGGGGCACCAGGGGAGTTGATCATTACCTAATGGTTCATTGATGCATTATTGCTAGTGTAGACAAGCCATTAGAGCTGCAGTACTTCATCAATTAATCAGTTAGGTGTTGACGATGACCAACTACTTACCAACTATTTGAAAATTAATTATTGGCTTTGTGTCATTATTTCAGAAAAAAAAAACGTAAACAAACAAAATCTCCAATTCCAGTGCCTTTAATGTGAATATTTTCTGCTTTCTTTACTCCTTTTTGATAGTAAATCTAGAAGCTGATCAATAGATTATTTGATAATGAAAGTAATCATTGCTTGAAGCCTGACAAGCCGCAATAGCTCAGTCTGTAGGGACTTGGCTTGGGGACTTGAAGATCGCTGGTTCAAGTCCTACTCGGACCAAAAAAGTACGATGTGGACTGGCAGTTGGACACTGGGGCATTGCCGAGGTGCCCTTGAGCAAGGCATCGAACACTGCTCGTTGGGTGCCGTGGCAGTGTGGCAGCCCCTTCGCTCATCTCCTCTACACTGAGTGCGTGTAATGTGAGTGGAAAAAAGAATTTCCTAATTTTGGACTTTTTTTTTTTTTTTTTTGTAATAGTATATATAAAAACAAAACAAAACAAAACAAAAACAGTTTGACAGCGCAGCCAAGTGTGATGGAGGTAACCATGATAACATCTACCCAAAGGGATTTAGATCTAAAAAAAGGTTCCGTGATGTAACAAAGGTGGGTTTCTTGCAAGTGGATGGAACGAAAGTATGAACAATAGCACAACACATTTCTGATGTTTTATCCACATTATTCACGTTGTTGTCTGAGGTTTATGCATATCCATGTGTGTGCATTTGTTGGAGAGACTCAAGGCGGTGGCATTTAAGCAAGATAAATATGCACATCCATGGCACCGGAGATAATCCCCTCGGGGGCCACGGGGCGCACATCATAAGTATGAATAAAGACAGAACTGAAAACAACTCACCCCACGCGAGAAAGACACGTGGACGAATAGAGGACGGCAGGTTCCTTTTATCGAGCTTATTAAAAAAAGGACATTTCAAAGAAGGTTTTTGTTTGGTGGTGCAGGCACCATGCTCGTGTACCAAAAACACAATCCACCGAGTTATTACATGTAAAATCTTTAATGTGCTGGAAGTGACCTCGTTTGATGTACTACAACAAAGATGGCGCCAGCGCTTTTTCAACAGACCATTTCTCTAGTTAACGGACCATAATGGAATGAAGAGACAAGGCTTTGAAACAGAGACAAAAGGTAGAGTCTCACCCTGACGACAGCTAATTAGTTTTAAAGAGAGATTTGTCCCTTTATTCATCGTGAATCCTGAAGGGCTCAAACTATGGAAAGAACATGAAAGGCTTCAGAAGTAAAAAGACTGAATCACTACACTTGGAATACACACACGATATACGAAAATACATTCTCGGCCTCACCGGTCCTATATCGACCAGGGCTTTGCGTAATCTCAGCTTGTCAAATCGTAACATAAACATGTCTATACCACCGTGAACAAAGTTGCATTAATGTGGATTATAGATTGGCTCTCGCGACTCGCTCTGCTTTTGTGTTGATTTCACAATTGGCCCGACTTGAAACATAATGTGGGCATTATGTCACAACGAAAAGGCTCCGTGTTTGCCTAACAACACTGGAGAAGAGACGAGGAGAAAGATGAGATCCAAGTTTAAGTAGATTCTCTCAGGTGCTTTACACACTCTTGACCCACTTCAACAATAGCTCATGTAAACTGAACTTCACTCTGAAACAAGGTCTTTAGATTCAGATCGAGAGAAGGACCATTTTACGCTTTGGACATCTGTATACACACAGTAGCCGACTCAACAAGAAAGAACACTGAGTTGATTAACAGTGCATTAAATCAACATCCGTATTCAGACACTATGAACAAGGCAGATACAAAGAGGTGAGAAAAAATGTTATCTAGAAAACAGCATGGAAACAAGTTCATATCGAGCCTCATGCATCCAGGGATCATGAAACCTAATTCCTCTGTCGTAAGGCTTTAAGACAGAAATATTTCAAATTGTTCCATTCATTGTCATTTCCTGATCATTTTGATTAGCCACAATGTTTGCATGCCAACTATGTTTAGAATTTAACTAAAAAAGGACAATGATGCATGACTATACTGGAGCTCTCCATGCTACCTCATCCATTCTAATATCCATGCTTTCCCCATGCATGCTAATATCATTGCTATCCATGCAAATGTCCTTGCTATTGCTATCCATGCTAATATCTATGTTATACCATCCATGGTAATATTCATGCTTACCCCAATATCATTGCTATCCATGCTAATATCCTTGTTATTGCTATCCATGACAATATCTATGTTATTGCTGTCCATGCTAACATCCATACTATCGCTATCCATGCTACTGCTATTCATGCTATTTCGTATCCGAGCTAACATAATAATGATGGATTGGATTTGTATGGCACTTTTCTAAGTACTCAAAGCGCCTCACAGGGTTCCAGATTCCATTCATTCACACACAGTCATACTGGTGTTGGTGAACTACGATAGTAGCCACAGCTGCCCTGGGGCAGACCGATGGGAGCGTGGCTGCACATTCAGCGCCAACGGCCCCGACCACCACCACAAAGATACAGCAGTCACACGAGGCAAGGTGGGTGAGGTGGCTTGCCCAAGGACACAACGACCATGACCCAATTGGCAGGGGCGGGGATCGAACCACCGACCCTCTGAGCATAGGCCGACCCGCCTCATTCCTTCCTTTTCTGGTTTGTCCTTAGTTTTTGTGTGACTTCCGTACTTTCCTTTGCTTGCCTTTTGTTGCCAGTTTTTGCCGCTTTCTTTTTATTCTTTGCAGTTTTGGGTTAGCCCATTAAAGCTCACTTTTGGTAACGCTACCTGCCTTTCCTGTGCGTCTTGCTTTCGGGGGTCTTTCTTTGTAATCGTGACATCAAATGGACAAGAAGCTGCCATTGATCCCTTTATTCCATTGTGTACTGTGCTGCAACTCAGAAGTTTGTCTTCCTGTTCCTGCTGGTGAATGGCTCTCTTTTTCATGTTCATCTGCTGAAAGTGGAAAGTTTTACTGTGCTCAACGAAAGTCCACTTTTGCAGAGATGTGCCGACATGATTTGTGACATCATAAATAGATCCTGATCCAATATTCAATGTGCATGTCAAACAATGAGAATTGACTTGTGAAGTAGGAGCCACAAAGTATTCAAGACTCCCATTGTTGGTCAAATTGTTGCATATAAATGTTAAAACATTTCTAAATCTGAAGATTGTGTTCCGCAACCAGATCACTTAAACATGAGCTGGCATGATATAACATGATGCAGCGGGTCAAGAGTGTCACCTGAGAGGATCCAATTCAACTGGAATCTCATCTTCCTCTCCTTATCCCTCCTCTGTTGTTGATTACTGAACACAGAGCCTTTTCAACTGGTGCAAGCTGCCTATCAGCAGCTCCCAGAAGGTGTGCTTTAACCTTTTAAATACCAACAAACTGAGATATCCCGTGGCATACTATATTACACATTTTAATTTCAATTTTAATTACAGTAAACCCTGAAGCATGTAATCACAGAGGAGGGAAAGGACACATTGTTAGCCCGGCAGACAGGGGCTTTAGCTTTCGCCAAATGCAAACACATCCTCAACCAGCATGTTAAATAGATTAAGCTCAAACGGCTCAGGCGGCCATGTTGTAGAAATTGGAGTTAAGACTACCTTAAGTTATAATTTACTTTCACGAGCGATCCCGACGTTGGCAGGTGTTTCAGTTGTCGTCGGTTGATCAGAGAAGTCTTTGTTGTGCAGATGGCTGCACATTATGTTTACACCTCGTGTCGATAAAACGGCTCCGCAGCCAGATCTTACAACCGAGCCCCAGTCTAAATGCTAATAAATTAAGTGTAGCGCAGCCTCCTTTACACACACACACACACACACACACACACAAATACAGATGGTCCTCTGTGGAAATGATTCACAAAATCAAGTGAAGTCCTTAAAAAAAAATGTATTTAATTTCCAATTATCTCTGAGCCGTCCGGCATTTATTTGTTGTTGGTTTGCAGTTTTACCTCTTTCAAGGTTGAGGTAATTACAAGCTCTATTCCACATCTACATATCTGTATCTATAGATCTATATATCTGTATCTATAGATTTATGTATCTGTATCTATAGAGCTCCATGTCACAACAATCCCATTTTGAGGCTGCAACTAATGGTGAATGTTACTGCAGGGTTTGTTTTTCATTTTTTGCATTTTGCTATTCATACTCGGTGGAATCGTGATTGGTATCTCGCCACAAGACGACAGGATCTAGGAAAAATACACAGTGTGCTTTTGAAAGTAAGAGATGACAAAGCATTGCCACAGTTAATTAAGTCTCGCGGCGCACTGACTAAGTGAGAATTATAAGGGATATTAAAGTAAACCATCATAATGCAAGTATAGTCTTTTGTTCGGAAAGTGTAAAATGTTGCTCAGTGGTGATTTATCAGACAATCTGTCATCCCATTGTAGAGATGTGCTGGCAGTGTCAGGCTGTCTGAGGGGCAGGGAAATAAAAAAAAAAACTAATAGGGCATCAGCTGCACGTGTTGGGGTACCGATACACAGATATTCATGATACATTCATGAAGCCCACTCAACTGTGGGATGCTCATAATTTCCTCAACTAGAGAGAATAAGGGCAGCAAAGAAATCTCAGCAGAGCCTAAAGAGACCGGAGTGTTTGGCTGACGCGCTGTTCGGATGAGGTCTGCAGTGTGTCAAGGACAGAGTCAGAATGAGCCTGAGACTGACCTGGGTGACATTCCCCCACCGCTTCTGAGACAAATGGCGTCATCACACCCTGAATGCCAAGAGCTGCTTTCAGTCATTCATCAGGAGCTGGTCTCCACACCGTGCACACAGCTGATCTGAACCCACTGCAGTGAATCCAGAGAGATTATAAAATTCAGTTAAATATAAAAAACATTGCCAGCACTACATAATGAGACCGGCATCATTGGTGACAGAGTGAAGTAACTTTCTAACATTCACTGCATGAAAAAGAAATAGGCATTAAAAAGTCCTTTTTGGATGTGGAAGAATGGAGGACGGACGCTCTGCACGAACTGTGTTGATTGGACGTAAACGAAAATGATGAAATAAAAACACAAAAATTAAGAGGCTTTTCTTATCTGTAATAAGAGTTGATTCTGAGATTATAACTCCTAAAGCGGTGACGGAGGGGTTGTTGCCAGACGCAGCTGCACACGGTGAGTCACAGATGGTCAGGCAAAAGCTGGTCAGTGCGACTGACAGCTCATTCAGCCGGAGCACACCTGAAACCCGAGCAGACGCCCGCCCTCCCTCTGTGGGCCACGTTATCTCTCCTCTCCGGGGCTCTCAGAAGAGGACTGAAAACCAATTTTGGTTTTGTGGGATTGGATAAAGGCGCACACACAGTGGCCAGGAGCTCCACAACTCAGCCTGTCCTCTCACACGGGATTGTTAAGGGAAATTGTGGCTGTGAGAGTGTATAAAAGCTCCAGCTATAGGCGGCAAAATGAACTCATAATGGATAATAGGTACACCTTGTTGCGGATCACTGGTTGAAGCGCTGTTTTGTTGTCACTGTGTTGATAACATGACTGAGGGTGTGCACTTTTTTACTGTCATTTTAGACGTCTTCTAAAATAGGTTTCAGAGGCTTTAATGTTCAAATAACACATTATTTTATTTGTAATGTCAGTTGCTGCAGCACCTCTATTCATCTGAACATCTCAGGCTGCTCTGATTGGTCAACTCTGTCAGGTCTGAGGTCGGTGTTGGGCACTTTCTGGTGGTGTTTTAGCAACTACAGCCGGAGCTGGAGTTATCTTGGTGCGGGTAGTGACATCACAACCTTACGGAAGTCCTGACGGTTTGTTTAAAGGCAAACTTTTTGAGTGTTTAAAAAAAATGTAAAACAGAATCTGGATTAAAAAGACATAATAAATCTCATTTTTCACAAACAGGACCTTTAAGGCAAAAAGTGGAAAACGCTTGCGGAGGAGAAGGTGGTGCTGGAGGAATGAAATACCAGCAGAACAACTTTCTTATCATGACTTTGGCAGGAAGGAATGATGTTATGTTAAGCTCTAGTGCTGCTCCTGGTTGCCTTCCAAAAGGGTTCCACCCTTGTCGCCAAGCTCCAGCCTGGCCGCCTGAGGGCTTCCGCATTCGCTATGCCTCCCAAAGACTTTAGTTTCCATAATCGGCCTCTCACCTGGCCTCCCGAAGGCTTGAGTCCCTGCAGCTGGTTTCCAGAGGGGTTTCCACCCTTGCCCCTGCCTTCAGGTCACCCTCCTGACCGGCTCCGGCCTTTGCCCAGGCCTACTGTCGCCCCCCGTGAATCTGCCCCAGCCTCCTCAATTCGCCAGTGTCTTTCGCCTGTGATGCCCAGTTGTCCCTTTTCTTCTTCCATCAGGCAATCTGACTTTTTATGACTTTGCCCCTGCCTGCTCCCTCTCTTTCCCTTTAGTTTCCAGCTTTTTGTGCTTGGACTTTGTCTTTATTGGACTCTGCTTCACAGCTTTATCTCTAATAAAGCTCGCCCTTTTGTATTCACCCGCCTGTCTTTGTGTGTGTTACGTTTCCTTCTTGTTCTAACGAAACAGAAGACAATCCTCAATTTCATTTCCAAATCCATTTCTTGCCATTTCAATGATTTATTCGCTGGCTGCTTTTTTCAGGGCCAACTTAAGATGCTTTCTGCTCACCTGAAATATAAATGGCTACTGTCGCGTCTCAGCCAAGACAGGCCATTAATCCTTAAAAGAGATTGTGCATTGGACAGCCGACGTAAAAAATTCATAAATCTCTGTCTGAGTGCTGAATTTAATGGTTAATGAAAACAATTTCAATGCCCTTTAATTATATACAGAGAGGAAAGGAAAATGTTAGGAAATTACAGATAACATTCAATCGGTAAGCCTGAAGACCTACTATAAAGATGCCAACCCACTTACATCTAAAGGTTGAGAGCCTGCTGCAAAGCTCTGACGTGGCACTGATCCTGTGTTCTGAAAATAGTGCTCAGTATTCAAAGGGTTCATTTACATTTTAATTAGCACATTCCACCGGAAATAAAGCGTGTGTTCATAACCAAGAGGGAAAAAAAGGGAATTAACATGAAACTCCCCCCAAAATAGAAATAAAGAGTCCACAAGGCACCATACGGCACAATAAACATCGATTTCAAGTCGTGTCTTCAGACATTTACGGATGTGTTGAACATGTTTTCTGTTTTATCTTTGAGAATAGCGGGATGAAAGAGCCTCGCTGTCTGTGACTGCTCCAAAACAAAAAGAAAAACAGCGAATTGATGTGAGTTTCAGGACCGAACCTGGGAGCCTTAACAATCTGCAGCAAACACAATCAATCCAACTTAACGAACTTGTAATGAGCAGCTCCTCAAATGAGCAGCGGCTGCTTCAGCCTGAGAGAGAGCAGGCTGCAACAAGACTCTGAGAGCACAGGCAGCCACACCACGAGCTGACCAGTTAGCCTGGACACCACAATACAATTTACATTTCTTGTATATGAGTTGTGCACATAAAACTACCAAATATCTGTATCAGGTCACTTTGCAGCTGTGTCAGACACATCTGTGCGCATGACAGAAACGTTCATCATCAACATTTATCCTGGTGATTGGGTTGGACCAGCTGTCAGCTATTATAACACAAAATGAGCTGCTATAAATGTTTTCATTTTTAATGAGCGTGCTCGATTTCAGGATGAGGGTTGGTGTCTGAGCTGCAGCTGTGCCAAAAAAAACCTTTCGGCAATGTTTTAGCCGCAATGGTTTTATGATCAGTGCAGACATACAACAACATCTGTTGGTTGGGGTTGAAAAAATATCACGGTTCGGTTTAAAATGCCTCTTGAGGTCGGCACGAACACAGCTGGGGATGTCCAGAGACTGGGGGTGTTAGGACTGTTGATTGGAGACATCACTTTGGGCTTCTGGAAATTGTGTTGAGCACTTCATTCTGAAGACAATTAAGTAAGTAAGTAAGTAATATTGAAAATAATCTTCAGGTGCAGCCCTAGTTGAAATGTTTTATTTGGAAAATAATAGTAAAGTAAATATCCAATCCAGTTAGGTATTAAGCTATTTATTAAAAGACAGAATAAACAGAAGAATAACATTTCTACTTCCTCCGAGACCCTTTCTATTGCGGTTCACTCTTAACTTCACCAACAAATTCAATCAGAAACTCATTTGTGTGATCCGATTTTTAGATGAAGCTGTGCAAGCACACAAATTAAAGTCTAATTAATTTGGATTTCACACACAGATTTGTCAAATGTCACACGTGTATCTATTGTTGGAAATGTGGAATTAGGAGGTATTTATATTCTCTATTAAGAACCCCGACGCCTCATTAGCTTGTGTGTTTTGTTTCCAGTCGGGGAGCACAGGCTCAGACTGTTTGGTCCCACTTTGGCATTCACCTGCAGTTTCACATCTGCTCCTGTTAGAAAGATGAACAGCGCAGTATCACACCTGTGGCTTCTGAAAGCTTCGGGGACGTGCCCCCGATATGTCACACTCGCAGAGCTTTTCATTTGAACTGTAGGGATACATTGAAAATGGCATGTTGTGACAAAACGTACCTTTGGACTTGAATATCATACTTGATGTTTTTGCGATTTCAAGAATATTCTATCCATTTTGTTTTACCCCTTGTGAGAAGGCAAAAATGTTAGGGAAGAGGTGGGTTTCAGAGCTGGAGATATAAGGGACAGATTTATTGAACATAAGTCTTCAGTAGCATATTTCTTCCTCTCTGTGTATTTTTTGCTGTTTGAACTGAAGACGCATCGACAGTGGACATCCTCCAGAATCGCTTGGTCACTGCAACGGTGTCTCCTAGGAGTGGATGGGCCTCTGCAGGCTTTATCACAGCAAGCCACACTCGTTTCATGTAAATAAACAGCATTGTGTAAAGAGCATACACACACACACACACACACACACACACACACAGAGGAGACCACACGTATCGACCGAGGCTTATGACTGGGACTGTTTTCACTTGATAAGAGTCACAATGGAAGGGTTACAAATTTGTGCTGTTTTTCATTCTGTGGCCACGGGAGGGAACGCGGCTCTGATTGGCTGACAAGTCAAATGTTAAACGTCCTTCCTGTCCTAGGATTCCTCCATCATATTTTGGACAGTTCGCCGGACCTCAGAGGCCAGATGGTTTGTTCCAGGCCACCCTCCTCAGGGTCCGCCATTGTTTACAAACTAGCAATCTTTTCTCGCCTTTGTCACGTCTAAGCCACGGCCACAGCTTATGCCTCTATTTCCTTAAAGGATGCTGTTATGGTTTTGGCAAACGAGGTGGGGACCCATATGCAGACGACTCACGGGAGGCAGGGTTAAGAAACTAAAGGTGAGCTTTATGAAACAAAGGTTGATATACACCCAAAAACCAAAGAGTCCAGGCAAACCAAAAGTGAGTCAAAAGGAAAAAAGACAAGAGTATCAACAAAAGAGCTTAAACAAAGCAAATCATTGAAAACTCAAAGAATAAAAACCAGAAACATACCAACGGGGAGACACAGGAGGAGACACTGGTGGTGAACACAAGGCGGCATTGAGGGGGAAGACAGACGAACGCGGAACGATCTGACATGAAGGAGAGCAAAGACTATATACAGACACACTAACATGGGAATTAGGTACAGGTGGAGTGAGGCGGGGAAATGACAGGCAAGGGAAAGGGACGCAAAAACACTGGGAGGAGGAACAGAAAAGCAAGACGGGACACACGAGGGCACAATTTCAAAATAAAACAGGAAACAAGAGAACGTAAAAAACTGGGTTCATAACAGACAGTAATTAGTCCGATCAGCTTTTGACCGGCCATTAATCAGTAAACTGGAGTTAGCTGGCAGCTCATTTGCATCCTGTTGTGCCTCAGCAAGAAAAACAAAAATACACAGAACAAGTTGTTCATACAAATGATAGAAAGTCAGTATGATTGACAAAATATATGGCAAAGCAATCATTGTTGATGACAGATCCTATTAGCCAGAGCTTGAGCCTGGTTTGACTTGGTTTTGACTTTTTCATATATAATGATTGGGAATTCTATTTGGCTGCACAACTTATCATTATTTTCATTATCATATCTGAGCACATTTGGCAGCACAGTTTAACAGAGGAGATGGAAGGAGATTGAATTCGACCCATGACGACCTTTAGCTTCCCAACTGTGAAGGGTCATGATGTCATCGGCCTAATGACGCTGCACCCTGACGAGGAAAGATGAGAAGGGGAAGTGAGTCAGTGATGACCATTTAGCCTCCAAAAGGAGCGAGTGTCTTCACGAGAAATTAGACAGAAAGATATTTGCGACGTGACTCAGACGACATGGAAGCGGATTGCAGGATGACTAAGACGCACTCAGGAAAAACATGAATATGAAGCATGTCTGAAAGAAGCACAAACACGGCACGTGTGAAATGTACGGCGCCATCTGAAACATCAGGACAGCTGTACAGCTTTGATCCATTAAATTAAAATGCAACTCCAAATCGTATTCCTTTACTCTGAATGAATCTGAAAATGAGAAAAGTTTGCCTGAGGCCATTAGAGAACATAATATCTTTGTTCTGTGCTAACATATTGCAGAAATACCTTTTGGAACACCTGGGTAACACATTTATCTCAGAGCAAAATCGATATAAAAATGCCAAAAAACCACCAACAGGATTCATTGAACATTTTTGCAGCTGTCGCGAGCGACTAATTGTTTGTCAATTTACCCTGGCAGGACGTATAATCAGTGCTTTCAATTCAGGGCCTGAATCAGAGGGTGCGTGGTCATGCCTCAGCAATTAGAAAGCAAATAAAAAACCTGAGCTTCGAGCTCTCTCCTACATTATATCACCGCTAATAGTTCAAGTAATGCAGAGCTATTCAACCAGGGGAGCCATCAAGACTTCCCTCTGAACATCATTCAGTGACAACTTGTATTGGCATGCTGGTTTCACTGTGGGAGAAACACTGCAAACACCCAAAGGGTTGTTTTGTTTTGTGTTATCAGTAATCACTTTTTTCTA
Organism: Diplodus puntazzo; assembly: GCA_963678695.2. Lineage (NCBI taxonomy): Eukaryota > Metazoa > Chordata > Actinopteri > Spariformes > Sparidae > Diplodus > Diplodus puntazzo. Next base: position 11,861,641 of record OZ023174.1, on the reverse strand, counting down.
ATCTTTAACTGCCCTTATTTCACAAGAAGGTAAATGAAAACACAGATTTAATTAAAGTGTCGATATCGAAATGTCACAGTTAGATTTCAGACTTGATTATTGTATTTAACACAGACAGAGGAAGGAAGGGTTGGAGGACCCTTAACACTGCCCAGAGCATCTTTCGACCATCCAACCAGACCAGGATTGGACCATCCCAAAGAGGAAGAGAGTATATAAATAACTGTATATATGTTCTGTTTTTGTAGCATGAAGAAGTTTACATACTTCTGTTTTGTTATGCAACCCTGTGTTGTAAAGGACCAATAAATTACCTTGAACCTTGAACATTTATTTGTTTGATTTCCCTTCCAACCGTCTCACTTGCATGTCCACAGAGCTTGACACACTCCTGCTGACTCCCATTGTTTGTCTCTGACGGTTAATATTTAATTCGCCTTCCAGCTCTCATTTGATTAGGGCTATTTTCTGGCCACAGATTAAAGTGGATTCACTCAGTGTGGGTGGAGTTTTTAAAAGACCGACATGAAGGGTTTTCATCCCTCCACTGCACATCCCATTCCTCAACTGGAGCAACTGGAGCAATGGAGGGTTCTCGGAGGCACCGAAAGCAAACTTTGCCTGCGAATTTGGTTACTTCGGAATCCCGGGTGAGGTGACGAGTAATGTGGAGGCACTTTTGACTTTTGTTTGAGTTTTTACTGACAGCTAAGCAGCTGAATCCCTGTGGCTGGATGAGACGCTGAGACCTGAATGATTTGACTTTTTTTAAAAGTCACCACAGCTGTCAAAAGCAAAACACGGCTGATCGATGAAGTGTTTGAGCAGAAGTTGTTTACTTTAACTGCGCTGTTTACTTTAACTTGAGAGACCCATGAGAGAAGTATCACCAAATAGTCCAGAAGATGAAGCCATAATTCTATGTTACATAAGATGATTCCACGCATGTTCAGCCCATATATGTCACAGCTTTGGAAATATGGATGAGGTTGCCGAAATTAAAATCATTTCTCTTGTCAGTCCCCTGCCTTTAGGATGTTATTTGGTTTTCTTTGAAGCAGTTTTGTAGCCACAAGAGTGCCACTTAGCTGACACAGGCTGCCAAGGTTTTAAGAGTGAGGTTGACAGACACAAAATGTTTATCAAATCTCTGCAAAAAAGTTCAGCAAGAGGAGAAACAACGTCCGACATCACAGGTTTTCTCCTTACTGTCAGAACTGTGTACCCCATTAATTTTGTCTACAAAACGTCTGATTGCATTATCATGACAATAATATGACACCTGTATATAAGTATGGGTTCTCTGTGATTCCGAGGAACATAAAACTGTTCACCTGCTCCACCTGAGCTTGACTCGTGAAGACGTAGGTGTGTGTCTTCAAATCAACAATCAGCTCCTTGGTCTTGCTGACGCTGAGCAGCAGACTGTTGATTTCTTCCCCATAAAAACTCTCATCCTTGTTTGTAATGATCATCTGCATACTTCAATGTTGAGTCTTCTTGATGTCTGGCAGTGCAGTCATGGGTGAAGAGTGCGAACAGGAGGGGCCGAGCACACATCCATGGGGAGCTCCTGCATCAAGCACTGATGAAGAGGAGGTTTGGCTGTCAATTCGAACTGCCTGGGCTGTGCGTGTGAGGAAATTCAACAGCCAGTTGCACGAGGCAACAACGTCGACTTGTATTGTGTTCACTTTTTGGCGAGTAATATGGTGATACTGAAGACTTCCACAGGTATTTGTGTATCTTTTTCAACATGAGAGCATCACAACGATGAAAGATGCAGTCCTGAAATTTTACAGGTGTGTAGCTGACAACAAAATGAAGGCTGTGAGTACTGAGCAAACACGTAATGACTACAGAGTAGTCTGGGGTCGAAACGGCAATGTGTTGACGGGAGTCATGGCTGCTGTGATCCTATCGAAGATGGTCAGGTGAGGCAAAACGGGCAAATGTTTGTGAAAAGGGGTCCTCGATGTCCGCTAACATCAGCTTATTTTGCGCTGACACCTAGAAACTCCCTTGCTTTACACTTTATGTGCTGATGATCAGGTTCACTTGCCAACTTTCCTTGTGGCAAATTCTGGCATATTTACCTTTTTTTTTCATTAACACTGTCCCTGAGAAATAAACTGAATTAATGAAATCACTTAAGATAAGGGTTATTTACAATCTGATAATGCTGAAGTTGTTTAGTCATTCATTTAAGCTCGGATTGTCATGTTATTTACATTCAAAAACGAATGTGAAAATCGGAAATAAAAAAAAAAACAGTTTGGATTTTGTTCATTTCTCGTCGATGTCAGATAAATTATGACATGGTGGTGATGAAAGCAGGTTAGAGGGGCCCCCTGGGGATTTGTAACAGTAATACTGTAATCTTACTGATGCACTGAAAAAACTACATGAGCAGATAAAGTGTGAGGAGCTTCCAGGGCATTTAATCAGAGGGCTTGCTTTTTCATGTGTTCAGTGACATCACAACATCCTCTGATCACGCATAGTGACTAGTGGCATGGGTGGTGTGACTGTCCTGGGTCAGGGGCAACTTCAAACTTTGGAGTTTACCCCAGAAGTTTCACAACTGCGGAAACATTACACACTGAGTAAACACGTGATGGTTGGCTTCACTCAACCAGGCTCAAAAGTGGCATTTCATCTGTGTAAATTGGATGGCTGGACTTGGAGGCTGAGTAAGAAACGTTGCTCTGGTAGGTTTGATTGATTTGTCATTGTTTTGGTGTTTTGATTCCTTCATTTACAAAACGTTTTTTTCCTATGAGTTGGCAGCACTGTGGCAAAGAGAGGTTAAATTGCACCTCGGTCCAGCCTGCTGTGCTTTTTCACGCTGTTAATGGCTCTTAGTTTAAGCTGACCTCTTATTCAAGTCTTAATTTTCAGCATAGCTCAGTTCTCAACAAGTTCTGTGCGCCTTTCACTTAGTGGATCTCTTTAATATGCCATTAATAACGTGCGCTTTTTTTATTTATTTATTTTTTTTAACTCGGCGCCGTCTGTACGCAGGTCTGGGTGTGTAGTCCACAGAAACAGCCTCTCTCTCGTCGGGAGGTGACTTTCCTCAGCACCTCCTCGGCGGCTGCTCGTGTGCGTCCTTCAGCATCTCCGACAGTCACTGCGCGCATCACAGCTCGAGCGCGTCGGACTCCTTTTCTCTCCTCGGGTGGTGCGCATGCATCATTATGATGGAATTATTCAACAGGGGAAATCCACAATGCAGAATTTCTTCTTGTCTGTCTCCCTCACTCTCTTCACACTTCGCAGGCGGTGAGAGAAACTTGAGGAAGATTTCGAAGATGCATTCGCCGTAAAGACTGAAGGACACTTTGATGCGTGCAGGAGTGGCGCATTTTGGAAACAGTCAGATTAGATCCAGTCGCAGGTAAGATGAGACTTTTGTGGACTTAAAGTAGAGTGACTGCACGAATATAAGGTGATATTGCTACAACTACAACTAATTATAACACTAAAGTTGAACACGTTTGCCAAATGTTAAATTGATTTTTGTATGCGTCCAATCCAGTATTCCCTGCACAGTCCTGTCAGTTTTCATGTTCACTGGTTAAAAAAAAAACATGATTTTTCTTGCATGTGTTTCAACTGGCAGAGTTTGCCAACCCTGTAAATGAAATCCCTGACTCGACCTCATTCTCACTTTTATTTCCCAAGAGCTGCATGATTGACCCTGAGTATGTAATAGTTGATTCAGACGTGTATCCACCTCCTACCTTCCTCTGAACAGCTAAAAGCCAAAGTTAGAGATGAATTAATAACCTTGAGAGGTGGAGAAGTGAAACACAGCATGAGAAAAACTGGGGACTCAAAGTAGCCTCTTGATAGGGGTGGTATTACAGCATCATTTTTTCTTGTGGTTCTCAGTTTTTTTTGACTGTGCTGGCTCTGGGCTGTTGTTTATACAAAGAATACCTGTTGCACAGCATGCACAGTGTCTGACATACAGCAAGTTAATGTCCTTATATTACTTTTACTGAGTGCTTCAATGAGGGTGTGTTTCCCTCAGAATAATCAATAATCCTCTGTTTATCTCACGCAACACAAACAGACGATGTCCCTCCAACTGTCCTTTGACCTGACTCACACGATGCACATTGATGGACAGACGTGCTCTGTCCCCCCCCCCCGAGCTCAAACATTTGGTTTACCCGAAATTGAGCCTCGCAGCAGTGTCCACCACCCTCCCGTCCTGCTGCCATTGTGAAAATGACAAACTGGCATCATAAAACCTCTTATGTTATTGGCACCATACGAAGTCGTCAAACCAATGTTTTGCCTCCTGTGCGTTGCCAGTGTGAGGCACTTCAATCTGGCCGTATCGAGGCTATTGGCAGCACAGTGATTCCCTCATTCAATTACTTAGCCTGGGACTAATTTACATCCATGCCCACCCCCTAATAAATTGCAAAATTGTGTAAGCAGAGGATTCAGTGCAACCTCTCGGTCTCAGCTGATCATGTGAAGGGCGAGCGTTGTCCCCGAGGGAGGGCTTATGAACTGCAGGGTGTGCAGAGTGATTTCCCTCGGTGGCCGAGCCTGACCAAGTAAACACTCCGCCGCGGGTACCTAAAGACCATGGGGAGCTTCTTTACACACATGCTATCAGTCAAGTCTATCCTCAAGACAAAGGCTTCAGATGCGAAATCTATAAAATAAGCACCGCTGGAAATAAGCCTATGGACACAAGTATACAAGCTGCAATGAGTGCTGAGAAGAACAGATTGTGTTATGATATGATGGATTTATGATGTCAGATATATTGTTGTATTGTGCCTCTGCCACATCAAAAGGTTCAGTAGACTAACCTCTGTCAGAACGTGGTCTAATCACATTCAATATCTGATGAAGATGAAGACTGTGGATCTCACTTTTCTTCCTCTGGAAAGCGTCAAATCAATCTCAAAATCAATATCAAGCGGCATGGCTTCCTAACCTGTGTCAACCAGACTGTAACCGCAAAATCATTTACAATAAGAATGTATTTAACACTGTTACTGACCTGAGTTTTTATGTGCTTAGGTGAGATGCCATAATCTGAGAGACACAGCGAGGCATCATGGACTCCTGGATTTTCCCATCGTCCCCTCCGAACCTGTCGGAGCACCTCATGTACGACAGCTTCGTGCAGGGCAACGAGTCCGATCTCCCGGTTAACATCACCGACCACAGGCTCGACAAAACCAGCACTGTGGTCATCACCTGCATGTACTTCCTGGTCTGCACTGTTGGGCTCTGCGGGAACGCCCTCGTCATCTACGTCATCCTGCGCTACGCCAAGATGAAGACAGTGACCAACATCTACATCCTCAACCTGGCGGTGGCCGATGTGCTCTTCATGCTAGGCCTGCCGTTCATCGCCATCCAGCTGGCGCTGGTGCACTGGCCGTTCGGTCCTGTGCTCTGCAGGGTGGTGATGACCGTGGACTCCCTGAACCAGTTCACTTCCATCTTCTGCCTGACGGTCATGAGCATCGACCGCTATTTGGCTGTGGTGCATCCCATTAGGTCCACAAAGTGGCGCAAGCCACGCATGGCTAAGACTATTAACATCGCAGTGTGGGGGGTGTCACTGATGGTTAACCTTCCCATCGTGATCTACAGCGGCATCATCACGATGCCGGACGGCCCCTACTGCACCATCGTGTGGCCTAAGCCGGAGGAGACCTACTACACAGCATTCATGTTCTACACCTTCATCCTGGGCTTCTTCCTGCCCCTCATGGTCATCTGCCTGTGTTACTTGTTCATCATCATTAAGGTGAAGTCCTCAGGCATCCGCGTGGGCTCCAGGAGGAAGCGCTCAGAGAGGAAGGTGACGCGGATGGTGTCCATCGTGGTGGCCGTGTTCGTCTTCTGCTGGCTGCCTTTCTACGTCTTCAACGTCACCTCGGTGACGGGAACCATCAGCACCACTCCCATCCTGAGGAGCACCTTTGCTTTCGTGGTGGTCCTGGGATACGCCAACAGCTGCGCCAACCCCATCCTGTACGCCTTCCTGTCGGAGAACTTCAAGAAGAGCTTTCAGAATGTTCTGTGTCTGAAGAAGGTGGGCGGGCTGGATGAGGCCGAGCGCAGCGATAGCCGGCAGGACAAGTCCCGCATGATGAACGACCCCACGGAGACCCAAAGTACTCTGCTGAATGGCGACCTGCAGACCAGCATCTGAGAGGAAGGGGCCTCAGCCATATATGAAACTAATAACAGCTCTTATCAACAGGTCACATCAGAGAGAAACCATGATTAAATATTCAACAGAGTTCACAGAGGAGCATGTCCCTTATTAAGGAGGACGGAAATGTAATATAAAAACATGTCAGGCTGGACTGTTCCTCTATCTGTCTTGAGCACACTGATGGTTGTAAACAAATCCAGTATAACACAACAGAAGATCCTGCACCTGTTTGCTCTTTGCTGCAAATGAAAGGAAATCAGTTTGGCTGTTTGTTCAGCGTATTGACTCTGAGGTAAGGTGGAAGGGACGCGAACACCCACTCACAAATGGTTCCCCCGGGTGATGGGTGATGAGTTGTCCCTGGAGATCCAGGATTATATACATAGTTTACAGGAGAGGGCCTGTGCCAAGTGTCCATAGTCTGGTATTGTGTAAAAAAAAAAATAACAACAACACAGTGTGCTCATAAGCTGTTACATGAAAAACTGTTATTAAACCTGGCAACCTTATTGTTGTGCTATATCTGTCCCAAGTCATTTTCCTCTGGAGCGCGATGTGAATGTAAATAACTGTACAGAAAACAGGTGGAAGAGACTGTCAGAAAAGTTTGTTTGGTGATCTGATTTATGAATAAGTGCTGATTTCTTTTTCCACACGGAAAGTAATGAATGTACCGCCGATTCTGTTGTACAACTATTTGGTTTAACGTGCGGCTAATTTTTGGACTCGTGACGGGAGCGGAACATGGATATGAGGGAAGGTGTTCGTGCTTTGTCGCTGCTGCTTCGTTATAGCCGAATGCATAATTTATACGACGCTGATAGAACTGGTTTGGTCGCTATTATGGAGCCAGCCTCTAACCAAAGTGCTGCTAAGATGTATAGACGCTCTTCTACAATGTTGTATAGTGATGTATTAAGTGATGTCTCTGTATTATGCCTGTTTGTACTGGACTGAACTTCTGCTGGGGACCATTATTTATGTATAACACGTAATGATGTTGATGTCATTGTTAGTAGTAGTGAGAGTAACTGCTTTTTTATGACTGTGCGATGCTAAATTATTCACTATCAATGCTGGGTAGGGACTTGTTTTCCTCAAATGATTATTCTACGGCGACTGGCCACTGCTTCCCAGAGGTATAAGAAGCAACTGGTCGTGGCATGCGGATCGATACGGAAATACAGATACATAGGATCACAAATATTTCTGTTTCTCGCAACGATGCCGTCTTGTTAAAGGATAAGGTCACCCAAGAATGAAAATTCTGTCATGATCTACTCGTCCTCGTGCCGATGGAAAGTCAGGCGAAGCAAAACATTTTCTGGAGCTTCGCAGCAAAATGGCGTTGCAACATTCCCCTCAACAACTGAAAAAAAAAAAAACTGCAGCAAAGGGCTTCATACGTCTTGTGCAGCTTGTTTTTTCATGTCCCTGGAAGCACAAAGATCCTAAACTGATTAGAAGAAAAACACCTTATTTACACCCTCGAAGCATGGTCGAGCTTGCGCGCCCACTTCATACGTGGTGTACGCTAAAACATTTAGCATAGTACCTGCAGTGACAGTTTCTTCAAATTTACTTCCAGAACAGCTGTATTTTTACCCCATCTACTTAAGTTGTTTAGGAGAACGCTGTTTCTGCTGCAAAGCTCCAGAAATGATTTGCGGTCTACGAAACTTCAGCCGACTTTCAATCACCACGAAGTTCCTTTCAGCGTAACAGAATCGTATTGGAATCTATGATACCCGCCTGGTATTGGATCCGGTGGTTTTGTCTATCACTAGCGAAACAGGTCATTGTCCTGGATAACTACTCATATTCTCCGCCTGCTATGCCGCGTTGTATTACAGAAAACAGAGTTTGCTACCTGCCTCTTGTGTCTTTTTGCTTCCCCATCTGCTTCTCAGTGACTCATTAGCAGGGGGCTTTGCTTGTCTCATGCCACCTCCCTTTGCGAGCTACTTGTAAACACTTTGTATGCCGATGGCCAACCCATCCTCCTCTTATGGCTTCGAGAGGTCACATTTTCAAGTGTTGTTTTCTGTCTCTGGGTATCTGAGAGACGTGGATTTGCGAAGGGCTAGAACACTTATCCTTGAGAGGCTCTGGTGTTCCTTTTATCGTCACCACCGTGCTGCTCCGGGAGTCCAGGGTTCATCCCGCGACTCTTTGTCCGTTGCCGTCGTCAAAATGACTAGGCGACTCAATCGACCCTTACCTTATGCGTGCAGGTTCCCCCGTACACACCAAAGCCGGTGACTGATTGTGATTAACGTGCAAAGAACCCCAGTGTGTGTGTTCTCCAGCAAAAAAATATGAGGTAAAATATGTCGATATTGGTATTTTAAAATACGTATTTAACGCTAAGCATGTTCGATTTTGTGCATATAGCTTCTTCATGTGTCTGCATCACACACACACACACACACACACACACTTTGTGACGAATCAAATTCCATGTGTAATCTTCGTCCAGAGTTTGTTACCTGGACTGTAACGAAAAAAGGCACGGCACACCTCGGGCGTACTGTATTTCCATAGCAACAGCGACCGAGAGCGTTAGCCCCATGGTTACATTAATTAGCATAATGATAACAGAAAGAGAGGTGACTCGGGACATGAATTATGAATGTGGACATCGCTCAGATGGACCGAAGCGCTCGGACCACTGTCCATCCTACGCCGGCGAGCCGTGAAACCAAACACCTCAGTTGCGTCAAAGCTGGTTAAAATGTAGAATTTGTGTTAGTGTGCAGGACAAAATGTGACACCTCTGCTCAGTGCATCCATCAGAGCAGATATCAGAGAACACGACGTCATCAATTACTGTGTGTTGAAGGTATAATATGCAAGATTTCCCTAAAACACATTGCAGCTATTTATTTATTTCCCAGTAATCAATTGTGTTCAGCGATTCTGGAGAAGGAGAGTGGACCGTCCCATTCTTGGGTGATTGAATAAGAAGCTCAACTATGTATGGGAGTGTGAATACACCTATATGTACGAGGGTACGAGGGCACGCTACATGTAGTTTTATTTTAAGCGTTATTTATGTGTGTGTGGATAGGTACGAGTACTAATATGACTAATGCCGTTATTTTTTTTCTCAATGCACCCTTAGGACTTTTTTTTTCAGAATTCAAAACACTTTTTTGTTTTACAGTGGATCTAATCCTCCCCCGTAGTAATGCACCTTTTGACCTTATGAGATAAAAAGTTTAATTAAATGAAATAAAAAGTTGTCATTAAAATACTAACGCTTTGGGTTGGTGCCTCGCCTAGTCCGAGCAAGTGTTTGACCACTTGGAAACTCAGCGATCGGCTACCTTTCTCCATAATCGCTCGCCGCACCTGGTTGGTTTGACAAATCCTGCATAGTGTGCCTTTAACCTTGACTGGACGTGCGAATGTTGTACAGTTCCACCCAGCTGCTGTTGTTGTGGTTGTAGTTCTGTTACTTGCAAAGACTCTTCATATAAAAATGCTTGTAGTCTTTTTTTGCAGCTGCGTTCCTGTGGACTATACTGCCGATTTTCTACTTTTGTTCCATCTGTGCTTTTAGTAGTTAAGTGTGGTTTTTATGATGAGCCTTATTTGTGTATTACTCAAAATGCTTTCTGTCTTTTGAACCCCCCCCCCCCCCCAGTACTGGTTTTTACTGTTCCCATAGGAGGTCTGGATCATGTATGTTCTTCCAGTCTCTGCGATTGTTCGATTGTACTGCAACACAGATGCTGATGATACAGATGTGGAGCAAATAGAGGCTGTGTATATTTGTGTTGAAGATAAATAAAGTAAGTAAAACATGAAACGCAGCATTTTTTTCTCTTTTGGTGCAATATTGTGGAATGCCCTCAATATTTAAAAATCTAAATTACTTTTTTTTTTAAAAATCAATAATAAAATGTTTACATTTAATTAAAGTTTTGACTCTGTCATCAGACGCTCGTCTCTTTTCTAGACTGCCACTGAAAAAATGTGCAGCATGTCGCAACATAAATATGATTATTTGTGTTCATCTTCTCATCGAGGTTCCTTAAATTTATTTTCCTTCAGGTGTTTTTGCCTCTGGAATGTGTTCACATACCTACACAGCACTCTGAATGCAGGATCGATTTTCAGACCTGAAAATGTTTTTCAGACCTGGCTCAGCTTCTCAGGTCTGACCACAGAGTGGCGCCGTTATTCCAACGCGCGACTAAAAGCTGCCACAAGGCCAGACACACAGCCGCTTTAGAAGACATGTGGTCCAGCTGTTTTATGAGTGTTTCACCCAATTCAGTCCTTCAACTCTTCACAAATAAAAGCTCCTGGTTCTTTTGGGAGTACTTTCTCGCTCTGCCAGTCATAACGGACAAATGTATCGAAGGAGGGACTTGTGAATGGAGGAGTGAGACAAAAGACACCACATACACATTCCAGTTTTGTTCCGAGTTTAATCACTGAAACGGATAATGAAGCTCTCCTCTTCCTTTTTTTTTTTTTTCGTTTCAGCTCTGCGTCCCTGAATGTCCTTGGGTGGCCTTAACTGCTCCATGATACATCAAAACCATAGTGCGACCATTGTTTTTTTTTCCTTTTTCTTTTTTACAAGTCTTTGATTTCACTGTTCAGAAAACCCACCGTTGCCTTCGAGCTGAGGTTCTGCAGCAGACCAAAGGATATGCATGTTTGTTTTTATTTTAATTACAGAGCAGCTAAACAACCAGGGGGTTGTGTTTTTTTTTTAAATGTGGCATTAACTTTGTGACAGGTTAGAGCCCTCATCTTTTACATGAGTGAATATTTTTTTTTTGTAATTTTTTTTCTTTTTAATACAGACACTATCAAGTGATATTCAAACAAAAACAGACCACAACACCCTGATGTGTATGTGCAATTTTTCTAAAGTTCTCGACTTCGACAGCATACTGATTGAATAGAGCACTGGGTTTACTGCACTGCAGAGGCAAGACGCACCACACCGGTCTACATCAGCCACACAGTTGCCATGGAGAAGATTAACACTGATGGATTCAGAGCCAGCCTGTGGTCGCACAGTCGCCCATATAACGTGCAATGTGTTTCAACCTCTATATATCTGGCGTGATCGTCTGTCCAAGCCCTGAACTACAGAACAAAAAAAATCATGATGGGCAGCCCGGCTTCGAGGCATTACTGAGGGGCGATTTTTCACAAATCAGAAGGATCATGAGAGCCCAGTAGCATGCAGTGTTGTTAAACGGGCTCTTTTCTTCTTCTTTTTTTTTCTCTCTCTCTCTCTCCTCTGCACAGAGCATTCGAGGTGCTCGCTGAGGAAGAGACCACAGCAATTTTTCGCATTATCATCACCGGACCCCTCATCTTGGAGTTAATCGAGTGTTCTGTTCAGAAATACCCAAAGCTCACATTCAACATACAATTCATAAACAGCAAAGAAAAAGAAAAAAAAAAAAAAAAAAAAAAAAGAGGTGAGCCAATTTAATCATCACCATCATTATACCAACAATTCCACAAGAATGAAAGTATAATACGTCTGAAAAAAAACAACATTTCCAGTACCAGGACAGCAAGGGGGACATATGACTGTACTGAAACCTTTTATAAAAAAATAAAGACACAGTAAACAAAAAAACTCAAAAATTCAATGAGTTGCTAAAAAAAAAAAAAAAAAATAGATATTCCCTGCCCTCAACCAGACTTAAAAATAAAACAATCAACACAGTAAATAATGGAACATGAGCAACACTCAGGTCCAAATCTGCTTTAGTTTCCATGGCAGCGCTTCCCCCAGCCACTGGCAAAGGCAGCGTCTCTGAGCTCTCCCATGTGTTTCTTCGCTCTTAAAAAATAGATGTATACTAGATTCATACAGTATTTTCATAACTAAAGTCACAAATGATAAGAATCATAACCATACCTTTTAAAAAAAAAACGTTCTTGCAAAGTTCATAATACGTTGATTCTATTAGTTTTTTTTGTCGTTTTTTTTTTTTTTTTTTTGCGTTCAGTCCTGTTTATGCATATGACAACTTTGTCTTTTTCAGTCGCGACTAAGTTAAATGCTTGGTCATTTGAAACAAGAGCACCATGGGAGAGAGATGGAGGGTGTGTGTGTGTGTGTGTGTGTGTGTGTGTGTGTGTGTATGTGTGTATGTGTGTGTGTGTGGCGGGTGAGGGAGGAGGTGGGAGTGGGTTCAGAATACTGTAAGAAAAAAGAAAATCCAGATGTGCCCAATCGACATGACAGTCGGTTACTCAGACTCTGGCCCTGCAGCAGGAAAGGGGGAGGGAGGGAGAGAGAGAGCGAGGGGGGGTGGGGGGGCCCTCTTCTCTCCTCACCCAAGCCTGGAACTGACGACGCCCGACTCTTCCTCCTCCCTCCTCTTCCTCTTTCTCCTCTTCATTCACTTTAGTCAAGTAGATGCCAAGAAGTAGCTCAGTGCTCGCTTTTTCTCTCTTCCTCTCTCTCTCTCTCTTTTGAAAAGGTTGCATGATTTCACACGTCTTTTTTTTTTTTATTATATTTTGTTCCTCCAGAGCCGGAGGAACAGACTGGTTAAGTCAAAGAGTTTCAGGTAGGTTTGTGTGTTTGTGTTTTCATCCTGTCCCCAGTCCCCTTGACTCTCGCGTTAGAAGCAGTGGTTCTTCGTGGTCAGTGGTCGCAGAGACTACTCGTACTCGAGGAACTGTTTATGGTAGAATAAGAGATACCTGAGGAGAGGGCAGAGAGAAAGAAAGATTCAGAGTCTTCTATTGTTCGCGCTAATCAGTTGCTTCCAAGGCAGCAGCAGCTGTAGTTTAGGTAGCTGTAGGTTAATGGTGGCATCTGATCCATTGTACAAACACTTGGAATAATAATAATAATAATAATAATAATAATAATAATAATAATAATAATAATAATAATAATACAGATAACTGACCAATATATTTGCATTATATGTAGTTTGTTGGTTATGAATAGGTGCCGCACAGTGACTTAGCATAGGCTAATGAGGTTAGCTTGCTCACATAACATGCAAGAGTAATCATGGGTAAGCTTATCACTGACAGAGAGGCAAAGTCCAGGCTTATAGGACCTTTTTCTTCCTCAGTGGCGAGAGACAAGTACATTTTTGATCCTGCTTGAATTGTGCCACATGTTTGTCACTTTGAAAGATTATGTCGCAAGTCCAAAAGATTGCAATTTGTCGTCAAGATTGTAAAATACCATTTAGTTTTGGTGTAAAACCGCTCTGTGAACTACATCGCCTTGCTCGATGTAAGACACATCAACAATGGCCGTCAGCTTGGCACAGAAAAAAGTATCGCAACAACTCTGGCCATTTTGACAGCTGCAGCTTTGTGAGATAGATCATATATGGGAGCAGCTCTTTAGAGGTTTCTATTTTAGGTGTTTAACCAGACAATGTGTCTTACATGACGAGGCTTTTATGACAAACTGCAACTTTCTTGAGTTGAAAAAGCGTCTTAAATTGACAAGACGTTTTTGTAATTAAACTCAATTCAAACATGATTAAAAATATTTTTGTCTCTCGCTATTGTCTACTGTACATTACGCTATTGTTCTACTGCTGACACCATGTTGGATTTATGTCAGTATGTGTTTTTATTTTTAACAAAGAAAAACTAAACATGATGTGTTTAAACAATAGTTTGGTGGCACCCAGCAGTAACCCTAAGGACCACCAAGGGGTCACAAACCCACTGCTAATGTCTGGCTCGCATTCTTACCCTTCACTATCGAGTACATCCTTAATGCTGGCCTTGGTGATTATGGCGTCATCACATTTGAACCACTGGTCTTTGTGCTGGCGGATGAAGCTGGTGTAGTGGCCACTCTCTAATGTGCCTTGGTGGTTGACCACCGCAAACAAGGAATACCTGGAAATAAAAAGACATAAGAGGTGTGAGTTTGTCTTTTCTCTGAATTCCCTCTGACACACGTATTTCATAAAGCCGCATTATACTCTTCATACATGGGTGCCTTAAACCCCCAACTGTTGCTATTTGTTTTTTTGTTTTTTTTGTCTATTCAAGGCCTCATCAAGGAGCACAAACTATTGTCTGCTCGACAAGCAACCTGTCAATGGCATCAAGACAGTAAATTTCCAATAAGTGTCCTGGAAAATGAAAGCTATTGTACCCGTCATGGATGGAGAAAACTAAGCAGCTTTTAATAGGCTTCAAATTGATTTCATTTGGGTAAGTCACAGCCGGATGCTTCGGGTCATTAGCATGTGCTGCTGTGCGGGATTGGAAATTTTTGCTATGATGTCAGTGCTGCTGTGAAGGGACGGGTGTTACTAATAAAAACAAAAAAAATCAGTTTGCTGTGACACATGTTTTCCAAAACATACTCACTTATTGTCGTTGTTTAATACATCAACCGTCTGTTGATATTGCCCGTTCATTCTGCTCTCTTTACTGCAGGGAACGGAGAGAAAACAACAAGATGTGTAAACATGCTACACTGCCACAAACATCCACTAGGTGGCAGAATGATCCCATCTACGAAAGACGATATCTCGCCTGCCTAAACCTCTTAATGATCTTTCTGTCTCTGAACAGAGTTGAATGGATGCTACAGCCAGGGGTGGGGCAAGACTGCTGCTGCATGCTCTACTGACACTAGTATAGGTATTTTTTATGTGTTTCTGTGTGCAGTGCGAGTAGTGTATTTTACAGTATGCAAATATACAAACACCGAAATGTAACAAATAAGCTGCTACAGGTTTTTAGGCAATCTGTTTATTTTATCTGGATGTTGCACTGGCAAGACGAGACTCACTATGTGGGACAGAGAAGCAGAAGGAGCTGCTGGGCGGAGGCTTACCTGGATGCCATGAATGGGGTCATGTCCAACTCTAGAGGGAAGGAAACATATGTAGTGATCTTCCTCCGCAGTTTAGCAGAGTGCTCAAACCGCTGGGGATGGCCAGAGAGGGAGGATGAGAGAGGAGAGAGGAGAGAGGGGGGGGAAGGGGCATAAAAATGGAGAGAGAGAGAGTGGGGGAAGGGAGAGGACACACATTTAGAAATAACAGGCGTCATTAATACAATATAGAAAATTAAAAACACAGCCAGTGAAAAGTGAAAATGCATGTTCTCCACCCTGGCTGTGACAGATTTTAGCATTCATAACAAGATAACAGGCACCGGATTGATCTAAGACAATCTCCCTTGCAGCCCGTTCCTATGAATATCATAAATACATTATGGGGGCCTTCGATACGTGATGATAAATAAAACATGGACAGTGGAAAAACTATACGAGTCATTAAAATCAGAAGTGTCCCGGGACACTGTGTGAAAGGGGCTACACAGCAGGAGGTAATGCACCAACAACTGAATCCAATTATGAGCACACCTACGCAACCAAGCGATGTACAAGACGGCTAAACCACTGCAACATCTGAACTTTGGCTCTGTCGGAGAGAATGCTGCGTATACACAGGCCGAAATGGATCAAACCTAACAATTAAATCTATGTAGTGTAATACCTATTCGGTATGTAAAAATGTAATACATAATAAACAATTACAGCCACATCCCAAAGCCCCATTTACACGACACAAGTGCACCTTCTGTCCAGGAGTAACGGCAGAACTAGACGTGTGAATGATAAAACCTCAATGTACCCTCAAAGAATCGAGAAGTCAGACGGCCAACAGATTAACCAAACAAGTGACAATTGGCAGCGACCGTCGTCGCTGGCTGACTCACTTTGAGATGGAAACATGCTACGATGGGGAGCTTCTTCATTGTCAGCTGTTTGGTGGACTCCTGGTAACTATGGCAACCGCCGCACTTGATTTTGGCACTGCTTCCTAGATGCTCAGGCCGGGTAAACCTGCAGCGAGAGGGATGGAAATAAAAAGAGAAGAAGAGAGGACGTGTGAGTGAGAGCAGAGGAAATGTGAGCTAAACAGGAAGTGAAGACTGGGAAAGAGAGGAAGAGGACTATTTTGGTTATGCTTTCTTGATCTCCCCTTTTGCACAGTGTTCTGGTCATATAGCCGACTGTGGTATCAAGTTGAGGGTGTAATTCTGATATTTTTGAACAGGGAGGCTTACATTTTTTGGTGTTTAAATGACTAATAGATATGAAAAGTTTGGGAATTTGTTCGGCAGATGAGCTCAGCCAGAAGTTGTGAAATGGGGCAACTTCGCCTGTCAAAGTGCTTGTTTTTGCCAGTGAAAAAGGATCTTTACTCTTGAAAACAAAACTCTTTCTCTGTAGGGATTGCTTTCATAATGTTGTCAGACATTTCGAGTACAAAACAGTCTGAGCCTGTCAGTGGCAAAAATAAGCACTTTTAGAGAACAGACTCTGACAAACAAAGCTGCCCCCCAAGGATTATAATTACAACCGCTGCAGCCTGTTAGACTGCTGCCTGCTGAGGACGATCTATTGGACCAAATCTAAAACTTTTTTTGGGTACTTATTAGTGAGCAACAACCCAAGACATGCTAAAATAGGGCCAAAGTTAAAAAAAATACCAGAATTAGCCTTTAAATGGAAGATATGTGAGGGCTTGTGCATGATGTCTGCCTGCAGAGTTTTGGTGCAGCAACTCTGTACATCAGCCCACCCAACCCAGAGCCCTGCTGGTATTGCCAACACCTCTATTACCACGGCAACAGCACCAACCAGTTCTGTACCTTTAAGAGACTTGCTGCAGCAACTAGGGGTGTGTGAGGAGCTGCAGTAAAAAAAAAAAAAAAGTCAGAAGGAGAGGAGGCGAGAGAAAGCGAGGGGGAGGATGAGACGAAATGCGAGAGGTAGAGAGTGAGGGCACGGGGGAAAGGGAATTAGGTGGAGAGGGGAGGGAATGAAATAAGATAAGGAGGAAAGGGGAAAAGAAATTGCAAGAATGAAGAGGCGGCAGAGGAGACGTGAGAGGTCACACCTGCTGAAGACAAAATCTGGAGATAACAGGGTTGTTGTGCCCGAGCAGAGGCAACATGTGAGCCCGCGTACAAGTGGTGGAATGAATGAAATGTTTTTGACTGCTAGTGGAGATCACTGATACACACGAATTTTGGAGAGTTCCAAATGTTATGAATGCAATTTATTTTTAAGCTTAACAAAATTGGAACACTGATTATTACTGTGCACTATTAAATCTTTTACAATCTAGATTATTTTGAGTTGAGTTTGGTTGGTGTAGATTAAAAAAAACCCACAACAAAACAAAAAGAAAGCAGACAGGCAGAGGACAAACAAAAGATAGGTGTCAGTGTTGACCAAAGCTGTACCTGCGTAGGCAGTCTGTGAGCGTGGTGGACCCTGACAGGTGGCTCTCTCCGTTCACTGTGCTGCCATCCCCTCCAGGACTGAGGGGCCAGAAAGGCGTCGATGAGCCAGGAAGGTCCAGACTGATGTCCCAGAATGGATCTATCGTCGTGGAAACCCCACTAGAAAAAAAAAAATAAAAGAGATAGAGAGAGAGAATGGCGTCCGATTAAAACGTTTAATGACTTGCGCGTGGCTGTGTGCAGGCTTTCTTGTCACTTCACGCAGGTCGTGATGAAAGGATGATGACACGGACGGCAACATGTGAGCTTAAACTCACACGGCCTCTGTAGATTCTGATCATGCTTTTGTTTAAGCCTGCTTGCGAGATTGAGTGCGTGCATGTGCATAATATCCACACTGTTCTTCCAGGGTCATTTGCAATTCAATGAAGTGTTACATCAGAGAAAATTGGCTTTACATAAGGAATTGGTATTATTAGAGCCTGGCGACTATGATGGACTGCAGCCGGGGCAAAATGGATGGCTTCTGGCATAGAATGCATACGAATATACGTGCACCAGGGCTGCCACACACCATCACTGTTTATTAGATGAGTTCAGGTGCTGTAATACCCAGCGGTATCAGCAGGTGGCTGATGGTGGTTCGGAGGGAGCAACCCTGCAGTAATATGGCACCGATATGGTACCACCGGTGTTCAAAAAGGCCTGGGGGTGCAATTTTCTGTTGCTTGAGGCTTTACCCATAAGAAGTCAACAGGATATTTGTAGTAATTACAAAGAGGTTTAATTTGCGGCAGAATGATACACAAGACGGCGTGTCTCTCTCTCTCTCTTCACCGCGGAGCCAGGCATCATGGCGCTGAGCTGAGCTTGGGCTTGCCTGCTAGTCTGGGCGAGGTGCTTTGCAGTTCACTGCAGCGTGCTGGTGTTAATGTGACAGGACAGCTCTAGGGGGCAGGCAGGCAACGCTTGGCTTGTGCCGCTGTCTAGACAACCCCCCCCCCCCCTACAGCAGCTCTGCGGGGACCAGGCCTTTAAATAAGAGCAGCGGAGAGGACACGAGCAGTGGTTCAGCCACTCCAGGAGGATGGGTGGTGTCCACATCGATCAGCCCCGGCGGTGAAAGAGGCGACTTGCAGCGTCGGAGGGACAGAAGCGGATACAGGGATGACGGATGAATGGGTAAATGTAGGGGAAGAGGGGAGGAGGGGAGGAGGGGCTTAGGTGGTGATGAATGGGCAGCACACATCTCAGGTGGAATGTTTTTTACTTCATACTTTCTAGAGTCAGACACACGAACTTACTGACAAACTTGACAGGTCACATCTGATTGCAGGCCCCCAGTGAAGATTTGGTCAATGATGCAGTTACAGTGGTTTGGATTGTTGGCCTTCTTCCCGTTGTCGTCTCCTGCGGACCGCAAAGAGCAGAGAGCATGAGTACACGCATAGATAACACCGGCAGCCTCTTTAGCACCTCCGCCTGTCCTCTTTCCCACTTTACCATCCCCCTGCAGCGGAGCCTCCCTGACACTTTGCAGGCCCTCTGGATTCTCCAAAGGTAATCGAAACAAGCCTCGCTGCGGGTCTGTGGTCAGCCCGTCATTGCACTGCAGCGGCGCCTATTGACATTCTTCACGCTGCTTGCTCGCCTGCTGTCCCTTTGGTACACACTATTGTCAGTCTCCTTCAGTATGTGTCCAGGGAAGTAAGGAACCATGCACTATAAATCTTAGGTATAAAATTCCACGTCTGGCTCTGGCAGAGTTCCAGGCATTCTCAGAAAATGATCAGACATCTAGTGTAAACCCTCCGAACTAAATGCGGCGCACACACTGGGGATGATATTTTGATTGCGTGTATAGCTTACTGATGGTGTCCCCTTTGCAGTGCCTGTGTAGTACATCCAACGCTGCAATGAGGAACTCGTGGGCGTCTTGCTGCTCATAGCCTGCGAGGTGACGTGCATGAGTCCACACCAGGTGCAGCAGCCGGAAGGGAATGTGAGGCGAACGGTGACCCGAGTAGAACTGCGAGAGAGGAGAGAAGGATGGGCGAAGAAGAAGAGGAGAAGGTGGTTAGCCTATTTTTTTTTTTCTCCACGTGTTACTGGGTGCACGGTACTTCATCACCTTCTTGCCAATCTAATGGCCACATTGCTCACAGTCATCTATAATTCATTGCTGAACCACAACGCAAATGTCCGGTCCCTGCTGAGATGATTTTCTGACTCTTAACTTTCATTAGATATGAATTAATTTCAACACGTCGCCTCACGGCGTCGGCGCTAATGACAGCCTATCCATAGACGGGAGAGGTGAGAAGAAGACAAAGTGGCCTGGAGAATAGGAGTGTTCGCCGCAAAACATCCATCTGTGAAGTGCTGCAGTCTCTTTTTGGTCGCCATGGGAATTTTCGAGTGAGTGACAATTCCGGTCAGGGTCAGGAAATGCGGGTAAAGAAAGCAACAGAGCTGTCGGTGGGGCGCGAACACCTACGACGAAGTTCCACCCCAGAGCTCATTAATGCCAGACGGGGGCTCCGTCGCATACACACTCTTTATTCCCCACACTTCTCTGTGAAAACTGATAGAGCTGTGAGGGGGGGGGGACACCGCACCAACATCTTTTGAACCTTACAAACTCTGCTCCTTTTCGGCAGTTTGAGGGTAGCTGACAAACGAAAAGGCTCTACATAAGGAGTAGGGAACGGAGGGGAGCGAGAAGAGGGAGAGCGATGATCAAAGCGGGCTGCACCTCTCACCTTCATATCTAAAAAGGTGTGTGTGTGCGTACGTGCAAGTGAGTGTGTGCGTGTCAGCAGAGTCAGAAGACAGCTTTTGATGACGATATGGAGGCGGGTTGAAAAAAAAAAAAGGGAACGCAGGTAGGGGATGGAAGTAGGGAATGAAATTAGAGTCGAGGACAAGGCGTGGAGGTAGAGCGATACTGTGTGTGTTTGCCGGGGAGTGTTTAATGATTTTTCCTGCGTGACTGACTGAATTTTTTCTTTTTTGTCTCAAACACAGCTGAATACTCAATCAATGTCTGCCTCCCCGGGCGTTAGAGGTGAGCCATTATCTCCTTCATGTGTTATGTAGCCAACGGAGACAGGGGCAGGGCTGTGCTTGCGTGTTGTGAAAGGGGGGGGTGATGACTCAACTCATTATAGCACCACTTGCCATCTGTGGGCCCATATATACTGGGAAGTGAGAGGGTGTAAGAAAGAAAAAAAAAAAACAAACAGCGAGGCAGTGTGGGAGCGGACTGGGCAGAAATTACATAACGTCCAAGGCCGATGAGTTTGTTAGATGCAGGATGCTAAACTTGCCGGGATTAAAAAAAAAAGGCTATTAAAGGCTCTGCGACATCTTTCATGTCGACTGATCAGGTTCAATAAATGGTATAATTACTGCATTGTGCATTGTATATGTCTCTGTGCATTCCTTTCAAGCAGGATTTTCCCCTCCTCTCTGCCTCCCTTCTTTGGACTCGACAACAGTGAGTCAGCGTTCAAGCGGCGGCGGCTTACACACTGCGAGGGAACGCTCTGTATCATATGCCCGTTTGTTCGCTCGTTTTTAATTATAAGCCTCGTCTTTTTTTCCGTTGGATTAAAAACCGACCTATGTATCAAGTTCACACACGCAGACCTGTGCATCATACCTCCTGAAAGAGCTGCGACATCTCACACACCAGACAGGAGTTTGATTGCATCTCGCACTTGTGTCTGTCGGAGAGAAAGAAGTCTCGCAGCAGAGGCGTGTGTGTGAGTGCCTGGACGATACAGTTCATGAAACACGTGTTGCCCAGGTTTATTAACCCTCGTAAACCTGCGGGGACGACAAGAAGAGACAAAGAAGGATTGTGAGAGCAGCACTGGAAAAGAGGATTAAACATGTTGTGATTCATGGGGCTGGCAGTGGAGGGAGTTTGAATCACCACTGAGGGAATGATCTCTGTTTTATGTAACGACTTGAGTTTTAGCTGAGGTGGACCAAAAAAAAATAAAAGAGAGCGTAGAGAGCGTAGTCAGAAATTCATAACATTTAGGTTATTCATAGAGTAAAAATAAACAAAACAGTTAATTGTGAGAATCTGCCCCTTTTGTTTGTCTTGTGTGAAGTAGACTGGACATCTTTGGGTTTTGTTCATTGGTCAGACAAAACAAGCATCTAAAACACAACATCTTGGTCTTTAGGATATCACATTTTACAAGCCAAACTTTTAATAAAAAAAGAAACTGGCATCTTTACTGAAAACCTCAATGGAGTGCTGCACGAATTAGTCCTGAGACCTGGAGGCGAGTTGGCATTTTGTTTGCAGTTCATGTGAAGTATTTGGCTGTTTTTAAAATGCGTTTTTGCCCTGAAATAAGGTCTGTGGGTAACACAAGCTTAAGAGACTTTCACGTTTTATTCTACGACATGAAATACGTCAGCAAATAATGCGCCTGATAGCACTATACATCTAGAACAACATTATCTTGACAACTGCCACTGTGTGCTTTTTTCCAATCTGTTTGTTGTAGCTTTTATTTTTATTTTATTTTTACCACCGGGACATCGGTGTCACAGCTCCAGCTATCAGCCGCAGAGCAAGGAGGGTGTGTGCGCATGACATGACAAAAATACGGTGACTATCATCACCTCTTCCAAGAATGAGAAAAAGAGAAATGGTGACGTCACCAGCAGCTTTCTGAAAGGTGGAGAGATCAGAGAACATCTAACTATCATTAAGTGTTTGCCACAAAGCTTATTTTCAGCAATTATCCAAGTCCAGTGGAAAAAACCAATTGGCTTTTTGTCAAGGGAACCATGGCGATGCTAATTTCCGGGTTAGCATAAAAAAAAATTGAAAATAAAATACACCATGCCTTCTGTGATCTAAATTTAGTAGCTGCAGCCATGTATGGAACCACACATGAACATAAAAGCCACTGGCAGTGGATTTAGTTTTCGTGTGAGTGTGTCTGGAAAGTTAACAATATGGTGTTGGGTCTGGTCTGCCATCAAACCACGTGTATGCTGGAACAGACTCCGAAGCTGTGAATGGATTCATTTAGAGTGAGAAGGTAAAGCTACAGTCCTCCAGTAAAACAGGTGAGACACAGCAATGTGTTGAGTCTGATCCAAATTGAACAAGGTTTGGTTCTGGAAGAGAGCGCTCAGCGAGGGGCGCTGAGGCTTCAGACTGGTCCACATGAACAGACGCACAGCCTACTGGCCAATCAGGGCTACCGACCAAGGGATTGGCAGAGGAAAAGATTAAAAATCACCAAAGTGCATGTACAAAATCAGAGAAATGATGGCAGTGAGAAAAAAAAACAATGCAGCAGACCACTGAGAGAACAGAACACTGGGAAAACAACTTGTGGAGAGACATGGAGACAAATTGAGGCCCGCTGTGTTGTGCGCATCCATCACAGAGGGAACACCGTGTTCCGCCTCTCGGTCGCGGGGCTGCCACAGTGCGGCTGACCTCGAGTATCACACTTAAATAAGTGTGATCCCAAGCACACTTGCACTATTGGCACATGTAGCGACACAAACGGCTATAAAGCGTCTCCACAGAGGACACACACACACACTCTGTCCCAGGATGAAAAGCTGTGCAGACTGAACGGTACAGTCCATTGCCCACCTATGGTACAGTTCGTAGTGATTTTCCTCCGCTTTGGATTGTGTCGTAATAACTCTAGCTCCCTCTTGGTCGGCTCCCACGTCGTGTATTTCTCCCCAATGCCTGCGGATACAAAAGAAGAAACACAAACCGTGTGACGGCGGCCTCGTTTTTCAGAAAAAGCTGCATTAAGTTCTCTGGCACAAAAACAAAAGTGGTGTACCTTGCAATTTCCAGGCTTTCCTCTGCTCCTCTTTGGCAATCTGCTCCATGTCTTTGTCGTATATGTAGTCTTGACACACAAAACAATATATTCCGCCGTATAATAAGTCTATCGCTGGAGGGAGGGAGAGAGAGGGACAGAGAGAGATTGAACCATAATTACAAATAGATTTTTCCAACACATAGTGACTTTTATTTTACTGTCCAGCCTCGGCGGCACAGTCAGCCTCAAGACAATTGCCTTCTCCGCCAGACATTTTCCACTCACTGCGGTACGTTTCCATCCCATCGGCTGGACTGAACAATTACAAGAAGATGTGAGCGGAGTGGTGATGGAATAGGTATATTTGTCTCCCCCACTCCCCCCATGGGCTTTCAACTAACACACTGTCCTCTTCCATCCTAAAACTCCAGCGCAACAATACCTCAGCTCTGTTGCCGTGACAACCTATTTATAGCTTTCGCCGGACTTTCTTCTGTTTTCGGCGCTACCAACGCTGAGAAAGTGAGTTAATATATCACGTAGAAAGAAAAAAAAAAAAGCCTGTATGTTACGTTGTCGTCACAGTGACATTATTTGTGTTTGCGTGTATGTTCAATTAAATCGTGCAGAAAAAATGTATGCATTTCGTAAAACGGTGTGTGGATGGGATGCTTTTGTCCTACAATGGTAACCCCAATAAGAGAGAAAAAATGAGAGCAACACCGTGGCCGGGATAGGAAGAAGACACACCAGACTAAAAGTAAAACACAAGGTACGGGCAGGAATTCATGATTTTCATTCTTAAGTGAAGGACAGGAGCAAAGAATGAGAGGATGGGGACCCTGAAAGCAAAGGACGGATAGAAGGTTTGAAAGGCATCCAGAGAGGGAGGTAGCGAGAAAGACAGAAAAAGAAAGAACAGGAAGAGGATACAAAAGGAGTACCGAGGAGTGAGGTTGTTGGGGGAAAAGGAGATGAAAAAGACGTAAAAAAGGAGTCCTGAGAAGGGAGCTTGCTATCTTGGAGACAGGGGAGTTGGGATTAATTTGATTAGAGGTGGAGGAGAACAGAGCGCCTGTGTCAGAGAGGCTCCTGTGGAAAGCTCAAAGCTAATTAACACTGTAGCCATGCACTTGGGGTATATGTATGTGTGCGTGTGCAAGTGTGTGTGTGTGTGCGTAACCAAACTGTTGAAATGCATTAAATCAATTAAAGCCATTCAGACGACTACCTAGCCACCCTACAGTCTCCCCGCTTCCATATTTAGTCATCCACGTCAGGGTAATATCAAAATCTTGCTCATTAGTGTCCTCGTGTTATTTAGCGTAATTAGCATGTAAGGCTGAAGCTAGGCTTTCTGGTAGCTGTGGATTAGCAATGTTGACCCGTCCCTTGCTGCCGTATGAAGAGGGGGGTGTTCTAACTTAAAACCATGACATTTGACTGGATAAGGCGCTCCCACCAGAATGGTAATGTGCTGCTCAGGAAGCAGTGGAGGAAGTCGCCCAAAGTAATGCTGTAATCCCTCATTGATAATAGCTGATGCTGCAGTGGGCCACTGTAACGTGATGGGACTGAAGCCTTGGATGTATGGAAAGCACTTGCGGGTGAGTTTGCGTGGCTTACCTAGATTGTGTCTCTTGTTTTTCGCGTGCTCGTGGATGTGCTTCTTCGTGAAGCAGCCAAAAAAGACGCAGTAGAGACAAGAGTGGAGCCGGTTCAGGTGGGCGCCACACATGTGACAGATACACGACTTGGCCTGGAGAGGAAACAGACAAGGGGAGGACAACGGGGAAGAAAGAAAAGAAGAGTCAGTGCTGTGAGAGAATCCTCTGCAGCAGGACATAGCCCTGAGCTATAATGTAGAGTGGCGTAGGCAGAGAGAGTGGTACTCCCTGCCAGATGAATTAGATTGCTATCTAGCAGTCAGTCGCACAAACACTATGGAGGTCCAACGCTTGAATAGACCTGATAGGGGGACGGGATTAAGATTTGCCGGGCCTGTTGACAAATCCAATGCAGTTGAATAACAACATATTTCCACACTGAATCTTGCGCTCTTTAACACATGCAGGGCATGATGGGATTTAATGCTTGGCAGGCACACTGGAGAAGGCAAGGGGAATCTGTCTGAAAGCACACACTAACAGCAGCTGGAGTTTGTGTAATTGGTTCGACTATGGCACCCTGAGGTAACTTGAAGAATTGTACGTTAGACTGCCTGACATCTCTGGCAAACCTGCGAAAATGAGCCCTACAGGAGGATTCACAGGCACACAGGTGGCTACACTGTTTGCATGTCAACATTTAACAACAACAACCATGAGAAAGAGGAGAACATCAACCAAGTAGAAACACATATTAAGATAAGGGGAGTGAAAAGATGAGCTGAACAAAACATGGTCGACAAGTGTGGCCATCGGTGTTTCCCACACTTAGACTTGGGAGCCACGCAGGTATAATTGGTGTCCCATTTCACTATTTTTTTTCATTTTTTGTATGTCTTTTATCGTCAAGGAGACCGTTGCTAGCTGTGATCAGTTAACTGATGGACAATCTGCATTCAGTTTACTGCCGTCGCCTACTGACATTCGTCAAATATTGAAGTTTGCAAGTCCAGTAGGACTGTGACAAACAAATGGTTTATAGAATCACCTGCCAAATATTCTTGTAAAGCGTCCACCCTTCGCCAAATTCGTTTTAAATGGGGACTTTTCCAGCTGTAAACTAAACATCTGGCGCATCGGACTAACTGAACCTGGAGCCTCGGCTGTGGTCAAACTGTCTTTGGTGATGCTATCCAAACTCGACAATGAACAATAAGATAATAGAGAGAAGGAATGTCAGTTTTGGTGCATTTTAATTTTTGGATACCTATTAGCAGGTAGCTTCACTTGCAGTATCAGAAATGATTCCTATACTGCCTATAGTTGCAATGAATATACTGGTCTATGGTTTATGTATGAAGTGATCAGGAAGTTGCAAGGTAACACTAGTATGCAACTTTGTTTATACTACACATGTAGCCAATATCTATAAATGACAAGCAATTTGTTTCAATTACGCACATCCACAACATCATATCTATACAGGGTTGAAAGTATACAACTGTTAATATCAGGAAGGGGGAAAAAAATGGTATAGGTACAGGTATAGGTATATCAATAGATGAAGTGCCTGACCATCTTGAATATGTACAGCATGCAGATTGTATACTAAAGTGCCACTTTAGACAACACATACATGAGCTAATGTAAAGCAGTTCAGTGTGGGATGCACTCAATGCTTTCCCGGAACGGTTATGTTGCTAATGTTAGTGAAAGCACAGCAGAAAAAAGTAGTCTGCAAGCCAGCTTTGGAGAAATTGAATAAGAGAGGAGAGACAGAGCGATCTAATCAAAGGCTTTCAGGGCGCAGACCTGCCGCAGTGAGTCGCCCACTCACTGAGAGAAGACAGAGGGGA
Organism: Diplodus puntazzo; assembly: GCA_963678695.2. NCBI lineage: Eukaryota > Metazoa > Chordata > Actinopteri > Spariformes > Sparidae > Diplodus > Diplodus puntazzo. The sequence continues at coordinate 11,834,901 of OZ023174.1, read as the reverse complement.
AAGGGAGGTGTGAAGCTGAGGTGAAGAGAAACTAACTGAGATCGGTTGGAGAGATTCACCAGTTTTCAGTTTCTGGTACGCTGTGAGAACTAGCTCTGAAGACACTCCTACACATAGATTAAGCTACTGGACATGATCTCAACAGGCCTGTAGTGTATTGTCTGCCCGACGCCGTCCTTTGACTGGAGATACAATAGTATAACCTGACACCATCTGAGCAAGAGTAGAGCGTATTGTTGTAGAGCAATAAAATAGGTTGTGCCAGTCGGTTTCAGTTCTTTCTCTCGAGATGACACACAATACGAGACTAGACAACTCAAACTAATAATAACCAGTAACGCAATGATCACTAAACTCACAGGATGATTCAAAACCTCAACACAATTGTTGCTAACAAAGGATTTGGGGAACATATTCTATTGTGGTCAGGAGTGGTCTTAACTAAGCAGAATGCTTTGTGTTCCGATGAACTTCATGTATCTAAATCCATTACCAAATAATATTCTATTTCTATCTATCATTCTCTTTCTCTAGTCAAGTAGAAAGTAGAAAAAATAAATAAGCTGCCAATCCTTAATCTACATCATACTCATATTCACAATAACACAACATCCACTACTGATTTCTACTCTCTGAAACTATTTTTTAAATTTCAAATGACACATAGTGAAGCGTGTTGTAAGCTTTGGCTTGACAATTAATCAAATATTATCGTCAATTATGACTTTGGCTTCCAGCAATCATGGAAAGCAGATAACAAAGATAAACGCTTTCTGCACTGCATTCTGTTTCACTATGACGCTTTCTATTTCTCGACCGCTATAAATCGGACTCACCTTTCGTTTACAGCTGTGCACATTCCCCTCCATAAAGCCTAAATTTTAATTTTAGCCAGGCTGTGGCATGCACAGTTAAGGTTACTGTGGGCAAGTCAGCCATTGTTTGAGAAAACCTGTTCAAGCCAGTCATGCTTGAATGGTGCTGCACATCTAATTGTGCTGTTATGGAACTGGTGCTTGGCAGCCATGGAGGAGGAGAGTGGCATTTCAGTGATCCCCTTTTCACACCTTTCATTTATCATATACTATAACTGTTTTGAGACATTTATTTGCCATTTGTTTTCCAGCTTTTTTAAAAAAAAAAAAAAAAAAAAAAAAAAAAAAAGATTCTGATTTCTTGCCATGATCGAGGAGTTTTGATAAGGGGTCATTCTTTAGTTAAAGAACAAACTCGTCTTATTTTCCCTTTTACCAAAAATGTAAAAAAAAAAAAAAAAGAAGAAAAAAAAAAGAAAAAGAAATGTTGAAATAGAAAAGCTCTGAATCTCCCTGGGTAGCTCATCTGTGGGTGTGGGCGGAAATGGTTGGAAATTCTGCATGAGCAGGTGGGCGCAAGATTGAAATAACAGTCCCTTGCAGACCTCTATTTGTACGAGCGAGATGAAGAAATGTAATATTCATTTGCTTGTGTCATGGTATGCTGGGGATACTGGCCTATGGGTGTTAATACAAAGCACCAGACACATGCTACTGTGCACCGCCGCGGAGATAGGCCGCAAAACTCACAGTCAGGTCTGTGTTTTGGCTGAGCATTAGTAGGCGTGGGCTGGATTTTGATGACATTGCAGTAGAGGGAATATTCAGGGTCACAGACCCAAAGCTCTGTTTTTATTCATATTGGTGTATTAGCCGGCCAGCTCTGAATGGGTGTGTGAAAGACAAGGGGCGCTTCTCCCAGAGGAATGGTGGCGAGCAAAGCCAAGATCAGGACAGACGTCTACAGCAGACTCTTTAAGGTTGAGCTTCTGTCACTGACATGCTAAAAGAAGAGAAGGCACAGTGGATATAAAAAGGGATAAGTGTGAAGCGGGACTTGTGTTTTTACAGAGCCTAGATAAAACCCTTCGTGCCCTGCATGAAGAGGAAACAAATGAGTTCAACTGAATTATTGAATATATCTTTTAGTTGCCTATTCAAGCCTCGTCCTACCGGAGCAGTGATGTTGTTTGTCCCCACTCCTCCTCCTCCTCTTCCCTCCTCCTTTGCACCAGGACTCCCAAGTCAAAAACAAGAAATCTTGCCAATGCCACGCCTTGCCCTCCTCCTCATCCTCCCCTTGCCTCAACGCCCCTTTAGTGGGGCAGAAAATCTATCTGTGCTCCAACCCTCCCTTGGCTTCCCCATGCTCTCCCCCTTTCACTGGGGGTTCACAGGCTGTCTATTCCTCAGTGTCAGCAGTCCAGCATCTCTCTGCTCCCAGGGCTTTTAATGTTCTATTAGATCAGCTATTGATCAGCCGCAGGCTCAGATGACTGGAACAAGTGTCAGACAGGTAGCAAAGCTCAAATTCATGCTGCGCTCGGCTGCATCTCCCATATGGGATGCGCTCTTTGAGGCTAGTTAGGCTCGGGCCCCGTGTCCAGGAGAATGGCCAACACATAGAAAGCTGTTGATTGATGGAAGAGCAGATGCAGAAAGCCATTAGTCGGATTAATAGTTCTCCAATGGATCTTTAACATGAAGATAGCATTACATGCTCTGTGGGTTCATGAAGTCTGCGAGCAGATATGCTGCCCCAGAAATAAATACAATAAACGATATCACTGACACTTTGACCATTTTATGCCACTGATATAAAGTAGTTATAAAATAGAATAATAATACAAGTACACCCTTTCAAAGGGCAATGAACTTTTAATTCTCAACATTCAGTCCCTGGGATTGGAATGTAACCAAATATCAAAATATCCTCAAAAAATAAAACATAAAAAAAATTTGAATTACACTCTAATAATACCAATACCAATTTTATTAAATAGGCTTTAACAAGCCACAAAGCCACAATCACCAGCACTATTAGATCTTAGCACAACAAGAAAGCTGCATGCTTATTGGCTCACACTGACAAGTTTTCGTTCTTAGGTCTTGAAATGTGGTATGAAATGACAAGAATCCCTTTGATACTCGATACTATAAAGGCAATTTGGCATCCAGTGCCATAAAAGTATTGAAGATCGATACCCAGCCCTACTCAAAGTCCAACACTCCAGATGTAGCTGCATATATAAATCTACTTAAAGTAACATCCATGTTTCTCCATCATCTTCTGCATTACCCCTCCCTCAGCATTTAGCCTAATGCATTCATATATTCAAAATGAGCCAGTAATGTGATGAGCTGTAACTGTGGAGGAGAAAGACCGACGACGACGATTATGATGTGGACAAAGGTCTGGCTCTACTGAGCACGCCTCTGCTGCTGCAAAGAACAGACCGGGGCGGGGAAGGGGGAGAGCGAGTCAATACGGAGTAGAGAGCAGTGACTCACCATGCTGCCTTACAATCATAAGCTCATAAGCTTGTGCATGCTTCTATACACACACATGCTCATATGCCAACAAAATTAATGATGGGTGACATGCATGCTGCACACTGGATATCATACTTGCATAAAAAGAAACGCTTTTCCACAAGCATAGAGACATACACATGGACATTGTTAGACATTTGCTTCGTGGACTCGAGACACGCATCCTCTCTCTTTCTGATTCTGTATCTAATATGAACAAGCCGAGGGAGGTTGGGGAAGAAGACTGATGGTGATGCTCCAGAGCCGTGCTGCCGACTGACCCCGTGGGGCTGCAGCCTGTCAGTGCCTTGGCAGGATGATGTTGTTACCCCCTCCTCCCCTACCCTTCCTCGCTCCACACAATCTCCACATGACAATGCCCAGCCAGCGAAATGCAGTTTCAGTGAGCAGCCCTAGAGAGACGGTCGCAATATGATTCCCACTCTCTTTTTTCACTTCCGTTCTGAGTCGGCTCATTGTAACCTCTGTTGACAGTGACATGCAGCGTGGTGTGCGCGTGAGAACTTATTCCCATCTCGTCCAAATGATTCCGAGTTGAGGGATTGTCGGAGTGTGTAGTTTGGCCTCATACTGTCACATGCTGCTATAAGGACATTATAGCTAAACCCAAAGCCATTGGAGACTAGCTTCCTGCCATCCCCAGGAAATGAAAAGAAACGGGATAAAAATGTGGATGGAGTGGAACTAAGTTGAGATTCTCATAGTGGAGTAGCTCCGATGCAAGGAACCAAAATGTAGTTCATTGCTTCTCGTAGGAGTTTGTGGGGGTTTTAAAAGTTGGTTTGATAAAGGAGGGTTTGCAGCACACAGGATACATGTGTGAATCCGATTAGGGTCACTCAATTACAGAGAGATAGGTTGTGTTTTCAGAGATCAGATGTTCTGGGAGAAAAAAGGGGACGTGGCAGAAGGGTTTCTACTCACAAAAGTAGAGTAAAAATGATTGTGTGAAAGAATCATTTCGAACAAAAGACTCGTTACCCATGTGCATATATACACCAATCAGCCACAACATTAGAACTCCAGCCAATGTTATGTAATGCTGGGAAACTTTCTGGCCTGGAATCCATCTAGATGGTGCTTGACACGCACCATCCACCCAAACTCCGTTGAGGAGGAAGTACTCCCTCTCATGGCAATGGTGCGCCGCTATGGCCGCCCCCAGCAGGACAATGCACCCTGCCACACCACAAAAACTGCTTAGGAATGGCTTGAGGAACTCAACAAAGAGCCCAGGGTGTTGACCTGGCCTCCAAATTCCCTCGGTCCAAATCTTGACCCACATCCCCAACCCATAAGACCCAAAGGACCTACTACAAACATCCCAAGCCAGACGCCACAGGACACCCTCAGAGGTCTTATGGCAATGCCCCAACGGGTCGGAGCTGTTTTGGCTGCATATTAAGCAGGTGGTCTTAATGTTGCGGCCAATCTGTGTGCATGATTAGATCAGGACAAGTGGAATAAACACCGAGCGCACATGCTTGGAAAAATTCCAGATAAAGTGTCATGAATACCCGCGGACAAACCAGCAGACGAACCCCCACACAAGACGGCACCAATCCAACATTTGCCCAGTTCAAAGCGTGTAGACTGACCAAGGCTGAGAGAAAAAATCCACAAGCAAAAACATTGACAAACATATATGGCTATGAGGCAAGAACACGCAGAAGGCAGCGTGTTTGTGTTTGTCTGCACAGATGGTTAACAGTCTCGCTCCAGCTTAACAAAAGGCCTGGTGATCATTTGTCAAACCTTGCAGCTACCAGATGCCCACAACCACCCTGCTCCACCGAAAGAAAAACACACACACACACACACACAATGAAGAGGGAGCGTTTAAGTGACTTATGCCCATAGCACAGCCCTTCTGAATGGTCTCATTGGACTCTCGTCAGATCAGATGTTGATTTATCCCCACAGCACCAATCAGAATGCACGGAGCCTTGAGCATTACCTCAAGCAAAATCTCTGAGCACTGCCTATATAATAGATGCACAGTGGGGCCATTAGTGCACCACAGAGTGTTTAAAAGGTAGTATATATAGAGCAGACCTAAGTAATAAATTACCTTGCAAAGGTCTAAAGCCACAATCTTTACTTTTTCCTTTACGAGGACAGAAAACCATTGCCACACAAAACGCCTAGGTCCAAGAAAAACTGTCACTTGGGCCCGAGCTTTTAACAATAGGGAATAATTGAGTGTCCGCACTCGAAGAGATTGATTGCTTCTTGGTTTTGGGCTTGGCCGGCCCCTGGAGAGTGATTGACAGCTCATTAGCCAGATGGTGGTACTAAGGGAGGGGCTGGACAGTAGCCTCATTGGCTGGCTCAGGCCATGACCAGCATGCTTGGTAGCAGTGATTTCTTTCCAGAAGCTGTTGGACAGTCGAATGAGACGAGAGCAGGATGCAGCTTAGAGAGATGAGCTTAATCAAAACGCGAAGTCACGCTCGTCCTCAGTCACAGTCATACGCACACACATTTTCGAATATAACCCTTACCGAGCCTTATAGGCTTACATGGTTGCTGCACATACGATGCATTTTTCATGAGTCTTCTCTCCATTGCTGCTCTGAGAGCAAAACTTAAAACTGGGGTCAAAACAATTACCAGCCTCGTGCAGCAGCACACCCGCCTCCTTTTACCACCAGTTTCACTCATGTGCCTTCCAGTTTTACAACAAAATTAGTAGATGATGATGATGAAGGCACTCAGTCATCCACATCATGGTAATTCTAAGTGCTAGTGGTGTATAGCACTTAAAGCAACAACACAAAAAGGCAAAATCATCTACTGGCTCCAAGCTGCATCCTTGTTGTTTTGTTTTCTGGTTTGTCATGTTTGTCATGTTTGACATCACAAATGGTGTGTTTCCATCACAGTCAAGCCAATAGGAAGAGCTGGGTTACACTGATATCGGTACCTATACACATACACGTGGTGAGCATTTTTTTGACACTCCACACGTGGGAATTAATGCAAATTGTATCCTTAAGCCTTGAAGAGACAAGCCAGATTTTAGTTAGTTTGTTGTTCACCGTGAGCACTGCTAAAAGATTACAAGAGACCAAGCTCTTAGTCACTAGCCGGAAAAAAAAAATCATCTCTGATCTGAAATAAAAAGCCAAGATTAAAGCGCTGAGGGCAGAGCACATCCAGCACAGTCAGTATATTGAGGAAGACTTCACATCCATTATATTGCCGTTGTACTGTTAAATAACATGCTAAATATCTACTAGAGGCGGGATTTTTTGAGGTTGAAAATATTGTGGAGTTAGAAGCACGCGAAAGGAGCACCACCACAAGGTGACACAAAATTACTCTGAGAGGAGGTTACAGACCTTGTGCCATTTGTTTAGTCTGAGTCACTGGGCCACAGCCACAGTGACTGGCAGACGGAAAGCCACATTAGACAAGACCTGGGAGTGACAGAGAACACAGACAAGGAAGAAATAGGGCTGGACGGGGGCCAGAAACCAACATCTGACATCACCAGACCCACTGAGTCGAGTCTATGAGGCAGTGGGCTGAGGGAGAAGGAAACAATGGAAAGAGGAGGAAATGGCAGGATTAGAGGATTGGCTATGAATTCCACGCGATCAATGTGAATAGAAAATTATATTTGAGCACGGCAGTTTAACGGCGCAGTGAATAATGTGTAATTTTTAAATTGTGACAACCACCCCTATTATGATAATCAAAAGATTACACAATGCGATCATTTATTTGCACAAATCTAATGGGATAATCAAGATGCAATGAGAGTCGTAGGCTGAGAGAGGTTCGCAAATAGAAAGGAAAAAGCGAAAGCGAGAAAAAAGGGGGAAGAAAAGGCGTGGGAGTGAGCGCTAGAAGAGGAACAAGCGAGAGGCTGGAGGAACAGATCCTGATGCTACAAACGTATGCTGATGAGTCAGGGAGCGGGCCTGTGATGTTGATGGGAGACTGATCTGACAAAAGGATCTGCTCCCAGCACAGGAATGAGCCGCTCTCTGGGATTGGCTGAGCCTCTGTGCGTTCTGTGTGTTTGTGTGTGAGGTAAAAGAACGGGGGGAGGGAGGGAGAAGAGTACAGTGATAGAAGGAAGTAAATGTGTCCTCATTGAAAATAGATCCATTCTTCTACCTCTGAGATTCCCAGCAACATCTAGCAAAAGCTTTCTCTCTCATGTTCCCCTCATCACAAGCGGAGAGGGGCTTTGCACTTGAGGGAAAGGGGGTGGACGAGAGGGTGGGGGGGGTGTTGTGGTTCCTCTGATCATATATGATTTATCAAAACTACGAGATGAAAAAAAAAGTTGAGTTCAATCAGCTCTTTAATCACGACCCTTACCCCCTTTAATCAAAGCGACAGCAATTTCTTCAAAGCAGCTATGGGCTGTAAAAATCTGCCCACCCTGCTTTCATCACATTCAATTTCAAGATAATGGCTCCGGTTTAACTGCATGGCAAATTTCCACATTGTTGCAGTGTTTTAGTCGACACTAACGGTAAATACAGTCAAGCCCTGCAAACATAACCTTCATGAATATTCACACCAACCTTCCACCACCAATGCAGCGATTCACAAACTATAAATGATGAATATGACTGGAGTCGGGCCTAAAGAGAAGGGTGAATTTTAATTGTTAAAAGCAAGGACATGCAGAGTTTCTATCTCCGAGCTCTGCTGACACCCTTCTGTGAGAGTCAGCCCGAATGGCACTCGACAATCTGGCGGAACATGAATCTCAATTAGCAAAGGGAAGCCTGAGATATCTGTTCATACATGGGCGCACTAAAGCTCACGTACCATACTTGAGCAATCGCTTACTGAGCAAACACAGCAATGACAGATTAAGAGACGGGTCAAAGTAAAGACCCGGGCTACAAAAAGTGGAAGTACATTAGAAAAATAGTTCCTCCTCTGAAATTGATCTGATTTTTGTTACGTGACGCACGCCTGACAGCGGGTGTGGTCTCACCGGCGTAATCGCGCAGGACATGCGGCACACCTCGACCAGAACAGAGGTCTAACGAAGCTCACACGCACAAAAGAAAATCTTGATTTAATGTCTGTTAACATCAAAGAGAAAATGCATACTTGTTAATTCTTGCCATCTCCCTGAGTGGGACATCTTTAATACACTGCTCAATTTGCATGTAATTGTTTTCTCTCCGGAGCATATCCAATTATTCAGGTATCATACGCTTTTGAGGACAATTAAGTCGTGTTTACGCAAAAGGACATCAGACACAAAGCCTGAACAATACCAAAAATGTCACCAACTTAAATCCACAATTTGTAGGCGACGCTTCTCTGTCAGTTTAAATCTACATGTTCATCCCAAGCTAATGGTGCATTTCATCTAGAGCCAGCATGCCAGAAGAATTATTATTCTCATGTTTCCTACTAAATGGTAGCAGCTACCAAGCCACTCTGGGCCATGATGTCATCTCTGCAAACTCCTCTCTGTGTCAGTCATTCTGCCAGTTGTTACCCATGCGGGTTGAGACTGTGCATGCAGAGCAGGTGACAGATTTTCCACCAGTGTTCCTGCACATTGCCTGGGTATTGATTTTAGCCTGAGGTAGTGAAGCTGACAGCTTGCGGGGAGGCTGCTGAGGACAGACTACAGAAATAGGGGGAGAAAAGAAATGATGGGAAAAACAGGAATTCAAGATTACAGACACTAGCTATTAAAAAAACAAGTCATAAAAACATGTTTAGAGAAAACAGGTCTTGTCTCTGACTGACTGTGTCTTTTAAGTCACTTCTTCTACACAGAGGGTGCCTCTTTTACTACAAAGCTCGTCGTGTTGTTGTCACTACTGTAAGACAAAATATGCAATAAGCAGTACAGTGGTGAGCTTGTGTTTCATCAACCATGCCAACATTCAGATAACCCCTCATAGCCACTGTCATCTATCCAGGACAGACACAGGACATGATGTTAAAGGCACCTCGTCTCCTCGCTCATATTTCGCCGCTGAACAAAAACCAACAACGCTGCATCTCAAGACAATGCACTGCCTGTGTGCTGGTGGAACAGCACTACACCTGCTCTGCATGTCAGATTAGTTAGAGCCTCATGAAGGGGGTGTGAGAGACGCAACACAAAGCTACTATTGCCTCCCTTTCTCTGTGTTATCAGTCAGCGGTACAATCAGTGTCCGGGAGCAGATGGGCAGAGCAGAAGCAATAGGCACACACCTCAACAGATGTTAGACAGATGTTAAACAAACAAAATTATATGCAAAGCAAGAAGGATGGGTCTCATGAGGGAGACTGACTCAACAAATGTATTCGTTAGCGCAACAGCAAGACCGCTTTCTAGGCTTCAGTGCACAGAAAATTGAAAACAATCAAATGTATAGCTGCATTTCTCATGTAAATTAATAAAATCAGACACAGCTCTTCTCATTATGCTTGCATTGCAGGAAAAAAAATGAATCTGTAATAGCAATTAGACGTCTATGATTTGACACAGCAATTTCTGACAGAAACACAGCCGGGCCTAGATAGGTAAGATTACTTTAAGATTTCATGGCCACCAGTGCTTTGTGACGCGGCGCTATGGTGCTCATCTGTGAGAACTGCACTGAAAGATGTCGTGAACCGTCGAACGTCAGAGCACCATAACACAATGCAATCAAGTCTGAAACCGCCAACGGCACGACAGCATCTCTCAATAGGACACCGTCTTTGAATGCTATGTAACCTTGACATCTTTGACAGCTGGCGGGCTTCAAACCTGAAGGGCTGGTATTCATGCAGCATGCCATCAAGTAGCACGGCCGGCGTATAGAGTTTTTGTCAGAGGTAAATCTTGGTTGCTGTTGATGCGTTGGTTGTGGAAGACATCATCTTGGCAAAGAAGGCAGCGGTGTGTGTGTGTGGTTGACAGGGATAGTCACAAAAATGGTTCTCCCAAAAGTAAACAACAGGGCCAAATACGAGCGAAACATTGTGAAACATTAAGAAGTGACCTGTTTCATTCCAATGACAGACTGACTGACATCCCGCAGATTGCATTCTTGTCAGGCAGCGTGCGAGAAAGAAACTAGACAGTCAAAATGAACATTCATTAAATGCGGTTAAATTGTTGCAGCGTCATCCACAACAGATCCCCTTTAGGACTGTATCGTACATTTTGAGATGCTCTATAGCACTTTTTAATGATGACGTACTTCAGGGGTGTAAATAGAGACAATGCGATCGGTGTGATCTCAGACCAAAGCGCTGTATCAACAAAAGGGTCATTAACCATTCCCCACAAGCTATTTGCAATGTAACTGAGCTATGCTTTCGGTTGCTCAGCCCTCCCACACAGTGACTGTATCGGCTATAACTGTGCATCACCAGCAGATACAAGAATAGGGCCGAGCTACTCCACCACGTAGGGGTTACATCTCACAATATTCAGTCCGCTAAATGAAAAAGATTCGTAGGTGAGCAAGGGGAGAGAAAGCAAGCCAGCTCTTATTCATCTCAACTATCTACAGTATGTCAGTGAAGATGAGGAGGGGGGGGGATAAGCGTCAACTCACCAGCTCTGTCCATCCTGCATCACTCTGAAGCACCTATTTCATCAAAACGACATAAAAATGTATGACATATATAAGAGAAGCATGGAATTCTAGAGAACAGTCAAGCAACCTATAAATTTGGATCTAATCCACAGTAAATAAAAATAAATAATAAAAAAAAATTAAGCTTCTGTGGTGCTTTTTCATAATGAACATAATGGCACAAAATCCAAACAAAAAGCAAGTTTATGATGACTGAAACACAGGACGAGAAAAAAGGTGAGAGAAACTGCAACACAGTTCACAGTCCAGTGATGACATCATTAAGTATGGAGCTATTCGGAGCTGTGTAGGCCGAGCAGGTGTGGGATGAGCCCGAGAAACAAATTGGCAATAAAAGCAATCAGCTGACGTCCCAGCATCCAAACTCGTGAGGGGTTGACCAGTGCGGGGAAAAACAAAAAAAACAAACAACAACAAAAAAAAAATACCCTGATCTGGGATGCCCAGGAGAGAACCGCTAGCCCAGTGGACCCAGTGTCTGCGTGTGGAGAGACACAATGGGTCCATTTGGTGTGGTGATGTTAGCCCCATAGCCACAACTCTCCTAGAACCCAACTTTAGCCGTGAAGCTAACTGTTCAGCATCTACCAAAACAGAACCCGCTCAGCACAACGCAGCCCGTTGAGACTCACGTCTGAAAAAGGTTGACTAAACTTCGCTTAAGCTAATAAAGACGCGTTCAATGTTGCACTTGAGGCGGCGAAAGGAAGCAACCAGTCCCTGCAGATCACCAGGCTAGATTCCTGCTAGCTAACTTGCGTTACCGGTGATAACCTAGCCGGCTAACCCGAATGTTAGCAACACTGCTGCTTCAAAGAGTACATTTTCACTAATACAGTTTTTTTTTCTCCTCGACACGTTTATTGGTTGTGCTTCATGTGGGACATCATTTGCACTCCGGTTCTGTGTCTCTCCGTGCCACATTACAATAATTTCACTTTTGTTTCTGAAGCTAACGTTGCCGTTCCTGTGTTTTTACCTTGCGTCTCCTCGTCTCAGCAGTACCACTCCACACAAAGCATTGGTATATGACTCGAAGATTTTGTTTCCAATTATCCACCTTATAACCGTTCACATGGGAGCACCCGGCCGGACTCATGACAGACAAAACATTCAGTTTGGGTGTTATAGGTGACAATGAAAAGTCTCCTGGATGATTCACTTGGCTAGCTAGCTAGCTAGCACGAAACTGTCTGTCCAGAAATGGTTTCCGTTTGGAAATGGGACAATCGATGTAGTATCCAAAATGCTCCCCGGGCATCTGACAAACACGCTCTTTGATCAACTTCCTACAAATCTGTTCATGTAGTCAACTAACGGAAGTATCACTTCACTGGAATCTCTGCTCCCCTTGCTGTTTTGACAGTTGCCTTTTCCTTTAACGTTAGCTCCACTTCCACTCTCACGATTAGTTAGCTTTCTTTCTCTAGTTAGCCTGCTAACACTCAACTACAGCTTCACAATGCCCGCCCAGCGTACACCGTGATTTGCCAACACAAAGACGTTACGTCACCACGTTGGTTTTACAGCACGCTGGGTGCGCTCGATTTGGAACCCAGCGCGCTCCGTGCGGGTTTAAAATACGGATTTTTAACCACGGGGAGGCATCGATGACGTTGCCTGAACAAATACACCTCCTATTCAATGTAGTCTGGAATTGATAACACGCAATTTGCGCGAATGTTGTTCTTAATGATGCAAAGCTGCATTTTTTTTCCTTAAAAGTACTGTCATCAGCAACTTGGATCGTTATTCCCCTGACCTCATGTCAATCACTGTTGATTGTTATTGTTGACCGTTTCATCGCTCTTATCATATATACAGAAGGGTCAGCTCATGGTTGCAATTAAACAGAGCATAAATTTAATAGTTTAATTTAAAAATGAACTAAATCCCCCTTTACACCATGTATAATACACACTTAGGTTGTAAAAGTTCAGTCCTCTCAGTATCATCAATTAAAGGCTACCACCTAGTGGTGATGAGGTGTATGTATGTTGTCATTGATATTAAGTGTAAGCCTACTGCACTCAACTACACAGTCAACTTAGTTCTAATAATTATGTGACATCATTGATGAATGCAGAGCTAAGGGGTCACTTCTATTTTCTGTGAGCTCAGCTTTGATCGACATGAAATCAGGGCCTTTGGTGTTAAGAATCCTGCAGCACAGTACAGGGCTGAATATGGCATCTGAGTTCGTATGAATCAGAATGCAGAAATTATAGCACAATGACAAATGAGTTAGACATAATGTGAGGAACCCTCGTCGCAGGATCACATCAACAATTTACTGACTTTCCTCATCTTATAAGTATTGTAATTTGCATTTTGTTTTCATTTCATTAAGGTAATAGCCTAAACCAACTTTATGATCAGGGTGCTGTGTAAGATTATTTGCATTGTTTGGGAACATTAATGAGCCCTTTCTGAGCGAAGGTGCAAATACAGTCTGTGAACAGTTGCTTGCTTATTCCAAAAAGATGTATTCTGGTCAATAGATTGTTCATTTAAGTGGGACAAGATGCACAACAGTATTCTAAGTGGTCCCCTCATACTCATGTATAATCATATTGTTGTATTACAGGTAAAGGTGGGGCTAATTTTAAAAATCCTGCTCGGTAGTTTTAGCTAAATTTACAAAAACAAAACATGATTGTGTATTAGTTGATCATGTTTTTTCATTAATAATTGAAATCTGCAAAGTAAAAAGCAAGATTGACTTTTTTTGTCCACCGACCAAGAAGCTAGTGAATGTTCAGTTTTTATCATACAATCAATAGATTACTGTTTCATTTGTTGTTGTCGTTGTTGTTGTTGTTGTTGTTGTTGTTGTTGTTTGGCTGCTAAGTGAAGCAAATTTATTGGCCACTTTCATATTTTACCAGCATATAACCAGCTGGTGGGCGGTGCTACTTTTGAGCCCTGGTGACTCAAAGCTTTAACACAAATGTAGAGTAAAGATGACTATATTTTCCCCTGAAATGCAGTGGAGTCAAAGTAAAAAGTTGCACAAAATGCATTTCAAGGAAAGCGCGAATAATTGTACTTGAGCTCAGAATCTGAGCAAAAGTGTTACTTCCTTCGATCGTTCACTTGAGGGCAGTGTGGGTCTACGTATCTTCATGGTTAAACTGTGTCGCTCCCAGGAAGAAGTTCTGCATCTTCTACTCAGGATCATTTCTATATTCCTTGTGTCTCCATCCCTATGATTTATAATTTGTTTAGGTTTGAGTTGCGTATGAGTTTTCCCACTTCTCCTGCACAGACTGCTTCTGTTATTTTTAATGTCTTCTATTTCTCTGTGGGAAAAAAAATAATAATACTGACTCTGCTTCTTGTGATGTGGTATGCATAGAGGTAGATATATAGAGGAGTATATTGTAGGTGTTTGCATTGACACTGGGAATTTGGTTTTAGGTATTAGACTGAGAGTATAATGAACGATATGATGAATTTAATCGGTTTGATCAGAAACTAAAGTTAAATGACCATTACTACAGAGCCTGGAATGTCTCTGAATTTTAAGCTTCAGTCAGCTGCCTGCTCAACAGAAGAATCAATGTGTCTCAGATGATTCTGTTTATTATGGACTGAATAGCAAATAAAAACACATGTTCTTGTCTCAGACAGTTGGATTGGTTTTAGGGACAGGCACTCAAGCATATTGGTGGATATCTCCCAGCAAGGGAACAGCTTGTTCGCATTTCAACGTCTATTTCCACAGATTCGATTCACAGTACAGTAAACAACGCAGTGGTGTTCAGGGAAATATTTTCAAAATATATCATATCTCATTTTCCAATTCGCCAAGGCATGCAGAATAGGTGAAACTTTGATGACAGGTGTTACGTTTCCCCAGAAAACAAAACCTGAAGGACAGGGGTCGCAGATTAGGAAAGTAACAAAGCACTGCACAAATCACAAAAAGGGTCAAAGTTTGGTGTCTAAAAGGCGGCGGTGGGAATAAAACCCACAGTCACCCAACATGATAGACGAGCAAAAAACATTGGATCCAAAAACCAAAGGTGAAGTGGGAGTCACTGCAGGGAGGAAACAAAATGTATGTTAACTGGCCAAAAGAAAGAAATCTCAAACACTCTCAGCTCAGACTTTCACTCAAACACAAAGCACAGAAAGCCAACTGTCGGCGTCGACTCCCTCAAGACACACAACTAACTGAGCAGGAGAACTGCAACCCACTCATAAAACCGCCCAGCTGACTGATGGCAGTTAGCTGCAGGAGATCATCACAGGTGCACGCGATAGCTTCTGATTACCTGTGACCTAGATCTTGAGAAATCCCTGTTCACATCACGACCTTGGAGAATCTCTGATCTGTACATAACAACGGGAACATGTATCATTCCCTGATAAGCTCATTTTTATCTAGGAGCTTTAATTCCGAGAACTCTGCACACTTCAGACCTCCCTGGTGAGCTCCTGTTACCATCTGGGGGCTTTTTTTTGTAAAACTGCAGCCTAAACCGGAGACCCTGGTCCATTCGGATCCGCCAGCTGCAGTTAAAGGCACATTTTCTATTTTTACGCCAGTAGGGATCTCTCAATCAAAAAAACACTAAAACTCAAAGTCGTGAGTATCGTGGGATCGCGGGACTTGTTGTCATCATTGTTAAACATGCATTATTGCTGATGGGATTTCTGTACATCAGGCAGAAATGTTTCCATCCTTCCATTGCAGTAAGCACTGCATGGATGTAAATGCACACATTATCTGTGACCACACAGGTCAGAAATACAGCCCTGATAAGCGAATCACTATTCAAACTGAAGCTTAATACTCACATTGTGAGAGGGAGTAGACTCTGCTGTAGTGCATCTGCAGCACCAAAGAGGCCCGCCAAAAACCAGGTGATTATCGAGGCTCCCTGGAACTGAGCCGTGGCTCTCTAGGAAAATTGACTGGACTCACATAAATAAGTTTAGTAGCGTCACAGCCGGTTCTAGGTAAAAAGTATCTAATCGTGTTATTCAATTTGCTTGTCTACTGTCATTTTGGATACAAAGTGAGAGCTGGGCCCTCCCACCAAACTGTGCCAGAACTGACTGAATAAACAGAGAAATGGTGCAGGTCAAGGAACACGGATGCTGACCCCGCTTTTGTGACTCTTGGTCAATTTCACACACAAATTTGATTTCATGACCCCGAACATGCATGGCTAGTAAGCATTGTTTGTTTCAGCAATCGTGGCATTGGGATGAATAATGAGCAGCAGCTGACTGCTTACTTGGTAGGCTTAATAGCAGTTTGTCTCTTTCCAAGAGACTTCTCTGAAACCAGGACTCACATGATGAAAAAACATTCCCTCTCGAATGAACCATGAAACCTGCCTGTGAAGCTCCTGCTCAGTGTTTATTAGATTGAACACATTCACAACATCTAATTAGAAAAAGACGGTCCTCTGTGGCAGTTTCGACGGTGTGCAGTTTCAGAGATCATGTTGAGGGGCATGCTAAGATTAGATCGGCAGACAGGACATCTGCATCCTGCCAGCTCCCTTCCAGAGAAGCTCGGAGGTGACACATCTGTTGGAAAGCCTTCCGCCTCCCTCTCACGTCATCGCGGAGGCCGGCTGGGGAAAAGGCGAGCAACTCGGGGAGTGCTATGCGGGGTATCAGCTGGAAGTGGCCTGGAGTCACCCAGCTCCAAAAGTTATCAGGAACTCCCTCGTCGGTCATTAAAAGCATCAGTTTACTCTGAGCTGCACCAGAGAGGCAGCATCTTCATACATGAGAATTTCTGTTGGAGCCAGAGTTTATACAAAGCAGCGGACCTCTGGCCTTTTCTCACAGATCCTCCTGCTTGGCATCGCCTTCATCGTTGTGTTCACTTGGAAAATGTGATTGATACTTTTTTCACTGAATTTTGTCAGAAGCACAGAAGGAGACATGAAGGCGTTCAATGTAAATATAAATCTATTCCTCAAAAAAACCAGAGAACCAATTTAAAATAACTCAATGACTCAAAATAAAATTATTCCGCGTTATTGTGCTTTTTGCAGTAGAGAGGAATCCTTAAATAGTTCAGTCAGTGGGAAAATATTACATATCTGGCAGATCAAGGGTACACATTAAGCCTCAGACAATCAATTAAAATAATTGCCTTCCTCCTCTCGCTGTTCCTGAGCTGAGGGAGTGAAGGAGCGCCAGAGGTGCGTGAATAAAAGGTGAATTTAATCAAATGCCCATATCTAAAAGGTCAGGGAAGCTTAATGGAAGAGCCGCTGTTTCTTTATTAGTGACAATAATCTGCAGACTTTGTCTTAGTAGCTCATGCTGTGTGTGTCAAGAACTAGACTGAGGAAATAATGCCGTTTATAATAGTATAATGTATAGTATAATAGTTTAGTTCATTATTTGATACATTTAGTCATTTTTTTGAATACCAAGAACATATTTGACATGATAAACAGTACAAAAACAGTATATGTCAAGACAATGAATAGGTTTTATGTGACCTCTGTTAGCCCTCAGTGGTTTACCTTTACCGAAGTAGAGTCTTTGATTATTTCACATCATATTAGCACGTTGGTGAAGGCTCTCAGTCATCCAGGTCGTGGTAATTCTAAGAGCTGGATGTGTTTCAGTTTCTCGAGGACGGTTCACCTCTCGTCCAAGAGGATTCTTCTTGTGGGCTCTGAGTTTCAGAGTATAGGCCCACAGCCTACAAGGAAAGAATGGAAAGACAGAAAGAAATGCATTGTTTATCTTTGAAAGTACTTAAAAATATATGTTTAATGTTTTTTTCTAATTTGTAGCCTCTATCACGAGGACAACTCATTTGATGAGATCGACGGCAGCAAGGCACTTTATGTTCGAGCGTAAAACTAGATGAGCACATGAAATATCAACCTCATTCATGCTTTTCGTGCTGTAATCCTTGTATCATAGCCATCATTACACGGAATGGAATGATCCTGAGCAGTGGTCCATCCAGCCTTCTCTGGACAGGTGTTGTAAATTAGTCTCCCATACTAATACAGAGCACCTGGGGCTTGTTCATGGCTGTGTGTCCATGTCAAATAACCAAACTAAACTAAAGAGATGACTGCAAGTATAAAATGACTTATTCTAAGCTGTGATGTCACTGAAACCTCCAAACCCTATTTGTACATCGCAGGTCTATTTGGGTCGTTAGTATAAACACATCATTACTGGAACTTTATGGCTAAAAACAGACTGATTTGTTATTATTTAACCATGGGGACGGCCCAAAGGGAACGCGTCATTCTGACTTGTATCCGCCTACGTCCACTTCTGTATGGCTACTTTATATTGGGACAGCTCGGTTATTATTATATAGACCCAGGCACATTCTTGATGTTTTAAATGCAAGGATGACAAGGGAGGTGCAAGGGGTCCGACACTCCTTATCCCCCCCTCAAATCGCCCAGTGGCTGAAAAACTAAAACATTAAAAGGTGCACTGTGTAGTTTTGTGGAAGACGAATTCAATCAGAAGAGAAAGATCTTCACTGACTGATTTTATTGTATATCTTAATAAAAAAAAAAAGCTAAATACACAAACTATCTTTGTTTTCATGACTGAATAAACATACTGATCTTCAAGGACACAGTTTCATACTGCTCTACTTTGTTTATATTTGGCGGACCCCGCCATCTTTCTAGCTTCAAACAGTGTTCTGGGGACCTTTCATTCAAATGAATCATTCTCAAAATGACATAGCGCACCTTTAATACAACGGCGTGTAATTCTGGTAGACGAAAATGTAGATAAATATCTCAAAACTAACAGCATCGCGTTTTCAAAATTAGTCTTGCGTTCAAAGGATTGAGGAGAAAACACACCTGAATCAATCAATGAGGATCAGTGACCACGGCCACTCTCTCGCGGCCAGTTCCCCAGCTGGAAGTGGGTCAAAGTAACTCAGAATGCATCAGGAACGAAACTAAAGCCGCAGTGAGAACAAAACTCTTACGTGCATTTGCAAATGTGACACTTTTATTACCTGGACAGGAAGTATTACTCCCCTCACTATCAACCCCCGCACGTCACATAACCATGACACAGCTGTTACGCTCTGATATACCAATTACGCCAGCGGTGTGCCCGTTTGTTGAGTCGAATGGGTTTTTTTTAATCTCCCCCCCAATTGTTTGGGATGAGACTGCTGGGTCATGATGTGGCCCACTTTTCAACAGCTCATAAATATGAGGTGTCAGAGCTTTCCTCCTGACCCAAATGGTAAAACAACTGGCTGCATAAATGTCCTATACAAGCTCAAATCTGGGTCACTCTGTAAGTTTCGGCGGCAGACCTGCCCTGGAAAAATCAGGGGTTTGGCCAGTATCGTCAACACTCGGTCTCAGTGGGAGAGGGGTGACCAGAGAAAACGTTCAATAAGCCTCAAATCTAAATGAAGTCTCACTTAAGCTACTCTTAATTAGGTCTTCAATGGCTGTGTCACGGCAGTGGTCTCTCTGCTGTGGCAGTTAATTAGATTTTATCCCTGCTGTGTTTACCAAGTGTGTGTGTGTGTGTGTGTGTGTGTGTGTGTACAGGGACCAGAGGGGATTAACGGATGAATCTATCCTTTGATGCAAACATATAGCAGGGAAATGATATATAGGTCAGGGAGGTTCTGAAGATCAGGGGAAGGTAAAAACATTTTTGTAAAAAAGGTATCTACAGCGGAGAGCCTGCTGTATGGTGGTTTTGTGATTATAAAAAGACCCCCCTGATATTTTCGGGGCAGTGGCGGTTCTAGGGGGGCCAGGTTGGGGCCGGCTTTTTTATTAAAGGAGCACATACAACCCGGGAAAACAAGACAAATCCTTCATTCAGATAAGGGACAAATGGGACTTAAAACAGTGTTTACAATTTCAACATTTTTAATTGGGTAGTAAACTGCTGAGACACTGTTTTTCTGCCTTACCCTTCAGTACAAAATCATTGCAAAAAATCTGTCATTGCATGATTGATGCAGACTCCCTGTCAGGGGGGCCACAGGGGGGTCCGGATTCAGAGTTACAGGGGTAATTAATCTTTGTGTAATCTGTGATATGGTGTTGGTCCACATAATCCCTCCGTTTGCAGGCAGACGATAAGCAACTCAATAAACTCTACACGAGGCCATAACCAATGTTCACTCACTATGATTTATCAGTGTTCAAACACTGTCATCAAAGTTGCCTGGCTAATGAGGCTCACAACGTGACCACAAGAGGATGGAGACCCGTGGGTGACAGTGGCCCTGATATCACAGGAATATGGGTCAATGAGGCAGGATAAAGAGGTTTATCTTTTATTCATTTGTTTATTGTATTGTGTTGCAAAAACAGAATGCATTTGGACGCGTTACCTGCTTTCATCTCATATCACGAAGGCAATCATTTCGCCACCGAGCAACCGATTGTGCAAACAAACGAGCGACACCCAGATAGATATGCATGACCTGAATACAACTCTTCACTCATCTACAGAATAGACGTATAGCACGACTCACTGCAGTCCATTAGACCATATTTGCTCTGGTCGTTCACACCCGTGATTGCACAGGTTGCCATGTTTCACGCAACGTGCACACCACGTGTGGTGTCACACTGGCAGACGCAGGAGGTCAAGTTAAGGTATAGGTGCTCACAAGGTTGCTAGGTAGTGGCATGTGAAGCATTTGCTTCCGGCCGTTGCAGGTCACATTTGTTTGTTCTGTGTATTAATAGATTATCTGTGGCCTATTTCGGGTGAAATATAGGCTATCCAATTGATGGTTGGTTGGTTTTTCAGCAGCATTGCACAAAAACCGCTGAACAGATTTCCATGCAACTTGGATGGAGTGTAGGTCTCGTCCCATTGACGTATGGTGTGGATCGAGATAAAGGGATGCATTTTTCTTGATCACTTTCTTTAACATTGCAAGAAATAGCGTTTTAAAACATTTTGGTTAATTTCCAGGGGAAATTACAGGGGGAATAACAGGGAAATTCACTTGTCACAATGGCTCCAGGTGCAACAAGTATACAGGGAAGAGTAACAGAAAAATATGCATTATGTTCCAATAGAAAAAATAAGATATTTACAAAAAACAAACAAGTGAGTGGAAAGTGAGTGGTTAAGCAGTTGCAGGGTACGTTTTTGCACTCTACTGGGAGTCAGTGTTGTTTTTCTGGTGACATGTGAGCGAAATCCTTTCAGTCTAGCCTGTCTGAGAACCTATTTTTTTTATGACCTAGCGTCCAAATAAAAAAAAAAAATCCAAGGAGGCTGTATCATGTTGAGCCTTAACTTACTTTTTTCACCTGCTTTATTTGGTAAAATCTATAGTATGTAGGCATATACAAAGTCGGGATAGCTCAGTTTTTAATAAAGTTGAAACAGTTTTATTTTTTTATTTTTTGCGACGAAAATGAGCACCAGCCTGAAGCAGTGACATTTAAAAGGAAAACTTCCCAATTTCATTTTAAAAGTTTAGTCAAATGACGTCACCACGCGACGGCGACCTGACGTAAACTATCTGCGACGCTACACAGGGAGAGCGATGGCGGTGTCCCAACGGAGGCTCGAGAAAGAGGGCGATGACTGCTCTCTGCTGCCTTTAGTTCACGATATTATCAAATGGTAAGGCCACCTGCAGGTCCCTGTGTGTTGTAATTATGTTCGCAGCTCTGTGGACTCATCTTTATCCGTCGCTAATAGCTGTTTTCTCGGAGTTGCTAACCTTGTTGTTAGCTTTAGCTACTGTTAGCCTTTAGTTAGAGCTCGGCTGATTTAAAACAAAAAAATGTCCAAAATGACATTACGTCAGCAAAATAACACGGTGTTTTGTACGTCCTCCTCTCTTTAAGCATGGACAAGGACAGCCAGGATGTCCACCAAGAGCTGGCCAAGCTGAAGGCGAAGATCCAGGAGGCCCGGGAGCAGATATCCAACATGCCCGGGATAGAGAGCAGTCCGGCGGAGCAGCAGCAGCAGCTGGCCACGCTGCGGGAGCAGGTCCGCACCAAGAACCAGCTGCTGCAGAAGTACAAGAGTTTGTGTATGTTTGACGTGCCCAAAGCATCGTGAAACTGAAGGCTGGATTACTGCTGTGACTGGGGCAGGGAGGACTTTTTGTGTGCTTGTTGATTCCCTCGCCCATGGAGCAGATACATGTGGGATTTAAGAACACAGGATGGACATGTAAACAAATGAACAAGGGCTTATTTTCCTCAGCTGCATCGCAGTGCAAGATGGTCTTTGTACGCCAGACAGCATCTTCCTTTCCTTTAGCATTGCTTTGCGATGAATGGAAACTTTATTATGAAGTATTTGTATTGAATGTGTTTTTTTTTTATTATTGTTTAATTTTCTTAACTTGTGATATATTGTAATAAAAGTAACAGATTACGAATTGACTGGCTTGAAGCCGTTTGAATTAGCCCACAACTGGCACACCGTTATTTAAGTCTGTGGCCTTCAACATTAATTGAGCTTTCTTGGCATATTAATTAAGCTACAATCAGTATGCAGGGCGATCATTCATTCTGCCTGCTGCTTTAGGACTTAAAGAGGGTATTTCTGCAGAATCCAAAGATCAAAGAGTGGGAAACATGTATCCAATTTTAATAGCTCGTGGCAGAAAGGGGAATTAACAATCAAATAACAATTATTTTGATTTGTGGATGAATGTGTTTGGTCTTTTAAAAGCCAGAACATTGTGAGAAATGTCAACCAAAGCCCCAGAATGACATCCTTAAATGTATGTTTTTTTTGACCACAACCCAAAGATATTCAGCTTACTGTCAGAGAGGAGTTAGGGAGCTAGAAAATGTCGACATTTAAGACGCTGCAGTCGGATCATTTTGATGTTTCTTCTTAAAATATCACTGACACTGATCTTAATGTTGTCAAGTAGCAATTATTGTGGCAGTTTCTTGTTATTAGATCAATTGTTGCAGCCCTTGTTAAATCAGAGTGAAGGCGCTGCGCTTTGATCCTCTGTTCAGGTCGTTGCAGTTTAATATAGTCAGTCTGAATGAGTGTCAACTAACCGGAGGATCTATTGGGAAATTATGTGTTTTAACAAACTGAGGTCATTTTCTTCTACAGGGATGAAACATGCAGTGTTTAGTGCGACTTTGTTGTGTTTTGCTTTAAAGGAAGGAGAAGAGGAAGACAGATTATGAAAGTAACAAGTTGATTTTATTCTGTCTTTTATACAAAAAGTCTATTCAGACTTAATAAATACATTTCCAGAGTCAAATTTGTTCATAATGCAACAAACATTCAAGTTCCAGCAAGTTTTGGAGAAAGAAAAAAAAAATAGCTGAATGTAAACATTTCTTTTTTTTCTCTAGAGGCAGATTTTACAGCATTTTCAGAAGGGACCAACTTCTCCCGTGTGTCTCTGTGGCCCTGAGAGGCTCAAAGCCTGCAGTGATGGGCTCATGCGCCACTGTGCGCCGAGGGGCCGATCTGCTGCTCAGCTCTGGGAAACAAAAAGTCTCAGAAAGTCTTTCACACACGCAGACACAGAAAGTGTCAGCATATGACACAGCCTTTCTCTTTGGTCTGGCTGCCTCCTACGGCTTTCTCCTTTATGTACATCAAGTCACTGTGCACGCTGGGTCTGCGCGCAAACGGCGCCACAATCCCGTACGCGTTGCCGTCCTTGCACTTCTTGCTCCTGAAGGACTTCCTGTGGAGCACCTCGCAGTACTGCACCGACACCTTGCAGTGCCGGTCGGGGCTCATCTCGTCGGGCAGCTTGGCCATGGTGAAGAGAGTCTGAAACATCTGGTCCACGTTGGTGTTCTTCTTCGCCGAGATCTCGAAGTAGGCGCAGTGCTCGTCTCCGCCGACCAGCTGCTCGATCTCCTCCTCCTGCACCTCGCGGTAAAAGTCCTTGTCGCACTTGTTGCCGCAAATGACCAGCGGGACGTCCACGTTCTCCTTGGTTTTGTTCCTCAGGCAGGACTTGGTCTCGTAGATCTGGCGCTTGAGGCGCTGCACCTCCTGGAAGGAGTCTCTGTTGTCCAGACTGAACACCAGGATGAACACATCACCTGGAGAACACAGGAGAGGAAGACAGAGTCAGTGCCACATAATAATAACAACAATAATAATAATGATACATTTTTTCAAAAGTCAGCGAACTCGGTTGCAGGTTTTAAAAGCTCAACTCACCGGTTAGAATTGAAAGCCTCCTCATCGCAGGAAAGGGGTGATTTCCAGATGTGTCCAAAATGTCCAGCTGGTAAACGTCTCCCCTGATGCTGTAGAATTTCCTATGAAA
The DNA here is from genome assembly GCA_963678695.2 of Diplodus puntazzo. NCBI lineage: Eukaryota > Metazoa > Chordata > Actinopteri > Spariformes > Sparidae > Diplodus > Diplodus puntazzo. The sequence goes on along the minus strand of OZ023174.1, from coordinate 11,810,704 downwards.
GTCCTCAATGGTGGGCGTGTACTGGTCTTCGAACCTCTCGTTCAGAAACCGAGAGATGATGGCCGTCTTCCCAACTTTGGTGGAGCCCAGGATCACCATCCTGTGGCAGTTTTTGGCCGGTATGTCGAACCCGTTCTCTGCAGGCGGCATTTTCTTAATCATGCTTGCAAGCTGTTGCACCCAAGAGGTAGGGCGGTGCCGCGGTTAAGAGGTGGTGAGGGTACTTCTTTTAAATCCTTTTTTTTTTTTTTTTCCCAGCGATGCGAGGGGTCTAACCTCGTTGGCTTCTCTGAGGCGAGAGTAGCAGCGGGCTGGGATTATATAGGGGAAGTGCGCCGCGCCTCCCCAAAGCGTCATGCGTCACGATCCAGTTTGGGGGGAGGGAGGGGGGGGAGCTGGAGCAAGACCCGAAATGATAATGTTACTATGGCTGTGTGTGTGCGTCAGCTCTGTCCACAGAGAACCAGGCAGAAATGGGCTCGGTTTTTTGGGGGGAATTAAGATTGTTTTAATATTTCACAATGTTTTCACGCGCAACAGAACTACGGGATGATAAGATAATGCCAGCTGAAAATTACGCACAGTTTGCACGTGGATGCTTGGAGTGTGTGCTTCATATTAAACACAAGATTTTTTATTTTATTCTTATGCTTTAGCCAAAGGCACCATGCAGTCAAATCTTATGTGCATACAACAGAAAGAGAGAAAAAAAAAACATCCTTTGGGGTTTTCTCTCTCTGTAGCTGCAACCTTCTGCAACAGATTGCTCTGGAACATCGACTTCATCTGTTTCATCGATCACCAGCAGTTAGTACACATACAGAGCGTCCCTGAGGAAAGAGCAGCTGGAGTAAGTGAGGTTGGGAGAGCAGAGGGGGCGCAGCGGCTCACACTGAGCAAATAAGGCACGTTAAAGGAGAAGAAAGTGTGCTGTGCGCTGTTATGATAGTCAAACTGTCAGCAACAAGTTTTTCTTCAAACTAAGACGTTACAGACCGACTTTTTTTCTACGTTTTATTTCCTCCTGTCCATTTTACTTGTCCTCTGTCCAATATTTTAAAGGTGCACTATGTAGTCTTGGGTAATCCACTAACATATTTACTGACTGTCGTATTATTCCCAAACAAACTCAATAAACAAATTCTCCTTGTGTGTTTTCCTTTGTTTATATGTTGGCGGACCCTGCCACCTTTCTAACTCCAAACAGTGCTCTGGGGATTCTAAGTGCTGCATCGTAGCCAACTGGATGCGTTTCAGCGTCTGGATGACTCTCGTCCAAGAGGCTTCTCCAGTTCTGACTAACTGGTGGGGAGTTTGCAGGCTTTAACACTCTGCGTGAGAGTGTCCTCACAGAGTCGTTATGGTCACCTGCGAGATCCGAGTTTCAGTGTCCTTAGGGCCGCGTGTGAGTCGTTGACCCAACTGGGCCCTCGTGTGTCTTGCTAAGGCTAGGTCGTCAACAAAGGAATGACATGTCTCCTTAAGATGCAAGTGGAATATATACAGAGTCTTGACCTGAGGGGTTGGCCCTCTTGTGTTGTGCCAATAGTTAGTTAGTTTATTGAAGATCCTCCTGAAATTCTCAGACATTCCCTCGACATAAGGAATGATGATATTGTAAAATTTTTCCGTCTCCTCCGGATCTTTTTTAGAACTCATTCTCAGACCTCCACCTAAAAGCTTTTCTTGTATATCAGAAAGAGACTTCAACTTGCATTTTGTTGCCCCGTGTGGAGAAATAACAATTAAACGAATTACATCAAGCGTTGTTGTGATTAAAATCAGTTTTTTCAAGGCCAAAATGGCCACTTAAAAACATTGTTGCAACAATAACTGCGATACAAACAGCATAATAGGCTGCGACACCTTCCTTGCACACGCGGTACCAATGAAGACAATAGCCAGTTCACATAATTAAACAGAAATGAGTCCCTGAAAGTGGGAAGAAAACAGTTCCATTAACGCGTTTAAAAATAGAAACTCTCGGCTGGGTCGGACAAAAAAGGTCACATATGTTGTGAAAGTAATACACAATGTGCGCGGCGTCACAACGAGACAAAGAAAGCTCCACAACCGAGGAGCAGCTCGGTGTCGCCTGTGCCCGCGAGCCATCCAATCCGCTTTGTATTGACTTTCTGGTAAGCGTTAATTGTAGGACCCCACAGACTGTCTAAAGATAGCGCCCGCTGCTTGTGACTCAAACTCTGCTCACCCACTCTGCCACCTTTGCCACTTATCACCTATTACTTACCTCCTCACTTGTGAATCGGTGTGAGGAGACGGTGACTTCATGTGTTGCAACTGTGATATCATTATTTCAGTAACTTTTTTACTGTTGCTTTATCGTGCCGGAGCTTTGGTGTTATGTGTACGTTACAAATAATGGTTAATAAAGGGTTAAAAAAAAGATAGTATGCATTTAGATATCAACCATCAAATGTTCATTTAAAGGGGTGCTGTGTGAATACAAAATCAAAGTTTTGATATTTACAGCATTATTGAGGCAACAATACAAACTCAGAACTAATGAACTAAATAAACAAGCTGCCCTCAGAGGAAAATAAGGTCCCCAGAACACCGTTTGAAGCTAGAGAGGTGGCAGGGTCCGCCACATATAAACAAAGTAATGTGTGTTGTCCTTTAAAGGTGCTAGGTGAGTCTAAATCTCGTCCAAAACTGACGCTTTGGGTCGGCCGCCATCCCAATGGGTCAGGTTTTGAGGATTTGGGAATCAGACTCAAAAATCAACTTTTCTTACAGATAGCACCTTTAAGGCCAGTTTGTTTATTCAGTCACAGAAAGGAAGACAGTTTGTTCATATAATTATTTTAGGTCTAAAATAAAAAATCAGTCAGGGAAGATCTGCCGATAAAAACTACGGAGCGCACCTTTAGATAAAGAGCATAAGGAGACAACTATTGAACAGTTTGCAGAGGCTACAAACATAAAACTACAAAAAGTAAAGATTTTTCATTTAGTTTAAGATGTCCCGTGCTGTTTAATGACCGCTTTGACGGCGGGTTTTTCCTCATCGCCGGATTAAGTCAAAGCGACACAGCTGTCTGTGAGGTTCACGGGGGTTGACATTTATATTATTCATCGCTCCCTCCATCCCTGCTTGTCTCCCCTCGCTCTAACAATGCTTGAAATAATGATTAAAAAAGAAAAAAGAAATCATTTTTCATACAATATTCACAACAGGCCGAAAGAGAAACTCCTTGACTTCATGTGAAACCTTAAACCGGCCGACACTGATGACCTTTTTAGCCCTCTGTGGGGCATTGGGGATGAAATCGGATAGGTGTACTTAAGCCCGGTTGTTCAAGGCTTCAGCCATGGGTTTGTGTAACCAGGGTGGAGTGGACCAGCGCCTTGCTCCTCGACTATTGGTCAGTAACTAAGCCAGTGTGTTCCTAGTGATGAATATAACAGGACACGTGCAGAATGGACTGTTAAGCGAGGCGCTGCCATAACACTGACTTGATGGAGGGGATATCACGTATATCCTCGCCCGTCTGTACGTACTGTATGTCTGTGGAAGGTATAGCTATAATCAGAGGAAGTTTCTTTCTTCTTTTTACACTGATTAAAAACAGATTTAAAGGGTAGCGCTGCCAATTTTTACACATTCAAGTGTGTTAACAGGTCTTGAGGAGCACTTTGGGAGATGTGAGCCTTTTGTGGCTCCAGAGGAAGTTGTATATACACTGATAAATGAGTTATGGGCCTCCGGTGATGTCACTCAGCAGCTAATTTGCGATGGGGAATGTGGGCGCCACAATTGGGAAAGCAGTCCAATGAGTCTGAATAAGTTGGCATCTTTGCTCTACCGGTTCCCTTGCCTCGTGCATTTTAGAATATCCAAAAGTGGGCTCCGTGAAAGTTAAACTGCAGATTCAAAAGTGTGGTTTTTAGATCCTAATTGATATTTGACAAATGATTCAATTTCTTGGAAACAGCTGACATGTCATGCTGACAGGTCACGGCAAAAGCGAAGCCTGCAGAGTTCCTGTATTTGTTTGGTCAGAGAAAGAGAAACACTTTCACTCAGCCTCAATGACAGAGACAAAGCTGAGAATCAGCTCATGGTCAGTCCCAGACAGCACAAACATGCAGTACAGTTTAGGTACAATCTATCAGTCGATGTAGACTGTTCATTTTTTTTGTCTTGTGTCAAGTATTTCGTGTCCCATCATGTTTTGCAGCCTGTGCTGTTACATGGCCAGACCTCGACTCACGCTCTGTTCTGCCAACGTGGCCCTCAAGCAGAGTAAACACACCAGCTACAGCCCACTCAGGCCATGGCCAATCATACGCATTAGACTAATTTCCTTCTCAGCCATGTTTGCCTTCATCAATTAGTAAAGAGGACAGAAACGACAGGAGAGGGGGAAAAAAGAGATGTTGTGGCCCCCTGTGAGGACACAGTGCCTCACAGCTGATGTGAAAACAAAACCTGCGTTATTTGATCTGGAGGAGCAGCGACAATAAATCTACTTGTCAGGTGATTTTAGAACAGGCAACACCATGTTTTATTCCGAAGGAACCAACCTTGTTAAAAAGAAAAGATGAAACAGGAGAATGAATTGTCTCCTCATATGTGTCAGTGAAAAGGCCGAGGACGCAGCTGAGGCAGACTGTGGAGAAGCAGTGTGAAAGTCTTTTTGCTGACAGGAGCTGGAGATTTGCATTAATATTGTTTTGTTTTGTTGATTTTTTTTTCTGCTAATTTTATAAAATGGTAGAAGAAACACAGCAACAGATAGCAATTACATATTTGCTACGAAAGCAAACATTCTGAGGAGAACAGGGGAGTGACACCTTTGGCACCTCGTCATCACCCCTGCTCCTTGTGATGGCACGAAACACCGCGAGGAGCTATCTGCACGTCACGTGCTTCACACACCATCCGCTGGTGAGAAACATTTGCATTCAGTGGGAGCATATGTGCGTGCGTACTTAAGTGTGTTTAAAGGTGTATTTCTCTGTGTGATTGTGAGTCACGGAGACAATATGGTCTAAATGTATCTGCGTTAGAGTAAAAACACATTTAGTCAACTCGAGCGTGACGCAATTAAAGGTGAAGAGAAAACTTTTTAAAAAACTTACGTCAAAGACGTCTACGCATGGCGCCACAGGGACATTTACTGAAGTTAGCGTGCTTAGCAACTAACCCTCGGCTATGTCTGTCCTTCATCACAATGCCCCTCTGACCTCCAAGTCTGGACCACTAACTGCGCAGCTAACTGAGCTAACTAGCTAACGGCAACTACAGTTAGCAGAGGTCAGCAGTTACTCTGGTGATATGCCGCCCCCTATTAGTATGAGGTATTAATTACAGAGATGGAGAATTTTTACATGTTGCACCTTATTGTCAGTTTAGGCACTTAGTTTGTGTTACTTTGCAGTGCAGTTGTTACCATGGTAACAGCTTGCCTGTTCACCTTGATATCACTTATTTTTTACAGCGTATTTTTATGTAATTATAGAACTTGAAAGCAGCATTTGAATTGATGTGATCAAACCCAAGACACACCTGCTGGAAAAAAAAAAGATTGGAAATGACGTCCGGGTTCGGGTCAGTTATCTATGCTCTTATCTGCAGCAAGGCGAAGAGAGGGCGAATTTAACTCATGGCTGGCCGACGTTAGCCTGAGGGGCCCTCAATTACTAAGTATGCCATTGTTTTTTGTTTTTGTAACACCACTTAATTTAATGATTCAAAATATTTGCATACACGTCACATTTGGTCATGAAAAAATGATATTCTAAAATGATATGTGTGTTCTTGCTTAGACAGTCTTTGCAGGCACATCTGGCACAAACTGCTATTGCTCTTGAACCCATTGGTGCAATTGGAATCAGGCTTGGTGATGCAGTGAATATGCACATTTTCAATAGCATTTCAGCTGATGGTGGCATTACAGAAACATACTAAATGGATATAACTCAGCTGTCTTAAGTCTGATGCACATAAAACTCCAAGAAAAGGATTTTTTGGGATTCTTCAAAAATAACATACAAGCGATGTGGGGAACAGTTCTTTATATGGTCACAGAATAGTTGATACACCTCCTAATATTTAATCAGATGTAGCAAAATACAAACATACACTTCACCTGATTCAGCACAGGTGTGAGTCCCAGTTACAGCAGGTGCATACATGCTGACATGATGGTAAAAGCACGAAGGTGCATGTTCTGATCCTATTTTAAAAAAAAGGCTTGCGCAGCATCGAGGGATGTTTGTGCTCCGCGGGGAACTTCTAGTCACATGCAATGTGCAGTACATGTTCTTCACTGGTATGAACACTATTATTAAGTACACTGTGGCAAAGAGTAAGTCCACCGCATTGCATGATTTGTTTTGTTCCCAAACTTATTCAAATTCACTGACCTCACAAGATTTAAGATTACAAAATAAAAAAAGAAGCTGCTAAAGCCGACTTTACTGCCCTTGTTCAAACCAAAGACGACTGTAAGTATTAATGAGGTGTCTGTTCACCATGTCTAGCTGTTTTTATTGGATTAATTAAAATTAACTGAATTATTTTTTCTCTTTGCAGAACTGTTCCGTTTAATTTAATGAGATAGATCCTGCCAGTATGAGGGAAACAGCCTGATTCACCGTCAATCACCATCTGACCATGTATGCTGAGAGAAAGAGGGGGTCATTTAGTGTTCACATGGCGTGAGACCCGGGGCTGTTGCGTGTCAGGCCGAGCCATCTTGCAGAGAATCTGTTGAATGAAGCATGAGTGCACTGTTTCCAATACAAAGGTTTCAGGTTTCGGAGCCAATCAGGGTCCTGGCTTCACTCCAGGCTCAGTTCGCCAGCCACCTGTATGTTTTGATTAACAAGCAATCTGTCAACTGTGTTATTCTCTGTGACATGCAACCATGATGCCTCACTCCCTGCATGACGTGAACAACATGAGATTGTAAATATGTGTAGCAAAACATTACCCCGCATGACTATGGCAGCCACGACACCTGTGTTTTTGTGCGCCCCCGGTCTGTTTTAGAGAACATGTCAGGTCACAATTTCATCTTATTCTGAGGAAAACAGAACCAGAAAATCACCTTGTTCATCCGCTAATGTAATTTTATACTCTAGGACAGAACAGCTTAGAACTATCAGCAGTGTATTTTCAGATTTCTCAGTCTCCATGTGTGAGTTATCGGTAATGATTTGGCGCCGGCTGATGACCCCATGTACACCGAACATACGGTGGTTCAGAGGGTTCCCCTCATCTGACCCGTCTGAACTAGGACTCTTGTGAACAGATGGTTATTTCCTTAATGGACTAAGAGCGCAGACAAACACATCTGATAATGTGAACCTGGAGACCTGGACTCACCTTACAACGGGAGGTCAATCAGATCAATAAACATGCTCCCCTCTTGAAAGAACTACAAGGACAGGCTAATCCCCGGCACTATCGAGTAGCATTCAGGCTTCCCCTCTGCTCCGCCAAGCTTTATAATGTTTCGACTTAACGTTCATTGATTTGATTCACTTTCCTCGCTCTCAACCAGCCAGCTTTAGGCACATTTTATAGCAAATAAACCCCGACAACTTAGCATCAAACAACAGGCAGGCAGAGTTAGCTTAGTGCAGCATTTAGTGGCTAAAGAGACAAATATTTCCCTCAAGGAGAACAAAACAGAGGTAAAAGGAAAGTAAATATTGAACTTGCATTCATCAGATGGCCAGAAACAACTGCTGGATCCGTGAATACACAGCCACGTTCACCTTATAACATTTAAAAGGCTATAACACAGTAGCCTATGTCAATTTAGCCAAGCTAGCCAGTTCATAAGATCATCAGTCTGGCAATTTTTGTAATAGCCCATTTATAGAAAATTAAATTAGCCTACAAGATAGCAAAACAGGAAGCCTGTTAATTTTTATAAGGTAAACTCATTATATTATATTAGATTAGATTATATTAGATTAGATTAGATGGGCTTTATTTATCCCACAATGGGGAAATTCACTTGTTAAGGAAAACAAATTCAGACAAATACGCATAAAGTGAGTGGAAAGTGTTTGTTCAGGTTGTGCTTGAGTTAAACATGCTGACGGCTGTGGGGATGAATGATGAGGTAGCGCTCCTCCTCACACGGTGGGCGTGAGAGCCTGCTGCTGAAAGAGCTGCTCAAGGCTTCCACAGTCTGGTGCAGGGGGTGAGAGGTGTTGTCCCTGATTGACGTCGGCTTGGCTAACCTCCTCCTCTCACCCACCGCCTCTGTGGGATCCAGCGGACAGTCCAGGACCGAGCTGGCCCTCCTAACCAGTTTGTTTGTCTGTGCTGCCACCTCCTCCAGCAGACCCCTGCATAATTGAATAAGTAACTGGAATTAGTGGGGCATCATAAACAACTCGACTTTAACACACCCATCCACCTGCAAGTCGCTTCAAATATTCCATATTCTGCTACCCTGATTAGGAAAATGAGCTGATACGGGATGGCGTAAACCAATTGCTAATAAAGGGGCACAAAACGGGGAAATTATTGTGTATTAGGGCAATTTTGACATTATTTATGGTACATCGTTCGGATGGCAAAATTACCTTACAAATATGAAAATTGTCTTAAATCTGACGACACTGTCAGGTTTAGTAACACACACTGCTTTAAGATACAACATGATACAGGCTGCGTTATGCTAATTGCTCACAAACCTTGTTAGAAACTGGAAACAACCGTCAGAATTGTTACACAGAGGTAAACAAAACAGTAATTTTGGACTGGACAAAGGATTCACAATCATAATTTTTAAAAGGAGAATATACCTTTATTCTGTAGATATATTATTATTTAAAAAAATGATTTGTCTACAAAAATTGTTATACATCAATATGACATTTAACAAATGGGTCAAAACAGACCACTTAAGACACACACTAACACTTTAAGGTGGATATCCAGCCTGTTATTCAGACTTGTATGTTATGGATGCCCAACATGATGATTTTCTCCCTCGTGAGTCGGCGGACAAAGGGGCTCAGTGTAAAACACGCTCGGAAAATTGGCCGAACGTGCTCGACTGTTTCCATGAGGCGCACTGGAGACTTTCTATCGGGGGTAATGGTCAATTCCCAACGTTTGTTGCTTCACCAAGCAGCGTAGTGGGTAAATGTGACTACCACTGAGTGATCTTATAAATGCCTAACCCTTAGACGTCAGCGAGCCGCTGCCCTTTGCAGCACTGTTTACGTAACCCTAATAGCTTCACGCAGAGACGAGGCAGAGAGGGAGGTGTGGAAGAAAGGCGAGAGAAAAAGGTGGCAGGTCTTGGGCACAGACTGATATGTTTAATTTCACCTCTCACACACACACACACACACACACACACACACACACAGTCACACACACGTTCAACATCTCACCAACAACATCAGTGGAACCACCCTCTAGGCAGTTATGTTGCGCCAACCCGCCTTCCCACCCATCAGCATTACATAAACTCCACCAGCAGGCACCTGAGCTGCTGTACCAAACGTCAGACAACACCTCCTTCTGTATGTGAAAACTGTAATACTCAAATATTCTCAGGGGAAATAAGATCCAATGCGATTTTATGAAAGGAATCTAAATTTCAGCAAATTCTCAAGGGTGGTTCTCAAGTACTGACTGCAATGACACTCATCTGACACCCACAAATACTCAGATCTGCAAAGTCTGTCCTTCAGGACTGCATCACACAGTCAATCGCGGTTTAACGCACACCTTGTCAGATAGCCTACTCGCCGCTTTGTGTATCCATCAGGCATGTTTTTATTACAAAGAGTGAGAGCTAACTGATTTTTAGATTGATTCTGGTAACGTTGGCTCTTTGCATGAGAGAATATCTCCTCAAAGCAGCTAAAGCAGGATTTCGTAACACATGATGAGGCAAACCACATCATACACACGCCCCCCCTTCACACACATGGCCTGTACTTCCATTTTACTTTGTTTTTGTCTCCCTCCAATCTGTTTAACCAGCGCCCGCCCGTTCTGACTCAGTGTGATGCCAATCCCACCGACTGCTGGGCCGGTTAGGACTCAGCGGTAAACACGGACATTCCTACTGTTCGACTGATCAGGGATATATTCACGTTCTTTTCAAGTAATTACACAGGCAGCATGCGCAGGCATGCTTTCTGCGCTGGTACAGTGGTCTTCAAGTTGAACACATGATAGCCCTCTTAATGAACTCTTATTTGTGTTTGTGTGCGCGTGTGTGTGTGTGTGTGTGTGTCTGTGTGTGCGTTGTGCTTTGCTTTGACAGACTCTGTCCTCTTTGGGTGTTTGAAAGGATACAAACAGGAAGCTATCACATGGACCTAACATACCGCACACACACGCACAAAAGACAAAACTGTGAATGACATTTTTTTTCTAAGAAACGTCTGAACATTTATGAATCAGAAATAGGCACTTTTTAGTTTCACTCCCATTTCCACACTTTCACTTCACTGCCCGTCAGATCAGTTAGACGGGGTCGTGGTTGAAATCTCCCCATATGAAATGGAACAACCCTTCAAGACCCTCATGCGTTATAAGTAATCGTTGATGGCGTTCATGTAAATACACACAATAACACACACTATTAATTGCCATTTATCTGATGACAGAGAAGCATTGACAACTTCAAGCTATCGATCGATTGTGTCATCAATTAAAAGGAACTCTGCTTCATCACCTGGCTGCTAGCTGTGCTTTATGAGCTAACATTAGCAACCCATGCTGCTACATGGAGAGGTACCAAATGTAGTAACTTCGCTGGCAGGCTTAAGTAAAATTTTGGACGTCATGCACCGTCACAGCGGGACAATGCAACTCTGAAATTTGCACAAATCAGCCACAACAGTGTAACATTAGCTGGCTAGCTAGATGGCTACTGATGCATCAGCAAACTAGTAGCTATTTCTTTCTTTTTTTCAAGAAAAGGACAATAATACATCCAATTATACATCCTAACTCTTTGATCTATCCGTCTGTCCCAATAGGAATTGGGCCACGCTATTCCTGGGCTTTAATGCACAGTCTGCAAGTCTGATTAAATACCAAAAGGGTGTCAATAAACCTCAGAAGAACAACAACGCATCCACAGAAGATGTTAAAGGTCCCATATTATGAAAAATGCGTTTTCTCTGGTCTCTACAGCTCTAAGCTGGTCCTCCCTGAGCCTGCAAACTCCCAGAATGAGGAAAGCAAATGAGTCCTGCATGATCTCTGCAGCCCACCCTCTGGTAAAACGGCGCTCCTACAGGCTGTTCAGATTCAGCTCCTGTCGTTACGTAACGTATCATTGGCTAACTAGTTAGCTCCGCTTCGGTCCGCTATGCAATGGCGTTTGAAGCGAGCTTAATGTTGATAATATTACGAGGGAGCTTGGTTGTCACAGTAAAAAGTCTGGAAACGTGCAGACTTGAGGCAGAGATGCGAACAGTGTCCAAGAGTTTGAAGACTGTGTTGGAGACAAACACAGCTTTCGCTAGCTGTTAGCCATTAGCTACATGGTAGTAACTGTAACAACACATACGAACAAACTAAGTAACATATTCAGACACACTAACCATTCTGAAACGTCCTGCTGCAGCTGCAATTCAGACGCTGCAGCTGCAGAGTCTGAATTTCTTTAGGAGCCTCTCCTTCTCTGTCCGACTCTGGGTCAAACTGGTATGGTTGAACGACAGCATTTCGGCGAGCCATAGCGATACATCCACCACAACATTAGCGCATGCTTCCGCTAGCGTAAACAGCACCGTCTCCCTGAGAGGGACGTGTAGCAGGCAAGGCAGGCGTTGACAGATGGAGCTCATTAGAGCGACTTTTAGACAGCTGAAATTCAGGACCACGGATGGGTTTGGGGCAATACATTTCAAATACAGTGTTGTTGGACCTCTGACAGCTGTGTGAAATTGATGAAAAACAGTATAATATGGGACCTTTAAAACAGGCAGAAACAGCCCATATTTAAAATACACAAGATTCAGAGAAAGTACAGTCAGGTCCTGAAGCTACAGACTTAGAGTTGCATCAGAAAACATCATCCTGACTTTATCAAATATTTGGAAAAAAAACAGGTGTTTTATTCCATCATGATTGATCATGCATCATAGAAACTTCTTGAAACACTGAGTCTGAGCTAAAAATAATCCCAGTAGCTTCTCAGTAGGTTTCAACCTGAATGGATTCGCACAAAGCTCAGTTACACACGGTTTCTGGTAATTCAACCTTCAACCTGCAAGTCCCACTGTTTATGTGATCTGTACAACAATCAACAGTCATCCTGCAAGGTAACTATGCTGACATGACTCTCTGGTGAACGAAAGATCTTCATTAATCAAAATTAATCATAAATTAGAAATGAATTTTAATGGATAGTAATTCACTCAGGGCATTCTGTGCCGGTGCTAGAGGCCTTTGTGCTTTCTTCATATAGAGCAAATTAAGAATATGGATCACAGGTCTTCTGACTGTGAAACCACATGAAGTGTGACACATGAATGGTAAAATTAGAGTTACAAAACCGGCCCTTTCTCACTTCCAGTGCGTAGAAAACTGAAAAACAAAATTGACGTTGTAGTTAACCCCTCTAGCTTGTTCAAAACACAAAACTAGCAGGGTTCAAAACACAAAACTTGTGATGAATCTGGATAGGGATGTGCTGTAAAATCAAGATCAGAGCAAGACGCCGTTATGTTCTCAAGAAATGCATCATCACCATTACCTCACCTCCATTATCAAGTGTAACATTTTCAGCGTTAAAGGCTGCCAGTAGGTGCTAAAGGTAGGCGGGTAAAAGGAGCTGGCCAGCTAATTAGTCCACAGCGAGAAAAAGCTTGTCTCCTGCTGTTCACAGCCAGACTCTTCACCTTTGTACCTCCCTTTGTACCACTAGCAGTGGAAAGCCTCCGCTGAGGGAGCACGGCTCCTTTATCCAATTCAGCCTCGTCCCCATCCAGCCACCGGGTTCCTGCCAAATGTCATCAATAAATCATTTTTGCGTTGATTCATTTTGTGTCGCCCCTGGTTGCAAAGCTAAACTTCAGTAGTTGTGTGTGATACCTCTTATTACCACTTTGTAAAATGTCACAGGCGAAAATCTATTTTTTTATGTAATGTAACATGTAATATTGTCACTTGAAATAAAACATGCAAAAAGGAAATAACATCACATGTGAATCTGCCAGTTTCTCTCTCTCTTTCTATTTCTATTTTTATTGAAACCAAAAATATTCATCATGAAAATACTCGTGTAGTAATTATATTCATGCAAGGCCACCTCCTCGTGTGGTACTTTTCCTTTCCACACATGTGCGCACTGTGTAGCTTTTCAATTACTGGACGAGTGTACCCGGCAGACAGCAGCCTAAATCCCTGCATACCAACCACTTCTGCGGTTCTTGGTTACTACCCGGCCCTAATTCTGCTGGGCTGATAAGCCTTGTCGAACTGGGGCTGTTCGGGGACGTAACGGCCCCTCAAGCCGACGCACAGGTGTGAGGAAGTCTTGAATGTCACGGGAAGAGATGGAGGAGATGGCATGCTGTGACGGAACAAAAAGAGGCGAGTGAGCTCGTGCAACATTTAACAATCTGGAGAGGGGAACAGTCTTCTATTTATAGAAGATGGTTAATGACGGAACAAAGAACGGCTGGGCAGGACGATGGTAACTGGTCATTTGAGTAATGACAGACACCTGAGGAGGGAGGCAACAGCACAGGTGTACCCACAAATGCTGCTGATATTGTAATATTACCATCTAAGCTTAGTTTGAGCTGTAAGTTTGAGCTGTAATATTGAAGGTCAAGGCACAGATTTTGGCACACGTCTATTTTATCTTCTAAATTTTCGCTTGGGCGAAAAAAACAAACAAACTACAAGGGCACCAAGCACAAGCGCGCAGAAAGTCAGGATTGAGAATTGTTTTCTCTACCCTAGGGGGCACTTTATCATGATTTATCCACCGTAAAGGCATCCAAGTGGGCACTTTCGCAGCATTTCTTTGAACACGGAGGATGCGATTGAAACTTTGTGTTTCTCTTAGTTCAATTCCTTCCATCTCCTGCCCAGAAAGCCAGCTCGTGCATAGGTTTGAACATGATATTATAGAATGATGTGAACAATGATACCTATAAAACATACAAATGTAACATATGTGTCCTGACAAAGACAACTGGGCATGCGTCACAGTAACATTAACAACTGCTCTGCTCAGAGAGTCAGCATGCCAAATACCAGGGCCCTGAAACCGAAGCCGCCAAATGGAATTGAGCCTTCATTCATTTTATTATGTACATGGGAGGTTTTCTCACTGGTATGTGTCAAAACATGTAATGTGGAAATGCTGTCTGGCAGCAGACAGTGGTCGAGAGTTGGCAGAACAGACAAGGCTACACAAGCTATGAGTTCAAAGTTATTAGAGTAAGAAAATATTAACCCACCAAATGATCCCCAAGGCTTTCTTTCAGTCAGAAACAAAAGGTTCTATGTAAAGTCGTACCCCGTCTGAATGTGTAGTGACTGAATTCGACCTGGTACGCGAAGAACAGGAGAGTGGAACCGAAGTGTTCTTACTGTACATGCTCTCTCATGGGTGGGCAGGCATGATGGGAACAGACTATCTGTGCGGTTTCTGTCTCTGTAAAAGTTGCCTCTATAATCGCGTTTTTTTTTATTATCCGTAGTCTGGGTTCACTGAGTACAAAGTCAATTGTTGGGAACGGAGTTCATAAAAATCACACAGGCTACTGTTTCCATGAATTAGCTTGCCACGGTGAATTCAGGTTAGAAAAAAAACTTGATGGTTATGATTGCACACCAATACGCTGCAATTATAAGCGAGAACTTCCTGGAGGTAAGGGTCCATTTTTATTGGCTTTTACAGAGTGACAGGTTGCGCTGAAATAATGGAATTCATTTGTTTTTCATGGTAAGTGCAGGACGCTGAAGGCAGGAGAGGATAAGAGTGAACCAAAGTGATAGAAGACAAGGTCACCCCTGAGTGTATGACTCTCTCTGCCCTTCAACTAGCACCTACTCCCTTCAGTGTGCTGATAAATGCAAGGACACTCCATGTAAACACCAACAAGGGCGACACATGTGAGAGAGGACGGGTGCTAGGAGGCGTGAAAAGGCGAAATGATCCAATGTTCCACGTGGAAATGACCGAAATAGAATTTCTTGCGATCCTGCTGCTAAATGTCGCTAATGTGTGGTTGCTTCTTGGACCATGTGACAAGATGAGAGAACACAAGGCCATCACCTACAACCTGTGTGCGGCGGGAGCGCACAGAGAGCGGACCGAATTACATCCAGGGTCAACACCGACTGCCTGTTGCAGCAAGCTAATTATGTGTGATTTCTACCGGCTTTCTCCGAGTGCATTAGAGGCTCCCAGGGCCATAGGGACGAACCTGGTGGAGGAGCCATACGGTTCGGTGAGGTGAGAGTGGACATGGAGGTGAACGGGTGCAATCACATACAGTACATGTACATACGCATGCCCGCACAGATCTGTAGTAGCTCATTCGCACATGCAAAAACTGAACCTCGCTGCGGCCTCTTCCCCGAACTCTCACTTGAACCCATGAGCCGTCTCAGTTCGCTCTGCGTCATGGCAACGTTTGTGTCCAGGGCATCCTTCATATCTTCATTTGACCCACCATGTTTATGGAGATAGTCATCAGCATCTGCGATGAGCAACCCTGTGCACCCTTTGTCTCTCTGACCTCAGGAAACCTAGCCTGTTAAATATGTCTTACTAAGTGCAGTGGTGAGTATCTGACTACACCGTGTATTACCTGGGAATACATTCCAAGAGGAGGTTTATTTGCAACCCAGTCGGTGGAATAAATGTTGGCAAAGTTTCTGCAAAACTTTTTCTGTTTTGGCTTAAAGGAGACATATGCTCTTGTTTTTTCACTACCAGACAATGCTCAAAAACACATCAGTTTTCCCATACTGTATTCCCCCTCTGTTTTGGCTCCTGTCTCTTTAAGGCCCCTCCTTCCAAATACCAGGGTCTTCACTGATTGGTCAGCTTGCACATGCCTGAGCCAGCATCGCTAACAGCAACAGATCAGTTTCACAAAAGTAAATCTTACATGCCAAACTAGCCGCTAGGCATAAATTGTGCGAAATGTGTGATGTAGTGTGATGTCACAAAGTAACATTACTAAAGGCGGGACTACTGAGGAGGCATTTCAGGAGCAGTGTTCTCTGTGAGAGAGAGGAGCTTCTGTTGGCGCAGACTTTGACCTTTTTAACTTTTAAGACCTTTTACATGCACAGGAACCGATACAAAACACTGAAGGAAAGGAAAAAACAAAAAAACACAAAATGTTTCCTTTAAAATACTGTTGTTGTCACCACAAACGCAACTGGAAATTGTGCCTAAATCTCCTTAAAAACATCCTTCGTCATATAAGTCTAGTGGTTCCAGACTTACGAATGCTTTAACACAGAGCCTCTAACTCCACGTCCACCTCAGGATGGGAAAGTCAGGTAATGCGTATGTAATATAAACGTGATATGGCATGGTTTGCAGACATGTCAAACTTATCCAAATAGATGACTTCTAACATTTCATTGGCTGTGGAGACCTCTATTCAACCAGAACTTCTCGATCATTTTCCTTTCTAAAGTTCTCACGAACACAGCGGTTTGTAAACTGGATGTTTAAGTGGATTGATTTTGGCTCAGGTGAATGTGTTATTTTTTTCACACAGACACTTTTCACTGACAGTGGCGAGGCCCAATGTGCCATCTTTTGTCCCTTTGTTATCTTAGTCATTGCAAATAAACTAGGTATTCATGACCTTGAAGTGCCCACTTACTGACTCTTTCCGATTTATTGAAGTCAACATCTCTTCCAGGTCAATAGTCACAATGCGCTGAATGCCAAATTACAGACACAAGTACACACAGTTCCTCGATTTTCAATAGTGGCAACAGCTGCAAGTAGTCATTTGATTTGTGGGGCTGTATCCACGCTGCCTTCACAGCTTCCTCTCGGCTGTCAAGTAAATGTTATGTAACCCACCGAATGAGAACATTTTAGCATACGCCACTAATTTGCGGCAAGGCGACCCCGCTTCCACGACTGACACTGACTGACGTCAATCTGTTAGCTCCACAAAACATCTGTAGCACTTGGACAAAGCCTCTGTCGGGGTAATTTGTCCAGTTGTTAGAAAATCCGTTACATTGACAGAAATGACAAGAAAGAGAATTCGTCACTGAGCTTAAATCAGGAACTTCTTACACTGAAAGGATGTTTTTCAAAAAAAAAAGAAAGACTGCGTGTTTCTTGTTGTCGCAAGCACACCGCATACAGACTGCGACAGGCAGCCAGGCGATGCGAGGCAGATGGTGAGATGGTTTGAATAACCCAGTGTTCCCTCACCGCGTTGAGTGCGGCCACCTCGTTGACATGTTCATATATGCATGGTCATATATATATATATATTTTTTCTTTTAGTTGAGTAGGTACAGCATACATGTCGTGTGTAATGGCGAAAGGAGTTGGCGTCCCACCAGTCACCCCGGACTCTGCTCACATATTGAATGGTTTAACATCTGCCAGTGCATTTATAATGTGTCCGATGTTGCGTAATCGAACTGGAGAAGAGGTGGCAGGAGCCTCACTGAGCATTTTTGTGTTACAATGGCAACAGCGGATACGTGCGGTTTAGCAATGCCCGGAGAAGCATGTTTATTTGGAATTAGTCGGAGAGAGGATTTGTTTTATCTTACGCTTGGACGCGATTAGCGGGGGCCGTCCTGTAACAGGTAATCGAAACTGTCTGTGTCACGCCTTCCGTTTGCGTTCATTTTTCACGCGGCGTCTTTGAAAGCTGCTGTTTGTCCGTCAGCGACACGCTGAAAAGAAGATTACATAACAATTCAATAGAAGAGCAGCCCCTACTGCTGTATTATTATTACAAAATTGAATAACATCTCCAGCATGCATGATAAATACATTTTTATTTTGAGGGTCTGAGGCACAAGTCAACACTCGCTGTGTGTTTAACATTGCCTGTACATGCATTGTGTGCGTACTGTTCTCATTCATTCGCTGCAAGTATAACATATCAACACACACTGTGCTGCATATGGCATATCGTGTGTCCCTGCTAGCCAAGTTCTCACAGTTATAACACTTTGTTGCTCTGACCCTGAGAGGAATGTTTTCCCAGGGACTGTCTGTACTCTGCAGGGAACGGACTGGAAATGAAGAACGCACCACCTGTCAGAAAGAAAACCCACAGAAGTTGCAGGTTTGCCTTCAGATGTATGTTGATTTTTGACATCTATGATCAGAGAGAGAAACAGCTGCTGCAGCCGTACGCCCCCGCCACCTGATGGGACGCTCCGGATTTTTCGTTTGTATCTCCGTTTACGCAACGAGTCCGCCAAGTCGAACAAAAAACACGTTGTATCTCACAGGAGGAATCAGTTCTAATGACGTGACGGCCGCGCCTCTTCTGTCTTTCTTTTGGGGTCGCAGGTGCCAATAAGTGTGGCTATGTCGTCATTCACTGAGAACACCTGTTCTGAGGTTTAGCAGAGGTGGCAAAAAGTACACACATTCTTTAGTCACATAGATGACAGATACTGTAAAAAGGTTCAAATAAAGGAACTAATTCAACTCTTTCACTTAAGCGAGAAAGTACGGACTCTAAAATGTACTCAAAGTTTAAAAGTAAAAAAGTCATCCCTCGCCTCTTCTCCCCGTTCCAGTCTCCCTCTTCTGTCTGTCCTCGCTACGTCCACCGTGTTGGGATGTTGGGATGTCTGGAAGGCACTGAGCGATCTAAAAATAATTAATAATTCTTAAGAAATTGCATAACAAGCCAGTTTTGAAAACGTAAGGTGTAGAAAGCACAGATGGCTGTGTTCAAATGCAGCTGATGTGATTGACAGGTGGGAAAAGGGAGGGGGGTGCACAGTGGTAAGTCATCTTAAAGTCAGATGAGACATTCCCCGACCTCATCCCGATCTTTAATTAGTCGCTCTGTAACAATATCACCTTGCCTCCTCCTCTGCTCCCATCATTATAATTACAGCTGCTGTGGGGGTTTGTCACTTGAATGTAGAGATTTTGTTACGCAACAAGAAGATGGTCTTTATTTTCCTCTGAGAAGAGCTTGTTTATTCAGTTGTGGAGAAAATATATGTATATTTCTGAGTTTGTACCACAAAAATAAATACAATTCTGACTTGAATGAATTCTTCAAAACTACATAATGCAACTTTAAGCCTTTTCTGACATGTGGCCATGGAATAAAGCGAGCCTTTGTGTGAACATTACCCAGCTCAAACTATTCTATTCTTCTAAACAGCTTGACGTTGTCACCTGACTTCTTACATTATATTTGAAAATCCTTTTGTTAGTTTATTTCCAACTGTATAATGTTTGAACACGTGATTTTTGCAGTGGTATACTGTAAATTGATATTCATTCATATTCACGGTGTCCTTGTCACAAATATTAATGCAAACACACATCAAAATAAGCACTCATCCGTCCACCCACCACCCGTATCTGGAGCATGCGAGAGTTAAAATGTGTTCTTTAATGTGCGCACAAGATGTACCATAACAATTAGCAGCCCGGGTTCATAATGAGCTGTAATTATGCGGCATACATGCGGCGACACCTCGTTTAAATCATCATGATGACATGCACGATCACTCTCTGGCCGCAAACCTGGCACATCTCTGCGGATTAGATCACGCGAGCAAAACACATTTTCATACTTTTATAACACATTTGCATTCATTTTTGTGACGGGTGAAAAATGCACACATGTATCTATTCAGGCACCGTGATAAAAAATATATAAAAAATTGATTTTGTAGATCAAAATCATAAGAAAAAAGGGAAGTAATATAAAAATGTGCACATTCTGTGTCTAAACAGAAGTATTATTGATAGTCTAGGAGAAAATAAATCACTTAACCTCTTAGTTTTTAGTGTTTGCTGTACTCATTTCTGTCCTTGGTTATCACTTTACCCCATTCCCACTGTGACACTCACCTTCTAATCCAATTATATAATCAAGAACACAACATTTTGGCGGTGTTATTAACATTAGCGAGGACTAAGTAGGACAATGCAGTGGCTGGAACATACGCAGGAGTTTCAGCCACGGCAGCAGCTGGGAGGGTTATCCAAGACACGGACACCCTTGGCACAGCTAGAGACAAGGGCGCACCTGCCCCCTCGTACAGACCCCCACTGGTGTATGTGTTATTGTCAGACCCGGTGACAATAACTGGGTCACATAACAAGTGAATATAGAGAATTTCATTAGTGTGTTAGAGGATTATCGGTCAGAATGAGCACCGTGCTTCACCTCCCTGTTACAAAAGTTTGATGAGTGTTGGAAGGATGTTAATCTCAGCTGTCCACTTAAAATTAACCCTCTGGTTCAATAAAATTATTATCTCTATGAGTATATTGTGTATCTTTGAGACTGCTTGCATGTGTCCGTCAAAGTTGGAAAGAAGTGTGTTTTTTTTTTCTTCTATAAAAAGTGAAGCAAGACAAGCTGCACTAGGAAAGTTGACAGGACCAATATGTGAAGTGACAGAAGGGAAACGGGAAAAAATAGGAATGAAAAATAAACTATCATATAATATAAAACATCTAAAAAATATATAGTAAGTCTGAAAAAAAGAAATCCATTTTTTGTTCGTATTTTTAAATGTGCCACACTTTATTTCCCTTTATGCACGACTGACTGTCTATACATTCAACATTTAGACACTGTAAAAAATAAATAAATAAATAAATAAATAAATAAATAAATAAATAAATAAAAAATAATTTTAAAAAAGCTAAAGAGATGTGATGTTCCAGTTTTTCCTTTTAAATTAATTGGTGATAATTTATTAAAATTGCGTTTCCACTTGGTTGTTATGGTTCACTAAGTGTAGACTGATGAGGAAAAATAAATAAATTAAGAAATAATTAAAAAAACAAAATAAACAATCTTAGCATGAGGCTGCATAAGAACAAAATGTGAAAAAAGTGAACTGGTCTGAATATGGTCTGCATGTAACATGGTTAAATTGAAAAAGAACATAACACAACGTGCTCTTCTCTGAAAAACTGTTTATCCGGCTCAATCGTGAACAGATTGTTTAACTGTATATAATGCTTCCACAGGGTGAGACCATTTGAAGCAGACACTCATGATGGATCTCTTTTCCCCAACAAATGGAAACAGGGGAAACACGTATAAATAACAATTGACTCCACCATCACACTCTGTTCTTTTGAGGGAAGCGGAATAAAGCACAGAGAGACGCAAAACAAATGAGAAAAGTTCTGGTATCACAAGACTGTCGTGCTGTAAGGCCCTCCACAGTCATGGTGCAGTTGAAAGAGCAGAACATTATCCCGGGTGCTTAGCACAGTCTGGGCCAAAAGTAGAGCCTGTAGTGGAAAAGGTTAGGAGGAGAGGACGGCTAGATCTGGCTCGCGAACACACACCCACCCACCCACACACACACACATACACACATACTGCACAAGCTGTTCTCTGGCAAACACAGCCTGACCTGTGTGTGTGTGTGTGTGTGTGTGTGTGTGTGTGTGTGTGTGTGTGTGTGTGTGTGTGTGTGTGTGTACGCACTCTTGTAGTGCACATCTTTACACCTCGATGATTCCTGTTTTCAGTTTTTTTTTCCCTATCAGTGTCCCTATCAGAATAGCTGAGCCACACACACACACACACACACACACAAACCATTCACATACTGTTCTTGTTCGCATTTAGCACAGACTGAATCCTTTTTTCTCTCCATTATTTAGACAAAAACGGGGAAAAACTACTGATCTCCCGTCTTCTCACCCGCTCGGGACACGTTCCCCGCTCCCGGACTGCACAGTCAGATCTCTTTTTTTAATCCCCGTCAGTAATGTGCAGGGACAGGTAGCATCTCGAATCATGTTGTTTCTGTTGTTCCCATCAGGGAGGAGGAGGAGGGATTGGGGTGATAGAAACCTTCTGTGTGTATAAAAACATGCTTCAGTGTCCATTATGTTAGCTAATCTTGTTGAAGTGTAGATGAGTTAGTGGTGGGTGGCATGGAGTAAAGAAAGCTCATTTTCAGAAAAATACACATTGTACCATTGTTCCTCTTTAAGATTACTGTATGTATTTATAATCTTTAGAGCTGCAACGATTACTCGAGTAACTCGAGTAATTCGATTACAAAAAATGATCGAGGCAATATCTCTGCCTCGAGGCTCTGTTTAATGGCCTGCTTAGCTCAGGGATCATTTTTCCACTCAGACTGTTATTGTGGACACACACCGCTACATTCAGAATTGAGTTAGCGCGATGGCGGACAGCCAAGAAGGCTCAGAAAAATGTAAGTGTAAAAGTCAGAGAATGTCCAAAGTTTGGGATCATTTCACACTTAAACAAGAAGATAACAAAGTGCAACTTGTCTACTGCAAAGCAGAACTGGTGTACCACAACAGCACGTCAACAATGATTCAATATCTGAACCGAAAGCATCCAGTTGTTAACACCAACTCACCGAGCGTCGCCGACACAAGCTAACGTAAACATTGATGTTAGTTAATTTAACGTAGCCTACCATCGCTAATTAGAGCGTATGGTATTTGTGGAGGCTGTGGCCTGATGTCGGTACAACTGGATATCATGTTAAGATGTGGAAACTAAGTTGTGTTAAATTGCAAGAGAGCAATAGCCTTTACCAAATAACTCCTTTCCACACACACACACAATCATCTTGTCTCTCTCACTCTCCCTCACGCTCGGGTGCACACATAATCAAACACACACCTTTACTCCTACTGTTAGGAATAGTTTGAATAAATACCTGTATATTTTTTTCAGGAATAAAAGCCAATAGCTTGGTCTTTTTAACAGGCCTGTCATTTTCGTTATGCATTATTTGGTACTGTTTTTTAATAGTGTAAAATTGTTTTTTATTAGATTACTCGATTAATCGATGGGATAATCGGTAGAATACTCGATTATAAAAATATTCGATAGCTGCAGCCCTAATAATCTTTGCTCATTCATTACATCTCGCATCTTTACTGAGATTACTACTGGCAGAAGAAGCATCCAAAAATAAAGCATTTGAAAATAGTAAAGCAGGGCTGTAGCCACCATCAGGGGAGCCAAATTCTAACCCTCAAAAATCCTAGCACTGGGAGTGAAACATTGTAACACTTTCTTTCCCTTCATGTCTGATGGTTTTTCCTCTTCATGTGACGCGGCTCTTCTCCAGAACGAAGCCGCAGGAAAATCAATCACGCGAGGATCGGAACAAAAGAAAAATTTTTCTGCAAATGTGGCCCCGAGAGTCGTCGTCAGCGCAATCAGCACATCTGAAAGAAATCAAATACGATGAAATGGAGGGATGTTGGTGTAAATCCCATAAATGAGTGCAGTGGAGGAGAACAACAACAGCGTTTGGATTCAATGTTGCCTCTTGCTTATCGCCACAAATGTGCGATGATTGTTGTTTGCTATAAGCCGACGCGGCGCAACAGACCGAAAACAATGATGCAGATTTGGCTTTGCAGGTTTCGACTGAAGACTTTTGAAAGTTTTCAAAGCGATGTACTTCCACCTTACCAATGTCGCAGATGACATACTGATCAGAAAACATGGAGACACAGCTTGCCAATTTGTTTCAGTCCATTTTCACACTCGTTTAGCTGCACATGAGGCTGAGACCTTGTGCATCAGTGAGCCTGGGATGGGGGCGCTGGGAGGTTGGACGGACCCACTGTGCTTGTTTTGCACACTGCAAGACAAGTTCTTGAAATAGATTAACTCTCAGTTATGAGACATTTCCAGTGACGGTCTGGATCATTTTCTGGGAGGCAAGTGTTGGATTGAGGAGTCTTCACAGTCCTTTGAATGATTTTTCATAGTCTTTGGACAATGACTTCATGCCGAGTTCATAATAAGGAGCTGAACAGCCTGCTGATGCAACGTGAGGTTGGTTGTGGTTTTTTGGAGTTCTGGTGACGTTCCAAATTTTTGGAGCAATAGAAGTTTTTCAGCACATGGCCTCTTAAAAACACATTTATCAAAGCGTATTATCATTTGCTGATCACAAACAAGGATTATTATTCAAACCTTTATTCCATGGTTCAGCTGACTGACGAATATTGTCAGCTGACTTGAGAAACAACTGTGGCCGTCGTGCTTGTTCAGCGCTCAGTTCTCATGATTAGTTTTGGACGTGCACAAATATGGTTACAATGATCTTCTGTGTACTTTTCAGGCAAAATGTGACAGTGACTCGGCATCCTTTTGTGTATCAGTAGCCACATTAGCAGTGACAAATCACTTAGAATTTCAAAATAAAGCTTTTAGGTGGTGATCGCAATGTTAAGGCACCAAAACTCAGTTTCAGGAAAACTCAGGAAAAGATTGTGGTTTCAGTCACAGTAAATATACCAAACTACTCCAGAGCTCGTGTTGATTTGACTTGATTAAATGTACTTGGGTGCATTCACAAGTTTGGTGATAGCCAGTATGTTCGCGTCTTCAGGGACATTTCAAAGCATTTTTTTGTTTGTGTGGTTGCCAAAACAGGAATTCTAGGGTTAGGGTTGTAAACATGTAGAAAAACCTCACCTTTGAACTAATCTGTGGTTTTGTTGAAATGTGTCCAGCAAACATTTATTCTGGTGGTTGGGTCGGTTCAAGACATAAATAAAAACAGAATGCGAAAATGTGTGAATCCCCAAGTACTCAGTTGAAAAGTATGAAGACAATATATTCAATGTTTCACTACATTAACTTCAAAGCTCATTCCGAATTGGATGCCAGCAACAGGTTTCAAACATACTGCAACAGGGGCAACAAAAGACTCAGAGACGCTCATAAAACACATGCTCTTAAATGAACGCTCCACAGGTAAACAAGTCTAATTGATAACAGGTGATTGGTTATGAAAGGGGGCATCCTCTAAAGCCTCAGTTGTCCAGTCTATGGGTCCAGGTTCACCACTTAGTGAAACACACTGTATAAAGGATACTGGGTTGGGAACATTTTGTAGAACTGAATGTTTGCAATCACCCTGCATCACAATATTGCCTGGGAAGCGTGCCAGCAGCCTCTCAGACCGAATGAAAACACCAATTTAACTAACAAATATGCAAATGGAACCCCGAAGCTTTTACAACAGGTGATTGTAGTGACAGCTTCTGTGAGTCATCCTCCTTGCAGAGTGCCTGAACACAAAAAACCCAGAGGACGGAGCTTGTATCAGGATGGGGTGCTTCACATCACATACACAGTAAAAACACACACATGAAAGCTACGCTGTAACCAGCCTACTGAGCTGCTGACGTCCGTTCTGCTCTCCAGCTCACACACAGGGACACGTGCCTGCCGCACACCGAGACATCCAGTTGGAGATACACTTAGACACACACACACTCATCCGTCGCGCATACACACACTCGCACAGACAATCGCTGACACACATTAGCAATTGTGAAAATGCAGCGGCTTGATGAGATTCGTGAATTTGTCGCCATGCAGTTAATGATTTAGAAAACAGAAGTTAGCAATCCAGAGATAAGCGTATCGTATCGAGCGATCACATCCAGCCACCGCGCAATCATCATTTTGGATTTAACGTTAAGATGTTTCGTCACGCACGAGACATGTGGCTTCTTCTTAATATGCACAGCCACCATTTCTTCTTTCACAGGGAGTCAAAAGCAGGGTGAGTGGTTTCAGAAGAATCTGTGATGAGTACGTGTCTTGCGAGAGTAAGAAGCAGGAGTGTGCAAGAAGAGTACCGACAGCAGATGTGCTGGGGCCGAAAATCAATGCATTCATATTTTCTGGATTTTTGGGGCTTTTTTTTTGTTCTTACACAGGCACATGTTTCAGGGAGGTCGCCACTGCGGGTTTGTCTGTAAGTTAGCAGGATATCCTACATAAGATGACAGGCAAAGGTGCGAGTGACGTAATAAAGGTTGTGTGTGTAACTTGTTGGAAAGTTGGCTCTGTTGTCTTGTTTCATCTTTCTTCATCTTTTTCTTCTTTAATGGCAAACATAGGAAAAACAGCTTTCAGGTGCACTTCTGGCCCTCACAGGGTTGGAGGACGAGTCACAGCGGTTACACTTTCACCCACCGATGTGTGCTTTCACCGCAGTGTTACAGTCAGTTGTCGTCTCCCACTGATGTCCGTCCAGTGGTGGTTTTCGGGACAAATGTTACTGTTACCCCTAGTGATCTGCATTTGAGTTAGGTTAATGTGGCGATAAATTGCTTTATTGTGGTGTTCCCGGCAGAGTGGAAATAACATAAGCAGGTAAACCGGAGACCACGTGGCAGAACTACTCGTGTGTCGTCGGGACCTGGAGGTGTGCACATGCAGCAAGCGACAGAAGCCCACCGGCCCTTTGTCACTCTCTCAAACCCAGTCCTGCCATATGGCTACTGAGAAAACCACCAGCTCAGATTTTAATCTCAGTAAACCGCCTGCTCAGTGGCATTGATGTTGCTTTGTGAAGTGTGTTTTCCTGTTGCCGTGTATTCTCTGACTGAACACCGCCGGCGCGGGAAAAAAACCCAGCGAGGACACATTCTGAGGACACATAATACTTCTTCCAGTGCCAAAGAGGTCGATAAGTGGCAATTATTTTCTCTCAAGGTTGACGACTTCTGTCCTTTTCTGTGCGGCCGAGAAGTCAATTTTATATGTACATCTATTATTTCACACAAGGATCATGTTTAAGTGTTATGAAAGCACTTGAAGAAGTCTCTGTGGTTATGTAATGTAAATGACTCACTAGATGCAGACTGGGACGTAACCTGCAATCAACTCCCCGCCCGCTTCTCCATATGAACAGCAACACCACTTAGCTTTCAACCCACACACTTTAACGTTACGATTAGCCTCTCACTGTCTCGATCTTTCAACTTGGGTAAAGGAAAATCAATTGATCGTATTCAATGATTATCGAAATAGGCAAACTCCTGTGTTGTTTTTACTTTACAGTATCAAGAAACTAAAACTCAGCTGGAATGAAATATACATGAGGTGGTGTTGCTCTTGCCCTTTTGGCTATTTTCTTCATTACCTGTTTCATGGATAAAACATTTTTCAATTTTTTTTGTGAAAGACTATCCTGGCAACACCTTTACTTCATAAGCCACAAACAAAGGAGCAAAGAGGCGCCGAAAAAACAATCTAGAGGCTTCTGTAGTTGTTATTTTTCAGAGATCTACTACAGTGAATATCTCAAATTGTGGTCGTATGATTCAAAGACATAGCCAAAGTGCCCTCTGTACGACTATCATCTCTGACTTGTGGGGTTTTCCCAAAAATAATTTATTTTCAACAACCACTCTGAAAGACTGGAGAAGGAGAAGATTGTCCTATTTCCCTATTTTAATCCGTAGTTTCAGGTGACTCTAACATCACGGACACTTTCTCCCAACATCCGCTCATTATCTAACTGCCTCTGACGGACTGTGATCCCTCTCAGGAATGGCCAATTAGACACATCTCTGGGAGGAGACTACGCGGACCTGTAGAGATCTAGTAACCCGGCCTGCTGTCATGAAGCAAATCACTTCAGTCACACTTGTTCCTGCGACTACACCTCTTCTCATTAAATAACTGTGAAGCTATTTATACGGCAGCATCCCATGAAGTGAGCGGTTCAGGTGGAGGTCGGGGGTACGCCCACTGAAACTGAACATGTGCTCTGTTTAAATGTATTGAGATGTCACTTATAGCTTGACGATGGTCTTTGCTTTTGAAATTGTTTTGAAAAATGTTCAGATTTCAAGAGTTTTAACCATTTGAAGCACACACGGTCACCAAGCGGGCACGTGAGAGCAGGGTTTACGTTGGTGCGGGTAAAAAAAAACTCTACAAGTCAGTTTTAGTGTTGAACCTGCAACATTCTGGTGCAAAGTCTATTACTTATGCACAGTGTTTTCCGTCTAGGTTCTATTGGTTTATAGTGAGTTTTTCTTTTGGTTGCTACTGCAGTGCAGCAGCCAGTGGAACTAAAATACTCTAATTGCATGTCAGACACTATAACTGTGGCAGGAAGTTGTCATTTTCTGCCTCTAAGTAATCAACTCTTCAATCACCTGTCAAAAGTGGGCTGCTGTGAGAGAGCAATGTTACAGATCTTGGAACTTTACTATCTGTGATGTAAGAGTTTCTGACAGGTCTGTCTCATCAGTTCGAGAGCAGGAACCAAAGACGCACAATTAAAGTAAAGCAGCGGCTGGGGAGCGCCGAGGAGCTGCCGATGATGTTGATTACAACACCTCCAGTTGCAATTAGCACCTACATAATTGTTAATAATATATTTAGAGATAGTTTGAAGGCAATTCACCTGGAAGGCGTCATGGTGACGCCCTGCATAAATCAGCAAACCCCACTCTGTTACATGTGGAACAACCTACGCCCAAATCAGGGTTTTCTTTAAAATTGAAAACATTTAATGGCTTGCAGAAACATAAGCTGCCAGCATATCATTTATTTCTGAATGGTGTTTCTGAATTTCCAATATTCTCTCTCCTCGTAGCCCCTCTCCTGGTCTTTGTTTTGCTCCTGGAGAGGTGTGTGGCTCTTTAGCTGCTAATTGCTCCATTATGTCCTCGTGTTGTCTGCAATTTGCTGAGCAGGTCAGGTGCTGTGTAGTGTAGAGTGGGTTTTTTCAGCAACGAGGCAGGAATCCAAAACAATGAGCTGAAAGACGCTAAACCGAAACAAAAGATGGTCTGCTTTGTTGAATGGCCCCTTTGTGTTTTCTGTGATACAACCTCATTGTCCTGTAGAAAATTGTCAATGAGTGTCAACACACTCCTGACTGTAGTTGTTGAATTAAACTTAATAAACGATATTACAGACGCGCTGAGCCATTTTATTGGATTGCATTCTTTTTCCACAGCCACTTTACATTGTAGTTGCAAAACCAATTTAAAAACCCGGCACGAGTGGCTCCTTTTGTGACGACTTGTTGGAACCTCCGATGGCAGAGTGCTCAGTTACCCACAAAGCCGCGGTTCAATTCATCGCAGGCACGTGAGTCTGTTGATCCCAGTGACATACTAATGCAAAACGAAACTCGAAGACCAGTCTCCGCCGGAGTCGCGCTCTGTACTGTACAAGCAAAAGAACACTTTCCCACGTGCACGTGCGCACTCAAAACGTCCGCAGAGGGCTTGACACACACAAACGCAAGAGAACAAGTAGGTGGATCCAGGTGGGTCAAGTCACTAGCTCAGGCAGTCACTAAACAACAGGTACAAGCCATGTCACATGAGGAAGCAGAGAGGGAACACGTGCAGAGGTGGTGGTCATACGACGTGTGTACATTGAGTACTATATTTAAAGGTGTGTGTATAACTCTGTTCCATATCATATCATCTGATTGAGTGTGTGTGTGTGTGTGTGTGTGTGTGTGTGTGTGTGTGTGTGTGTGTGTGTGTCCCATCATCACCTGTAAGTCGAGTGTGCAGCATCTGTAGGTGGTAGCGGTGTATTAGATTACACACAGTCAATATAGTCAATGAGACAAACCAATGCCGCCGTACGAAACTCATTAAAATAACATAGTGTATCACACAATGAGTGAGCGCGTCTCTTAATGGAAAGCTTCAGACCTTCAGACTTGCTGATCAATGAAACGTGGCAAAAAAATAAAGCTGCATCCCAGACAGCTCACAAAAAGCCTCCTCGGCGTCACCGCACTGATAAGCAGTCCGGAGAAAAAGAGATCAATGATGAGGTGGGAGCAAATCATGAAAGTCCTAATCAGACTCTCACGTGCGAGGAAGGTGTTAAAACACGTGCATACCATTTTAACGGCATCACGTGCCGAACAGAGAACACTGAGGCCGGAGGAGGTTCCAGATAAAGGATCCCACACCCCACCCCCCCAAAAAAAATCATCTAAAATACAAGATAAAAAAACTGAAATTGAGGGAAAAGTCATTAATGCTATTGTGAAACTATCCGTTCATGCAGCAAGATACATTTACTTGACAAGTCAAATTGAATTCACTTGGTTCTCTCTGGAAATAAACAGGTAAAGGTTTGAAATAAGTGGATAACGAGGGTTCCTAGATCAACTTGACTTGCTACTTGCGCAGTAATCAGTAAAAGACTCAACATTTGCAAATCATTTTGCGTGGGTTTTTTTTTGCATTCTGTTTGCACACTGAAATCACTGCTTTTTCATTTTGCGACAAACTGCAGTCAGTGTGTGCCGCATCAAGTTACTGATGTTTGCTTTAAGTTTGAAAATTGGCTTAATTTCTCTTTTATTTATTCATCTGTTGCATTACAATCTAGATAAGTCCCTAATTGTCTAAGCTGAAGCCTCCCTCAACACACTGACATAGAGAGTTTTTCATAATTAGACGATAATCTGTCCTTGAGGAAAATCTATCTTCTAACCATACATCTTTAGAGGGGATGGATTGCAGATCTGGAGTTATTTGCACTTTTCTCATGTCGAACCAATGAACCTTTATCTTTACAGGCTGTTTACATACATATCGTTCAATGCCAACTTACCCAGAATAGAGAACTTTTTCCACTTCATGTAGTAGGTCTAATTACAAAGACCTAACCCTCACGACAAAGCAAAATCATAAAGCTCCATTCCAAATGCCTTTGCAGATATGATTCATGGTGACCAAACGCTTATTTTATTTTATTTTACACTAAATTGGCTTTTCTTGCACATCCAAAACCCATAAGGATAACATCTATTCAAATTCATAGTTGCTTGATATTAATCAATATTTCAATTATCAGTATCAATATTTCATCATTTAATTTCATGCTTATCATGAGTATTACAATAGTGGATACCGGACTATCAGAGGAAACTATATTTAACAGCACGTTTATCGTCGTTTTATTTCTTGTCACACAAATAAGTAATGTGTGCTGTTTAGAACGAACAACACAATAATAAATGTAGTTTATGATGGTTTGGTGAAATGTGCTCTGACAGTGTGTTTTATGTAATCGCGGATGACGATACACTGCAAAGGTAGTACCATGTCAAAGGCATCCATACAGTACGTCCATTTTGTGCTTTCCGTGCCCAGAAGGACTCAAAGAACCGGGTGAATACCGGATGTGTTGACCTCCTTTTGGTGTTTGTTTGTGAGCTTTCCCTCCTGAGCCAGTTCTCTTACATAAGTTTCTTTCGCAACAACTTTGTTTTTTAATTATAGAGAAATAAATTAAACCATTTGGAAAGTAGCAGTTACCGTTCCAGTTGAATCCAGTTGCAAACTTGATCACTTGGAGGCTACAGTTGAGCTTCATTCTCTGTGTAGTGTTCACAGGTGGATCCCTGACTGGCCTGAGACATAAAGCCACATTGTTTGCCCTCCCCTCCATTACGCACTTGAAGCCATTAGCATTTCTTTTCCTGCCTCAGAGACACACACTGCTGCCCCCTCCTCTGGCACTTGTTTGTGCCTGGCAGAGCTCGCTAATTCAAAACACCTCGTATTGTGGTCGTTTCTGCCGAGGCATTAATAGGAAATGAATTTCTCCCCTCGCACAGTAAAATCGCAACTTTCCCCTTCTTCGGAGAGCTCTGCACTCTGGCTTTTTTCTTCTCCTCTTTGAGGTCAGTCGAGTGCACATCTGTAACGCAACTGTCGGCTGTGCCCCGTTTGTTATGTCAGACTAATATGCTGGTCCCCATTAGCCTCGGAATAAAAAGACGAGAGACAGAAAGACATTTGACGACAAAAGAAAACATCCCTCGTTACTTCATTTTATACATGATTAAAAATATCGTTGCACTCAACAGTGCTGCACCGAACACCATTAGACGAGCTTTATGGCAAAAATACATGTTCGTCTTTAAAAGCACCTTGATGATACAGTCTCACTCTGGTTGCGTTTGCGGTCGCTTGTTCTCTCCACGCTTTTGGATTACTGCTGCAGGCACTGGGTCACGGCTAATGCTATAAGCTATTTCGTAGGAGTGTAATTTCATTTGAGAAAAAAAACAACAACTCCACAGACAAAGAGAGAGAAAATAGACCGCCGGAGATGTGGCTGGTGACAAAACAAAGGAGCACATACAAACTCTCAGTCGATTGTCCGTCCACGTGTGACCTACATGTGTAAATGTAATTAAAAAGCTCATCAGATTTTGTCGTGATTTCGGGGTGTTTTTCTGCAGTTGCCACAGAAACCCACCTACTCACATTAGCACAGATTGACAAAACAATAAAGGAACTTGAGTCTGAGGAAAGCTAAAAATAAGAATAGGAAAGTATTCCTATAGGTAAATGTCAGAATTAGACGGCGAAGCGCTTCATGATATTCAAAGAGTTGTAAAGTGTTAATCTCATAACTTTCACAACATCGCTGATATGACCTTAGTTCATCTGTTGGCAGATTTTCTTATTCAAGATCCACCACTTCTTAATAGTTTCTGTAGGTATATAACGTGTGCTCTAATAATGACCGTACATTGTTTTTGCACTGTATATTTTTAAGACATGAAATTGAATAAAATCAGAGAAGTCGGTGAACTAAAATGAAACAAAGTAGAATTCACAATAAGAAAATAAGAGAATAAAAACTCAAATTAAAGCAAAAATTAAAAAAAAGCTTTTAAAAAACCTGACTGCTAGGTTAACAACAAGAGGCGGGAAACTGAGCAATACCTGTTACGCTTTTTCCTCTTTTCCTTTCCTTCAGTGTGTTATATAAGTTCTTGTGCGCATGTGAAGATCTTGAAAGTTTAAAAAAGTCAAAGTCTGACGCAACAGCTCCTCTCGCCCAATGAAACGCCTCGTCAATAGTCCCACCTTTAATGCTGTGACTTTGTGACATCGCACTATGTCACAGAGTCACACATTTACATACTTAATGCCTAACATTTAGTTTGGTATGGAACTATTTTAGCACACTTGCTCTATTGTTGTTAGTGGTGCTGGCTCAGGTGTGTGTGAACTGACCAATAACAGCTTACTGAGAAGGGCTCTTAAAGAGACAGGAGCTAAAATAGAGTGAGGGGGACAGAGGGGGGGATACACTGCTGCTACACTGGACAGTATGAGAAAACTGAAGTGTTTTTTGAGCATTGAAGCATGTAAACCTGAAAGTAGCAGAAAATAAAATTATGAACCTGAAAATGAGCATAATATGTCTCCTTTAAATCCTTAATTGTGTGGGCTTATGGATTGACGGCTCTTTGTAACTCCAAAGTCCAGTGTGTTATTAATTAAGACTTTCTCACACCTCACACCTCAAATGCCCATTCAGAATACCTCATTTATTCAGAAAATGAAGCAGCAGTGACATCAGCCGCCTCCTGTTTTACCCGTTTGTCCGGTCCGTGCGTGTCCGTCAATCACGATGACTCACTCCGCTCCAGGCTCAACCCAGGCAGATAAAGCAGCTGAACTCCTAATGTTTTCCTGTTACTTGGAAAAGAAGAAGAAGAAAAAGAAATACATAAAGACTGACTCATTTCTGTGTAATATGTGCGCTCCGTCTGCGGAAATTAAACAGAAAAGGGCAAGGATGCATCAGAGATTTTAGCTGAGTTGTATAAACGTCAGAGTTATATTAGGGACAAAATCAAGCGCTCACCTCTTGCTCTCTCTCTTTTCTCCTTTTGTTTTTCCAAGGTAGTGCGTAAGGGACAACGTCTGTTCACCTTCACAAACACTTTTCTGGCTCTTACCACCACAGGTGAATCACAATTAATGTTGACCGCTTTTACATCAAGGATAATGTGTGCAAAGTCTCTCTGAAATTCTCTTGATTGAAAGATCCATATCATGGTGACACTTTCCTTTAGAATTCACTAAAAAGACGAGCCAAACTTTGCATCAAATTAGACAGAAACTTGATGTATAAATCTGTAACTACACGTCGTGCATACAGAAATGATAGTTTCCTTTGTCTTTTTTCCGACCATCTAGTTTCTTGTATGTGTTGTCTGGAGGATTATAGTTAAATGGACAAAAAAAACCTTGTCAAACATTTTGTTTTCCCCACAGGATTTGTGATCTGTGGCTTTCAGCTGTCTTCTGATGCTCCTTCCTCAGATGAGACCAAAAAAAAAAAAAACCTTTAATTGCTCAGCAGCATTGTATTTATACACCATCTAGTGGCCCCTTGAGCGCCGGCTGCAGGGTTTAAAGAAAACATTAGCTGATGCACGCTGATTGGAATCGACTCAGAGAAAATAAAACAAAATAAAATAAAAACACACTCAAATGAATAAGATACAATAGATTGAAATACTATGTACTCTAGATGGACCTGTGTGTTTATATCTGTGTAACTTTCATGTGAATGTGCAGACAGTTTCATACAGTATATATACACTCATACAGACTGTCGCATAGGTGCAATTATCCGTGGTGTCTGACTGGAGTGGAAGGTGCTGGGTGCTGAAGTGCAGTCAGGTGACCGATGGTGTGAAGGAGCCCCCCAAAGTGATTCAAAGCACGTGGCTGGAGGAGTGTTCCTCTGAATGTGCTCCTGAATCGCCTCAGATCGGCATCTTCCATCCCCAGAGACGTGTTCTTCACTCTCTTGTGATGTGTGTTTGTATTAGCTGCCTTTTTTTACTTATCAATTTCAGTGTATGAAAAGTGTAAAAACAAGAAAAAAGTGCTAGAAAGAGATCAGGACAATGGTGAAATACTGCAACAAAGTATTACATGAAGACATTAAAGGAACAGGAATTTGCTTTATCTGGCACCTTTACATTTATGAAGGTGGGGGACACGACACGTACACATCTGAAGTTGTGCGTCATACATATCTGGAAATTAAAAAAAAAAAAAACACAATATAAATCACAACGACATCAAAATCCTGGTTCCCAACCGCTAAAAATGATTACATTAAAAATAAGCAACCAAATAACAAATACGAGGTGTTTCTTGCTTGTAACACACGTCCAAACATCTCAGTAAGAAGTCGCTTTTGAGGTGATGGTGATGGTTGATGGTTGAGATTCAAATTTGGCGAGAGTTTTGTTGCTGCGTCCACGTTCAGATGTTAACCCTTTTATATATACGCATCTCTCGGATACACTGGAACCGCTTATATTGTCCCCTACCTAAAAGAGGAGCTGGGGGACATCTTTGATTCTCTGCGGCACATGCGTCCACATGCGACCTCGGCACCTCCCCTATCTCGGAGCTTACGACGGCAGGGACGCGTGGCCCGCTCAGCCTTGAGTGCCTTCGTGTGTGAATGTTCCCACACCACAGGAGGTGGCGCTCACATGCTGATTAGCAGTTTTTGAGCATCTGGGATTCTCTTGACATTGAGGTAAAGGTTACTCTTGTTCAGCTTTGCTCAAGATCTCTGCGACTGAAAAGCAAAGAAAGGCAAATTGGACATCTTCAGTGTCCCCGAAGGAGGACTGACTCACGAGAGGGCGGACACACAGAGGGGTGGTTTTTTTAACCCCTTGTTTTACGTTTGTCTCTCTGTTCCCAGGAGACGAACTTAACACAAGTTTAATTATCCAAAAGTGTCAGAAACCAGAAAATTCCAATGAACATTGCTTATATCTCATCATTAAGTCCACTTCTAAATCAATATTTAGTGCAGTGGTGTTCTTTACCTCTCATTTTTCCTTCACTCGTTTCTCATAAGTCACCCGCAGACAGTTTTGCCTGACGTACGTTTGGGGATGAGGACCGCTGTTTTTTTTAGACGTGAATGTCTTGCTCGGTTCAGAATCAGAATCATCAAACTCAGAAAACACCTCAAGACAGTCTTCATCTTCTGAAACGCCCTCCTCTATTTCACTGACATGACCAAAGATGAGTTCCAGAGCCTCGTGGGCCGTCATCTGTATACTTCTGCTGCTCATTTTGTAAACTGGTATATGTGTGTTTTTGTGTGTTTTTTTTCTTTAAAATGGATAAATTTGACCCGCAACAGAACAGACGGTTAAAGAAAAGCCAGCCGACGTTGTCAAACTAGATCTTCGTTATACATGTATATACAATATACATGATGAACATTTAACATTAAGTTCTTTGCAGCATTATTGCCCACAATCGCACGTAAAAGTGAGAACAAGAGTGCACGTGCAGAAGCTGCTCAGCCGTCACAGAGAGCCACTGCAGTGGACTTCACCTGGAGTAGCAGCACGGTGAACTCTGTTACGTAAGTCGCGTGCCCTGTGAGTCACCAGCTGCAACAACAATGAACAACAACGTAACTACATTATTTCTTTATGGATTGGAACATCCTGCCAAGATCTAGAAAAATTCCTTTCATTTTCCGCACGTGTCCACCTCTGGGTAATTGTGCTCGCCTCGCCACATCAGACTAATTACAGTGGAGGCTGCGGCCTTGAACGCAGCTCCCACAGACTAGCCCTCAGAGGGTGACAGTGACGCTGTTTCATTAGCATGAAGGTCGTGAGCTTTCACAGCCGCATTTACTTATCTCTTGTCCACAACTAAAAAAAAAAAACAACCGAATTCATAGGTTTCTCCAAACCATGCAACATGTTGAAACTTTACATTTCTTTATTTATTCAGCTTTGTAACACTTTAGGTAAAACTTTATGTTTAATGTTGTGACGCCGCTGTGCTTCTGCAAAAAAAATGCTCAGTTCGGATCAGGAAAAGGCGTCAAATAACTTCTTTTTCCTGATTTCTCATCAAAGGTCTCCTAGTTTAAAATGTTGAAACACGTCTGAAACTGCGGCCACTGGCTCGGCAGTCTTCTGGTCGGTCCAATTACTGAGATTGCAGTCAGGTCATAAAACGCGTATTGTGAGCACGATCGGCACGTATTGTAGAAATGTCTGTATGGAACGTAGGCCTGTGACATTTACGACTGTGAGCAAATCAGTGGTTTGCAGCACTAACATCCCACATTTTATCGTGACATCTGAACTGCTGAAACACACTGCTGCGTCCTGAATCCTGCCAAAAACTCATTTACCCTCTCCGTCCTCAGTCATCCTCGCAGGCTCTTGTCCCAACGTGAGTCTGAAATATTGTGTTCTTTGCGCTCTGGAAGGTGCCGTGGACCAACTGAGCTCTCAGTTTAATCCTTGTGTAGGAACAGGTACAAAATGTCCAAAACCTGACACGTTGCATCTTCTTTTCTCCCTTTTCACAAAGACATTTCCTCCAGCTGCTCCTGCATCAGCAGTGGCCCACGCTTGACACTGTTGTGACTCTTACCCTGTGCATAACACGTGGGATCTGCCACTCAGCGTGAAGACTGCTGCTGTTAGAGCCTTTTGAAGGTTATCTATACACACACGGATATAATGTATATATGTGTAGCTGAGCACTAAACAACACTGGCAACTTGTTCCTCTTTGCAAATGTTGACTTTGGATCCAGATTGCTGGCAAGGCGCTCACATTTGTTGCATGGTGTGCTCGTCTCCATGACAACAGGGACTCAGATGGAAGCTGTTTGAGCTTATAAAGGCCTAAGTGCTGAATGAAACCTGCTCTGTTCCCTGTGGTTTTCTCTCTCTCTCTCTCCTCTTCGCCCTTCTGCCTCTTCTTCACCGCTGAGCTCTTCCCCTCTCTCTGACATTGAAACTGAGAAAACACCGCGCACATGCTGATATTCACAATACCTGCTTCATGTTTGCATTTGTGGGCAGTGGAGTCCACGTTAGAGATGAATTTTATTCCACTGACTTGTGTATATATATTTTACTTTCTTGTGCTTATTGGCTGCATCCTTCTGCACACTGGTAATCTTCTTGTCCGTCCCCCATAATGAGAATTATCGACTGAATGTTTCAGGACCTGGTTTGATGTCGAATAGAAAATCAAATAATCATGAATGATACGTGAACTTTCATTCTCAATCCCTCTCTTGTTGCGGTTCACTCCATGCGATGCTCCACAAACGTCCTCTCCCAGCCTCCTAATAACAACCATCTGCTCCGCATCGCCGGCCCGTTATTGTGGAGCAGCAGCATTAACGAGCCGCACTTGTGACTCAGCACACGAGCTGCTCTCTGCGGCGAACTGATCGAGGCTCCATTCATTTATTTCCTCGTCTGAAATGGCATTAATAAAACATGCCCTTGAAATCGGAAATGAAATTTCTGTTTACTGTACGGGGGTAATGGACGTGCCTAATTTCTTTATTTGGATTTGTATCTATATTTAGCACGCATCAATTTTTAAGCATGCTTCAGGGCTTACTGCTGACTACAGAGGTTAATATATCAGATGAAATGGTGATTACGTTGATGTATATGCATATTACAAAGCAAAACAGAGGTTGCTTTAATATGAATGGACAGTTCTGCCTTGGTTAAATATTCATCAACGCTATGGAGCAGTGGTGGACTTTAGATGTTTGGGGGCATATCGTGATAGTGTATTTCTATTGAGGAGAGGGCACTTCACCACGTTTTTCCACTGGAAGGGAGAGGGAAGCAGTGCTCTGGAGCACATTTTCCCATATGGTATCTGGTACATGGGTGGATTTTTGTGCTGATTTCAAGAGAATTATCCAATGGTGCAAAAGTAACAATCGCCTCACTTGTTTAAAACTCTATTTGCTACATTCCACACACTCACAATAGTCCTGTTATTCTATTATCGGCACTAAATGCCACCTCGCCCTCTACGCAATCCATCTCGTATCAAATTAACCAACGTGTCCACATCCAGAGGCAGCGTACAGTCGCAGTGTCAGAGGAAGTGGGATGAATGAGCTACCAGCCAGCGGCATTGTGCGTTTATGAAGGTAGATTTCAACTCATAATCCTGCTTTACTCAGCGGGAAAGGAGCCTTTTCTATGTGTCAACGCCGGCCTAACAGCCTAACGCCAGGGCTGAAAAAAAGGACTGTTGAATAGACACGAGAGCGGTTCATTCAGCTTGCCAATTTGCCATTTCCAATTGTCCTAATTTAGCCACAGTAGTGGGTGACGTGCGGGTGAAAAGGATTCTAGAAGTGATATGAAAACAGCAGGGTGATAAATATGCTCGAGCAGATTTTTATATGTTAGTTAGCTCGCTGCCAGATTTATAAAAAAAAGTAGCTAGTTTGGCAAACTGTCAGCCAGGAGGTTTTTTTTGTTCTCGCCACAAATTGACTTGTTTTAATAGACTGTATTGAAGTTTAGGATAGGCATTATTAGATTTTTTGTCTATAGTCAACAAAGTTATGTCCTACGGCTTTACTGACACACATTTCCTTGGTCTCAATGTGAAAATGTCATTACGATGTCAAGGAAAGACGTGAAGGAAAAGTCCTCTCGTTTGTACGCCCACGACTCATTTTCTTGCGTCGAACATGAGATTCAAGAGAAAGAGGGGAGGAGGAGACTAGAGGAAAGAAGAGTGGAGGCAACAAGCCTGTCAGGAAATGAGACTCGTGCTTCAGAGCATCTTTTTAAAGCCATCTCAATTAAATATGACATGTGGCACAACTGCAATCTTCTGTCCATGATTTTGTTATAGTCCTTATCTGTATTTCATGATCTTTGTCTGCTAAGTATAATGGTGTTCATGACAATATTAATGACTTGTAGGAGCAATATTAGCATTTATTTGGAGTCGTGTTTCTGGCCATGTGACCAATGAAAGCCCAACATTCGCTCTTTTTTAGCTCTGTTTTGGGTCTCCACCACCGCCTGCTGCTGCGAGTTGCTAACTGTGTCCGCAAGCCATTCGACACCTTTCACGTCGAAGCTGGAACGTGCTCCTGAAGGCTTTGGGACCTGGCTAAGTACTTCAAAACACAACATTCATATCATATTGATCCTCTTATAGAAATATTCTGAAGTGCCATTCCAATAAAAATTATTCAACTCTGTTAAAAGCCTTTAACTAGAAAACAATTTTAGATGTGCAAATAATTAATCATCATTTGGCTCGCATCAGTACCATGTATGTAGGTTCCATGTATTGCAAAGGTAAATAGCACCGCGCAAACAAGACAGGCGCTTTAAAACTCATTTATGTTAACAGATACCACTTTGGTTTGGGCGACTGGATAATAAAAGAGCTACATTGTGCATACTGTTTGGGATGTCTTCCATGCACCGACAGAATCACGTATATTCATATCTCGAGGCAAACTTGATTTGTCATTCTCGACCACGTCCTGACTTGTCCAGGGAGTACCCTGCCCTCGCCCTGAGACAAGGCTGGGATTGGCTCCAGCAGCAACACCCCGCGACCCCATGGAAAGGGATAAGCGGTTACGGACGATGACATGACATGACATGACATGACCACGTCCTGAACCCAGTGGGATTGTTTGGTTTTTTTTTTTACAAATCATGCAGTGAAAACGAATCACATCACTTACTATGTTGCGTCTGCTCTCACGAAGATACAGAATGCAGAAAATGTGTCGCTCCTGTTTTCTTGTTCTCCTGACCAACCTGGTTTTCCCTCCACACCTGTCTTGCATCTGTCTAATGAGCCCAGCCCTGCTCCTAGTGTCTGTCCACTCACCTGTGTTTCTGTCTCACTCCACCTGCACCTATCCACTTGTTAGTTCAGATGGTATTTAAGTCCAATCTTTAGTTAATTGTGTTTCCCCCGATGTTCCTTTGTGTGCCGGGATCCTGAAATGCAGCGTCGGCCTGCTTTTGCCTGCGTTTGGGTCGGCCTCTGAGATTCAATAGGTAAATTCACCATTCTGCCTTTAGGTTCACTACTCGAGGTGATTACAACACTCACCACTGTATTTCACATAATGTCAGTTAGTCGTGACCCGACTGAATCGATGTGGAACCGCCGCCAATAATCCCCACCCAAAATTGAAAACAATAACTTAAGGTTACAGAGGCGTGCGGTCTTAATAGTAGTTGGTCGCCTCTAAAATGCATTAAATCACTTCTGTTTTTATCAAATGAATAGCAGTGTGTTTTCGACAGCTGGGTGCACAGAAAGAGTGAGGTGGGTATGGAAGGAAATAAAGAGCAGTTGTATGTCATGTGTTCTTCTGGACACTGGATGGAGCAACAGATCCCAGAATGAATTGATCTGAAGGGCTGCGGTGCCATCTTGTGGTGAGCCCCGCGATGTGTCTCCACGCCAGCTCGTGTGAATGACACAGCAGCTCTTGGTGGAAGTGCATTCATCATCTTCATTTTACAGCACGCTCTCATAGGTAGATTTATTTCTTTGTCAGTGCTAAGCCGCAGATTTACAGCAGAGGTGATTTACGGCTTTGTTTTAAATCTTTCAGAGGGTCGTGTTTCTCAGATTTGACCGGTTTCTGTGGTGACCGGGGAAGAACAGGTGGCCTCTTCTCTGGAGCGGGGGGGTTGGAAGTCCTTTTCCAGACCAGCTCATACCACCTGTGTGTCTTATATTTTCCGGGAGAAAGTGAAGATGACACTCGTATCCTCACTTTTGCTGGCTGTAAGCTGATCATTTCTTCTGTTTGCCTGCAGGGAGAGGAAGTTGTGTGCGCTGGAGGTGCGGTCACTGGGTGTTGTGTGTTTAGCTGCTCCTACTTCCTCGTATGAATGTGTTGAGTGGGTTGGGATGATGAGATATCTGAGAATCGGGGTGACGCACGAGGAGCCCTCAGGACGTCCGGTTGGAGCATGTTTTTAACCATTGTTAAATCGATTTTTGCACATAAAATCTAGGGGAAGTCTTTAAAAATATGATTGTAGGCGACATGAAATGCAACATGACGGTTTGAGGGGAGCTTTAGAGGGTGGTGTCTGAGGTTGTGTTGCCACTCATGACACGGGGGTCGTTACATGGAAAAGGGGTTGAGCCTCAGCTGTTGTTATGAGCCGAGGACCCGGGTGACCGGACAGCTTTGCATCTGTTGGTCGACAGATGCAAAGTTATTACTGTGCGGAGCAGTTGTCCTTGTGTTTGGCCACTGAGTGTTATTGTAGCTGAAGGTGCAGAGCCCACAGTGAAAGTGAGAGCAGAGATGTGTGTCTTTTTGTACATGTATCAATAATGTCAAACAACAAGGAAAGAGACGGCCTTCGGGTTAGCGTTAGGGTTAGGGTTGGGGGTTAATCCTAACCCTAACGCTGAATAATATTACTGCAGGTCAAGTCAGTTTTATATATAAAGTATTATACATCAAAATGTGCCTCAAGGTGCTTTACAGTCCTCACAGAATAAAACATTCTATGGCCTTTTAAGGGGAGGAAACATCAGGAAGTGCAACAGGAAACAGATTTCTAATGTCTAGATGTCATGGAGACAGAATATATCAGCAACATACTGAAATATTAAAGGCGCACTTCATAGTTTTTGTAATAAAAGAGAAAGATCCTCATTAGTAATTCATTCATATTTAATTCTGAGTTTGAATTTCCTCTCCAAAACTACATAGTGCCCTTTTAATGACAAAAATAGAGAAATATGCAGGTCGTGGTTGAAAGCATGGATCCAGGAGGATGTTGAGCAGCTTCAGGTGTGGCCAGAAAGGAACGGTGTGAGCCAGACGACCTCCTCTCACCCTTGGAGGATTGGAGGGACCACCAGTGCAAACAGAGTTTGACTGACATTAGATTTGTACCGCTCGGATAAAAGTAATAATTTAGATATTTTTAACAAACAGGCATGTGATATGCATGCACCTTCTCATCCTCTCAGATGCTGTTTGATGTTTTAACATAACTGTGGGCCGTATTTTGACAGCCCAAAACATTTCAGGGAAACCCCCTCGACCTTCCTGCCAGAATGTGGCTTGTTTTCCTTGTCAAATCAGGTGCCCTGGAGACATCCGAGAGGGAAACCGGGGACAAGAGAGCAGGAGGAGGGAAAGAAAATTGGTATGAAAAGCAAGCGATACCTTTGCCTCCGGCGGTGCCAACCTGCCATGTGATGGAAGATCATGAATGATACCGGAAAGTCCCCACAGGGTGAAAACCTCAGAGAGCGAACACGCTCCTTCTTTACTTTTTCAGAAAATCAACATCACATTTTGATGATGATTTTCGGTCATATTTGTTTTTTTCATTGTGTGATGGGGAACTCCTCTGGGCAGAGAGGACGATTGGGCCTCAGGATGCAGAGGGAGTCTAGAATTATGGCCGATTGAAAGCTTTTCTGGACCGGGTTCAAGAAGTGCTGACGAAGCAAGACTAAACATCGCAAACCGCAGTTGAAAGATTTGCACATGTGCTGGCTCCCCCTCCTCTCCTGCCAGCCCGGGATTAGTCCCATCCTGGGAGAGCAGCTTCTTTTACATGTGCGCGGGCAGGCATGCACACACACACACTCACACACACACACACACACGCTTTACATGCACCCCAAGTAAGGAAAGCAAAGCTGAGAACGAGAGGTAAGTGTCAAGCGTGATGGGAAAATGAGAAATAAGAAACATGAAATTCCTGAGTAACCACAAGTGGCAGCATAAATAAAGTCAGCTACGCAGAGGTAGTGGAATGAAGTATGCAGGTCTCATAATCAGTTATAACAAGGTTATTTGGATATATAACAAAACAATGAATCACAACATATTTATAATTGCTTTATCTTAAAAGTTGACCCCAAAATACTTTTTTTTTCCCCCTCTCGCATGTAGTAATATTTGTCCATCTGGTTTGTTTTGGTGTGGGTGGTGAATTTTGGAGATATCAGCCATCAACATTTACGTCTCCTGGAAATACAGATATATTGTGAGCAGTTTCACCAACTGTATCACCAGAGGAAGAACTACAGAAATGGGAATCTACTCATGGACGAGAGGCTCATGCTGGTGATTGTGTGGGAAGTAAACAT
Organism: Diplodus puntazzo; assembly: GCA_963678695.2. Lineage (NCBI taxonomy): Eukaryota > Metazoa > Chordata > Actinopteri > Spariformes > Sparidae > Diplodus > Diplodus puntazzo. The sequence goes on along the minus strand of OZ023174.1, from coordinate 11,766,963 downwards.
TAATGGAGTCCTCCTCAGCTGAGCTGTAGAAAGAAAGAAAGTAGTCCCTACAGGAAACTGCTAATAAGAAGGTCTGTGGATCATCTTGAGTAACCAGGTAATGATTTCCAGAAAGATACATTGCTGTTGAGTTTGTCAAATATATTTTATTTATTAATTTGTTTTGTCTCTTTGAGTCGGGAACTCACACCAAAACAATCTAGGTGGATAAATAGCCAACAGGCAAGGGGGAAAATATGTGGTTTTGATTTCCAGGCTAACTGTCCCTTTTTTAAAACAGCTAAAAAAAAAAATAAACCAAAAAACTAAATGAAACATTGTCGAGAATTCGATTCAGTCAAGGAATCGATTGCTTTTGAAACGTGTAGTTTCAGGTGTGGGCAGCGGATGACTTGAAGAGTTAGAACAGATTTTAAATGCAAACTGTTCAGTCCTTTTCTGTCTGTGACGAGTCACAGAAAAGAAGCACTGGTGTCACTAATAAAATTAATTATGGCTTAATTTATTTGATGAGTCTACATGCAGAACACTGTACAAAACAAATAAGAAAGCTTTGTCACTAATCTTTCGTAGGTTGCACTGCTGGAAAAAGCTTCCCTTGATTCAACTAGTTTAACTACCATCATTCTCACCACACCTGCCTTTGAGACTGCAGCACTATTTAGAGTATAGCGGATGAGATGTCACTGTTTAACACTGTAGAGCTGAAAGATTGGATTGGAAAGTCAGTTCCATTTTCTTTTGTACCGTACATATTACAAGGATTATTTATGGGAGTTAGTGTTCCATGAAACCTGACAAAACACTGAGATATTCTGGCATTGCAGCTAAACAAAACTTGGACTCGCTGTTTAATTTTAATGTCAATGTTACTTTGCCAACTTTGTTTTGTTTTTTTTCCTTCACAAAGCCTGATAAAGAGACGGCAAGATATATTTTATTAATTAGTATTTATTCAGATTTTACCAGTGCTACATGGTAATTATAGAAGGCATGCATTAGATGAGACCATAACAAAAGAAATGGTCATTCATTCGTTCGTTCATTCATTCATATAATTGTGTAGTTGCACGCCTGTATGTATCCAAAAATGCCTTTCAGTTATTTGCCCGATCTGCTGAATTCATCCGTTATGTTGTGGATTTCTGACCTCCAGTAACCTTCACCAGTTAGCCGGCCCATCTGTCCACCGTCTCCCTCCCCTGCAGCAACGAGAGCACCACTTCTCAGGGATATCACACCGCGAAGCAGTGAAAGGTCTGTTTTGGTAAAAAAAAAAAAAAGAAAGAAAGCCATCCTCCCAAACTACAGATCACTTCTCACTTTCTATCATATAATCCCTGCACAGCCTCTGACCTCACTTCAACACAGTCAGTTGTGTGTTTGTTTATTTCCTTTGCAGACATTTTGGATGAGACTTTATGTTAAGGTGGTTGTAATAACCATGACTTGATTGGTAAAAAGGCCCCTTTAAATCCTTTTTAAGAAGACTATATACTTTTTTCTGTAATAACATATGCATTGTTAGATAATGACATTTCTAAGCACAAATAAGACACTTGTTTACATTTTAAAAGACTTAACTAACAGTTCCCATTGATTGGTGTTTAACCAGTTGGGCTAAATGTGTGTTAGCCATCCCCTCACTCCTCGCTATGTCACCACACTTGCTCGACTTTTTTCTTTTTTTCAAGCGTTTGTCCTGGCTTTGCTTGTTTGGTCCCTGTTAGATGTGGAATTGGCGGCTTTATTGGTCCACGCCCCCACGAGTCATCAACATTTTTTGGGTTTTCCATTGATAAAAACCTTTTGAGTTTCTTATCATTTGTAATAGCATTACAAACAAAATGTACGGCATTTAGCGCACTCAGTTGTTAAACTTTTACTCTTTTGTTGGTTTGTTAAGATTACGTACATAATTGTGCAATTATTAGCAATTATCTTTGCTTTTTTTCAGCTACCGGATCTAAAATCAAAACACTAAATGCCCAAATGACAAAAGTCTAATGGGCGTTTCTCTTTAAATTAGATCATAAAAACAATGAAAAAATGACTGGAGTCCCCAGTTGCCAGATGATTTCAGGCTACATGTCTGAAATAACAGGATCAAGTCCACTTCTTCTGAAACATATTCTTGTTCAATGGAAAGCTTTACTATTTCCCCCGCAGCCCACTCCTCCTTCAAGAAACCATAAAAACAGTCAAGCAGTACCAGGGGCAGTAATACCAGGTCCCCTGCCTAGGCACGGGGTCAAAGTTCAAGCTCATTAGCTGCTACAGTGAATAGTCTGTCTTGCTGGCACAAGCAAGAGATCGCTACGTCACCCTCACTGCGGCCCGGTCTTCTCTCGCCGTCCTGTCTCAGACATTGAAAATTTGACACTGCCATTACTTCATAACCACGTGACATCATGGCTCTGTCACTCAGACAAATGGTGTCTTTTTAAGATGTCCTTTACTGACGAGTGATGTTTTCTGGGTTGCAACATGTGACTGGAAGTTGGTTGGAGGACGACTTGGACAACGGAGCGTTTGGGGGAATAAACGCAGGTCCTTTCTTGACTCTTGGCTGGAGAACTGAGGAGAGACTTCTTGTAAGGGAGACTTTTATCTGCGGTCACTGGGGAATTCAAGCATCCAGCATGTAATACATCAGACATGAGATTGAAATTGTTTTATTGAATCTTTCTGTTGAGCTTTTTAAGTCAATACACAAGCAGTAAGCTGCTTAATGACTATTTAAACAGGCAGACATTTGATCTCCGGTTGATGTTGATTTTGAACCCACACCAGGACATTTATTTTTTGGGGGTTCTGGCTTTGGGTGTCCTTACTGAGTGCTAGCATAATGCTTATTCCTGGCCCTCCTGAAAAGTCAACATAGTGCTGTCAAACATCGTTGTTGTTCCTCGGTGAAATATCATGAATATAATTGTCGCTGAGCACTGACTGTTGTCATGTTGATTCTTGACGCGGCAGAAGAAATTGGAGTGGGACCAAGCCAAACACTACCTTCAGCAAGATGGAGTAAAGAAAGGAGGAGGGGAAACCACAGACTCCAGTCTCGCTCCACTCTTGCATTACTGGCCGTCTGTGGTCAAGGTTGACCCTCCCACACACAAACTCCACCTTTGACCCATTTACCTACGCTGAGTCATCCACTCCAAAGTGCGTCACTCACATCGCAGAACACCAAGTATGGCAACGAGCAAGCGCAACCGTAAAGTCTGTGTATCTTTCACCCGCTATCTTTCCCTCAAAAAGCAAACATGCTGCTCTCATTTTCATTCATTCAAATCACCATCAGCCTCCGCTCATCCAAATATAACCCGCTGTGCCCATTTGCATCGAGCAGCATTCGGTGATGACACTCATCAAACGCTGTTCTAACACCCTGAAGCCACAGTTAAGGACCCGTGTGTCCCCCTCTCCCTCCTTGCCTGTGGGAGCAAGCAACGGTCAGGGCCCCAGTGTCGGGTTAGAGGCGCCAGAGCATTGTGCAGCGGGTGACCTCCGCAACCGAGCTGAGGTTTGTTGCTCTCACCATAGCTCAGCCGTAATGAACTCAGCAGACCACTAAAAGGCTATGGCTTCCATTCTCTACCCCGTACTCTGTCCCAACTTCCCAGCCTCGCTGTGAGGCCGCAGCCCTGGGAACGTTTTCCCTAGCTGTAGGAGCAGGAGGGAGAACAAGGGTGACAGCCAGTGTCATGGTCGCTTTACTCTCTTATTTGTGTTTGTTGCGGTACTGTCGAATGAATGCAGCTGATCAGGTTCTTGGGTTTAATGTTGAGTCTTCAACTGTTGCGTAAGAGGCAACAGCGCGGTGGAGGTGATCAGGTTCATGATTGAAGCTACCCATTTGTTGTAGTGGTGTCAATCCATCGTCGTTGATGGCGTTCATGTAAACGGATGCGACCAGAGTCCAATACCACACCTTTAGCTGATTCCTCTTGCGTTACTATAGCAGTCCAGGTACATCACATTGTCATTTGTCACATTGAAATACATCAATATGAAGAACTATCACGCACAAATGAGCAATAACAACGAAACTTTAGCTAGCTAGCTAGTAAGCTACCGAGACATCAGGAAACTAGCAGTGAACTCAACTAAGTAAAATGTCTGAGTACTGGTCTGATCTAGATCATAGCTACACTGTCAATCAGTGGTAATGAGTGCTGCAGAAAAAAAAAAAACAAGTAAATGAGTTCTTGAAAGATTTGATGCGGCTTGTTTCGACGCCAGAGCGGGAGGCGCGAGAGCTTCACAGCATCCTGACTGTGACGAGGTGACAGAGCGTTGTGTTAATGCCCCTTCGGCCACTTGATTTTTAGGTCCTTCACGGCCCACAAACACACACACACACACACACACACACACACACACACACACACACACACACACACACACACTTCACATCCCCCATATTGTTTTCTTCTTTGACAATAGCTTCAGTTACATAATGAACCCCATCCATATCAAAGGCTGGACTGGGGGGATCGACTGGCGTTGCTCCAAGCCCCCCAGAACGGGCCAAAACCACATGGGAGAACAAACTCTTCCCTCTTTTTCTCCCCCCCTTGCTCTTTGTCACACCACAAAGGATATCAAGTGTGAGACGATGGACATGTGTTGCTGATCATATGTGTATTAAACAAATATTGCAACGGTCACCTAATATGTTGCGGTGTTCTGTCCGTTTTAGCGTGGCCTAGGAACCAGAGAAAGTGTGGCATCTTTCCCCCTCCGAGATACTACCCTAGAAATGCGTTCCTTGCGGTAACGACACCATATATGCTCGTGAGAATTAAGCGTAAGGAGCGGGTAAGGAACATCCGACCGCAGGCTTGTGGGGTGTATACGCACTAGCAGGGTAAATGGGTTTTGATGGGCTCTGCTGTGTTTTTTTTTTTTGTCTGAATCGCCATGTTGCGCTGGGCGACAAAATTTGGTGCTCCCACGGAGTGCACTCACACGCAGCTCTGCCAACAGCCGAGCTACATTTAAAAACTCTGGTCCTGCTGTCCCTGCCGCGCTCCCTGCCAAAGCAACTCGAAACAAGAGAGAAATCGAGGGGGGGGGGGAGATCTTTCTGTCTTTCTTTTTCCTTTTCTTTCTCTACCTGCCCGTTTCCTTCCATCAAACTCTGCTTCCTCCTCCCTTCTCCTCTTCCCTGCATCGTCCCTACCTCCGCTACCTCTGTGCATCGGTGGCACGAAGCATTCGTGGCAAATGTTCCTCCCACACTTCACATTCCTAGGTCTTACAGGATCCCACATGCTGGTGGCTCAGCCTCTCTCTCTCTCTCTCTCTCTCTCCTCTCTCTCTCCTCTGTCTCATCGGTGACAGAGGAGTGCAACTTGTGTGGGTGCCGGGGGGCCGCGGGGCAGGGTAACAATGTGAGTGTCTGTGTGTGGGGGCAGTAATATGCTAATTCATCACTCTTAATTACATTGGCCAGGAGACAAATTCCCTCATTGACAAACAACAATTTTGAATTAATGATGTGGGTCTCGATAACGCTCAAGTCCCCCCTCGCTTTAAATCACAGGACTAATTAATGTCTGTGTCCGTTCCAATTCAGATTTTTCGCGTTTAAAAAAAAAAGCTCCTTTTACGCGGACGGAGAAGTATTCAGTCAATCATCAGGGGTCTCAAACACCGGACTGTAAACTCACTCTCCGCGTAGACAGGAAGTGTTTCGAGATTGAGATGAAGTTCAAGCAAAGACGGGGAGAGAGAGAGAGTGCGCGGCGGTGGAAGCGCGCCACGGTTCAACAAGAAAGCAAGAAAGCTGCGACAATGAAAACACAGCTCCTAGTTACTAATCAACAAGTCTTAAAAAGCTGTGGAAAAGAAGATGAGCAGCCACGCCGCCACCCCATTCACAATCGAGATGTGCCAAGAAGAAGTGAAAAGGAGAGAACAAATGAAAAAAGAAAGTGAAAGACTGTGGACAACTGTTCAGAGAACAGAACGTGACCAGATGTCAAACTGTTGCTGTGGGTTTTTTTTTTTCTTTCGAGATTAAAAAAAATGATGATAAAATATTGGAACACTGCACCTGTGGTGACTGTTTGTCTTCAACACCATCACTATCACCATTTCACACTGCTGATAAACCCCACTTTTGCTAAGACAACATCTATTTATTTATTTAAACTCATATCCAAACCTTTGTTTCTATACTTTATGCGTTCTATTAGAAGTATTACCATTTTTACACAATGTGAAATGTTGAATGAGAAACCAGAAAGTTTCATGAATCAGAAAAGTAGAGAAAGTAACCTGACCCTCTGTGACTTCCCGCGGTGCAGTAATCCCTCCCCATCTGGCACCGCGAGCAGGTTGAAACAGACACCGAGAATTATTAGCAAATAGTTTCAGACCCAGGTCTGATTATCTTTTCAGTAAACAACCATAATCAGTCTCTCCACCGGGACAGAATTACTTCAAAATGTTTTTTTTTCTTTTTTTTTCTACGATGCCCAATTGAACCACCAGATTTTGGGTTTTTATAAAAAAAAGTTTTCAGAGAGCTTTATCACTTGATCCCTTGTGATTAACTGAGAAATATTTCAGTCTTTATCGTACAAGCTGCAACTGTATCGCTATCTGGACTCAATTTGCCCCTCGTGGTGCCCCCATGTTCAAAAAGCTGCTGCAAAAGTGCCCTTTTGGATGCAAAACATACATAAAACGAGACACAGTGCCCTCTAGAGTGACCTTCCACTTTAGTATAAACTTATCTCAACTGTCTATGTGCTGGAGCCCCACCAAATACAGCTGGTCCCCCCCCCCCCCGACCCGGCCCTCAAGTATCCTGGTTCTTTGCTCTTTCTTTCCCAAACATTTTAATTTAAGTAAGCATCAAGTCCTCGCAGGAACTGCTTCACGTAACTATTGTTGGCCAATCCAAGGTGACCTCGGTGGAGCCAGCATCAATTAAGTGACATTTTCAGTTTTTTTGGCGCTCCGCTTTACCCACCTCCCTTCTTCTCCGTGCGGGCAAAAGCATTGGGGAAGTTAATGTTGGTTCTGTCTGCCACCCTGTTTTGCTTGGCCTGGTCACGCAGGCAAACGCAGGAGACACCAATAATAAAACAGACTCCTTTATTTAGTGAGAAGAACGGGGAGACAAGGCAAAACGAGCCTCAGGAAGTCATTTGCTTGGGCGGAGCTGCCGAAAGTTAGTGTTTGCTTTGGAGGCAGCAAACAAGCGGGTCGGACGGAGAGTTTTTACAGACGACTTCGGCCATTTTGACTCAATGTATGTGTTTCCAAAGTTACAAAAGGTAAAACTCTTAGTCATGTTTTCTGCAAATAAAAATTTTTAAAAAACATATATTAGTTTAATTCTTTTGTCGGTGCCCTTGACCAAGGCACCGTATATTGGCCGCCCACTGCTCTTCAGACTTGGGTTAAATACCGAGAGCAAGTCGCATTACATTGTAAAATCAAAGATAAAAATAAAAACAACAGAATGCACCAAATAAAATGCAGTCGTAGATGAGCCATCAGATGGGTAAAGATTTAGAGTACTTAACAGTGGAATCAGCCTGGGCACATAACCACGCTTTATGTCCACTTCATTTCCCTTGCAAATCAGCCTCGCATTCTCCGAGTTTTCACAGTTCCCAGCTCCTTTTTCCCCGAAACATGCCCTGAGTCAGTCAGGCTCATTAAACAGGATGAGACTATTACCAGGCGAGTTATCCCGCTCCTAACAATGGGATGTGGTCAGGTGGTGGAAGCACCAGTTTCACTGGGTTCATTTTGCTTCCCCCCTCATCTCCTCCGGGTCCAAGACCGCGACTCCCTCTCCGGCCAATAACGCCCTTCCTCCATCCATCGACAATAACTGTGACAGCTGGAATGTAGCACAAGCCTCAGAGCGGCAGTGTTAGAATTACCGTAAATTACATTTCATTTCCAATTTCTGCACACATGCAAGAGTGGAGTGGGAGAGTTTGTGTGTGTGTGTGTGTGTGTGTGTGTGTGTGTGTGTGTGTGTGTGTGTGTGTGTGTGTGTGTGTGTGTTACAGTGCACCGTGGTTGTGCTCAGCGTGAGATAACGTCCATAAACGTACAGTTATTCTCGGAACTGAAGTGTAAAAATGTTCATTCATTCATTCATGTCTTCATTCAGTGTACTGCGCTGATGTAACTTGGTGAAGTCCCAACCCCCCCATTCCACTTCATCTTTTTTTTTTTCTAGCTATTTACAGTAGGGCTTTCAAGAGGTCCAATCAGAAACTGTGGACAAGTTCCAGGGAAACGGGACCCAAGCACCCTGAAGAGCCTTTTTGCCTCACTTTTATTCACTCCTGTTCTTTCTCAAGAGTTCCTCCTGAAAGTATTTGGCAAACACTGGTGAAAAAAAAAAAAAAGACTTTGAGGGAAGAAAAACAACAAGTCGTTCTTGAGCCACCCACACCCCATCTGCTGTGGTATTATCTTCTTTTATTATCTACAGATTATGTGCGCTGATATGATTTCTACAGTTTGGTCTGGTGGTCATTGTGGCTGTTCTTGTTGTTTTTTTTTTTGTTTTGTTTTGTTTGTGGAGTGCAGCGATATGAAACGGCAAGAGGGGGTGGAAAAAAAAAATCCTCCCCCATGTGCATCTAATCGTCCATTCAGGACCCTCTTAATGGCTTGTCAGTTCCCCTTGCCCTTCCATTTTCTGTCCAATTAATTCCTTTCTAGCTCTCCGGATAAAGGGACACAATGGGGCCCCTCCACAGCATAATGAATCATTAAAATTCAGCAGCGCGGCCCTGGCACTTGGCTTCTCCCTGGGCTGGTTAGGGGACGGCTGCTTGGCATGCATGCCAGGGCCAACTTGAGCATTCTACCCACTGGACCGGAGGAGACGGGATCTCTCCCCTCTCATTCCTCTGTTGTCGGCGCTTTAACGGGAAAAGAAAATTTGAACTTTTACTGTTACGGTAGATGTGTCTCTAACCAAGGTCAAGGAGCTGTGAGGTCAGAGGGTGGCACCTGAAGTAGACCTCAACATGTGTCGGGTTTTAATTCAGACATCTGTATATTTAAAAAAAATAATAAAATGAGATGAAAAGCATACAGCGTCTGCAGCAAAGGAATAACTTAACATACATTTTGCATTTTGTTGCGAGTTTAATAGACCGCAGCATACACTTGATTTCGAGCGGCGGCATCCAGTTACATTTTGCTGTGGTTTAATTAGCGTCTCTTTGCAAAATCTGCTCAGAAAACTGTTACTTAAAGGTGTCACAGCTGTATCTCACAGGACAGATGTTTGACAAGAAGGCTAATATGAACAGCTGGTATCTATGACCCAACCCCTTCATTTATCTTTTTTGTGTCTTTTTCACAAATTGTTTCCAAACATATTTAAAGGTGCATTATGTAGTTATGGAGATTTTTTTTATATTTGCAACATTAATGAGGAAATGACACAAACTCGGATGGATTTATTTCATTCCGTAAGTGAATAAACAAGCTGTTCTCAGAGGGAAATAAGGTCCCCATTGTTTGATGCTAGAAAGGTGGCAGGGTCCGCCACATGTAAACACAGAGCGAAACTGTGTTGTCCTTTAAGTTCAGCTTATTCCGTTAATTCAGTCATGAAAACAAAGAGAGTTTGTTTAGTTTTTCTTTAGGCGTAAAAAAAAAAGTCAACGACGATGTTTCTCTCCTCATTAAAATCTTTTTTACCAAACAAATTAAAATGTGGCTGCAAATAAGAAACGACAAGGACAAAAACCATCAAGAAAAAGTATCTTTTTATTTTTAAAAATGGCCAGCGAATGGGGTTAGCTGTGCATGTGTTGAATGGAACTCTAGTTAATAGAACAACAATAATCTTCACAGCCTTTTCTCAAAATTATACACCATAATAATAATAATAATAATAATAATAATTATAATAACAATATACAAAACACAGTTCTGTGGACAGAAACCTCTTTCTCGTACAGCATCTCACAGAACTTTGCAAACCGAGGCTGCAAGGAATGATATCAAATAAAAGGATATAATCAAGGTTAACTGCAGGAGCTCCCGGTGTGGATTACTTGATTGTTGTGCTGCCTGGAGTTTTTTTGTTAATCATTTCAATTTCATATTGAAATACTGACAAGAAGCGTTAGAAGGCACAAAAACGTTTTTCTTTTTTTCTTTTTTTTTTGCGCGAGATTGCGCCAGTGAGTTGGCACTTAATGGTCGATGAGATAAATGCGGGCACACGCTCTTTGATTTCCTCCTCGAACACCTCAAATAATCTTCAAGCAACGGATGAAGTTCAAGGTTTAAGCGTCGTTTGGTGCGTGGACGTCTTTTCCCGAGGAAATGACTTGCACGCACAGAAGCACTTCATCTCCCTGACACACACACGCACACACACACGGGTGCATGTACATATCTGTGTGCTGTCCCATCTACGTATGCAGGAGGTCCAGCTGACATGTCACTCAGAGTGCGCGGTGTTGTTTTACCCCATTTCCTTTAACCCCACATCATGACTAATCGCGATTTGCCACGCGTAGCCTCCAGACACCTGTTCTGTCCCGCGTGAGTCTGTTGGTCCGCCTCTTGTTTGCTTGGAATGGAGATGTTACTGGAAAAAAAAAATAATTCAACGGAATGATATCGACATTGTTGTACTCGTAACGTCCTTCACTTGGTTCACCTTAATTTAATTAAAAAAAGCCAAACAGTACTGTAAATAAGCAAACCCACATTACATGTGTTTATCTACTTAAGAACAAAAAAAAAAAAAATTAAGAAACCAATAATGCATGAACATAAATACATATAAGACTTTTATAAGATTCAAATGAGCCATTTAGTTAAGACTGATCCACTGATGCAAAATGGCCAAATGTGCTGCGATAATATAGCTCTGGCCGTTAATGTAAATTTGACTGCAAAATTCACATAATTGGTCCCCGTCTCCAATGTATCTGCTTCTCCATCTGCTTCGCGGCGGACTCGAGCCAAAGCGTTCCTCTCCTACACAGCTCAGTGGCAGGCCTTTTGCTTTACCTCGAGTGTGCGCGCACGTGCAATCTTAAACTGGAAAGAAGACGGTGGGATGTACAGGATGTGGGCGTGGGCGACACTTCCTCATGGAGGAGTTTTGGCTCGCCGACAACACAATTAGTCTTTGTGTAAAAAGTCTGTACAAGAGTGTGTTTTTTTTTTTTTTCGTTTTTTTTTCTTCATCATATAACTTTGTATAAAATCAGCAGGCACTTTTTTTTTTCTCTTTTGTTTGTTTCACGTTCAGATGGTCGCAGGTGGCCTCACACACACAACACACCTCTCCACCTGCTCCTCAACTTCCTTCATTAGTAGTGCATCGATCTGAGTGAGTCTCTGGGAGCGAACTGACGCCGTTTTTCCTTGTCCTCTTATTAAGGCCGAGACAGCGTGGTGTAGACGGGCTGGTCCCAGCTGGAGGCGGTGGGGCTGTGGGCAGGAGCCATGGACAGACTGTTGAGGATGGGGCTGCTGTAGGGCCGCCTGGAGGAGTGGAAGTAAGGGTACTGGTAGAGGCTGGAGGGGTAGCCGGAGTAAGGGTTGTAATAGTTGGAGCTCTGGATGTCAGTATAGTCACACTGGGAGCTGGAGAAAGACGCTGCGGCCGAGGCAGCCGACGTGGCCGAGGTGACGCAGGCCTGGCTGCTGTAGGAGCTGTAATCGGAGTGCGAGGGGGACCTGTGGGAGTGCTCGCTGTAGTGGCTGGGGCTCAGCTGCTCCGTCTTGATGTGGAGCCGGTGCTGGCCCACCTCGCCGGCTGAGGGAGAGGTGGAGGACATGTTTCCCTTGCGGCTCCACGCCGGCCCGTTGGCACCCGCGTGGCCATAAGAGGAAGCGTAAGATCCGCCAGGCGCCGGAGGCTGCCCGTGGCTGTGGTCAGAGGGCAGGGCGGAGGAGGCCGAGGCGTGGCCGTTGAGCGGGAGGTACTGGTCGAACTCGTGCACGTCGAAGGTCTCCATGTTGCTGATGACATCAGTGCTGAGCTCAGAGATGTCGACGTTGCTGAAGTCGATGTTTTGCCTGCCGCTGTCAACAAGACGGCGGCCCTCGTGCTTCAGATCCTGCTTCACCCCGTGGTGCAGGTCTGTTTTTGGAGTGGTGGGTGGTGTGGGGGGACCGTGAGGCTGCCCTGAGAAGAAACAAAGCGTGAGGATTCATCGCTGCAATTACAAAATGAGTTATTTGCTATCAAACTGCCAAAACTTTGTGCGTGCTGCACTGTTTTCGACAACATACCTGCATGTTCAGGGTGGTGGTGTCCATCGCTGATCCCCGCCAGTCCTCCCATCCCCGGCTCGGCTTTGTACATGTGATGAGCCAGTTCTGCTCCCGAGTCGGAGTCGCTCTGGCCTGGTTTCACATTCTTCCGTCGCCGGGGCTGGTACTTGTAGTCCGGGTGATCTTTCTTGTGCTGGACCCGAAGCCTCTCTGCTTCCTCCACAAACGGCCTCTTCTCATTTTCTGAGAGCAAACTATGGTGTGTGGGGGGAAACAGTAAATATTACAATGTCTGCAGTCGAATGAAACAAAATAAGAGGCTGTGTTGAAGTTCCCTCCAGAGAAGTGAAGTCAGAAGGAAATTCAGAATTTCCTTTTTTTAATTTCCCCTAAATCATTTTCACTCATAAAATCACAACTTTTTTAAAATTTATTACATTTGTATTTTCATGACTGCCAAAGCTGTTAACTTAAAATCTATTGTAAAAGATATGATTGACTTAATTCACAAATCTTTAGCCATAATCACCCCGTGTCCTGCTAGTTATTTTCTTTTAAATTATACTGATTTACACCCTCTCCCTCTGCGTATTTCTCTCTTATAATCGAAATGAACTGGGTCCTTACCGCCACAGCTTCCCCAGAGTCTTGCTCAGCTCGGCGTTGTGCAGGTGTGGATACTGATCCGCGAGCTTTCTGCGGGCCGCCTGCGCCCAAACCATGAACGCGTTCATGGGTCTCTTGACGTGCGGTTTATTCTTCAGGGATCCGTTCCCCCTCACGGGCATGGGCACCAAGGACCAGTCGTATCCCTTGAGGACCTGAGACACTGCGTCCCGTATGCAAGCCGGGAACCTGTCGTCGTCCTCGGAGTCCAGCTTCTTGCCCAGACCGGTGAGCAGGGACCCGTGGCCGTCCGAGCCCGTCGGCGAGGACGGAGCGTCCGAGTCGGACTCGTCCTGGGACATGGAGCTGTTGGTGCCGGATGGACTGCAGGGCTGGTCGCCGACACACTTGTCATGCTCCTCTGTCATTTTTAACATAATCGATTCAGCCCCTTGCGGGTGAAAATTCCGCGAATGTATTCTTCAATTTAAAAAAACAAAAAAAAAAATAAAACAAAAAAGCACTGAAATCAAGCGCGCAGCGGAGCGGCCAGGGCGCCTTTTACGCACGGTGCGCCACAGTAAACTCCTCCAGCGGCTTCAGTCAGCGTAGCTCCGTTGTTTTCCTTCTGTTTCCCTGTTTGTTTGTCGTCGCTGGTCTTGTTTTTTCCTGCGCTGTCATGGGAGGTGCACTCGTGAAAGTTTGCGGTCCACAATGTTCCGAGGAGCTACACGTTACAGCAACTTGAGATAGGACTTTTAAAATCGTCACTCCACCCTCCGGCCGGGATTGGCTGCGAGGAATCACCGCTTCCCCTCATTGGTTCGAGGCTTTTAATGCAAGCTTCATTATTATAATTACTTTCTCCCTTTTTCTTTTTTTTCACCTCTCATTGGTGACACAGTTCTGTTTTTTATTAAAGTTGCACACGTTGTGATTTTATGATGCTGTCAGGAAATCTAATGAGTACAAGACATTACACCAATTTATTTTATAGGTAGGGCGAGTTGTAAACATCTCTGATCTGGGAATGATTGCATAGGTAAACACTTGAATAATATACAAATGTAATATAATAACAATAATGCTGTTTTCATGTTGATGTACAGGATTTTATTTTGACAGGACAGGGAATAATGAAGTTGTTTTCTGAATTCTACTCGTCAGAATAATAGAGCGCTAATCCAAAAGTGTATATGTTTGCTAAGATGACCCACTGAGGTTGAACATCAGACTGTGGCTCTGTGTGGACATGATCTCAACAGGAATCATCAAAAGAGAGTCAAATGAAGAAATACACCGAGACTTTTATTCTCTCAGATGACACAGCAGGATTAATGATCTCAAAAATAGTTAATTGAGTTACATATGACATGGCGAATGTGTCTAATCTTATTACAAAGTCATTTACAGTCAGAATGATGCTTCTTTGGGTCTGAAACCACATTAAATAATTGCCTTCATCAGAGTCAGTGACGGCATGTAAGTAAGTACATTTACTCAATCACTACACTTACACACAGTTTTGAGGCACTTGAGTATTTCCATTCATCTGCTGCTTCATACTTCCACTCCTCTACATTTGTACTTTTTTTTTACTCCACTACATTTATTTGATTACATTAGTTACTAGTTACTTTGCAGATTACATGCTGCATTAGAGCCAAAGCAGCATCGTCAGATTTATTTAATCAGTAATCGGATCAAAACAAAAACCTCACTGATTCTGATCATCAGAAAAATGTTGAATAGCAGATCAGATATTATAGATATAAATATACATTCAAGTAAATATGTGTATTATTTGCTTTTTACTTGTACTTCTGATACTTAAGTACAACGTATATATGACACCTTAAGACTTTTACTTACTTTTAGTGCTATTCGTATGGGTGACTTTTACTCATGTGTGATTTATGTCTACTTTTCATGACATTGTTCAGCAGACGGCTGCAACTGACGATTATTTTTATTGTCAATTAATCTACTGAGTAATTACTTGTCTCGTCACATGAGTCGTTTAGTCCATAAAAATACTGAAAAAATGCTGATCGGTGTGTCCCAGAAACCAGAGCAACGTCTTCAAATGTCTTTTGGTGTCCACAGCCTGAAGATAATCAGTTCACTGTGATGAAAACAGAGAATATTCACATTTAACACGCTTTTGACTTAAAGAGAATGATTCATTTAATACTTGGCGACTGATCGATTGATTGATAAAAAAAGGTGCAGCTCTAGTTCAGTCTGTAATGTGAAGCCCGTCATAACTACATGTCTAATTTAAACAAATACTCCTGAACCGACCTCCAAATATCCAAATGCTTCTGTAACAATAACCACCATCTGTGAGCCTGTTTTATATATGTTTCAGATTTAGAAGGGGTCCATTTGTGGTCCATAAGTCACTCGTTCTCGCCGCCATAAAGCCGGCTTTTGTTTTTTTTTTTTACGACACCGAAGATACACGGCGCAGAGGAGATAAGCGGGTAGATGGAATCGCTGGCTCTGTTAAAGGTGTCTTTGTATTCATGTATTGTGGGTTTGATTTTTATCACCGGCTTCCCAGTGAAAAGACAAGGTATGTTTGTGCTGGACGGCAGTTTGCTTTGTTCGACGTGCACTGCAGGTTGCTGAGGGACGAGCAGAGCGTGGAGACAATGGGAGGCTGCGGCTGCACAGAGTTTAAAGAGGGAAAAGGTAACGGCTCGGGCAGAAAGGTAAGAAGTTTTCACTGTTTGTTCTGTTATTAGCAACAGGCTCGAGGGAGCAGAGGGCCTCGCTGAAATTAACTGAAAGCATTATGTGTCGGCCCGTAATGTGGATATATGTTACTTGAAAATGTTCTGTTGCAGACGCTTAAAGTGAAAAATGAAAGTGTGCACTCGGTGGGTCCCGAGCCGCCCTCCTTTCTAACAGCTGCTGTCAAAAGCGCTCGGCTGGGTCAAGTTCAGTGCATGTGGGTGTGTGTGTGTGTGTGAGAGAGAGAGAGAGAGAGAGAAACTGTGTGTGTGTGTGTGTGTGTGTAAGGACAGCAGCTAGCTGTCAAACATGAGTGACTCGTTTCTCGTCCTGCTGCACACACGGAAAGGTATTTACTGTGTATGGTGTGTGTGTGTGTGTGTGAGACTGGGGAGCTTTTTGTCAGGGAACTTACTGTATAACATTTTATTTAAAAAGCAAAAAACATTTAAAACAAATTGTAGAAAGCGTCAATTTCACATGTTCTCACCAAACACCTGGACACAGTGTTGATTCTCATAATGAAAGGAAGCTCTCACCGATCATGTCGCTGTAACACACCAGACATCGCTCCTGTCACTAACATGTGAATTCAATCATTTTCCCCGACTCATTTAATATTCCCTTTTGGATTTGCTTCCATTTTACATCTATTTCCAATCACCATCTGAGACTTAATCCCCTGTTTCATGACTCAAGTTGTGTCTTTTGCCAGGCTAGTGCCCTGCCGACAGACAAACAAACAAGCCAGTACAAACCAAAGCAGTGTGTGTCATAGTTCAAAAAGTGCTTCATTTGGTTTGTATTTGCTGGGAATAAACAACACATACTTGAACATGATGTTTTTAGCTGGGCGATTCGGTCTTTCAATCTGTCACGACATCGTACTTTCACTACATGATCATCATGGTCAGAAGAGCTCGCGATAACGATATGAATGCGATTTCTACGAGAGCGAGCGTCTCGCTTTCAGTCGTCATCTCTCCCGACATGAGACATAGAAGCGAGGTAGCTCATTACTGGGCCTTTTTCTTCTTCTGGTTTTAAGATTCATGGCGGTTGGCGACCAGCATTAAAGTGCATCACCATCAACAAACAGAAATGATGAGGCGCTGGATTATTAAAGGTGCATTATGTAGTTTTAGGGAAGAAATGTTAGTGAAACTCTCTTTGTTTTCATGACTGAATAAACAAACTTATCTTAAAGGACAACACAATTTAATACTGTTTTCTTAGCTTATCTGTGGCGGACCCTGCCACCTTTCTAGCTTCAAACAGTATTCTAGGGACCTTATTTTACTCTGAAAACAGCTTGTTTATTCAGTTATGGAAAAATACATATTTCTCAGTTTGTATTATTACTTTATCAATATTTTACAAAACTACCAAGTGCACCTTTAATACGATATCAACATTCTATCTTTAAAATATCACAATTATCGTCGATATATTGTGACACCCCTAATGTCTTTAAAATAATGACATTGCGACATTTTAAGGTTACATCGCTATACACAACACACATCTCGATATTTTAAAATCTCCTCAAAGCACTTCATATATACTTGGACTGGGCGACAAAATCAAATATCGCAACACTTTCGTCCAAATACATCGATATCTGTTATTGCTGCATCGTTGTAGTATTTGTACTTTCACAAAATATTAACACAATGAGACTTCTGATAAAGAATCATCAGCAATGTGGATATAGTGACTAAAACAGTCGTCCAAATACAGAAATGTACAAATGCAGCTTTTAAACCCAGGTAAAGACAAAGGGATACATAGTCTTATATCCCGATAACAATACCGATGTATGTCCCAGTCATTGTTGAAGGTGTTGCAGCATTAACAGTAGGACATATTCTAAGCAGCTGCTTCTCACCAATCACTTCATTACGCTGATGATGAATCGGGACGAGCCCCGACCGGAGCGGCGGCCCCCGTCTAGTCCTACACCGAAGCCCCGAGACGCTCTCTGTTTCTAGACGGAGAGCAGGAGACAGACTTGAAACACACTCCAGCCTTTTCCTCTCCATACCTCCCTGTATTGTGGGGAGAAACTCTGGCCAGAGTTTGTGGGCTCTTGATTAGAAAAGGAAGGAGCAACTGAGGAGAGGTAACCGCACATGAACCTTAATCGTCCCCGAGAAGGAAGGAAGGTTTTAATTTTGCTATTTTTTTTTTTTTTTCACAAGATGCATCTCAAAGGAGAGACCAGAGTGAAGATTTTCAGAGTTCTTCTTCTTTTTTTTCAAATTTTGTTTCAGGCCTTAGCTGAGCATGTCAGCCGATTTCTCCTGGGCCGTAGTCACTTCTTCGACCCCACATGTAAATTATACTCTCTGGCTTCTAATGTGCATACAAAATTAAATTACACAGTCACCCGCAGGAATCTCAGCCCCCTTTGGTCTTTGCTTCTGTGTTTTAATACACTAAGGCACATTTCTTCGCTCGAGCCAAGTTGTTGTACAGGGTATGCCGAGCAGCGGCATTGGCACGAGTCGCCACGGTATAGAAAACGAGCGTTGGATGTGTTGCGATGATGTGAACCCGATGATAAAGATCACCGAGTTCAGAGAGCAGAACGGTCGGGTGAATGTCTGCCGCGCATCCAGTGAAATATCGCATGCGAACCATGCATGTTTTTTTTTAAGCATGATGTATGAATTCTGCACCACAAGAATCCTGACAGAATTTTAAACAAAACATTTTCCACATGAGGAGCAACCGTGGCGGCCCGTGTCTCTGCAGCCACCGCATCCCTGTGACCCCAACCCAAACAGCAGGCCCTCATTCTGTTAAATAATCCCGCTGATTGCACGCCGACTCGGTGCAAACTTGCTGAACTGCGGAGACTGGCATGCCCTCCCTCTCACCCAGACGATCCCGACCGCGGCCTGACCACATGTGGAACAAACTCCTGGGCTGCTAACAAGCCATATATCACCCCAGCGCCACATCAACCAGACCACTTCTATCTTTGGTTTTTCACGCGCACACAAAGAAGGTGATTAGCGCCGAATTTACAGTCGCAGAAAATGCAAACTGAGAGGCTGAAGGGTGCTGGGTTTTTTCTGTCCGACAGAACATCTCTCGCTGTAATTCACGGTTATAGGAGCTGGTTTTGTTTCGCGTCTGGGTGAACTCTCAGTGATGGATGTCCGCTCTCCTTCCTTCTGTTCCATCTCTGCTCATCCCACCCCCCCTCCTGGAAGTCGGGAACGGTGGATGTTTTCCATTTTGGTCGGTGGCCAAATGTATTTTCCAGGTTTTCTACTTAGCGAGGTCGGGGACCCGGGGATGTTTGACGCTGATGGTTCTAATCACAGTCCAACCCCCATGACAGCTGCTGTGCGTTAGGACCTCCCAGTGACCCCTGACCCCGCACTATCCTAAATTCATTCTATTAAAACACCATAATGAGGGGTTTACTGGACCAATTGCAGGTTTTATTTAAACCTATTAGTAGACGCGGAGAGGTGGAGGAGAAGGTGGGGGGGTTGCACAGGGAAGGGAGTTTTGAAATAGATTGAAGGGGGAGTGTTGGAAACTGAAGGAAACAATTAGTCCAAACTGTCCCAGGGTGTGTTTGGCCTTCGGCCACACTCGTTTTTAATGTCAGGAGTATAAAAAGAGCTCAAGTGTTTCCAGATTATTTGCCGTGTTTGCTCCCTGACACATAACTGTGTTGTGAGGCGGCGGTGTTCGCGTGTGACTGTTCTGTATGTTATGAATTGGAGATTACGGGGCAGACAGGTTTTGGGAGCTGCTGTAGTAGCAGGCTGGGAAAGGATTATGTCAAATCATTCTGTAGTTTCCCCAAGGCTCGCCCGTAAATCTTTGATCTATGAACTGGCAGAAGGTATTTTGGTTGTGTACAACGCACATGCGAGAGCATTTGCAGAGTACATAATGGTTTTAGCAGTTGACACACAGTTTCTTAGGTCGATTACTGATGAACAGATCCGTGAACTTTCATTTATTCTGACGTGTGCAGAGAAGACGTCCATTCCTGCTTATTTTTCTCCCGACATGACAGCATGAAAACGCTGAGACGCTCAGCAGAGATGACACTTCCCATGGCGTATCTTGTCCCAGAGCTGTCCCAAGAGAAGTGTGGGTGTATGTGACTTCTTTCTGATCTACACACCCCCCCTCTTCTTTCTGCTTCTCTTCCCTCTCATCTCCACAGCATATGTTCTGCATAAAAACTTGCGGTGTGCTCAGTCTTCCACATTGTCTCCTTTTTTGATCCTTGATTCTCATAAATCATTTCCCTAATTTGCCTGTGAATTAGATGGTGCGGGACATGCAGACATTTAGGACAGGGCTCAGGGGCGGCGAGAGAACAGAGAGCCCACCCCTTGACTTTTTACGGGAAATGGGAGGCCGCTCCACAAAAAGCGGGACTATTTAGAGGACTCGTCTGGCTGCGGGGGAACGCTGCCTCCCAGCGCTAAGATAATTGTGGTGGGTTGTTTTTATTTGCAGATAATTAAAACAAGAATTAAAAAAAAACAACATTTCGCACCGCTCCTAAATGAGTTAAAGGCTGGGAAAGCATGCACGTGCATACGCATGCTGTGCAGCACACAGCTCAGCGCAGTGTGAAACCTAAATCTCTTGTGTACAATTCATATATCACAAAGGATAATTTATTAGCCATTAAAATGATTAGTGTTGAAGTGGATCAAATTCTCCAATTAGGTTTTTTTTTTTTTTAGTGTACCAGCCAAGACGTTCATTGTTTATGAGCAGCAGTTGTCTCCAGCCTGTCTGTAACTTCTAATAGAAACACTACACAGAAACACACATCAGCACACCTGCTGCTAACCGCACGAGGAGGCGTCCGAATCGTGATGTGTTATATGATGTTACAGCTCTGGAATAATTTCCATGGGGCTGATGTTGGTTCATTTAGTGCGCAATTGAGAACTGGTTAGCCCTTTAGCGTTTGATCACAGGTGATTTCCCCTGCAGGAAAGTTAAACATACATTGTGTCACTTTTCTGCATATTGCATAACGGCTTCCCTGTTTAAGATCAGTGACATACAGCGGGTAGGAAGGTGATGGGGGGAACATTTGAAGCTGCAGATAGAGTAGCGCGCGCGCTCCCCCGGCTGCCTTTCGCTGCTCTCACGTTCTGTTTTAAGTCAATGCGTGTCCTTGTTCCCCTATAAACACCCATCGGGCTCCACATTGCTGACCAGAGGGAACCAGCATTGCAACATTATCCAGAGATTAGCACCACGCACAGACAGACATGGTTCGCCCCCGTACAGATCAAATTAAATCATGGTGCCTGACATGTCATCACCATGGGAATGTGGGATTAGTATCGCACTCTTTCAAATGTCCACCATCAGCACCCTTTCATCCTACTGTATGCTGATATGTAAAATATTCCTATAGAGTAACATTTTTTTGCTTTCATTTTATGGAAGAGTTCAAATGTGGGTTGGTGCTGTGATCAGTTGTAATCGGTGGTGTCAGTAGTCAGAATTACCGTGAACTGATTTGCCATTGGCTAACTAATTTCAAAAACGTTACTCTCCGTTCCGCTATTTGCATGTGTGCATTCTATAAAATAATCGTCTCAATGGTAAACAACAGTCTCCAAGCTAGCAGCCTACAAGTGCAAAATGGTAAGTTACCCGAACCTAAACAAGCTAGCAGCTCTTACCTTTTCTTGTGTGTTGATTTAGCCACTTTGCTCTGCAAGACAATGGCTGGACGGGTCCAATTCATCAATGGGGATGATTCAGACAGGTAAACAGCCTCGCACTCTTCCCATGTGAGATTTACATCTAGCTAACAGCCTACTTAGCAACTGATAAAGTGTGCTAGTAACGCATTAGCTACAAAAGCAATGTAAACTTGCTAATCTGTACTGTACGGCACGTTTAAGCTTTGCAAAGCAGGTGAAGGTGTTGGAAGGCCTCTATCAAAAGAGGGGGACTGTACCTGCCAGCAGCATGCTTGCTAATATTAGCCGCTGGCAAGCTACATTCAAGAATGAGCTGTTTTGTGGACCTAGCCTCAATGTGAGGACAGGACTTCAGAGTGCTGCTGCTTGCCATCAGCTAGCAAATATGGAGTTATTTACTGACAGCTAGCTTAACGTTAGCTAAGCGTAAGCGAGAGTGGGTGTGTGTGCGTGACTTGAGTAATACTTTTACTTGACTTGTATTACTTTCTGATAAGTAGCCAAATATGTAATGAGTGGGCTAATTACTGACAAGTATTGCTGCTCTTCATTTTCTTTCACATCATGAAATATTTAGATTTGTGTAAGGTGACCTTGTTCTGTAGCCAGTTGTGACTGGATATGTTACTCTCCCTTTCAGGTTGACATTAAACGATCCATAACATGCAGCACCAACTGTAACGCAGACATCACCTGCCTCAGGCAGGCAAAGAAGGAAGCATTCGCTAACCGTTTTGCAGAGCAGGTACAGGGTATTTCCTGGTAGCCACTTCACTATTTCCAACTGTTTGCCTGACTGTTGCACACATGCACTGCAGCAAAAGTGAAAAAAGCGTCTCATATTGAAGCTCTCGGGTGTTTAATATAGAGCCGAATCGAAAACTGAATGCTGACAGCACTCGTGTGCCATGGATATACATAAAAACTAAAGGCAGGCTATTTGTGTTGAGTTTATTGGATGTTGTGGGGAGTTCTGGCTCATGACTGAATGGTGGCGCTCAGCTACAGGTCACATGGTGTGGGAGTCCAAGGTCGGCAGGGTCACTTCCTGTTCCCTTTAAAGAGGTGCAGAGCTTTAGCTGGGGACAAAAGAGAGCACGGAAGTACTTCTGTAGCACGAAGGATAGAAAGAGTCTTTTCAGTGGACCACAGAGCCTGACCTTTTCATTCACAGAGGAATTTAACTTTCCTCAGAACTCGCCTGCTTCGGAAGTACAGCACTCCACCTCCACCTTGTGCTGTGTTTTCATGCTAATCCCAAACAGGTTTCTTGCCCAGATATGTTGTATATGTTGTTCTCCGTTGAATAACACTTAAAAAGAGAATCCAGGGTTACATACAAAAGACTCAGATTAGTGTTTAACCTCTACTGACTGGTGACTCTGTTCAGCTCTGAGGACGATCAGCGCGTAGATGAAATTACATATCTGCTGAAAATGGTCAAATCAACATTTGAGTCCACTCACCACACTCACCTTGTGAGCGTGACTATGCCCCTGTTCATGTTTTAGCTCAATCCCTTCCACCTTTAAAGATCACAAGTCTTTTAACCTGTGCTTATTCCTAAAATTATCCTAAAACACCTATCCCAGTCTAGCTGAGTAAATTCAAAGCTGTTAATGAACCATTTGTCTGGAGTAGAGGGAAGGTTTTGGTGTGTTTTGAAAGGTTATAAGCTGTTTTTTTCCAAGATGTCAGAGGCTCTGTAATTAATCTACAGGAGCTTGAGCACATAGTTATTAATGTTTCTCGCCAAAGATATTATATTTCTTTATTTCCTTATTAACACTTACTTAGTCAAAAACAAGTGCTTAGCTGCCGATTCAAAGAGCCAAACACATAAGACTACATAAACGTGCATCATTTCCTGAATTAAACTGTACATTGCTGGACCTCCTTGGCTACATGATGCATCAATCATCAGGAGGCTGGCATGAAAGTGGCTCAGGAGAGAGGAGAAAGAAAGGAAGAGTGGGTCACTTGTCTAGATCACTCATTGATCACTCATTGGCTGTTGTCGGTCAGTCAAACAGCCTTCATCTCAGGATCCCTGGTGTAGAGAGGTAACGGAGTCTTTTTACAGATGAAAGCATGAAAACGCATCCGTGGTTGCAGCTTTTTGCCTTTTTGTCACGACCATCAGAGAAGGTTGATTTAAGCATGTTGTCATTTTTACCGAACATCTCAATTCAGCCATTCTGCTTACTTTAGCCAACTCTGAGAATTATCAAGCTCCCCTCCCCCCGTCCCGCCTACCTCTTGAGTCTACTAATGGCAGCCCCCGGGACAGCTTTGGCTACATTTAACGCAGAATGTAAATCTACTGAGCTATAGGGTCCCTCATTAAACAAGATGCTGCTTTACGGTTCTCTGCGAAGCTCAACTTTCTTTTATGGATTATATGAAGAACATGTCATTGTCGGTCCATTTTGATTGAGCGCTGCATTTATACTCCTGAGCTCTGAACTCCCCCGTTTTAATTCATCATCTATAATTTGACAACGATAGGACTCTCTAAAGCCAGGCCGCGCAACTAACGACAAAGGCAGAATTCTCATAATTGGCAGAAATTGTTTGTTTTGTGTTTGTGTGTGCGTGCACATGCATGTTTGCGTTTATGCAGCACAGACCCCTTTGGTTGCCCACGTAGATGACTCCACGTGCTTTCGGATAAATTGGCACCAAGTATAATCAGAACCAACGACCCCCGGCCTCCCACCCAACAGCCCCGATTTTCTGCTCGCATTTACGGCCTCGAGCTCAGGTACAGATATTTATGATGGCAGTAAAGTGGGCTGCTGTAGTTAATCTCTTAATGACGTCTCCTTTCCTCTGCCACCAGTGAGTCTGGGTTCGGGCCACGGGGACCGATCGCTGGAGACAGGATGGGGGGGGGGACAGGCTCGGTTTTTTGGGGATGCGATTCCTGGAGAGCGGGGGCTTGAGACTTACCTGCTTTAGAGGGTGGTGTGTGGCGCAAACTGACATGGCATATTAACAGGCGTGAGATGGGGGGGGGATTTCACTAATGGGAAACAAATGTGCCACACTTCTCAGCTCCTGTCACTTTCTATCAGCGCGTTGCTTGCCCTGTTTTTTTTTTTTAAATAACTCTTGACACTTTGCATAAACCCTTTTGAAAATGCTGCTTTCAATAATATTGACTCGTCAAACTGTGCCGTCAGTTTTTGCATACACGCACATGTGCAGGTGTGAGTGTGCGGTCATGCTATTTATGTTCACATGAGGGGATTTTTTTTTGTGTGTGTGTTTATAAGGCCGCCGGCTACCGTATGGAACTTTATTTAAAGATACAGTATCATCTGCCACCGGTGCCACTGGTGCACGCCGAGCCGAACAGTTACCGCCCTTTTCCCTCTCTCTCGTCTCCACTGTCCATCTTCCCTCCTCCTTCCTCCTCTCCTCTCCTGGTTGCAGTCGTATTTGTGTGCCTTGGGAAGATTACAAAGAGGTGCTTTGTGAGGGGATGCAGCTGCTGAAATTCGACTAGATCCAGCTGAAGAGAGAAGGGAGCAGGTGGGTCAACAACGCCACCCTGCTGTTCCCAGAATATCAGGCTGCAGAGCTGTGCCTCCCTCCCCCACCCACACACACACACACACACATGCAAACACACACACACACATGCGCACATATCCTTCAGAGCACCCCTACCCCACCCCGACAAGCACACAAACAAACATTATACCATGTCAAAATACGAACAGAGTAACACCCACAAAACAGAAATACGGCAATATGCACATGTCAAAGGACTGCCTCAGTGGAAATACTGCCCACTCAAACAAGTGTGCATCACTGGAATCATTCATATGGTGGGAGAATGTTGGCAGAAGTTAGAAAACGCAACACAAATAATTACAACAACACACAAACACAGCCCAAAGTGCTGCCTCTCAAAAGGCCCGATACCGAGTCGAGCCACGTTTTTTACGACTCCGTGAACGAGGTCAGTCGAAAGCGCTGCAGAGGAAGATCCTGTCAGCTCTGTGAAGTGGAGATGTTAACAGGTCGGGGTGCTGCCAGAATGCTGGATTTCTGCATTGCAGCGGGGACATTGGTAAGATGACCCTCATCCGGCTTTGTGCGGCTCAAAAAAGGAAGGTGGCAGGAGACGGAATGAAAGAGAGGAGAGGAAGTCCTGCAGGCGAGTGCTCGGATAAGATGTCACACCATCCTCTCTGCGGGGGGACGCCGTGCTGGAAACAACGTGGCATAGAATGCAAAAGATACACAGATTGGTTTATTAGATTCATGTTTGAATCCACAAGAAAACACGATGATACTCTAGAACTGTAGACACACTGGAGTATTATTGAAGCAGAAAAATGAAAAGCGATGTTCCCAATTTGCTTTATCATCTCCATCTTTCCTCCTAATCGGCTCCAGACGAGCCGCTTTTTTGTTTTTTTATTTTTAATTTTTAAAAACAGACTCATTCTCTGTGGAGACAACAACCAAAATATGGATGAATGTTGTATTAACTTTGCATGTGTTTCCTCTCTGCCGTCATATTCCATAAACAAGCTTTTTGATAATCATAAAAGCAATATGCTAAAGGGATGCGAAGGAGTCGGACAGTGCGGGAAGCCGTGGGCTTTGTGAACTATTCCTCTGCTTTCTTTTTTTTTTCCCCCTGAAGTCTCTCTGTGTCCTTAACGAAAGTTTTGACGCACATGGCTCCCTCCCCCACACCTCGGCACACCCATCCCCCCCTTCGCTGGAGCAATAATTCGGCCTCGTTAATAATAAGTCCTTCTGTCCTACCCCGAAAATGCTTGAATGTCATTTTCATACATGCTACGCCCCCCCACGGGGTCGTTCCCCTGAAAGAGCCCACTGTCCCACACACTTAGTATTCCTGCCTTGAGATACTTGCAGACATCTCTAAAAGTCCTGCGATTGGCGGACAAACACCGATTGTACTCCATCGCTCTTGAGCGAAAACAGCCTTTATCAATGTTTTAACAGGAACGTCACTCCTGATTCCTGAGAGTTCTGCTTTCATGTGGGACTTAACAGAGTGCGCGTCATGCTTTCTTTATTGCTTTCTCAGAACGTGTCATACTTCCTTTCTGTCTCGACTGCGTTGCCCTTTGATGACGTGTTTGTCTCTTGTTTGACAGTGTGTCACCAGAATCATCTCTTCCTTCCATCATTTCTGAATGGCTTCGATTTGTTTAGCAGGTCAGCTCTCCTCCAGTATTCCTGTGGCTGCAGATCTGTTGCGATGGCGACTTCAGCGACGTGATATCAGTCCCATCGCCTCGCTGTCACTGGCAACCCCGCTGGGCTTCTTCTCCCCAGACGGGCCCGGCTGCCTTCTGCACCAGAGGGAAGAAACGGTTCCCGCTCTTCGCAGTGACCATGGGTGGAGGGGGAGTTATTTTTCATTTTCCTATCTGTCGCCCCGGTTCATCTGATACAGTAGAAAAACACATTCTGGGTCCCTTTCACTCGCTCACTCGCTCAGATTACAGTTTGTGTGGAAGTGTTAGGGAGATCATCATTAGAAGGTGGATGCAGACTTGCAGCCATCTGGAGCTCCATCCCTCCACATGTTTCGGAGTGTGGGAAGCTGTAAGAACGTGTCACTGGTCTATATCAAATCGCTCAATATTTCATCAACTGCGCTCACTCGTGGGTGTGTGGAAGTTATTGTTTGAGTGGTTTTCCTTTTCTTTTTTTTTCTTTTTTTTTCTTGTGGCCAATTACTCTCCCATCACTGTCATTTACATTCATTTTCATCAATTCATTTGTCATGTAAAATTTGTCTAAGCCATGCGATACGCGTCCAACCCCACGTTTCTGTCAAAATGAAGCCACATGTTGCCGTCATGGCCCCGACGAGATGCTTTTAGCTTAGCGCTGTGTCATCCTAAAACCAACTCTGGGGTGACTGCATCTCGCTACTCCTCCATATCTTCGCTTTGGGGAGAGTAATGGTCTCCACATTGCCTAGTGGAGCGTCATGCCTGATCGCCGCCATTCTCACATCTGCTTCCTGGAACAGCGGCGGGGAAGTCTCCAAAGAGCTCCCAGCGGAGCGTGGGGCATGTGTGCTCACATAGGAGGCGAGAGTTTGAGACAGGGGCTTGCCGGCGTGGTTTATTTTCAAAGGGTAGTGCTGAGAATGTGTTGAGAGGTTGAGGAGTTGAGAGAGCTCTCCGTGCTCTGGTTTGGGTTTCACCTTCCCTGGGACACAGCTGGGGGGGGGGAGACTTGGGTTAGGAGCTGCGTCTGCAAGGGTTTTGTGTTTAGACAACATCACAAACAAGGCAGAAGATGATTTTCTGTGTGTGCACGTGTGACAGAGGGATGACAGCGTCCAGTCTGGCACTAGGAAATGGTTAACTACTCTTTTTTTTGCACTTAAGTCTCATGTGAGGGGAAAAAAAAAACATGCAAACAACCAAACTGAACTCCAGTAGAACAGGGAAGTGCCAGTCCGAGCTAACTGTCATATCTGCGCCGGTCATTTCCCTATTTCTCAGCAGACACACCAACACATGTAGCGATAGGCATCGCGCCAAGTGGGCCACTTTGCATTAAAAAAAAGGGCCTGGGACAAAAATGACAAATGTGCAGGAGCTGAACTGAGCTTATTTGGTTATTCAAAGCTAGCACTCTCTCTTTTCTGGCCTACATCATGCTGCATGTTTTCCAGCTGCCATGGCAAACTGGGAAGTTTTGAATGCAAAATAAGATGCAAAAGTTGGAATTTGCATTTACTGTACAGGACAGTTTCAACCGGGGCAGCGGAGCTCGCTTCGGATGCTCTCTTTAGCGCGGGGCGTTTTAAAGCGTTTCGTGTCTAGCTAACTGCTCAAAGCGCTTCTGAAGTGGAGCACGGCTAACTAAGCATATGACGTCATAAAGATGCACTGATGTAAGCTGGAAGAGGCACGTGTATGTAAAACGTACCTGTCAATCAAGCAAATCTACCCTTTGCAAATATTGTCTCTATTGAAATTTCCTGTGTTAGCAGTGGCGGACTCGCGATGTTTGAGGGGCAGGGGCGAAAAAAAGAATTCAAAGGGCACCAGCAGGCAGAAAGTCGTGATATATTTATCACGTTTTGTCCACTCGAGGGTTACCTTAGAGGGCACATAATAGCATAATCATCCAATGCCAGCAAGGAGAGTTCCTTCCTGGCCATTATGTCTAATGAGAAAAACAATAAATACTTTGAATACAGGTTTAAATTTGAGGTGTGTTCCGCTCATGCAGATCATGAAAATATGGTAGCCAGATACATGTGCAAATGTTTATTTAAATCGTCAGTTACATGTACAGTTGGAGTCTGTCGTGGCTCATGCAACTGTATCTCCTTTCCATTTCCATCTGAAAGTGTGTCGCATGCTCACCAAGCACAACAGTTGGATGGTATCTCTACTCGCCGTTATGCACTCATGTCTTGGTGTCGTCGTCTGGCACTCAGTGCTATCATCCCTTCTGGTTGCGATCACTATTATTCTTTATCCTCACTTTGATTTCTCCACCATAAAACTCCCATTTTACACCCACCTCCCCAGTGCGCTGTGTCACACTATACCGTACACCTAGAATGCAAATAGGAAAGCAGACAGACGGCATGTCTGGATTTTCTTTTTCTTTTTTTTCAAGCAATTCTTATGATTTCTCTGCACTGGCTGCCAAACAGCGAGGCTGCCACAGTCCTGCTGCTGCCGCTGCTGCTGCCGGTGTTTTTTCGATCAGACTGGTGTGGACCTGGGAAGCAGAGCATGTGCCACAGCGGACTTCAGGTGCCAAGAATATAATTTTCCTTAAGTGCTTACAACTGTAAAAACCAAAGTTGATTCCCCGAGACTGAAAGTAATTACAGGCCGTTTAAATTGGAGAAAAAGGCGAAGCGGTGAGCTCTTTAGTTTTCGCAGAACTCAAGAAAACATAATGTGGTCTGTCTAATATCTGTTTTATTTGACTGTTTTAACATGCGAGTTGGTAATTTATATTGGCTGCGTATGATTCCTCTAGAGGAAATGCCACTGGCTGTGGTTAACCCGATGACTATAAATTGTTGAAGACATATTGGGCTTTCATATCAATACTAATATATGTCATCTGGAATGAAACAGACAGTCGTATCTAGTCTCTAACATCTACACTGATTACCCTTCCACCGGCATTACCGGCGACGCGTGATCGACTGTCTTATCTTGAATGCCGAGATGCTGGTTTGCGTCAACAGGCGGACTTGAACTTGGCCGTGGGATGCGCCGAGCGTATCCTGTATCTGTTGTGGCGGAGCAGTGGGGGCTCCACTTGGCCTGCGAGAGCGTGACGGTGCACCTGTCAGAGAGGAAGGCCTGGCTAATCACTGTAAGCTGGCCGCAGAGTGAACATGTGTGCTGGGGAGACCCTCAGGCCAAGAGAGGGGGAGGAGGAGGAGGAGGGGAGGGCACGCCTGACCCAAATTGCTTTAATAAAAAAAAAAAAAAAAAACAAGGAGGATGCGGATGGAGAATTCCCCAGATCACCCCCCCACCTTCCCCCTCGCTCTCACCACTCCTCTGGTCTTCCCCTTTTCCCTCACACTCCTCTCATCTTCGGACATCAGAACATTCTCCCTGTTTTCATTGTTAAATCATCCGGCTATTGACACAGTGATTGCTCATGATCGCTGACTCATCTCTTCTGTGGAACCCGCCTTCCTGGGAGTATCTGGCCTGCCATTGGCTCCCTGAGGTCTGATAGCGTAGAGACAACTTCTCATCTCTCTCTCTCTCTCTCTCTCTCTTTCTCTCTCTCTCTCTCTCTCTCTCTCTCTCTCTCTCTCTCTCTCTCTATGTTGAACTGTTCTCTGGGAAAAGCAGATCAGCGCTCCGCCGAGATTCCAGAGGATACGCTCTCCGGTTCTGTTGACGAAGGGTGAGGTTCTTCTTCTCCTTCTCCACCTCTCGAGGCAGGACCACACAGCGTGTGAAAATCTGGGCCGCAGACACACCTCGGTTTCCATGCGCAATAAACCATACGTACATGCTTTCCCCACAACAAATGACTTCACACCACAGTTTGGGAGATGCACAGTCATCCTCGCTCTGTTGGAGGAATAACTCAGGGTCAGCTTGTGCATAACTCTGGAAACAGATAATCATTGAATATGGTCAGCAGTGGCGCAGTGGGAGCAAACAGATTAGCACGTTGTTCGCTCAGTCTGCCAGGTCAAAGGAAACTTTTCAATTAACGTCAGATCTCGAAAGAGTACCTGAATGCAGCCTCGTTTCTGGTCGCACGTCTTTTTTTTTTTTGATTTACTGTCAGTTCCTGGAAGGCTCTAAATGCATTGAGTTTGGCCAGTCAGGGTCAGATTTGATTTAGTAGACCCGCTTTGTGTTTGCGTGTGTCTGTTATGACTAAATGCGTTTGGCCGGCGCATCCGAAATGTTTCATGTTTGTCAGTAATCATCGGAATTGGCCACCGTGACATTCCTGGAGAAGTCAAACCCTAGTTTTCATTGCACTAATGCCTCTGCATTTTCCACATCATTCATTTCCGTCGGAGGTCTCTGACTGCCAAAGCAGCCCTGATTTGTGCTACATGCCAAATAAATAATCTTATGTAATGGAATAAAATATATATTTAAAATAATTGATCGTGAGTATTTAAAGACAGAGTGAGAAGACAACTCTCTCACAAGGCTGCAGAGATCACTGGGCCATCTCTGATACTTTAAAGGAGTCATCACCCGGAATTCGCAATTTCTCTTGTTAAAACATGCATATTGGTGTTGGACCTCAGTTGAAACTTGCCTGAAAAGCTGGAGTTTGAAAGTGGCTCAGTTTTTTCGCTTTGGCTCTTTTTCCAAACAGGAATAGCGCACAAGGGTGCTCATTCCTAAAACACGAGATTTTGACTCTGCTCCTGTGGTGACGTTACCACAGGAGGCTACTTGCATAAGCCTGCATAAGCATCGGCTCACAGCCGTCCTCAGCCAGACTTTCTGAGTGAGTACGCCGAATCTGCCTATTTCTCTGTCATTTTCACGCCATACATCGTGACCACCAGCATTAAAACTCAGGTCTTACATGTAAAACACGAATGTGAAAAGTAAGAAGAAAAAAAAAAAAAATTTACCAATCAGAGACATCCTGCTGTAAACGTGTCTCTTCCACCGTCTCTGCCTCTTCGCTCTCCCGTTCGGGTTCCGACTCCGGCATAAGTTTCGTCAGTTAGTGAGTGCGCCATGACACGGGGCTGTTTATGTTTTGGAGTCTGTGTGCATGCAGGCTAGCCCCCAATCTCGCGTAAGAAAGTCGCGGTATGAAAAAGTGTCAGAACAAGCTCTATGTTTGATTTTCTTTTTCTTTTTTTTTTCTAATAAGTTTTAAGAATTGATCCAAAGCGATCCAAGGGGGACTGGATACGTAAAAAAACAGGTGATGATTCCTTTAAAAACGATTACTTCTTAAAAGCACTATAAGGAGACCATCAGTAAGAAGAAGGCTATTTCTGTATATTAAATGTAATTATTGTTATTGTCTGTCACTGGGTAAGACTCCAACTTATCCAGGTTGTATGAGTCACATGATTAAAAATGTTTTTTGTGGTGGAGTGCTGAGGCTGGAATGAGGAAAGACGGTGCTCTGTAGTGTGGCGGTACTTTGATTTGCCATCATCGTATTACATTTATTGACACTTCCTCATACCAGAACGACTGAATGGGTTGAATGCCAGTCACTGCCAAAATGACATGACTTTAACAGCGTACCAGTGACAGGAGCACCAACTTCTATCATAAGGCTCACTGCTTGGTTAGATTTAGGACAACATTGTGGTTCGGGTTATAATAACGATGCTACTTATGTAACTTCAGCCATGAACATACCTACATAACTTTGGTTACATTCACATCCGTCGTAAGGGAAGTAAAAATTCTGAACTATTCACTTCCAGTTATTACATGAGATGTACAATATGGCCATTCCAGAGAAGCAGTGTTTCATATCTGCCAGCCGGATGGTCTTTTGTTTACGATGCTCACAAGTTAACACCTTCCCCAAAATCTGAAGGAGCGGGACCTTATGTGGACACTAATCCATTACAAAAATGCCATCAAGAGGAGTTTTGTGTCCCCAGTGTGCAGCTGGTAACCAATCTTTTCAACAGATCCCTCCTAAACATTGGGAGTCGGACTGGGCATTAAACATGCAGAGAAGTGCTTGCTGTCTACAGCTTGTCAATGTGCTTCCACTTATATCCACCACCACCACCTCCTCCTCCGTTCTCTCTTGTCTTCCTCTCCTCTCCCTCTATCTCTTCTCACCCTGTCTCTCCCCCCGGGGGAAAGAGTTTGAAGTGGCATTTTCTTGGGCTTTGTTTCCTAAATGGTTTTGTTGTGTCTAGAGTCTGGGCTTTGGCAGGGCCCTGGATGCAGGGCTGAAACTTAATCTAACGCTGCGCTCGCCACACCGCAAGAGGTGGTTTTTTGGGATCCTCTTAGTGGCTGCTGGCTGCTTTATTCTGGAATCTACAGGCTCCCTACTGAGGGCGATGGCTTCCCATCATGGGAACATGGTTTGTTGCCAGCCACTTCCCTCTTTGGTCTAACTGTTGGTCAAATACACTTGAGCTGATACTCTTATTTTATACTTTTTTATAGAGCTAGATAGCAAAATAACATTTATTTTCACCGTAGCAGCAGCAAAAAAACATAAACGTATATTATATATAGGCTACACCAATTCAGAGCCCCCTGTCAGGGCCGAGTCAGCTACTATGATCACTGACTGCACAACTAACCGAGCTAACTCAGCTACAGTGAGCAGCCACAGTTACACTGGTGGTATATTCCTCTTCTTTTTGTCTGGAGCGTGAGTTCAACAGGTGGCCAATATTGCACCTTTAAAAGAAGCCACTTCCTCCTTTTTTCCAAAGGAGTAGATTATTTTTATTTTCAGTAAACATGCCATACAGTGCTGCCTTTTGATGCCAGAGATACATTCTTGTGCTGTTAACATTACATGCTTTTCCATGGTGGCAATCAAAATGTTGCATAATAGATTTGGTTCTTGGATGAGGTGTAAAAGTTTGTGTACAAATAAAAACTGAATCCAACAAGGTGTAATGGCAGCAGACTTAGCTAAATATTCATGACCTACATGAAGCATGCGACTAAAACATCCACTGAAGAGATGATAAGTGACAGAAAACAAAGATCAGATCAGAGTTAACACAAGTGTCATATGTCCATCATTTGACTTTTGACCGGTGCTCTTTTAATGTTTTTTATCTTGCCTTCTTCTGCTATAGACGAATGGCATCTGCCTGAATTAGCGTTGTTTTTCCTGATATGGTCATCTCCTGATATTCACAATGACAGTGGATGGAGTCTAACATCAATTTGCATTTTCTTCTGCCAATTTTCTTGAAATTCAGATGACAATTTGTGCAGAATTTGGATGGGAACCTGATTATTGACATTTTGTAGAGGTGTGTTATGATTACAAGACTCCCGGACACAAATGAAACTCCTCCAGTTTGTAACTGTGTTATTCACGAGGAGGCGGTGGGCTCAGCTCCGATTACATCAGTTACAACGAATGCCAACTGTGACAGGACATAATGGCAAAGAAATACAAATCAAAGCACAACATCTTCTCCTACAACAACTGCCAACCCTTATGTCTATTCTGAATTCAGAATTTTCTCAAAATATGATTATAGAGCTTCCAGCAGAACTTCTTGGGTTGACTGAGTGATTTATTGTGACATACGGAGGCTGTGTGGGACAAACTGAGCATCCTTATGAAGAGCAGAGAGATTATTTCGAAATGGATTTAGACATTTCTGTAGATGTTTTGTCACTTTTTTCACAGTGAAAACTGATTCAGTCAAGTTGACCGTAGGACACACTTTTTTCAGCCGTCTTTCAAGTCTACAGAGGATCAGTTTTGATACTAAAAATATAGATTTCAGGATGAAGTATCACATTAACAGCAACTGAAACTGACAAACAGTGCTGCTGTAGCAGCTGCTGCTACTGTAGCGTTCTCTGTCTACCTGTCAGGCCTCCACACACACACACACACACACACACACACACACACACACACACACACACACACACACACACACACAGAGAATACCATGGGTCCCCTGGCCTGGCTGGGCTGTGCGTAGCTTGTAACCCAAGTGTTTTATTAGCAACTGGTCCAACACAGCTAATTGCTTCCTGAGGGAGCCGCCTCCCTTCGGTCCATGACTGATTAACGGCCCACATTATGTGTCTCGACAACTTTGACAATCTTTTTTTTTTTTTCCTTTTTGGTCGCAAAACTTTTTATTACACTGCACTGCCACAAATCTCCAGTGTAAATCTCCCCGAAAACCAGTTTTTCATTGTGAGGTCGTTAAAGCATTCTGAACCCTTTTTTTCAGTAATTAATGTTTATTAATATGATTTAATGATTTTTTTTCTAAATGGTTTTAATGCTCAGACATATGTTTGATATTTTCAAATCATTAAAAATGACTTTGTCCTAGTAGAGATGATGAAATTCGCATTTATCTTGTTCAGTTTGCTGCTGTGGCCCTTCAGTCAACATTGGTAGGGGACCAAATCTGAAAAATAATAATTTTCTGCCATTTTCAAATCATTGCCATTTTTGGATTCATTCGCTTGTTAATGCACGGAATGTATGCTAGCTAGCTAACATTCAGACAGTGATTTAGCTTAACATTGTGAAATGATAACATCCATAAAATGAGTCTTTTCATTGCACTTTACAAAAACAATCACAACTAACAGTGATATTACTTGTGTTACTTTCTAGTTTTCTACTTTTAAGATATTTGAAAACAAGAAAATATAGCGAAAGTACAGTGTTTGATTTTGATATCACTTACCGAGAGCAGTTGAGGAACAGCTGCTGCTGCTGCAGCTCTTTGTGTGGTTTGATCGACTGGTGATGCCACAAAACCACACAAAGAGCTGCTGTACAGTGTGATATTGGAACTGGTCGCTGACAGTAATGGCAATTTTCTAAGTTAACTCTCCTAAGTACTTATGATTGTGATTCAATTTGCTATTTGAATGGTTGTGCAAGGATGTCTGTCAAAGCATAGCATTTCTTTTATTATTATTTATATCTTGTACATCAAAACACAACCACAAACTCAGACCTAAATGCCTGAATAGGTTGATCGCCAGTGACTCCCCAAACAACATATATCATCGTCCCCTCACAGACACATCAGAGCTTAATTGTACACTCACAGTTTGCTAATGTTTACGCAGGAAAGCTATGTCACTGTGGTTTGGCTTAAACTTCAGTTAGGTAATGTATGTGACGTAACTAAAATGTAAGTAAAAAATAACTCAGCACTGCATTTCCCATGTAGACTTTCCGCTTTTTAACCTACTTTGCCTGACTTCCTTCTTTGCTGCTGTAATAATTACTGCGGCCATTAGAGGTCGCTGCCTAACGAGAAATCTATATCTGGGTCATGATAAGTTGCTTGTGTGTTTGAGCATTTAAGCATTAAGAGGGATGTGTCTCACTGCTTTAATCCATTTTTTTTTAATCTTTTAGTAAATTTTCTTGTAACTAAGAAACTGAGAGCAGGTCAGCGTCACTGTGCAGAAGCCTGCTTTTATAGTCATTTGCTAAAATTGTAAAAAATTTCTCCATTTGTCGCTGAAGATCTGATTTTATTTGTTACATCGCAAGTGGTCTGAAAGCCAATCGTGGTCCAATATTCAGCATACACAGTGCACAAACACCGAGAATGGACTTTACAGTGAAGTAGGAGACATCTTGTGTCCAGCAGTTAAACTTTTATGAGGGAGGAGGAGTAGATGCCATTGAAAACATTCTAATGTGGGTATTGTATAGTTTTTTTTTTCCCCCATGTCTGACACACACAGAGAATTTTTATGCCTGCCTTCACACAAGTGCGGAGAGGATCTCTGATCTCCTTTGTCACGATCTCCTTGTTTGAGAAGACTTCACATGTCCTATAAATATTCCGCCGTGTGTGTTTCTTGTTTCACAAACAAATCTGGGTCATTCAGCTGTAATCTGGTCATAATCACATTTGTCGCTTATTTCTCTCGCAGGCCTTTCATCTCGCTTTTTTACTGAATTTAATTACTTCCCAACATTAAAACCACTTGCCTAAGCCTATTAGTTTCAACACATTTCATGCTGTCTTCTCCTGCTCTGTGAGTGTATCGATGGGTGGGTTGAATCCCGTCACATACGTGCAACACACATGATGTAGGCATTCATCACAGACCGAAAAAACAGGCATCATCTGGTTTTTGACCTGTTAACTCCCAGAAGGAAAATACTGAATATATGATCAGGACTTCTGAGTGGGTGGACATCAGGCTCTGCGGCTGCTGAGAAATTTCCCTCCATTTGTTGACTCTCTGTCTTGGTGCAGATATTTAAAAAAAAAAAAGCTTTTCATCCATTCATAGACTTAATAAGAAATTCTGAATATGGGCGCATGAGAAGCAGTCGCCGGGTTTCCGGGCTCTTCTCCTTGCATGCTCTTGTCTCATAAGTGTCTTTGATGATGCCGTTGGGAGCGACGAGCAGATGGGTTTCAAAAGGCTGTTTTCCCAAACAGGATATAGACGATGTGTAGGCCCGCTCTCTGGAGCAGGGATCAAATGGTGCTCTTCCACCCCCCGCTGCTCCCTCCGACCTCCGCAGGGTGGGGTCCTAGATGGACGGCCTGAGGAAGAGGAGGTCGTTCTCGAGTGTGTCCAAGGTCGTATTGTCACACGTGCAGCATCATCACTTCCTGCGAGTCATATGGAAATCATGTCATTTCTACTTCTCTGATAATGGGGTTGAATCAGTCTTTTGTCTCAGCTCTCATGCTTAAATCAATCTCTCCCCGTCGTTCAGCACCTCGTTTTGACCCCAGGATACAGCACTCTTTAATTACTGTCACAGTTGCATATATAATGGTGGATTAGGGCCCTGAAACCATGTTCAGGCAAACTGTGGTAAAAAATGCATACTTCATGGTTTGGGCTTGGAAGAACCCCTCCTGCGCCTCTTCTCAGAAGTCCAGAGCCGACATCAAGTACGGAAATACCTTATTGACATGGATTTGTTTTGTACCGTTCCTTTTCAACATTTTTCCTCCACTAACGTGTCAGCATCGGGGACATCTGTCTCCAAGCGGACTCGTCTGATGGATCTGTCTTCTGCGGCGGCGCTCACACGTGTTTCCACGTATGCGCAGCTGTTACTGAGCGGAAGACGACGGCACCAGAACTTGGCGCTGATGGCGGCGCGGGGCCGAGGCGACTCGGGGCCGCGGCCGAGTGGGCAAAGCAGCTGGAACACGGTTGACAGGAGGGTGATGGGGCCAGGGCGGTGGGGGGTGGGGGAGGGGGAGGAGGAGGAGTCATTTTCGCATTAGCAGAATCACATTTTGAGAAAGATGCAGCATTCCAGGACCTCTTTATTTGATTAGCCGTAATGTCATAAATGCAAGAATGTACTCTGATAAATGGCAAAAGTAGCTGATGAATTAGTTATTCCCGTCAGCAAATACCCACGCTGGCCTGCCCTCCCCGTCCTCGTCCCACGGGCCACATTGCCTCCTCAATCTGCAATATGGAGCATAATTATCCTAATTTCTCTCAATTGCATTAGCGAGGGGCCTGGAGGAAAGAAAGGCTGTCTTTCTAAGCAGGAGCCTCGGCTATGCAGTCAGCCTCCCTGCACCTCCGAGAGCGAGTACAGGGGGAGGCAACATGACCCCTGCTCACCCCCCCACCACCACACACACCGCCCCTCCCCTCCTCATTTGACTCGCTCTCCTCCTTCGCTCCCTTCAGCTCTCGTCCCTCTTTTCTCTCATTCCATATTTTCCTCCCACGTCGATTTGCTTTATCTGATAGCAGGCTGAAACCTCCAGAAAACACTGAAAATGCTTCCTACTGCTTGTAGAATCTGAAAAGTTTGTCTTTTCATTTTTCTTTCCCTCCAGCAAGTTGGGGTTTTGAGTCCTGTGAGTCACCATGTGTGAAAATTGTGCAACGTAAGTGGCGTGAGTGAATGTATGTAAGTAAAAAAGTTGTTTCAGCCCAGCGCAGGCTCATTTCCTAAACCTAACCAAGTAGTTTTAGTGCCAAAACCCGACCAGGTTCCGAACTTTGTGCAATGTAAATAACAGCCCAAAAGTCACGTCACAATACAGATCATTCTCACTTTCAGCACGTCAGATATGGCAGCTCGGTCAGTCGCTCTCTATACTATGGCGGTAGCGGGGCAGAGGTAACTACAGCGTCAAATCTAGAAGCGTGAGGCCACAGACCCTGTCACCACACTTTTATTTTCAACATCTGCACACATGTTGCATATTTATTTCTGTCAACTTGACCTGCACATGCAAAACCAAGCACAGCCTCATCTGTTGAAGCCAAAGGCCACTTACAAAGCTGCCATATTTGATGAGTCGGGAGAGACAACTTCAGTACTTAATCGTAAAAAAAAAAGCAGAATATCAAGAGGAGTTTGCTCGTAGATATGATACATGAATTGCTTTAATCAGCTCAGAGGGTGAGGTTTTTTTTTTCTAGATTTAGTTTTAAAGACGACCTGGTTCAGTGTTGGACACTGAGTTTATTTGACATTTATGTAACAACATTAACTCAAAGAGCGGAAAAGCGAGTTTATTTTCATGTTGTCAGTAATGAGGACTATTCCTGCTTTATCGTCTTTTGTTTTTTTTCCGCCTGACAACGTTTCACTCGATAAATATTTCTACAGCGTGTTAAAAAACGGTAACTGCTGCCTGTTTGACCCAACAGAATGACTCGTTCTGTGTTTCCTTTCCGAAGCAGAGCCAGTCCTCCGTGACCTGGTCACATCAGAGCGGCCTGGTGGATGAGGGACTCTGGGGGACTTCAGGGTGCTGGTAGTGGGAACGCGGCCTCCGTTATGAAAGACGCCATTGTCCCGTCTGGCTCGCCAACATTGAAAATGAATAAATCAAAGAGGAGAGATCAAGAGTGGAGGGGGGGAGGAGGGGGACGGAGGGAAGGGGAGCAGGGAGGGCTATCTGACATCTGCATTTTTAAACTGGGCATTGAGCTCCGGAGGAATGTTGTTATCATCCACCCTCAACTGCTGGATAATTTGCATTGGATTATAGCATGAACTGAACTGTGATCAGATTTACACCTCCTCTCTGCCCCTGCAATCATGCCTCTCATACACAAATATCTTTGCCGATCTCTTTAGCATCAAGTTTGTATCACCTCTATCCTTGTTTTTGTCAGACAGTAGGATATCTTAATTAATTAATACAACGTTTGTCAGGGAAAACTTTCAGCTAAGGCCCACCACCACAGCACAGTCAGGCACACACGTCTCTTCTTCTGTTGATTTAATTCAGGGATTTGCCTTCACTCCCCTCAAACAGTCCTTGCCCTTGTTATTGACGTTTCATAAGTTGGTTTAGGTGGGATTTTCTGTACAGTGAATCTGGTTTACAAATTAGCACTCCAACCAAAAATAGAAGGGCTTTTCATTGGATAAAAGTGACATGGATTTATTCTTTGAAAATCCAGCTAATGTAATCATCAGAAATCAACTGCTGGAATTTAACCTAAAAAAAAAAATTTAAAAAAGGGACTTTCCTGCCAAATGATCAAAGGGTAAACAAAGTAGGATGGACAGTTTCTTTTTCAGGATAAAAAAAAAGAAAAAGAAAAGAGGATGAGATGAGGGTCGCCACTTTGTGAAACAGGAAACTGTCGGTAAACACAGCTCATTGTGGAAGCGATTGCTGCTTTAGTTTCTTGCTGCTGAATCAGACAGTTTATCATAATTTAATTCAGAAAAAGTATTACACTGTTAAGTTCATTACCTTTATCAGCGTTCAGATTTGAAGAGCCAGACAGGGTACAGTGCAGCATACAGTTAATTATTGCCAGATACTTTTGATACGTTTATCCACTCTATCAGACTTTTACTCAAGTTACATGGGTGACTTACACTTTTTTACCGAAGAGGACGCTCGTTCCGTCTGATATTAAATGGATGAAGTCATCGTTTTGCAACTCAGAATGAAGTTTCAAATCTGGACTTGTCTACTGTTGTGTGCGTCTCCAAACACACTCTTCTGCTCTTGCTCAAGCGGGAGCATGATTATAGCTGCTGTCAGAGTGTGTCAAAGGTTCATCCGTCATCTCTTATCGGAACACCTTTACCTCCTTCATTAACCGTGACGAGCCTGTCTTAATCACAATCCATCAGTCCGTCAGCTTCTGCCTGACCGCCGCTCTCTCAGAACCAGTGCAGACTGGGATACTGCTGGACTCCAGTGACAGCAAGACAGCAGCTGGCTTTCTGATTCAGTTCAACACAGTGGCACTCTGCTGCTGCCTCTCATCCCAGGTGTGTGTGTGTGTGTGTGTGTGTGTGTGTGTGTGTGTGTGTGTGTGTGTGTGTGTGTGTGTGTGTGTGTGTGTGTGTGTGTCTGTGCAGAAATGATGTCCGCACAATGGCCGCCCTGTGTGACCCTGTGCATCTGTGTCTGCCCGGACAAGCCCCACTGTCCCGCTCGCCGCCGGGGCGCTCTCTCTTCGGCGTTGACAGCGTGCTACAGGTGCCCGACACATCTGGCACTTCGCACAACCAAACGCACACATCTGCTGAGGCACTGATGAGTTAAATTAAGAGCAGAACATAACAAATCGCATTCAGTTGTTGAGAAGTGAGAGAAGTTGTTTTTTTTGTGTGTTTTTTTTTTCTTCTTCGCGCAGCCACAAAAACGCTCATTATTTGACCAGGCCACAAGTTCATGACCAGACCTCCACTCATTAATGAAAGTCTGTGTCTGGGGTGGGATTCTGAACAGTCCTCACACTGTTTTTTCATCTAACACACCCCCCCAACCCCACCAACATCTTTCAGTACCAAACACATCCTGCACATAATCAATGCTCTGTCCCACAGAAACCTCTGTTTGCTAACTCTGGACAAGCAAAAAAGTTTGGTTGAAAGGAGCCATTTGTGGACGTTTTTGTAAGCTGAAAGAACATTTGTCATTCGTTTCTTCTGCAGTTGCAGCTCATTTGTGCTTCGGTGTGCAGCTTGCTGTTGAACCCAATTTTCGCTGCAACTTGTAACATAAGACATTTAGTGAGCGCGAGGAGAGAAAAAAAAAAACCCAGACCCGGCTACGCGCTCAGCTATGCAAATAAATCATGTTAGTGTCTGGCAAACAAACCAACAGTGAGCT
The DNA here is from genome assembly GCA_963678695.2 of Diplodus puntazzo. Taxonomy (NCBI): domain Eukaryota; kingdom Metazoa; phylum Chordata; class Actinopteri; order Spariformes; family Sparidae; genus Diplodus; species Diplodus puntazzo. The sequence continues at coordinate 11,725,392 of OZ023174.1, read as the reverse complement.
CATCGGGCTCGTTTTGCCCTACTGGCAAGCAGAGGCAACAGTGTGCAAATACAGGCCAGAGGTTAACCCGCTAGCAGGTGCACTTCCTCCTTCACCTGACTGGATATTTGCATGAGCATCCAAGGAGGAACCATCACCTGTGCCACCTGTCATACTGACCTGTCGAGTTTGTAAAGCTGAAGCTCTTCCTCATCAAGCTGTGAAACTGAATCATTCATGCGTGTTTTTCTACCAGAGTCGTTGCTGGAGAAACTCTTGGTGTCACGGTTTCTGTGATTTATCCCCAGAAAAAAACACCTTTGCGGCGCCTGTAACAGAATCTGTCGTCCCAACTAAGCTGGATTTCCTTGTGGTCTGTGTGAGAGCTGTGTGTGTGTGTGTTATTCAAACTTTAGGTCCAGCAGGTCAGGTCACAGGACATGACAGTTGGCCAGTGGAGAGCAGCCTCCAGGCTAGAGTAGGTCCCCCCCCCCTCCGCCTACCTCTCTCTCTCTCTCTGGGTGGCCTTTGTTTACGAGCTCCAGGAGCAGGTCATCACTGTGCTGAGAACACGGCTGCTACGGGGGGGACTGTTACTGGGTCAGCCCCGGAGCAGCAACCAGGATTTTTATTTTTTTTTCTGTGTTGCGGCTGTGCATGTCTCTACATGTGTGCGCACGCTCTCCTCTGCGTGTTTGTGTGTGCATTGATTCGGACTTCCTGTGTGCAGTGGTGCGGGGGAGCCGAGATTGGGGTGAGGTGACCCTCGACCCCGAACACATGTCCTTGTCTGTCGGCTGATCACCCACACTTCCGCCTGCAGGGGCCTCTCTGCTCCTCTCTCGAGGGGCCTGAGAAGCCTCCCGGCTCATCAGCGCAATCGTGTTGCAACATCATTCTCATCACCGTTGTCGTCTTCATCGTCTCGCAGCTTTTATTTTGGCTTTTTCCCTTTTGCTGAGTTCAGGATCACAGTGAAGAAGGTGCTAGCCAAAATGTTTGTGCCGGACTGTTTTTGTGCGAAAGGAATGAATTTTTAAAAAATCCCAGACGAGTCTAAAGTATCTATATTTGAGAGTGTGAAGCAACACTTTTCTTTGGAACTGCCTTGAACCTGCTTTCTACGCAGCAGTGTGGGTGGGACTGCATTACTAACACTTGCAAGGGCAAAAGTAGCCTCACTTAACTGACAGACTGCTCTTAAAGTTTAACAGAAATGAGGAAAAACATTTTTTTTTTTTTTAAATGGGGGGTCTTTTATCGGTTAAATTTTTTTTTATTATTTCCTTCACAGGCATCAATTGTGTTTTAGACAGGTATACACAAAAAATCTAACAAAAACAGAAAAAAAGCTAAGCACAAAAACAAAATAATGGTAAAAGCTGATTTAAAGTTAACAATTGAGAATACAATAAATTAAAAATAATATTTTTGTCCCCTCATCTCATCTGAGAGATGAGATGAAAATATTTATGTCTAAATATCTACCAACAACATATATGTACAATATATATACTTTTATAGACACATGCCTAAATACGTCGATATATAAAAAATACATTATGTTATCCTATTCCACAATCCTATACCCGCTCCACCACACACGCATGCTAGAAAAGGGTGAATAAATGATTTTTTGACATGGTGAAAACAGAATGTTAGCTTCAGGCCTCTTAGCAGTCAGTCAGCTGACATTTGGGGGGTTTGACACTCTCAGTTGTCGTGGTCCACTACTGAAAAGAGCGCTAACACTCGCTCCAATTCCCCCTTCACAGAATGCCTACAAAGTGTTTGTGGTACCACTAGAAGTTTAAGCCCTCTGTCCTTTTAGAACTTACACATTTTAGGAGCACTTTTCAAGATAATCAACTTTACACAATACATTTTTTAAAAAAATAGGTAAATAAAGTCACAAGCTAGCGCAGGACATTGCTTTGAATGTGAGTTAGCCTAGCTTGCTAATCTTAACAATATTTCCAAAACTTTAGCATCTTACTGCAACCTGCTAACACACAGTGCTGTGTTTGTCTCAAATTGTTGCAAGGAGGAGGTCTAACTTGCGTTAGCTGTCTCTCTGTCGATTACCAATCAGCAGCTGGTAGTCCTGTAACATACATTTCATACATTACCCAGTGAATCATGACACGGGGACAGTGTCAAGGAGTAATGTAGCTACATGCTCAAATAACGGGTGAAAACGAGACGAGAAACAGCTAACATCAGTGGCCAGCTGCGTACGTGCTTCTGCGAATAACAGGCCTGACGTCACATTTCTAGTACCCGCCAACACAAATATTGGGCTAATCAACTTAAGCAGCACAAATTTGGTCAGTTGGAACCAAAAGTTCATGCCCACTGGAGAACACAGAGGCTGGAGCCATAGCAGAAAAATAATCAAATGAGCAGCTACAAAAATCACCAAGTAGGCTAAATACTGCAGAAACAGATTTTGAAGAAACACTGCATTTGAATTTCACTTTGACTTTAAATTGTTACATTATAATTCACATTTTGTTTGCTAAGTTTTCCACCAAGTGCAGCCTTTTTCAAACACCATGAGTACCTCAATCACTGGTGACCTTTTGACCCTCAGCTTCCCTGGGAACACCATGATTCCTGTCCTCTCACTCACAGGGCAGCAGTCACCGGCCCAGGGCAAACCCCTCCACAAGGCTTTCTTTGACAACCACTAATGAGAAGACTATGGTACGGGATCGCAACCAACGTTGAGAGTTTTCGCTTCCTCTACTGCACTCCTTATCAGTGGAGTGAATCAAAAATTATTCAATTATATACATCTCCTCTTCCCGAGGATTATGTCCACTCCCGGTAGTGCACACTATTCGACTAATGTGGTTAAATACAGTTAAATTGTATAATCACAGAGGCTGGAACTAGTGCACTATGCTTGTCAATAAAGGGGCCAGTATGTGTGTTGGCAGTGTGCTCTCCTCCAAGATCCCAATTCCTGTAATTAAATGTCGGGGTCTGCGTTTCGCTTTATTGGATTTATTTCGACTGATTGGTCCTGGCATTGACTGATGGGTAAGACAGAGGTGGTGGTGTGCTGGTGGAGACAGAGACGGGTCCACGTAATGTGTCTGCATGCAATCCTGCTGCAGCTATTTGCCCATTAAGGAACCCTCCTGTAAGTCAAAGGTCAGTAAACATATAATCAGCCATAAACTGATTCACTTCACCCTCTGCTTTTTAAACTAACAACAAACACTAAAGGCCTAAATTAGAGCTGCTTATGTGCGAAGCCAGCATTAGTCTGGTGTGTGTGTGTGTGTGTGTGTGTGTGTGTGTGTGTGTGTGTGTGTGTGTGTGTGTGTGTTTGCAGTGGCGTTGGCTGTGTTTATTTGGTCAGGGGTGTGAGACAGATTAGCTGGTGTGTTACAGGTGCTATAAAAGTTGTTGCTTTGGACACGGCTCATGAACAGTATAATGACTCCAGGCTCATGTTAATCTCACTCCGCCTGGCTCCGTCTCGGGGTGCTGGCCTGTTTTTGCTGCCGGGCTGGGCTCAGGGCTAACAGGCGAGCAGAGACGACGCAGAGAGGAGGAGAGCGTTCCAGCATTACGCCTACCGGCAGAGGCCGGGAAGCAGGCCAGAGAAGAAAAAAGAGGGAAGGATAGAGGAAAGCAAGGAAAGGCGGAATGAGGAATGCATTTCTGGCTACAAAGGTGCTGATTTGTTATCAAAGAGAAACACTTCGAGTCACAGGTGTAGCTGCCTCCAACACTTTTTTCTCTCCACGTGAGGAAATAGAATATTTACAGTTCACATAAAAATTCATAGAAATGCATCTTTTTAAGCACTTTGAAGATCCAATAATCACCAAAGCATATGCAAGAGAGCTAATATAAGCAAATCCAATGGTCCAAGTTGTCATACTGAAATCGAAGGGGCGCTGATTGGTTCTTTTCAACTCATGCAGTGAATGCCATGCAAGAAATCATTCCACCTCAAAAGTTGGCAAAGCTTCCGCATTCTTAGATCTCACTTGTTTTCTTAGAAGACCCAAAGCCTAGACTGTTTTGTGGTCCTGGTACTCCTTGCTAAATACATCCACAACATTTTTCGATAGGAGAAAGTGGGAAAAGCGGTAAAGCTGTAGTTTCCCCAGGTAAACATACCGACCTTTTTGGCTGTCGCAGCTGCAGTGTCTCTGGTCTTGTAGGTGGAAGAGACACTCTTGCTACAAGTGAGTGACGTGAGGAGGACGAAGAGGAGCCGCAGCAGACCAGAAGAGGTTGGTGTGATTACCAGGGAAACTGCAGGTATTCAACTACCCTATCAAAACTGCAAGAATCACAGACATAACCCCAAAGCTACTGTGTGACCCAACAGATTGAGTCAAGCGTAGCAAAAAACGAAGGCAACCATTTAGAGGCGGTGGAGGACAGGTCTTGCAAGTAAAGCAGTGGGATCCATAAAAGCCATTGAGCTGCAAAGTGAATGATTTTGCTTTCTCCAGACTATAACTAGCTAACGTTGAAGAAGACAGAAAAACATCCTTTAATTCATTATCTTCTCCAAAAAATGCCTGCTGGAAATGAAAGCTAGCATAGCTTAGCCTAGGCCTGGGCGATACACCGAAATTTTACCGATACCGAAATGTACGACGATAACCGACGTCATTTTGGCCATGTCGGTATATTCGGTGTCATGGGACATCCACTAGGGACAGGAGGACACGTAAGGTCCACTTGATTAATCTACCCTGGTGTATACCGATGTGCTTATTATACATTAATTTGATGGCAAACTCCGCCCGCTGATGCAACACCAGCTATGCCAGGTTAGTAATCAAGTGAACCCACTCTCGCTGTGAGTCGCGGACAGTCTGTGTAATGATGCTGCGTTCAAAGGCTGCAACAGGCCACTGTCTTCGGCCGGGCCGGTCCATTGATCAAACATTTGTGTTTTGGTTTTTATTCACTCAAAATAATGACTGTATTTCCAGCTAGAAAACGCGCATCTCTCTCCTCCCTCCATTGTTGTTTGCATTTGTGTCTCTGCGTGGTCTGACACGTGAGTGACCTCATGCTGGAAAACGTGACTTCTCGCGTACGTGACGTCACTCCCCGCGACGCAAGAAGAAAGCAAAAATATATATTTTTACTAAGGAAAATGACAAAACTAGTAACGCGTTACCGGCATCACTGATTGTGTAGCTTAAGTGCAACATGGAGCATGAAGATATAAAGAAAAAAATAAAAACAGTAGAATTAACTTTGAGCAAGTTTGGAGGAAATTCGGAGGTGTGGACCCATTTTAAACAAGTCGTGGGCCGTGATAATAACATGTCAGCTTTGTCGACTGAATTAAGTGCGGCACTTGTTGCATTATTCATTAAGATTTCTGTAGTTCAAACAACTCGCAATTGTAGTCGAGAACGTCAGTTATAACAGCCCACGTATTAAACAGTTGTCGGGTTTAAATCGGTCTCGGGCTCATAACCACATTCAGTGTGTCGGGCTCTACTCGGGTCCAGCCGCGACTTTACTGAGGTTCACCTAGTGTGAGCAGCAGGAGGACGGTTAGCTCACCTCCCAGAACATGGCACTGAATCACTGGAAACGGATTTAGGGACTGTCATCAAATTACTTAGCATAAATATATTAATACAAAATAATTGCAGTTCTTCCAATATCTTCCATGTCATGGGGCCCAGTGACTCCAGTAGCAGATTGTATTAGTAAACTGGACGAATGAGACACAGCTATATTTACTGTACTTTAGTGCTTCCTCTATTTTATATGAATATTGTTTTATATGAATATTAATATGCAGAAATCTTGATTTTTTTTCTCAATAGCTTCCATGTCATGTGACCCACTGACTTCTGACACAGATTCTGTGTCTATCAAAAATATATAATGATAAAGAAAATAATGGTAAAAAAAAGTTCTCTAGTGCTCAAGAGGTTAACATATTGCAGCAATGTCAACTTCTCTACTATTTTGTCTCATGACTTAGATTCTGATTCTGAAGTCCTCAAGATGTTTATTTATTTACATCAACCTCTTCCACCACCTGCAGTACAACCACGTGATTCAATTTGAAGAAATAAAAAAAGCGAGAAGCTTAGAATTTGTTTATAAGGGACTGTATATTTCATACTTTTAAACTTGTTCAGTTGTTGTCATTTCAAGTAATCTGTGCTTTTCAGCTGTTCAATCATGTGCTTATCAGTTGATCTTAACTACTAAATAAATAATATAAATCTTAACTACAATGTAGTTTTACAGTCCTTTAAAGTGGCATTTCTGTAAATACACAGGATTTTTTTTTCCTTTTTTTAGGTGGGGGGGAGGGGGGGGTTACTTATCGTTCATTTATCGTTATCGAGGTGAGTTGCTCTATATATCGTGATATTGATTTGAGGCAATATCGCCCAGCCCTAGCTTAGCCTAGCTTTCTATATGCCAGCTTGTAAGATGAGCTCGACCTCTGGCTGCACTGCAACTTCAGAAAAAGAACAGATTGTAATGCATCTATAAAGTTCTAGGCACAAATTAAATTAATTAAATCATTAACAAATAAAAACAAAATACTTTTGGTCATTTGCTAATAACAACCTACCACATCTATGATAACATCTAATACTTCTTGGCTAGATGTCTGGCTGACAGCCATGTTAATATTGTCAACACGATGACACTATGCATACAATGAGTCAATAACATTTAATTGTGTGGTCAGTTATAAGTTATTAGCTAATGTACTGTACCACCGTTGGAACAGTGATTACATAACCCCCGGAACCAGCTTTCACTTAACTATATGCGTATCACATGTTCAACCCATATTACTAAACCCCTGCCTTTAATCTTTATTTGCACTTGTTTTCCCTTTCTTCATCTGCCCTCATTTCATCGATCTACAGATGCAAAAGGGCTGAGATCAGAAGAGAGGAAGATTTAGCAGAGAGCAGAGAGGAGCGCAAGAATATGCAGGAGCGAAAGAGAGAAGCAGAGAAAGGGAGCGATGGAAACCGTTCAGTCACTCAGTGAGATCTCCTCAGAGGGGGTTAGTGTTCTGTAGAGTCCATCCATTTATCTTATTGGCCTTTAGGGGAAAGAGGAACAGAACATTTGTGCTGGATAGGAGGAACCGCATGGTCTGTACTTTATTAGTCAGAGATCATCAAGTCTTTGAAAGAGCATCATGAGTCACAGATCTTTGTCTCTTACTGTCACACCAGTTTGCCGGTGCAGTTGTCTTTGCCCCAACCTGTCGCTTCTCCTTACTTTCCGTGTAAGTCTGCGCTGCCGCCGTCTGTTACCAATCTCTAGCCCATTCTTCATGTAGCTCAGCTCCTTATTCCCATTTCCATAATAATAATAATAAAACACAACGCGGTGAGGGCATTTGAGAAAAAACTGTACTTGCTTGGTTGGAGGGCCGCCAAGCTGTCAGACACGGTTCCCCTATGAGGTAGTGTGTTTTTGGCTCAGCCAGCAGACAGGCTGAAAACTCAGGTGTAGTTTAGAACCGTAGTGTTTATGAGGCACTACGCTGGTGCAATCCAAGTAATTGTTTATTACAGGCCTCAACTTATGTTATAAGTAATTACTTTTGGGTGCCCTCGACCTGTAAAAATCGGTTTTGTTTCCTGTCTGGGTGCCTAACACCACAGTCTAAGCCCCTCCCTCCAAAATGTATATGTTTTACTGCGCCTTGTGAATGATATTACATATAATTGTGTTTTTTTTTTTCTGTGAGCAGCGCAGTTGTAAAATACATGCATATGCTATTAAGGATCATTAGAGCTTTGATGGTGCAGAGCTATTCCTCAGTGACACTCCATCGGCTGTGCCCATAAAACTCTCGATGCCGAGCCAGTGGGGGAGGATTTTAAGTGTGGCACGGCGCTCTAATAGCCACTTCCTTAATCAGACGGCTGGACAAATTGTAATCATTAGCACTGTAGTGAGCAGCGTGCATGACATTGGTCTCGAAACTCATTAGAGTGAGTTGATCGGAGGAGGGAGTGAGTGAAGGAGGAAGAGGAGGAGGAGGAGGGAGGGTCGCTGTCACACACTCACCTGGGTCTGTTTGTAATCAGGCAGCTGAAGCAGGCAGTTCAATTAGGCCCTCACTGAGCACTGCACCGGCTTGTACCAGCAAGACTTGCGTCATCTCCAACTACACATGGAAGCTAGAGCGCCTCGGACATGCACACACACACACACACACACACACACACACACACAGTCAGATGTGTGCGCAGTAACCCACACAAACTGTGATTACAACAATCACACATGCGCACACTTTCTCAGCGGGGTGCAGATACTGCTCACACTGTGATTCACTCTGTAGCTTTGTTGTCCGTCTGTGCGCCGCGCCGAGCTGCGACGAAAGACAGTGAGCTGTCAAAGCACTGATACCTGTGAAACCCCTCGGAGTCCCTTTCACTTAACTGCCATGCGTCATTCGTTGTCGTCTGTTACGACTGTTTGTTCGTGATTTAATCGTTCAACTTTATTTTTCATCATGGAATCACCATGTAGCGTGGTTACACAACACTTAAACAATAAGATGACGCCAGCGTATTGATGTTAAAGGTGCAATAAGTGAACTTTAACTTAACAAACCTCTTTAACATGGAAGGTAATTTCTAGAGACCCACCTCATTTTTTTATAACAAATAGAAAGAAAACATTAAATACTGAAAGTTTCTTGCATCAAAAAAATACAAACAAATGCAGACCGACACACACAAACAAAATCACACATTAATATACTGTAAATGTGACTGCAATTAAATACTGTACACAAAAGTGCAAAGACCCACGTGTGCATGTCCACACAGCTGCACATGTTTAAGCGAAGTTCGCATCTGTCCCCGAAACATCCGTCAGTGCCTCCACATCTGTGTGCTCCGGCTCGAGCCTTTTGCTCTGGACCCCCACATCCCCACACACGTTCCCCCTCAACTGGGCTTGGCCTCGTGCCACCCTCCCTTTAGTCCTCCAGCTGAGTGATACATGCGCGACCTCAGACGGCTATACAGTCCTGTAGCCTATTTAAAGTGTTCCGAAAGGGGAATGCGATACGGTGGGTTTTATTTGAGACGTCTTCTTTGATTGAGAGGGAGCTGTGGCACACTTACCATAATGGCACTTCTAATGGCCCTAATGTGGAATGTCTTTTCACGGTAACACATGTTCAAAGCTCTCCTGGCGCGCTCGCTGAGGCAGCAAATGCCGCCTGGCGAACGATCCCTCATCCGTCCAAAACGTGACGGACATGAGTTGAGGGACACGACGGATGCTGGCTGATAAAAGCATTGCTTACCGACAGTGAGTGACACAACATGTGCCGTTGGAGGACAGCTTTTCATAGAAGTGCTTTAACTCTTGGCGTGTTCCTTTTTTTTCATTCTGGTAAGTGTTTTAATGTTGTTGCGGGCTCGGCAGAGAGAGTTCAAACCCCGCGATCATGTTGTCGTCATGGCTTCTTCAGTGACAGCATCATTCCCTCCCTCCCTTCAAGCCACCCACCACCTTCACCCCTAACTTACCCCTGCCCCGAGGTCATGAGTCATAAGCACGGAGGGAGGGGAGGGAGGATTGTAAACAGCGCCGAGGGGACACTGCAGAATGGATCCTATTGTTAGCCCCACAGGCCAGAGAGTGCTGTCTCACCCAGGGAAGTATCGCCATTTGGTCTGCGCTTGCAGCCAAGTGTGTTTTCTTGGGTGTCCATGTGCGTGTGTGTCTATTTTCCTGTGTGGGTTTCTTTGCGAGTGTCTGCGCGGACGTATCACCACGGCAACTGCTCTTTTTGGTTGTTCGCTTCCATCGAGCATGTGATGTGACGCAGCCTGACACCACCACATGAGCTTGAGAAGCCTGTCACAAGCTAATTTGTGAACTTGTTGTCTTCCATCACATATCGCTGTAGGTATTTCCATATGTTGGAGCCCGGAGTATGCGCTGCGTACATGTGTGGGTTGGTGGGTGGATGCTTTCGCCAGAAACCGCTTGTCCTAATCTGTATTTATGTACCTGCGGTCAAATTAATACAGATTACCATAATCATATCTGGCTGTGACATGACATTGGTTTCCAGCCAGCTCCTCTCATACATCTCAGCACTCCCCCTTTGAATCGGGCCCAGATTGCTCAGGGCCTATCCATTCAGAGAGCACACCTTGTTTCGTGAGACCCGGGCCAAGGGGAAAATCAGGCTTTAATAACTATGTAAGGGAAAAGACTCACCCTGCCAAAATGGCAGCCGCCCTGAACGCTGTTCAGCTGGCAATCCAACAGCCAGAGAAGGAGGGATGGGATTGGGATCCAAGCAAAAGTAAAAGTGATTTTTTCCCAGACCTCCTGTTGCAGAGAGACAGCATGTAAGAACGTGAGGAGAGGAGTGTGAAGAGGCTTAACTGAACCATCACATTCTTTCTCATCGTTATCCTCCTCTGATGCATTGTATTTTTTGATTAAAAAAAATGAGTCATTTCCCTGCATATATAGTGGGATAAATCTGCACGGTTCTAATTCTCTTAACTGTATCTCAAACTTAACAGTTAGTTTGCTACAACCCCAGCTAAGCTGCAAGAATAAACTGTTGGCATTAAACGTACCTGCCAACCACCGACACATTGAAGGTAAATTTGTTCTGTTCCCAACTCGTCAAATAATGGCGCTTCGGGTTGGTCCATCGGGCTGGCCAACAACCCAAAGCGTCAGTATTTGACGGACTAGGAATGAGATGTCCGGACATTACACAGCGTTGGTAGTGGCAACAAAACTCGACATTTTTGATGTGACATCGGGAGAATTTGCTTCCCAAAAGAGGGTATTTTTAATAAGAGGTTGACTGCAATTTCCAGCCATGTTTGTGGCTAAAGGGTTAACACTAACCCCTAAACCTATGAGCTAAGCAAACCAATACATGATCTTTTCCAAACCCTGTGGGTTTTTCTGCCTAAACCTGGGAATGAGACGGCTGGACATTTTCCAACCATGTTTTCTGAGAACGCTACCGAGAACAATGTTAACCAATACATGAACTATTCAAACACTAACCTAACTAAATGTTATTGCCTAAACCTAACGAGACCATAGGCACAATGTTTAATTGTTTGCTTTAATTCTAAAGAAACTAAACGTTGCGTTGTTTCACTGCGCGTTACATGGTGTTAGGAGTTGTATGTTTTGCTGTAAGTTGAGTCTTGAGTCTGAGCAGAGCTGAGCTTGGTGGGGAGGAGGCTCAAAGCATGTTGGAAACCACAGCACCACCGGCGCCAACTCCAATGAGACATGAGTTATTGCTCCGGCTTCCCCGAAATCAAATAAATAATCTTTCCTTTATTTATTTGCTTCAGCTTTCATCATGATTTGCAGCCTCTCAATTATTCTACAGGGGTGAAAGGACTTGCTTGCTCTCTTGTCTCGCTTTGCTTTTCCCGAAGAAACGTGCGCACACACACACACACACACACACACACACACACACACACAGGCACACACCACTGCTGGTTTTCAGACACACACCTGTCACCTGTTTTTCCGTTCATATTTCAGTCTGGATATTTCATCATTAAGCGAGTGCAGCCGGTGTTTTAATAGCGTAAAATCATTGTCAGAACATTTATGCAGCAGCAGGATTCCTGCTCACTGGCAAAAACATTCAACCAGCCTACCTATAAATACACACACACACGCACACACACACACACACACACAAAATGAGTTCATGGTAGCAACATTGTTACAGCTATCAGAGCCTCTTGGCCTTGTGTTGAGTGCAATAATGGTAAAGGCAACGACAGGCTCAGCCCATACTCTCAATTAGGCTCCCCAAGTGCTAGGTGTGGAAAGGTGTCTGGCAAAGCGCCTGACCACAGCACTCAAAGAGCACTTTGTCTGCGCACCTCACACCCACCGTACCTGCTCATGTTGTGGAAACAACCCAACGTTGTCACACAGTTGATTTAATAAAATTGGATCCCCAAAATGAGACTTCTAGTGTTTCGGGGGCGCAACAGTCGTAATGGAAACACGTCCACCCCATCCCCCGACCCCCCCACTCCTTTGGCTTTACAGGCATCCTTCCAGAGTGAGAATGAGCGGGGGAGACCCGGGGTAAACGGATACTTCCCCACTGTGAGCCCAGTAGTCTGGGTATGGCAAGAGCAACCTCACGTCCATCACATGCTCGTATCTAGCCACATGCCTGGCTGTTGCTGCAGCTTATAGACTTGTTAAATGATGATTGCGAAAACAGAAAAAGTCAAAAAGGGAAAATAAAGGTAGGGCCAATTGGGGTTGAGGTGCTGCTGTGGTTTTGTAAGTTGGTTTTGGGATCTGTGGGAAGCCTGCTTAGTCTCTTTGGGCGAGTGCATGATGTTTTTTAGGATATGTGTTTACAGGAGTGGCATTTAATGATCGCCTCAATAACAAAACTGGACTTTCCAGGCTTGCGTGGATGAAGGGAGAATAATGAGGGAGCCTCTTTTAACAGTATATTGGCCGGCGTTGGCCAAAGGCTGGGAACGCAGGAGGATGATCAAATTGTAGAAAAAAGGGTTGGCAGTGTTGGAAGGCTGAGCTTGGAAACCATGGAGGTGGCAGCAGAGCCTACACTACAAACTGATGTCTTGGAAAAACAAATGGACACCGATGACGCATTCTTAAAGGCCCAAAAGCATGAAAGGGAGTTAGAAAATAAAAGGTACGGACCATCTTCATTCATCGCTTCCTCCCCTAGAGATGCTTGTTGGTTGAGGCTGGAGTCAGGCTGTACATTGTTAGTATTCAAACAGTTATGAAGGTGCAAAGACAAGAAGTTTAGCCTGAATCCAAACCCACATCCCTCTTTATTTCTCCAGCAACATGACAGTTCGGTCTGATTATGTGTTATTATCAGCCCTAAACATGTAGGAAAACACTGCTCTGCATTCTCTGGACATGTGACAGCACATATGACAGAGTTCTTACTGCTTGTCGTAAGGATAATCTAGGGGGATATTGCGAACAGATGATAATCCATATGTGTGTTCCACGCTGCCATTTTTCTGTACATACTATGTACTACCCCTCTTGGATTGATTTCCTCCATCTTGGAACAATATTTATGGCTTTGTTCCGCAACACTGTATGTATATATGCGGTATATGGCCATTAGCAGACTTGTTGATGTTAATGCAGTGCACATTTTTTATTGAATTTGGTACTTCTGCTGTATGTGCTTCTTTAGTTACACATTAGATATCGACCTTTTGGTTATAGCTCCATGTTACAATGATGTTTTCATTAGTGTCCATTGTTGTTTGTGCAGGATTACACAAAAAAACTACTGAATGGGTTTTCACAAAGCTTGGATGGACCCCATTAACTTTTGGTGCAAGTCTCAATAAAGGGACAGATGTGTATTTTCTCAGGGAATGATGCATGGATCTTGTTTATGCCGTATTAAGCTGATATGTATGAGTGAGTACAAAAAGAGACTGTTGGTTCTTATATTGTTTAGATGTTGTTATATCATGTTGTGGTATAAGTGTTGTCTATTCCCGGTTTCAAAGTCCAGACAGTTCAACTTGTTCTAACTAGAATGTTACTTGTAAGAAATAATTACTGGATCAATTATGTCATCTGCATCCATATCAAAAGTTAATGGGGTCTGTTCTGGGCCGAGACCCATCCTCCATCCATGTTTCATGGAAAACCATTCAGTGGTTTTTGTGAAATCCTGCTGACAAACCACCCAACAAACACACGGACACGGGTGATATCATAACCTTGTTTGCCTTTACCCACTGAGTCATTATATCCACATTACAGGTGTTTATCAAAATTATAATTCTGGTGATATTTTGTAAAAAAAACAACAAGTCATCCTTACAATATTGTCGCAATATGGTGAAAAAATATTGTGATGTTCTATTCTTTTGCTGAGTCCAAGGCTTTTGAGAAGATTTAAAAAATGTCAGGATATAGCCTGAAAAAGTAGTTATTATTACTGTTTTGAGGCCATGTCGCACTGCCCCTAATCACCAACAATAATACTTCCATTAATGCAAACATTATCTCAGTGCAGGAATGAAAGAAGCTTTCAGCTGTAGAAGCAACCCGCTCGGGCAGCTCTCATGGGACAGGGGGAGGGTAATGAGCAGTGGGTAAACAGTTAAAGGTCCTGGTGGCACGTGTACTTGTTTACCCGCGGTGTGTGTTGACACATAGATATTACCAAGGGACTTCCAGGGCAAGGTGTGGCGGTAGAGGTGTGTGTATGTGTCTGTGTGTGTGGTTGGTGTCGTGTGGTGGGTTTTCCAAACTCCTTAAAGAGCACACATTGAGGTTAGCAGCTGGGCGTAACAGAGACCCCTTTTTTAACATAATTTAAAGGAAAATGGCCGTTAAGTGCTGGCAAGGCCTTTACTGATAGCTGTGTAGGTGTGACTGCATCATATTTTTCTCTTTGCATGCTCAAAACAACATCATTTTCTCGAATGTTAGCCTCTGATACAGCTTAAACGGCTTGAGATTGGAAACAAGTTCAGCATTGGTCGGGACGTCCATTTACGCAATCATGATAACAATGTGGTCGCAAGTTTCGTGGAAGGCTTGTTCCCGGCACAATTTGCCCCTTCCAAAGTGATTTAGACAGGTTCGTGAGGTTACATCTCACAGCCTACGACATGGAGGGTTTACTTCCATAATAACACTCCGCAGGGTTATTCGTGTACTTTATGGGTCTGAACTTGTGACCTTGGATGCATCGTGGAACAATTTACGATTCTTTTTTTCTTCCCTCTTGTACATGATAAACATCTGCGAACCTCCCCAGAGCGGGCTATGATGACAGCTTACAGCGAAGGAGTTAAAAAATTGAAACAGCAGAAATCTCCCCCTTTCCTCTCCACCTCCCTCGCCCCTTCCCTGTCCTCTTATCCCTCTCTTCTTCTTTTTCTTCGTCTTCGGTCTAATGTGTTTCTGTAGTCTTTGGAGGTAGAGAGGGGGAGAGACAAAGAGGAGGGGACAGATCCTGCCGCACATCTGAGGTTTATTTTGCCTCCCCCTGGGGAGTGCGGTGAAGCTCTGCATCTCAAGGAAATTGCCAGCGCTTTCTGGGTCGGCTTGGCACACTCTCAAACACACTCTCACACAAACACTCACACACGTAGATGCACACACACATGCTCCTCAGCTGGCTTAAGCGCACCCCCTCCTTCTCCCTGTCACAGTGGCAAAGTTTGTCCGCTTTTCTAGCCCTCAGTGCCACAGTCCTTTGGTGCACGTTTCCACCCAGCACACATTATTTTGATGTATAATCCCTTTGTCTTCACATCAACAATGACTCTGGAAATTCCCTATATGCTTCCTGAGGGCATGTTTGAATGATAATTTTGTTACTAAGCAGGCCTTAATTCATCTTCAAGGAGACAGTGTTAAAAATGCTCTGTCAACAACCAGTCACCAGAATGAATGTTGGCGCTGTAGGTTTCTACAAACCGCGGATGTTAAATTTTATGTCGATATGTTTACCTTTACATTTGTTTATGTTCAATTTTCAATTATGTTGTTACGATGTTGTGTTTACAGTCTGGTTGGATATTGGGATGCTGTTTTGACTTAAAATACCACAAACATGCCTGGAAATTGTGCTGTTGTTTCATTAGAACTATCCAGTGGTTAAGGTTGATGGTCAGGTTCAGAGTTAGGGTTAGAGCTGAGGGCCACATCAAGGTTTGAGGGTTATGGTCAGGGGTCAGGGTTGAGGGTTAGGTAGAGGATTAGGTATGGGTAGAGGGATAGGTTTACAGTTGAGGGTTAGAGTAGAGGGTTAGGATGGAGGGTCAGCATTTGGATTGAGGGTCAGGGTTGATGGCTGAAGACCACGTCAAGGTTTGAAGGTCTGAGTTCAGGGTTAAGTCAGGGGAGAGGGTTAGAGTAGAGGATTAGGCTTGAGTGTTAGGGCTGAAGGTTACAGTTGAGGGTTAGAGTAGAGGGTAAGGGTGAAGGGTCAATGTTGAGGGTTAAGGGGCTTGGAACAACCTCAAACAAAAGTCTTTTGCTTGGCAGCAATCTTGTCTAGCCATCAACATTTCATTCTGGCGACTGGACTGCTGTCAACTTTTCTAAAATCCAATCCAACGATTTGATCAAAAATCTCAGTAAATCTTGTCAGATGGATGGGTTACATTGTCTCTTTACCTCGACTCCAAACCCATATGCTTTCTTTCAACTCAGGACTTCCAGCCTGTGAAGGGAAGACTCAGAATGATGCCACCTCATCCTTTCATGCCTTGAGTCCCTCCTGCTCTTGCGCCCTTCCCCCTCTCCCTGTATCTAATCCCCACCTGGCTGCCATCGAGGTCAACATCGGGGAGCTTGAAATCAGACAGGTGGCTCTTCCTGCGACCTGGATATACTTATCCCTTGATCCCTGGTGACCCTGACAGGAAGTGGATTGCTGGCCAAGTGACCCCCTCTGGTGGCCCTTCCTGTCCCCACGTTGCCTCGCAGGAAGGAAGGATGCGGTCTGCTGTCCTCAGGCGCCGTTCGCTCACTCCCCCCCCCCTCAGCCCGACGAGAGAAACCAGATTATTGGTTCCAGGCTCGTCTCTCCCTGTGCGTACTTTTTTATTCTTTTTTTGTCTCCTCCATTTCCCATCTTCTTTTCTCTGGTCTCAGCACCTACTTTAGCCCAGTTTGACATCATTCCCTACTTCTTTCATCGTCTCCTCTGTGCCCATGTGAGATCTCAGTAAACGCTGCGGACAATGGTTAACCGCAAAAGTCCCAAATCCCAGTCAATTGCACTCCAGGGGCTAACAATACTTTTGATTTATAGTCCTCATTTTATGTATCTCTGACACCGACTTGTTTACTTTTGTTATTGTTGTTTTATTGGCCATTTATTTACATTAAATATGGCATTCATTTTCATGTGGCGGAGAAAATCCCGAAGTCAGGCTTCTGGGTTTAGTCTGCTCTCAAATGATGTACATGCACGTTGTGAATTACAGGACGCCATTTGGTGGTAGTTAGGAGGAGAAGGGGACTTCCAGGCACACTGAGAAAAGAGACCTCACGAAAAACATCAAACAGTGTTTTTATTGTTCTTCTGGCCGTAGTTTAAGAACAGGAACTCAAAACCGAAAAGGTGAGAAGGTCATGAAGAGCCTTTGCTCACCGCTCAGCTCAGGCATTGGTCGGTAATTGTGACGGTTAAGAGTGAGGACAGCATTGTGCAAGAGGGGAAAAACTTCTCGTCTCCCAAGGGGGTATCGGTGCTTATCCATGTTTTCTGTCTTGGTAACATGAGCACAAGATTTCATGAGCGTGGTCACAGTCTCCATTAGATGATGATGCAGGCAGAGCAGGTGGTATACATCAATGCTGCAACCACATATGATTGCCGTCCACACTCTGGGCCATCTCTCTGTATATGTAAGTGTCACTCAGCTGCAGGTGTTAGACAGCATGTTTACACAACACATCACAGATTCGAGCACATTTACTATAGATGCAAATGACCAGCCTAGTGAAAAGTGTAAATGCATCAGTCCAGTTTGATCATTTATATTCAGTTTTTTTTTCTTTTAAACGCTGAGGAAGTTCATGTATGATCAAAATGTATAATTAATAAAGTTTATATGCAAGGGTTTGAAGAATTAAAGATGCTTTATTTAAGAACTGGTCATTTTTTCTGTGTAATACTCCCAACCAGGAAGTTGGGGTGTCAACACCTATTTTAAGAAACATGAAAATGCACAATCTCTCCCGTAGGTCTTTCTGTCATTTAGCAAACGTTAGAAGCAGTTGAGTGTTAGGCATTAAACTTCGTCCTTTTCCTTGACAAGAGTTTGTCTCCAGTGCATTTTTTAATTGTTGGATCAGATTAGGTAGTGTTCTTAAAAACTATGAATAATAAATAGATTACAATCTAGTGCCAGTTGATCTGACTGTGTCTTTTTGTACTTTGAATACAATTAAAGAAACTGGACTTAAAGAGAGCTGACACTGGAACAGCCCCGCGAGCGAAACACATCCACAAGACGTCCTTTCAGTGTCTCTTTTAAAAGTTCAGAGGACATCTATGTCCTCCGCTCGTCGATAATTGAAGCTGAAAAGACGTCTAAAATGACTTCACTTTGAACCCTGCAAAGATTTCCCTTGGACGTCGACAGCGAATGTTTTAAAAGACGTCACAAAAGCTTTCATTCTGGCTACTCAATAGACGCTCAATTGATGTCTTTTGGATATGTTTTAGTCCGGTGAGAGAACTCTCCATGATCCACATTTGCATCCATCAACTTTCAACTTCAGCTTTAACCTCTCAGCTTTCATAAAATATCTTTTATATGACAATTTGTTATTTGTATTACATTGAAATGTGTTGTAAATTGCTTTAATCTGGGCTCCGATGCAGCAGGTCTGTGGGAGCTAGTTGGAATATTATAAAATCTAGCATCATTTTAACATACTGACAAAGGTTTTGAGATCTCTTAAACAGCAGAATACACAGCTACAGTTGCATTCAGTGAAATCAGACTTCGGGGAGCTCCTCCTTTTCAATATCCTTTTATCTTTAACACAAATCAAATTGTTTCTCCTGAAAAAAAGTGAATCCTGTTCTTTGTCTTCGAAATGGCAATATAACACGTTCTAACAGACTTGGGACACATTAGAGGACAGCAGGGAGAGAGCGGGAAGTGAGATGTTGTGATCCCACAGGTGTTTGTCTCCCTTCTATCATGTCAGTCTGCAACTGCATTGCCACCTAGTGGGAGAGAAGGTTTACTGTCCTCAGACTGCTGTGGTTTAAACTCACTTACATTCAGTAAAATTAGGTAGGTTGTATTGGGAGGGGGGGGGGACTGATTTAAAATGGTGACAAATGTAAAACTGAAGGGTGTCGCCCACCATCTTCTCTTTTATTCGTTGGATATTTCAGGTCAGCGGCTGCGAAAAGTTTTTCCAGCTGAGCTCCTCCAACCAAACATCAAGCCAGTGAGTTCACATCTGGAGCTTATGTGGGAGATAGACATCAACATGTCAGGCCTCCGGGCTATAAGAGAACATCCCTACAGTTGCAAAGCATCAAAAATTCTTATGATGAATAAATCACTTATCAGGAGCTCAGAAGAGGCCAAAGACACTTAAATAACTGTCTCGGTCAGTCACAAAGGAGGGAGAGGGAGAGAGAGAGCGGCTGGAAGAAGGGAGGGTAGAATGAGAGAACATGTTGTAAAAGCGAGGGAAGGTTTGTTTGGCCACGCTTTGGCTAATTGGTCTCAGTGGTGCTGCTAATGGTTTTAGGTTTACGTCCAAGCGCCGCTGAAAAATAAGTGGGAACCAATGAAGGGCGAGCGGCTGTGTTTTTATGCATTTTCATCATCTCGCAGGAGAAGGAGGAGAATTTTAAGTGCATTAAAAAAAAAACGAAAATGGAGACTGGAATCACCTAATTTAAAGCCACACGTTGCACATCCTGTTACTCCTTCATCTATTAAGCAGATGTTAGGTGAAGTGAATTTTTTTGGGAGCTGGTTTGTTCATTACAAGCTACTTTCAGCTTTTTCACACCCAGAATGTCGAGCGCACATTTGAAGGCCGGTGACGTGCTTTCATCTGATACCTCCCACGCCTGCGCCTGTCTTTCAACCCTTTCAGGTTATAAGTGGCCCTTCTCCTGACCCTCACCAGTCCCATTTTGTCCGTCTTTCATCGGCCGTAGCCGAGGCATGTGGCAACAAAGCTCCGCTGTGGTCAGATGGCATCTGTCCCTTCAATAATCCTGGAGTTATCGCTACACATCAAAGCGTTAGGGGCTTGCATAATTGAGTTAACGAGTGTGTTGGTACGTAACCTGATCCTTTATTCCCTGTGAGGATGGCGGTCACAGTTTGTGACCACAGACAGAGACGAAGAGAGAGAGAGAGAGAGAGAGAGGGAGGGAGAGAGAGATGGAGTAAGACGGCCTCTAAAGCCCTGCAACAACTGTGGGTTCACGCTGTGGGCCTGGCAAGCTGCAAAGTGGCCTGGGCCAGCACCAAGCTAATGAAAAAACAACAGTGGGGTAATGCTGGTGTGGAGCCGGGGCCCGCAGCACCGTGCCCACTGCACAACTGCCCCGGTCAGCACTGGCACTGGTCGCAGCGCCAGTTGTCACGGCCTTAATCCTGCCTGCTGAATGACCTCATCATTGCCTGCCTGCCTCCCCTGCAGCTGCTGCCATGGCTCGGTGGAGTGACCTCACCTACGCAACACACACACACACACAAGCACACACACAGAGACACAATCACATGCAAAGTAAGCAGATAACGCCGGTGCAAAAACATGCAAAACCTCAAATGATAAGTTCACCAATATTACAAGAAGAAAATTCTCACCGTGCACATAGTTTAGGTTTAATCTGCTAAGATTTCTGCATGCATCCTACTCCAAGTACTGAAATTTTTTTTCCAAGAAACCAATGAAGACAATGCTCACCATGCAGATAGTTTAAGTTTAAACTAAGTTCTAATTACTTTTAGTCAAAGAAGTTGTCCAGTTGAAAAGAGCATCGCGTCAAGGCACATGCAGTTTTTTTCACGTCCGCTGTCCTTAATACAGGGTTTTGCACATCATGATTTACATGATACAATCTTTAGGGCCGAGTCTCGAAGCAGTGTGCCCTATGTGGAAGCTGCACGGTCGGGGTGGTGAATGGAGCATGTCACAGACCTGCAATTAGTTAGTTAGCAATTAAATAGTCCAGCATGTAGGATCTAAGTGGAGCTATTAGCAAAAATGTTCATAATTATGTTCTCATAAGTGTATTATCAACACAAACTTACTGTGCTTTACTCAGCTCAATATGAGCTTTTCATCTAGAGAGGGAGCAGGTCTGTAGCTACCTTATGTCAGTAGGTGTCTCTAGGTATGGCAACACCATTTGGACAAACCACACACAGAAGTGCATTAACATTGTCAGTTTGTCTAGTCAGCTTATTATATTTGCGTTCATTGTATCATAGCATATTCTCAATGTTCATGTTACTGTTAGCGTGTGCTGTCCAGGTGTTTGGACAAATTGTACTGTTATGCTTTGTCAGTTTTGTATCTATGTCAATGAAGCCCCTTCGATTGGGTTCTGTCATCGCCCGGCCTCACCTCAACCATGCCTCAATCATTATTCATATGCTAACCACAATCTTTCCCTATAACCTGCAGCCTTACCATAGCTGTATTACATGTTCTAGAAAGTTAGATATAATCTGTGCTTTTGCAGAATTGCACTGTTAGGTTTGCTCAAAACTTTTGCAAAAGTGACACCAAAAGCAGAATGCATGGATAAAAACTAACAGCGAGTGAGAACTTCTTTTTTTTTTTTTTCTTCGCGATTTGGGCGTATTGACCTTTTCGCCGTGTAAACAACGCCCGAAACAACACAACACGGATGCATCATGTAAACACGAGGCTCATTTACATCTCTGTCTGCGTCGACTTGACGGCTCCATATTGCGCCCGCGTCAAACAGATCAGATCTGTTCTGTGCATACGGACTAAACGACCACGGGGATCGATATTAACAGACACAAACACAGATGTACATAGTGTTCGTGAACATATATCCACACACACACACACACACACACACACACACACACACACACACTCACAGACACACTTGTGTGCGATGAAAATAAAGAGACACTTGCTCCGTTGGCACCTCCTCCAATCACACACGCCGCCTCCACTCCTTCATCCCAGCTGTCACAACTGCAAAAACTCTACAAATACACACGCACACTCTTGCATATTCACACTCACCCACACACACCACTTTTCCTGCTCACACCTTTTCCCGCTCACCATGGCTCTCTCCAGTTGGTGCCCGTGTGCCCACTCTCTGCCGCAGCTTGCATGTAATGTGTGTGAGTGCGTGTTTATGCGCGTATATGATGTGTGTAATCGTCCTTTTTATTGCCGTCGGTTCCAGCTGAGCTTAGACCTGTAAGTGCACCACCTCTGGTCCCGCAAAGCGCAAGAGAGAGAGAAAGTGGACAGTGAGTCATGCTTTATGCTGGCCTCCTCTAAGCTGTGAAAAAAAAAAAAAAAAAGATGACGGCCGCCTAAAAAACTCAATCTGTTCTGCGTCTGAGAGCAAGAGAGTGGACCGAGAAGTGGCAGCGGGTACTTTAGGCAACGCCTCGCAGCGAATCTCTGCTTTTCGTCTGCTTCACACTCTTTTGCTCCGAACCAACTGGATCCGACTTTAGAGCTCGGCCACTGACTCTCATGAGCCTCGATGTGTGTGTGTGTGAGAATTCGAACCCTGTGCTTACGCTGCATGTTTTGGGGTGTCTGCGCGCGGGTTTCGACGCCAAATGCTTCCTCTTTGACACCATGTGTGAGGTCATAAATCTGATCACCACAGCAACAGAGTACAGTGACACTGACGCTCGCAGGAAGCACCCCGGCTTAGCGAGGATTTATGGCTGGGCCCTCGGAAAGCACGCCCGCCGCTTGTGAATGCAGCCCCTCTTTTCTTGAGATGACAGGAATCTTTTTTTTTTTGCAAGTGGAAACAAAAGTGTCCTGCGCCTGTAACTCAATCCATAGAAAATGCAGAGCAGATTCAAATTAAATTCAACTTAAAGGGCCTATATCCAAATAAATAAGGGGGGCTGAAATAAGGAGCAGATATTGGGGAGAATTGGGCCCCTGGTAGTGATTATTACCCTCGTAGAGTTTTTCCATCCTGGTACCCTGGCTCAGACTCTCATGTCTGGATCTTTTAAAGGGTCCGGGGAGGGTTGGGCATGTATTATTTTCAACACTTCAGATTAAACCCTGTAACAGCTCTCCGAGGCCTTACTAATACAGACCCCCTGCTGGGTTACAGTAAAATTAAAAAAGAGAAAAATAAAGGCAGCGACTGTGAAAATAGCGTCAAAGCATAGGTGGAAATTGCAAGTGTGACACTGAGATGCTGTGATGACGTCTTTGGAAAGGTAATAATTAACGGTGTCACCTTTTTTTTACGGCGCAGAGGAAAGAGAATTAAAAATCGTGCACGCTGACAGATTTGAAGTCAGGGCTTGGCTTCATTGGTTTAGCACATTAAAATATGGCAAGATTGAGCGAAATCGATCGTGCCAAGGCAATTTCAAGCCACCAGGACACATTGTGTCTGCAAAGGCTCATTTCTCTGCATTTTTCCCCTGCACTTGTGTGCGCCGCAGTTTACGGAGGCATCGAGCTCTTGCCAGAGAGGACATTAGTGCGACATCTTTTGTCTGTCAGGATGAAAGCAGAGGAAAAGTTTTTTAAAAAAGAAAAACTTTATCAAATGAATTTGATGTTTTGCTGCAGTGGTTCTCAGTCTCAGAGATGGACACGACCTCTCCAGATAAATCTAAGGGGTCCTGAGTTGTTTAACAGACATGGATAAAAGAAAACATGCAGTTCTGCTACACAAATAATGATCATTTCATTCATATAATTTATGACAAGAGTATAGTGGGGTGTGTGTTGATCTATATTATTTCCTGACAGGATATTTTATGGCTAAATGATTACAATATGCTGCATCACTGAGAATTATTTTATTTTGCTATCTGTGTCATAAACACATATGTATATGAATATGTTCGTCATAACATTTTCTCTTGCTTTTGATTCGCATAAATCAATCATTTTTTTTGTTTTGTTTTTCCCCTTTGGACCGCAGGAAGTTTAGCTGTCGTGCCGAATAAATAAAAGGCAAGGTGGTTGCAATAAAGTTGCAATATGTAAGAATTGGCCACCTGTCAACAAAACAAATAAGGGGCGGCATTTCGCCACAGTAATTGCTAACTGTTGCTAACTGTAGCTATTAGCTCAGTTAGCTGTGCAGCTAGCTAGTTTGGACTGGGAGCCCAGGGATCAGAGGAGTGTTTGTGTTACCACTGTAAGCGAAGTTGTTTTCCCATGCAGGGACTAGCTGGTTAAATTGCTAACTTCAGGAGATATCGCTGTCACACAACACAAGCACATCATACCAACAAAACTGGTACTTTTTCACATTCTGTTGATCATTTTTGAATGTTTCAACTTAATTTCTTACACGTTGCCCCTTTAAAAGCACATTGCTTGATATCAGGCTAACATCAATCATTTTTTGGGCCAAAAACACTGATGTAGCGTCGCCTCTTAAGTTCATACTGCTTGGAGAATTTTGTAGTGGCTTATGCACATCTCACAGTCATGGAGCTAAATTATCATTCAGCGGTTAATTCTAGCCACCTGATGAATTCCATGAAGTCCTTCTTTTCTGGTCTCCAACACAAAAGTGGAGGTATATCTGTCTCTTTAGCTGTTAAAGGCTTGAATATGTCCACCAGCTCGCCGCTAACTGTGTCTGCCTGCTGTTTGGCTCTGAGCAGGTAGCTGAGAGTGGGATTTTAAAGCTCATTTGCTAAAAACAGCTGCCTGCTGTAGCCACAATGATGCTGAGAGTGGTGAGAGTGAACCAACCAACCAGTTGCAGCCAGCTTGAAAAACAACAAGCTGGAACTCACTGAAAGCTCTTGAGTTGCATATTCAGCTCGTAATTCTCCACAGATTTATAACTACAGCCGAACCCCGATTATTTGTCACAGTGTTTCACTGTTATCTGATAGAAAATTATTGTTTAAATCCGCTTGAAGTTGTCATAAGAAAAAAAAATGTAGGACCACTGTATTGCAATAAACATCATTCAGTGATTAAATTGATAAATGGACTGATTATTATAATATTTTTGGCGTGCATCATATAGATTTATCAATATGCTTTGGAGTCAAAGTAGAGTCAGAGTAAACACAATACCAGTTGTATTGTGATGGTATATATGTCCTATACAACTTACAACTTTTCTAAGAAGGCTCTAAACAAGCAGCACCCATGCCACCCATTTTCTTCTCTCTCTATCTCTCTGTTTCTCTCTCTCTGTCTCTCTCTCTCTCACTCACACACACACACACACAATGTTTTTCTCATTTAAGAAGCCTCGGGGAGCGAATAAGTGCCAGGCAGTACCAGTCCACTGATGGCTGCTCTCACCAAGGCCTGAAAAAACAGAGATGGCGGCTGGCAAGATGCCCCCCCACCCCCCGCCCCTCCTCACAGCACTCGGGCCGCGGGGGCAGCTGAGAGAAAGAGCGTCCAAGAGATCAACAGTTGCTGTGACGCTGGTTGAGCGACTGGCCGGGCTGCTGCACGCCACCCAGCCCACGTTCGGGGCACCTGACCCTGGGTAAACTGACAAATGCCTGGCCTTTGGGTGTGCCTGCAGAGTGATGTGACCCTGAGGCCGCTATGACCTTACCAGACTGGGCACACACTTCTGTCTGCCTTATGTTCCCAATCACAATGTTTTTCAAGCTCCTGACCAAGTGAATTGCACTTGGAGTCCCCCTGCACTTTCCAGGCTGTTTGACTTATTGTCATGGAAATTGCACAGCTCTCAGGATGCCTTCACCCAGGAAAAGGCAGCTGTAATTTGCCCCTAATTAACATGTTGAAATAATGTGATTCACTGCATTCTTGACAGCTGAGTCATGCATTTACTTTACAGTGCACCACACTAGAAAAACAGCACCGGAAAAAAAAGTACATTTGCTTGATATGATTTCGCTCAACTGCCTCCACAGTTTTGTATTTATAGACTCTATTTTGTGCCTGTGCTGCCACATGTATGTTGGCACACACGCAAGCATAAAATGCACGTTATTGCCGGGAAATGTACAGTACCCTCTTTTGGCATATTTAATTCATCACGACAAGGCTGTTAATTTATCTGAAACCAGGGACAGATTCCAGCGACCCTCTCGATCCAGGTCCCCTCTTCCCTCCAAAATGCCCAGCTGTTGCGGCAGTAGACAGCTGCTTTAAGGGTAGAACGGATCTCAGCTGTTGCGGGCGGGGAGTTGTGCAAGGGGGGGTTCGCTGGATTTGGGGGTCTGTATTCCCTCAGACCAATGACCAACTCCACTCCTTACGCCACAGTGTGTGGAAAAAATGCTGACAGACTGCAGATTTAGGGAAAGAAAGCAGAGGCTTCAGCTGTCTGTGGGTTTGCAACCAAATTGCTCAGTGTCCCTGAACTGTGGAGCTCTGGGGTCAAATAGGTGACCCCGAAAGGTCAGTGCACAATCATTTCCAAACCAATATGTTGAAATTATACATTTATTGTTTTGAAACTTCACTCATCTTCATGTTGAATCTTCTAATGGTTCAGTTTTAGAATGTTAATGTTCGGTTAGGTTTAGTCACAAAAACCACTTGGTTAGGGTTCGGAAATCATCATTGTTTGGCTTAAAATACCTGTTTTGGTCCGGGGTGGAGAAGCTTTGACTTCATGGGGAAAAAAAGGCGGGTTTTGTCACCACAAAATTAGCTGATGATCAACTTCCCGTGCAAAACATGGCAGCCACAAAAATGTCTGGAGATGGCCCAACTTCCCGTGCAAAACACCCAGTTTTGGTCGCTACAAAAAGACGGCTGGAGTTGGTCCAACTTCCTGTCCAAAAAAAAACTTAATTTGACCACCACAAAAACAGCTAAAAATACCCCCATAGACTTATACAGTCGTCACTACTTGGAAACCTTGTGGCTAATCATGCAACCACCTTCCCGCCGACCCCAGATGTGCAAGTCCATTAATCACCATCTAATATAACCATGATATGCCACATCTGGTATAAACGAGAACCTCTTACATATCTGCGGTTTGCAGAAACATTAAGTGCTAACATTATATTCTCGTGACTGGGCTGTAACGTAAAGGGTTAAGAGAAGATTATGTTTTGGCTTTCCTGGTTCTGTCGCCACAAACAGGGCTGAAAAGTGTCCTGACATCTCATTAAAAACATCAAGTGTTTCGGGGCTTACAGCTGTTGAATCACCTTCTTGAACAGTGGTCTCTTGCTTGGCAGCTGCTATGATAAGTTTAA
This sequence comes from Diplodus puntazzo, assembly GCA_963678695.2. Classification (NCBI taxonomy): domain Eukaryota; kingdom Metazoa; phylum Chordata; class Actinopteri; order Spariformes; family Sparidae; genus Diplodus; species Diplodus puntazzo. Next base: position 11,698,471 of record OZ023174.1, on the reverse strand, counting down.
TACCAAATGTAATGCATCTGTGGTTTTCATGATAGTACAATGTCAACATTTAATTCTGGCCACTGGGCTGTAATTTCCTCTTGCACTATAATATTTGGCAACATAAAAGTAGAAAGGCTTGGTACTTTGATGTTACATTAAGCTAAAATCTTATTTTCATGTCAAATGTAAACCAAGCTTGAACATGTCTCACAACTTGTTTATTGCCCCGCTGTTTATTCCTGGGTTGGATCTGTTTCATTTGTGAATATCAAATGGAGCTGCCTCTTTAACAGTTTAGCCTGGTATTATTCGTGCTACACATCGTAAAAGGTCAGAGGTAACACAAGCTCACTTCAGACGCCTGTTGTGGGGACCAAACAAGGTCCCTGGGCTGTGATCTGTGAGCATATTCTAATGAGCCTGGACAGCCTGGCACTGGATCAGAGGGGCAGTCAGTATCATACACAAATTTCATATTGCATAACAAACTAGATTACAGAGCTGGGAAACAACAGCATCTCATTACTGGCCACAGAGGATCGGGGTCTAATTACAATATGCTGCTGTTCTTTGTTGCAAATGTAAACAATATGTGGACGGTGCCACAGAGTGACTTCCTCCATGTTACAGAGAGACCTTTGAGTTATGTTATGAATTATAACGGGTGTGTGTTAGAATCACAGAGAGGCCAGTGACCATGTTTTTTGTTTTTTGTTTACTATTGTGCTCTGATTACAACCAGCTTGTTGATGAAGGCTGCAGGAAGCTGGAAAACAACTGCAGCCTATGAAGAGGCTGACCACTGACGACAAAGACCCACTGTGGACGCAAATCAAATCTGTGATACTCACTAAATATCATTTCATACTGCTCCAGAACCATCGTGAGCCTCCCTGACAGTTTTTATTGATTTCAGGGATAGCTGAACTTTACTCTCCCTGTTTGATCTGTGATTTTCCATCTTATATTCTTATGTCGCCCTCTTGTGGTGCAGTACTGAAATCACATATCCATTTCATTCTACAGGTGGCTGCTGGTTGTTTTTCTCCACATGACATCAGCAGCGCTCATGCTAATGGAATCATTACTTTGATCACATACATTAACCAGCTGCATGTATTCGGCGCATCACGTCCTGGCCTCCAGCTGCTCAGATATAAATAACTGGCTGAATGAATTCATTTGTTCAGCTCCTAATTTTTAACATATCACATATCAAATCAAGTGTGTTTAATAATTCTCTATACTATTCAGCTATAAACATAACAATAAACTTTGGCGTTGTATTGATAACAGCTGCACTGCATTCATAAACTGTAAGTCACACTGAAGATGTTTTGATGGCAACTGGTGACGTGTAATTAAGCTAGTTGGCATTAGATTAATTAATGAAGATAATCATAGATATTAGATCATTCATCTTCATTATAATACATACAAACATTCACTTAGGACTCTTCTTTTAACAGAACACTAAACAACAGAAATTATGTTATACTGAAGTAGGAGTTGGTCTGCAGTATATGTATATCTCATTTTGAAGGTTTAAAACACACTGGTTTGATTCCATATACGAGATTTCTTCGCCAGGAAATAGAGAAAATACCACAGTATAATAGTATAATAACAATACCATAGAAAAAGAGGATGTATGGAAGCCCACTGCTGCCAGTTAGAGTAAAACAATACGATGAAAACTAAGCTTGATGAAAAAACAAATATTCTCATGGTGAATTACAATTATGAAATACAAAAATCTAAGTCTAAACTCTTTTATATATGATATACAAAAGTCCAAATGATTCAATTAAAAATCAAATTCATGAGATTAAAAGATCATGATTAGGACGAGTTGAGTTGCCGTAAAGTCGGAATGATGACATAAACATGAGATTAAAAAGTCATGATTATGAGATCTGACAATCATGACTTTTTATCTCATGTTTATGTCATCATTTACGACAAAAATCAGAGATAAAACAGTTAAGAAATGGGGTAAAAAATTATGTGAGCAAAAGTCATAATGTATCTATTTTTAGGTTTTTTTTTCTTATGTCATACTTATGGGTTACCATGGGAATATTCTTGTTTAATTAAGGCTAAGTGCCCATCTTTTTTCATTCTTATTATTTTTCTTGCACTGTTGGAAATGGCCTTCCATAGAAATTCATCAAATCCCAAACTTAATTAGGGGGGATGATTTGCTCATGATCCAGCGTTTGCGCAGCTGTTTTCAGCACCACGGACAGCGTGCTGCGCCCTCAGTCAACCCCATAATGACCAGACAGTCCATCTGTACAGGTCGCACAGTTACCTTGTCGACAGACGACTCACTCAAGTTACCACAATAAATCCATAACATTATGGAAGATGAAGGTCTGAGGCGTTCCCTTTGACTGTCCTCCTGCCTGTTGTTTGCTCAAGGTGGAGTTTTGTGCCACATCACATGTAAGTGGTGCGGCCACAGCGCGCAGTGCTGAGGCTGTTGTCCTGCACGGAGAGCTGTCAGGAGCAGGAAGCAGCTCAACAACAACGGAAGCGGGAGCGCTTTTTGCCTTTCGAGGACAATCGCAGCCCTACTTTGAGGTTGGAGAGGCACCGAGGAACATGCGTGCAGCGCGCAGGTGAAAACAATCCGCTCATTTAACTTCTCAGCCGCTGCAACTTTTTCGGCTCCTGTGCGGAATCGAGATCCGAGATTGTGTCGGTGTTGTTCTGATTAAGCTCGAATCCCCGAAGATACTTTTTTTTTGGGAAATCTTGAGAAATGTCTCGTAAGAAGGCTGCCAAAGGCAAAGCAGCGACCAGCAGCCCGTCTGCGGGCAGCCCGACCGGGAAAGGTGTCGGGAAAGCTGCGCGGAGCAGCCCGGGCATCGTTCAGATGAACGGTGTGGTCCATCCCAGCAGACCCTCCGTCAGCAACAGCAGCGAGTTTTATGACATCGCCTTCAAGGTAAGATCCGTGTATGTGCACACTGCAACTCATGTAAAAAAAAAAAAAAAAAAAAAAAAAAAAAAGAAAGAAAAGAAAAGTCTTTATTTGATCATGTTACACCAACAAATACTAAAGGAGAGGTTTCGTGTTGATGAACAGCAGCCACAGAGGTCAGTGAACTATACACGGAGTAAAAGATCCCACACACTGGGTCATGTTTATGTTTTTTGTTTACCCTTCAGACGAAAATTTGTGCTCTACTTTATTCTCGTCACTGCCTCCCGTTTTACTACCACCTTTATCCATTAAACATGAGCGAGCTCCTGAAAACAGCTGTGTCAATACACCGATCGATAACCTGTAAAGGTGCACAAACACACACAAACACGTAAATGCCACTAACAGGGGACTACGTTGCTACATTGACTAAGATGGGACCTCTGCTTCTGGCCATTAAAAAAAAAAAAAGAAGAATAGAAAATATCCTTTTGAGGTCTTTTAGCATAACATTACTTCAAATGAGTTCTTTTAATTTCTTTGACACACACAACACCTCACAACAGCCGTCAGACAAATCCCATGGGCAACCGGTTTGTCTCAGCAGCAGCGAGGTTCGCATTAAAACAACAGCGAGCAGTTGGCTGGCTCGCTCCACCTCCCAGTAATGTGTGGCACTTGTGTGAGTGGAGAGCTGTCACTTCACCGCAACACAAACACAGACTCACACCCACAGACGCTCTCGGTGCGTACTCCCAGCATAGCTTCAAGGGACTTGTGCCACCTACTCCGTGTTTTTTGAAGCAGCTGTTTGATGTGGAGCACGGTGGCTTGTTTTTGCAGAACAATTGGTTTGATTGTTCCATCCAAACCCATCCATTAAGAACGGTATATTCCTGTTTCATCAATAGTTGTTTGTTCAGTGCATTTTTTTATGCATAGATCTAGTTGTAATATTTAGTTTTGCAAGACTGGATCAAAAAGATCCCACCTGTAGTCTTCAATCCCAACAAATGGAGCTTTAACCTGTGCTATATGCATCCCTCTCTCTGATTTCTAAGGCACTGTGCCATGTTTCAATCCAACTCACTGCTCGCCCTGATCATTACTCTGCATTGAATCAGTGAGGAAATTGATTGCATTTTATTTATAACAACCTAAGGCCAGGGAGAGGCCAGGGGCCTCCTCCTGCACACTCTGTAAACATTTAGCTCATGCAGAGCTGCATGAAAGAAGAGATGAGATACTGAGGTAAAAAAAAAAAAAAAGACAAATTGAAAGTGGAAATAAATAACTTTTGGGCTTGAGCTTACCATTATGAGGTAAATATTGATTGCACAGTTTAATGACGACAGAAAAATGGCTTATTCCTGATTTATGTTGGTTCCCTACAAGCCTCGCTTTCAAAATAATCTCCTGTTTGCCACTGGCTAGGAACTTACCGAGAAAATTAAGGAAGAAATCAGAAATAGGCAACTATTTTGCCATAACTTATAATTATGAGGTAGATATTGATTCCACAGTTCATCCACTATAGAAAAATGACATCATTCACATTTGTATTGGTTCACCCTCGCACTCACTATGCTGTTCAGTCAGGGTCGGATTTGTCCCAGCAGATGAAGGATTTCACATGGAAATAGACAATTTTTTTGGCTTAAACTTCTAATTATGAGGTAAATATTGATTGTGATTATTTGTTATTGTTTCTTGCTTTGAACAATAGCCAGGCTGCTAGCGTTAGCCATGCTTGTAACACTAACACTAGCTAATACTAGCAGCCATAACATGCAAGGAGCCAAAAGGAAGCCAGGAACAAATCAAACATCTATCGTTTTTTTTCTGGCTGCTATTGTTAGCGATCTGGTTGACTTTGCAATAACAGCAAATGTTGCCTGTTGCCACGTCATATACCTGCAACATGACCTTGTTACATCCCTTCATTCTTCTTCCTCTGTCTTTCATCTCCTCTCTGCTGCTTCCTCTCTGCACCCAAGAGGCACCTTTTGATTTCCATGGTCCTGGGCTCAGAGTCCCTCAGCTAACCTGATTAGAGTAATCACATCAAACTATTAATTTCATCACGACTCTAAATAAAAAGAGAAACGCACAATGTGTGTGTGTTTAGCAGGAGCAAAGCCAGAGTGTGTCTCTTTTTGCATCTGTTTTTAAGATGGTCGTGTACATTTGCACACCTACAGACAAGGTTCACCTGCTGATGAGCAGTCACACCCTCATTCACGTACACCATCTTCACTGACCGAACACCAAAATGCCAGGACTAATTTAGCTGATTGATTCAAATGTGCTGTCTGACATTTACCTTCTGCGATCAGTCAGGCAGTCTGAAGTTTTACCCCTCACAGCTCTGGTTATACTCTCTGTTCTTAGTTTTAGCCTGGCTGAGCTTTCCCTCTTGGTTTCCCTGTGCAGGTGATGCTGGTCGGGGATTCTGGTGTGGGGAAAACATGCCTCTTGGTCCGTTTCAAAGATGGAGCCTTCTTGGCTGGCAGCTTCATCTCCACTGTGGGCATCGACTTCAGGGTGAGTTTAAATCAATGGACGCAACAAACGTTAATACACATGCACGCACTCACTAACACAAAAGCACCTTTCCTAAAACGGGGCCATCTGCACTTATGGGAGCTATTTAGTGTCTTTATGTGCCCCAGAGCTATGAATATTTTCCATCTTAGAGTCTCACAAGATAGGATATTGATTTCTTAAATTAGTTTGACATGCTTTAGTTTTTTTGTCTCCCTGGGTGATAATCTCTCTTGCGCCAGTTTTATGGTCCCACATGGGCAGCCGGGAAAGAATTTGTCCATCTTTCTAACGATCACACTCAGGTATGTCTGTCTGTCTCAGACACGGAGACAGGAAATCATTCAGAGTGACACTAAGCCCCAGGGAGACAAATAGAGACAGTTACGTCCCTCTGGCTCTACAGTGACCTTGTGCACAGGATAAATCGGCTACAATAATGGCCTTGGGTGTCGGCTGAACTTTTAGATTTCACCCTAACATTTTTTTTTCTGACAGGTTAAGTTAATTACTTTAACACTGACACACGTCCAGGCACATAGTAGATAATATCTTCATCATTCTTCTTGTACAACATAAATTGGTCTAATACAAGAACATCTCAGCAAACCCTACTTTTACCACATGTACTGTTGTGCATGTTTTTGTTGGCACTTTTTCCGAGTAGTGTTAAGCATACTGAGGGTTTGGTATTTTGCTGCTCTTACACTGACACACTCACAAAAGACAGTTTTCGAGGTCAACGAATCAAAATCAATGTTTTATTTTTTTCAATAGATTATTTTTCCCGGCCAAAACCTGGCGCCACTATTACCCAAAATGCAGTCTGACTACTCACAGTTTGGTTGGAGATTTGGAGAATGTGTTATGCTCTTAACAGCTAATTTAGCCTTGAGCCACTAGCCTCAAGCAGAAATGAGCGGTCTGATAAGCACATTTCTTTCTAACTTCACACTTCCAGATCTGACAGAGTTGAAGAGAGTAGTACCCAACATGAACTTGACATGTGTTATGCCTGTTTACCTTGATTACAGACATGTACCATGTAGAAAGTAGAAAATAACCTCAGTTTTGTGTTGGGAGTATATAGCCCCAACACAGACACTTTCATTCATTCAAGCTTTTATTTCAATCTCGAAAATCATTGAGGCCAAGCCCTCATTTTCACTGATGTCAAGAGTACAAATAAAAAAACAGAATAGGTGCAAAAATTTGATAACAAACAGAAACAACAAACATAATCTGAGAGAGAGTAAACGGAAGGGGTACATAAAAATGATAACAGATAAGAAGCAATATGACAGAATACAAATAAAACGGAAAGAAGTGCTTGAAGATGATAAGAAACTGCAAGCAAATAAATATGACAAAGCCCAGACAAAACAAAGGTGCAGAAAAGATAAATGGAAGACAACCATACAGGACAGCACATAGTTAAAAACAGTTACATTCCAGTGCTGAATAGTTTGAAATCAAAGTCTTAAACTGACCTTCAGGTATAACTGTATCAAGTTTAAATGTTCCAAGCGTATGCAGCACAGGTCCCGACAGATTCAGACGGGGTATCCATGCTCTACTCCATGAGACCTGTGGATAGGCTTTGCTGTGTAAAATTAGCGCAGTTGTCCTTTAACTAACCACATTCTTTGGTTTGTTTGTTTGTTTTCACCTTTTTGAGATTTCAGTGTTAGATGTTGACCAGAGTGGTCAACATGTTTGCAGTTTTAAATGTGATTAGCTTCCCGCTGATCCAGTCACCCATAGACCGACCCATTGTCACATGGTGGTCATTTTCCTTTTACATAATACTCAGGGTGAGAAGCTCAACTGTTGTTCTGCTGTGTTCCAAGTCCAGTGAATATAGGGGATCTGACAAATTCCTTTATCATTTCAGTGCCTCCAACATATTTGACAGCTTCCGTTAGACATCAGCTAACATTAGCATTCAGCTGCTTCCCAGCTACATTACTGCTTGATAGTGTTTGCTGCACAATATGATAAGGCGTACATTGGGGTTCAAAATATCAACTTGGACACATTAATTTAACTCTGGAAGTAAAATGTACCGAATGTAATTCAATGGTAACACTAACTACAAAGTGGTTGAATGCTAACGTTAGCTATCGGGTTATCAACTATGCAGTTTTGCCTGAAAATATTGCCTGATGTCCTTTTAGATTGTCACAATCCATCAACTTGTCAGTTGCGGATCAAACGGGACAGGGTAATGGTTTGTCAGATTCCCAGGATTCATACAACTTGCAAGCTGGAATACAGCAGTCCAACATCATTTACAGCATTACAGCCTCCCACCCTGAGCATGAAGTCAGAGGAAAGTGTTGGCCATGTGGTCCATGAAAATGGTTAATTTCACTGCTTCCCCTCCCTCATCACGTACAGTTGGTGCCTGTCAGTTACTGACTCACCAATCTGTCTGCGCTCAGTTGACACTCTTTGTGTAAGTTAATCTTGACTTATCCCTCCACCCATCCCCGTCCCCTCCACCTACCAAGGTAAATTAACATAGTAAAAAATCCTTTCTACTCTTGGGAGGCATACTCACATGGGCTGCCTGTGTGTGTGTGTGTGTTGAACTCAAGTATCTAACCATTGTATAGTCCTGTGAGTGGGTTGGATGAGTTAGTGGGTGGATGAGCAGTTGATTTATTTACTTATGTAATGTCTCTTATAACACCGTGTCTGCAGGCCTGATGTACATTTAGGCCTATTGAAGCAAAGCAGAGGCCTTCATCAGCTATCTTCGCCCCCTTCATTTACCTCTGAATGGATAAAAAAGTACAAAATTGATAAAGTTCAGTGCTAAGTCTGCTCTTTTGTCATATTGACTTATTATTTAATTACAGTGCTGTACGTAGCTGTGTGACATGAATGATTATGTTGTTATACTCGAGGCTTCTACTCTCTCCTGCGTGGTTTCATGTTAAATGGTTCTGGTACAAGTGAAATCGACCTTGACTCACAAGGATTCTTTCCTAAGAAAAATGTACTGTAGGTCAGTATTAATGTGGCATTTTTTGAGGAATGTTAATAAGACTGCAGAGTTTTTACTTTACATAAATTCACAAGTACAGAGCGAACCAAATTGTTGTGAGCAAACAGACTTGACACCCAGTTTCTGTAAACATACACGTCAAGTTTCACGTTGAGAGTGTGTTTGAGAAATTGCGAGACAAGGAGTTTGTTGAGTAGGAAAACATGGTGATCCCTGGTGTTTGTCTTCCCATGGAAGATAAACAAAGAGAAAGAGAGACAGGGAGTCAGCGAGTTGTTATTTTTAGGAGTTTTGATCCCTTTTAGTTGGTGGGAAAGAAAGGCAATTTGCTTCGTATTGGGATTTGATCCGGTTTCCCACTTCAAAGCAGCAGCGAGATCCTGTGTTTCCTACCCCCTCTTGTTTATTGTAGCCTCATCTTGTTTAAGCCTCGGCATGTTCTCAGGATTACAGAGCTGCAGCGATGCCTTGTTCGGCTTTAGATGCAGAGTCAGAATTGGAAATATAACCCCGCTGCAAATTGCATTTGATTAAAAAAATCTACCTATAAAAGGGATAGAAAGGAGGGAGAAATTCATTCAAAAAAAGCGATAAACAGGACTGTGCCTGATCGTATTAATTCCATGAAGATCTTATCATGTTACATATCTCAATCTCATTCTGACAAGTTCTTCCTAAGAGGAAGAATAACACATCTTACATGGACCCATGGTGCATTCTTGTCAGTGACATTTAGACCAAAGCAGGTTAACTGGATGTGATTTCACTTCTACAGCTCTCTTATGAATAAAATATTTTCCTAATAAATTATCATGTCAGCTCCACTCTGAAGATGTAAAGGTTCACTGGAAGCTGCAACTGAACAAAATCAATTTTCACACAGTTACAACTCTTGATCTTTTTATTAGAATTGCTAAATAATAACAAAACCAATTAGAGCCAATTAGCAAAAGTCATCACATTCAGTATAGAGCAACAGGACATAGTAGTGCACTTATAAGCTCCAGTTCAGCATGTGAAGGTCATTAGTTGCCATGGGAATGCAGGTGCTAACTGATGGGCAGGTGACTGAGATCGACCAAAGGCCAGAGCTCGTCTTCGTGCTTGATTGTGCTCGTGATTTTCTAGTTTTTTCTGCTTCGATCAGGAGGTCATAAGCAGCATTGTGAAAGGCATCAGGTGGGTGTAAAAGGCTCCTGCAAAAAATTCAGCCTTTTGCTCTCTGAGTGAAAAAGACCTCTGAAGTGTTTTTCATACTCGCAGTCCGCTGGTTAGTGTTCAGGGGAAAGATGGATTTGTAACATGCATGGAGACACAGGAAAAGCATAAAAATCACATAACACTTGAGTTCCTTCTCTTCTCTACCTTCTCCATTTTCTCTCTCTACTGAAACACATCTCCGCACTGTATGTCACGTGTAGTTCACAAGGCTCCAAGGTTAGCTGAATGCCCCTCCTGTGGAAGAGATTCTTTAATAAAATGAATCAGGAGTAGCTCAGCAGGACTCTCTAAAAGATAACTGTCAATTACTGAGAAGACTCCCGATGCTACTCTTATATTTGCCTAGCTCTGCTGGGCACAGACAATCGACATCCATCTTTTTCATTGTCTTACATCTAATCCAGATGTTTAAGAGAATACTGCAAATCTAATTTGCTGTCAATCTCCAGAAAGGTTTTGTGGACTGCAAAACTTCACCTGACTTTTAATCAGCATGTAGGTGAGTAGATAGTGACAAAATTATCATAATTTTTGGGGGTGAAGTTATCCTTTTTTGTCATGATTATCCTGGCAAGAGGGTGGAACTGTAGTACTGTGTTTTTGGCAGAAAGTTAATATCTACTGTAGCTTTAGTGGGTCTGGGATCATTATTAATACACATTTATTTTGTTTCCCACTGTCAACAAACGCCTCCACCCTGTCTGTGACTCAAGCCCACTGATTCATACTAAAGACCTACAATGTGAATCTTTAAAAGAAGATCTCAAATTTATAGTTAACCTATTTTATACAAGCTAAAAGCTGGAATTTGTAGGTTCAAGCTTAATTGACTCGAGCAGGAGTAAAATTTGTTTAATTGATGGTTGCTATTTTTCAACATCAGATCAAGTCAGTATTCACGACAGCAGTGTGATATGTGTGGGATTTACTCAAAATAGAATACAGTGCCCATGTTCAGCATAATGGAGTGCGTAAATGTGGCTCACTGGTGTGTTTTTTTAAGGACATTAATGGAGCTTCATGGCACAAACAAAATGAGTTGTATAAGCACATAGACAATATTTGCTAGAAGGATCTATAAATTGTTTGCTTTAATGTTCTGATGTCGACAAAATGAAAATTCAGACATTGTCTTTAATGAGCACTGAATATGAAAGTAGCTACAAGGTATGGTGGGAGCTGTCCTTGGTGCTGAACCCCATCCACAAGTTGCACTGCAAAACAATTATTTTCATTGTTGATTCATCTGATGATTATTTTCTTGATTTAATTGATTGGTTGTTTGGTTTATAAAATGTCAGAACATTTCGATAGTTGACTTCCAAAGCCCAGAATGGCATCCTCAGTAGTCTTGATTTGTTGAAACCCAAAGGTCTTCACTTTAGTATTATAAAGGGGGAAAGAAACCTGAAAATATTCATATTTAAGCTGAAATCTGAACATTTTGATATTTCTGTAAAGGGGCAATATCTAAGAATTTGAGTTTAAAAGATAAAAAAAAATAACTAAAATTATTAACAGAATGTGATGAAATAACAGTTTTACATAGTGTTGCATACAAGTTAGCATGCTAACCAGCTACCCCAAGGCCTCAAAACCCCTTTCTTCCCACCTGCCCAAGGCTCATGTGCTAGAAGTGTTAAAACCAACACACCCCCAGTAGTCCGGCTAGATGAATGGCTATCTGAGCTAACAAGCTAATAATAGCTTCAGTCATGGATGTATAAACATAAAACAGTTAGCAGCAGTCACTCTGGCGATATGCTGCCCCTATTTGTTTGGAGTATGAATTTGACACATTGTCATTTCTTGCATTTTGCACCTTTTTTTAAAATGACTCAAACTGATTAAATGACTATTTCAATAATTGGTGGTTAATTTAACAATTGACTACTAATTAATTCATTATTGCAGCTCTGTATACAAGGCTGCCAAATCTACCAATCTGTGACCAGCCTCTGGTGATATTCGACATGTCAGCCTGTCTATCTTAATCTGATACAATTAGATTTTCACACACTGAGGGACCAATATCAATTTCCCCTGCTGTAATTGTCTAAATCCATCATAGTATTCAGTTTGCCTCATTTTTCTGTCACTTTCCTCCCCAGCGTGCCATTTGGCATTTCCTTGCATATTCTCTGCTAAAAATAATGTGCGAGTGTTGTTGATTCTTTTAAACGCTGTAGCCTGAAGGCAAAACATTTTTGTTCTCACTTTCAACTAAATCCCTCAGTGACAAACAGCAGCAGGGAAGTTGTTGAATTTATCTTAGCTGCAAGCATAATGAGTCCCAAACGTTATTTACCAGGAAACAGTGTTGTCAGCCTTGGAGAGGATCCTTTCTCCCGGTACAAGGGTCAAAATGCCATTTTTTGGAAAAGAGCTTGAGGTGGAATTTCTTAGAAAGTCATAGAGAGGATTATTAAGTGAGAAAGAAAGAAAGTAAGAAAGAACTCATATGAGGGCAAAGCAGAAACGCAAAGAGATGCTCACAGATGAAAGCCAATTATCATTACACACACACTATATACAATACTCCCAACAGGTTTCATTTCTGATGAGGCAGGAAAAACAAGGCTTTGTTCCTCTTTCCCTCTTCACAATCTACCTCACCTCACGGTAGCGGAGGGGAGTAATCCTTCAATCCCTCAGTCGGTGCAAATGCGACGGTGGGGAGAAGAGCAGTACTTCTCACCTATGCTGAGAGACAAGCGAGCTGCTCCCAGCTGTCAGTTATGTCTGCTGAGCCCGAGCGACAGACCTCTTATGCAACCACAGAATTCACCTCTCTGCACCCTAGAAAACATGGCTCGTCTGACTCGGGAAGGCAGATCTGGAATGATGCATAAGAGGACGGATCATCAGACTTTGGGATTTTTTAGCCTCTTGGGGTGGCTATGTGGGTCCATACTGAAATAACTCTACGCCACCTTGGATGGGTTGTCATGCAATTTTCACAGTCATGTTCCCCATAGGATGAGCCTTACTCACTCTGAAAACAGAGACTGTACGAGTTTTCTAGTTGCTTCCATCAAAAATAGGCATCTTATTGGCATGTCATGTCCACCATAAGCTACTAATAGATGTCACATACTGGAGCTGAAGCAGTTACCACAGACCACACTTGGCTGATGAAACATCACAACACTTCCTCCCTTTCTCCAATGATTTACCTGCAGCACTTTCTCCAAGAGAGGTCCATAAAACGTCCCCGACAGCTTGAGGAGACATGGATCACACTTGGCATACTAATTCATCTCACCCTGTTTGTAGTCTGTATTGTACACAAGACCTTTATCTTAATGATTTACCCATGCAGCGCTACTTTAGGGAAAAATGTCTTTGTGAGCTACAGCGACAATGGATGGGCTCGAGCTGATTAATGCGAGATAGAAGCAAGTCTGAGAGCAACTGTGATTCACATATCAAATCCACCCATTCTGTTTATTCAGCCACTTAAGCAGCATAGCTCCAAGGATGGTAATGTCAGTCGGTTGGCCTTTACGTCACTTTGGTTCAGACAGAAATTACTCAACTACTAATTGATCGAATAAGATTACATTTCGTATAGACGTTCCTGGTTTCCAGAGGATGACTCCGAGAGATTTTGGCGGTTCTTTAAGGACATGTATGTAACGCTGTGATCTTATCCTCTCACTGAAGTTACATAGTGCAGAAACAAGTGATAGAGGGAAGGAGTTGCTGAGACAGAGACACAATTCACCCTATTACAAGACACTGTACCTTCAAAATGACTTTGAGGCTGTTCTTTTAAGATAAAAAGTTACGTAACGCTGCCTTAATGTCCCTACAAAATCAGACATTTTTCAGTCAGTAACATATACACATATAGAGTACATATCAGCACTCTCTCTGTATCACATTCCACTATCCTTTCTGCTTTCCCTGACAAGTCGCCCGTCATGTTCCCATCTACACTCATGACACCCTGACCCCTCTATGTGTCACACATTGGACCAGAAGTTTCACGCCTCCCTAATGGAGTTGAGTCGTGTAAAATCGAGTGCCCATTTCACAGCGGGAGAGTTTCACTCATAAGAGACAGCCCCATTGATTCAGATTCCACTTCCATCTGATGTTATTTTTGGAGGTACTTGGTATGTATGTATGTGGGGGTGGGGGCTGTGAATCAGGCATCTGCAAAATTATCAGATTTTAAGATAACTTGGAGTGGGGATGCATTGTCAGTGCTGTTCTTCTGACTTAAAAATCACAGCTTTTTAGTCTGAGAGAGGCATTAGAAATAAAAGTTGTGAATTTCACCTTACGCTGCCATGGTCAAGACAACATGGGAAATAAGCTCGCTCTCATCCTAATTAATCAGGATAAAAGCCAAATAACACTGATGGGAAGATTTCCTTTACAAAAGAGAGCACCTGCTCTGAATTTACTCACTACTGGGAGCATGAATCTCACACTGAAGCTGATACGGCAGCTACAGAAGCTCTACATGACCTTCATTTGTTTCCGGGTGAACTGCCCAGTGCGATTTGTTGGATCAGCCATCAGCAATGACTGATTTATAATTCATCCACTTATCTGTCTATAAACAGAGCGGAATGTTGAATAATTCAAGTAAGACTGCAGTTATTATGCCAGCAATGCTCAAAAAATCTTAATAAGTGTGTGTGTGTGTGTGTGTGCGTGTGTGTGTGTGTGTGTGTGTGTGTGTGTGTGTGTGTGTGTGTGTGTGTGTGTGTGTGTGTGTGTGTGTGCATTTCCATGGCATTGAGGATGTGTGTGCTACACCTGCCAGAGCAGAGAGCAAGGAGAGGAGACAGGGAGTCACAGAGGGGCGGAATCAGCAGTGAATCTTAAATTCTAATAACCAGTGTGGGAATGTGGGAATGAAGTTGGCATCACTCACCTTTTCACACATACAGTAGTGTATATGCATGTCTTTGGAAAGTATAATGAGGAGTTGAGGGTGTTCGTATATATATGGCTCTATAATGATGCACCCAGTCACCTCAAAGCATATGCTATCCTATATACATGGAAGAAGGTAGCACCCGGTTTATATTCATCTCATTTACTTGAGATTTTAATTAAGCTGCAAGTTGGTTTGGATCTGTCACCAAAGTGGGGATTCAGGGAGAAGAGATACCCAGACTCCCTCCTCTAATGACACAGCGGAGTGCCTGAACTCTCCACTCAGTGAATAAAGGTCTGCACTTGATGTCAGACACTAGGCTTTGGCTGATCCTTGATACAAGGTCTGCAAAAATGTGGATTATTTTCAATCTTGGTTAACCTGTCAGTCAGGTTTGGTGACAACATCAGAGAGTGTTTGGCATTTTGTTTAAATCGTGAGATTAACAATTAATATGTATATATGGAAATAAAAGAATAGTTGACAAATCTTCTATGAATGTGATGCATTTAAAGGAGGCAGCGGTGCCTGTGTCTGTCGAAGCCGCATCCTACGATTGTCGCTGTCCTTTGTCACACCACCTAAAAATCGAAGCTGTAAATATTGATTACTTGCCCGACCTCTGACCCCCATAATGCAGAGCCAATCATCCACCTCGGACATGCGATTCATCACCGGGGCTGCGTTTCCTGTGTTTTCATCAACCCCCGGTAAACACTGTTTCATGGTCCTGCAGGAAGCTTGAGCCCTCGTCATGTGGTCAATACAATTGATAACAGCTTAGTGTCTAAATGGGCTGAAAATGTGTTGGATAGTCAATTGACTGATCTCCTGATGAGCCCACAGGGGTGAGGAGGAGAAGGGAGATTGTTTTATTTTAATTATCTTCCCAGGGAAGATGAGGTTATTGTGGAAAACACACAGGGGGGAGAGTATGTCTAAAATACTTTCAAGGATGTTAAACATTAAAAGTGTCTTTTTAAATATGAATCTCTGCATCAGTAGATTCTTGATGGCAGGAGGCTGTCTGGCTTGCTTATTTTAATGAAGTGAGATAGTGGTGTGGTTTCTGTTCACTTCCATTCCGTCACACATTCAATGGCACATTCAGTGGGTGTCAGTGACACACACACACACACATACACATGTGTGCACACAACACGCAAACTCACACGGATAACAATGCTGAACAGAATGTGGCAACTGTTAATTAACCAGTGGAGATCCAGGCAGGAAGCTCCTGACATGCATCTGTCTCCTCTGACTCCTGCCACACATTGTTAGCTGACTCTCTTACATCACTGTTTTCAAATAATGGTTGTGTAAATTGGCAACGTCTGTTCACTGCCGTCCCCCGTGTTTCTGGGATGCAGGCGATGTGTCCGAATGTGTGCAGTTTCTCTGTAAAGCTCAAGTTATTTGCTCTGATGCATACAGTGAGGGAAAGGATTGAAACTGCAGAGGTGAAACAGGCTGATTACTGAGCACATAGTGTTGTTCCAGTGTTTCTCAAACTTAAACATCATGTATCACCTCCAAAAATATGAGATTCACCAAGAACCACCATTATGACTGATGTTAGAACAGAGTAGCTTAGGCCTACTCTAACCAGCTATCTGATTTGGGTGGTTAGCTGCTTCTCTCTTCAACATTCATTTGGCAGATGTTTATAGGTATTAGTTACTTTGCAGATTAAGATTAAAAAACTTTTTATATATTAAAGTAACAGTACAGAATAGTTAGAATTAGCTCCACTCTGACAAGCTACATCATTAAAATGATGCCAGCATGTATATATTAAGGGAAAATACTGATGCTTGTGATGAGATTTGTTTTTCTGGATACAAAAAGCATCTTGCACTTTAACAAAAGGTCTAGCTCTGTAAGAATAATTTCTGTAATATTGTTTGGCACTTAGAATAACAACCTCAGCCCGTCGGTGATAAAACCCAGCACTTAATAGTGCAGTTGCCCCAAAGGATTTAGTTGTAGACATTGCAGCTGCCAGCTGAGATGGTCCACTGGACTGATTCCAAGCATTTCCGTACGTCTGAATCATTTACACAACCAGGACATGAAAATATAGAGCTTGCCCATTAAAATACCAGAATTACCCTTTAACGCATCAGTAATAATGAACTAACACGGACAGGGTTGATTCTTTGACATTTGTTTTTAGGTGATATCTTCAATATCTGGTAATACTTACCATTTTTTCACTTTTTCTGACAATTTATAGACTAGACAGTTCATTGATAAGTAATCAGATTATTTAATTATTTTAAAAAATCACTCTTCGCAGGCTTAGTGTGGAGCTCACACGGCTCAACGCAACATACAACGCACAGCATGAATACGCAGACACACTCATGCAGGCTGAGTGAGCCATCATCCTTTGCACCATTGACTCATGAGCCTGTCCATCGTCAGCGATAGCACTCTGAAATAGATTAAATTAGGACAAGCGTGATATGAATCACTTTACTTTCATCTCTGGCTGGAAAAGACTTGATATGTGCATGCATGTGTGATAGTGCGCGTGTGTGTGTACATTATACACCCCCAAACTCTCGCTGTGGGCTGCTTCTGACTTCAGTGCGCTGACATCAGAGCTGACGTCCGTTGTTTGAGACTTTTTAGACACTCTGCATGTTGAAGTGTCTGTTTAATGGCTGAAAATCTCTTTGTTCAGAGGATTCTGAGTGCTGTGTCCTGAACGACTCTGTAAAGACTCTGTAAGGACACTCCCACGCAGAGTGTAAAAGCCTGCAACTTCCCTCCAGTTAGTTAGAACCGAAGACGCCTTTCGGATGAGAGGTGAAACGTCTGCAAGTAACCTGAAACACGTCCAGTTGCCTACGATACAGAACTATCACGACCTGGATGACTGAGAAACCTTCGTCAACACGTTTGTTCAGAAGAGCATGGGGTCGCCATCTTCAGACCGCATGTTTGTGAGAGACTGACTCATGCCAACAAGTGGATGTTAGTCATCGAGCAATTACTGCTACTCAGCTAGATGCGCCTCGGAACAAGTGCATTTGCATACTTTGCTTCAGAGGCAGTTGATTTTTCCTTCTATGCTGAAACAAACTGATTGTGCAGCATTTCTATTGACATCACAAACCAGCAAGAGTCTATATCACAGAAGCAGAGAAGTAGAGGTTGTTGCCTTGATTAGTTGAAAGATGCTGATGGAGCTAGGCACTTGAGTCTCTCAAAGTATTGACAAAAGACAAAGACGAGACTCTGGCCATGGCCAAGTCCTGTTGTTCACTTAAACCTTTGCTAGACACCAAATTCCTCCCCATGGGTCAATAAAACTTGACTCCACTGTTAATTAAGTCTTTAATATCGCTTCTTGGAAGGATTTGAGGATTTAAATCCTGCAGACACTGTTATACGAGTCTGTAAGTGTCCATTTTAGAGAGCGAGTGATGGAAAACCAGACAGCAGGGAGAGAGGCAGCTCTGGCAAGTGAGGGGATGATAAAGGACTCCATCATAGAAAATCAAGCAGCGACTTTGTGATTACATCTTTGTGTTTTGAAAGCTTCCGCTCCTCTTTGATACTCCCCTCGTCATTGTGCATGTCACTGACAGTCCATCGCCTCACTCCTGACAGTCTTCATACATCTTGTCTCTCACTTGTTTCCAGCTTCTATACGTTTTTTTTTTTCTTCCTTTCCTTTTTATAGTTAGCCCGAACGATGGCTGACTGATTTCTCCATTATCCACTCTGCCAGCCTGTCTGCCTGCCTGCCTTCTCTGAGTGGGTGCAATTAAAGTGCCAAGCTTGATCATGCCATCGAGTAGCAGTAATGTTTTTCTGCTTGGAAAAATGAATTGAATTAAGAAGACGAAGTATGGGAGCTACAATGAGAGTCAGAGGCACAGAACCAGGCACTTTACCTATGTGTTTATATGTATATGTGACCTTTACTTTAAGCCATTTTGCTGGATTGTCTAGTTTTATAGTTAGTTGTGTTGATTTACGACCCTCAGCCCTTAAAGTTATCAAGTACGTATATGCATCAACATATGTGTGTGGAGGCGTAGGGTTCACTTCTGCCTCGGGAAGTGTTTTTGTAATTAATGAAAAGCAGCTTTGCCACCTGCTGCCATAATGTCACAGGAATCTAGAGAGGCGAGCCCTGAGGAGCACTATGAATATTTAACCACGGCATGAAAGAGGTGGGAAGTGGCTTGCTGGAAGATGGGAGACGTCGCCGGACAAAGCAGCCGGGAGATACAAACGGTGAAGAGGAAAATAATAACGAGGAGAATTTTCCTTTCATACCAATCTATTAAAATGTGCCGAATGGTTTTGTTGTTTCTATTTAAGGTTGTTATTGCAACATAACAAAAAAAAACCTTCACACATCTCAGGTTGCACAACTGCTTGTTAGCGGTGCCATATGGAGTTTTCTTGTTTACATTCAGTCTTACTCAATGTGTCATGAGACAAAAGCCCAGGTCATCGTCAGTGACTTGTCAAGAGTTTGGAAAAGCAGGATCCCAACCATGGCTTATGGTTTTAAAAACAAGTAGTACGATTTTTAAAATCGGTTCCAAGGGTTGGTGTGATGTGGTTACTTACTTGTGTGGCTTTAGTCTTTGGATGTTTCACCTGCTGATACCTGTGTTAGGTATCTGGAGAAGATAACAAGCAAGTATGACCATTTGTGAAATCTGCCACGAAGCAACCGCCTGTTTAAACGTTTCATTTGGACATAGAAAGAATATTAGGCCCCCGGCCATCAAAAGTCAAAACTTTGAGCCAATAGTAACACCCAGGTTGCAGGCCTCTTTTTAACATATTTAGATAAGGCATCCACACTAGATCAGGGACTGTTAATGCTGGTAGCGGTGGGGCTACATGGCTTAAATAGTTGGACCAACCGTTTGAAATACAGCTTTTAAATCCCACGTAGAAATGCATTCATAAAGGATAGATGGTACATTTGATAATGCAACATTGGTTTTAGGGTTGACAGAGAGACCTTGAGTTTCATCGAGGTCTCTGAGTGATTTCTTAATGTGCTGCAGAAGCTTCACTGTTTTGTTGTGAAAGTAATTGAGACATTCTTTACCTGAGTGGGGGAGCAGTCACAGTTTATAGTTTTGAGACAGATTCTTGGATTATGACCCTATTTAGCGATCAGCTCTGCTAAATGTTCAGTGAAGTCTATCCAGGTCTGGATTCCTTTGCTCTCTGGACCAGGACTAATGCCGCATGTGACATAGACACGTTAGCGGCATGTTGTTGACAGTTCTGCTCTTGTACTTACCGTATTTTTACATTTGTGCACCTGCAGATTTATAGGCTTTTCTGAATGAATACAAATGATACAGATCATGATCAGTTGCAGCTCTTTAGTGCAATGAATCAGCACGATTAGCAGTCGTTCTGGTCTGCGTGTTCGATGGTTTCTGTGTGCCATCTGACTGCAACATTTGATACGGAGAAAGTGTTAAGTTTTGGAGGTTTGTACAAGCCAACATGGTGAATTACTTTTTGTCTTTATAGTTTTCGAGAAAGTGGTGCATGATTTGAGGAAATGTGGCTCAGCGGTTGAGAAAAAACTGTAATAAATCTGAGCAGCATATGTGTTGGCAGATATTCTTTTGGAGAAGTCTGCGATGATACTGGACCAAAATAAATGAAACTGTTTTCTCTGAGAAAAATGCGAGGGACTGCAGAGAGGAGAAACACTGAGACATTTTCAGTTTGGCCATGCCTATAGCGGCTACCTTTCTATATTGCATTTGTGTTTTATATATTAATGTCTGAACGCCAGGGGAGGAAAACTGGAAAAGACAAACAAAACAGTTTCACAGAGGACACAAGAAATATTGAGAGTCCCAGCCAACAGCCTGCCCTGCAGCCTGCTATGTCCTGTGATTCACCACCACACATGCTCACGGCGACTATACCCAACCCTCATTGTGTTGCCATTTGATTTGTATCATGCCAGTGTGTGAAAAGATCCCAGGGAAGAGCTTCAGAGAGGTCAAGGCCTCCCCTTACAGTATTCAGCTGAATAATGGATCTGTGATGCGGCATCACAAAGGGCTGTGTGAGTGTGTTTGTGTGTATTTACCACCTGAAGGCAGGTTTTAGATCACAGAAAGTATCTGTATGAGTATGAGCATGCTGCTACAGTTACTGGTAAAAAGATCGAGTACAAACAAGTGCCTTTTTCCAGGAAACAGTTTTAATATGAAAAATGGAAAAAGAGGAAAGTGATTCAGGTAAATCAGTAACTTGAGTACTAGAAATCTGGAAGGTCACCCCGCTGAATATATAAATGCTACAAGGTTATCGGAGTTGCATCGTAAAAAGCGTATTGGTCCAGAATTTCACAATCTGTGCATCCCTAGCTTGCTTGTACATACAGTATTGACCATTGCTATGTGGTTCCTGATGGTGTAACGATTCAAAGAAGATCTCAGACCAGATTCTGCTCAAGTCCTCCTGTTGTGCTCTCGCAGAACTGAATGAGGAAGCCGGCGTTGGTGCAGCAGTGCAGTTGTCTTTGCAATAGGGCCCCGAGGCCCGCTGCACTTTCAATTAGTCTCTGTTTTCAACTTCACCAGGTCACTCAAGTGAAAAAGTCAATAACACGAAGGTTCAGGCTATTACGCTGACAGTCAGAAGTGTTTGTTGAAGCACACTTTGCTTTTTCAGTCAGAGCTGTGACTGATGAGCACAAAAAACATTTGTTCTGAGCCCCCAATCTCGAGACCTTATTGTGAAGTAGACTGATATTAAACAACATTCAGTTATAGTCCAAAATAATACAATGGAATTATATATGAGACTCACATTGAGGAACAGGAGCTCCAACACATACAAGTGTTCCATCATGAACAATTTTACACTAATAAGTATTTAATGACTTTTATTTTCATGTATTTATTTTTATAATGTTGCGGCTCTCAACAAATACAGGTCGTCCGCCGAAATCATTGTTAGCACATGAGCTGGGGTCAGCAAGTATAGCCTGTCAATAAATGAGTCCCAGGGTGTCTATAGGTTGCTGTGTGTGTGTGTGTGTGTGTGTGTGTGTGTGTGTGTGTGTGTGTGTGTGTGTGTGTGTGTGTGTGTGTGTGTGTGTGTGTGTATGTTTCTATACAAAGTGATTTATTGTGCCATCTCTGTCTCCAGGAGAATATCCAGTGCATCTTAATTGAAAGTATTTGTAAAAGTGTGTCTGGTGGTTTGAAAATGCTGACAAAAGCTGAATTGAGGAGAGAGAAGAGGAGAGGAGGAGAGAGGAGGAGGAGGAGGAGGAGGAGGCCATATTTAGATAATCATGTGTTTCTCATAGAAGGTTAAACTTCCAATTCTAACATGTATACAAAAGGAAATGTCACAATTCACCTCTGAAATTATCAAGGTGTCAAATTTTTTAAAATATTTATTTATATGACAACATAATGCAATATATGAATACAAGCTGGGAGCTTATCTACATGAGGTAATCTGATAAATACAGCACTTTGGAGGATCTTTTTTTGCCTTGACTCAATTTCCGTACATCGAATTATATGTGCACGACATAATGATCTGATTTTGAATGAAGATTACAGAAGCAGAGACTATCTGGAATGGCTTTATGCTCGGATGAAAGAGCTGCTTTCTCGCAGGGAATGTTCAAAGGCTTTGATTGACACGGCATTGCAGTGCTATGACATGAGATATGTGTGAGGGAAGGGAATGACACGAAATAAAAAGGACTGGTAATATATTTCAATTGAGAAATAGGTTTGCGCGTATACTTATACTTCAAGATATATTATAATGTACAAATAGGAGCCGACTTGGGTTGAACAGTGGGATGGGGGGGCAGGTAAGGTTTGATGTCATCTTCAAGTGACAAAGCCTACAGGGCTTCCAGTGTTTCTGCTAATAGATATAATCCTCTGTAGCCACTGATGTAATGCTTCTAATTATTGTAGGCTAAAAATACAACTTTCCCAAACATTTTTTAAATATATTTTCCTCAAAAACATCCTTAAAAAATAACACTATTTCTATGCAATATTACATAAACTGTCATGTAAGATTGTATCCATAATGCATGAAGCCTCTTAGTGTGAAGGGGCAATCTTCTCTGTGGGCAGGAAGGGTGAAGAGGTTGAGTGTGTTTGTGGGTACAGTATGTGCGAATGTGTGCATAATGTCTGTGTCAGCATGACTTAGAAAACTTGACAGCCGGACGTGGAGTCGACTACAGAGCAGAGATCTTCTGCCTCTGTACCTCCCTGCCCTCACTTCTGTAGCTCATTTCCCCCAATGCTTTGATTTCTGACGTGTGTGTTGAGCAGCTAGGCAGCTGTGTGCACCAGTGAGCTCCCCGAACAAAACAAAAGACCATCGAATCTGCTCTGTGTAGCCTCTTTTTCATTATCTTTCACCAAAACTGTGAATTTGTTTTATGCCTAACCTTTTTCCGGCCACCATGCTCCTATTCTTTTCCCCATGCTGCTGCCATTAATGTTTTATTGGCTCACACTTAAAGGGGCTCCTCTGAAAGCTCCGCATGCATTTGTAATTTATGATTCCCGTGAAGTGCTGTTAGAGCCATTCTGTACCGACTGTACCTTCTCACTCACGATCCTGTGGGGGAAAAGAGATAGGGGCATTAAATGGCTGGCATCCAGCGTCTGTAAGTAGAGCAGTTTGTATTTAAAGATGCATTGTGTTTGGAAGGTCTTCGCCGCAGCTCAGGGAGTGAAATTGACCTGAAAGTGGTGCAAGCTTCTCTGCTCGTTTCTCTCTAAATTGTAAGTTAACTGTGTCTACACAGAGGAGAGCTGTGTCAGCATCCAAAACTTCCTCAAGCTTCAACGTTTTACAAGCTAAGTGTAGAAAAGCAACAAAGTGTTGCTTGAAGTGAGATTGACAGCATGTTATCTACAATACCTGAATTCCCTGTCTTACCACAGCAAACTTAGTCATTCGAGCTGCTTAGATACTTTTTTTTATCCCGCTCAGTCCACTCTCTCCATGCTCACTGAATCTGTTTATGTGCTTTTCTGGATTATTTCATGCGGTGGAAAAACTGCTTACAGTGATCAAAAAGCTTGGGACAGAATGATTCATATACAAAAGCTTGAAGTCTGAATATTTATCATATAGTAATCAAGTAGTCTGCCTTATGTTCAGCTCAGGTCTTGTCATACATATGAAAAAAAAAAAGCTTAAAACTATGTCATTATACCTTTTGGCTGGACCGCCCAAGTAAAGCATTTTTGTTGGAAACACTGCTTTGAAATCATGACTGGAACAAGTAAGTCACTACTAACTAACGGTACAGTTATAAACAACAAACTGTCTCAAATTAACCAATAAGCAGAAGCAACAGTTGCTTTTCCTCTGGCTACCTCATGTTGCGTCCTCAAAACATAAAATATACCAGATATCAGTGAAGCCTCCATTACTGCCTAAAGTGCTGGAATCAGTATTGGTCAGTGCACAAATCTATGCATATTATGTAATTTATTTATTAGAAACATGACCCCGCTACCTCCCAGCAGCATCCTGTACAACTGTATGCAGCTAGTATGCAGCGTTTGAAATACATATCAGATCAGTATTCGGTAATCATCATGTTATATTTATGTAAGATGCATACAAATGCCTTTAGATGGTAATCTGCAAAAAAAAATCTACAAAATGATGAAAGAAATTATGCCTCTGCATTCATTCTTCTCGCAGCAACACAGACCATAGCCACTGTGATTGCTCCACATCGTTACCGGCTTCTCCTCCGGGGCTTCACGTCGGAATTTTGATACATAGTTTTCCAGATAAACACAGATCTTCAGCTGTTGCATTCCCTTGTGACCGGCCCGCCTTTGCTCTTCTTGAGTTATACTCCTCCTCTGGAGCCACTCTTTGCTGCCAGAATCTATGGGCTAGTGAGAGTAGACAGACTGAATGTCCAAAGAGCTGAAGTCCTCACTTTAATTTCTATTCAGAGATCCTCTCCACGCAAGTATAAAGGCATACAAAGAATTCATGTCATGTCATGTTTTTTCCAATTTTTATTTTTTTATTTCCACATTTAAATCCTTGAAATGGCATCGATTCCTTCTCCCTCACTAAAAGTAACACAATGCAAACATTTTGCTGTGGGTTGCTGGACACAAGATGCCTCCTACTTTTTTGGGTGGTGCTGGCTCAGAAGTAGAGCACATTGTGTTGTTAAGAGGAAGGTCGCTGGTTCGATTTCCGTGGTCTGCATGTCGAAGTGTCCTTCGGTAAGATACTGAACCCCAAACTGCTCCTGATGTGCTGGTCGGCACCTTGCATGGCAGCCACCAGTGAATGAATGAATGTATGAATTACTGTAAATTGCTTTGGACAAAAGTGTCTGATAAATGCCCTTAAATGTAGATGTACTATTTGTAATGTCACAAATAATGCAACAGTGTCAGGTTCTGCACATATATCATCCTACACGGTGAAGCTCAAACGTTTAAAAAGAGCAAAACATATTTCTGACTGGAGGGGGACTTTAACAAATCCAACATAGTTATTAGTGCAATCAAGCCTGACTAACCACCTGACATCCTCACCGCACTGCTTTCATGAGCCCCTTTTTCTGGGTCACTAAATATTTATGAAGCCTTCGAGCACATTGTGAGTTGTTTTCAGTGACAACAACAACAGGGAGAAAGTCTTTTGAGACTCCGATCCCTATCAGAGCACACTTACAAACCAGCTTGCAGCTCGACTTGCCTGTGAATATGTATGAGATCCCCCCCTTTGTAACTCTCAGGGAGGTAAATCAACCGAACACGTCAACAAAGACCGTATCAGTCTCTAAGTGCTCCGCTGGAAGATTATCAGCATCTTGTCAGGGTTGAATATCTTCTGTTTCTCCTCGCGGATCAGGGGGAATTAAAAGGTTAGCAGCGGCTCTCAGGAAAAATTAAGAAGGGATGGTGGTGGGAGCAGGATTTGAGGGTTGCCGTGGCAGCAGGTGATGTAATCCACACGTGAGAACAGGGAGGCCGACATGTGGGTCACTGAAGAACATCTTGACCTCGTCTTTTCTACAGCAGCCATTTCTCACGGAAAATGGGAATGATGCAGGAAGGCAGGCTGCCTTTTCCCCCCATACCAGAGACCTGAGAATTGGTGCAGCCAGACATTTTGTGTTGTTGGTCCAAATTGCACAAAATTCTGCTCCTCACTTCCTTCGGTCCACTGCAACAAACCTGCAAAGTGTGACGTAGATCAGATGAAGGCTTCTCAAGTCAGGTTAACCACAAACAGAAAGACAGGCAGAGATTCCTTGCTGTATAGTACAATATCTCAAAGCTTAGACAGTTTGCAATGATATTTTTATTGCAGATATCCAAAGTGCTTAGAGGATGCTCTTGTAGTGCCACAAACAGGTCAATAAGCTCTTACCTCTGTGAAGAATCGCAACATAAATCTTTCGTGTGGTGTATATCAATAAGATCGAACGCCCCTCCAGTTGTGGAAACAGATGTGATGTTGATCAATGAGGTGAGGGGCTGAGGTCTGGAGGCCGTTCGTCTAAGTCACTTCTTGACATAGGTCAGAAGTGCAAATGAGCTACAGGGACATGTCGGTCGAATTCCTACTGTAATGTTTTGTAAATAGGGCTCATTGAAGTCAAATTAGGAGATAAGGAGCAGTTTTTTGTTCTTACATGCTGATTAAAAATGAGCTTGATGGGCAGAAGACATTTGACCAGGTTAAGGACAAGTTATTTTTAACTCAATCCCAAATCTATCATCATCCAGACAGAATTGAATTTGATGGTGGGTTGTTTGACCTTTTGTACATCCGGCCATCAAGACAGAGTCAAACTCTGACCTGGCAAACTGCACATCATTTGGCTCAGCTTCCCTCTTCTGTGTGGTGCAGCAGATCGAAGCCGAGATCAGAGGAATGTCTCCCTAAGATGGAGAGACGGAGAGATGCAAGGAGGGCAGAGGGGGTTATTCCTCTTGAGGGGAGAAGCGAGGCTTCATCAAAAGGGGCCAAAGAGAGGTGGAGACATGCAATATTGATGGAGAGAGGCGAGGGAGAGTGGGGCTGGTGGATGAGAGGAAGAGACTGTTTAGAAAGGTGTTTGACCACAAACGAATACACACATACCTGAGGTTGTTTCTCTTCAAGTTTGTTCCATCTTGAAAAAGGAGTTAAATTTAAGCACTGTCACTTATGATTTATTCTTCTTTCATTTCCAGAATAAAGTGCTGAGCATTGATGGAGTCAAGGTGAAGCTTCAGGTAAGAATTTGTCAAAACAAGTGTCTATATGAGTTGTCGTCAAGCGAAAGGTGTCAACCAAATAAGAATCAGACTCCAAACCCTCAGGCGTTGTGGCCACCTGTTGGATCCTGTTTCCAACCCCACGTGTTTCCAACATAAAACCTATTTTAGCTTTAGTGTTTCCTGCTGTTTACTGACCTTATTTTGTGAGGACAATCAATGATCTTGACACAGAAAGTACCTGAGAGATAATTTGGGTGTATCAATCTCCATGAAAGCTTTCCATTAGGCTTCAAGTTCTCTTCACTTCATCCAAGAGCTGCTGTCCATACTGAAAACAACTCAGCATGTTTTGATATTTCTGTCAAAGAGAGCAAGTAATTATGTGAATCACCCCTAATGATCTTAATTAGTGGTTGACGGAGGCTGGTGGAGTGGGCCTTTGCCCTGTGATGTATTCATATGGGATTATCGGCTTAAAGTTCGTTTGCAGAGCCTACAAACAGAGAGAGAGGGAGTTATTTTTTCCTCCTGTAATTGCCATTCTTCATTACCGCCACTTGGATCCTGGGGGGACCGTTGCCCCAGGAGGCAATCGGGAGTTAGAACATGCATCAAAACTGATGTGTCTCAGCGAGAGAGAGAGGTGAAAGAAGAAGAGAGAGTGTCCAGAAAAGAAGAAGAAAAAGAATGAATAGTTAGTAAAAAAGAAAAAAAAAACAAGTGCAGTCAACCTTCACAGGTCTGTTCTAGGGAGAGAAGAAAATGTAATTGCCACAGGAGCAAATTATGATGAGACACAGAAACGCCTGATGGGGAAAAAAGAGGGACTTAATTAGCTTTACTTCACTGAGGTAGGACAATAGGACGAAAGGCATCGAATATGGCTGATTCATACTCAAAAACATGACCCAGACTGAGCTACACATTAGGAATGATGGTGATATGACCTTAAATCTGCACAAATCAATATTTTTATAGAAAGAATGGAAATCACTGCAAATTAAGTAAGAGGGGTTGCTTGTAGCGATGTACCCACAGAGAATCATAGTCTGACCTTGTTCTCTCTCTGCTTCATGGAGTGTTTTAGCATTATGTATGCTCACTGTTTTGATTTTACAGCCTTCAAATTTATTGTTTCAGTTTACTTCGATCAGTAAAGTCCTTGACCCTATTCACAAGGTGGCCATTTTGCTATGATGTCATGCTCCGTGTGGGAAGCTGAAATGCGTACTGTTGTGTCCAGGTTACAGATCATATAAAAGAAAGGAATCTGACAAAAATGTTTCATTTCACTTCTTCCCGGTTGATCAGCAAACGAAAAGACAATTGTTAGTGAAAATCTGAAAGAACATTGGGTCATTGTGTCAACTGATATTTTAGAATTAATTTGCACCTTTCTTATGGAGTCATTTAACACAATCAAACAGCAGTGTTAGTGAGCCAGCTAGCTATTAGTTAAACTCTAACAGTAGCTAACAGGTTGGAAAATATGTTGCTCTACCTTGAAATATAGACGAGAGTCTTTCCAGATTTACCCTATCCATTTTCTTTTCTGCTGCAGATCAATCAGGAAGTGGTGAAATGACAACAACATGTCAGTTTCCTTACATTTATAGGGCTTGCAACCTGGAAAACATCAGCATCACATTTGCACTTTCCACCCTGAGCATGATGTCAGTGGAAAATGGCTGCCATGGGAATATGGTCCAAGTCCCTGAGGAGTTGGTGGAGACCAAAAACAAAAAGCTGGGCTGGGGTCAATCAGGTGGAAGTAAACAACACCCCTATGTCTGCTGGATGTGTACATGACCGTTTCTAAAGATGTTAGACATAATAACTATATGGTGATAATATGTAAATATTGTGTGTACAGCATGATGCGCTGACCATAGTTCGCCGCAGAGAAATCAGTGAATGCAGCTTTAACGATTGATCCATTCTGTGCTGAACTAAAGACAGTAGTCTGTTCAATATCAATTTCCATATTCCAGACTTAATTTCAAAGGAGTAAGTTGGATGGAGGGTTCGCAATGAGTTCAAGCAGCATGACTAATCAAACAGAGGACTTTAAAAAGACAGAAACTTCTACTCAGTGATTACCCTCCCCTATTATTCCCTGCAGATCTGGGACACAGCTGGACAGGAGCGCTTCCGCAGTGTCACTCATGCCTACTACCGTGACGCCCACGGTGAGACACTGGCACACACACTTACACACTCGTTCTGAGATTGTTGTACTACAGAGGATTTACTTTGGACTTTAAAAGCAATCTGTATTTTAATGTTATCCTTCAGACACTTGACATCCAGCTCAGGCCGGTGTCCTATGAGGCAGATTAAGGCCTCATTACAGTGGAGTTTGAGTGTTACTTTTAGTGTCTAAGATATATACACATATTATACAGTACATTGAACACTCTTCATGTGCACATTAAAAAACAATGAAATGGAGGATCCTTGTTTAGATGTTGTTTTGATGAGATTGTTTTCTTCCACTGTGCAGAATTATAAATTGCTGAGGTTTTATAACTCATCTCCAGGATTGGAGGAACAACATATTGAAGATTCATGAGACTCTTTGATGATCTGTAATCAGTCATCACCAATGCATGTGTGCGTGTGTGTGTGTGTGTGTGTGTTAGTCTATTTGTGTGTATCTTCTCTTTATTCATCGTGTCATTGTTAGCCACGGAAGTTCATTTAGAAAGCTCTTAGCAGAAACACTCCATGGTTTTCTAACAGCTGGTAACCAAGGCAAAGCTGCTTTTTAGTAAACCACCTCAATGAAATTCACAAAACCTGATGTATGAGGCATAGAACCTGGACCCAGAGCAATACAAAAAAACAACCTAGTCACCAGGATAAATGTTGGTAATATACGTTTCAGCAAACAAGGATATGTAAAAACTTCTTTATGTTGCAACTTTACGTTTCTTCATTTTCAATTTCAAGGTCTGGTTAGGTAAAGGATTACACTCTTGGTTTCGAGTGAGGAAAATATCATGTTTTGCCTGAAATGATTCTGTCACCATAATATAGGCTGAAAAAATCCCTGACACCTCTTTAAGAATATCCATCAGTTTCAGGCTTGCAAATGATGAAAAGCAGTCTCGGACAGTGGTCTTTGGCTTGGTAGCTCTCTCGCTTGCTGTAACACCACCGCCACCTCTCTGGACAGGAAATGCTCTAATTAGAGCTTGGCATGACAGGAATTGTAGAAATGCTAATAGGCTAATACACAGTTGAACATATCATGGTTTGTCGGGATGTAAAATGCCAACCCTTTGTTCTGGAGACTGGGCTGCAATAACATGTCTGATTTTGTCATCTTTAATCTTTTTTTCAGTTGATTTTATGTCAGGAGAAGCTAAGTAAGCCATACATATGGGGTCTGTTATCAACAATTAATTCTGATGGCTGATAATTGATTGACAGACTCAAGCAGCAGAGGGTATAACTGGATTATGCCTCATCGACTGAGTCTTCGCTCTGTGGGGTTCCGCAAGGCTCTGTTCTTGGCCCACTGCTGTTTGCTTTGAATTTTCCTCCTCTCAGGCAGATAATACGCAATTTTAAAGATATCTCGTACCATTGTTATGCAGATGATATTTAATTATACATTTCGTGTAAGTCTCAACTCTGTAAAAGATTGGATGGCTGATAATTATCTACAGCTAAACAGTGACAGAAGTTCTAATTTCTGCCCGGGATGGCATCGTCCTAAAAGTGATAGAAAGTCTTGGCTCTTTCTCAAACCTACCCTCTGCAATCTAGGCATTTTAAATGAGGTAGACCTTGCCTCTTGACGAAAATGTAAACAGTTTGGTGACTAATTTAAGTTCTGTTGATTATTCATGCATTTATTTCCTCTCATCTCAATTATTGCAACTCTTTTCACTTGTCTTAGCAAGACATCCATTAATCGATTAATCGACATCTCATGTTACACCAATTTGTACATCTTTACACTGGCTACCCATCAAATTCAAAATACAGTCAAGATCCTTACAATCACTTGTAGAGCCTTGTATTCTCAGGAACCTGCAATATAAAACAAGTAGGACTCTGAGGTCCGGAGATCAGGGTTTGTTATCTGTTCCTCGCTCACGGGTAAATCCAAAAGGAGACTGTTCTTTTGAAGTAGTAGCTCCTACACTCTTAAAGTATCTCTCATTGGACTTGGGCTCTGAGGACACTATTGGCACATTTAAAAAGCAGCTGAAGACCAAATTGTTCACTTGTTTTGTTTATTTTTGTTTTTTCTCTTGTTTTAGCTGCTTGTCTGCCTTTAATGCCTTTCACTCTGGCTCTTTATTTCTTAGGTGACATCTGTTCTTGAAGGGTGCTTTATAAATAAACGTATTATTATTATAAGTGAAAGCCAAGGATTTGTGCACCCTAGAGTGTGAATACAATTCTCTTGTGGTTGACAGCTTGACATTGAAAGGGGCACTGCTTAGTTCTGGAAATTCAAACTTAGTTTTGAAATTCACAATATTAACGGAGGAATAGTAAAAACTCAGTTTCAATAACTGAATAAACAAGTGGTTCTCAGAAGAAGGTAAGGTCCCAGAACACTATTTGAAGCTAGAAAGATGGCAGGGTACGCCACATATAAACAAACTAAATCAGTATTAAATTGTGTTGTCCTTTAAGGTCAATTTGTTTATTCAGTTTATCCAGTCATGAAAATGAAGAGTTTGTTTATTTAGTTTGTTTATGCGTAAAGCAACTGAGTCATTGAAGATTTTTCTCTTCTGTTTTAAATGTCTCACTCAAAACTACACAGTGCACCTTTACAAAAAAATGCGCCTGCAAGTACTGAAGGATTCATCTTTACTCACTCTTTACAAGCCGGGGTGACTCTTCTCAGAGGGGGGAAATGATGTCTCTGCTCTGTTTTGGTACTTGATATTCACACAATGTCTCAGTATATGTCTGCTATTTTGTCCCCTAATATGTATGGAGGACACACAAGCTTGTTTGGTCAGTTAATCTCTTGAGCAGTCGGAAACCCCTGTGGGATCAAAGGGAAGGTTTACTGGATATAGATCTGTGTGTCTCTATAATCTATTTAAGTTTACACAACTTGAGCAGGGACAGGTTGTGTGTGAATGTGGCCGACTGTGAATATGTGATTAAATGAGTGTCAATGATCTGTGTCTGCATAGTATCCTCATTAATCACATCATGGTTTGGCAGTCAGCCTTCATGATTAGAGCAGGATTTATTTGTCTCCGTCTCCTGGAGGAGGGAGACCCTGGAGGACTTTTAGCAGGTCCATTTTCAGGAACGACGCCCGGCAACACATCTCCCTCTGAAAACCACAGAGCACATCTTTGCAGTGCAGCCTTAGACATCTCAGTGTCAGGATTTTCAATTACGTTTCCATTACTACCTTGAGGCGTATCGAAGGGTAAGCTGCACCATCTATACCTCAGAGCACAGTTTAACATCACGGATCTCCACACATCATCAGAAATGTGACCTTTTTAAATGCACCTCCTCACCTGCCTGTTCTAAGAGACCAAGTGAGACTGAGCCTCTGGTGTTTCTGGAGAAAGAAAAAAACATTTAGGATAGGATCTGAACTTCAAGCATTACAGGTAACCCCAAGCGAGTATCTAAGTGAAAAATACTTCAATCACCTCTTGCCCACCCGTGTAGATACCAAGCGTACCAAGAGTGTGATTCACTGCGACTTTGTCTAACCCGAACAAGCTCCTGTTTCAGCAACAGACTGTCTGTGAGCTTTGGAAAGTCTCTTAAGTGTTGAACAAAAGTGTCTACCGCTGCGGTTTCTCTATCTTTCAGTACTTTGTTCGAACAAAAGCTGGTACATTTTCTGATGTGCCTGCTTGCCTTCATGCCGTGTGTAAACTCTCGGCTGTCAGTCTCTGTGGTTTTCCCGACAACTCTGAAAACAAACTCAAGTACTTTTGTCTCTCTTTTTTGTCCCCACTGTGTACTGATCACGAAACCTAAGTTTTTGGGTAAGCCTTGGGGACTATTGGCTGGTTTGAGCTGCATTTCTCATCAGTCTACATCGGAGGTTCTCCAACTATCACTTAAAGGTCTTCATCCTATTTGTATTCAAGGTCAGGGGGCTGGAACGATTGGGGATAAGAAAAAACATTAAACCCATGAACTAATGTTACATATCTCACATCTGCCATGCATGCTTATGTATTTCAAAAAACGTTCTCATTTCAAACAACCTTCAAGGCCTTTCAAATACAGTTTTCTGAGTTAAAGGGGACATTGTTCTCCTTTTCAGTTTCACAAATGTATTTCGTGTTACTACTCCGATAGGATTATATGCTTCAGTACTCAAAAAACACACACACAGCAGGTCTGTATTCCCCCTCTGTCTGAAACACTACTGTCTCTTGAAGCCCCCCCCCCAAATACCCAGTCTGCTCGGATTGGTCAGCTCACACATGCCTGACCCAGCACCGCCTACAATAACAGGGCAGCTGTGCTAAGTCAATTCTTCTGCACAATTATGTGCCAAACTAGCTGCAAGGCAAATGTGTGACATGGTGATGTCACGTAATTAGAGGCTGGACTATTAAAGAAGCATCTCAGGAAAAGAGTTTTCTGATAGAGAGAGGATATAAATATATATAAAACACTGAAGGGACAAAAACGAAAAAAAGCAAGATAAGTCTCCTTTTAAAATGTGCACCTGAATGCAGCATGAAGTTCCTCTGTGTGTGTCATACTTGGACAGAGACAGCAGAGGAGAGAAATCTAGATACGGAGAGAAGCAGTTCGCCTGTAAATGACACCAAAACATGGCCAAGTCTCTCAGCATAGTTTTTTTTTTTATTAGGTACAAACAGCCTTACGAGATTCGCTCGCCAAAAATATACCCACATTTGGCGCTTGGCGGACTCTGTCTCTGACTCAGACATATTCTTACAACTACATTTACAGGAGTCACAGAAATTGTGAACCAGAGAAAACGAGACACACTATGTATCTGCAGTTTAGGAGCTGAAGGGAAATTAGCACACGAACCAGGCAGCAACGAGACACAACACTAGTCACAGTGACTTTTCACTCAAATAGTTAAAGTTAAACAAAAAATGTTCAAAGATTTTAGGGATTTACCTGCAGTAAGTTTACAACATTAAAGCCTTTTTCAACATCTGACATGCAATCACACACACGACTCCTTGAAAGCCAAGTTGAAACATAATGGCACTAATTGTATCTGCCTAACCTTTTTAGGGGCTGGAGCAGAGCTGAAGACAGTGAAAAATACAGAGCTAAAGTGTTGGTGCATTCATAGCGAGGATGAGTGTGGGAGGGTGGAGTGACTCTGAGTTAGGAGAGGCTCAAGAAGAGGACAGACAGAGAGAGAGAGATGCATGTGATGAGGGTTATTTTAGATGTTGGTGAATATGCACTGTATCTGCTGTGTGGGAGACGGGGTGCAGACAGCCATCACATATTATTCAGCTCATTTTATTTTTTTTCTGTGTGAAAATTCAGCGATTATTCAGTTTCGGGATGTTTTTGTGCTCATCTTATCTTGGTCTTGTTTATTTGTGTAGCTAAAAGAGGAAATAAAAAAGTGATTCAAAAGAAACCTACAAAAAAAACAAGAAATGTAAATTACAGGTTTGCTCAGAGGTTGTTAGATAAAAATAAATGTATGCATAAAACGTTTCAACTCAACAAATTGCATTCAGTTTCCAGAGTTAAAAAGAAAACAACATGATGTGGATGATCTCTATTCCCCCGTTAGCTCCCCCTGCACACAGTAATTTTGCACAACCATTAATTTGTACCATCCCAGACCAATGAAGGGCTGTTTGCTCATGGACAAAGGCACCTGTGCTATATCGGGAATCTCTATTCAGAGTTTTTTCGCTCTGTTTTTTGGTTTCACTTTGTTTTTGTTTGTTTTCACCTCTCCTGTAGAAACTAGTCATTAGCAAGATGCTTCATTCAACAGCACCAGGATAGGTGAAAAGAGCTGGGTGAAGTAAAAATAAAAGAAAAATGAAAATAAAAACAAAAAATGGCACCATGTAGGATGTTATTTATGCTGAAATCTTCACTGTAGCTGCTGAGCTAAAAGCGTTGCATCTCGTCTGAAGTGGGCACCAACAGTGCGCTGATTGTGTAAATAACATCTTTTCGAACCATTCATTGTAGGTTTGAGTAGATAACGACGACTGAATTTTCATTTTTGGGTGGCCTTTCCCTTTTATGTTTGAGCATCTGACCAAACCTGGTTGGAAAAAGTACCTGGAATACAAAATCAACTATCAACCTCAGGTGGAAGATAACCCAGTTAGGAGTGTCCCCTCCTGAAGTATCAAATCATCTTTTCTAAATGTATTCAGCAATTACACAATTTCACTGTTATGTCGTAGGTGTACTTCACGGGAGTCCATTTTACATCTGATTTTCATGTTTCCTTGACTGTTGAAAAAGAATACAAATGAACTCAGGCTGAACAATCATAGCCACCTACTGAACACCATGAAGCTCCAACAGCGTGCATGAGATTATACTATTGGAAATGGTATAATGGGCAATCAACACCAACTTAAATGATCTGTTATTTGTCACAAATACCACATTTTTGTTTAATTGAGGCTCATTTACTAAAACAATCGTTCGCATGTCATTTTCCTAAACTCTTTTATTAAAAAAGGCTTAATTTCACTGTGTACCGGCCCTGTCATTACTGTCTGCTTCATAATGCGCTGCATAATTTAGTGGCGAGCAGTGGAGCTCAAATTAAAAATGAAATCGTAAAAGACATTCATACAATCCAGCATCCACGAGGGAGGAAGAAAATTAAAACTTTTCAAGTGGTGTAATTGAAATTCACAGATGTGAGATTGAATGCTTTCGTATGTGTGTGTGCGGGCGGAGAAGAGACACAAACTGTCATCATAAAAGTTTCTCCAATTCCCGTCGCTGTTCTCCCGTCTTTGTCTTCCCTCTTCATTGTGTCTCATTTCCAGCTTCCCCCCTTCTTGCTGTCTTGTTGCTTTTTCCTTCCAGTTCCTCTTCCTCCTCTTCTAATCGAGCCGTTCTGTACTCTGTGCTCGCAGTGTTTGCTCATTTCCTCCTCCAAACCTCAATTTCGCTGTTCCATTTGCTGGGAAATCTTGCGTATAATGAGACTTCTTGATTGATCCCACTGTTTCCAGCGCTCAAAAGAGAACAGACGTTCTGTATTTCTTACAGCGAATGACCGATTTGATTAGCTCTTTTTTTTCCACAAAGAAACAGTCGATTCTGACCTTAACTGATACTGAAACATTATTAACCGAAAATATTTTTGGGCGGGATGTTTAATGTCGAGCTGGAAAGTCATTCGAGTCCACACACACAACAGAGAGACTTTTTGCAGCAGTGGCAGCAGTTTATGAATGTCTGTCTCCTGACTTCAACCTATCAAGTGATAACAGATAGCAAAAGAGTGAGAAAACACCTCCAGGACAAGTCTAGCAGAGCTCTCCTTTATTACACAGTTGTCACTCTGTATCTGGCTCATCTCTGCCGGGATGCCACCTTTCTGAGCAGCGCTCTTCTCAAATATCTGAACTCCCTTTGCGAGCTGCTGCGGAGACGAAACGAGGGACGTGGACTGAGGCATCTCAGCAATTTAGTTTGGATCCTTCATGTTGACAAGATTCATGCAGAATTTAAGAAAAACCATTCACCCCAAAATCAGAAATGCATATTTTGTTACACTGAGGGGGAAAACTAGAAGAGGACCCAAATGCAGACACACGGGAGGCAGGATAGCGGAAACAAAAAGCGAGCTCTAATTTACAAAAGCTGAAATTTACAAAAAAACAGGGAGAACTAAAAAAAACAAAAATCCAAACATACCGATGGCGTTGACACTAGAGAGAACATCACAGCGAGACGGACAGAGGCTGATGGGATCACAGGGTGCATCACGGAACGAGCTGACAAAGGAGAGAACAAAGACTATACACACAGAGACACTAACGAGGGCATCAGAAACAGGTGAGGTGAGTGAGGAGGGAAGAGGACAGGTGAGGTTACGAACGGAAAAACACACAGGAGAACTAAAAAGCAAGAAGTGACACAAGACGGCATAATATCAAAAATGAAACAGAAAACTCAAAACCCTGAATCAAGACATATTTTTCGTCTTACCTGTAGTTCTGTTTATCCATCTGGATTGTTTTGGTGTGAGCTGCAGGGTTTTGGAGGTATCAGACATGTCTGCCTTCGCTTGAATATAATGAAACTAGATGACACTCGGCTTGTGGTGCTCAAAGCGCTGAGAGGACAAATTGAAAACTCAACAGCAACGTCTCTTTCCAGAAAAAAACATGACCCAGTTATGCAGGATAATCCGCAGGCCTTGTTGTGAGCCGTTTCGTCTTGGAACCATTTTTCTTTCAACTGGACGACACCCACCAAACCTTGTCACTGTGCAAAAAAGGAATGGTGGTCCACTCCTGGATGAGATGAGGCTAGCTAACTAAGCTAGCTGAGCTAGCAATCACTACCGTGCAGCCTCTCGTCCATGAGGGGAAGCACATGGAGCCTACACACAGGTGAAGTTCGGTCTGAAGAAAATAGACCCTATGTCATTTTATTTGAATTAAGATTAATAATAAACATATTGAAGGGGAAACGCATGATGTCTGATGTAGTCTCATGCAGCAGCCCTCGTGTATTGCTTCCTGTGTTTCTGGGTAAGAGAAATTAATAACAAAAATTAAGTTTAGTGTCTAAATAAAGAGTGAAATTGCTGATCCTGTCAGGAAACCAACTTGTTCTCTCGGGCAGCTGGGAAACATATTGTTATAAGTGAGTTATAACATTAAATCAGCTAGCTTAACTGAAGCTCAAGACTTCTTCACTTGTTCTAGACTAGTTTGTTGTTTTTGGACTATGCAAATACCTTAATTGGGCTGCTATCGGCACTTTTACACAGAGAAGAGAATATAAAACCAAAACTATGAGTTGGTAAAAAATAACTGCAGCTGGCACAGAGATCCCTAAAGAACAGCTGGTGTTGTCGGTGTTTTCCTCAGGGTCACTTCAACCAAGTCGCACGCCACCTGAAGTCTTAACTCCTGTCCGTCTGAGTCCTGCCAAATTCGATGCAGGACTTTTTGTCTGGCCAACAGAGCGAATTGCAATCTATCAGTTTTATGTTTGGAATGAAAATGAACTCTTTCATAATTCAATTTAAAAGGGTGTTGAGACGTCAAGGTGAAAGATTAAATCAGTCTTGCTGAGAGACTTCTAGTTATGAATTTGGAAGCGACACACTTTAAAAACTTTCCTCTTTTTCTTCCAGCTTTGCTTCTGCTGTATGATGTCACCAACAAGACATCATTCGACAACATACAGGTAGGTTACGCTTTGTTCGCTTCTGTGTTTGAATCTTGCATTCCCTTTTCACACTTTGAACGTCAGCACACGCTTGTTTTCCTTCATTAACATGTGCACCAAATGTCACGCCTGACGTGCTAATTTGAAAGTAATCATTTTAATTAACCTTATCTCGGTTGGACAGATTGTTTTTATAGATCCAGAGGCTGTGGATAGATCGTGGCCACAAGTGTTATCACAAAAAGCTCTGTAACATCTGATACATCGAGTGATGCATCTTTGTAGCGACAAAATGCTGAGCTTCATTGTCAGCGTCGGTTTTTGGCAACATCACTAACACGTTTTTTATTATCAAAGTCAGTCTGCGTGACAGATGCTTGAGCCAGCGGAGAGTAATCAGATGTGGGGATCAAAGAAAAAGACAGCAGAACAAACGGGGACGGGAGGATTGGCGTAGACGGATTATGATTTAGTAAGGGATAGCACTGTCATCTTTTCCTCAAAGCCTGGACCAGAGGGACTACTCAACTGTCCGTTCATCTGGCAGACCTCCAGTCTCTTTTTTTCATCCCTCTCTTTCTCTTTCCACTGCGAGGACACGAATATGTGATGTTGCATGTGACTTGGCATGGCTGCTCTCTTTCTTAGAGCCATCGACCACAATGAATTTCTCAATATTTAGCTTTAGCATTAATGCTGTGTTGGAAATCCGGTGGAGACCAAAGGGTTGTATCTGCCCTTTCTAGAGCTGTTCATCCTTTGCTCTTCTGTTATCCAGAGCACCTTACCTCCATGTTTATTACACTGAAGCTTTCATATCGTATACTTTGAAATTTGAACGTGTTAGGTGCATCAAATGAAGATTTGTGTCATATCATGATCAGATAACGTGTGTAGGAGGAGACTTTCATATCAGGAGGTGGAAGGTATAGCAGTTGGATTACAGATGGGCAAGATGGCTGCCAAGCCAGAGTTCAAGATGGTGTTCCAACATTTGTAACAGTGTCATTACAAATATGTAGTTATATAGGTGATAGGAAAATACTTCATTAAATTAACTTAAATGCATCAGCGCTTAACACACAGTCCACAAGCCTGGTTCTGTTTTATCTTTTGAAAACAAAAATGTTATGCGCTTAATGTTGTGTCGGTAGTATTCAGTTTAAAAAATTTTACCAAAAGAAGCATAAATATGCAAATTAAGGAAATTGAAACATATCAGTGGTTTGCAGAGATGTACATTGCCAACCTTTTTAATCTGGCAACATGCAAACTCAACACAAAAAGGTCCCAGTCAGCCCTGGTTGGGTTCACTGTGGAACATTGTGGTGCCTGTTGCTGCCTGTCGGCACAGACTGTTAAATGTTGTGGCTGTGTGCACTCTGGCAACAGGAACACTGAAAACGGATTAGTTGATGAAGGGTGAAGCTGATAAGAACCACCTGAGCACTCATGCAAAGGAAACCATTCATTAGTACAGAGGATTTGATTTCCTCCATGATCCGATAGAGACGCAGCTTCACCAGCACATGGCCTGAAAATAAAAATGTTGTTTGATGCAGTCTGTCCTGCAGAAGAGCAGTTTAAATATTAAATCTCAGTCTCCTGTGCACCCAGACGTATTTTCTTTATTGATTCAGCTAATTAAAAGAAATTGAAAATTCAATATAGGACAGCAGACAGTCAGCCTGGCACTAGGAAGATTTTTATCATATAGTAATAGTCCACGCTCACACGCTAGTAGGTAGCCAAAAGCTAATTTCACACAGAGTATAATGAGCTAGTTCACAGTCGCAAAAAAAATTAACATTAATTTTGCTTCAGATCTCCTCAGTATAGTCAAGTACAAGTATCACTGTGGGGGCTTCACTTGGGTGGAGGATTTTGCAGCTCCCGGCTCGTGGTCCTACCCATTGTTATTGATTTCCTGTATCCATAAAAAGATGTGAAAGTGTGGGGGGGTAAAAAAAAAAAAAAAAACCAACAAAGCAGAAAATACCTTGAAGTAAGAAAAATCATAATAAATGTCTGCACCACAGGGAGAGAGGATTTGAAAGGATACAGAGGCGAAGTCAAACTGTGACTACAATCCTCCAATCAATACAACTAATAATTCATATCTGGCTCCATAATGAAAATAATGTCTTTTTACAGGCCTACTGTATGAGAACGGGGGAAACACTTTCTCACCACTAACCGAACTAACACCTAAAGCAAAACATGAAAAAAGTCAGTGCCTCAAAATTGCAGCTTTTCAGAAACATCCATCTCGTCCATTACCCTCTTCGACGGCGCCGCTGCTGTGAGAAAGACTGCAGTCGTGCCAGCTGGTGTCACTATGTCATCACACCTGCTGGTTCCTTTCGGTGCAGTAAAATGCCCCGTTCAAAAAGGAGAGGGTGGCAACTTCCAGCTGCTTTAATTGACACCGGCCATCAGACAGAAATGTATCCTTCAGCTAAAGGGCTGTTAGAGGAGAGAGAGGGTGTTTGTCAGATGATGTGCCCGTCTGCCCCTGGAGACCATTAAAGCAGAAAAAATGTGCTTCTTTCGCTCCAGATGTGAACAGCAGCTCAAGGAGAGAGGGGGGTGGACAGGGAGAGCTCTGAAACGTTTGCCAAAATGTAACATCAGGGAGGACGAGTTACTGTCAACCATCTGAAAGGAAGTCTCCAGCGCTGGTGAGCTGCTGCAACAGAAGACCTTCATCCTTTGTCTTATCTCCTCACGGCCCAATACACACAGCTCCAGGCTCTGTCTGCTCAGATAGATGTCCTCCACACTGCTGTGGTGTGATCATTAAACTCATGGGTTTATAAGCCCATTAGTCTAGTCTCAGTGTATCACTTAACTGATTATCAAAGCAGTAGCTGCGATTAGTTTTCTGCAGGTGGAATAACAAATCACAACTAACCTAATGTTATCTGTCTTTTCCACCATTTGCCTCCTTCTCAGATTATTTGGGCTTCATGGTTTGATTAGACGATGTATGAGCCAATGGATTGTGAGCATGAGTAGTAAGGAAGTAGGCTAACGGTAAGTAAACTAACCACCCATTTTAGGCTAGAAAACACAATCCAGTAGCTGAATCTTCACTTATATTTTATCCTCTAGGCCTAACTTCAAGTTTGTTCAGACTTTTGTGAGGCATGTTATCTGTGTTTCGGTTTAAGAAGTGACTTTCAGCTGAATTTGTCCGTGATTACCATAGATGGAAGCAAGCTCGCTAATAGTTGTAGTGTTGATTTGACATTTCAACAACAACACCACCACAAACAAAAGCACTGGGCTGATTGGTAGTTACAGCTTCTTAGCTTCCTTCCCTAAACTACAATTAAGTGGGAGATAACAAGCTTGCATCCATTAGTGCTTTGAGCAGCGCATATTCAGCCATCAGCTTAACTATCTCAGCGCTACATCACATATTTCGTTGCTCTGATCGGTTATATAGGTCTCTCTGATTGCACCCAATGACATCCTGCTTTAGAAATTGAAAACTGGTGAAAAAAAATTGGAGCACTGGCCAGCCATTTAGCTGGGGGATATAAATTCTCCGCCATGCTCTCAAACATAAATTTCGGTTAATCTTGGGAGACTCACGTCGACAGGTCCTTCCCTGCCCCGCTCAGCCTTCTCCCGTTCCTCTCTATCATCTCCATATCCCTCCACTGCGCTCGCATTCAGTCACTGTCTATTACAGCGAGGAGATATGCTGCTGGTGAGCTACAGATGCCTGCTGGCACACCGCTGCCTAACGAGCGCTAATTCGTGTTAATGAACGTTAATGGTGATGAATGCCACACCGAAGGACAGGGAGGAATGAGAGGGGGCAAATCATCCTCTCCTCTTCCGCCCTCAGAACAGCTCCTCTCTGCAGTGCACGGCATTGCTGTCTGCCCAGATACTGTGGGAGAAGGAGGCAAGCAACACATCGAGACTGTGAGAGTTACTCAGGTGTTTCATGTAGCCGGTTTCGGACGGCTCCATGAATCAGTCTTTTGATTATCCCATAAACGGTGGCTGATACTTGTTGGTGTAAGCCATTGTAGCAGAAATAGACAACCCGTTTAGTAACGTGATAAATGTCTTCTTGTCAGGAGCACTGCTTCAGGGAGACTATAAGAGTCCATTTAGGCCCCTGCTGCAAATCATCCGTCTGGGTTACTGTGTTAAAAAGCAGCCCGGCTCCTATGGCGCTATCATTCAAAGCTGGGATCATTTGCCGTCAGAGGGAATCAAAAAGATTGTCAAAGCGGAACGATTCAGTGCTCTCCGTCTGTCAATTAACCTGCCGCTCCTGAAACGCACCATTTAGAGAAGGGCAGCAGACTGCTGTGGTGATTAGAGAAACTGACTTTCAGCTTTAGGATTCTGGACTTAACCGGGGATGTTGGCAGCAGACTGTCCTCATCAGGAAGTCTGCAGCATTGATGGTTTGTTATGCTGTCAAGAAAGAAGACCTGTGCTTGCATGGCGAGGACTTTCTTTTAGCCGTGTGAATTATGACCGCAGAGCCCTGTAGGGAAGAGCAGTCACTGAACCAGCGCCTGAATCTAATCACACCTTATTCCTGCATTAAATTGATGTTCTGGCCGCTTGGAGCAGTGCAACAAGCTGTTGATACATAACTGAATATTATCTGCTTGTAAAGTTTATCTCCTCCAACTCCTGAGGGAAAGACCTTGTGCTGCACTATGTTCACCAGCCTGTGCTGAGCAGTGTGCAGCAGGTTTACCAGCTGATTCATTGAAAACAGCTGCCTGCTATGGTTGGAATGACGCTGATAAGCACAGCGACGCTAAATAAAAACAGTAAAGTTACGTAAAACCAAAACAATACACTGAAAGACGCTACATTGCTTCGTAGATCTGCAAAGAGCATATGGTGAAATGGATATTTTTCAGAAGTGATCGTTTCGTTTTTCCAAGGAAAATCTCCACAAATGTGTGTGAGCAATCATCGTTTTTTTAAATGTGGATTTGAGTTTCCACATGTGGAAACAATTTATTGGTTGTAAAAATACTGAGTATTAAGAGCTTTAACCACAGTGCTTGCAGTTCAGAAAATAGTCAAAGGATTATTTTAGTGATTTTGGAAGGCACTGACAAATTCATCTTGTCAACAGGAACATCGGGTCAGAAAACGGTTGGTGGGTCATTTTTAAAAGGCAGTGAAACACAACAAATTTTGCTGTTTGTAAGACTTTCTGATCTCCTGCTGTGTCCTCGGGCGAGACTGCAGCTCCTGTTCTGCTGTCCGAACCTGCGCTTTTCAAACAGGAAAAAAAAAAATCCCAGCAGCTTTCTCATAACATTAGAATTGATCAGCGTTGAGGCGCCGATCCAAGTGAGGCAGTCTCATAAGATACAAACTCTGTTTCAAATCGTCGGTGCAGATCCATACATGTAATCAAAGGTTTCTTATTGGACAGTCTGGCTTTGATACTGATTGCTATTATTTATATCCGCGTTTGTGTTTGCATATGCTGATGCCTGAATGCTTGATCATCATGCTCACGTGTCTGCGTTGTAGAAGTGCAATAAAAGCAATGAGAGAGATGAAACCTTCTTCTGTGTGCCTTCATTCATCTCGCTGTCTGTCCCCGGGGCTGGGGAGAGGCTTCAAATGAAATGGCCACCTGCCTACCACAGAGCTGTTAGTTAAATGTCATGGCACCGCCGCAGCAGATGGTGATGAGAGAAACTGTCAGTAAATAATGCAGTGATGTGAATTTAAATACCATTCGCTGAAAATCAGTGGAGACAATTTTCAAAAGTTTGTGAATAAACTTCCTGGATTATTCTGCCCCGTCAGTGAGGGCATGACATGCAGTAATCCTCTGTCATTACCCCTCCACTCACACATCGCCTGTAATTTGGCCTCCG
Source organism: Diplodus puntazzo (assembly GCA_963678695.2). NCBI lineage: Eukaryota > Metazoa > Chordata > Actinopteri > Spariformes > Sparidae > Diplodus > Diplodus puntazzo. The sequence continues at coordinate 11,654,376 of OZ023174.1, read as the reverse complement.
AACATTATTAGTATGTCAGCTCCACTGCTTCACTAGATTATTGCCTGTCCTTGACTGTATGTGATGCAGCCAGCGGAGCTTGGAGCCCTGTAGAGGGAAAATGATCCACAAGTGTTCAGCTGCTTCCTGTGGACATTTCCATTTACTCTGGTGTCAGATGGGATGCTCATGTGCGCACTCTCAAAAAACAGCGAGATGAATGAAGATGTCCTGTAAGATCCCTTGGATTTGTTGTTAGTGGAGCCATTCAATTTCCCAGGCGGCGTTAGAAAAATAACCGAAACATCTTAGTAGATGGATTCTTGTCAGAGGTGTTTGACTGCTGCTCCCTTTTGTTGTGGAGAGCAGGCTCACCGCAGTTGTGTTACTAGTTCACGATTCGATTTGCCTTTCGATTGAAAACATTTCAGCACAGACAGCCATGCGATTGTTAGTTTTAGGCTTGTATGCCCTGACAGCTGTCATAACATTCACCAAAAATGAAGACTCCAGCGTTCAACCAAAAAAAATTCCACCCTTCAGCGACTCAGCAATAAACAAGAAAAGATAGACATTCAGCTTGCTATAAAGTTTGGTATCTCAAACCTCAGCAGAGTAAAGAATCTTCTCATGTGAATTAATCAAGGATCTTTGGCAATGTTATCATCTTAGATCAGCACCTCGGACCAGAATCCATCTACAAAGATGTTTTGGTTATTTTTCTAACGTCGTCTGGGAAATTGAACGGCTCAACTAACAACAAAACCAAGGGATCTTATCATCATCTTCATTCATGTTGCTGTGTTCTGAGAGTGTGCAAATGAGCATCCCATCTATTTTGTCAATTTATAGCCAGCAGCAGAGTTGCAGGAGTCATTTTAACTTCTCACATAACAAGAGCAAGGAGACAGGGTGATGATGGAGGATATGGAAAACAAAAACACTTATGTAGTGATATTTCAGGTTTAAACACGGTGCTTACAGAGAACATGATAATGTTAATAAGAGAAATTGGTTGGTTACCTCACTGAGAAGTTGGAGGTGTGCAGCTCCTCATCCAACAGACGCTTTCTGTGCTACGGCTCCCACAAAATTTCTCCCTGACATTGTAGCAGTCCCATTTTTTGTTTGAGACTTGCTATCGTTTCTTTGTTTGGGGCTGATTTTCCCAAATCCCTCAAGACTGATTGCAGGGAATTCAGATCACCTGTATGCCGGGTGGAGAGACTGACTCCTGATTGAGGAGCGGAAGCAGCTTGGGGCCTTTCCCTCGCAGCCAATCACGGTGTGACAACACCCTGTTTGTGAAGGCTTAAAAGAGGTGGGGAATGGCACCCAGGTGAGTCTTCCTCATTCAGAATCTTTCCCTGATCCATTGAGAACCTCATCCGTTAGATTGCCATCCAGAAACTCTGGTCTGCTTAGGCCCTATTTGGTTTTCTTGGCTTCCCACATCTTTCTAGAGAGGTAGCTGTGTATTTTTTTTTTGGGAACCCCTTAAAATCCTAACATACGCCTTCAGTTTTACATTTTATTCCCCTGGGCCTTGTAGGAGGCATTAGCTTGTTATTTATTGGCCAAGAAGCGGACATTGGGAATTCCCCCCTAGATGTTCATGCAGATATGACTGCCGTTTTGCTGCAGTCAACTCAAAAAACGTAACACATATATTTCATGTGTCGAGCCTATTCAAAGGAAAAGTAAAAGAAAACAGTGCTCTCGATAGCGAGTGTCTTTTCTTGTAGAAAGCCAGTGCAGTGGGGATGACCGGTGTTTTCACAAGCTCATTAGTTGGTGGTGAAATAATTGACACCGCGGCAACCCTGACGAAGAGTCTGTGGAATGGACCTCCATCTCTTCATCATCTTACTGATCTTTGTTACATAACCCCTCTTTTTCCTCCTGCTGACCAAAAAAAACTGCCTTTTTATGTTCTGAGTTTGTTGCAGTTCTGCAGAAGGCAGCTCTCTACCTGTGGGGGGGCAGACAAATGTCAAGCCATTCAGATGCTCTCGATGCGATAATGTGATCTGCCGACTGTCGCCTTCAAAAAAGCGCCATGAACTATTTAGAAAAATCAGAGACAGCTTTGTCATAAACTGAAGTGCTCAAACGCCCCCTTCAAGCCTTTCTTGCTCAAAGTGTACTTCTTTGTTATGTCAGAGTCTCCAAGAAAGGACAGGCACGTATTAACTCTTTTGTTTGCACTTCTATTACCCATTAACCTCAGACATTTTAATGAACTGATGGTGTTTGCGGTGTATGAAAAGAAGAAATATTCAAGGCGAGACACCTGGAATCCATTTGAGAGGCCAGATTGCAGACGATTGTTCTTTTCAGGATAGCCTTGGGTTCAGAGTTTTGGATAATCCATTAAAAAGAAAGTTGTTTTGAGACTAACAAAACAACAAAAAATGATTTTCTGGGGCGTCTGTTTTACGAACAAGAAAACAGAAGAGAGAAAGCGTCTCTACCGCTTCAGGAAGAAAAACAGTTGCAATCTTAAACGCAGGAGTACTTTTTTAAAAAAGTTTCCTATAACCTTAGGGGGATTCATCTTTACATATACGTGAAGTCACTTGTACGTTCTCCCAAAAAACTTCCTAATAAGATACAGTTTTATCAAATCTGGGATTCAGGAGTCTTGCACTGTGTGTGCTCAGAATGAGTCATCCAGTCATTATCTGCAGTGTTTGTTTGTGTTTCTGTTTCCTTTCTCCTGTCAGAAACTCTTGACACTACAGTTTCAGCGAAAATACGTGATCTCTCTAAAACCAAGCTCTGTGAACTTTCTTGTCTCCGTGGTTTGCAGATATTACTGCACCTTCTCTCCTCATCGTTGGTGCACTGAATTGTGTTCTAACCCTCCTCATCCTAAGTTAAGCAGTCGGCCAAAGACAAATACCGTTAATCCTCTACAGAAACACTAACACAAAATCCAGCAGAGCATGTCCAAAACCGCTCTCACTCTCTATCTGTATTCTCTTTTTCAGTGTTTTATCTCTAACTGGCACTGACAAATGCAGGGCCGTCATTATTTGTTTTTGTTGTGGTTACTCTGGCTTTTTTTATCACAGTCGTGTTACCCTTTTATCATGCAGACAGCAGGACCTTATGGCTTTTTGTTTGGAACAGAAAGACTGTGAAATGGGCTTTAATAATACATATGAGCAGAATAGTGAGTGGACCCCGGCGTAGTGTAGGTGGCTTCTGCATGAAGGGAAAATGTGAACATCAACACTAATTATACTCATTTTGTCTAATGACAGAAACAGATTGGATTTTAGTAAATTGCACAAAACTATTAACACAGCAAGGTCTTGTGTAATCCAGAGTGATTATGGCACTGTTTGTGGAACAGGAACTTGCTCTTGTGTTTTTTTTTTTTTAAATGTCATTTTGTCAAGCAATCAGAAGAAATGGATGTAGCCCACTGGGATGGTGGAGAAGTCCTGCAGGTGAAGCCTGGGCAAAATTACTGTTTTCTTTAATTTAGCAGCAGAGACCATCATAAATGAACTATTGCCACAAATATAGTGATGATGAAGACGTTATTAGTGGTTATCTCAGCTTGGACCAGACAAACATTTAAAACCGTGGGCTTGTTCTGGGATAAAGCCTGAAGACAGGGGAACAAAAAGCATTTAGCATGTTGAATCTTAAGAATTCTAGGACGAGCCACTTCTGTCCCAGAATAAAACATCACAGCAGCTATCATTGGATTTCCATGAAACATTTGAGCTACCCATACTTTTCCTCCAGCGACACCACAGTACAGACCATGATCTTTTATTTTGTAAAATTTTGAAATTTGCTCCAAACACTCCAGCCACCCTCATGACAGGCATTTCATCCAGCAAAGACACAGTGAACAAAAATGGTGAAAATGGAGAACATACACTCTTAGCATAAACATGTTGCCGTCAGCCTTGCTGAGCAGCCAGTATGGATGTAGACCACCGCCAGTTTCAACTGAACACATCTGTATACTGTTACAGAAGTCGGTACGGTATTTTATTTTTTGACTGAAGCTGCACAGAGGAGCTCAAGTCAGGCAGGAAGTCAGACATAGGAACGGCATAGAGCATTCAGTCATTTTTTCAAAATAAAATAGCCCGTGCAGACTCAGGATCCACAGCACAACAAAGTCAGAAATAACAATGAAAACAATTAAAACAACCACAAAAGAAACCATTTCACTTTGTTGGCAACTCATCCACCTGAGAAGCACAAAAGAAAAAATCCAAATCACGAAGAATGAGCAAGTCACCAAAACTGACAGGCACGACACTCAGCTTTAAAATGTTCCAGCTGGAAAATTAAGCCACCAGCAGAACGGAACAAAACCATGTCGCACAAAAGCAGCTATAATCAATATTTAGGACCATACCTCCCCAGCACCAAACGGCAGTCAGACACAGTTGGTGACTAGCAGATACAGAGCCAAATATTTCCCTCAAACAGAGCTTAAAGAGACTGCTGGACACTGATCAGGTGATTCAGTGTGAAGGATAATGTGGCTCTGTGATGATATGGCAGTGAAAATAGACATGAATAAGATATTGAGGTACTGTAGTTCTTAGCTTTATTGTAACATACACTAAAGACAAAAGGAGACAAAGACATTCAATACATACTGTAAAAATAGCCAGAGAATGTGCAGTACAGTGAAATTAACTGGTTCACATCTAAGTGAGTGAGTACCTGCTGATAGTTTCAGCAGAGCCAGAACAATTAAGCACATCACGGCGAGGGTGCCATAAACATTCGGTGCCTACTGCCTACAGTATGTGTTCGCACAGCACAGCTTGTTGTCTGCTGTGTTAATAAGCCCGCAGCATGTCGAGGCATTAGCGCTGGATCTGAGATGTTTTTGGGGGGATTTTCGTGGCAGACGAAGAAGAAGCGGTGCATCAAAGTCGAGGTAGCTCAGCAGAGGTCAGCCTCGTCCCACACAGTGCGACTGCTTCAAACTCTGCACATGGCTTTAGGTGTTTTCTGAACTCTTCCACGCTCCTTGTGGGTTTTACCTCGGCCTCTCAACTTAAATTTGAAATGTAGAATATCTGTCTCCCGTGACAGTGAACACGCTTGAACAGAGATTCATATCAAGTACCGTTTCTTCCAAGAGTAGAAGCTTTTTGAGATCAAAAGAGGCAGATTTTAAAGACAGCGTGTGTGTGTTTACAAGGACTGACATGAGGGCTGACAAGATATCAGTTTGACTGACAGGATGGCACCGAGCCCCACGTCCCCCCTCACACACAGCACACGTCTATGAAAACAATTGGCACCGGTGTCACAGAGGATATCATGATAATGAGGACAGTGCGAGTGCACACAATCTCAAAAATACTGGCATGCCGCTAACAAGGAAGACTTCTGCATCTGTCTTCCTGCCGCGAGGTTAGACGAGACAGTGTGCAGATCAGTTTATTATAATGAAAATGTAGCGGAGAGGCACATTAGCAGGTTAACGACTCCTGTTCTCCGTCCCCTTAGCTGTGAGACATTTCAGCCTCCGCACACTTAATCTCATCTTTGCCGGCACTTGACATTCTGCCCACTCCATTCTATTCCTTCGCAGCTTATTGAAAACCTTAAATTATTGATTTCATCTTTTATATTCATAATTCTAAGAGGTAGAAACCATTTGCAAGGTTGGCGACCCGGCATGGGGTGTGTGAAGTGATTGCACTCTTGACCACTTGCCACTCATGAAACTCTTGATGAATCTCTCACTGTCATGCGTGTCGTCTGGACAAGTGGTCTGAAGACACTTAATCTACTTAATATTAATCTACTTGTCTAGGTATGAACCAAGACATGGTCCTATAACTGATAAATTATCTAGAAATATTACATTTTGATAGAGCGTTTTCTATTTCAAACAGCGCAGCTTTTCAAGTCTTTACGCTGCTGGCAGCCCCAGAAACTCAGACAGATTGCATGCGCTGTAAATCACTCAGTGATGCTGCTGAACTTGGACAGAGACACACACATAAACACACAGACAACAGTAGGACTAGATACAACTTTTAATCAAGAATGGTTATTCTTCCCACAGGCAGTTCAGCATCAGTATGATTCATATCTGACACCTTGGCATTTATTAAAAGTGGCAACATGATGCTCCACTGCTAGACAACACATGTTTGTTTCGAGTAAACATGGCTGACCCGCTCAGTTTCCTTCTCTGAATCCTGCCGTTCTGTCGGTTTTGTCTTGGAACTTTGATATTCTGCAGAACAACATTCATAAAAAACAGGCGTAATTTATTATCATTGTGCATAAATGCAAGCCCTAAAAAGGAGGAAGACCAGCGGTTAACATTTTCTAAAGTGTACTCTTACAAACTACATACTTTTCAAGTGTTTACAGCAACATTATGTAGAAACTGTGCAATTCGGTATTTTGAAGCTGTTGTTTTAAGGTAAGAAAGTTGCATGAATGTTGCTTTAAAGACGGTAACATCGGTGTACGACTAAGCAACACTAGCCATGAGAGACTGTAGAGAAACGAAACATCTTCTTGAGACTATAAGTAATTATCATCGTCTCCATGCATTTCAAAAAGCCGTCAGCAAACAAAAAAATACATAAAAGGACTGTTAAAATGATGGAAACGACACATAATTAAGAAGATAAACCTTCAGATCCTGTAAGATGCAAACAATGAGTCACATATATGAAGGGTGTTCTCCACAAAGAGTATATACTTCCTGCAGAGTTTTAAGGTTCATTCATTTATTAATGAACAAAAAAAAATGAGTTTGAGTCCTTTTTCAGCAGCATCACTAAAGAAGAAACACAATTATTTAATGTGTTGTAGTGTGGAGGATGAAATGAGGAGATATTTCACATTTTACTGCCTAATGTAAGGCTGGTAAAGCTTTCAACTTTACTGCTTTACTAAAGCCTGAATTTGAGAAAAGAGGGTCACACATGCTTACCTGTTGTTTCGGAACAACTTAGAATCCCAGGCACAGTTTCAATACTTTCTTCTGGTTTTGGTTTTTCCTCCAAAGACGAGACAAATGCTGCAAATTTTCCTCCCTTCGCCAACATGCTCTTGTGTTCCTTCCTCCCTCTTTGTGCTGTTTGTTCAGAGGGCCGAGCTGAGTCACTTTTCTGTAAAGGACGGGCTCAGACGGTCGAGGAGCAGCTTTCCCCCAAGCAGAGCAATCATTTTATTCACTTGACATGTCTTTCAGAGTGTTGCTTTGGTGATATTAGTCTGTCCAGCCACGGGGGTTGGTTAAATGTGGGGAGAAACTTTGGGTTCACATGCGTTGCTTTCCATATGTACACCTTTTATATGGTTTATTTAACGCTGTGCAAAAGAGGCGTAAACTCGTCACTGGTTGAAGCGATGCACAGGTTTAGGGGTCAGCGCTTCTGTTTAGCTCGCGTGGCAGAGTCATCGACAGAGGTGAGGATCGTCCGTCTGTGAGCGTCAACCTCGTGCTCGCTCTACAGTTCTCTACTGCAACTTGTCAAAGCGCATGCAGTCATGCAGATGTGCCTCACAGCCGTGTTCGCTGGCAGATCGACGCATCAGCTGCTCTTTTATGAACACAGGAGCCTTTCTCTTCTGTCAGGCCACGGAGATCAGCTTACAAGGCTGTTGTTGTCAGCGTTCTTCTTTTTTTGTAACGGCAAATTGAGTACTGATGTTTTTTTAATCAAAGATGTTGAGTTTGCTCGTAAAATGCGGAGACGAACACGTGCGTTCTTCCCCAAAAAAACCCGTCAACAAGCAGATTTTCAGATGCTAATGCATGATTGTAATCCCCATTTCTTCTAAATTAAATATAGGTTAAAGATTTTTATTTTTTTTTCCGGAATGAAACCACTCCGGGTTGTGACAGGCTTTTTGAGTTTCAAACAGTGACACAGTGTCACTCCGTTTAGCTCAGCTGCCTCGTGGAGCTTAAACCTCCTCTCAGGGGAGAGGGCCTACTTTCTCCCCGCGCTCCTCCGGTACGCTCAGTCTGACTCTGCCCGTCGTGGTGAGCAGACTTCTCCACTCTGTCTGATGGTGTAATACTCCTGATCAAAGCTCGGCAAGAATAGCATTGTCACCCACAGCAAATCTGCTTAGACACAAGTGCAACAGACGGAAAAGCTGGGTCACATGGAAGAGACACTCGGGGGCTCCTTGAGGACTTAAAGTCACGTTCATTATTGTACTCAGCAGAGTCTGAGCTGAGCTCTAATCGGATGCAAAGAGACACTGTGCATCACTTTTCAGAACATGTGGGAAGTCAAGTGAAATTTTCTGGGCATGTTGGAGATATTTTTTGTTGTTTGGAGGGAATTATTAACCTGACCCGACCTGCACCACATGGGTGAGGATAGGATAGGCCTTGCTAGAAACCGATTTGAAAAGGGCAGGCATTCTCTTCTTTGCAGGTGGTTGGACAAACCATCTGTCTATCAGATCAGCAGTAGGCGAGCGCTTTTAATTTATATCACCACTAAGCATTATTTTTCAGTTTTCCTTTCTTTCTTTCTTTGTAAAAAAAAAAAGAAATTGTATTTCTGTATCGGGTTTACACACATGGTTCAAAAGGTTTTGTAACAAAGACATACTGTCAATATGCTTGTGTTAAAATATTTAATGAACAATGATTTGGACCAAAAACAAAGGAGATCCAATATCTCAAACATGTTTTCTTTATCACGTTGTCACACGTAACATTTGCGTTTTCTTCTGTTGACCCAACTAATGTTAGCTATCTAGAATAGTACATGTCGACAGCTTGTTTGCCAGTAGTATTGGACATACTCACTGTTTATCGCTGGTAATGTTTGACAAGGTAACAAGTTGTAATGACTGTAAAACTAGAGTCAAAAAAATCAGAAGCTGTCAGATTTTACAGAAAAAGTAGTACATGTATTTCGTTACTTCCAACCACTTTTAAACATCACTGTCAATTGAAAAATAGAATAAAGAAATGCGTCTCTACATCATGGGCTGACCTGGCTCGTCTCGCACCCTCGAGTAGGACACCACTGTGCTTTCTCATGTCGGTGCCAACAAAGGGAGAACAGATACAACATCAGAAGTACCCTCACATACCTCTGCCAGTGACAACTCGTCTCGCCAATGTCACGACGCAGCTGCCAGCAGCTGTCTGCCTGGCTTTTATCTTTCTTCCTCTCTGATACAGATCCTTTGGTCTTTGTCTTGTCTTTCACCGTCACCGTCTGTCTCACCATTTTGTGCCTTTTTGGCACCGTCTCCGTGTTACCTCCCCGTGTCCCTTCCATTGTAATCGTCTCTTGCAGTCGAGGCAGACAGCAGTAGGTTTGGCATTTTGGTTTCATGGAATGTAATATTTTGGAGGAAATGGCAGCTAATAACTTTTGATGTTGTTGATATTGACTGAAAGGTTATACTTGGAAATTTTGTAGAAACTTTCGAGACTGACATTTTAATTCATCCGAGCACTGCTGACGCAAGTTATATCAGGGCGTGCACAAAAAGTAACAATCGAGCAGCTGAATTCGATCGGGATTCTTAAAGGTTTTTTGTCACTTACGAGCACAACAAACTTCCAGCTGGATTCGATTTGCGATACTACTTGGGGACTTGCCATCGCCAGGGCAGGGCGCACAGAAATGTATTACCGCCCCTGCCACAGTGCACATTGTCATTGACATTTTGCTCTCTGAGCATTTGGCTGGAGGTATTAGTCTTGAATAAAAGATGAACCTAGCCCAGTTCTTTCAGTCGCAGCCACTGAGGACATTAGTATTATTTGGAGCTTGGCTTGTAGGAGCTCAAAGCGATGTTGTTCTAAACACAAAGATGCATAAACAGACATGTTGTATATTGTGTATTTTTTGTATTGTGTACATTACCGTACAGTACTTTAGCCATAAGCTAGCAAGGTTGTGTGTATCTGTGTGTTGCATTGGGGTCAGTAACTCAACTCAGCACCCACCAGAGATTCCGGTTCTTACTCTTCTTATTCTCCCTCTACACTCGCAGCCTTACATTCATGAAGAATAGCACATTTCTCCTCCAGCTCTAATCAGCATCAACACTACAGCTTACAGTTGAGGTCACCTGCTGCAGTCGGGTTGATAAACGGGAGTGAAGATAACTCCACTTTTTGATCCTAAAAGTTTCAAAGTAATCTCTGAGCTCTCCTCCCGTCAGTAAACTGCTGCAAATCAGAGTAGAGTCCCATGTGATTCTGAGTGTTTCCTCTGGCTTCAGCATTCTTTCATAAAAGTAAACTTAGTAAAAACAACATCTGTCACCAAGAATGCTCCAACTCTTACGTCTAGAAGTATAAATGCACGCACGTATCTTCTCTCTGATTCAAATGATAATGCAAGTATCCCATTCACTGGGCCGATCCATTTCTGCGGTCTGTCGAGTGGTCGCTCATGTCCTCCTGCTCCTGTAATGAAAAGACAAAAGGAGGCTTTGGTCAAAAGTGACAGGTGGCATCATCTGGAATCACTGATTGTATCTGTGAAATGAACCATTGGAGGGGGGACAAACAGCTGAATGATCTAATTACAAGCTACGGTTCATTAACGATAATACGTGCAGAATCACCTCAGAGGAAAGCTGTCAGATTTTATCTGACAAAAGTTTTGCTCTGACTTGTTGTTGGAGGATGAAAGTTACACGTTACTTTATTGATTGATGGAGCCTACCTCATGCAAACGCGGACTATTTTTACGGTAGAATTTATAGAGAAGCAGCGATGACGAGTGGTGGACTTCAGCGAGGCGACATGTGAATTATGGGAAAACCTTGAGAGCTGAATTATGCATGAAGCAGGTAATTAACAACATACAAAATGTTCCTCTGTAGCATTTAGCCTCCTTCAGCAATATGTTGAAGAGCACCGGTGATGCAAATTCTACTTAACCCGACTCAATCTTCCTCCATTTATCTCAGAATAGCAGAGGGCTCAGCTGGACCTTTCTCGAAACGTCTTTAATATGTTCCTGTCAATCGGCACTCCGCTCCCCGCAGGTGGAGTTCGCTGCCTTATTAAAGAGCCTCTGAGCCACCGTCGGGGTTTTTTTCCGAATCACCGAACCTCTCTGACCTCATTAAATCCGAAGCGCATGAAATCGCAAATGTAATTCAGCGTTTATTTTCGAACTAAGACAATGAAGTGGAGGACTTAAAATAGACAAATGGTGAACCGTATGGGCAGAATGGTTAAATGCTCACACATGAAGACATAATAGATCTAAATATGGTGCAAAATCTTATATATATATATATATATATATATATATATATATATATACTATATATATATATATATATATATATATATATATATTATATATATATATATATATATATATATATATATATACTGTTGTACACTTTAGAATCAAACCCTGAGTAAGTCCAGCTTATTTCGCCTCAATTTGAGGCCAGAATGAATGAGCTCCAGATCGAAACTGTCAAATTCCCTTCTATCTGCAGATTTGTTGTGTTTCTTTATCTCCTGTTCAGATAAACTAACAACTGCCTAAACGGAGCGCATATTTTATAGAGATGGTAACCGCTGATAGCGGAGATATGTTTGGCTGTAACTCCAGAAAATAAGTCCAAATAGACAAGGCGAGATATAATAAAATCGAGTGCAATGAACCTTTGTGAGAGTGAGTGACTTATTGCATGAGCTGGCAGTATGATGGTGTGGTAGCCGAGCAAAAAAGGCAGATGTTTTATTTATAAGAACCTGCGTGTTTGAGAATGGTCATGCAATGCTAATCACGTCAGCCTGCAGAGGGCCATGCATCATTCTGTGGAACTGACTTTAGACGACCGGCTCAAGGCTCCAGAGTGGGAAATGTGGGAAGACCATCGCTGCAGACTGACAGGGACGGTTTTTAAAGACGGTGTGGAATTAGTTGTAAATCGCTTCATGCTGTGGACAGCAAAAGGCACAACAGGAGATGGTGCACATGGCGGCAACTAACAATTATTTTCATTATCATTATCTGCTTATTATGAATTACTATTAATCATTAGGTCTGTAAGTTGGCCAAACTGCCCAACCATCAAGTATAAGAAATAATATGATTATTTGCTGAAAGACGAGACTTTTACTTGATTCTCAAAACTCATATTTTTTACATGTCAAATCTCCTTCGGATCATCAAGATCCGATGTGTGATTAAAGTGTTCCCTTCACGTTTTTGAACAGTGTATTGTTTTTACTAGTGGGAGATTCTGGTGAGTGTTGAGGTAACACACAGACACACACCCTTGCCTACGGCTAATGCGCAGTAGTCTGTTGTTTGCTATCACCTAAGCTAGCAAACACATGTTGTAGCCTAGCTGAAACCAAAACTAAAGAGTGTTCAAAATCACTAGGATTCATTCTCTGGAGACCATAAATATCTGTGCAAAGTTTCGTGGAAATCCATCAAACAATGGTCGAGATTGTTTGTCCATCAAGTACATTCGGATCATTTTGACACATGCTGTTACACACAGGAGTTTTCATAACATACCTCCATACATTGTTTATGAGAAGGACTGACACATATAGTCTTCATTAACTGCATGCACGGACTCTGAAATTCACAGGCAGCGGCGTCAACGCATCATTCCTCTCACCTCCTGTTATTTAACGTGACCTTTGGCTGGAGGTGACCCGGCAGAAACCCCTACACAAACACAGAGTCATCGCCAGAATTAATTACAAGGGGGCGCCGGAGGAGAACCGACTGTGTAGAAGGACTACTAAAGAAAAAAAGGTGCATTGATCACCGGCTAGTCAGAAATCCAATGTGGAGTAATTCACTGTGGGTACAATTAAGCTTTGTGCTGAGACGAGGGACATTATTTCAGCAGCGGGGGGTTCGCAGGTGTCCAGGCTGATTAAATGCTCATTGACAGTGAGTGGATGGATGGTTCAGGTGGTGTCAGAGCCCCTAACGGTCAGAGGTGCAGCAGGTAAAGCTTCATCTTCCCCCTGTGTACAGCACTGTGAGCAGACAGTGGTGATTAAACAGATGATGAATGTTTTTTACATCTCTTTCTTGCTTTTATCCCTTTATCTCTTTGTCCTTGCCTAATTTTTTATTTTTTTTTACCCATATTCATCTTCTAGTCGCTCTCACTCTCTGCCTCCTCTTTATTCATGTTGTTAGATTTAATGCTCAGGTTCGTCCTTGTCAAGTCCCCAAACAACGTTTTCTTTTTCCTGAAGCACTTTCTATGCACGCTACATATTTCCTCTTCCTCCTCGTCTCTCTTTCTCAGGATGTTTTTTTTACACTCATGATGTTTTATTCCTCGTTTACGTTTACTCTGTCTCCTCTCTCTTGTCCCTCTTTCCTGTATTGTTACCAGGCTTGGCTGACAGAGATCCACGAGTACGCCCAACAGGATGTGGTGCTGATGCTGCTCGGAAACAAGGCAAGGCATTGTGGGAAATCTTTGATAGAGACAAAGTGCTTTGTCTAGTTCTTACTCTAAGTATTGTTGGATTATATTATTCCAAACAGTGATGGATTTATGGAGAAAGTCTGACAATATTAGAAATAAAACTATCAAAACCTAAAATGAATTAATTCTACTTACAAGTGGCCTATTGTCTGTGTATCCACAGTTTGATAGAGCTTATTCTTCTGTGCTTTAGTGCTCCATTGTTGTCTGAAACTGTTGCAATGAGCCAGACTGTTGAGCTGGGTGGCGGGTTTTCTAGGTTATCTAGCCTTTTGCGATGATCCAAGTAGCAGCACTAAATCTCTGCAGTCTCCTGTTGGCCTAAACCACGGTGGACCAATTTGAACCGTTGGCACAGACAGACGGTGCGGAGGCTATAGAACCAGGATCTTAATGTTGCGTGCAGCCACTGGTCTAACAGAACACACCAACGTGTCAGAGCCAAGTCTGATCCACAGCAAGGGGTCCATTGAGCCTGGATCATGATGGGATCGGGGAGGGGGGATTTAGAAACCAAGTCCAAATTCTGATCTTTTCAGGCTTTTTTAAAAAGGTCCTGCAGAAAAAAAAATCCTGCTCCTAAATATTACAACAAAACATTACAAAATAACATGAAATAAAATATATTGTTTTGGTATCTGTTTTATTGGCATCAGTCACAGGTTACATGCGCTGTATTAAGCGGCGTTAAGTTCAAGTAACCCAATCAGTCAATCATCTATGACTGTTAGCCTGATGATAATACCAAAAGCACAGTTAGTCCTGTTTATTTTAAGTACACATCTGACAATATCTCAAGCTGCTAATCGGCAGATATCAGTGTTACACATTTTCTGTCTCTAACTGTCATTCACATGGCTCCCTCTGAACACAGAACAGATGTCTCCGCCTCGGAGCTCTGTCCCCCACGCTCCATATATCAGCCCGTAATTAGCACCCTGAGAGCCAATCTTGACTCATTAGCTGCCATCAGACCTGAACACCAGGAAAGGCTTGTGTGTAAACTGTGGACAAACAGCGAGCAGATCTTCGCGCTGGTTGGCTGGCTGGCTGGCTGGTTGGCTGGCTGGCTGGGTGGGCGGGTGGTTGTTGTGGTTTTTAGCGCTGATGCTGCTGCTGCTGCATGATGTGTGACCTTGTTTCTTGTCTGTCTCGCCAGGCTGATGCCACTCATGAGAGGGTGGTGAAGAGAGAAGATGGCGAGAGGCTTGCAAAGGTAAATATCAAGGATGTGGGCACAGTTTCATAGTGTCACTGCAAGAGGTAGCGTGTCACATAACCAGAACGTTTCTAACGTATTGTTTGATTCTTGTGAAGTCAAGGCCCGGTGACCAGTGAAGACAACGACTTCTCTTTTAATGAAATTCTGCACATGTATTTGTATAACTGATTGAATTTCAATGACAGATCAGAAGATTATGAACATTACAGGGAGGTAGGATTACGCACGGATTGGTTCTCATTTTCACTTTTTGCTCATTATCTCACAGATTTCTTTTCTGCTCTGTGAGGAAAAAGATAAGACAGAAAAGGCCAGACACCTCGGATGTATCGGCCTCCTGTCGATAATAAACCTTTAGTAATGAGTTTTTATTCCATAGATTCCTGCCACAGCCATAAATTCAACCACTAAGCAGTGAAACTAGGAGCAAGCATTGCTTTTTATCAGTCTCCCCGAGTATTGCCTCACAGCGTGACACACAAAACAAATAGCAAACAGCCCAACAGCCAAGTGATTCTCTCCAGAAGTGGGAGCAATAAAGTGCCACTAAGTAACTTAAGGCCCGGCCCGGGAGGGGGAAAGACCCCATCAGTTATCATCACCGCAGGCTGAGACAAATTCCCCTGCAGAGGAAAAGGCTGGGAAATTTATCACATCTGAGCTGGATCCACCCGAAGTAAACACCCTCACAATTCTACAGCTGCAAACTCGTGTACAGTTTTTAGAAAGAGTTTGGGAAAAAGTGTTTAGAGAGCGAATCTCTCCAATCGCTGTCGCTGCTTTGCAGGAGTTCGGAGTTCCCTTCATGGAGACGAGCGCCAGGTCAGGTCTCAACGTGGAGCTGGCTTTCACCGCTGTGGCGAAGTGAGTGTTATTCTCTCTGCTTAAGGGATGTTATGCCATTTTAATCTACTAAATATTGGCAAACTGCTGTGAAGACGAAGCATAATACTGTCACGAAGAAACATGAATACACTGCTCATGTGAAGGTTTACTTTTGACCTTGGAGATAGTTGAGAAGAAAGGAAAAACCTCCTTACGTGAGGTCAGCTTGTTCCCCTGCAGACATACAAAATACTCAGCAAGGAATAATGATGATCAGATATATTTTCCCACAAAGGTCAACTATCTCAATTAATATTCTTAAAATGGCATTCTGCCTTGGAATATTATGAATCTATGAATATGCAGATATTTTACAATTCAAAAGTTTAACTGCTGGATACAATATGTTTCCTTCACTATGAATTCATTTCTCAATGTATGTGACACTGGAGCAACCTTGCTTCTAAATCTTTTCCCAGTGGCTGTTTGCACACTATGAGGACACCAGGACAAAGCGTTATGATTAGTTGATCACGACACTATGACAATATCAACAGTGACATTGTGTGACCATCTGGGTGATAAAACAGCACTGTATTGATACAGTAATATAAACACATAACTGAGGCCTACACCGGCAAATAGCTATGAAAGAGGACTTTACACCAATTCAAGGCTTGGTTTTAGTTGTAACTTACGCCTAATTGGAGCTATTTCATCTGATGCAACCTCTGAAATGTTATCAGAGCACAAACTCTGTCCTAGGTTTACAAATTATGTCCAAACTAGGCCTAAAACTGTTTTAGCGTTAAAGGAGGCATGCTCTGTTTTTTAACCTCCCCTTATCCTCTCCCTCTGTCTCAGGGAGCTGAAGCACCGGTCAATGAAGGATCCCAGTGAGAAGTTTAAGCTGCAGGAGTACGTCAGCAAGGAGATGAAGAGCACAGGCTGCTGCAGGTCTTAAAGCTTGCCCTGGTCATCAGATGATCTATGTATGCGTGTGTGTGTGTGTGTATTTATGTGTGTGTGGATCACTCATGTTCATACAGTTGGTGTTCACAATCTAGCCCGATCAGAGATGAGGAGTCAGCTCCAGCGAGGTATAAACCTTTTTCGTCCTCCTGTGTTTTTTTTTGTTTTTTTTCCTCCGTCCACTCCGCCCTCCATCTGCCGTCCTGCGCTCATTTCACTGCCCTACTCAATCTTGTACGTCCCGCTTTTGTCTCCAGCAACCTCCCTCTGCAGCTGTGAACGTAGCTCCGGGTTACGGTTCGCAGAAAGACAAAGTCAGACGCTCGGTTATTAACCACCAAGTTTTACCTTTGCATTGCCTCGTGTGGTCATTTTATTGTGAAGGGATTCAATCACATGCAGACAACACGTACAGCCGTTTATTCCTCACACCAACGGTCATAATTCTGGTCGTTCTTCTTTTTGATCCTGTGTGGATGAGTGTTCATGCGACAGATGTACAGTGACGTGTCTCCTGTCCTTGGTTCGGTTGTTCATGTCAGTACTTCGACGGGCTCTATGCAGCCGGTTTAGCTCACCAGCATAAAAACTCAATCTAAGCATTTCCATAATTCAGCTGTGGATATTTGGGAATACGTATTATTTCTTCTACATTAAAGGTAAACGGCTGTTGCTATCGTGTATCCAAGGAATGTGACGTACAGAATAGCATCATCAGCCACATGAAATGATTCTTTGAGTAGATTGGAATTCATGCTGTATGCAAAAAATAATAATAAATATAAAAGTATAGAGTCACTTCACAATCATGGCAGTGCATGTGTCAAATATTTGGGGAATTTGTCTTTTTTTATTTCCAATAATGCAACCTCTCTCTCTTCTTTTGTTTTGCAAATGTTGTTAAAGCCAGATGGTCGATAATACTGCGTGTAATCTCTATACACTGGGGTTTTTGTCAGATGTGATGTAAATACTTATTTTCTGCATGTCTAAAAAAAAGTTTGAATGGAGGAGAATAGCACTTTAGATGGTAACATAAGAGAGAGTGCAACAGTATGATGACTGCGTTACTTAGTATTGTATATTACACAGATGTGAAGCCCTAAAAGGTCAGGGGTTGAACATATCATTTCCTACATTGCTTCGTGATAAGAAATCAAATGTTACGTTTTCTCAAGATCACAAGTTATTCATGTCATTGTCACAGGATAACAAAGAGGACAAATTGACCTGCTATTTAACAAAACAACAGGTTTCTCCCTCTACTTCCTTAAAGCTTAATGTTTAAGAGATCAGCGGCGGCATGCCAGCACGCATACATGGCGTCTTAACAAGCATAGCAACTGATTTAAAGATTAAGACGTCAGATTAAGGAGCACCCATTTATATTCTTTGAAACTCCCAAAACCCAGACTACAGAGCGGTGTTTACCGTCTTCTCTTATGAATCGTATGAAGCTGTTTTCTCATGATAAATTCTCTCCTTATCTCAGCGAAAACAACATTTGCTGTTCTACGAAAACAAAAAAATAATAATTTTCATGAGATCTCCAGAAAATCACCTTACAGGAAAACAAATCTGATGCATCATCGCAGGAAAATGGAGGAAGTTTGACCCGTGACCGTTGAGGGCTTCCGTAAGATATTTCTGTTTTTATTTTGAATGTTATATTTGTAGTCAAACATTAGTTTAGGCTGCTTTATTTCCTGCTTTTTTTGGTCATTTCTCATTCATGAACATCTAAATGGGGTGTATAGTGCCATGTTTTCTTATCTGTTAACAGTATTTAACCTGTTCTTAATAAGGGAAGCGTAGGCCTCTTTTTATATGACTGTTGTTTTGGTAGAGTTCATCTTAGTCATCAGAAACATAGACGCAGAATATCTCTGTACAGTATTTACTGTAAGTTTTTCCAACCTTGGTGATCAGAGTGACGTACCGATTTTACGTTTTACTACTTTTCAATGTGCATCTTCTTTCTTGTAACTCAAAGTTAACTACAATAAAAAAAACTGAAGGTTTTTTTGGCTTTTACTCTTTTAATAGTGAGCGTATTTCATATTCCAGACTCCCACAGTGAGTTACAAGACAACGTGATGATTTAATGTTTAATCAGGGCTGCAGATGCATGCTCACACGGTCCGCTTGACCCCGGTTTTTTCAGTTTGAACAAAAGGAATCACTGTCCCATTACAGTACCGCTCAAAAACATCTCCCTGCCTCTCCTGTCAGCACTCGCACAAATAGTTTAATGTGCACACCTGCAGGCAGGAGTCTGATGAGTTTAATGAGCCCCTGGAGTTTGAGCGTGTGTGGTGAAGGGTGTCATACTGACTTTTAAAACCTTTCCTTTGTCTCCCTCTGCTGGATAAATAGAGCACATTAGGAGAGATGCTGAACGAGAGACGAACGGACGCAAGCCAACAATTAACAGTGATAATTAAACACCACGAAGCAGTTTAACATTCAGCTGCTTGAATATGTACAAAAGAAAGCAGTATAGCTTATTATATCTGTGATGCTCTGCACCTCAACAGTAGAAGCTGCGTACAGCAAATTAGACGGTTAAAAGAAATAAATACATTGAGAATTAAATATTGTACTCACATGTGGAAATTAATCAGAGTAGCCTATGGATCTACGAGTCCGCAGTTAAAATGAAATGCATGATTAATTCAGCCGTATTGAACAACGGAGATCATTTCTTGCCATCACAGACAAACAAAACGTGTTTTATAAATGCCCTGCAATTTACCAACAAGACTCAGAATCTTGGTTTTGCAAACATTAAACCTCAACAACAAACTCAAGCATTTGGTTTTGCAAATACAAAATGTACCCGTCAAACAAACACACCACATATTGCTAATATATCATTGTTAACGAACGAATACAAAACAAAACACATATCCCACAGACAGTGACCAAAACATTCTCGATAATATCCCAAATGATTCACCCTCCACAACAGCAGGTGGTGCTGTACGTCGATTTAACCCGGCAATCAAACAGTCCTCTGTATCAATATGAAGTAAATGTTTATTACACCGTGTAACAGGGATAGAACTATGAAACTATCTGCGTTTAGATTGGTTCCCTATAAAACTCTCTGTCTATATACAATTTCTTCGGGGTAAGTGAAGATTTAATGGGGATCATTTCTATTAAAGACTAAAACTCACGTCTTGTCCTGTCTTTGTTATTTGCGACTGAAGTTAACAGAAAACGATTCAGTTGCCGACAGCAACACCACTTGGAAAACGCTAGTGGGTAGGAAAGTTGTCTTTAAACGAGCCAGGAGGTCGAGGCCATTGACTGTTGGAAAAATGGTGGACAGCCTAACTAACAGCTAATCAAAAATGGACAAAGAGGCTGTGGGTGGAGCGGAAGCATGCCCATCTAGCTGTAAGCTACCAGCTAGCTAGCTAAGGCTAGGAAGCTATATGTTCACACATAATAGTAGAGAGTTTCACCTTATGTTATTTGAGTGAGTTTGACGGTTTATTTGCCCAAAATAACCAGACGACCTCACTGCATGTTGGTCGCAAGATAGCTGCCAACGACTGCCACAGAGATTGCGTCTGTATTTGTGTTCAGTTGTGTTCCTGACCAAAGTCAGCACTCACCTGAGACTCGTTTCTTTCCCTTATCCTGTCGTGTATTTTCCTGTTCCCATTTCTTCTGTGTACATTCATAAAGTAAAGTCTTTTTAGCTTGAATGTTTCCATCTCCACCTTTACCAGGTGACCTGTCTCTTCCAACTGCAGCATGCTCCTTTATGATGAAGTTTAAATGTACTCATAGCGCTGACTGCTGTTGTGGAGGGCAGATCACTCAATGCAGAAATCCTGAGCACGGAAGCGTGGTGGGAAGATTGTGCCAAAAGTTGCGTACCTTTTTTTGTACTTGTGAAACATGCTGCACTTGTTTGTGATAGGTATGTTCTGCATTTGCAAATTCACACTGTGTGTTTGTTTATGGAATTTTTAGGGCATTTTGAACACATTTCGTTCAAGTTTTGGCAGGAAATGTGCTCCACATTAAACATCTGTCATTGAAGTATGAATATATTTCTAATACTAGATTACTGAGAACAGAAAACCACACATATTTTGACATCTGAGCAGCACAATTCTGATTTCCTACTGAACAAAGTCACGTGCATAACCTCTACACATTCAGGTCACGATGACTGACCTCTTTTCAAGTATGTAAGTAAGTTGCATAACACGAGTTATGAGTGAGTCAGGCTGACATTCATGAGCTGAGGCGTGATTCGGACTCCCTATGAAATGGGTCTGGCACATAACAGGTGGCGCTGCGCAGGACGGCAGGTGGAGTGAAGGGAGTCTGCAGCTGTGGTCGAAGCCATCTCTTTTTTTTCTGTCACCTTAAGTTTTTTACAAAGGCTCCCATTGTGAGATCTCAAGTACATATCTCCTCCTCTTCCTCCAGCTCCCTGCTTCTCATCCTGCACCGATGATTCTTCAAGCTCTGGGATGTCATGGTTTGCGCTTGAAATAGGCCTCCACTGCAGAGAGGGCAGAAAATAATACAACCGACTCAGAAAATGAGAACAAAAAAGAGCTAAGCAAGGCTTTCAACCGGGTGTTCAATTTACCTGCGTACTCCTGAGGCAGCATCGGTCTGACGATGACACTCTGTAATGCAGCTATCCAGTCTTGTTGATCCCCTTCAGTCTCGCACGCGAACAGAAACTTTCTGTCTGGGGTCACTATGGTGATTCCAAACTGCCAGTGGTAGCCCTGAATGTTCGGGGGGAGGCCGGCGAGCACAGAGTAGCTGTTTTCCTTACTGCCAATGAACACCTCGCCTCGTGCATATGCATCCTACAAGCAGCGGGAGAGACTCAAAGTTTAATAGGTGCAAATGTATGAATCGGCCACCAAAACAAATAGGTGACTGCTAACTGCTGCTAACTATGGCTGCCATTATTTAGTTAGTAAGTCACTTAGTTGTGAAGGTAGTGATCTGTGAACGTAACTTGGACTACGTCATAACTTTAAACTTATTTCTTCACGTTCTGTGGATAACCTTTGGTAATTTTTGAATGTTTTCAACTAAAATTCTTACAAATTTTAGAAAAGCATTGATTTGTGGTTTCATTAAAAAAAAAACACCCTTCAGAATGAAATTGTTGTGAATATCTATCACAGTTAGAAGGAAAAGGCTGTTTTGGCATAATTAAGAAATTCAATAATGCAGAATTCCACTTTTTAACAAACTGCATGCAAACTATTTAGCTGGATAGCCGTCGGGCTGAAGGAAAAATATTTTCCTATGGAGTTTCTGAGCGCACTGTCCCTCAAACCGACTGTGATCGTCAGATGCAGCTACGTCTTTTTCTCTGCTATGCATCTGTGTGTAGCTACAGCCGTTTCCTCCGATCACGCAGCTTTAATACCAGTGGATCTTTGAAGTACATGAGCCTCCTGTCGTCCATCGTGAACCATCTCTTCTTGAAGCCCTCTGTGTGCTGTGGGACGGAAACAGGGGAGAGAACGCGTGGCAGCAAATAAATAACTGGGACTTCAAGATGCTGTTCAAGGCTTTGCATATTTACCCAACTTATAAATCACGTGGGAATCAATGTGAGACATTCTTTTATTAACACATATGCTGCAGAAAAACAAAGAAAAGGGGGAGTGATGCATTACCTTGGGACCGGTCTTCTCCATGTATCCCTCCTTGATGTAGTTCCTGGTTAGCTTTGGCAACAGCTAGACAAACAAAGAGCAAAGACTTAGTCACTGATAAAGTGTGTGTGTGTGTGTGTGTGTGTGTGTGTGTGTGTGTGTGTGTGTGTGTGTGTGTGTGTGTGTGTGTGTGTGTGTGTGTGTGTATGTGTGTGTGTGTGTATGTGTGTGTGTGTATGTGTGTTTGTGTGTGTGTGTGTGTTTGTGCGTGCACTCACGTCAGCAATGGAAGCTCCAGGAAAAGCCACCTGCAGGTAGTGAAACCTGGCTGCTCTGATGGCGTTGAACCAGTCCACCATTTCCTACAAAATAGGATAATCAGGAAATCCAGCGGCCGACTCTCGATGCAGTATCGTCTCCTGACACATCGTCAT
Organism: Diplodus puntazzo; assembly: GCA_963678695.2. Taxonomy (NCBI): domain Eukaryota; kingdom Metazoa; phylum Chordata; class Actinopteri; order Spariformes; family Sparidae; genus Diplodus; species Diplodus puntazzo. The sequence goes on along the minus strand of OZ023174.1, from coordinate 11,631,838 downwards.
CAGCCCTAAAAAAATCTCTAATCGTCTCCCGCACTAAACACAGCACTCATCACCGTCATTATCAGACAGAATGACCTTTCTAAATGGAAATGAGATTTGAAAAAGTTGTAAATGCAAGGCAGATGAATATAATTATTTTCTTCTTTTTTGATTACTGGCATCACTGGAGGGTAATGACAAACCATTTCCACCAGAGGGACACACACACACACACATACACCCTGCATAAAACCAGCCAAGAGTGGCGCCACACCTCACCTTTCCATCCTCGTGGTAAACAAAGATATTCCTCGTGCTGTTGTCCTTCAAATAGGTTATCTGCAGGCCGTTGGCGGTGCCGATCTTTGCGGGCTGGAACGTGGCGTTCACCGAATTGATCTTCATTATCGCTTTGGGCTCTCTGGCCTGCAGGAAGGGAAGAGAAGACGGTCAGTGGTGCAGCATTGACTCTGTCAAGATTAGGAGGGGGGAGTAAAAAGAGGTGAAGAAACACTCACGTCATGCTTGTTGAAGTACTTCAAAACGCCTTCCCGTTCGGACAGGATGAATTTGCGGCTGAGGTACTGCCCGTTGTCTCTGCCGCGTTTCCACAGGAAGCCCTCTCTATAGCCTGCCAGGAGGAGAGCCACAGAGTCCAGTCACAGGAACACAGAGAGAGGGAACAGAGGGAGACACCACAGGCTTTTAAACAAAACCCTCCATACAAACATTCATATGGGAGAGTGATTCATCAGATTTCATCATATCGAGATTCATATTATGTTTTGTGACACTGCCTAAAAGAATTCCAATAATATGTACCCAGCCTTCACCTCTTTCCTCTGTGGTCACTGTCCTACTCAGCAGTGATGGGAAGCAGCACCTCTGCTTTTACTACACATAAATAATTCAGCTTCGAATGATGGCTTCCTCTACAAGCCTGAACATCACTTCACAAACTCATCTCCCCCCAAGACTTTTTGATTAACAACCACCAATAAAGCATCTCTGCGTCACAACTTGTATTATTTGTTTTCTCACCAATCAGTGCCAGAGCAGGAACGGGTTTATCTGCTCCACAATGTTTAGTCACTAAATTGTATCCAATATCAAACCTATCCCTATTCTCTGTAGACACACACACACACATGCACGCACACACACAGCTTGTTGGCTCTGTTCCTGGGTCTGTTCCTGACACTGGCCTCTCTGCTCGTACACCCGGCGTGAGCCAACAGAAACAGCACTGCAGGAAGAAACGCAGCGTCATCGTCCCCAGCACACGCACTAATTGACTCAAAATCAGCAATATTAAACAGAAAAAAAAAAGACCTGAATTGGTTATTTTTCAACTCCAAATAGAAGAAGACTGAGAGCTGAATTTTTTAGATTCTAATGAGATGGATTTGTTCTTTAATTTGAGCTCCACAAGGTCAGGCTTTTAAGGAAGTGCTGGCTCATTCAAGTAAGAACACTTGTTTGCACAGCCAAGAGCCGACATCCAGGCCAACTGGTCGACTGTGACCTCCAATTTTCAGCTTTTCCTTTCTGAATTTTTGTTTTTGTTTGTTTTGGGGGCATTAGATTCTTTTTTTCATTATTGTTTTATTCTTTTACTTGAACTTTTGTTAGTTTTTCCAAAGAAACAAAAAAAAAAACAACATTTTTTTTTAATAAAGTAAAGGGATTATTACAGAGGTCCCGAGGGTCCAGTGAGAATTAATTATTGAATTTATTTTTTAGTCTCATCTAAATTGTTTTCTCTCATGTGCTCATGACTTAAGAACAAGTCATAAGCAGTCAGGTGGGGGGGAAAAGTGTTGCCAAGATAAACTTTCTTTTAAAAAGAAAATGTCTCCCCATCTGTGAAAACACGTGGGGAAAAAAAAGATTGAGATTTTTTCAATTTCAAGTAGATTTTTTTCCTCCTGATTTTGCTTTTTTTCCACTCATAATGACATAACATGAATTATAAAAAAAGGAACTTAGAAAGATAATCCTGAAAAAAACTATTTTATTTTTTCTTCTCCAGTCATTAAAGCAAAACAATTAAGATCACATATAGAAAAGGGATCACCAGAATGTTATCTTTTTCCTGATTTGCCCCTCAGGGCTTCCGTAATGCCTCTTTCTACTCTTTTTAGATTTTTTAAATCTCCACAATTGTAATGGGAGTGGAATTTATAAAAAAGAAAAGAAAATAGGAAAGCCCATAAAAATAATAATGATGATGATAATAATAATGCCAACTCACAGCCTAATCTAAACAGCGCTGTTCTCTTTCGATTACATCAAAAAGTCCACAAAAGCAGACTGCATTAGCGACAGCTGATAAAACCACTTCCCCTGCAACAAACTGCATGAGAATTGAAATTAAAGTGCCTCGGTCAAAGGCTGGAGTGGCATGAGCTTAAGTGCAATGCGATAAGCGAAGAACTGAGAGATTTTTGAGAGAAAATTACATCTCCGTCGCCAATTTCCTCTGGGGAATGGATCAGATATTAAGAAACACAGACTGCTCCACTCTTTCTCCATCCATCCTTTCGTTCCCTTCCTATGCGTCTTCGTACCACGCGGCAGCAGAGACGGCAGTAAACATCTGGGCGAGCAAAGACCTCATCAATAATTCATGAGTCAAGTTCTGTCCCGTCGCTGGGAGGGGTGGAGGGTGAGAAGAGAAGCCACTCACTGCTGAGAGCTGGGTGTGAAAGATTTGCAAACACAAGGGGGAGAGCAGAGCAACGTTTGGACCACAGCGTCCGTCTTTCTTCAAGTCCTTTCCACGGATCACTGCCGGTTTTTCTTGGCCAACAATCTAGGGGCGACATTATATAGAATACTTGTACACAAAGGAGGCCATTCTTCCTCCGGGGCGCCGCATGCTCCTCAGACCTCTGCACAGCGCAACACAAGAGAGCATTGACAGAGAGGGAGAGAGACAGAGGGACACAGAGAGCGAGAGCTCCGCGGTCATGAGACTCTGATAATAAGGCTTTATCTCGTCTACCTTACAGATACATTCAGCTTGTTTCTCCTTGAAACAGCGCAACATCTGTTTTGACAAACGCTGTATTTTAGCTCTTCAGTTTGCAGTAAAAAAAAACAACAAAAAAAAAACCGACCAAATAACGTTTTCACTCTGAGTGCAAGCGGCCGCTCAGCTGTGACCCCGTGAGAACTCAGCGCGGCTCCAGTTAAAGGGGAACCGTCGACACCTCTCCCCCTAAACATGTGAGACTTGCGTTTAAAAATGTGACACACTCTGGCAGTAGAAATGATTCATCACTGTGCTACAGACTTGGAGGGAAAGTCCTGCCCGATATAAAACGTCCATGGCGCGGTCGGGCGGGGTGTGGGGGGCCTCGCAGCAAGGACTTTAAATGCTTCATCACAAATGGCCACAAACCACGTCTTCTTTTAGATTAAACGCACTCTACTCTGCACAACTTCCTGTTTCTGGCACAACAGGATAGTCGATGACGCCGGACGGAAGGCGCAGTTGGTGGTCGTTGTTTTTTATCAGCAGGACATATAAAGACATATATTCAAGACATAGTGCCCTTCATGTCCTGCCAAGATGCAGGCTGATAAACAGTGGGCGTGCCCTTTAATAATGGTCCTGTTACTTTTAGACATCCTTTTTAAGCCGTGTCAGTGAGTCCCATGGCAATGAAACACCTCAACAGAATCAGTGCTCTTATTTACACCTGTAGTTTTATGGTAGAAATTTTAATCAGATATGTAAAAAAACTAGATTTTCCTCTTAAACAAACTTAATAAACAATCTTGTTTCGTTTGCATGACTGAATAAACTGAATAAACAAACTGACCTTACAGGACAAGACAGTTTCATGCTGTTTTACTTTGCTTATATGTGGCGGACCCTGCCACCTTTCTAGGTTCAAACAGTGTTCTGGGGACCTTGTTTTAATCTAAGGATGGCTTATTTATTCAGTTATGGAAATTATAATTATTTTTGAGTATTATTACCTCATTGATGTTGTTAATTGAGTTAAAAAAAACTGTTTTAACAAAAAGTGTTTGGTCTTCTGTACATTAACAAACACCTCAAATTCCTAATATCTCTAAATAATCATCAGTAATGTGGACAGGAAATGACTCAGGGGGCAAAATGCATGTTTTATGTATTAAAACAAGTATAACAGTCTGCTAAGTTTAGAAAAGTACATCACCTTACCGCAATGTAGCCTTTAAAGGTGTTATTTGTAAGAAGAATTCATATTGGAGTCTCATTCCCAACTCAAAAACTGGCACTATGGGATGGCAACCAACCCGTCCTACATCCAAAAGTGTCAGTTTTTGAAGATTTGTGAAACCCAGAGTGACAAAAATCTATTTTTCTTACAAACACTTACATCATATCATGATATTACGATATCTTAGACAATAAATAGTCTCATATCAAAACAACGATTATAAGCTGCATATTGCACCTTGCATCTTGACTTTCATTGGATCAGAATGACTCAGTCTTAGTCCGTCTGGGAGGGCCCATCCATTATTGATTAGTCGCGCCTGATTAGCGCTCAGGTTAGTGCCGCTTTCTCTCTTTTAAATGAGGCTCCAGAGACATTTGTCATATTTGACACACACAGACACAGAACTGGCACACGATTCAGCATTAAAAGACAGAAATAATGGTGATGTAATGTATAATTAGTGAGGAAGTGAGCTCAGACTGGCGCCAAATGTAAACCATGAGAAAAGGATGAGGCCTTTTGGCAGTCGGCCAGAAAAACAGATGTGAGCGCAGATAAGAGAGGAAAAACAGAACTGCAGAGAGGAGGACGGACAAGGAGCTGAGGGAGGACAGTAAAGGTCAGAGTTGGTCCCCCGGTGCCCGCCGCTCATCATCTCTGCAACATAAACCACGCTGACACGCCAAGCAGTCGGACTATCTGACTGGCAGGCTAATTGGGCTGGGCTATGTAAATGAGCAGTGGGTAACGGTGCTTATGGGCCATGAGCTGTTTGTCATTACACTCGTTGACAGTGTAATGCCATTAGCAGGACAAACAGCACCTCTGGCATGACATGCTGAAGCCCAACAGATCTCAACAGATCATAATGAGCTAGTTGGTGAAACAAGAGTTTCTGCTGTGGTATGATAACACCCCTACACAGAAGACTGTCAACTCTTTAATGGATCCAAATAAACTACTGGAACCAAGTGCATCATCTAGTATGTAACTTCTGAACATTGGTTTCCTTTCCCAGACTTTCTATATGTTTAGAATGAAACTACAGTACGGAAGTGGTTAGCCAGGCTTAGCACAAAGAGCGGGGGGGGGACCACTACCATGGCTCAGTTCGAGGTGAAAACGTGTCCACTAACTTCTTCTGAAGTGAGTCAAACAAGGTAGTCAGAAGCCCAAAATAACACTGTGATGCTGTAGGTTCTCCTCTAGCATAGAAGTATAAAGAGCAAGACAAGTCTTTAACAGGAGGCGGGTGGATGGGTTTGAGTCTTGTGTGTAACCAAGAGCTACGTAAATAACATGTGCTACGAAACGGGACTTATTTGAGTCCGATCTTTTCCTGAACCCAGCCGAGTATTTTCTGGTGCCTGAAACCAAACCACACTGGCCGTTTCCTAACATCACCCGTCGTCATCTCATACTATGTAGAACATCAGCAACCTTTATTGTGAAAGTCCTACTGGACACCACAGTTTGAAGCTGAAGGGCCACTGACCGAGGTTTTAACAGTAGTTAACCACTTAAGGCACTGGTTAGCTCACAAGTTTAGAGCCGTTTTTGCTCCTATATACCATGTCTTCTTTCAAAACGTTGCATAATTAAACAGCAACACATACTGTTTTTTTCTCAAATCTCCCCTCCAGTAGCACTAACCTCCATCACACTTACTATTTTTATTCCCATCTATATTCTGAAGGTTTTTATGGAGTTTTTTGTGTATATATCATTCATAGTCTGATTTGTAGAACATTCTTTTCTCAAAAACATGTGATTTTTATGGCTCTTGACAGCATTTTCTGATTTTACGGAGTGATAAACAAAAGAGATATCTACAATTTCCTTTGCAAAAAACTCTAATATATCAACAAAATGAACAAGAAATTTCCTTCCCAGATGTCTGTTCTGGAAATACATGCAAATTCCTCCATTTTCTTCACCTTTTGCACCCTTTTTTAAGGTCAGTAATAATCTAGGGAAGTTTCAGCAGAGTGTGAGATGAGGCCTCCTTCCCTCCCTCCTCCACTCCTTATCTTGGATTTCATCAGCCGTTTTGCCCAGGAATGCTGTTAATGCAACAGGGATGAGGCCGTTTTCCCTGCTGAGCATTCATTCGATTGCTGAATAGGCGGACAATTACTTGTTCTCCCGCGTAAGCAAGAAGAGGTGTAACGTGTTTGTGCGCGTACCTGCACAGAGACGAGGTTCATTCTCACCTGCCGAGTAGGGCTCCTGCTTCTCCACACAAATGAACTCCTTCCTCTCGTACTTGGCTCGGATCCATTGTTCCCGCAGGAGCCTGCAGTAGAACAGTTGGTGCTGAGCTTTTTCATCATGCTTCAGTTAGTTTGTCAGAAAACGTCTCATTAACTGAGTGTGGGGCCTCGGAGCTACATTTCATACCAACAAAACATTACTCATCTTCCCGTAATTATCGCTGTGATGACAATTATACGGCTGTTGCCGCTCTTTCATCCCTCACACCCAATTTTTCCCTGGACTCTTTCTGTTTCCCTTTACTAATCGCTGTTTACATTCACAGAGAATCTTCAGCTTGTAAGAAACGTCATCTTGAATTTCCCCATGTGCTCAACCAGCTGTGTCGCTTTCGACGAATCACCATCGTCACAGGATTCAATGTCACGGCTTTGTGCAGCTCTTCCCCTCAAGTGCTCAACGGCCTTCACACTTAATGGATTTGCCTTTTGTTCCCCTCTCTCCTTCATCCAGTCATGATTTCCTTTGTACCGTCCTAAACATACCACCCCTCATACGCACAGCAGAACAGGTTCAGGCTCAAACAGACCCCAGAGCTCAGCGGTCGGTTGTTACGTATTGTTATTTTTACCGCTGGACGGTTGAGAAGAAGCGTTCGTACTGAATTGCCGCTTCCTGTTCAAACTGCAGGAAATTGCCATTCTTATCACAGAGCAGTTTCTGCATGTCAACCGGGCCACCAAACACCACTCGCTGGCCCCTTTAGTTAATGTCTATGAGAGATATTTTACAGTCTCTATGCACAGAATGACCACCAGTTTGCAAATTTAGGTGAGTAAGTAGTCGTGAGGTGGTAAAGTAGGTAACGTCAGCTTTTATTTCTGTATGAATTACCTTAAGTCAATATAGAATTTAAGATTAAAATGTGTAGACTGCCACAAGATTGAATGTGTTTTATTGACTTCACATTTGAAATGTTAACAAATGTGGCTTTTACAAACTCCTATTCTACCTTCAGACGACTGCATTAGCTGCGAATGGATGTGTACGATTACCGGGGCTGCAACAGTCTGACATCTTCACCGTTTGATAACCATCTCAAAAAAAATCACGGTTTCATTGTATGTGGTGCACTGAAACTAGAACCCTCTTTTAAAGGTCACTGTAACTGTACACTGACCTTTTAAAGGGGGATTCTGGTGTTTTTTAAGCCTGAGGTCTGTGTTTACACGTTTTTGTGACTCATACCAAAAGTTTTGAAATAGGTCCCTTTACACTGTCTCAGCTTGAAACTGCGACGCAGCTCCTGTGGCTGCAACATAAGCCTTTGGGGCGACTACAGCCACCATCGTTATGTCCATCAAAGTGCTTGTTTCTGTCACAGACAGGCTGAGGTTGTTAGATGTCTGACATCATTATGGAATACTTAAACATTACAACAACGATTCTTACAGAGAAAGACCTTTTTGTCAGACACTTATAATACCAACCTCAGCCTGTCAGTGGCAAAAACAAGCACCATTAGTGGACTTTTTATAACAGAAGTGTCATGGCTGTATGAATCATTTACGTACAAAATATGTAATTATAGGGCCCCGGTTTAAAACTCTACCTTTTAATAGGATTACTTTTTTGGCTAAATGAAAATGTTGAACACTAATGTGAACATTATGCCCTTACAGATATGAAACTTAAAATAAACTTAGAAAAATGTCCTTTTAAAAACAACATACTGTAGGAAACCGTGTGGCAGTTTTTCCTACCGTGGCATACCATGACAACAACGCTGCCGCAGCCCAAATACAAACCTTTACCTCCACAGCTGTTCAGAAATCAGAAGAAAAAACAGGACAGAGGACGAAGAAAATGTTTTTACAATATCCATCTGAGCTGCAGATGTGCACCAATCAGAGGTGGCAAAAAAACAAGACATCAAGGAGGTGCAGAAGAAGAAACACGACTTACATGCAGTCTCTGTGTGTGGGCTTGTAGTAGAAGGCGGGAACTATCTGCTCATATTTGGCCTTGGCGGTGTTGTTACCCGCAGAGTCCATAAACTGCAGAGGGGAGGAAGAGAGGCTTTTTTAAGAAGCGTCTGTGCGTATGTGTGTACATGGTGGATGCGAGCAGGTCGAACACACACACACACACACACACACACACACACACACACACACACACACAGCCACACAAACATAATAAGGTGCTCGTAGCTCAGCGTTTGTGTGGCTAACACCTTTAAACCAGAGGGCAGCTCGCTCCCCTGTTTCTGCAAACCACCAATGAGGTCAAATTTGTTGATGTCATATGCGCCATACTGAAGATGTGTCACATCCTCACATTTACATTACACGCTAACAGTCATGTCCCGCCATGTCGACAGGTGGTTGGGATGGTGGTGGAGTTAGGGGAAACGCCTGCCAAGCCACTTCCTGCGGTTCAAGACTGCGTTTCAACATTTGTAAGCGTGATACCGCTGGACACTTTCAAGGACACCTTCGGGACATCTTCCAGCCATGTTTGTGGGGAGAAAAAGCAGGTAGTTTAAGCCGAAACGATATATTTCCCTCACCCTAACCAAGTGGGTAACATAATACAGAAATGTAAAGTCTGGTCATTTTCATGGTTTGCAGAAAACACTGCCGACATCTATCCCGTCGACTTCGTAGAAGAGGGATACATGGCTGCTTCTTCTTTTGTGTCCTTGTATTCAAACACAAAGGATACTGCTCAGAGCCCGATAGCACACAGATAGAAAACTACAGATCACATACAACAAATCAAGGAAGAGAACGTCGGAGAAAGAGGGGACAGAGAGAGAAAGAGCTGATGGCAAAGCGGAACACAAGGCCTCTTTTGTTGCACACAGGCTCGACAGCAGCATGACGCGGTTAATAAACACAATACATGATTCTTTAATCTCATTCTGGATATTTTCACTGAAATCAACTGGAATCCAAAGTGAGTTTCAAAGTCAGAGTCCCACACACACACACACACACACACACAGACACAAAGATATCGGTTGTATCTGCCAGCTGCTGGCTCATGCCTTTCAGGCCGTGCTGAATTGAGAAGGATGACTAGTCTCTATTCTACCAAGCAGGGATGCAGGGGGCGGAGAGGGATGCTCGCAGCGGAGCACAGCGAGGCCGGAGGGCTGCTACATTGTTGCTTCAAGCCAAGTTTCAAACTACAATCGATCGGCCGATCTTCGCTCAAATAACAGAAGGTTCACAATCACTGTGCTCAGGGTGCGCACAAATTAAAACTACAAGCGGAGCACTCACCTCCACTTCAGAGGAGCTCCAGGGATCCAGCAGGATGGATTTCACCTTGCTGACCTGAGCGATGTTTCTATGGAGGCCCGAGCAGCTGAGACACACAAACAGTCCCAGGGTGTAGGACGCCCATTCCGGATCTGCAACACAGGACAGAGACACCAAAACATTTAAAGGATGAGTTAACCCTAAAACGAAAAAACTCAGTCATTATCTACTCATCCTCGTGTTGATGGACGCTGAGCCGAGCTGAATGGAACCATTTTAAAACAAGTCCCCGTCTACTTCAGTTTGTTGCAACTACGACGCTTCACCCTGCTTTCCATCGGCATGACGGTGGAGTACCGAATTCTAATTTTTGGGCGAACTTCAAAACATATAAAACTTAACTTGAACACACATATATATCATTAAAGCGTCGTTGTAGCCAACTTCTCAACTTTTAGCCAACTCTTCCGCGAAAAACAGGACCGCCTTTTTACATAGTTCTCTGTCCTGATTGGATAAAGTGGCCAGGAGACGCGCGTTACTGCAGACAGAGCAATGGCACGTGTACATAAAAGATGACAAACATGATTCCTGCAGTGAATTGAGATTACTCATCGCGTGTAGTTACTTGGCGCCTGCTGAGAGAGAAAAGAGCACAAGCGGGTTTGGACAGACGCTCAATCTATCTTCCATACAGGAAGCAGGGAACGCTCATCTCCACGATCTGAATTCATCAACGCGGTCTGCATTCCGTCAGAGCGATCATTAAACCTTCCCGCAGTTTCACAAATGATGAGTATCTGGCTGAGAGACGCCAGTCAAGAGCTGGACTATAGGTAGGATTGCATGAGGGCAGACTGAGTGTTTCCTTTTTTTGTTTGTTTGTTTTTTTTTTATTTCCCGGTGTGGCGGCAGCATTGAGCGAGACTCGGCACCACTGATGGCTCATCTTGAATCACCCGGGCAGGGTAGTGTTTCACAGGCACTCTGTCTGCCCACACACACACAAGAACACTACAAAACGTCCCTTAATACAGTGTTTACTCAACAAGCAGCCCACGTTCTCTGTACATTGTCACGGCAGCTGAGCAACACCTACTTAGTAATGGCGATGAGCGATCTTTTCCATGTATGTGCGTCTCCATTATGATATCATGTTGCTGTGACCTTTACGGTTGGAGGTACACGGCTTTGACTGAACATTTTCTGCAAACAGTGGAAACTCACAGGTGTATGTACCGGACATTATGTGTGAAACTTGTCAATCACACCCGTGAGTCACCCCTACCTCCGCCTCAGCCACAAAGACCTCGACCGGAACACAAAGTTAAAGTGGAACAACAAGACTTTTCTTGGTGCCCGTGTTTTTATTTTGTAATGTTGCCGCATTCTCACAAAGTTCAACGAGAGGTCAGAGCATCACGCACATGGGACCTTTAAGGGTGACAATTGTGCAAAGACAAGCAGGCGTGGCGGTCATACATTTCACAGACAGAGTTTCGCAATGAATGTCTTTTTATAAAGCCAAGAAGTATAAAAAGAAAAGGATGCAGTATGCTAATCTGTCTAAATGTAGTCCTGTGAGCAGACGGCAGAGGGGAAGAGTGGCAGCTAAACACACACACACAAAAACTCAAGAGTCATTACTCCGATCAATGCAAGGTGAGATTACAGCTGCCGCGGTGATTATTTTGCAACCCTGCCAGAGAACTGGGACAGCTTTGAGTAAGTTGGTGTCAGCGCGCTGCAGCCCTTCAGTGTGACCACACACTGCAAAAATAGCACGCAGAACTGTAGAACTATTACTTCCTTGTTCATAATCACATAGATGCACATTTGTTGGACTGTGCCTCTGTACACAAGGGGACGCAGACGATGGCCACTCCCATTCTCTCCTTTATGAGGGCCTGCAGGCTGGTCCACATTCTCTGGCTTCATGCTCCCTGCTTTATACTGACATAACTCATATTAAGCTCTGGAAGTCCTGGATCAATTGAGGTTTCTCTCACTGCTTAATGACTCATTTGATCAATTTGCAATTAATCAGACAAACACTTAGTATCTTTTAGTAGACTTCTACGAATGGGCGTGAAGAGGGCTGGGAAAAGAGTGCGCTTGGATATAAAATGGGCTCACGTCCCAATAGAACATCTGGAACACTGACCGTAAAAAGCCCACACCTTTTTGAAGCAGGCGAGGTAAAGCTTGACACCAGCGTGAACCACACCTGCCTGCCATGTACCAAAGTGCAGACTTGAAACCTACTAGGTGTGACCACAAGTGCACATGCAAAGGGAACCGACCAGCACAGAAACATATCCCAACCTACAAATAAGAATACGAGGTGTCAAAGAACTTTATAACCAAAAACTGAGCTCAAAAATGAAAAAGAACGTAGACAGAAGTCACAGCTCCACGTGTGTTAAATTAATAAAGTGTGTCCATTCAATCTGCAGGCTGCCTGTCAGATAAATGATCATGCTTTTGCAATATTTAGCTGCTCTTTTATTTTGAGTTGTCAGGAAATCCATCCCTCTGTTTGCGGGAATCTTCATTATGTCAACTGTTCAATATTTCATAACCCCAGCCCAGACCACAGCGTGACTGTCTGAGGAAAGAAACTGTCGATCTTGCGCACTCTTGCAACAGAGGACCGGAGAGACGCGCTGTCAAAGCGCGGTTATTAACCTGTAGTTCACAACGACATGACAAATCAGCACTTGCGATCAATAGTCTAACAGACAGAAGTAGGGAAGGGTCAGTGACTGAGACGTTTCTCCCTCCATCCAGCCTACCTGCGGCTCCGCAGTCGGCACAGTTTCCATTCCCGGGTTTGTCCACAAGCTGTCTCACACGCTGCCTGTTCTTTTCTGGATCCGAAGTCATAGTGCAAATGATCCTGCTCGGATGCCTCCTCCGCTGCTGCTGCTGCTGCTGCTGCTGCAAAGCTCAAACTCTCACGCATCGAAAGTGAAGAGTAAACGCCGGGCGCGCTGGACTCTAGTTTTGCCGGCTACAGAGCGCGTCACGACGCGCCCCAACGCCCGAAGTCAAGGCTGTGACTGAAGGTGAAGGGTGGCCGACGAGCGGAGCATGGTCAGTCCGGTGTGTGTGCCGTAAAAACTCTTATAGATGCAACAATAGGCAGGCGGCATGGAAGTGAGCTCTGGGACAGCCTCTCTCTGAAGGGAGACCCCCAGCGGCCATTCTGCTGCTAGGAGCCGCGCTCCCGACTGTCGTCTGTCAATACACCCACAGTTACATCCCTGTTGCCTCCTTACAAGTGTATAACTCATTTATTTGTCAATATTTACCTAAATTTGCTCACATTTGCCTCATTTTTTCTTAACTCTTTCTTCTTCATTTTTTAAAAACATATAACTGTTGATAATAAAATTAAAAGTGATGTTAATGTTAAATCTAAAAAGGACTTGAGATAAACCTCGATCTAAATGCGGATTCCAAATGTTAAACCTAGTCTAAGTGTTACATATGATGTTAAGTATAATTGTTCAATCGAAATGTTCAGTGAAATCCTAAAGTTAAATGTTAAATCTCTTCTATTAACAGATAATTTACTTGATCTGAAGTTTTCAACCTTGACTACTTCATGGAATAGTCTATTTGTTGGAGGACAGCTCCCCTTGGATTTTTATAAGCAGCACGGAGGACACGTTGTAAAATGTGTTCTGGGGTTTGTGAGCTGCATTGTATCCATCTTGTAGCACTGTTGAGCCCACCACAGAATTACTAACTTTACAAAAACATATTTACAGTAGTTTTACTTTCAACCTGTCCTTCTAAAACATACTAGAATACATGAAATGGGTGGTGGAGTTTTATGGTCAATGTTGATGTGGCCTCATTTGTCACAAATCAGAAAACAAGTTCAGAGAATATGAATAAGAAATGACCCAGTAACTGTACTGTACTCGGTGCACACACATGAGGAGCAGGGAGGAAACGTGATTTGCAATTGTTGAATTGTGAGCACATCTGCTGTGCATCTTTCTGGGTGGTATTCATTTGAAAGTCTGGCAGACACATTAGCCATTTAAATTGTGGTGCAAATATTACATTAGGGGAAGTTGAGCGAACAAAGCTGTGAACAGTGAAGGCCTTTCAGAGTCCTCACGAGACTGTTACAAACTGAACCCACACGCTGTACGAGTTTCAATGTTTTTATTTTTCAAAATGTCTAAAAATTCAATAGGCGGTAAAAAGAAGTCACACTTTAAAATAAACATTTGTAGATCTCCGATGGAGTCCACACTCAGCCTGATAAAACACAAACACAGAACCTAATTTCAGGATCAACTCACCACGAAATATGAAAAGAAACTCACATTTGCACAAAGAGAAAAACACGTCGACTTTCTACATGCAGGCAGGTGTTTGTGTTGGCTACAACGTAGATGATTTTTTGTTTCCAGTCCACGAGGTCGGGAGATCAGGAACTCCAGCTGTTTCAGTGAGAATCTAAGAAATCACTTGGCGTCAGGAGTCCGGGAACTCGTCTATCTGGAGGAGTTGGAGCTGGAACGGGAGCGGTGACGTCTTCGTCCAGGAGATCTGGAACGAGAGCGGCGGCGTGCGGGGGAACGCCTCCTCGGGGAGCGGGACCTGCAAGAACATACCAGTTTTTTTTAAAAAAAAGGTGTTGTGGCGGGAAGGCAGGAAAAATGAAATCTGAAAAATCAAAGTGGTCATAGTTACTGATACTAACTCATTATTGTACCTTCTTCTCATACGCGGTGGAGTACGACGCCACATAGGCGGCGGTGGCGGCATTCTGCGAGGAGGAGAAGGTCTACGAGGTGGAGGACGGACTCGCTGAGTCAGCACAGCAGATGCAGTGATTTCCTGACCGTCAATCTGACCTATAAAAATAAAAGTAACCGCAGACGATTATTCAACACTTGTGTGCAAAGTAATCGAGTAAGAAAGACGGACTGAAACATAATTCAGCCTACCTCCGTCCATATATTTGAGGGCCTTCTGGGCCTCTTCAGGGGTCTCAAACTCCACGTAAGCAGAGCCTCTGGACAGGTGTGGGTGTAGTCTGTCCATTGGCATTTCAACCATTTTGATTTTGCCGTAAGTGGAAAAGATCTCCTGGATGTGGTCCTGTGCAAAAAAGACACAGTATGTGAGACTTCGATTTCCTGTGAAGGACAATCTGTTCATAATACATAAAATCAACAGCTGCCAACAATGAAAAGCCTGTCTTCAGCTGACCTTGGTGACATTTCTGGTCAGTCGCCCTAAATGAACTTTAGTTGGTTTGGGGCTCGGGCTTCTTTTCCTTCGCTCCTTATCATCTCCCCTCTTCTGTGTTTTAGATCTGCAGAATCACAAACAAAACTCTGATTATGATGATGCCACAATCAAACAACACTTCAAGACACCACCGTGTGTAATAAATACTGGTTAAGTGACTTAC
The DNA here is from genome assembly GCA_963678695.2 of Diplodus puntazzo. Classification (NCBI taxonomy): domain Eukaryota; kingdom Metazoa; phylum Chordata; class Actinopteri; order Spariformes; family Sparidae; genus Diplodus; species Diplodus puntazzo. The sequence continues at coordinate 11,616,713 of OZ023174.1, read as the reverse complement.
GCTGAGCGGGAGCGTCTGCGGTTGTCATGGCGCCGGCGGCTGGGGCTGGGGGAGCCTGAGGAGCTAGAGGAGGAGGAGGAACGAGAGCTCGAAGAACCAGAGCGGCTGGAACCAGATGAGCTGGAACCGCTTGAGGAGCCTGAGCTGGAACCAGAGCTGCTGCTTGAAGTAGAGCTAGATCTGGACCTGGGGGGGAAAAATGCACATTTTGTGAGAGGGATTTTGCTAGAGAAATATACAGAAATAATAACAACAAGGTAAGCTACAAATCAAACCTGCTGCTGCTGCTGCCAGTAGAAGCACTGCGGCGTTTCCTTGCTTTATCCCGTCCTCTCTCCTTGTCTCCTTCCTTGGTACCAGTCTTTTCTTTGCCTCTGTCTTTTGTCTTTTCCTCCTCTTTCCGCTTCGTGGGTGATGGTGCCCTAAAGTCAGAGGCAAGCTGCTGTTACTTTGAGTTCATATAAGCTTTGAATGCCGCAGAGCTTCAACCGCAGACAGGCAATATAGCCTTAAAATAGTATCGGACTTTTGGGCTGTATCATGATCCATGACATACATCTTCTCAAAGGCCATTCATTACAGACGAGGCGTAGGCCGATATTTTGCCCTAAAACCTTGATATCAATATTGTAACTACGTTACATTACAAGGATGACTGCTACAAAATAACAGCAGTTATCACGATGATGGTGTATATCGTATGTTTTGCAATCTGACCATTTGGGCTGGAAACCAATGTCTTTTAACGTCCACGTTAATCTACCAGCAGCCCCAAACCCAAATATATTTCAACTGACATGAAACAGGATTGGCTTCAGAAAGAAGAAGCAAAACTTGGGCATCTAGGACCAACAATAGATCAATAAATAAGACTTTTGGCTAATGGATGACTGAAATCATGAATCACTTATCAATATTGTTGGCCAGCAATTGTATTTGCTCTGGAACTAAACCAACTGTATCATGAACATGATCCAGTGTGTGCTTACCCTATATAAAAAAATGGAGTAAACGTCCAAAGCAGTTAGGTTATTACGGATGTGTGTACACAGACCCGAACACTTAGCACGACTAAGCAAATCGAAGCTAATCTGCCTATTGTTGCAACAATCAAGGGGGTGACGTTCTTTGCATTTCAAGAAATACCGGTGGATTAAATGTTATTGTTTTAAGACTCCCTGTTAATATTACTACAGTTCCCACTGATAATCTCACACTAATAAACTTTACGGCGTATAACTGCTCTCAGACTCAATTCCGCCGCCATTTATTTTCATTCAACTGACTCCTCAAAACAAGAGCCGCGGAGGAAGCCGTCTGTCGAGTACAGCTCGATCCATGAGGCATACGAACGGTTGTAAAAGGTGACCCTACCTTAGTATATGATTACAACATATACTGGAATCAAAACTAGCTGGATTGCAACCGAAAAAGACGCCAAACTTACATTATCTTTCCAGCGAGGTTGCTTCACGCACTTGCGGCCTGAGAGGACGTCGCTCGGTGATGACGACAGAGCGGAAGTGACGTGTACATCTGAGCGCCACTTACAACTCATTTGTTTATTTATGTTGTCGATAATAAAAATGTGAGTGTGTGTCTGTATGTCTATAACGTAGCTATGCAAGGACTAAGTGTCTCCTCGCGGTTCGTGAAATGATTTAACCGAATAGGGAGCAACCGTCGATCTTCCCTCTCGTCGACGAGGTTCCGCCAGGTGAGCGTTTTACTTTATAACGTCGGTGTGCTAGCTGTTGTCGTTAGCTAGCTCTGCCAACATCTGTTAGTTAGCTGTTACAGGTTACTGTGCTGCAGCATATTCCTGCCAGCGCGGCGGAAAATATTCTCCAAAAGCACTCTAATACGAACGTATATTTATGATAACCATTAACAACCTCGTCTGGTTATTGATTTAATAAGCAAATAAATGCGGCGACAGAGAAATGTACCTGTCAGGATCTAATTTTTTTTCATGTGTTGACCAGTATTGTTTTCATAAGTTATTTGTTTTATTGAGATATGTTGTTACTGTATAAAAACAAGTATGCCCATGATATAACGTTATTAAAGGGTAACTCCACCAATTTGACATATTAAATTGTGCTTACAGGTCTTGGGGAGTATAACTGCAAATGTGAAAAATATGTAAAGAGCCTTTTGTGGCTCCGGGGGAAGCTGCATGTAATCTGATTTAAAAAAAAAAAAAAAAAAAAAAGCTTCTCGTGATGTCACTCAAAGGTTAAGTTGCATTGTGGGTAATGTAGATGCCAAGTTTTGATAGCAGTCCACTAGTCCAGCATTGCACTACTGTAACACTGTTCGGTTTATATTAGTTTAACACTTTGTAAACTGTGATTTTATAGGTCCTCTACAAATAAAGTTGTTTTTGTTGTTGTCATTATTATGGACAGTTTAAACACAAATTACGAAAAATCAATACCGCAGAACCAAAATTATTGCCTTATTTACTTAGGCATTCTTCTTTTTCGAAGACTGGAGCTTATCTCACCCGAATTGTAGTTTAACAACTGAGTATCGTCGATGGTGGCAGTTTATCAGATTTTATGCGGCTTTCCTTTGAGGCACAGAAGGCTATATTCTGCCTTTTTACCATACAAAATAGTACTCCCTAAGACCTGAAAACACACTTTTTTGTATAAAGTTGGGTTACTCTTTAATTCAAAACAGGGAACATGCGAATAAGGATCCCCTTGAGAAACCAAGCAGATTTATTTTTTTTTTTTTTTTAATTTTAACAGTGTTATTTTATGAATCTTTTATAGATTGACAGTCAAACTCCCAGACTCCCTCTGGAGTGAGACACCATGGGTCGACTGGATGATGCCGCCAAACACAAAGTGGTGGAGCTGCGGAAGGCTGGTCTGAGTTTCCGTAAGATCAAAGCTGTGCTGGAGCTGGAGAACATCAAGGTGTCTGCCCAGGCCATCTACCTGTTCCTGAGGGAGTTTCAAGGCAGGCCGCCAGGGAGGGTCAGGCCCGTGGAGGCTGGGAGCAGCACATCACTAGCACAGGTTCAGCCTCGAGCGGCAGCAGTACAAGAGAGCTGGAGTAACATTCATCTCCAAAACATTCTGCGGGAGGCACCTCACCATACTGGCTTCGCAGCAGCTGCAAACTTTACCAAAAAGTCTTCCGTAAATACAGATACTGGTGCAAAGCCATCTAGGTCTGGGGAGATCAGCGGAGGCAGCAGAGCAGAACAGCAACACGATGGCGATAGGGAAGAAAATGACATCCAGATTGTTAGTGTCACCTCTCTTGCACAGAACAGCCAGCAAAGAAGCTCCCATTCCACTGTAACAAGGCCAGAGGCTGGCACACTGACCGCATCCGGAGCATTAATGAGGAGGAGAGTCACACCTTCTCCAGCCACCAATTCAATGCTGGCAGCCCGTAAGAGGATTTTGGATAAAGCACTGTCACACAGGATGAAGGTACCTACCTATGCATAATTTCTTTCATGTGAATCCCAATTGTTGCTGGGATTGTTGTTTGTAATGAGTGCTTATAAAAGCGCAAAAGCTGTATAATTTGTTCAATATCATATGAGTGAAAATGCATTTTTCATTGAACTTGCATACATTGTTTTTCAACAGTCATTCCACCAGGTGGCGTCATTGTTGAGGAGAGAGCACATGGGTGTCCAAGGTGCTGATTTGAGAAGTACAATGCCACAAGCGCCTGAAACTTTTGACCTGACCACTGAAAAGGTGAGATAGCACAAAACTTCAAATACCATAAATGGCCTCTGCCTTTATACGCCTTAGTTATGAATGAAGTTGCTCTTTTGCATTGTTAAAACTGACTCCTTGAGCCTTGCCAATTTAACATTTTCTCTAATTTCATGTCAATAAAATTGCACTATAACTTTTCAATATTTTTTCACTATTTTCCTGATTTGTGTTTATGTTGGACAGACTGTTATGGAAGGTCAGCCTGGAGAAGGCAGCGCCCCCAGGCGTTTCCTCACCCAGAGACCAGGTCTGTCTGTCCGTTCCCCTCACACTCTCCCTCGGGTTGGCGTTCGTCTTCCTCACCGGTCGCCATCACCTTTAACATCCTCACCTCCTGGGGTTGCTGTCATCCGTCTACAGACCCCTGCCACTCATAGTGAGGGAAACCCGAGCCCCCAGCAAGCAGCCCAGGAAGCCGGAGGGAGAGGTGGACTGCAGGATCAGATTCAAACCCTGAGCTCTGAGGTGCGCAGCTTGGGTCTGGCTGTGAAGATGTTGGTGGAGCAGCAGTGCCGCCTGGAGAGAGAGCAGGCGCAGCAGACACACATTCAGAAGCAGATCCTCAGCACTCTACAGGGGTTTGCCTCCAAACTGGGAGGTTGTAGCAGTGTTCAACAGCAGCACAATAAAACTCCATCACCTGCATTGTCTACGGCTTCTGCGTCCTTCAGCCAAGACACTTACAACTTCAGTCAGGGCACGTACACACAGTGTAGCCAAACCCAGCCAAGCTACAGCTCTTTAGAGAGTTTAGAAAATGTCGAGACCTTTAAACTGCCAGGACTGAGCCCCTCGAGCATGAACGGGTTTCCGCCATGTAGCAGTGCAGAGAACCTCCCGCTTACTCACACTCCCCCTCACACACAACCGTATGCAGCGGCTTACCCACAGCAAAACAGTCAAACACTCATACCACCCTTCACACAGTCCTTTGTCTCTTCATACAGCCAGTCACATTCTCAGACTTTCAGAGGATCAGAGAATAAAACATCTGATTTCCCAAGCAGCTGCTCAGTGAGGACTCTGCAGGACTGCAGCGTGTCCACCCAGCCACAGGATCATCAGATCAATATCATCAAAGTGGAAGGACCTTAGAGGCCTTCAGAGTGTTGTGGGACCTTAAGGGCTTGGATATGCTTTTTTTGTGTTTGTTTTTTAAATCGCGTTATAAAACGTATTTATAACAGATGCTTTTACAATGAAAAAATAATGTAGCATTTCTTAAATTAATTTTCTGTACAATTCCAGAGAATACTCACAGCAATAGAATGAAGGAACTGCAGTGATTTAGAAGTGTGTTCATGACTTGTCTTTATTGTAGGCAATGATTACAAAAGTAGAGAAAATGTTGTGTGTAGGCACTTTGTCGTTGTTTTTAACAGCACTTCTTGTTTGTTTTCTATCTATTATTTTTGTATTTCTAGGACTGGCATTACGAACTGTTAGCTTTCATACCTCTATGCTAACTAGTAAACAAAATAAAGGATTGGTTATGATCCAAAGCATCTCCCACATGTAAGACAGTGTGTGAGAAGTGTACACATTGAAAAGATTTCCATAAAGACCATGTTCCTGTTAATATATCATCAAATAAAATGGCTTAATATTTGTTAGGGCTACAGGATATGGTTGAAAAATCATTACAGACATTGTGACTGTGAAAAGATACATGACTGGCTGGAAAAATCCTTATTTTGCTTTACAATTTTCATTTTCACAAATAAAGAGAAAAGATTAAAGTCATGATAATGGGACATTTGTTGGGTTCTTCATCAAACGAACATGTTTCCTTAAATCTTGGGAATAAGGTTTGTGATCTGGGAAATCTCTTCAACACTACAGTACTTCATTATAATCATGTTTTTTCACACATTTTACTTTTTGTAAAGGTGCAGTTCATCTCATGATTTACAGTGGAAGAATTGAATGTAAGAGCTGAGTTATACTATAACTAGAACCACTACAACTTAACTACGATAAATTGTTGGTTTTGTTGGTTCATTGTTAGCTTTGTTCATGTTTGTTAAAGCCGGCTTATAGCAGAGAGCTAATGGGGTCAAGGGTTGCGGGAAAAGGCTCCAACCAGTGTCAGATCCAGTTTGTCCTCCTTAACTCCAGGTAAGGGGAGTAAAACGAAAACGCTGGAGGAAGGAGGTGAAGAAGAGAAACTGCTCAGTCCAGGCCAGACTCTCCCCCACGCAAACCCTTGAGCCTGACACAAAGCGAGGAAATTCATATCTTTAATCGAATTTGTTCTTTCACATTTCTTGGTGATAGTCAATAAAAGCACAAATTACCTGCAGAGAAAAGTAGAAAAGCATCTCTCTTTCTAAATGTCAAAATTCAAAATTCATGTCAAATACACTTTACACATACAGCCCAACCAAACACCACTGCAGACCAAGTACAGCCCCTGTTGGCAACAGCAGTTCTCGATGGCAGTTCCCCCCTTAGCAGTGCAACAGTGCAACCTGCCACACATACAAGCTGTTCTGTGTCCATGCCAATGGCTCAGAATCAAGTACTATCTGTGGTGAAGGCTCCATAGATCTGACTTGTACGTCCCACAGATGCACAGTCAGATTTGAGTATGCGGAGTGTTGATAGGACTGGGACCTTTGGACCTGTGATGCCAGGTGATGCCTTGAGGTCAAGTTCCTCCATGGATTCCAGTCTGATCACGCATACAAAAAAATAAATAAATCCCGAACTGTTTAATCTAAAAGCAGGTGGCTACTTCCTGTTTACCTCAAAGCATATCTTGCGGGCCAGAAAGGAATCCACCACACCTCTGCACATCTGTGGATTAAGGGTGTCCTGTAAACCCTTGATCAGCATTGTCATTTGTCTCCTGTTAGCACATGAATTCTTCATCAGTTGCTTTCGGCTCCAAGCCAACCGAACAGCCGTGGAAAGAGGTTATAAAGCTGTTAAACAATCAGGGATCGTAAGCTGATTTAAAATAGCATCACATGACAACTGTATACAGGTTTTATTATATAAGAAATTATGAGACTATATTTTGGTTCCATAGGAAGTTCTGAGAAATGACCTTATTGCCTGCCCAGTACTCCAGAGGAGATGGTACCTCCTCATTCAGTTACATTTCTATCCCTGTCTGTCGTTCATTCACACAACTACATGTGTTTTCTATCATCCATTCACGTATTCCTTTGTTTCTCACGTAACACTGAGCCTCCAAACTTTAGTGAATGACAGTCTCCATATTTTTCTTAATGACAGACAGTTTGATCCTGTTCTTAAAGGAACTGACATTAACAGGGTCAACTGAGTTAGCACTCTACTTTAACTGTAGATCATAACCTGTGCTGAAGCACAGCCCATTAGTTCTGTGCTCGCTCCACCATGGATCTGAACTCTGGGTCATCGAATCTGTTGCCGTAGACAACATTGGAGATGACATTGGAGACAGTCAAAGGGTTTACCTAAAAGAGAAAAAGTTAAGTGGTTTCATTGACTTAACTCCCCACTGTTGAAACTTTGGATCATCAGTTTCAACTCTGTTGCTATAGATAGTGGTAGTTTGGACAGCATAGTTCACTGGTAGATTAGTAAGGGCTCTGTCTGGCAAAAAGATCTTGATTCTTGCAAATAAACAAAAAACCTAATATGCCAAACTTTGTTTTACCGGCTCCATCAGGTGTTGACTCTCTTCTATGATTTTTTCTTCTGAGCTTTTTTGCCCATTCCAAAGTCTTTCAGGCTGGTCATTGCGAAGTTCTTCATTTCTCTCCACGAGTCCCTGCAGATGAGAAAGTTTTTTCATCTGATTATGAAATGTAACATACACATGTGTGTGTGTGTGTGTGTGTGTGTGTGTGTGTGTGTGTGTGTGTGTATACATATATGTCTATATACTGTATATATACTATATACTATATACTGTATATACATATACACATGTAGAGTTTCCACCCATAGGACTAAATGTTATACTGCCATTAATATGCTGCTTCTTTTGTACACTGGACTTTTAGACAACTGCTAATCTTGCCTTCTCCATGTCGTGATCTTGCGCTGTATTTTATTTCATGTACTGGTCTTTGTCTATCTGTGTTGCTGAATGTTGTCATTGGTTGTGTATCCCCCCATGGGATAATATACTTTGACTTGATATGTATACACTGCCGTTACAATAAAGAGTCACTAGATGGCAGGTACCTCCTATGAGTTCTCTTGTTATATAATATGAATCAGTATATATATTGGGATTGGGACAAGTCTTTCACTGAAAAGGCTCCACTGACCAGAGCTTGCTTGAGGACCTTGTATCCTGCCAGCACGACTGCTTTTTGGGGCCCAAGATGGATCGTGAATATGGGTCCATACCTCTTGGAGAGCTGAGATGAACATCATAAAAAGCTGTCAGGACTTATAAAGAATTAAATAATATCAGATAAACACTGGCTTACCTCATACAGCCTGCTGTGGGTTGACTTGAGGTCAAGCAAATTGCCAAACAAAGGCATTGGCCTGGGTCCTGGAGGCTCCTTTCTTTGACGGTCATAGCTAGGGAAAAATACAAGCGAGGAAAGAAGAATCCCAATAGCGCACACTAGAATGGTTGTACTGGGTGACTCAAGAAAGAGGTTTTCCATCATAGTCACGCTTTTTGAGCGTCACAGTGACAACAAGCCCAGGGTGAAAATGAATGTGCTCTACTTTTATGTGTGCCCTACTTTTGTGTGTGTTTGTGTGTGTTTGTTTGTTTCTGTATGTGACTGCATTCGATTGAAGGCTGATATCAGTGAGTAAGCTGATGACCCTACTCGGCTGATCAATTGCGTTACAATTTGCCACATACAGTGAAGTCATCCTCCTGCACTGATATATCTCTTTTCCTTAGCCTTCAAATTATCATGATGAAGATGCCTTATCACTCTTTCGATTTGATTGTCTTTGTATTTCATTTTGTTATTTCCTGTGATGCTGTTTATGTTGTGTTTTTATCTATGCCTGTGCTTTACTTCTTGTGTTTTTATTTGGACATTCCTGTGGTAATCTCCTTGTAAAGCTCTTTGGTCAGTATTTGTTGTTTTTGGATTTGCTCTAGAATTAAACTACTGTAACATACATGCATTACTGTTTAATTTGCTCCTTCACCCATTTCTGTGACTGGAGCCTTTGGTTAATCTACAACTGCTAGACCAAGTTGTACTCCCGGTTTGTCAGGGGTCCAACATAAGCATTGAGATCAGATTAGATTAGGTTTTTTCAGGGGGAAATCATTTTTTTCTATTTATCTTTTATTTAACTTTATGCGTATTTGTCTGATTCTTTTCCTGATTCGCTGGAACATCTGAGAAACTAAGGATATATCCCGGTTCACTTCAGACCTATCAACATGCCAAGGACAAAACACCCACGCATTAGCAGAGTAATGTAGTCAATACTGTTCAGTGCAGCCAGGAATGCACAGGTTTGTCGGCTGGGGAGACAAAACAACCTTTCCATCAACAAATGGCACAACACAGGAGGGCCAACCCCTCAGGTCAAGACTCTGCTGTCCACTTACATCTGAAGGAGAAAAAACATCCCTTTGTGGACCACAATGTAAAAATCTTGGCCAGATGGTTTGAAAGTTAAACTGGAACAGCCATCTTTGAACAGAGGAGGTGTTCTATGACATTACTTATCATCCACATACAATCCTGCACCGAGAACTGAGTCCTGTACTGACTTTTCTGTGAGGAAACTCCCACACTGACTTTACAAGCCTGCAACTCCCCTCCAGTTAGCTAGAACTGAGAAAAACCCCTTGAGACGTGAAATGTCTTCAAGAAACTGAAAGTGGTCGAATTGCCTACGATTCTGCACTTAGAATGAGACTCTATTTAACTGACTTACTAAAAAAATATTTGCATGTTGGTCATTCCATGCCAACTCACCAACTAGATCCAGGAATCATCTAAAAATCATTTTGAAACTTCTATTAAAGTTTGGCCCTCTGTGCTTAATTTCAGCATTTTTATTTGTTTGACGCGATAATGAGATACCAAGCCACTGTAGGAGATACACTACTAAATAATAAATGTTCTTAATCACTGGCGATAATAACACACTTGTAAATAGGGCACCACCTCCGTTGTTTTATCTATTTGACTAATCCGGAGGAAATTAATCAAATCTGACTGGACAAGCTTAGCTTTTAACAGTTCTATTTCAATTTTAAATCAGTTTATTCAATCTCACATTCTGGATTCAATGATTTCTTTACACAGGTCCATCGGTTCTCCACATTAGAAATAACTTGCACAGTTAACGACAGACGATTATATTATGTTTATTTACTAAATAATTCAGGGTAAATCAATGAAATGGCAATATAAACAAACAACAACAGATAACCGAAAATGTAGAGATTGTAATGAGTAAAGTAAAAAGGTTATGTGATCATGGGCAGATGGTGACCCGATATGGGTCGGGTTTTTAGCTTATAGCTTTTAGCTAATCAAGTTTCTCTTAAACTCAAAAGATGGAGATCAAAGCTTTAAACGCCAACTCATTCTCACGTGTGTGAATCCAACTGTATGGAGACGTTAAGCATACTTTGTCTTGAGGTAGGAAGTCCTGAAGTTTTGGTTTCCGCAAGTGTTCTGGTTTCCGACTGTGGGCTCGCCATGTCGTAGGATGTCCGCTTTGAGAGTGCTCGGGGCAGAGCCGGTCGTGGCTTAGAACAAAAGTCGCTGTTTGATTGTAAACCACTTGGACGGCTTCTGAAGTAGCCAATTACTGCAACGTCTTCATCAATGATGATTCATATTCTTAATAAGTTTCTCTTCTTTATTGCTTCGAGTGGTGGTCCTTAAGCTCTAACTCTTCCTCTGAAACAGGCTGTGGTACTTTAACGATATATTAAAAACAAAAATCAAAAAGAAAAGGACTTGTGATTTGTGAAAAGAAGAGGCGAGTAGAGGAGAATAGAGAGTGAGATAAGAGAAGAGTGAGGGAGAGCCTTTCTGTCTGTTTTATTATCTGTCTGGCAGATGGATCCAGAGGGGCGGGCTGTTGATTGAGTTGTAAATTAAAGGAAGAATGTCCTGTGAAGTGTTCATTTGAAGGTTTCGTAGCAGCAAAATATTGCCTCCTTTGCCAGGTTAAGAGGTGATGGGGCTGCCAGGCATCTCTCCTGGAAACAGCCAGCTTGGGAGTGAAAAAGTAATTAATGACAGAAACAGAGCCTCTTTGATATGCAGAGACGGAGGACACGTGTTCCTAAACTGTTACAAGCTGTAACTTGCAAATTTCCGTAACTCAGTGGAAAACAGGGTACCCAATTGGTATCAAAACAGATAGAAATCCTTTTAGTCAACATGGTCCAAACCCACTGATGAAATAAAACCACTGAATGTAACCTTACAGCCAATGAAACGTTTGAAAAATAAGCTGATTTCAAAAGATTATAAATGATAAGGAGGCATTCACTCATTTTTTTATGCAGGACCAAATAACTTCTGGGACTTTATGCCATGAATTCATTCATAAACTTATTTAATAACGTCTATATTTATTGTGCGATAAGTTAAATGTTTTATTACTATTTCTGTGACACTTGTGGTTCTCCATACTTGGTGAGTGCAAAGTGCGCCAGAAGAAATGATTGGAAAGCGTGACTGCATTGTTTACATTTCCACAAAGTTTATTCTCAAAGTACACAGTGTTCTTTGGCACAGCCCTGCTGGATCAAAGAATTTGCAGCACCAGCAGGGGGTACTGGGGTGGTGGACTGGAACAGGTGTGCAAAGGTGACGCTACAGTTACCTGGAAGCGGACTTTTTCCATGAACATAGATGCTCTCACTCTCCAGTTATCCTGTTAGTGAGTACAAAGTGCCTCTTATGGAAATGACCGGCCAATTGTATGATGTTAACACAGCGTCCCTGTTTACATTTCTGCAAAGTTTATTCTGCGAGTACAGGGTGTTTTTGTGCACAGTCCTGCATTCTTTCTGTGGCCATCCAACAAACCGCCCATCCTACCAGGGTTGTTTTGGTGTTCTATTCTATTGGGAGTGAACTGATTCCTAAATAATCCCAAATTTGAATCATTCATTTACTGTTTTTGTTTTTTAGTAGTAAACTAACTGAATAGACAAATTCTCTTTGTTTTCATGACTGAAGAAATGGACCCTGCCACCTTTCTGGCTGCAAATAGCATTCTGGGGACCTCATTTTCCTCTGAGAGCAGCTTGTTTATTCAGTTACAGTAGAGTTAAGTTCTACCTCAACATCATAATCATCATAAAATGGGGTAGTGGCAAAGGTAGTGAGTCCCTGACTGTTCCCTCCTGCCTCAAGGCAACCCTCATTGGTCCTGTGTCTAAACATCTGCTGGGTCTAGTCTTAACAACTACCGTCCTGTGGCACTCAACACCACCGGGTGAAGTGTTCTGAAAAATTTGTTCTGCGGCACATCAAAGATAACATCCCTGCCAGCCCGGACCCTCACCAAGTATGCTTTCAGAGCCACAGAGGATGTGATATCCACCGCCCTCCACTCAGTCTTCACGCACCGCACAATCATGCCTCAGGAGTCTTTCGATCATTAAAAGGCTGTGTTACTGACTTCTTCAGATGCAAAGCAGCTGTTTTGGGAAACATTTTTTTCCGCACAGAGAAACAAATCTGCATATGATATGAGACAGAGACAGCGATGTAACCTGGTCACTACGATCCAGACCTCGCGCTGCTATCGGCTGGGAGTCAGAAGCCGCTGTCCAAAAGGCTGTTCACTAAGAAACCCTTCTTGAAAACACATTCATCACAATACTAAGAAAATCCAGGCAGAGGCAGGGTCTCTGTAGATACAGACAATGACATATACTTTTATTTGGTTATGATTGAGAGGAATCACTTTTTTGTAGAGTTTGAGTCGATTCAAAACCCTTTCAACATCAGCAAGACACAATCGATGCTTTAATGACATCTCTAACATTCAGTATCCCCTTGGGGATCCTAAAATTTGCTCATGCTTAATATCTTCGGTGTGCCTTTGATTTATAGCCACAGCTAATTGGTGAAAGATCCACATGACATTCCCACATACCACAGCTGTGAGAACAATCAACAGTCTCCAGCCTTTCTGTCAGTGGCGACGGACTGCACGCAATTCATGAGTTGCAGGGTTGAGGTTGCTTCCCACAACTGGTGTGAGATCCAGGTCATCCTCTGTGACTCCGGGTGGAGGAGTGAAGCGAAAGCGCTGGACAAGGGAGGTGAAGAAGAGAAAGAGCTCCATCCTGGCAAGACTTTCTCCGAGACACGCCCTGCGACCTGCGAGAACAAACAAGTTGCAACAAGTTAATGTAGATCATATCTTCGCATATGCTCAATATCTGTAGAGGTCAAGATAATGAAGTTGTTGTACCTGCAGAAAAAGGCATGAAGGCGTCTCTCTTGATAAATTTGCCATCCTCATCCAGGAAGTGTGAAGGGTTGAAGGTGTGCGGGCTCTCCCACTCGCTCTCATCATACAGGACGGAAGTGAGGAGAGGAAACACAGTCGTCCCCTGTAGGCGAAGGAAGATAAGTGCCATATGAAATCTTGGAACAACTCATCTAACAATACAAATGTGCGGATTCGGACGGACGTTAGGAAACTGACCCCTTTGATGAAATAGCCCTGGAAGATGACATCCCTGCTGGTTTTGTGAGGAATAGCCATGGGGACTATGTTGGCCAGCCTCTGTGACTCGTGGATCACAGCGTCAGTGAAGGGCAGGTTCTTCCTGTCCTCTACTCGGATCTGACGGTCTCCCACCACCCTGCTCAGCTCCTCCTGGACCTGGTCTGAGTGCACGTGAAACAGGCATTAAATCTGATGAATACGAGACGCAACTTTAGGTTTACAGTCAGCACTGCTCTTTGACAGGAGTAAGTGGATTTGTTTTTTTGCACCTTGAAAATGAGGATACTTGGCCATAAGAAGTAGACACCACTGAAGCGTATTTCCTGTGGTGTCAGTTCCAGCTGCAAACAGATTCATCACGCAGTAGACCAGGTTGACATCATGATAGAGTGAATCCTTGATTTCAGACTCCTGGTATAAAATGCACAAAAGACAGATTACGCAAACATACATACATACATACATACATACATACATACATACATACATACATACATACATACGATTGACGGACATGTGGGATCAGCAGAGTGTATCCATTGGAGTTGGGGCACCTCACCTCTAGATTTTTCATACGGATGAGGAAAGCATCAACAAAGCCTCTGCACATCTCAAGGTTCAGCGTTTCTTTTAGAGCTGCTGTGATCCTTCTTATTTCCCTCTTGTTTTTCTCCAAATTCTTCAGCACACATCTCCTGTTCTTAATAAAAGGGCCCAGCCAAGGAAACAAGTTGTATACCTATAATAGAGCACAATACACGCGGACTAATTACGTTTGGATTTAATATCATGTCAATGGGACCCATGGGTTCTTTGGCCCCACTGGTGTCATTTATTCAGTGCTTTTGTTTGGTTTGTTTAGATTGGGTGTTGATTAATTAAATTGTAGGAATATTTGGAGATGCTTTATTAGAGAAGTTCATGAATTCCAGACTGCTGGTTGAATATCTGAACATTTGACTAGCATCTCTTTTGCACAAATCTTTTGTGGGTGTACAGGAAAAGCTAAATATCTAGACACCTAACCAGGACCCCTTTCGGAGGTCCACAGTCATGTAAAAAAAGTTAAATATCTGAAACAATCTAAAAAGTGCCATCTAATCAATGCCAGTACCAACATTTTTATTTTTTGACAAAAATTCTTGTGAAACACCATGTCATAAAATACAATGAATGAAAACGGCAATCAGGTAATAACAGCGAGTTGATATTACGCAATTAATTCAAAATTGTTCAATTATTTACAACTACGTGAGGGTTGCAAGATGGAAATTTCAGAACATTTTCCATGAAATCAGGCATATGAGAATTTGGTTAAATTGTAATAAAATTCATTACAGCATACACAACCCGGTTTCAAATAAAATTTGGACCACTTGAATCTCTGGGCTTCCATAGACTTTGACTACACTGGACAAGCTTCATGCTGCCATTTTTATTTATTTATTTACTTATTTTTCCCTCTCTTTTTTTGTATTTCTAAAGCAAGACCCCATATTCTTCTGTTGTTAAGGAAAGTGCTGCAAGTGGAACAAGAAACGTCCTGCAATTTTGCATGAGCATGGGTGTGAGTACAATGAGTGAATTTCATTGTTGGGTGAATTGTTCATGTAATATCCACGATGTAAAATGTTCTTTTACCAGGATGGAAACTGATCCTGCCAGATGGATGGTCTCGTGGGCTCTCTTCACCATGGCTATGAAGACAGGGTCGTTGTATTCAAACCTTTTGCCAAAAATGATGGCTGATATAATATTTGAAGCTGCGTTTCTTATTGCTTGGCTGTTGTTGAAGGCTTTACCTGAGAGACAAAGAGTTACAGACATGAGCTCAGATGGAAAGTGTGACGTATTAGAGGGATAGTGCTTTATTGGAGATAATGTTACCGTCAGATTGCTCAAATTCTTCAATCAGGTAGTGACATTCCTCGATGATTCTCCTTTCGCTAAGCCTTTTGCCCATCCCGAAATCTCTCAGCGTGGTGAGAGCAAAACGCCTCATTTCTTTCCACGTGTCGCCGTTGGAAAATAATATGCCTGGAAACAACAGTGGCTGGATTATTTGGCCAAGAACTGAAGCAAGTTACAACAAAAAAAACAGTCTGAAATGTTTCTCACCTTGTCCTTGGTTGAGATCATAGAATATGGGAGAAACATCCCTGTCTCCAAACTCCTCAGCTTGGTTGACCAGAGCCTGTTTGACTGTCCTGTGTCCTGCCAGCACCACCACCTTCTTAGGTCCAAAGTAGACTGTGAACACTGGTCCATATTTTCTGGACAGCTACAAAAATGGAGGGAGGTGAAAGTGAGACTGTACTTAACTGACATATTAAAATAAAATATTCGCAAGTGGGTCATTCCAATCCAGCTCACCTAGAGCCTCCCTGCTCATGTCATGGATTTTTTGGGATAAACTAAAGTTTGGCCCTTGAATCTATTCCAACCCAATTCAGTGAAAAATTAGAAATTGTTGTATAAGAAATTTTAAAAAAAAGATAACATTTAGCTCAGCTGGACAAATAAAAAAAATCATGACTTTAAAAGTATTTAGAGTAAAGCTATAAGATTTCGAGCTATTCGACATGATGACCCACATTTTCTTACCTGTAAGAGCGAGCTGTCGAGCCTCTTGAAATCCACCTGAAGCAGGTTGCCAAGCAGGGGGAGAGGTGTTGGTCCTGGAAGTTTCCTTCTCTCATCTTGGGAGCTGAGGCCGGAGGCAAGAATTAGCAGCACCAGCAGACCCACAATGGCCGCCAGCAGGGACACTGAAGTGGTGGACTGGAAAAGATCTTCAAACATGATGCTGCAGTTACCTGACCAGTTGTCCTCTCAGCGAGTGAGTGAAAAGTGCACTGGTCGAAATGAATAGATGGCTGCATTGTTTACATTTGTACAAAGTTTATCCTCAGAGTTCAGAGTGTTCTTGGGCACAGTCCGGCTGGATTAGAGATTATGCAGCACCAGCAGGTCCACCACATCAGGTCTGCAGCCAGTCGATGGCTTAGTTAGATAAAAATTTACAGGGGTTACCAAAAATACAGAAATAGAGAACAGGCTTTGATCTCATGAACATGTGCGAAAAAGCTAAATCTTAACACTAGAGGGAGACAGAGATCTACGTAGAAACTCTTAACACAGTACAAGCTGTTAGAGTTTTATTTGCTTAATCCAGAGTGTTGGATCAGTGTTTTGTTTGAACTCGTAGCTGACAGCAGCAAAGCACTACATGGTTTCTCTCCTATGTGAGGCGATTATTTTCCACGAGACCGACCAACGCATTCCTCCATAGCAAGACAAAACTTTCATCAGTCATCTCAGCATCACAATCACATATGTTGGGCCAGTAATTCTGCGCAACCAACAATAATAGCACTATAGTTTCTGGACATGGGTTCGTTGGTGACGCCCTGCAGGCCTCATCACACGGACAAAGGTTTTCAGTTTTCATCAACATTTTCAATAATGGAGATAGAAAAGGCTTTTCCCTTTACAGAAGATAAGAGAGCAACACATGTGACAAAGCATGCAGACTGAAGCAGAGCTCCTCCTCCTGTCACTCACTCTCAGTTTCAGTGTTGTATTAAAGTGCTCCTCCTGCACCTGCTCTCCTCATCCTCCAAAGCCTCTAATCTGTCAGCAGTGAGCTCACTCTCCAAGTCACAAGGCCATTCTCAGCACACACTGACAACATGCTGGGGACTCTCTGCACTCTCATCACTGCTCTCACATGTAAGGAGGCTGACTGACTGCAGCTTTGACCTCATGTTGGATTCATCAGTCTGTGTGTTTCTCTTGACTCCATGTCATCTTGTTGTTTCCAGGTGTGAGTGGTGCGACGATGGTGGCACAGAAGCCTCCTGTTGTGACGCTGAGGAGAGGAGAGACAGCCACCATGGACTGTAACCTGGGGACTGTTACTACCAGTGCTGCTTGCTGGTATAAACAGATTCCTGGTGGAGCTCCTCAGTTTGTGCTGGTTTACTTTCACAGTTGGTGGACTGTGACTTATGGCACCGGTTTCTCCTCTCCAAAACACTCATCAAATTATCGCAGCGAATCAGAATATTATTTGATCATCAACAATGTGGAGGACGGAGACTCAGCATTCTATTACTGTGCAACATGGGATGAACCTTCTAAAGAGTGGGTACCACAGTGATTTACACTGTGATAAAAACCTCCTTGCTGAGTACTTCTTCTTTTTTGAGACGCTGACTCATCTCAACCAGGAATGAGGCAACAACCGATCTCTGTAACACTCAGCATGAATTTTAACATCTACTTTTACAAATGTCTTACATCAATGTGTTTGATGACACATATATTCAAGAAACACACACAAACACACACACACAAATGATGCACTGATTTCAGATGGACAACAAAAGCAGCTGGTGACGCTTCAGGGGAGCCACATTACTGTATCCATCTGATTACAATAGGTTTACAATGTAGTCAGCAGTAACCAGAACAGCTTTTAAAGAGAAACTTGGGATTTCAGTTAATTCAGTAGTTTGACTAAAATGCTATAAACCAAATGCTATCGTGTCTTTAATGTTTTATCCCGTTAGTTCAACCAACACGGATGGAAGACAAACTGATCTTAAAGTTCTTAGTTCGTTTTAAGGTTTTTATCTTGTGGCTAAAATGTGCAAACACAATTACAGGAAAGATATTAAGACATACACAATTACATAACTATGATTTTTTTTATGGATTAATGTTGCTTATTGCTGGTTTAGTCACTTAGTCCAGATGTTAGAAACGTCTCTCAAAATGAGCAAATGAAACTGAGTTTTCATCCTCCATCAGTGAAGCGTCACCTCTCTGCTCCTTCTCTTCCTTCCCAGGATGCACCTGCAGGCCTCCTCTCCTTATTTAAAGCTCCATGTAAATGAAGAGGTCAAGTGTCAGCTCTCTGTAACATCAGAGGGAACTGAATTAAATCACACGTATTAGGAAGCGAGCAGAGAAACAAATGTACGACAATAAAACTGCAGGAAGTCTTTCTCACATCATGATGTTGTAATATTTTGGGCTCAGGGGGGAGACGTTTCCTTCGTCCACAATAATGGAGACAGAAAAGACTTTTCCCTTTACAGAAGATAAGAGAACAACACATGTGACAAAGCATGCAGACTGAAGCAGAGCTCCTCCTCCTGTCACTCACTCTCAGTTTCAGTGTTGTATTAAAGTGCTCCTCCTGCACCTCCTCTCCTCATCCTCCAAAGCCTCTAATCTGTCAGCAGTGAGCTCACTCCCCAAGTCACAAGGCCATTCTCAGCACACACTGATAACATGCTGGGGACCCTCTGCACTCTCATCACTGCTCTAACATGTAAGGAGGCTGACTGACTGCAGCTTTGACCTCATGTTGGATTCATCAGTCTGTGTGTTTCTCTTGAGTCCATGTCATCTTGTTGTTTCCAGGTGTGAGTGGTGCGACGGTGGTGACACAGACGCCTCCTGTTGTGACGCTGAGTAGAGGAGAGACAGCCACCATGGACTGTAACCTGGGGACTGTTACTACCAGTGCTGCTCGCTGGTATAAACAGATTCCTGCTGGGGCTCCTCAGTTTGTGCTGGTTTACTTTCACAGTTGGTGGACTGTGACTTATGGCACCGGTTTCTCCTCTCCAAAACACTCATCAAATTATCGCAGCGAATCAGAATATTACTTGATCATCAACAATGTGGAGGACGGAGACTCAGCAGTCTATTACTGTGCAACATGGGATGAAGCTTCTAAAGAGTGGGTACCACAGTGATTTACACTGTGACAAAAACCTCCTCACAGAGTACTTCTGCTTTTTTGAGATGCTGACTCATCTCAACCAGGAATGAGGCAACAATCGATCTCTGTAACACTCAGCATGAATTTTAACATCTACTTTTACAAATGTCTTACATCAATGTGTTTGATGACACATATATTCAAGAAACACACACACGCACAAACACACGCAAGTGGTGCACTGATTACAGATGGACAACAAAACAGAAAACATTTAAAAAGAAACTTGGGATTTCGAGGATCATTCAAATCAATCTGAAGAGAGTTCGTTTTACAGACCGGCGAGTGCAACATTGCAGATTCTGGCAGAAACTTTTGTGCCTTGTGATGGAAAGAGGAGACTGAGTTGGAAAAGGTGGAACGGAAACGAAAAACAGTCATGACCTAAAAGAAAAAAAAGATGTTCTCTCTTATCACTAATGGAAAATGATCAAGACACTCCATTAAACAAACTCTATGTTAGAAAACAGGTTTGTCTAACTTTCTACTCACATATAGGCCAGTTAATTCAGTAGTTTGGCTAAAAGGCTTAAACCAAATTCTATTGTGTCTTTAATGTTTTATCCTGTTAGTTCAACCAACACAGATGGAAGACAAACTGCATGTCAAGATCTTAAAGTTCTTAGTTCGTTTAAAGGTTTTTATCTTGTTGCTAAAATGTGCAAACACAATTACAGGAAAGATATTAAGACATACACAATTACATAATTATGATTTGTTTTTATGGATTAATGTTGCTTATTGCTGGGTTAGTCACTTAGTCCAGACGTTAGAAAAGTCTCTTAAAATGCGCAAATGAAACCGAGTTTTCATCCTCCATCAGTGAAGCGTCACCTCTCTGCTCCTCCTTCTCTTCCTTCCCAGGATGCACCTGCAGGCCTCCTCTCCTTATTTAAAGCTCCATGTAAATGAAGAGGTCAAGTGTCAGCTCTCTGTAACATCAGAGGGAACTGAATTAAATCACACGTATTAGGAAGCGAGCAGAGAAACAAATGTACGACAATAAAACTGCAGGAAGTCTTTCTCACATCATGATGTTGTAATATTTTGGGCTCAGGGGGGAGACGTTTCCTTCGTCCACAATAATGGAGACAGAAAAGACTTTTCCCTTTACAGAAGATAAGAGAACAACACATGTGACAAAGCATGCAGACTGAAGCAGAGCTCCTCCTCCTGTCACTCACTCTCAGTTTCAGTGTTGTATTAAAGTGCTCCTCCTGCACCTGCTCTCCTCATCCTCCAAAGCCTCTAATCTGTCAGCAGTGAGCTCACTCCCCAAGTCACAAGGCCATTCTCAGCACACACTGATAACATGCTGGGGACCCTCTGCACTCTCATCACTGCTCTAACATGTAAGGAGGCTGACTGACTGCAGCTTTGACCTCATGTTGGATTCATCAGTCTGTGTGTTTCTCTTGACTCCATGTCATCTTGTTGTTTCCAGGTGTGAGTGGTGCGACGGTGGTGACACAGACGCCTCCTGTTGTGACGCTGAGGAGAGGAGAGACAGCCACCATGGACTGTGACGTTCTCACAGACGATGGGTCTCGCTGGTACAAACAAACACCTGGAGGAACTTTTCAGTTTGTGCTGAGGAATCATCACAGCTACTCTTCTCCGACATATGGTTCTGGTTTCTCCTCTCCCAAATTCACTTCTAGCCATCTGTCTGGGACAGAGTATCGTCTGATCATCAACAATGTGGAGGAGGGAGACTCAGTGGTCTATCACTGTGAGACATGGGACGACTCTGCTAAGGAGCATGTATCACAGTGATTCACACTGTGGCAAAAACCTCCTAACTAAACACTTCTGCTTTTTGAATGTCTGAGAGGCCTCAATCAAACTGTGACAATAACTGTGTTGCATCCTCTGAACGCACAGAGTTTATGAAGTTTCTCTCAACTCACAAAATTGAGCGACTTTGCAAGGGAGTCTGATGAATTTCTCTCCTTCTTCGTCTCCTTGCTGTTGTTGACTGTTAATAACTATTAGATATAAATCATCCTGGACAATGAAATTGCCCTCATCACCCCTGGAACAGGACGAGACTGAACCTGTTTTGGAGTAAAAAAAAAAAAAAACTTGCACACCTGTTGCCTTCAGGTTCCCATCAGGTGCAGTGCACACAGCTCAGTGTAGATGTCAGCTTCAATGCATTTTGCACAAAGCCCCAGAAAACAACCCAGACTCCTGCACTGAAACAGCACCTGGCACAGAGTTTCTGTTAGTCAGTTTGAAGAGACACAACTTCAAGTAGAAAAACACTTCATGTAAAGATGTACCAAAACGTAACAAGGCTGCTTAAACAAGATTTTGACACAGAGTCAGAATGTGACAAATTAGCATTATTTGAAAATATTGGCTTTTCATTTATTTGGTAAATTGAGGAAGATTAACTAAATCATATCAGAATGAAGAAAAGCAATACTTGTATTCAGTGTCTGCAGTTTCCACCATTATCTTGATGAATTTACACTGTGACAAAAACCTCCTCACTGAGTACTTCCGCTTTTTGATCTGCTAATAGATTTTGACTGAGAGCGAAGCCATCAGATAATGTTTTCTGTAACTTCACTGCACTTCCATATCCACAGTATATTTCAATATGTTTAAACTTTTAAACTCTTTTATTCGATTCTCAAATGAATCCTGAGATCTCTCTTGATGATGATGATGTTTAATTACAAAAACAGTTTGCTCTCCAGTAAGAGTCAACCACTAGATAATAAGTTATAATCTTGAACACTGTTGTAGAATCAGTATACAGTAAATGTTAAAGTTATTCACGATAGAGAAAGCTTGACGCAGATTCTCTTTTAATGATTTAAACTGAGAAAATGATAGAAATCTTTTCTTTTTTTTTAAACTCCTCTGGTGCACATGTAGTGATGATTGTTACACAAACACTTCTCTAAAATAATCTCATCATTTAAATTTCTGTCCTGTGCAACTAAAACACAAACAAATAAAAGCGTTTCATTCACCTGACAGCATGTCACGTAGATTTATGATTCACGTTTGCAACAGAAGAGTCTCCATTAACATGGCTCTTCTTCACCGACGGCAAATTATTGGAATGACGATCCAACTGAGATCTTGAGAGATGAACAGTTACATGAACTCTACACCCTGCTATACTGTTTAAACATACTGTGATATACAAGTGGAGGACAACACGAACCTTAGACAGATAAAAATGAACTAAAAATTATCATATGATGTCATTTATCTGTGAATGAAGTCAGTGTCGAGTGTTGGAGCTCCTCCTCCTCCTCTTCTCCTCTCCTCAGTGTCTTTATAAGCTTCAGTCTCTCTTCTCTTCACACTCCAACCTGCTCACCTCTCAGCTGGACAGTAAGGGACGTTTACAGCACACACTGACAACATGCTGGGGACCCTCTGCACTCTCATCACTGCTCTAACGTGTAAGAAATTCTTCTCTCTCCTTTTACAGCCCAGATTGTCACACACACACCTCTCACTCGTGTGTTTCTCTGTGTGTGTTGACAGATGCTGATGCAGTGATCGTGCTGACCCAGACGCCTGCTGTCCACACAGTTTCTACAGGACAACAGGTCGTTCTCAACTGCAACATTCAGAGATACGATAATGTATATGTAATTTGGTATAAACAGGTTCCTGGTGAAACTCCTCAGTATGTTCTGAGATTTTACTATACTAGCAGTTCACTCTACTTTGGATCAGGATTCTCCTCAGACCGATTCAACTCTAAAGCCTCATCAAACATAGATTACCAGTTCATCATAAAGAGAGCAGAGACAGGAGACTCTGCTGTGTATTACTGTCAGACATGGGACGACTCTGCTAAGCAGCACGTATCACAGTGATTTAAACTGTGACAAAAACCTCCTCACTAACTACTTCTGCTTTTTCAGTCTCTGACACATCAACTAATGCTCTCTATAACTACCCTACATGAGACTTTAATAAAAGATGACAAACCAAAATCTCATTCTATTCTTGGAGGACTTATTTTATCTAAAACTTTACATACGAAGCTCTCTCATCACTGAACTTATTCATTATGTTGTCAGTACCTTTATCAAAAAGTAACTGGAAATGATGAATTACTTCCGTCTCAATGACCTGGCGTGTTCTGGACAGAGGTTTCTTAAGATGTAGCTCACAGGTAATCAGGAGCTATGGGGTGCACCTGTGATGATCTCCCTCAGCTGGCTGCAGTCAGTCGTCTGGGTGGCTTTATGAGGGGGCTGCAGTTCCAGTGCTCGGTCAGCTGTGTGTCTTGAGGGAGTCGACGCCATCAGTTGGCTTTCTGTGTTTTCTGAAAGAGTGAAAATCTGAGTTGAGTGTGTTTGAGATTCCTATTTTCCCCAGTTTCCATTCATTTTGTTTCCCCCCTGTCCAGTGACTCCGACTTCACCTTTGGTTTTTAGGTCCAATCCATTTGTTCGTCTAACATTTTGACAGAATCAGCGGGTGGCTGTTTATTTTATTACCACCACTGATTTACAACACGTAGTCTTTGATGTTGAAACCTTTTCACTGGACTTATTTATGACCTCGAGAGTTCAGTTCAATACAACGTTACACTATGAACCCATGAAGGAGTATTTAAAGAGTCATCAGTGGAGAAATAGAACAAAGCAGAAAGAAAATTAACAAGATAACACAACTGGACTTATTACTCAGATGACATCAACATACTTCTGAAAACATGAAGGCTCTTTTGTGGACAACAGAAGTCATGAAAAAGTTTTTGAAACAATCAGAATCTGTTAATTTGAAAACAAATTCAATTTAGTTTATGAATGACTGAAGTCAGTGTTGAGTGTTGGAGCTCCTCCTCCTCCTCTTCTCCTCTCCTCAGTGTCTCAGAGTGACCCTCTGCACTCTCATCACTGCTCTAACATGTAAGATATTCTTCTCTCTCCTTTTTTACAGCCCAGATTTTCACACACACACCTCTCACTCGTGTGTTTCTCTGTGTGTGTTGACAGATGTTGATGCAGTGGTCGTGCTGACCCAGACGCCTGCTGTCCACACAGTTTCTACAGGACAACAGGTCGTTCTCGACTGCAACATTCAGAGATATGATAGTAATGGTGTCCATTGGTACAAACAGGTTCCTGGTGAAACTCCTCAGTTTGTTCTGAGATTCTCCTCAGACCGATTCAACTCTAAAGCCTCATCAAACATAGATTACCAGTTCATCATAAAGAGAGCAGAGACAGGAGACTCTGCTGTGTATTACTGTTATACATGGGACGACTCTGCTGATGAAGCTGTATCACAGTGATTCACACTGTGACAAAAACCTCAGTGAGAGACTCACTGCAGCTGTAATCAAATCTGAGAGTATTTTCATGATTGTTCTTCTCAGTTTGATGATCACATCTGGACTTTGAACATCTCCACTATGAAAACAGAAGGATGCAACATATATAGACATGTTCATATATGCCAACATAAGCAGACTGATGACGTGAACGAGATGTTGACAGTGAAAGTTGGTTTCAACAGGATGTTTCAGTTCCGCTCCCCTCATTAGTGAGAGTCAGGAGGTTTTTGTACGGCCATGTGTACAAACTGAATCACTGTGGTATTCGGACAAGGCACCAAGCTGATTGTGACAAGTAAGTACTTTTCAACTCATCATGAAACAGGACAGATTTTAAGTTTCTGATACATATTGAGAGAAAATCATCATTTTAAATGTTGATTAAATATTGATCCTGTTGATTTTTGTTTTACATCATCTTTGATGCCAGATGTTGTTGAGGCAAAGTGAAGATCCGTGAAGGATCAATATATTTAAAACACTTTCTATAAAATACTTTTTAACAGTTGATAGATTATGTTCTTTTATTTTCATATGGCTGAATACTATTGTGGCTGTTTCTAATTTAAATATAGTTTTTTCTCTGGTTGTTAGACAGACGACTGATATACTGTCGTTTATCACAGTGACTTGTATGATAGTTATATCATGTTGTAATACACAAAAGGAAACTATGAATTTGTTGCCAACATAAAAGTGAAACTGAAGTGATCAAAATATCCATAAATATGAGTTTGATAGATTTTGTTTTCCACTGCTCATATTGTAGATAATCATTTCTAAATTTGTTAACCACAGATTAAAAATACTTTATTTCTTCATGGTGTTTGTTAAATTGTCAACAGAACTAAAACATGAATCTGTTACTCTCATGCTTTGTGTCAGTGATTTTTAATGTCTAGTGATGTGATGAATGTCCTTGTGTTTTCAGGCTCCAGCCTCCCTCCTCCTGTCCTCACACTCTTCCCTCCGTCCAGCGCTGAGCTCCAGTCCAACAAAGCCAGTCTGGTCTGTCTGTCCAGTCAGTCTGTGCCTTTTGCAGATGTGAGCTGGTTTGCTGGTGGGAGTCCAGTGAGCAGTGGGATCTCTACCAGCACTGCTGTTCAGCAACCGGACCACACTTTCCAAATCAGCAGCTTTCTGGCCATCCAGACGTCAGACTGGAACATGAAGAAGGTTTACACATGTAAAGTGTCTTTGGGCTCCCAGACTGCAGAGAAAAACATCAACAAGTCCAACTGTCCCACTGAAGGATAGTAGAGGAGCAGAATGACCATCTCACATCTGCTTCTTTACTGTTTGTGCTATTTGCTCATGACGAGGTTCACGTGTTAGAAGAGATGTGTCTGCATGCTTGTAATAAATGTTGTGACAGTTAGGTGGAGGTTTTGTTTCAGCTTTGACTCTGCTGCTTTTTTCAAGACTCATTCAATAAAAACACAAAATACTGTGAACAAACATCTCTCTGTATTTATTTAAAACACTATGATGCTCCACAATAGAGTTAATTTAGGACACTTAGATAACAGACATATTTTTGTTTAATTATCACTTGAATATGTGATTTTAGATTCAGAAACTTCCTTGTTATTAGATGTTAATTTGAAATAAAACCACAACATAGAGAGTAATATTACTTTGCCTGGTTTTATTTATCTGACATTATGAAGACATTAGAAAAATCAGATAAAACGATCAAATGAAACTAAGTTTTCATCCTCCATCAGTGAAGCATCACCTCTCTGCTCCTCCCTCTCTTCCTTCCCAGGATGCACCTGCAGGCCTCCTCTCCTTATTTATAGCTCCATGTAAATGAAGAGGTCAAGTGTCAGCTCTCTGTAAGATCATTAAAACAGCTTAACTCATGCTTTCATGGTATAAAGTTACAGCCTTCAAACTGTATATATGGTTATTTTGAATCCCATTGTGTCATTGAAGACAAAATACAACAAACAATAACCAAAGAACAAACAAGCATAAAACTGAGGAGTTTACACAATGTTACCTTTGACCACGAGGCGTAGACACCTGCTGATGAGACACTGTATTACAGTTACAAGTACTGTGTTGGTAAAACACAAATCCATCAATGAAAATAGACTTTTGTTCTGTGAAATTGCTGTGGATTATTCATATTTGCTTCATCTGGAGCTGTAGGAGTGGCAGTAACTACATCAACAAGTCTCAAATTCTAAATTCAAAAGAGAAACCACGTGCCTACAGAGTCTCACAAAATCAGATTTATTTGGTTTCCACTTACAAAAAAAGTAAAAAAAAAACTAAAAAAAACGTTAGTTTAGATTAAAAAAAAAACTAAATGCTTATTGAAATGTTTCATGCAAAATACAGCAAAAGCAAAAATATTCCCACCAGCTATTAGCATGTCCCATTACTTGTGGAGCTAGTATTACAAGTGCAGATGAATCTGGTCACCCTCTGTTCTCTGCAGCAAACTGACAATAGTTTGCAGAGGATTTTCTTGTTTGGATTATGATTTAGAGAACACAAATAAATACAGAGAGATGTTTGTTCACAGATTTTTTTGTGTTTTTATTGAATGAGTCTTGAAAAAAGCAGCAGAGTCAGATGTGAGATGGTCATTCTGCTCCTCTACTATCCTTCAGTGGGACAGTTGGACTTGTTGATGTTTTTCTCTGCAGTCTGGGAGCCCAAAGACACTTTACATGTGTAAACCTTCTCCATGTTCCAGTCTGACGTCTGGATGGCCAGAAAGCTGCTGATTTGGAAAGTGTGGTCCGGTTGCTGAACAGCGGTGCTGGTAGAGATCCCACTGCTCACTGGACTCCCACCAGCAAACCAGCTCACATCTGCAAAAGGCACAGACTGACTGGACAGACAGACCAGACTGGCTTTGTTGGACTGGAGCTCAGCGCTGGACGGAGGGAAGAGTGTGAGGACAGGAGGAGGGAGGTTGGAGCCTGAAAACACAAGGACATTCATCACATCACTAGACATTAAAAATCACTGATACAGAGCATGAGAGTAACAGATTCATGTTTTAGTTCTGTTGACAATTTAACAAACACCATGAAGAAATAAAGTATTTTAAATCTGTGGTTAACAAATTTAGAAACGATTATCTACAATATGAGCAGTGGAAAACAAAATCTATCAAACTCAAATGTATAGATATTTTGATTACTTCAGTTTCACTTTTATGTTGGCAACAAATTCATAGTTTCCTTTTGTGTATTACAACATGATATAATTATCATACCAGTCACTGTGATAAACGACAGTATATCAGTCGTCTGTCTAACAACCAGAGAAAAAACTATATTTAAATTAGAAACAGCCACAATAATATTCAGCTACATGAAAATAAAAGAACATAATCTATCAACTGTTAAAAAGTATTTTATAGAAAGTGTTTTAAATATATTGATCCTTCACAGATCTTCACTTTGCCTCAACAACATCTGGCATCAAAGATGATGCAAAACAAAAATCAACAGAATCAATATTTAATTAACATTTAAAATGATGATTTTCTCTCAATATGTATCAGAAACTTAAAATCTGTCCTGTTTCATGATGAGTTGAAAAGTACTTACTTGTCACAATCAGCTTGGTGCCTTGTCCGAATACCACAGTGATTCAGTTTGTACACATGGCCATACAAAAACCTCCTGACTCTCACTAATGAGGGGAGCGGAACTGAAACATCCTGTTGAGACCAACTTTCACTGTCAACATCTCGTTCACGTCATCAGTCTGCTTATGTTGACATATATGAACATGTGTACATATATGTTGCATCCTTCTGTTTTCATGGTGGAGATGTTCAAAGTCCAGATGTGATCATCAAACTAAGAAGAACAATCATGAAAATGTCCTCAGAAGTCATCAAAGCTGCAGTGAGTCCCTCACTGAGGTTTTTGTCACGGTGTGAATCACTGTGATACAGCTTCATCAGCAGAGTCGTCCCATGTATAACAGTAATACACAGCAGAGTCTCCTGTCTCTGCTCTCTTTATGATGAACTGGTAATCTATGTTTGATGAGGCTTTAGAGTTGAATCGGTCTGAGGAGAATCCTGATCCAAAGGTCAGTGAACTGCCAGAATAGGCAAATCTCAGAACAAACTGAGGAGTTTCACCAGGAACCTGTTTATACCATTGGACACCATTTCCATCGTATCTTTGAATGTTGCAGTTGAGAACGACCTGTTGTCCTGTAGAAACTGTGTGGACAGCAGGCATCTGGGTCAGCACGATCACTGCATCAACATCTGTCAACACACACAGAGAAACACACGAGTGAGAGGTGTGTGTGTGTGAAAATCTGGGCTGTAAAAGGAGAAAGAAGAATATCTTACACGTTAGAGCAGTGATGAGAGTGCAGAGGGTCCCCAGCATGTTGTCAGTGTGTGCTGTAAACGTCCCTTACTGTCCAGCTGAGAGGTGAGCAGGTTGGAGTGTGAGGAGAAGAGAGGCTGAAGCTTATAAAGACACTGAGGAGAGGAGAAGAAGAGAAGAGGAGGAGCTCCAACACTCAACACTGACTTCAGTCAATGATAAACTGAATTGTTTTTTGTTTTTTCATCATAAACTTTGGTCATTCCAAAACACTTTTTCATATTTGTATTTGTTTGCAAACATGTTTTCATGCTTTTGCAAGTCTGCTGATATCTTTTGAGTGATAAATCCATTTTGGTAGTCACATTATTACATCATTTTTCTTTACTTTCTGATATTCCAGGAAGGACTGATGACAATAAAACATACTCCTTCATTAAAATATTCTCAGTTTTATCACCTTTGCAACAATTTGCTCTCAGTGAAGATGAGCGAGGGCAGAATACATCCTGGACGAGTCGCCAGCTCATCGCAGGGCCCTCACTGATGGCAGAGGCCGCCATGCAAGGTGCCAACCGCACATCAGGAGCAATTTTGGGTTCAGTATCTTTCTCAAGGACATTTGACATTTTGAACCAGCGACCTTCCGATCACTAGCCGACCTGCTCTACCCGCTGCCCCTGCCCTAATCACCACTTTTACTAAAATTAACCAAATAAATATATTTTCCTCTGAGCTCTGTGTGTTTTTTCCGACTATTATAAAGGCCATGCCCGATATAATATGGCAGTACATTCGTCTAATTAAGCTATAGGTCGATGTTGGTAGAATTAAATGCATATTCTGGTAGTGAGGGTAGAATAGCTGCTAACTTGCATATTTTGGATCTGATATGGATCTGATATGTGTGATTTCTAATTAGACTAAGATCTTGTAAAATGATGTTCAATAGTGTATTAGGATCTCTGATTAGGTTTGTAATTACAGTATAATTTGGTATAATAATGTCTAAGTATAGTAGCCTATATTTTAAGTAATAAGACTTTATATGCGGTTTCTGATTACAGCATAATTTGGGTAGGCTATATGGTGTCTAATTACAGTATAACTTGTCTTGTTTACTATCTAATTAAGATTACATTATTTCTAGTTGTCTATTTTGATACAAAGTATGGCCTGTTACATCTTATTAATGGACTGTAAAATAAAGTGCGACCAAAATATTGATGCGGTAGACCTCCACCTTTTACCTTTTACAAACTGGACTTGAACATTTAATGACAGCATTCAAATACAGAAATGACCATAAATCCTGGTGATCACACCAAAATAAAGAATGTTTCATGTTTATAGATACTGCATGTAATATACATACATCAACAGCTTTGCATTCCTTTTGTTTGCCAACTTGTTAAACATCATCATGTTTTGCAGACCTTCAGGTGATAAAGGTATTTACGACATAATGAATGAGTTCATAAACTTTTAGCTTAAATTAGTCCACCAAGAAGAGTTAAGAGATTCTGGTTTGTCATCTTTTTATTGAAGTCTCATGTAGGGTAGTATAGATACTGAAAAAGCAGAAGTAGTAAGTGAGGAGGTTTTTGTCACAGTTTAAATCACTGTGATACACGCTCCTTAGCAGACTTGTCTGCTGTTTAACAGTAATACACAGCAGAGTCTCCTGTCTCTGCTCTCTTTATGATGAACTGGTAATCTATGTTTGATGAGGCTTTAGAGTTGAATCTTTCTGAGGAGAATCCTGATCCAAAGGTCAGTGAACTGCCAGAATAGGCAAATCTCAGAACATACTGAGGAGCTTCACCGGGAACCTGTTTATACCATTGGACACCACTTTCATCGTATCTCTGAATGTTGCAGTTGAGAACGACCTGTTGTCTTGTAGAAACTGTGTGGACAGCAGGCGTCTGGGTCAGCACTTTCGCTGCATCAACATCTGTCAACACACACAGAGAAACACACGAGTGAGAGGTGTGTGTGTGTGTGTGTGTGTGTGTGAAAATCTGGGCTGTAAAAGGAGAGAGAAGAATATCTTACATGTTTGAGCAGTGATGAGAGTGCAGAGGGTCCCCAGCATGTTGTCAGTGTGTGCTGTAAACGTCCCTTACTGTCCAGCTGAGAGGTGAGCAGGTTGGAGTGTGAGGAGAAGAGAGGCTGAAGCTTATAAAGACACTGAGGAGAGGAGAAGAGGAGGAGGAGGAGCTCCAATACTCAACACTGACTTCAGTCACAGCTAAACTAAATTTGTGCTTTCACATCACATTTCTAATTTTTTACCTAAACTGATGATGATCACTCTCACATCAGTTTGGAGGTGCAGTTGCAGTTTAAATGAGAGATTCACAAGTTGTTAGGTTTCTGTCATCAGTTTCCTCATGCTGTATGAGTCCAGTCTAACGTCTCTTAATGTATAATCTTACATTACATTACACTACCCTGAGAGGCTGTGGAGAGGCTGAGCAGCTACAAGTACCTCTGGACCGGCGAGGCAGGAAGTCAGTCACAGCTGGAGGTGCTGAGGGGTCAGTCTATAGAATGATGTCATAGTAAATGGTGTTTACATGCATCTAAATGTTATTAATGATAATTTGATATCAATTTGAGAACATCTTGTACTTCATCAGACAGCAAACTGTAGCACAAACACATTATAGTTCAAAGCAGCAACATCAACTACAGTCAACAACAGCAGGAGATGAAGAGGAGGAGAAATTCATCAGACTTGCTCATAAAATTGTTACATTTTGCAGGTTTGTTGTGTTGGACACACTATATAAACTTTGTGCAGCGCTGTTTCTGACAAGTTCTTCATTGTTTCAGCCTTCCTGTATATTCAGCATGTTATAGCCTCATATTAAGGGCTGCTGCAGCCCCCTCAGCTCCTCTAGTTCACTCATCCACACTGAAGACCAACATGAACACTGGACCAACCTTCGTCACTAACACATCAATCTTATATGCTGTATGCTGTCACTTCTTTGGTCCTCTGTTGAGTTTAATAATTCATAAAGGGATTTGAAAAGTGAATACACCGGATTCGCCACAAGAATCTTAAATTACCGAAAGTCTCCAGGGCTGAGTCCTGATTTGACTTTCTGTTTTTTTTATATAAAAATACTGTTTTTGTCCAACAATTGCCTTGTTGTGTCAATATGCTTGTATTGATGTTTGTATTGTGCGTGTACGTGAGTGTATTTATGATTGTGTGAGGTGGCTTCATTTCAGTCGAGGTTTGGTAGAGTCTCAAAAAGAGGAAGTATTCAGTGAGGAGGTTTTTGTCATAGTGTAAATCACTGTGATACGTGCTCTTTAGCAGTGTCGTCCCATGTAGCACAGTAATAGACTGCTGAGTCTCCCTCCTCCACATTGGCGATTGTAAAAAGTTAATCTGCTCCTGACTTATGAGTCGGTGTGAATTTGGGAGAAGAGAAACCAGAGCCATACTTAGGAGAGCTAAAGGTATGATAATAGTTCAGTATAAACTGAGGAACTCCTCCTGGAATCTGTTTATACCAGCGAGGACCATCTGTAGCAGAGTTACAGTCCATGGTGGCTGTCTCTCCTCTACTCAGCGTCACAACAGGAGGCGTCTGTGTCACCACCGTCGCACCACTCACACCTGGAAACCACAAGATGACATGGAGTCAAGAGAAACACACAGACTGATGAATCCAACATGAGGTCAAAGCTGCAGTCAGTCAGCCTCCTTACATGTTAGAGCAGTGATGAGAGTGCAGAGGGTCCCCAGCATGTTGTCAGTGTGTGCTGAGAATGGCCTTGTGACTTGGAGAGTGAGCTCACTGCTGACAGATTAGAGGCTTTGGAGGATGAGGAGAGGAGGTGCAGGAGGAGCACTTTAATACAACACTGAAACTGAGAGTGAGTGACAGGAGGAGGAGCTCTGCTTCAGTCTGCATGCTTTGTCACGTGTTGCTCTCTTATCTTCTGTAAAGGGAAAAGTCTTCTCTGTCTCCATTATTGTGGACGAAGGAAACGTCTCCCCCCTGAGCCCAAAATATTACAACATCATGATGTGAGAAAGACTTCCTGCAGTTTTATTGTCGTACATTTGCTTCTCTGCTCGCTTCCTAATACATGTGATTTAATTCATTTCCCTCTGATGTTACAGAGAGCTGACACTTGACCTCTTCATTTACATGGAGCTATAAATAAGGAGAGGAGGCCTGCAGGTGCATCCTGGGAAGGAAGAGAGGGAGGAGTAGAGAGATGACGCTTCACTGATGGAGGATGAAAACTCGGTTTCATTTGCTCATTTTATCTGATTTTGCTAACGTCTTCATTATGTCAGACAACTTAAACCAGACAAAGTAATATTACTCTCTATGATGTGATTTTATCTTAAATCAATATCTAAGTCAAGGAAGTTTTCTGAATCTAAAGACACATATTCAAATGATAATTGAACAGAAATATGTGTCCTAAATTAACTCTACTGTGGAACATTATAGTGTTTTAAATAAATACAGAGAGATCTTTGTTCACAGATTGTGTTTTTATTGAATCAGTCTTGAAAAAAGCAGCAGAGTTAAAGCTGAAACAACACCTCCACCTGACTGTCACAACATTTATTACAAGCATGCAGACACATCTCTTCTAACACGTGAACTTCGTCATGAGCAAACAGCACAAACAGTAAAGAAGCAGATGTGAGATGGTCATTCTGCTCCTCACTATCCTTCAGTGCGACAGTCGGACACATTACTGTAATCGCATTACATTTGTCTGACACGTAGTGTCAGACACGACAGTCGGCTCATAGTCATGTGATCTGAACATCACGTAGAAATCTTGGTATGTGTCCAAAACATTCAAATTTTACATATCCGTGGTTTGTGAGAACGTACAATGTCATCATTGTATTTGGGCGACTGGGCTGCCACCTGTCGGTCACAAATGTCTTGGGTGTGCTTGATTTGTGGCGCTGTGTGCTCGCTGGGTGGTGCATTACAGAAGCGGTAATTAAGGCAGATGAATTCTTCTATTTTAACAACAGCACAAGCATTTTCATAATATTCACGTCTGACCTGCAAGGAGGGAAGGACAGCAAGTTAAGGGCATTTTATCTCTATCAACAAAGATATTTCATATTTAACTTCAGTTACAGAGTTGACTTTTTCCCCCCAGCATTAACAAGTTACTTTGTTTCCGTCACACTATTATTAACTTCTCAAATGACATACTCAGATGTGGGTACTTCCCTACTGCCCAGGCAGGTGAAGGGAAACCTTAAAACATCATGTGTCTGTTACGTATGAAAATATCTGAAAAAAATAAATAAATACAGAATGTTGCAATTCACAAAAACATTATTTACCTTTTCATTTTATTGTGCCAGAAAAGTGCAGGTTGAATCAAACAAATCAATAATGCAGGTCATACTGATTACACAGAATTCATTTTGCATAATTTCTCTGGACTTTATTTTTACAGGAGAGTAGTAGCGATACTTAGCATAGTTGTTGTCATTTTTGATTATATTCATTACAAAGTATGGAGGCTTTCTAAATTACACCTTTATTATGATTTGACACAGGCTCGACAAAATGTTCATCAAAGCGGTCGAGGAAAGAGCACACAGGCCAAAAGGGCAGTAAAAAAAGTCACTCCATTATCTGGTTGGTGTTACGAGAATTACAGTTAATTGAGAATTCCTCAAAAGTGCATTTTAATGGTGTGCGATGCAGAACAGAGGGCGCCAAGCAGAGTTGAATCTGCACACATTCGATCTCTTACAGTATCTTATTGTAGTGTCATAGTGGGCAGAAAGAGGCTACTGAATCACACAGGACTTCTTTTCTTCTGGTTCTTCATCCGCTTCGTCAGATGGACCATCTGGTTCTGTCCAACTTGGTTTCTTCTTCTTGCTCTTCTCCTTCACCTCCACGTCTGGGTAATATGGCGTCTTCACCTCCGGATAATACGGAGTCTCCATGATGGCTTGGTTCTTCTCCGATGTCAGCAGCCCTTCACACAGGGAGTCGTGAATCTTCTGCCACGAGTCCATCTCTGAGCGCCACAGTGCAGCTCTGGCTCTGATGAACTGTGAGAGTTCGGTCTCGCTGCCCTTGGCCAGACTGATGCTGTCTTTACAGATGAAGAAGATGTCCATGCCGATGAAAAGAGCGTTGACCGCAATGAGACCGGCCCTGGCTGACTTGGAGAGGGCGAGAGGCCCTTTGACGGCCGCCTGGCCGATATCTGGGATGTCTGCCGCCACCCTCGGCACGTTGCGCATGGCTTTACCTTCCTGCAATGCCACTCTGCCAGCACTGGCAATCAGCTCCTCACTTTTTAACATCTTAACGGCAGAAGCAGCGTCGACAAGTGAATCGATCCCTTTTCCAATAGCACCAGCTTTGCAGAGCAACTTCCCTACTCCCAGAGCCACATCTATCTGGCTCGTGTCCCTTTGAGAGACCTCTTCCAGACAATCCTGGAGGCTCTGCACATCCTCCATGAAGCTCTGGAAGACCTCACTGGCTTTCTTCTGCTGCGTGCGGTTTACTCCGATCTCTGTGGCGGTGGTGACGGCACTGTTGACTCCGCTGGTTATTCCCATGCCCACCCCGGTCAGCGTCAGACCCAGAGACACTCCGGCCGTGAAAGGGATTAACGCCAAGCCGACAATGGAGAGCACACCTCCTACCGCCCCCACCGAGCTGCCTGCGACGCTGGAGATCCTCGCCCCCTTGTTCATCCTGTCCAGCTGAACAGCGATCTCCTCCATGTCCTGCAGAAACTGCAGCATCCTGGGCTGACGGCCGCTGAACTCCCTGATGAAGCCAGAACACGAGTCCTCCTGGAACAAGAACACCATGCGGAAGTGCTGGTTCATCCTGATAAAGAGAAATGAGGAAATGAAGAAGGGATGATGAAGATGACACATCTCAAAAGGTTTACATGTTACTTCAAATTCAGTATGAAAAAAATGGTTTGGATGGGTTTTCCTTTTCTTATAGTTTCTAACTCCTGGTGGACAAGACTGCCTCGTATTCTTGACAGCCATGGCCCAGATTTGTTTTTAAGGTTAACCCAACTCCAATCACTCCTGTCCACTCAGGTGCAGCTGGTACTGCTGTCTATCTGTCCTTGTCCAACTGTGCTGACGTGATGTTTGGGACCAGAATGAGAGGTAATGTTTACCTGATATCATCAAGCTGATTGATGTGGTAAAGCATCCTCTGTACATCATCTTCAGACAAATCCACATCAAGGTCCACCACAGTGTCGACAGTCATCTTTGGGCAAAAGTCACTGAAAGAGCTGCAAAAGTTTTATACAGTTGTATTCACATCCTAAAATAAATGTTATTTTAAAAAATGTGTATATTATTTTGAAGCGGCATGATGTTACCTTTTCTCCATCTTGCCACAGATAATCTGGGTGGTCTGGATGTATCTGTCCAGCTGATATGACAGCGCCTCCACATTCTGCAGCCGGGGAAGGAAAAAGACGCTCGCGTCCCTTTTGAACTCGAGGAGGAGGGGGCAGCTGAGCCGCGCCGCCACGATGACGACCTGGACGTGCTCGAGGCTGATCCCCTCTGGCAGATGTAACACCCGGTTGCCCTCCGCGAACACGTGGAGTGAGGTGACCGCCAGCTTCTCCACGGCGTCCAGGAAGCGGTGAAGTGTCTCCAGGCCCTCCTGGGTGTCCTTCAACACGGCAGCCAGCTCCTTCTCCAGCTCCGCGCGCCTGCTGTCTGCGGTCACCTGGGTCACCTTGCTCTTCATGTATTCCAGGAAGGCTTTACCTTTGTTCTCTGACTGGGTAAAATGGCTGATGTTTAGGTCGATGCCATCAGCCCTGTCCTTGATGTCCATCATCATGTGCAACTCTGACTCCCTCCTGAGGATCCATTTAGAGATCCTCTCGCAGAAGCCCCTCACCGTGTCAGTGTAGGTAAGGGTCTCCGCCGTGTAGCAGCACAAGGCCTCCTGCAGTTCCTTTCTGTAAGACAACATCATTCTTTTTAGATTTCAGAACAATTGAAACAACAATTAGTGTGGAGTTGTCTGCAAGAAGAAAGCAGAACAGCTCCACTTTAAGAAGGTATAACCTGCATGTCAGGCTTTCCCTTCCTGTTTTATTTTGATTGTTATTTAGTATGATATCTGTGCAGAGGAGTGTCAGTGGGGATCTGCTCTGCCTGGAGTCAGACGGCCTGCCTTCATTAAGTAAGCTCCGGCTTTAAAACAGACAGCAGGGCCTGAGAGACACGAAACAACAACAAAGAAACGCAAAAAAAAATACATAGATACACATAAAGATCCAAGATTTGCTGCAAAAGTGAACCATAATGACAACAGAAGACACAAGAAGGCAGAAAAGGTCACTAAGGGGCACAAAACTACCACAAAAAGACACAAACTGGCTACAAAGGGACTGAAAATGACCTCAAGGATACACAGAAATACATAGACAGGGCACCAATGATACAAACTTGCTCCAAAGACACACAAAATGACCACAAAGAAGCACAAAATTGCTACAATGAGACCGAAGACAACTACAAACCGGCTGCAAAGAGACACAAAATGACCACACAGGGTACAAAATGACTACAGATACACAACATGATGACAAAGAGAAGCGAAACGGCACAAATTGATCCCAAAGAGAGAAATAATAAACCCACAAGAGGCACAAACATACATAAACTGGCTTCAAGAAGACAAATAAGCAAAAAAATGACCACAATGAGACACAAAACAACCAAAAAGAATCACAAAATGACCACAAAAAGACACACAATTGCTAAGAAAGAGACAAAAAACGATATGCAAAAAGAAACAGGGTAATGACTCCATTAAGAGGTCTCAAGACAAACCTGAGGTGTTCTGAGATGATCACCAACGCTTAAAATTAAACATATAAATACATTTATTCTTCAGATGTTCCTCTAATCTTTGCTCTTTTACTTGTACAACAATAGCTAAAAAAATAAATAAATAAATAAGGACAAAAGTCATAATCGGTTTACATTTCCAACCAGTGACGTGGCTACTAAGTAATTCAGGATTTATCAGATTTTTGTTGCTCGTTGCGTTGCCACAATTTGACCAGCAGATGTCGCCAGAGCACAAAAGGAGTGACAGCATTTAAATGAGTTCAACGTTTCTGAAAACTTCCATTTCCGGCCATCATATGTCAACAATCTACACTTTCTTTTCTTTGGGCATAACGGTTTGCAGTATACTATAATGAGTGTTTACTTCTATTTTTGTTGCATTTGCTTTTAAGATACAACGTCGACATGTATTTATTATTTAGAAACACAAACTCGCACACAAACTGGCTTCTGTCCCTAAAGCTTGTCTCCTTATCGGTTCACCTTTAACCTTTTGTTTGACACTTTAATGTCGCCACACATCTTTTCCTTCATATTCTGTGCTTGTAGTGACCTCGGCGATTACATCCCCCTTACCTTGACGCAGACATGTTTCTCCTCTCAGTGTTGCTGTTCTTTCACATCTTTATCCGGATCTCGTCGTGTTATCTGCGTGGTAAAAATAAATTAAATTAAATTAAAGAAAATTAAAGAAAACAGGCTAGAAAATAGATCAAGGATGGAAAATCTGGTGTGTACTTGGTTTCTCAGAGATCCCCAGATCCCAGAGGTGTGTGCCTGCCGTTCCTAACTTGTTTTGTGTGAGAAACTTCCTCAAGTATGTTTACTTTCGTTTCTCCACATCTCTAGGCTGGAGCTGCAACACGCCCATTTCTGCTTTTGTCTTTCCCAATGCTCGGCAGTTACAGCACAGTGTTATTTATTTAGCCTCCTGGACAAATAGAACTGTGTGTGGTATCGATGATAAAACGATAAAAGCGCCTGCAGCAGCAAACCTTCATCAGCTTTATACGTATAAAGATCATTTCCTGATGCTGCCTTCAAGTGCTGTCGGAATGGCGCGACGTCTGTGATTATTCCGTAAATTAGCTTGTTTTGCTAATTTACAGAATGGACGAGGAAGTAACACAGGAAGAGGAATTGGCCGTAAAATGAGCGTTGTGTCAGAGTTAAACTGTAATTTAAAAGAAAGTCTCACCCTAATACTTCAATTCCTCCTCTTTATGTTTGGATTTTTCCCCAAAAGTTGTGCTGCACTGGTAAAGTTCTGCCCGTCCATGTTTTGGTCCAAAAACACGCGATAATTGGTGTACTCGCGCGATTTGCGCTCTAACAAGTCTTCCATTGTGTTGCTGTGTGTTGTTGTTGTTCAGCCTGTAGCCACACCACTTCACTGACACTCACACACTGGAGCTGATACGAACATGCTGACTGGACTCATGAGCTCAGCTGATAACCATGTGGCCGGCCAGCATCCCTGAAAGACAGAATATGTGGCCGTGGTAAGAAGAAATGAGCCATTGTTTGTGAAAGATGAAACGTTTAATTCATAAAAGTTGTATAGGAGATTAAAAAAAAATTTAAAAGGCATTTTTCGACATTTTTAGGAATATTTTGTTGCACCTTGGGAGAAAAACTTCCATCACTATATCTAGGCTTCTATGTTTACTTTATGAGAGGGTCAAGGTAGAGCCCAGTGACATGGGCGAAGGACAGTGTGTGTGTGTGTGTGTGTGTGTGTGTGTGTGTGTGTGTGTGTGTGTGTGTGTGTGTGTGTGTGTGTGTGTGTCAAAACGCTCACTCAGCTGCACTCAGCTCAGTGCAGACACTCAGGGATCAGGGTGGAAACACTGCTGACATGGCAGTGTCCTCGTGCACACACGCAAGACAGCAGAGAAACATCGGCAGAACACACACAGTAACAGCAGAACACACAGTAATATCAGAACACACACAGTAACAGCAGAACACACACAGTAATATCAGAACACACACAGTATCAGCAGAACACACACAGTAATATCAGAACACACACAGTAATATCAGAACACACACAGTAACATCAGAACACGCACAGTAATATCAGAACACACACAGGAACACACACAGTAACAGCAGAACACAAACAGGAACACACACAGTAACAGCAGAACACACAGTAATATCACAACACACACAGGAACACACACAGTAACAGCAGAACACAAACAGGAACACACACAGTAACAGCAGAAAACACACAGGAACATCAGAACACACAGTAAAAGACAGTTAACAGTGGAACGCACACACTGCAATTTGATATCACTAGGCTGTTTTATTATAATTTTTTTGTTAATTTGGTTTTGTTGTGTTTGTTTTGGTGTCTGCCTCTAAATTCCAACATCAGTCTGGCTGTCCTTGTTTCATTGGCCCTTTTACCAAACTAACACTGTGGAGAAATACAAAATCTGGTCAGTTGTCAGTTTAAAAATTGAAAACATTAATATTATGCACATACATCTGATCCAGCCCCTTGTAAATCCTCACTCTGCGATCCAATTTGCCTTCCTGGAAGGGAGGAAATGTTTTGCAACCCTGTGGACCAGAGGGCCCATGGGTTGCATCCTCACCCAGAGACTCCCTCTTATCAAGTTCAATTACCGAGGATGGAAATCTTCAAAGTGCGACCACCTTTTAGAGCGCCTCCGTTTTTTCTCCGCCCTCCCTCTCTCTTCTTTTACTCCAGAGGACAATTTACTGGAAGCGCTCCCTGAGCCAATGCCCGAGGGGCAGTCTAACAAGGCCCCGATTAGGGCTGGATTTGCAGCTTGCTGAGTTAATGTCAGATTGGCATAAAGAGTCCACGGGGGACCAGTGTGGGTGTCAGCCTGGGACCTGATTTGCGCACCCTCCTCGGCTGTCAGGGCTAATTGTTAGATGGAAGCGAAGAGTGTCCCAAATCCTGGCAGAAAGGGAGAATCAGAGAGGTCTTTAGTCAGAGCTCAAGGTCTCAAGTGTTAATGTCTGTGAGAGAGCTTCTGCTTCAAGGAGAGTGTACTGTAGGTTTCATGTTGTCGAATTGTTCAGGAGCAAACTTCATAAAAAGGAGCAAACCCAGATCTGGACAACTTGGAAACACGCTATATGGATCATTGTCAGTGAT
Organism: Diplodus puntazzo; assembly: GCA_963678695.2. NCBI lineage: Eukaryota > Metazoa > Chordata > Actinopteri > Spariformes > Sparidae > Diplodus > Diplodus puntazzo. The sequence goes on along the minus strand of OZ023174.1, from coordinate 11,575,833 downwards.
TAACTCATTGTCGCCCCCTCCATCACCTCATAGTGCGAAAGTGAAGAAATTCACACTTTACTCATCTTTCATCTGAGAATTCACTACATTTAATCTGGAAATTGTCAATGTTATTGATTGTATTATTGTTTCCTGTTATTTTGTATATTTTAAAGAGAACAAAGCACCTGAAAGTAGTCAAATTAAAACTAGTTAAAGAGACAATTCACCTCTAAATCCAAAATACAGATTTTTTCTCCTTTTACCCGTTATGCTATTTATCCATCTAGATTGTTTCGGTGTGAGTTTCAGAGTGATCAGGTAAAGAGATTTCTGCATTCTGAGAAACTCAACAGCAGTGTCGCGGAGAACAGCCCTTGGTCACCTTAGTTAATGTCAGCTGAGTACATTCCTGCTAAACCACAGATAAGTTCAATCAGAACTTTTCTGTTTGTTGGAACTTTAAGTTTGGTTAGGTCGACTCACTAGGGTTAGAAAAATTCAATATCCCTCGGCGTCTTTCAAATAGTCACTTTTCTTGTTGGCTGTAGAGACGCCACTACCGTCCCCTCAACCTCAGGATGTGAAAAGTCAATTTATAAGCTTAAAATGTAAACCTGATGTGCCACGTTTACAACAAATGTCAACCTTGAACGTATCTGTGGTTTGCAGAAACGTGAACTGCTAATGTTACATCCTGGTTATATTCTCCTCAGCTGATCTGCTGCAATTAGCAAGCTTAGTTAGCTTAGTTGGCTAGCTTCTCGATTACTAGTAGGGTCAGGGCCTGTTTCCTTCTGCGCAGTGGGTGTAGTTTGATAGAAAGAAAATATACTAATTATACTTCATACACTATATACTTACTTATAATAACACTATTAGTAAGGGGAAAAATGTGTGTATGTATTTTTAATATCGAGTTGAACTGCCCCTTTAAGTGTCCCCTTCAAACAGACTTATGCCATGTATTCGGCCCCCTCTCTGTACTTGCAGGAGGAATCTACCTGTTCACTTATTCCGTTGTAGGTTGTTCAGTTGAGTTTTTTTTTTTTTAGTTTGCTTTCGCTGCATCCAACATTTCAGCCTCATACATGCTCCAACATGCGGCATCCCAGCGGCTCAGAGACGATAAGTGCTGAACTAAGAGCAGCGGAAAATCAGCCTGTCCGAACGCGTCTCCGACCGGATCATCTGAGTATCTGACATGTGGCCCCGAGGCCCGAGAGAAACATGATGATGACTTTTTTCACAAGGAGATGTTCAACCTGCACAGGCACTCTCTCTCTCTCTCCTCTCTCTCTCTCTCTCTGACGTTGTTGGTTACATGAGCAGCTGAACGGCATTTTGACCCAAAAAACAAAGTCGAGCTGACACAGGCGTAAATGTGGACGAGGGCAAACAAACAGATGCGAGGGGCCTGTATGCATGTTTGAACATGGGAGCAGCCGTTTGAGGCACATGAGGTATTTCTGCTACATTTATTTTGGTATCATTTAATTTGTTATTTCTTTGCTCTTCTCCCATCAGTCACCTCCTGACCGCTCAGATTTATGTCTATCTGCTGGCAGTGTTAGTTAACACCGGCAATTGGCAAATATATTGATTATTTAGTTTCTAAAATATCAGTCGTGCGAAGTTTTGTAGTCCAATAAACATTTTGGACAGCTTGGATGTCAAAAAATTGCAAACAAAAACAAACAAACAAAAAAAGGTAATAAATGAATTCACTAATCGTTGGAGCTTTAATCGCAAGCATACAGCGGGCACAGATTGGAGGAAAGAAAGAAACACACGAGGGGAGGGAGCACCACAAACAAACAAAAAGTTAGGGATAATTTGTTACAGTCAGGTACATAAAACACCACAGAGAGATCAAAATCCCTTTGACAAGAGGGGCAAACATTCCCACTGTTTTTGAACAGTTGTGATGAAGCTGTTGGACCAGCTGGGGGCGACAAACTCCACAGAGGTGAAGCAGAGCTGGAGGGAGCTGTTCTTTCAGCACCACAGCTTCACACACACACATCATCATCATCATCACCACCATCATCATCATCATCTCTGAGCTAAATGCTGCACACTAATTACACAGGAGTGGGTCATTTTTAACCCCCCAAAAAATAAAGATGTGATGAATAATAGGTTCATGAATTCAAACCACCCTCCTCAACACGAGCCAGCGCCAGACTCCTCGCTGCTGATTGTCATTCACAGAGAATGATAATCAGAGGATGACACGGTGTCTGCCTCTATGCGACCCAAAAAGAATAATGATTATTACATTTAAAAAAAAAAAAAAATCGCTGTTATTTGTGACAAAAAAAAAAAAAAAGTGGAGGGACCGTGGGAGCGAGAGGACTTCGCGAGGGGGAGCGCTGCAACAATTGGATCGGACGATAATGCCAACGCGTGAATGTGAAGCCCGTGTGCACCATCTACCTTACAGAGAGAGAGTGTGAGAGAAAAAAGAGAGAGTCCACCATCGCAACACCCCCTCCTTCCGCCCCCTCCACTCACAGAAACTGAATTAAAAAAAAAAAAAATCTTTAATATCTTTCCAGCAACGAGCCTCCATTGCTGCAGCGCTGAGCACACACACACACACACGCACACACACACGCACGCACACACACACGCACACACACGCATATATATATTTTTATAATATATATATATAGGCTATATAAATATATATATTTATATATATACACACACACTGTGGGCCTTTTAAAAGCGTCAACAGAGAGAAAAGACAGAAAAGAAAGAAAAAGAAAAGAAAGAAAGAAAGAAATTGAGAGCAGCTTCTCTCACACTCATCCTGAGAGAAGAAGAAGAAGAAGAAGAAGAAAGAGGAGGAGGAGGAGGAGGAAGAGGAGGAGGGAGAGCTTGAATGTACTGAATGTATACCGCCGCTGACACTGACATCGTGACAACACCAGCAGCTCTGTCTGTGGATCTGTGCGAGTCCCACATATATATATAATAATTTATATATATACATATATATATATATATTTTATCTTCCTCCTGCAAGCGGCCGAACCTGCATCCGAGCGCGCCAAGCAGAGACAGACGAGGAAGAAGAAGAAGAAGAAGAAGAAGAGGGAGAAGAAGAAGAAGAAGAAGAAGAAGAGGAGGAGGAGGAGGAGGAGGAGGGTGATTGCAACATTCATCAGAATTTATTTTTCTTCCTATTACATGGCGCAAGGGCTGTACAAACGGGACCGTCCTGGGTGTGATACTGCCACGGTGAATTTGGATATTCAAGCAGCAGCAGCGGCAGCAGAGGCAGCGGCGGCGGCGGCGGCGGCGGCAGCATCCTCCTCCATCCCCGGGACAACACGCATCATCCTCGGCCGCGGCGGCGCCCACACCGACTCCTCGTCCTCCTCCCGCCGGCTCTATGTCGAGTGATGGTCGGCTTGCCTTGCTGGATGCTCCCCGCTCTCTCCGGATTGTCGACGACCGAACCTCCTCTGACCGCAGACCCCCATTTTCGGCGGAAACCTTCCCAGAGCTATAGGGCTACATATGGAAACTGGGGATCAGAATTTTAGGAAAAAGGAAAATCTACGCGTTTAATTTTAATTTTTTTTTTCTTTTGGTTTTTAGGTTTTTATCGGTTTTCTTTGTGTGCGTGTTTGTTAAAAAAAAAAGCCTGCTCGATTAATCAGTTTATTTGTTGAGCCTTGATTTCCCTCACTCCGACTTGTAAAAGGGTTGGTTTGTGGTATCATTTTTTTCTTTGAACCCGTTATACTATTGCTTTCAGGACTTGAATCCATCTCTTTTGTTTCCACTAATATGATAGATTCCCCTGCTGTCCTTCGTTTTCCTCCCCACTTTATTATCTCCCTGCTTTTTTCCCAAAACACACGAGAACAATAATATTAATAGCCTAATAATAGTCTTTAGGGTATAGACATACTTCTGAATTCTTACTAGTAAACGCAATGTTATAACCTCTGACTAAAGTAACTGTAACTCACTGTAACAGACATATTGAACTGTTGTACTGTAAGCCTGCCATCACTCCAACACCGCGTTGCCCCCCCACACCACCACCACCACCACCACCACCTCCTCCTACCATCTCTGTGCTCCATTTGAGCTCTTGTTAATTCAGCTCTGTGCTCAGCTGTAACCTTTACAAATCAAGAAACGGGCTCTTTTCGCCTTTTTCCTTTCGCAGGCCTGTAGAGAACAAACCTCAGTTTGCTACGCGTCGCGTCCACGTTAGGCTCGTACGCTGCCGCTGTAGGCTTTAGGACATAAATACTCCTTCACAGCTCAGTGTTGTGATTCACTTTTGCTGCTACACCTGCAGCTGAAGGCCTTCTGAAGGGCTGTCATCCTCTGCACACCTGATTTTTTCCAAAATCTTTCTGGGTGTTCAGAAAGTAAGAACAAACAGAGAGGAGAGACATCACTGCCTCTTCCTCTCTTCCCCCCCACTCTCCAAAAAGCCATCCTCAGTTTTTCTCTTGTTTTGGTCCTCACCCAAACGCAACCATAAGGTTCCTACCGCATCCTCCTCCTCCTTCTTCCCTCTCCTTCCGCTCGAGTATATCCCGTTTTTTCGGTTTGATTTGGTCCCGCAAATTTTCAAATATTTACTTCCTGTACATCAAGAGGAAAGGGGGTCCCCCTTTCATGGAATGCGGAAACATGGGTCTGTTCGACCGCGGAGTCCAGATGCTGCTGACCACGGTGGGAGCCTTCGCGGCCTTCAGCCTCATGACCATCGCGGTCGGCACGGACTACTGGCTGTACTCCCGCGGCGTCTGCAGGAGCAAGTCCATGAGCGAGAACGAGACCAGCAAGAAGAACGAGGAGGTGATGACCCACTCGGGCCTGTGGAGGACGTGCTGCTTGGAAGGTAAGAGCAAAGTCTAACTGCTGCTCAACCAGCTCCCCAAACACACTTTCATTTGTGGGCTTGACAGCTGTCGGTGTCCGGATGTCTAGTTCTTCTCGGCCTTTTCCTTCCATGACACTTGGCTATGTAAGGACACATCTGTTTCTGTTGAAATCTAACTGCATTCATCCACCTAAAATCCAAGAATGACAAGGTTTCCGTTTTGGGACCCCCATCAAGATAAACATGAGGGTTTGCGAGGTTACTGAAAGGACACATTCCAACATTTCTCTAATGTAGAAACATACGATACAGTTTTACTTCATCCTGACCCTAATTAAACGATCAGTTTTAGTTTGAAAAGTCACGTACAGCTTGTGATTTTCAAAGGTTGCGAGGCACAAAAAAACTGACATCATCAAGACTGAGAGTCTCCACTTGAATCCATACATTTGTCTCCTGCATGCAGAGTGACCCCAAAGGAGTTGGGAGATAAGTGTTCAGGGTTGCAAGGTTACTGAACGGACAGAAAAGAGGAAACATCCGAATTGACACTCTTCGTGTCTCTATTGAAATATTGCTTTTTGTTTTTTTGAAGGTTGCGTGGCAAGATAAACTGAGACCATCAAGACTTAAAAACCCTCCACTTAAGTACACACTTATACAGTGCTTTCACCTCCTGCAGGCAGAGCGAGGCAGGTTTCCGTTTTAAGACCCCCCTCAAGGGGTTTGCGAGATAAACACGAGGGTTCACAAGTTTATTTAACTAAGGAAATTCCTGTCTGTCCTTTAAGTTTGCCCCAATTTTGTTTTTATTCCAGCGAAATACTGGACAGTTCCACCTTTTGGATATCTCCAATGAAACAATCTCACAAAGAAAAATCGTCTCTCTGTTGAAGAGATGCATGGATCTTGGATGTACACTTTAATCCAGACTAATATACTGTAGTTCTTCAGGGTGCTCAGCTCCTGCAGGCAGGGTAAAGCAGTTTCTGGTTGCAGCCTGAAGCTGTTGCATAAAAGCCTCCCACACCACTCTGTAACACTAGTCAGACATTAGAGTTTAAATAATGAAATAATAACATTCGGAGCTGTAGTTGGGAAGGAACCTTCGTTGTACGTCAGCCTGATTTATCAGCAAACCAATACCATGGTCTAACCCTAATTAAGGGCCACGGCATTGGTTCTGTCCAGGTAAAGAGGATGTAACACAGGGTCGGCAGTTCAGACAGGGTGTTTATTCTTGAAAGTAGCTTCACGGCAGAAGAGATGAACCTCTGTCAACCACCTTGATGATGACGGGGCTCGTCGTCTAACCTACAACCTGGCTGCGTCCGGCTCTTTCTGAGATGTCGAGCAGCCTCTCGTCCTGAGCGCTGTTTTTTTTTTTTTCAGAGACAACCTCCCGCGTCTGCCCTGTCAGACGGAGGCGGCGCGCTTCCTGTCATGTTCCAGCGGAGGCACTGACTCTAACACTGTGACCTTGTGAGGGCGCGGAGCATTACAAATCTGCTCATCGTCTGAGCCGCAAGACCCTGAAAGGCCGCGGCGTCTGACTTCGTGCTCCTCTGTCTCCTGTGATAAGCAGCTAGACTCTGAGCACCTTCTGTTCAAAGATTAATGCCTGGTTTGAAGTAAGAAGTCCAATTTAAAGACAATGGCGATGTATGAAATGATTTGACTCTGTACAAAGGGTCACTCGTACTGATACAAGCTCACCTCAGATTTCCAGAGCTTCAAAGTGAGTTTAAAGTCACCGTTTTGCTGTATGGCCCAAAACTTCCCTGTATTGGTCCAATATCATTGCTCTCGTGGTGTCATTTGTAGCCAGAACAGGCAGCTGTTTAAACTGAATAAGCTCCAATAAAACAACTGGACCTGCTCGGCACTAGACCGAAACAGAATCGAGCTGCATGGCACACGTGGAGCCAGGCTGCATGTGCAACCGGCCATCGTATGTACTTAATGGATAGAGCAGTGTGACTCCCTGCGCCATGCACTAAAGAGTTGAGAATATTTCAATCTCTTTTAAAAAATCACTGGAAAAGCAGAAAGCGTAGTGCAAGGGAAGAGGGCATGTCAGGCACGTTGTACCATAGGAAAAACAACAGTTTAGCTCCCCCGGTCACGCTTCAGAAACCCCCTTGGATAAGCATGTTTTAGGCAAAGCAGCGTGGTGCACATGTGGAGCCAGGCTGCATCCAGCCTTCATGTGTAATTAATGGATAAGGGAGTGTGACGATGTGTTTCTAGCGATGTGTCTCAATGCAATCACAATAGTGAAGCGTTTAGCAGCTAAATAGGCAAATATTTCCCTCAATAGATGGTAGAGACCAAAAAAGAGCTAAAAGGGAGGGAGACTAAAATACATTGGACGTAAAATCAACTCCCATACGGTCATCATATGAACCTAAAAGGTTCACGACATGCTTCAACTTCCTCCAACTGCTAAAAAAATACTGCAGGTGTAAAGTTTGATTAGGTTTAGACACAAAAACAACAAACGGGAAACCAAACAGTGGCCCCTTGCGTCAAAGTCTGACGTTTTCTTGGAAGGACAGTCTCTCCCCTTTGAGGAGGACTTCAAACCTCAATACTTCTTGATTATTGCACCGTGCCCTTGCCAATATCTGCCTGCCCAGCACCGAGAAGTTGGCACTGGCTGCTCGGTCAGATTTGGAGTCTTGTTTACAGATTCGTTCAATCAATTCTTCGATTTGTTCAAGGAAAGTTCTTGAACGGCTCTTTTGTGTTCAGACGCAGAGTCAGCCGGTGGAGCGGGTCGTCCAGGTGTCGAAGTTACCTTGAGCAAGACTGAACTCCCCCTTAATCGTAATGTGCTCAATCAAGAGCTCTGTGATCGAGGGGAAAAGTGTTCCTACCAAGCAGAGAAAGATACGGAGAGAAGAAGTTGTACCAAAATTAGAATATCACACTGGTACAACTATCAGAAAAGTTTTAGTATTCACCTCGACTGCTGATCACAGCGTTTACACCTCAGCTGCTCAAGTGTCAGAAACAGAAAACTGTGGTTTCACTTTTTACGACTCAAAATGTGAGCGTCTTTGTGCGCTTGTGGAGGCGTCACAAAGAGTTTCAGAGAAACTATCCGTGGTAGATACAAGAGATCACGCCGAATGCTCATGCAGCGCTCCGGCGTATGAACTCTGATGATGACATTAATGTACATAGGATTAATCCCAGCTGGGGTATAATTGTGACAGTGACTGGCCTTTATCCCTGCCAGGCCATTATTTAATTGGCAAACAAAACGGCGCCCGAGTCAAGACGAGATCAGGACATCACACTCTTGGCCCCGGCGTGTGTGTGTGTGTGTATGTTGCTTTTGTACGGGCACAATGAAAAAGCCTCTCCCTTTTGAATCCGAGATCAAAATGGCAGGAAATAAACCCAGATTTGTCATTTGTGATTCATGAATGATCCCCAGCCCAGAAGAGGCGAGGCAGTGAAAAGAAAGGGGGGCCGGTGCATTTACTTACCCAGGGTCAGATTCATTTAAATTCTAATTCAAATGACTTCCTGCGCAGGAAATTGGATCTTAAAAAGCGAGTACATTTAATTATAGGTAGTTTTCCTTTTTTTTTTTTTTAAAACTGAAAATCGTTGACAAAATAGAAAAAGTACAGAGCGGATGCAGCTGGAGAGAGGCAGAGATGAGCGCGCCGCGAAGCCAGCCTTGTTTCAGTGCAGATAATCAGGAGGAGTGATATCAATTTTAACATTTCAGATGTTAATTAGGCTTCAGTTTGCAGCACAGTGCAATTAATTCAAAGTGCCAAGATGACTAGCATTCATCTTTCCCCCCCAGCTCCCTCTTAAATGAAGACTTGCTGGTGATCAGGCAGCGACTGAGGCTGCAAACGGTTGAAGCAGTTGCTCTGTCCTTATCGCAGCAGAGAACACAGACTGTGTGTTTGGCAGCGCTGGGCCCACACATCCTGCTCGCAGAGTGGACACAGGTGGGCGACGGTTTGTGTTTGTATAACCAGCTACAGGAGAGGAGAACCTGTGAAAAAAAGGCAAAATGGGAATACCCACACTGGGTTCTTCAGCACTCTGACCTCTGCTTCACTCGCCGCTTGTGAGAGAAACACCAGCAGAGAATAAAAAAAATAACCTCAGCCCCGGAAGAAGAAAAGGGCTATCTGGCAGAGGAGCGTACGTAGGTTTGGTTTCAGACAAAATGAAGTCAAACACGTACAGTAACTTGCATAATGTATTAGCGATTTCCAAGCCGACCGGACGTATTTTAATGCGTGTTTATCGGCTTAAATTAGGTTGGCAAAATGTACGCGACAATGCTAATTAACAAAGAGCAGAGTGCAAGGCACTTGAGTAGCATCCTCTCATTTTTAGTTGAAGTGTGTTCCACCTGCAGATAGTGTTTCGCTCCCCTTAGCGATTGGATTCAGTTATGACTAAAGGTGGTGTGAGCGAAGACGAATCGCTGATTGTCAAACACAAATGGCGTGGGATACGAGAATAAGAATAAGTTGCATTATGGGTAATGTAGGCATCAGATTTGAAAAAGCAGTCCACTGGTTTAGCATTGCACTCTGATAACACCATGGGATTCATGACGGGCAGTTTATATTCCAGGCTCTTCTTCTTCCTTTTCAAAACCTGGTTCGCTACATTACCCACAATGCCACTGAGTGTCATCACTTATCAGTTGGAGCTACAAAAGGCTTTATACGACTATTTCTTTTCCTAAAGTAGTGCTCCCCAAGACCCGTTGACACACTTAAATCTGTAAAATTTTTCTCTGCTGTTTATACATTTCATATTTTTGAACCAGGGCCCTCATACATGGGTCTAGCAGCTCTTTATAACACGGCAGGGGAGATTCAGAATTCTAGAGCTGTTCTATCAATGATTCAGATACATATTTAATCAACAATTAGCTTGAGTAAATATGAGTATCAGATCAGACTCTGTATTGGCAAGTAGATAATATTAAAGGACTCTGGCAAAAACATCTCCGTTGTAATATGCCTGATATATACATTGTGTCTCTGTGTTATTGCTTTAATGATCACCAGCCAAGTGCAATAGTTATGAAGATGCATTAAAGGTCAAACGGTGCAGTTTGGGATGTATTACTCTCCGGGGTGGGATCACTTGTCCTGAGATCTGATTGGGTCCAATACCTTCAGATGATTATTACTGGAGCTCACGCGGGGAACCAATTCGAACAGGAAGGATTTCATAACTATTCAGCGCGTTAGGGTCCAGTTATGTCATTTCGACAATCACATTAGAGCTGCAACGATTGGTTAAATAATTGACGTGTCGATCAGCAGAACATTAGATAAGAGCTATTTTTCTGGTTCCAGCTTCTCCAGAAGGAGGATTTTCAGCTTTTTCTGTTTGATATCGTCGTAAAATGAACTATTTTTTTTTTTGGACAGTTGGTCAGAGAAAACAAGACATTTGAAGATGTCACCTTGGGCTCTGTAAGGTTGTGACAGACAGTTTGTACTATTTTCTAATAGTCCTAAAGCTTGATCCCTGTATAAATATCTGAAAATATGACATCAATATGTCTCAACATGTCAATTGGATTTCAGGTTTTTATTAGATCTGCATCCGTTTTGCTTCTTGGATCAGTTTTGTAAACTGGTTCAAGTGAAGACAGGATTTTGATGAAGACACAGTAAACGGTTTTGTTTTATTTTATCCACTGCCAAAAGCCAGAAGGCAACTCTTGCTATTTCAATCTTCATAGGAAAAACCTGCACCTTACGTTCCTCCATTGCAGATGTTGGGTATGCGATTCAGACTTGCGTTCTTGAGGCGGTCTTAAACTTTTAGTTATTGGGTTTTCCACAAACACAGATGTGGCTGCAAACAGTGTGGGCGCAGAGAGAGATTCAGCTGCTGAGGCATGATCCGTGCACGCAGTAAACATGTGTGTTGCTGATGAATCGGGCCCTGGAGGCCGCCGCTCCTTCCGTCCTATCTGGGACGACTTTAAGAGCAGTCGCTGCGCCCCCCTGTGCTCCCAGCCAGGTGAAGCGCTCTGCGTTTGCTGCTAATCTGAGGCATTCATCTTCATTACAGCGCCGCCCTCAGGCTCCACAGTGGCGAGGAGGAGAGAGAGTGGGAGAGTCGGGGAGTAGGCGTACGAGAGAAATGGTGGACACCGTGATGAAGGAGGGAGACCATGGTGTCTGATGTTTTGTCTTTTATTACCTACAGACGTGTCTGTTGAGGCTCATAATTCGATGTGCTTGCTCTTTTCTCTTGAAAATCAGAAACTGCAGGGAGTGCCGTGTCATTTCCTTCATGTCCGCTCCGCAGAACTACTTTCGGCATTTATGCTTATACAAGTGTACAGCGATGCTAGCAGCTCTGTGAAGCTGTTTTACACATGGGAACTTTGAGTTAAATGCTAACACTAGCATGCTTACATGGTCACAGTGCTAATACACGGATGTTTTGGAAGCAAGTTCACCATGTTCATCATCTTATTTCAGCCTGTTAGGATGCTAACATAATTGCTAATTAGCACAAAGCGCAAAGTTGAGGCTGACGGGAATGTTTTGGTCATTAACCAAACTAGGATTTCTAACTCATCTTTAACTGATATTCTGGCAATAAGAAGACACTGTTTAGACATATTTTTGTGACAAAGTCAGTAGAAGTAATGACCTCTCAAATGTTCTCTTATTCTCTATGTCAACAAGCTTCTTCGCCTCTTTTTCCTTGTGATTGTAGATTTAAAGTTGCAATTAGAAAGAATTGGAGTTGAAAATGAGCTAAAATTATCCAGAAAATATTTAAAAAAATAAAAGTTTTGATTTGATGACATGAATGTATTATGTTGAAGAGATCTACTGAAGTTGGCATGCTATCATTCTAGCCCAGCCGTCCTGGTCTGTAGCTTCTGTGCTAGCAATGGGACCCCCCCCCCCTTAGCGCTCCAAGCTCTCAGACCAGGCTGCTTACTTCATGGATAACTTAGCTGTCTAATAGCAGCTGCAGTTAGCAATTAGGTATTTTCTTGTGATAAGCTAGCCAGTGCCCAGTTCTTACATGTTGCACCTTTAACTTTTGAGGTGTAGCCATGGCAGAGTGTTCTTTTCACCTGCACCATCAACCACTTTACATGACAGAGATTATTCACAAAAGCGTTCTTCATTTTTCTTAGCTAAAATGGCTTCAGTAAGGCATCCCACAGCTCCCGCCAATCACTACAGATCACAGTTCACACATACTGCTTCATGATTGTATGTATGAGCACGTGGGCGTATCAATGAAGTGTACATACATGCATTTAAAACACACGTAGGCATATGTTGTGTGTTTGCTTTAGTGTACTTAAACATGTTTAAACGGTGTGTGTGTGTGTGTGTGTGTGTGTGTGTGTGTGTACAGCACAGAGGCGTTATGAGAGGCAGGCCTGAGATAAAAGCAGATATCAGAGCAGAGCAGCAAAGAAGAGCGGGATTAGTCTCATAGTCCAATCAGATAAGGATTACCCAGCTGGAGTATGCCCACCCAGGCTAATGTCCTGGCCCTAAAGTGGCATTACACTGTATTATGACACCGATCCACTGTACACCCAGCTGCATGGGCCGGATTACAGTTAGTCACAAGTTGAGAGCAGCGTGGATGGAGAAAAAAAAAATGCATTCAGGGGCCTCGCAGCCACTTGTTGAGGCAGAAAACCGAGCCTCGCCTCCTCCGTCTCCCTCTCAGCTGCTGGTGTAAAGTGACTGAGCTCTACTGCGCTGCACTGTCACTCTGCCCTGCAGCTGGCGATGGATGGGATTCATTTTGCCCTCGCCTGCCTTCCATCGAAGCTCCGCTGAGACTGCAGACAGTCGCTGCCGAACACGACTGTTTTATTGGTCTCCGCCTTGCCCTCTCTATTGCCCACTAAGGCCAAATTACGGGCCAGACATTACCGGATTAGGCTGAGGCCGGAGACAGTGTTAAGAGCAGTGTGTCGCGTTGCTGTCGAGGTCTCCGTTTGTTATAATTCTTCGGTTACAGCGATGTGCATCAACAGACTGTGGTACCCGGGTATCACTGTAGAGTTCATTGATTGTGTTTGAGTGCAGCCTCGGGTCTGTTTAGGTTTGACACCAGTGCTGTTCCGATGTAGTCATAAAAGTAGTATAAACAGTACTGTATTTGCGAATTTGAACTGTTTTTTATGTTATTTTCGTATAATTTTTAATTCTCGGCCTGACCTCCGGGGCATCCATTTTAAATCTGCATCGTAAAACTTCTGCCTAGGAGATGATTGCAGCCCATTCGTAGTAAAAATGTAAGCTTTAAAAACATTTGCGACCAAATAGCTTGGACAGGAACTGCAACAACTTCTTGATTATAGTGGCAAATTTATTAGCTAGTTTGCTAGTTTCTAGCTAGGTCTAGGATTTGCCCATTGTTTGTGATTTCATGTTGTCCAGATGTGGTTACTTAAGAGTGCTGTTAGAGAGTCCGTGGGGGAGGAGGACGGTACGGTTCAGCCAAATGAGAGCATGGAAGGCTGAGGGCGCACTCACACAGCAACTGTCACATTCTGCAAGCTAAAATACTGTTTTATCAAAGTACACCAGTGTATTTGAAGAGAGTGCAGATGTATATAAGAGCCTTAGTACCCCGTTGGTAATTTGCAGAGTGATATAATACAGCCCAACCAGTCAACAGGTCCGCCATCGTCATGAGTTGTGATGTGATGTGCGTTTCGCGCGACGTGATTGGCTGCTAATGCTGTCGAGTAATGTTAGATACGTCATGAGACCAACGTGCAGTAGCCATCAGTGTTATTGACAGAACTCAACCCGAGAAATGTCACATCACCGCGATCCGTTATGTCATTAAACTCTTTCGGAGCGCAGGGGAAAGGTTTGGTGGGCACATGGGGAACAGAGGTGCGGGGTTTGTCAGATCCACGGAAAAGAGCCGGCAAACAGTTTTTTGTAATTAAGGATTTAAAATTCGCTTGTCACTCACGGTGATTAACGGGGGCACAGCGGGCGTGCGGGCAGGCTGCTCCACCAGGAACATCTATAAATGGACAAAGGGGCGCAGATTCAAGAGATTATTTTTACAACATTTTGCTTCTGATGGTTTAAACCATCTTAATATTGGTCGAAGGAAGAAGCAACTACTATGTTACAGTGTCCTTAAAAGGCAGTCTGAATGCACCCATTGTCAGTATTATCTCTGAACATGTGGATCATCACACACCACGGCACGGTCCAGTTAAATACAACAACAAAACCCTTCTATCCTGAATTATTTGGAGATTTAAAGAAAACACTCAGAGTGCAAGGAAAGGCACCGTTATGGTTCCTCCTCTTGTCTATTAATAGTCATGCCTTGGTTTGTCCGTCCCGACCAAGTCTGTGAGACGAGATGGACAGTAGACGGGCGTGATGGCGTGGTAATTGGTTTAGTGTATGATTAATGGCTCAGATGGGTATGGTCGATGGGAGAGAGGCTGTAAACTTCAGTGGGACTCTCCCATAAATGTTGTCACCCGCTCGGCTTGAGGACCCCTCCACCCCCCCAGCCTCGCCTATAAATTAAGAAATAAATATATAAAAGAACAAGCATTAAAGACGGGGCATGCGTCAAAGGAGGAGCAGCGGTTCAGTTACTACATAACAATTATCCCCTCTGACCCCCCAGCGCAGCAGCATCACTGTGCGTCTGTGTGAGTGTGTGTGGCTCTCGCCTTGATTTACACGTGTTATTTTTAGCTGCAGTCGGTCCTGTTGGGTGGGGTCTATCTTTATCCCACATGACCACAGAACAAATCAATACCAAACATACCCCGGGCCAGACTCTGTGTAAGCACACTGTGTGGCACCAGACCATGATAGGTGAGCGCTGCTGCTGACTGCCTGGTGGCAGCACGAGCATTCCCATGTCAACTTTAACATATTTCTATCAAAGTAAGTGCGCTGTGTACTGTATGTACTGTATGTAGCCACGTTTTGTCAAATTGTTTGGACCATAAAAATGATAAAGGTGGACAGAGAGGACAGGAATATGGCTGCAGAGTGGTTTGAAAATTTTTTTTTCTTAATATTCAAGTAGCAAACTACAAATGTGTCAAAACTGCTTTCTGTGCTAATTTGAAGCTATAACCAGCAGTTGGTTATCTCAGCCTAGCATCAAGAGTGGCAACAGCTAGCTTTTTAAGAAGTCCACCAAACCAGCATCTCCAAAACTCACTAATAAGCACACAAATCTTATCTATTTTGTAAAAAAAAAAAAAATAGTGGTTGTAAGAATGGTGACATATGTGAACACTCCCCAGCTTTCCAGCTGATGCTTTTCCACATCATATATGATCATTAACTAGATCAATTTAACTTGGAGTAAAACTCAGACAGAACACAGAATATGAAAACACCTTGCTTTCTATTTTTTCACTGTTTTCTGAGATTTTATCGACACAATCATGGATTGAATTATTAAGTGAGGAAAATAATCTTGAGGATCAATCAATGAATGATGGACTACATCAGCTGATCATGCCTCTCAAACCACTGCAGGTGGTTCAAAGGTCAGAGGTCAAGAGCAGAAGTGTAACCCAGCGTAGTCAGACTCCACAAACATTTGCCCTCAGCCGCTGTTTATTAAACAAACGTTGTTCCCTCGAAAATGTATAGTTTCCACGTTAAAGTGGTTTGAATACCCACTCGATTTTCACTGAGATTACACTCTGATTACATAGAATTGATCCTCTTACAATGAAAGTGTAATTACCAGCGGGCCAATCTCTGATTCCATCACAGCAGAGCTCCTTTTCTGTTCCACTTCAGTGGCTGTATCCTTAAGCTGTGGAAACATCCCAAAGAGACCCTGTAGTAAATGATAATTAACTGCAGATACAATCCATTCATTTTAAGGAGGTGCGATTCACTCCTTTTTTCTTTCTTTTTTTTTCCTGCAATGGCACAGAGAAAGTACGACAATCTGCCTTTTGATTAATTGGCGGTGTCCGCGGTGCAGTTCATTTGCAATCTATTATGCCGTATTTGCTTTGTGTCAGAACGCAGCCCAAACACACTGCATCATCTCCGAGAGGGGTTGGGGGAGGAACGGGAGTGGAGTTAGGGTCTGTTTGGTGGCTTTACACCAACTGGATGTACGACTGCCAGCTGATAATGATGCTTATAATGATAATAATAATATGTCTCTTCTTAAAGGGTCACAAAAATATAATATCACACATTCCGGTGCAGCTTTGTTAGGGAATAATTCTTCTCTAGAGGGACTTTAAAGTAAACCATTGACGTTAAAGAACTGTGATTCTGTTAAGACATGCTGCTGTTGCATTTATTAGGTTTTTTTGATGTGTGATGTATTACTATTTGTTAACTTTTATTTCAGCTCCGCTTCTCATACGTCCTTTCTCTGCCTTTCTCTGATTGATATTTCTATAAATTTAACATCTGACGGTCCGTAACTGGTGACACTTTTCACTATTTTGTGACACTTTATGTACAAAAAAAATGAATTAACTTCTCATCAAAATAATCATTAGTTGTGGACCGAAGAAAAATGATTACATCTTGTCACTGTCACACAAATATCAGGGTGTTTCCAAGCGAAATCACTGAATTAAAAAAAAAAAAAATGTTGTTGCAGATCTGAAGATTTGAAGCAGATGATTTCACTCTTTCTCAGCTTCTGGGATATAAATATTTTCTTGATTTCTCTGTCTTCCATGATATCATGATATCATATACTACTTTGGGGTGTTTAGACTTCTAGTAAGACAAAAGACGACAGCTGAGGACGTCACCTTTGCAATCGGACATCATAGAGATTACGACAGTGATCAATAGTGAAACTAAACATAAACTAAAAAGGCCAGAGAAATGGATGAAGATAGATTAAATGTGATTTGAGTGAAGTGACCCTTTAACATGTGATTATGACTGTAAAAACATAAAATAAATGAAATGAACTTCTTCTAATAAACCAACAAACAGCTGGGAAAAGACGACAGAGATGTTGCCGTCTCTGCGAAGCCCTCTTAGCACCTAGTGGGAGAGCAAGAGTCTCAGGTCTGGGATCTAGGAAGGAGGGGGAGGGGGGTGCTGAGGGGTTTCTGTGGCTGAGCTGTGGGTCGCCGCCCCGGGGCCGGGTGGAGGACAGAGGAGGACGACTGGAGGTAGCGCCAGCAGGGCAGAGTCTGAGCATGACAGATGGAGAAGTGAACACGGGGCAGATATGGAGGGCAAAGGAGGATGGAGGCAGAGAGCATGAAGCTCTCCTACAGTAACGTTAAACAGCCGGTCTGAGAGGATGAAGGTGATCCGGTCCAGATGGCTCAGGCTGGTGCAGGTGTGTGTCTGTGCTTAAAGTGAATTTAGATATCAGATGTCTTTGGTATTTGACGTCCAGTTTGATTGATTTGTTTCCCGTGCTACAACGCAAAGACACCAGACGGTGTTGTAATTTCAGACGGACAGTTGAGCTGGCGGGATTGATTTTGATTTGTAACAGGTTGTTTTCTTCTTGCCCTCACCTGTGGCCTGTTTATCACCATTGATTATTCCGTTGATTATTTTCTCGATTCTCCTTTAGTGAGCGAAGAGGCCGTCCCGTCTGCTCATGAACACACAGGGAGCAGGATCCTCCTGTTCGCCGCGTTGATGCTGGCGTTGATACCGCTGCACGTTCACGGCGGCGTAGAGAGGAGGGAGGGGGATGCTAGCTGCAAAACTCACAGAGAGTCAGCTAAAACGGCGGAAACGCTGACGCCAGACTTAATCAATAACCACCTTTTTCAGAAAACCAACCAGAGAAAGAGTCTGCAAATGCTAGCATTTCTTAGTTTAGTGTTAGCATGCTAGCGTATGCTGATTATTACAAACATAAAGTACAGCTGAGGCATGTCATTAACTATACAGGTAGTTGGAAGTCAACAGATCATCAACGTGTTAAGTTCTTCCTGAAGGAAACATAAATGTGTCTGTGCAAAATGTTTTTGAAGTAGGTTTGGTGTCATCAGATGCATAGCACGTCCTCCGGCAGCCATATTGATGGCGAAGCCCTCGAGGCACCGAACTGGCCTTTGCGACCGCCCTGTCTGTCTCCGAGGACGTCGGATCTGCCTGTCAGATGGTCATGTTTACTGCACTCCAGAGTGACTATTTACTGCAGTCGACAGGCCTGGCAGACCCCACTGTCACAGCAAATGGTGCTGCTGGGAAAACAAACAGTTGTAATGAGATCGTATCTGTCAAATGAGAACGAAACCGCTTCGATTCAAAGCGGCTTAAAGATGGGGAAGAGTTCGCTGACGTTTGACAGTTCAGATCGCGCAACACAGAATGATTTTTTTTTTTTATTTCGGCGACTGTTGAATGTGACCCAACTTTAATTGATTCAGACGCTGTTTGTTCTATCACTCACATGTCTAAGCCGGAGCAGCTTGATGGAGTGAGTTGGGCGTTTAACCTGAAGGATGATGATTTAATAGGCCTCCTACAGGAAATGATGTAAACCTGGTGTCTGGGAAAGGTTGACACTCGATTATTCATGTCTGCGGAGGTACGCACCGCGACTCTAACGTTTAGACAAAGCGTCGGCCAAACTGCTGACGACGCTGCTGATTTTTCGCCAGGATAAAAAGACAATGCCGCGCTAATCTGCGGATCGGAGCGAATCAGGGAATTTGTCAAAATGAAGTGGCCGGCCGTTATCATCGCTACATCCTGATGTAGGCGAGGATAAGGTGTTGCTAAGTCCACTGAGGAGGATGATGTAATTTCCAGTAGAGCATGCTGCCTCTCTCCTCCCCCTCTCTTCTGTCCTATGTGTGTGTGTGTGTGTGTGTGTGTGTGTGTGTGTGTGTACAGGCATGTGTGTGAGCACTCACCTTCATGTCTGTGTGTTTCTGTGAGCAGTAAGGAACAGGATGAATTTTTAATGAGGAGCAGCGTGGCTTCCCTTTGCTCCCTCAGATCACTTTCCAGGACAGGGAGTCTCTCATGATCATGGCAGCATGCACACAGGCAGCTCGGGGTGAGAAGTAGCCGCACACGCACACACACACACACACACGCACACACACACACATGTGCACGTATTACATTTTTTTCACCTGGAAATGACTGCAGATGTCACACAGATGTGGAGCGCACTTGTGTTTTTTTCCTTCCTCTCAGCAGTGAGTGTGTCGTTGTGTGCGTGTGTGTGTGTGTGTGTGTGTGTGTGTGTTTAATTTGTCATGCAGTGACATCACCACGGCAAGGGCCTACGCTGTGCCGGTCTTTAGGATGACTGCATGAACAAGATGTGAAAATGAATCTTTTATTTACCCACAGTGTTCCTCATACCGCTCGCTCCGGGGCAGCTCAGCCACAAAGTCAGAACACGACTAGTATTCAGGGCCGCGTGTCTGGGAACTGAGGGAAAATAAACTGAATATAAGAGCCCACAGCTCTTCCCCCGATCCACATGTCTGCATTGATCACCGAACAAAATCTAATCGTCTATGCCCTCGCTGGCGCCACGCCAATTAAGTATTAGACAGCAGAAGGGTGAGAATTACCAGAGCAGTCTGATTAGATTATTCTGAAATGAGCTCAGACTGTGATATGCAGGTTCTATGTTGCAGGCATGTGGACACTGTGTCCTTCACATTGATTAACATGTTACTGCAGTAACAGGGATTGATCATACATATGTATGAGGTCGGGCGCTCTTTGAGATCTTTCAAAATGTAATATAACGATCGCTAACATAACCCTTTCATTCGTTATTCTGCCGACTGTTTTTAGAAAGCAGTGTTTAACAGTCGGTGTTTATTTAAACAGCCAAGATTATCTCCCTGAAAAAGGTTCAGTGTACACTTCCTGAAATTAGTCGTTAAATCAGAGAATAAGTAAACAGGATCACGCAACGGATTCACTTTCAGAGCTTTACAGTTTTCAATACTGAGCACTGCAAGAATAAGTTAAACATCTCCTGGAAAGCACGTCTCACAGTCGTGATATTGGACATGCTAGCGTACTAGCATATCTTACGTGTTCATTTCAATGTTAAGTTACACCTGTGCAGTGCCTGCTGTGACAAGGCAAAGTGTCGCAAAAAGGCCAGTTCGTTTTTTTTTTCTCTTGTTTGTGATGCAAAAAGACAAGCAAGCGATTTGGCGTTCTGAGACATGTAACCGTGAACTCTGCTAATCGAGTTGTTACAGCTCAAGCGTTAGCAAACAGCCGCCTACCTACACATTGAGCCGAGACAGAGAAATATGCGAATCTGTTTGTAGTCTTGTTTCAGAGCACCTGAGTGTTGCAAGTCAAATATTCACATCTCCTTTTTGCTCTGGTTTGGTCTCTACCCAATGCCGAGAAGATTGCCTGGCCCTTTGGTCGCTTCCTGTTACCAGTCGTCTCCTATTTTAGTGACTGCACTCGGCTTCATTTTGTCTTACTTCAACCGCAGTCACGTCATATCGTTCAGAATGTAATTACAAGAAGTCGGACTTAACGCTTCTGGCAGTTACATCTAAATAAAATGTAATGTTAACGCTAATCACTCATTCTGTTTACAGTTTGTCGTTGAAATTGCATAAATGCAGCACTGTCTTGTCTAAACCTGTTTTAGGAGTCAATGAGAATTTATGTGATAACAATAATGAACAAAAATCAAAACGTGGAGCTAAAGCAGCCAAAGGTTTACCGAATTGTGCTGATTCCCAGCGGGCCTAGCAGCACTCGCAACCCATTTGATTCCATGTTAACACCAACAGTATTTGTGGTCATAGCAAGAGCGACGCAGGTTCAACTAATACATTAATGATAAGCTGTTTTTCCAGATAAGTGCCCATGTTAGTCACACCGCCTTGCACAATAATACCAGGGTGGGGGAGGTGGCTCGGCTGAATGAAATGCAGTTTTTATTTAGGACCCAAAAACTTTAAAAAAAGGAAGTCGTTATCCATTCAACCCTCATGCTGATGGAAAGGCGGGTAAAGTTTATGGGGCATTTATGGAGCTTCAAGGAAAAACGGTGTTGCAGCATTCTCAAAAGCAAAACACACACAAAAAAAAATGGCTCCGGTTAGCGTAATCAAAGCTCCCAGATCGGAAAATTGGTTTGAAAAGACATTATTTACACATTTAGCTCAGCAGCTACAGTGAAGAGTTTGGTTTAAAGATGGGTATAAATGATGTCTTTTATTGAATCAACTCGGGATCTCGGGGCTTGCAGGGACATGCAGGACAAGCTGTATTTCGCCATCTAATTCAGTTGTTTAGTAGAACGATGCAACGCCGTTTTGCGGTGAAGCTCCGGAGATATTCTATGGTCTGCGAATCTACACCCGACTTTCCATCAACAAGAGGGTGAGTAGATAATGACACCTGTGGTTTGCATGCGGGGGGGGAATCATCCACTGTTCTCAAATCAGAGTTTAAGGACAACTTTTCCACAGGCATCAACACATAATCACACTCGATTCGAACATTCCACAATGTTATTTTCAGTGTCGTCTTTCGGAGCACGCTCTTCTCACACTAACAATTTTTTTTCTAATTTTAGCTGAAATTGATCAATTTGCGGGTCTACCATGATAGACGTTGCTGGGACGAGCACTCAGACTGTCTGTGTGTTTTGTGGATTTTCCGCCTTTCATTGTACAGTGCAGGTTTGATGAAACACTGTAGCTGTCAGAACGCGCCGCTCTATGGATCCTTTCAATAGATTTTTTTTCAGCACACACAGTCCACGGTTGAAGAAGAACTGGTCATTATCTTGTACTTACATTGTCGGCTCTAATGTGACTGTTGGTACTCTGGCTTTTGTAAAAAAAAAAAAAAAGCGAAGCAAACAGCAAACAGACCTTGTTGATCAACCCTCTTCATCTGGAGGGATTTTTTTTTCTCATCCCCGCTACATTTCCCCTGTTTACGCCCCTTCGATTCACCCGTCACGTTGCGTATTTATTTTATTTCACCGACTACGGCCGCCTCTTGCGCGTGTTGCCCTTGAGAGGTCACCCAACAAAATGGACATTTTGCTGATCGCCGTGCATGTTTCACTTTCGCTCATTAACTGCAACAGAGTCGGACGAGCTCTCTCTGTCTCTCTCTCTCTCTCTCTCTGCGAGCGAATGCGATTCTCAAAGCGGGAAAAAATGTAGGTCACACTCTTCTTCCGAACGTCATCTCTCAAAAATGTGCTTGTAGTACGCAGAGAGACAGTAATTAAAACGATTAACCCAATAGAATTAAGTGCCGATCACATGGCTCCTCATCTCCTCTAACCAGGCCTCGCTTTCCCCCCTTTTTTATTTATTTATTTTATTCCAGAGGCCATAATGTAAAATTTCATCTAGCAGCTACGTGGGGTTTTAACTGAAGAGAAAGACACAGGGAAGGATGGGAGGAGGAATCAAAAGAGGCAGTGAAGAATTGGCGGGGAGGAAAACTGTGTTCAAGAGGACGTTTGTCTTATATCAGAGGAGGGGGGGAGGTGTGTGTGTGGGGGGGGAGGGGGGAGGTGTGTTGAGAGCACACACTCTCACACACGGGCCACATGCACCCCCAGCAGCAGCAGCAGCAGCAGCGGCATTTACATAGACGTAATGAAAAGGGGAAACGGATGAACACAGGCCTCCATCCATCTAGCCATCTTGCCTGCCCTCCCTCGCCACCGTCCCCTTAAACTCCCCCCTTTTCTTTTTTTCTCCTCCTCCTCCTCCCAGCATGCCGCGCTGCTCGCCGCTGCAGCAGGGCAAGAGATGACATGTGGACACTCAGTGAATTGCCAATCGCCACCGAGAGAGAGAGAGAGGGAGAGAGGGAGAGAGGGGAGGTGGTTTGACGCATCCAGACTGCAACCATTGGCTTTTTTTTTTTTTTTTCCTACATTAAAGATTAGAAAAAAAGAACTGCAGAGAAGCACTACACTGAATACTGGATGTATCTCCCCCCCACCCCTCTCTCCTCTCTCCAAGTCTCTCCCTCCTCACCCCCTTTTGCTTCTCTGACCCTCTCTCACGCTACCTCAACCCTCTCCCTCCCTCTCCCCTCTCACATACTTTCAGCTCAGGAAGAGAAATCAATAGCCACAAATTAATCATTCTGCCTTGGGCAGTCCAAAGGAGGAGGAGGAGGAGGAGGAGGTGGTGGTGGTGGGGGGGAGGAGTGGGGGCGCCAGAGAGCGGGTGTGCGTTTAGAGAGCTACAGGAAGGTATTAGGAGCGATTTCTCGAGACGTTCAGAATTTAGGGGTTTTGGGACCACACACACACACACACACACACACCTCGACAGTAAGAAGCGAGTGCGAGCGAAACGCTGCAATAGGTGTGTTGAGGCTGAAGCAACACGGCGGCGAGCTTTGGAGTTTGGAGGGCGTTGAAGGGACAACTGGAGCTGCAGGAGGAGAGTTGCCACCGTGAAAGTTCACTTTGGGGGAAAACACATTTAAGGTTGCGCGTCGACCGGCGTGCTCGACAAGCGATACAAATGTAGCATTGCTGATGTGAATATTAAGGAGCGGAGAGCATGAGCACAGCGAAGTGCGGCATGACTTTCACGCCGGTCGTCAGAGCAGCGTTGCGGTGGTACACTGGTTTCAAGGTGCACCGTGGAGTGACACCTGAAGGTTATCATACCGTGTACTTTTTCTTATCTAAGGTATTGAATTCTGCCATATAAGTTTTATTAAAATATTTTAATTTCTATCAAGTTGCATGTCTGTCAAGAACATTAAAAAAAGTTCATTGTCATTCCTTAACAGTTATTTTAACTCATAATATTTAGTCACAATGTTTGGTCGCACCTGACATATCGTCATGGCGAACGCGGCAGCCTGACGCAGCAAAACAAAGGTTCAAGGTTTGGATAGAAGACTGGACAATGAAGTGCAGTTAACTCCATGCTTCATGCATAGAAAATATATAAACACATACTCAAACATTTAAGTTAAGATAGAATAAAACTAACTATAACACTGTAAGATACAACTAAATGCATGGAAGTAGCACTAAAGAAAGAAAGAAAATGAAAACCTAAATTATATGTAATACATACACACAACTTTGTACAATATCAGTTTAATACGAAAGTAGTGTTAGCGGAGGGCAGTTTGAAGGTAATGGGATGGAAATGTGCGAATAATGACCGACGTAACAGAATAGTCCCATCTAAAATTCACCGGTCCAGCATAAAACATTTATAATTTTACCGCCTCACATTCACTCTTAAACACATTATTTCTCAAGAACAGAACGTAGCAGACTGCACTTCTTCATATATTTCAGATATAAGATCATAAAAGACTTGTCTCATAATCGTCAGCGAGGACGTCTCACTCAGGTTGTGGCTGTGAGGCCCCGTGCTAACGCTCCTGCTGCTCTCGTGTATGCTGAGTCTTACCACTCTTTAATTTCTTGGGTAGTATGTCCCCAAATCAAACATCATTAACTCGATGTTGATCGAGCCGGGTTTGCTCCGAACTACTCCAGGTGAGCGATCAAATATCCCTCGCTGCGCTCACACCCACTTTAGCAGCAGAGGTAGTCTAATGGCACAAAGCTTGTATCACCAAAGACAAATGAATTTGACGCCTCAAAGTCATATTTCTTCCATAAACTGTATGATACATGCTGCTGTGTGACGGTGTCGCTCTGGCATGTTGGTGTGGAGGATGCGTACAACACAGATTTGAGGAGTAAGTCTTGTCTTTTCTTACGACAACCTGTAAAAGAAGACTTTCTCAGGCACGGCGCAGATCCCTCAGCAGTCGCTGTTCATTTCTGTTTTTCCAAAAGCCCTTCCGTTTTATGACAGCGCATTTGGTTATATTTTAAAATAAGAGGTTGGGACTTCATAAAACAAAAGTGAATAACTCTGCATTTTTAGTGTTCAGATATATTATACCGCCTCAGACAATTCAATTTGTAGTCCCGGGCATGAAGCAGCTGTCTCGCAGTGCTGGAGTTTGTCTCTCCTGCTGATGTGCGATGCCGGGATGAGCTACTGTATTGCACCTCAGAGAACTCGCAGTAATTGGCAGCGATGGGAAAGGTGACTTTGACAGTGTGAGCACGCATTTTTCTGATTCACAACCGTTATCTCTGCTTTTAAAATTGAGCTCGGCTTTGGTGGAAAAGCTCAAATACCCTTCAGATGAGTCCACAAAGTCAGGCGCGCCGTTTCGCTGTCGACGGAGCACGTTTTGATGACATCAGACTCTTCGGCTTGGAGAGAGAGAGAGAGAGAGAGGTTCACGATCACATATATCGATCAGCCTGTCCGAAGGCCTAGGAATCATGGGAATTTGTAAACTGAGTAATGTTTGCGCTTGAGAGACATCCAATAGTATCCAAGACGGCACAAGATTTGTAATGTGGCCATGAGATATTGTGTTTACAGTAAAGCAGCATTAGTCACTCTCGCAGGCTTATTTCGCCCCCCCGAGCTGCCCTAACCCCTGCCATCATATTCATCACCACCCGAACATAACGGCGTTTACCTCACCTCACCTTTATTGGAAATTGCTGCTCTGGGTTTGGCTTTTATGCTGCTCTGAGCGCGTTTGTCTTTGTGCTAAGACTTTGTTATCTCTCCCCAATAACCTTATCTATGAAGCTGCTCAAGTGTTGCTGAGGTCTGCAGTTTTCAGGAACAGGAGGACGCTGATGGAATTATTCAAACTGAGTGAAACCTCTGTTTGAATGGTTACGGGAGCGTGAGCAGATACATGACTCACGTACACGCCGCTAAAATCGTCGTTTGTGGTGATGTGAGTAGCTCATTTAGAAAACGATACATTCTTTTTTTGAAAATCTACATATTGAGATCACTATTGCATTACTTTACTTTATATTAAGTGTGGTGATTGAGAGTGCATAAAAAGCTAACATTATAGACACAAAAAATAGCACTGAAATGGTAAGCTAAAAGTAACCGTCTATAGCAACAGCTTGAATAGTTAGCTAAAAATATTATTATGAGTAAACAGTCAAATATATAGCTAAAAGCAGCCTAGACTATAGTGACACAGTTGAAAGGGTAAGCTCAACGAAGCGTTGTCAAAACAGTTAAAACTAGTCTGAGTGGATAAAAAGTAGTAGCCTAATATACAAACAGCTAGAAAAGAAACCTAGAAGAATAGCAACAGTTAGAATAATTAGCTAAATGGCTAAAATAGCTAAAAGTAGCCCAGTGTAAACATTAGCATATAAACTGTCAAAATAATTGACTAAGCTAAAAAATTATACATGGTTTGAATAGCTAAAATATATTTTTTTAAATGGTGGAACTAGCTTAAAATAACCAACCAAAAAACAATTAGAAAAATTAGCTAAAAATATCATTATGATTGAACAGTTAAGCTAAAGGTAGCCTAGGCCATAATGACACAGATAAAAGAGCTAGCTAAACAATGGCTTAGTGGATCAAAAGTTAGCTAAAAGTAGCCTTGTATATAAACAGTGAAAATAATTAGCAAAAAGTAGAAGATGAATGGTTAAAATAGCTAGAAGTAGCCTAGTGTAGGCCTATAAACAGTCAGCTAACTGCTAGCTAGCTCAGTAATGAGTAGGTCCAAACAGTTAAATATTTGCGAGTTGGACAAATGGTTGAAATTGTAGACAGTGCATTTGTATGAGAACATTATCCTAACAACATCCACTTTTAGGTAACTGAAACAGTTAAATAACAAGCAAGGTTTATAACTTTCAATGCAGGGACCCACATGGTTTGTTGCATATTTGTTTGATGGTTCAGGTTATTTCAGTTAAGATCTGTTCTTGCCTGCATGCTGATGTAGTTCTACCAAGAAGAGGAGAAGATTTGGTGATTTGGGTCTCAAATGCAAAAAAGAAAAAACAGAAAACGCCTCGCAAGGTTTCGGTGCACAAAAAGCCGTCTAAAAATTCCCACAACTAGAAGAAGAACTCTACCTAGGCCTTTGTTAAAAAAAAAGGAAGTATGTTCCCCATCTGCCAGTTCTCACTCCACTCAAAACAACAAGTACTTTGTTTGCCTGAGGAAAGGCCTCTCTCTCTCTCACACACACAGTAATACAGGCACAGTGGTGGTGGGTGTGATCTTTTATCAGACGCTTTTCAGAGGAGAAAAAAACAAAAAAAGAAGATGAGGGCATTGTACAAAAAGAGAGGAGAGCGAGGGTGTTCAGATTAATATCATATGCTGGGAGGAGAGCCATGTCAGGGACCAGGCTGAAGCAGAGAGGCAGGAGACGCAATGGAAAACCTTTTTACGAGGCGGTCTTTAGTGAGAAGAGCATTGAATTATCATTCACTTATCGTCAGCTTAGCTTAGCATAATGGCTGGAAATAGAGGGGAACAGCTAGCCTGGCTTTGTCCAGAGGTAATACAATGTGCTACCCATCACCTCTAAATCTCACAAATCAAGTTGCTCACAGACGTACCGGAAGTCAGGTCCGTCAGTCAGTCAGCTGAGGACCTTTGGACACTGCAGTAAATACTGAGGAAATGCTCATTTCAGTCAGTGTGTTTTTTTTCCAGGCACTGAAGGCCTTCCTGAACTTGTTGTGACTAACAGATTTGTGTACTTCCAACCATGAGCCCATAAAAGGACAGAGATCTCATTCTTGATCTTTAAAAAAAATCTTGCGTAAGACCACGGATCACGCCGTCCCCATCGGTCCATCCATCTCTCGAGGAGTTGGCAGCGAGCGGCCGGCCCCACACTTGGAGGATGCAGTGTAAGTGAGCCATTTCCGGATGACGATGACTTATCGCTCCATGTGTTATTAGCGAGAGATGGAACACAAAACATCCTGTTTTCAGTGCAAAGAAAGACTGACATATGAACATGGGAGTGAATCATAATCACTGTAAATGTAGCCAACTGTAAAAAGTATCTCTCACTCCCCCTCTCAGAGAAATAGGATTCTTGCTCTAACATCCAGGCTGGATGGATGGATTGAGGCTCGGATGAGCTCCAGAACATTTGCCAGCCCTTGTTGTCTCTTCTAAACACGAGAGGACCTTTTTTTTTGCTGCTGTATGTTAATTTTTATTTCTTTTAAATAGATGTAGAGCTGTGTTATCCAACTGTAACGTCACCATTGGGACAATATCAACAGCAGCCACAGACTGTCATAACTTTGAGTGGTGTATATCAGGTGGAATGACTTGGCCCTGGATGTTCTGTAGCTATAACCGGATACTCTGCTGGTTCCACTGTTGGCAGAGGCCGGGCTGAACATTATGTACCTTGGGAATGTATCCGAGTACAACTCTACCATATCACCGCTGTGTTTGTTTACAGGTAAAGTTCCCATTAAGTCAAAACTGCTGTTGTGAACCCAACAATGGCAAAAGGTGATGGTATTTTAGAGTTTGTAACTTCCTGGAATGTCATTAGAAATTGTTGATGACTCATCCTGCACTCGGGGGCGTGTGTTCATTTGTCGTCTGATAAGCGCATTCTTTGTTTTATGATGTTGCCCCGGATGTGTAAAAAGGGGAACCTCACCAGAGGAGCGTTTCGTTCAAAAGTGTGGTTGTACCTCACCAAAGTCACTATAGAGGGAGAACGCTCACAACAGGTATCTCGCTTAAATATTTATCTACCGTCTAAACTCTTGACCTAGTAGTTGAGATTGTGCCAGAAATCCCCACTCTGCTTCTAAAGAAAGAAGTTCAGATGTGTTTTTTTCTGTTACTTTAAGAAGGATAAATCCCCAACTAGCTGTCAGTGTTACACCATATTCTGTGACCCATCACATTCTGTGATGTGTAGTCACTAGTACGGTTTTTAGTATTTAAATGCTTATTAAAAAGAAATAATACTTTGTTACAAGTAAGCTTTAAAAGTCCCGCATTGATGATGTTAAAGGAAACCTATTATGCCTTTTCATTTTTTTCCTTTCCTTCGGTGTTTTATGTTGGTTCTTGTGCATGTAAAAGATCTTGAAAGTTAAAAGTCCGCACCAACAGAAGCTCCTTTCTCCCACAGAAAACACTGCACTGAAATGCCTCACCAGTAGTCCCGCCTTTAATTCTGTGACTTATATTACGTTACCGAGTCGCATGTTTGCGGCTAGTTAGGCACATGTGAATTTATTTAGCACAGCTGCTCAGTTGTTGTTAGCGGTGCTTGCTCAGTCATGTGTGAGCCGACCAATCAGAGGAGATTGGGTTTTCGGGAGGCGGGCCTTAAAGAGACAGGAGCTTAAACAAAGTGTTTCAAACAGAGGATGAAAACAGAGCTGCAGCAGAGTGTAGGGCATTGTTTTTTGAGTACATTTTGTATATGAAAATCTTACTCTGTAAAGTGACTAATAACTAAAACATTTGGATGAATTATAGTGAAGTAAAAAGGTACAATATTTCACTCAGTTGTAGTGATGTAGCAGTAGCGTCACCTAGCAACGTCATATCCATCGTAGTAAAAGTGAATCGTGATGACAGTTATGTAATAAAGGACCAACATCAGCCTGATGTTGGTGATTTAACCTTATCACAGTACAGGTCCACAGTACATTTGCGATCATGTAAAAACAACACAACACACAGAACAAAGCAGAGCGATAGATTTTCTTGATAAATACTCCCCAGCTGAAGAGAAACCTGTGTGCATATGCTGGTTTTCAAACCAGTGTGATGTGTCTGTATGAGATGGCGAAGGGAAGAGTAGGCGGGTGGCTGAACACACAGCATATTTGGTTAGAGAGGGTGTGTGCGTGTGTGTGTGAGTGCGTGTTGCTGAGTGCAGTGCTGAAGTGCATTCAACAGGCTGGGAGGGCGATCAGGACCCCCAACACCCTTCGAACAGGAGGGTGAGTCAGCCGCTCCGCAGACCTTCACTCAGAACACAGTTGACATAACGTCTTGTGTTTGTGCGGCAGGTTCTCCTTAGATTTCAGCATATTTTAGTACAGTACAAAAAGAAAACAGAGATCAATTTGCTCCTCTCGCTAATCACACATTTTCACACAATCTGATTTCCTGCAGAGTAGTTTTGAATCGAGCAACGTCGTCAGCCGCAGGAAGAACAGCAGCTCTCACTGGTGGAACTAAAGATCTGTGGCTCAAACCAGACGATTTAAGAGGACTTCCGTTCATTCAAATTTATCGAAGAAATGTCTTTGATTTGTGTTTTTATACAAGGTATTTTTAAAAAAGTCATGTCTGGCAGCAATGTCAACATACTGATCGACCTGATTACCCAACATGCTCTCTGCTCTCTGTTTTTGAATCCTTTGACTCTTTTTCCCCATTTACATTTACATTAAATCTTAATTGACAACTTATTCAAAGTGATTACGCTGTGTGAACGAGTGGACGGTTCAGCGTCGTGCTCAAGGACACTTTGACAGGGTGCATGAACGTGATTGTACCGCGGAACGGCAATTTAGTTTCATTTCATCCTTGAAAACCAGCACATTGTAGTCCAATAACATCGGCACTAACAGATAAATACCTCACAGTAAACAGTTAATCTCATTCTCTCCCTCCCTCTCTATTTTCTGCTGTATTCTTGTAGCTCTCTCTATCATTCCTGTCTCGGTGTGTGTTTCACTTCTCATACAGTAATCGTTATAATCCGGTGAAACAGCTGCATCGACTACCTTTGATTTGTGATCTTTTATAGTCTCCCCCCCCTCCCCCTCTCAGATCTGTCCTCAAGTGTTCCCACCGTTATTAACGGCGTTCGGGGAGCCAGTTGATTTAAATAAGAGCGCGGCACGTTCATGAGATCAATGTGCAGCTGTTTTAAGAGGGAATTTATGACACCCAGCCGCCGTCCCACTGTGCTCACTGTGCAGATTTTGCGCTGATACCGTGAGCTCGCTTCCAGGCCGCAAACGTAAATCATAGGAAAAAGGTTGCCGGCGGGGTCAAATCATTTAGGGTTTCATCACGGCGAATGAGCGTCAGCCGCAACTTCATCATCGCGGGCGCGGAGAGGTGAACAATCCGGCGTGCAGATACCTCAGTGCTGCTGCCAGTTTATTGAAGTGAGCTGAATTGAGTGTGATGTTTTCCAGGCTGTGGCTATAAACCCGAGGTGAGAAAGTTTAAAGGACGCTGTGTTCTGCACTCAGATGCAAGGCTGTGAGCTGCGCT
Organism: Diplodus puntazzo; assembly: GCA_963678695.2. NCBI lineage: Eukaryota > Metazoa > Chordata > Actinopteri > Spariformes > Sparidae > Diplodus > Diplodus puntazzo. Next base: position 11,544,907 of record OZ023174.1, on the reverse strand, counting down.
GCGAAACAGGCAGCGGGAGCTGAGCACACACGAGGCGCATTACATCACCCTCGTTTCTATGCAACGCTAAAGTTTGACAACAAGCTGAAAGCTATCTGATTAGCTTAAGCTAACTCAAAGTGATAAAAGGGGAGGAGAAAACAGACGGACGGAGTTATTGATCGGGGTTTTGTTTGCGAGTGGGGATGAAGGGTTTGTTCAGAGGCCTGAACTTAAAACACGCTCACAACAACCTTCTGAGGGGTTTCTCCTCTTGCATGCAACTCCCTGAACCGAAGATGCATGTAAACATTTATTAATTCATGACATCTCCTGTAGTCGGTGTCCTCACGCGCTCTCACTGTTCCACCTCGCATCTCCAGGCTGAGGCTGAATTGTTTAAATTACAGTTTGAGTTGCCTGCACCACGCTCATGCACCAGATGCTTTGTGTTGAAGTGAATTTGAAAGTAAAGGTTGAGCCACAGCTCCCATGTTCGTGTCCCACCGGACACCGTTGTTGCAAATAGGGTTGAAACATGAGTCTGAACAGGGGGAAATTCTCCCTTCTCTCAAGAAGAATCTACTTTTGATGACAATTTAGAGGTACAACATGTACGACTTGGCCACCCGTTAGCCCATTTAGCTTAGTTAGCTGTGCATTTAGTTGTCCAGACTCCAGGGGAGTGTTGGTGTTGGCACATAAGCAGGGGAACGTTTAACGGGGATGGGACGGGGCAAGCTAGTCAGGGCGCTAACTTCAGTTGACATCTCTGCAGCAAAATGTCTACTGTCTACTATATGATAAAATACAGATATTTGCATTCAACCACCTTCTTATTTAATTTGCTCTGCGTTCCACGTGTAAACTGTGCTTTCGAGGCTGTTAGCATGTGGCTGTGGACTCCTCTGCTTCATGCCGGTCCATTAATTCAGGTCTGAGGGATTAGGTGGAGGTTTGTTGTGTGTGTGGCGCTGTGCTGTAGGCATGACTCGGCTCGGTCCTGCAGAGAGGACGCTTTAGGTTCCTACAGCAGCAAGGCGAGTACACCTGATGGTTAGTTCATTGCGGTTTGCCTCCTGCCCAGTCAAATAGATACTTTATCAAGTTTGACTTCAACCCTCTAACTCACCTTGGCCAAGGGACTAGTATAGGCTTACATGCTTTTATGCTCAAAAAACATCATTAGTCTTCTCTTACTGTCCGGTGCTGGAGCTCTGTTTGGACTGAAAATCTTTTAAGGTGACACAAAAGAACCAAGAGAGACGGACCAAGCCTTTAAGATCAGCTGTTTTGTTTGACATTTTTTCCTGTGGTCCTATTATGATTTGTGAATTTCGGTTGACGTCGCCCCGCGGATGAGTCAGCGTGGGCCAGTTTGAACGCTGCCTTAGCATCCTAATTTTCATTCTGACACTGAATTTTCATAATTTGTCACCAGGTTTGGCGGATAGGAAGTGGCGCTTAATGTTATTGATCAACGTTCATGAAAACAAAGCGACATCTGAGAAGTTTAGCTCTATTTTCCATTTCTCTGTCTTTGCTCGCCGACCTCTGGTTGATCGTCTTTGTCTTGACTGACTCGGACGACTCTTTAAGTCAACTGGAGTCCATCTTGCTGCATTTTCATCTTGGTATTGACTGTGCATGTGTCTCTATAAAGGTGGCTTCTCTGTGGATTTTAAAATAAGGTAAAAATTACAGCACCTCTCATGAGCATTGGATCCAGACTTGCCGCTAAGCCAAAGGTTGTTTTACTGGTGAGTTCCTGCTCTGGTTCAAGTTGAACTCTATTACATAAATCTATTGTTTGCATCCGCTGTTTTTAACCAAAGTACTTTAGTTTCTAAAGTCTTAAGAGTGCACAACCACAAATAGATGCAAACTAGTTTCACCCCGTGGAGCTGATTACATGATTGTGATTGGCGTAGGTGAGGTGTTGCTTTTGCAGTTGCTGTTATTAGCGCGAGGTGTTTACTTGGCCGGCGTTCTGGGAATGCCTCTATCCTTGGCTGCTGCCGCTGCTCAGGGACCCTTCTGAGAACTGGACAGCTCGCGCTCCGTCTGACCAGAAGGCTGTGACGCACGCCGCTGTGACACCGGTGACTCACTGGTTCCCTGTTCCTGGATCTGTGAAATCTCATCCTACCCTTCATCGCAGTTCTTGCCCCGCTCCGTGACCCCGCCTGTCCCGGCTTGTCCACACGTCTCGGCTGAGACGCACAGATGGACCACAGGCAGGAGAAATCCCTCCCACTCCCTCTGACATCTCCTGAGCTGAGGGTGATGCTGCTCGTCTTGTCTCTGTGTATAATCTGCTGACACCTCACGGAGAGACAGACAGAGGAGGCCTATTGTGAAGATTTAACTGAGACTGAAAAACTGTGCATATATCTACATACATCTACATATGTATTTTCTTTTCCACAACTTGTGAAAACTGATAAGGTCTTGGTTCGATGCTTGGACTACATTTTTCCTTTTTTTTAGTTCCTTTCATCCATCAGTGTAAGTAAGTAAGAGCTCCGTGCTCAGTCAGGGGTCGACTGTTGACCCCAGAAAGAGTCAGTTTCAAGACATGACAGTGCTCTGTTTAGATTTTGGTTCGGTTTAGGTTCAAATCACCACTTTGCTAATGTCAGAGGAGCGTCTTTGTAATGGTGACAATAACAAGCACACGGTTATAGTTGCAGGACGATTGTGTTCATGCTTTAAAGGAAAACACTGTTGGCGAGTGACCATGTCACCATGTGTTGTAATCAAGGCCACCTAAAACGAGACTGAGTCGTAACCCAGACCAGAGAGTATTGAGACCAAAGCTTTGAGGACCAAAACCAATGCAGGACAACAACCCACATCTACATAGAAACACCTACATGATTATTGCAATATATACTACACATGTGTCTATAGAAATGTCAGAGGTGAATTTTCCTTTGTTTTCTATAAGCAACCAAGTACAAACATCCATGGATTACAGTCATCTTCTTCTGAGACCGAGTAAATCTGATAAGTCCGAGACAAGACCTTCAAAAAGTGGTCTTGAGACTAATCTCTAGTACTATGACATGAAAAATCTGATTTTCTCCTCTGCTTCCATCTTAATTACTTCAGCTACTAGAGGGCTACTTGCCACCTGAAAGTAGGCCTGAAGAATACATCTAAATATTATCAACACTGTTGTTTATAATTGTATTTTGAAACAAACATTGCAAACAAACAGTTGCATTTCTTTCCTCCGAGAAAGCACCTTGAACTTGGATCTCGTACCACGTCCTGAACCAAGCAGACGTTGAAGTTCAGGAACTGGCCCAAACTGGAAACAAAAGCAGACATTGACAATGACTATAAAGTTCCTTCAGTAGAATACAGTATAAGAACATGAGACTATAAATAATGATTTGGGGAGAGGAGTCGAGAAAGCAGTGGGGCGAAGCGAACATGACGGAGAGGGTCTGGCCTCCCTCGAGGAGTTCGCTGCTCCTCTGGTAGCGGATCACAGGCGATCTCTTTCTCCCGTCTTACTTCTTTTCCATCAACACATCATCTCAGGAGTAAACAGACCCACACGGCGCTGCCACGGGCCACCGCAGCAGCTCTCAGCTTGCAGACGGACTGTGGCGAGCTCAGCGCTTCACGACAGAAAAAAGGCGGACATCCCCGTTCGTTCGGGGCAGAGAGGAGCGCCTTTGTTGGGAAAGCGCTCGGAGCCGAGCCGTGGGAGGTCAAATGACTGTCTAACATCTGTCAGTCATCCTCCAGCGAGCCGAAACCTGACGGCACCTCGCTGCCTCCATTAGTCTGCCTCCCACATCACCTACAGCTACAGCTGCTGCGCTACATACCTGCCAACCTCTCCACAGGCTGCAAGATGCATCTTTATTTGCGGAGCTGCTAATGTTGTATTCTCCTTGCTCCCCAGGTTTCTTTTAGTGCAGACACGGCGAAATAAAAACACTTCAACGTCCTGAAAACATATTTTTAAACAGCTTCTTACAGCTACTTTGTATTTACTTAGTTATTTATTTATCTGTTTACATTAAATGTTGTAGAAAAAGGCGAGCTGTTACGTGCTTTAAACCACGTCCCCGCTTCAGTTCTCCTGCTCTTATGGCACATGTCAAATACAAATTTTACACAAGCGGATTATTTATACGTCTGAATCTCTCTCCCTTTCCCTTCCTCTAAAACGCTGAAGTATTTCTCGATGACTCATCCTGCACTCGGGGGCGTATACATAAATTATGTCCAATCAAATGTGATTCGGAGAAACCGGCGAATCTCTCTCATCATAATGGAAAATCGAAAACCCGGGATGAAGCGAAAGTAGAACTTTTGGGTTCTGTTCCAAAGGCTTAAATACACAGGAATTGATTATCAAATGAAATACAGGTAAAGAGGAAAAAGTTGGGAAAAAGACAAAGACAGGAAGTGCAAAGCAGAATGTGACACGGGAGGAGAGAACCTACAAAAAAACTAAAACAGGAAATGACTTATGAGCTAAAAAAAAAAAAAAAAAGAAAAAAACGTGATCATTATTTTATCTTTTAAACAGTCTGTCATTATTGCCCTGTTACAAATAATGTGCCTATGTCATGGAAAACTGGACTATAATACTGTAACTGATGATATAATAATTCTTTAAACACTAAAAAAAACACAAAAACCATCACTGTTGTTACCAGAAGCATGACAAGCTGAACCCAAAGTGAATTTCTTCCACCTCTGGCACTCCGTTCGTATCGTATGTTATAATATACACAAGCACACAAGGCAACACATGCCCACTTTCAGATGCAGGCAGGAAGCTAAGAGCAAATATTACGGAGCACTTCCTTTTTGCTGTGACGTAGACGGTCGCTAAAATCCCAATTGACCTTGTTAGCTCGTGATATCACGGGGCTGGAGGTTTGTTTGGATGGACTTTAGAGGGGCAATGGTTAAAGTCTTAATGCCTCCAGCTCCAGCTCCCGGTGTCCATTTTCAAATCCCAGAACGTCTTGATCGGATGCCTCCTGAAATTATACCCTGCCTGGATATTCCGTTTATAATACGCCACATTAATTGAGCTAAATATGTTCTTAACTGTCATTTTACTTTAGGTCTCCACACAACAGTTCTGCGCCGGCCGGGCGCTGACATGAAAACAGCATGTTTTCACAGCCCTTGAGATGCCTCGCTACATCTGTGTTGTGTGCACGTGTGTGTGTGTGTGTGTATGTGTGTGTGTGCATGTGATGGGGGAGAGACGGTGCGAATGGGCCTCCCTGCCTTAACGGGGTCATTACCAAGATGAATATAGTGATTATAAGGATGAATAAGGTGTGATTATGAAGATGAATAAGGCGATTAGGGCTCTTGTCACCGCTGCTCGGGCGGCTGTTCATTAGAAGGCAGAAGGTGTCAGCGTGTAACATGCGTGAACCCATTAACTTTCCATCCACGGGGGGGATTTGTATTGCACGTACCTATACATGCATGTACATGAGAATGCTGCAACGCCCTCACGCCAGACCGGAGGAGGCCATTTGTGTTCATTTGTGCGGTTAAATGGCCCGTGCGTGCAATATATCTCCTTCCATTGGCTGCTCGGTGCCATAATCCAGCTTATGTGTTTGACCCTAAAGGACGCGGGCACACCTGACTGCGTCTGCAGGTCGGCCATGTGGAGCTAAAGCTAGCTCGCAGGCTGCCGTGCTGGTACTGTAACAGCAGCTGACTAGTGCTGCATGCTGTGTCACTGAAGCCGCTGTGTGTCCAGAGGTTAAAGACACCTCTCCGGCTCCATCCATGTGATTTCTGAAGGTGGGAGGAGGAGGAGGAAGAGGGAGGGTGTAGCGGAGGCGTGGGGGGGGGGCTTTCTGGATGGTGACGCACTTAATGGTTGCCTGGAAAGTTTTTTGAGAATGCCGCCCACTGACGAACCAGAAGTGGGCTTGAATCTCTCTCTCTAACTCTTTCTCTTCTAAACGGCACCTCCCACTCAGTCAACAGCCCTGCCGACCCCCTGCACCCCCACCCCCCCTCCACTCTCCCCATCCCATCATGCACCTCCTCCGTGTTTGTGTCTCATCAAACCTTTGTCTCTGTCTGCAGCGCTGTGGCAGCTGTGATCATGTTTGATCACTGTTTGAGGTTTTCGTGTGTGTGTGTGTGTGTGTGTGTGTGTGTGTGTGTGTGTGTGTGTGTGTGTGTGTGTGTGCGTGTGCGTGTGTGTGGGCAGGATGTCTCTCTCCTCGGGCACGCAGGAAGGATTCGTCCGGTCTTTCTCTTTTCTTACCTGCAGATATGAACGATGTGATGAAAGCCAGTGTGAATGCAATGTGGGGGGAGAAAGGACTGTGATTCATGTGTCCAGCGTATGATCGAGCTTCACATGACAGTGGCAGCACCAGAGGCCAGCTGCACGTTGTCAAATGATTTGGAAAAGAAGCGACACTGTAGGACAATCAGGACTTATCTAAGTATAAAAGACAAAGATCCATATGTGCACAGTTAGGTTCAGAAACATTACCATTCGCCCTTTGAGACCGGCTGCTCCGTCTACGAGAACATGACGGAAGTGCTTTTTACTAAAATGTCCTCCATTTATGCTGATGATTACAAAAACCTTGAGTTGCACTTCAGTAAGGGAACCTTTGTCGTAGCAGAATTTGTTTGTTTGTTCTTTGTTTAAGCCCGAGCTGCAAAATAATGTGCAATTTTGAAACGTCTAACCTCGATCAATCAATCAATCAATCAATATGTATCAAGACATATCAAACAACGACAGAGCTCTGAAAGAAACCCTGAAAAATTCCTCAATTTCATTTCAAATAATGCGTCAGTAATCTTGTTGCGTCTTCTCAGTACTCAAAAATGTGTTGCAAACTAAAAGCTGCTTCCTTGAATGATGAATTCCGTCACAGTCTTGATTTATTTCTTATGATTTATATAAAGTTATATCAAGTCCAGTGTGCTTCGGGATGTCGAGGTGAGGTTGGTGGATGACGGATGTGTTCATTAGTCACTGTGTTTACAGTCTTTCATTCACGCGGTGATGTAGAAAGGCTTTGCCTTGTCTCATGGCTGAACAGGAGGACGTTGCTGTGAAATTGTGAGCATGATCAAGCGTTTTCAGTGGAGATATGTAGCTCTGCCAGAAGTGCGTTACTGAGAATGGAGAGATTAGCGAGCCTTTCTTCAACTTGCGTCACGCCGACCTCACAGTCAACCTTCTCCTGCAGAGAACAGTTGACCGTCCACAGCTCCTGTGGTTGCACATTGTTGCACACAGCTATAAAGGCAGAGCTATGCTTAAAAGGAACTATGTCATGTTATTTGACCACAGAGTCTATTAGGATGTGATCAGTTATGTCAGAAGGAGACAGCCTGACATGTTAATACATTTAGGATGAAATTATTATCTGCAATTCACCTGTGGTTATGTTTAAGGACAAAAACCACTTGGTTAGGGTGAGGAAAAGGTCACACTTTGGCTTAAAATACCTGTTTTTTAGAGATGATCTCTTGAACTTCTGCTCAAGTTGTGTTGTGCTCTGCTTCTGTTCAAACCATCCCCTCCATCTCCCCATATGACAGTCAAATAACGTGTGAGCCTCAGTGTAATGTGAACGTGAACTGTCAGTAGCCTACGACTGATACAGATGTGAACGAATCAGCCGTTTGCAGGATCCTCAGCAGCAGACCAGAAAATTGTCCTCTCACTCAGAGAGAGACGGCCAGAGAGGAAATGAGGGTCTTCTTCTCCTCTTCCTGTCTGACAACCAGGAGCCAGAGGCCATGCTGTCGGTAGAAAAAACCAGGCACCTATGTGTGAACCTCAGCCTGGGGAAAGCTCCTTTTAAAAAAACAAAAAAAACATGAATGCGGAGCAACACGCTGGCGTCACTGACCCAGGAATAGCTTCTCCTCCTGGTTATGTGTTGGATAAACCCAGGGGTCCCTGAGGAGCATGACCCAGAGCCTTGCTGTGGTGGGCGACAATAAATCTACTTTGGCCCCCCTTCTCTGTGCCACAGCGACCCCCTTCTCTCCACCACACTCCACTCTTGAGTGCTTCTCCGTCTCTCCAGGCTCTGTGGTAATGAAGTGCTTTATGGCTGCAGAGGACAGGAGGGGGACGCATGGGGGGCGCGGGGTTAGCCCATAGCTCATTCACACGATGGGGGGGGTGCATGATGGCCAGCGGTGACTGGACTGAGTAACCACAGACCCTCGAACACACACTCAGACACGTCACCTGACCCCAGTGGAGGGGTCTGAGGGGGTTTGGTGGCGGGAGATCTCAGATAACCTGCTCGCTCTTTTAACCACGGCACTACAAATTACCACCACCTGATTGATGCCATGCGTCAGGCTGAGCGGGCTACAGTTACAGGCTGGATTTCAGCACAGTCCCACACCTTGTTCTCGACGAGGGTTTAAAGTTCGGAGCGTTTCATTGTTAGCTTGTTGTGTTCAATTATCTGAAGCCCTTTGAGACTGTAGCAGTGATTAAAGGCTGCGCAAATAAGCTTGACTCACTGCCCTGAAAGTCGAGAAAAAACAGCGTTTCACCTCGTCGGTTAATTCCTCATGTCATAATGTTTGTCTTTGGAGAATTAAATACCAAAAAAATGCACGAAACCTTTGCCTTCTTTCATTGTAAAATGAAAACCAGACCTCATTTCATTCCTACTGAGCTAAATTTGATTGTTTCTCTCTCAGTGGCTCGCCTTTGAGGATAATCTCATGCACCGGAATGAATAGGCAGACAGTAAAATAGACAGATTTTATCATCAAGAAATTGTTGTTAAAAAAGACAGGTTGCGTCCTGGGATGGTGATGTTGTGAGTCTGTGTTTGGTCCAGACTTAAATATCTCAGCAGCTACCTGATTCAATGCAATAACTTTGAGACATTCTTGGTCCTCAGAGGATGAATCCCACTGACTTTGATGATCCTGTGACTGTTCCACTTGGGTTACGGTTAGTTTGATGTTGAGCTAAATGTCCCACAACCTCTGCATTGCCATGAAGTTGGGTTCAGGCATTTTAGGATGATCTTTACCATCATTGGGTCAAACCCCCAAAGCTGCATCAACCTCAGCTACGACGTGTTCATACTCTTTAGGAACTGTTAGCACGACGACACGTTAAACTAAGATGGCAAACTGCTAAACATCAGCATGTTCACAGCATGTCGTTCGATGTAGACTTTTTACTCTTGTTTGGTGTTTAGCCTTCGAAATCGTGTGGCTGGAGTCTCGTTGCTGTAGTTTGATAGCTAGCAAAACATGTGCAAACTCAAAAAGTCTGTTAATCGCAATGGTTGTGACATAGGAATTTTTGGGTTATTGTGATGGCATCTCTTGATGTATCTTCAAATGCTTCATACCACTAAAATCTGTAAGATCTCGTGAATACGTTATGGTACTCAATGAAGTATTACAAAATGATAAAGGTATTGAAAATGCACCCTAAATTTAAAGAAATCAGCTTTTTGTTCTCATAAAATTTTACTCATAATCGCCAAAAGATCTTGATATATATATATATATATCTGTTCTCATATTAAAGGCTTTTAAATGTCCCTCTCCCGCCTGTTCATCCAGTTTCAGCCAGTTTTCATGTGACTTTAAACTCAGAGTCCTTCAAGCGTAATCACGTTTCAAGTGCTGGAAGTGCAAGTGTTGCTCTGTGAATACAGGTGTTCCTCTTTTCGGTGCTAAGTGTTTTGACCCCTTGCACACCTGAGCCTCCGGTAACACCTCTCCTCTCGGCAGTTGTCCCCCCCGCCAAAGCTCTTCGTGGCCAAACAGCTCTCTCCAAGCCTCGGCACCGCGCTCGCACTCACGTGGGGAGGTCTCTGAAATGAAAATGCCATTATAAAACATTTACCAGCCTGCTGAGTTTACATGTCTTACAAGAAAAGGACCGTTTGGAGCGGTTAAGTGTCACATAAATCTTTCAGCACGCTAATTGAAGTGGTTCCCCCAATAGGCCACTCTCCACAGCTGCTATTACAAATCGCAACAACTGTGGATGGGGCGGCCAGCTGCAAACCAAATCTTACACCCACTTGATAATGTTGTTACGACACACACATGGTGCTCTGCGGATTGCTGCTGCCGCTAGTTTGCTCAGACAGCTCCGCTGGGAGCACGCAACGTAGTCGTATGTAAACACAAGTCATCTTTCAGCGAAATATGCTCTGAGAGGCGGCACAAGTGTGTTCTCCCCCTCCCATCTCCTCTCCTGGAAATGCAACTTATTCAAAGCTTGTTTAAGCAGGCAAGTTGAAGAGGAGCATATTGTTATTTCCAGCAGCGGCCTTGGGGGATTAGTTGCAGGAAGGCGGCAGGGTTTCACCTATCAAATGCACCGGCTCACATCTGAAACTGTTCGCGCTACAGCTAGCTGCGAAGCTTCAGAGGATGAGGATGACGTGCTTTTTGAGGATCTATGCTAGCAGCGAGTGAGCAGAGATCCCCTTCCAGCTGATTGGAACGAGCCCAGTCTGCCGCCGAGAGAAGAAGCTTTGTGTCGTATATCAGAGCAGGAAGCTGGAAACTGTGCAGGTCCGTTAAACTCTGGAGGGCTTTTTCATGGCTCAGCAATTACCGAGGCCTAAACTGTGACACTGAAACTTGATGTATTCCACCTCCCACTCCATCTTCCCTCTCCGTCCTTCAAAATCTCTTCTGTTCCCTGGCCTTCCTATATTTATCTCTCCTCCTCCATCCCATTTCATTGTCTCTCCACCTGCTTTTTTTTTCTGTTTCCTTATCTCTGCCGCTCACGCGTCCTAATTGCCACAGAACTTGTTGATGAAAATAGCCAAGTGTTTCTTGATTGCGGGCCAGTCGGTACATTGGATTGTGTCCACTGAGGATTAGTGGGTTTTTTTATGCAGAGGTTCCCACACTCGTTTTCAGTTTAAACCTGAAACACTGTTAGTTGGACAGAAAAAGATGAAAAATCGTATAAATGTATTGACATGGTGCTGAGATAGAAAAGTTGGGGCACCAATGACAGCAGACAGCAAGGGATACCGACTGCTTCAAACTGGACAAAAAAAACAAAACATGAACACTCACCAACATCTGGCTTTTGTCTTTAGTCGAAAAGAGTGCGATCGACACTCATCTCCTGGGTCGAATGACTCTGCAGTAGACGAAAATATTTACCAGCATTGATGGAAACATCATTTCTAAGTTTTGATCTTGAGTACTGATGCTCTGGTTCCTGAAGCCTGCGACTTAAACGTCCGCTGCCCGCAGATAAAGACATGAGATCTACTGTGTGTGGAGCGATGAGGAGGCTGCAACCTCCCTCGCATCCTTGACAAAGCAAACACTTCCTCCGTCTAAATACTTCCGTCCTGAGCCGAGTCTCTGAACAGACGGTGGCCGTTGCCAGCCCGCAGGTAGCCCCGGCACTCTCTCTAATGTCTGAGTGGTCATCACCTTCGGGGGTCCCTCTCTCCTCCGCTGCATGTGGGCCATTCACAAAGTAATAACCGCGCCCCGCTGTGCCCATCATGCCTCGCCGCCAAAGCCTCCTCGTCAACACCTGGCACAATGGTAGCCAACACCTGTTCACCTAATTAGAGGGACACTGGAGGGAGAGGAGATGAAGAAGTTAATGAAACGCTAATCTGGTCCAATCAAACGCCCGGGCATCTGCCTTGCTCGCCGCAGCAGCAGGTCGCCGTAATGGCCGCCTTATGCGCGCCTCCCCCGCCACGCCACCTTGAGCGACCTCATCAATGCCAAACCCTCTGCTGAGCAACGGTGAATGTAGGAGAGCAGACAGGAGAAAGTGGGGAGGGGGGGGGCGGAGAGGGAAGCCGGGGCGTGTGCCGCTTCCTGGACGGACAGAGTAGCTGGACGGCGAGCTGTCAGTCAAATGAACGAGCATTAAGAGATGAGGTTCCCTGTGCAGAGAAGTTGGAGTGGCTCCAGGTCGCACCAGCTGCGCCGCTCCTGTTTACAAGCTGGCACCTGCTGCCGGAGAGGCCTGGTGCTCAGGACGGATTCTGAAGAGCGCGTTATGGCCCTCAGCGAGAGCTATGACCAGAGAACAGGGTCCACTGACCGTCCTTGCCTTTGAAATCAAATCAAAACGACTATTTTGTTGAGCAGCACGTTCAATCTCTTGTCCTCAAAATGGTTTGCATGTGGCCAAATCAGCAGCGACAAGGAACAAAACATTAAAACAAGTTGAGAAATAGGAAAGTGAGCTAAAATAGAACACGTTTCAGAGGGACAAGACTAGAAAATGGAAGTCACAGCGCAGTTAAAGCCTTGAAATTGCTTAAATGAAAGGCAAACAGAAAGGTCCTCAGCCTTGATTTGAAAGAGGTGAGAGTTGGAGCTGACCTGCAGTTCTTCTGGGAGTTTGTTCCAGATATGTGGCGTATTTATCACAGAACGCTGCTTCTCCATGTTTAGTTTTGGACTCGAGGGACTGAAAAAGAGAGAGGGAAAGACACAGACTCAAGGGAGACTAATCGGGAACAGGTGAAATCAATCAGGACAATCACAAGGGGCGGGAAAACAAGAGAGAGACAGGAAGTAACGCAACATGACACAACCCTTACAAAATAAGGGTTCGGATTTGGCAGCAGGTTTGTGAAAGGAAGCTGAAGTGTGTCACGAGTTCCTAAGGAGTTTGCTGCCCGGCCGTTCACCTCGCTTTGTGCCTCCTCGTGCGAACTCTCCTGAACTCTGTTTTCTCTGTTTTTTTCTCTCCAACAGGAAACTTCAAAGGGATGTGTAAACAGATAGACCACTTTCCAGAGGAAACGGATTACGAAGCGGACCCGTCTGAGTACTTCTTACGTGAGTATCTTGTCTCCTCGTTCTCACGCAGAGAAATCCTGCGCACACGTTAAGATTGATGCTCTTTTGCTGCTCGGTTGGTTTGTCTTAGAAGGGACCATGGGGATAAAAAAAAAATAAATCACATCAGGCTTTTCTCTCTCTCTCTCTCTCTCTCTCTCCAGACATTTACTGTATTTTTAAAATTTGTCCCACTTTTTGCTCCGTCTCAGACGGGAGCGCCGTGCCAGTAACTGCTCTTGGCCCGCGTGTCACTGCTGTCTCTGCCTGCTTTTAGCACGACGCCGGCCAGGCTGAGTCCTGCCAAGCAGCTCGTCTGTTTTTACTGCTTGGCTGTGTGTAACATAACGTGCAGTGTTACAGTCGGCTGTGTACCCTGTAAACACAGCCCATTGATTTCTGCTCCCTTTTCCTTTGTGCAAGCAAGATGGAGACGCTTGTCGAACTCATTTGCCGCTAATCCTAAAAATCACAACAATGACCCCGGAGCTCATGATGTACTGTTAGTGCCGTCGGCTCAATACTCTCTCCTGATTGGCCAATTAATGCGTCTGAGACGTTATTTGTGACTTACAGACCCCCACAGTCATGACCCTGCCGAGTTCAAGTTTCACGGAGAATCTTCAATTTGCTTTTAGTGAGCTAACACTAAGTCAGTAAATCTACTTTTGCTTTGGCAGATTTTGATTTAGTTTTCATTTTATGAATTAAGTGTGGCAGTTTTGCTGCTCTGGTCCAGTGAGGGGGATTTGGACGTCTTCTCGTGAAGCAATCTGTTAAAACAGCTTTGATAAAGAAACCTTTTGGAGAGCATCACTCCAAAGCCGCTGATAGTCTACAACAAATGTGTATTTCATTGTATCAACGCCCAGGGTTAAAGTGGTTATTTTGTAGTCCAAGTGATTCAGTTTAAATATTCAGTCATTGCACTGCAGATGGAAATCCCGGTTTTGGCGTCCTTGTTCGCAGCGCTTGCGAGAGTTTCGATAGTGGGTTTTAATGAAGAAACTGCCTTTGAATGTGTTTGGGTGCCGCAGTGGCAGGTTGTGTGTTCACAGCTGGTTTTTCTCATGTTAGCATTCGCTGGGAACTCACGTCAAGGAAATCCTGGTTTCGTTGATGGTTGGAGGTCTTCTGGAGAGCTGCTGCGTCCTCGGTCAAACATTAAGCCAGCTCATTGAGCATCTCTGAAACGTAGGCTGACTGCTTGTTAAAACCCAGAATGTCTTGTTGTCTCTTTCTACATTAATTAAATACACAATATGCAACATGTGGGTGTGGAGGCTGCAGAGCTGTTTAAAGGTTAAGTAATGCCGTTAAAGGACTGCGCCACCAATTGGGAATCACACTTCCAGCCTAGAACACGCCTGATTCATGATGGACAAACTATCAAAATGAGACAAGATGAGGAATTCAGGAAAAGCAGAACCAGAGATATAGAATTACATATTTATATATTCATTATGTGTATAATATATATATTTTTTTTTACTTCAAGACGTTTCCTTTATCTACTTGATTAACAAACCAGTGTCCCGAGTCCCTGTTGACCCTTGGTGTGGTACAACCCCTCCCTTCTCTCCCCTCCTCCTCCCCTCCCCCGTCCTGTGCAGCCCGCAGTGGTTCATAACTAGAAGTCACAAAGTGTCCGTCTCCTCGTCTCCATCGGCCGGGGACAGTAATTGAGGCCCTCTCGGAGAGCCGAGCCCGTGCGTGCCAGTGCTCGGAGATTAGGCCCAGCCAATTAGGCTGTGTTTGACTTCGCGCTCTGAGCGGTTGTTCCCGTCCATATGTGCCAGGGAGAACGGTTATGATAACAGCTCTGGTAATGATTGTAACAATGCTGGAGCGGCGGCGAAGGCAGATCAGTCTTACGAAGAGCCGTCTCCCGGGCTGGGGATGACAGGGTCGCTGGACAGGGGCCGACGCTCTGGCTCTCGGACCACCGCCACTCGTCTGCACGTGTGTGTGTGTGTGTGTTAACCTCTTCCCGGGATGTGATTGGAGGAGAAGGCCGCAGTGCTCCCAGTGGCTTGCCAATTAGGACACTCACATCCATAAATATTTCAGCCTCCTTCTTATATAGGTCAGGCCTCGCTCGATCGCTGTCTCCCACACTCTGCCGCTCTTCGCCCTCACACCCGTAAGATTTCATGTCGGAGTCGTACAGCGCCTATTGTCGTCTCCCCGGCTTGAAAGGGAGCCCAAAGCGTTAAGCTGTTTCTCGGGTGCACGGCGAGGTCACAGAGGACGCGGCATCGCGGCGGGTGTCTCAGACGCATTCTCATATCTGCCCATTTCCATTTCACGGACGCACACCTGGCATTTCCATAATGAGGAGTTTCACGGCGCCTCTGGGTGGCCAAAGACGAAGGGAAAGCTGCCTCTGCTCTCACATGCAGGAGAGAGAGAGAGTGAGAGAGAGGAGGGGGAGATTGGTTATGCAACAGGAATGATGTCACTTCAGGTGAAGGCCCAGGCGGAAATGACATCACCGGGGGGAGATCGCCGGTCCAAAAATCGAAGGGGACACACCGGTGATGTCATCAAACAGCGTGGCAAGGAGGAGCGAGATATTTGGTTGCCGAGCAAACAGACAAATCTGACTATATTCTCCTAAACATGCACCCCCGCTTCTTCTTCATCACACACACACACACTCTGATCTGCTGTCCTTATGCTGACACACACACACAAATACACACAAACATATCAGTGGATTCTGTGTGTGTGTGTGTGTCTGTTCTGTGAGTCCTCAGCTCTCCCAATAGCAAGTCAGTTTGCACATCCACACGGGGTTATATAAGCCAGCTGAGGCACACTAAAGCGCCAGTGGGTTTTTAGATCATGCCGTGTCGGAGCTCCCATCATCCACTGCTCTACTGGGCGCTAAGCAGCTGAGAGAGAAGAAAGAGGGGAAGAAAACGCCCAGTTATGCAAGCGACTAATACTAAACTGAAAGGCATCAATTCAGCGCGATACAGAGAGGGAGACGTCGAAGGGAGGAGGGGCGCGCGCGTCGGAAATTAAGTGTTAGTCAGAGGTTTCTGTGTCACGAAATGTTGGATATCACTGCACTTATAACACACCGACTATTTCGATATTCTATTAATCGTTAAAGGCGTTTCATCAAGTCAAGCAAGCTGGTTCCGGCTGCTTTTCTCTGACTTGTGTGAGGAATAAATTCAATATTTGAAGGTTCTAAACAAAACAAGCAATTTCGATAAATTCAAGTTGTTGTTTGGGAGATTGTGACGGGCATTTTTTGTAAGATTTTGTCAACAAAACGATGAATAAGAATGGAAAATAATCCGCAATCCAAACATTAATTGATATAAAAAGTAATAGACGTTATAAATTCATAAACGGCTGCCACCATCGATTATTTCTACCATCAATTGTTAGTTGTGTGAAACGTGTCGCAGTTTGAGTTCCCTGTGTTCCTCGTGCTCCCAGAGCTTCATTGGTTTATACTTTATTTAGTGTTTTGTATTTTTGTTACTTCTCTGTTTCTCAGATGTTCCCCTGCCTGCTTCTTCGGTTTTTGCTCATTAAAGCTCACATTTTGTTTTCACTTGCCTGCGTTTACGTGTCTCGCGTTTGGGTCTCCCTTTTTTTTTTTTTAACCCCGACAAAATCTCAAACGGCAGTGAACAAACGGCCATCACAACCAAAGTGCCGCCTTCAAATATCCCAAAGTTAATTACTCTACAATGATATCAAACAGAGAAAGGCAGAAGAACCAGAGAGCATTTTGCTTTTTCCCACTGTTATTGCTTGAGAGACGACTACTAACAAATTATCAAAATCCCTAGCTGTTGTTTTTCTGTTGATCATCCGATCTTACTTATTTTAGAGCCTCAGTTCTAGAACAAACCTGCAGCAGGTCTGACAGAAGATGAAGGAGCCATTATCCATTCTCTGACTCCGTCTGCCATCATTTCACAGCTGATTCATTCAATGTTTTGTTGTGTTCTTATCAAGGCGTTTTCTCTTAGTCCTTGCCACAACATTCTCTCCTGCTCCAGGCTGTGTGTTTGCTTGTTTTTTTTTGTTTTTTTGTTTTTTTTTTCACATCAAAAACCCCTTTGTTTTTCCCAGCAGCCCACTGGAAACAATCCCCAATCACGCAGTGTGTCCCAGTTCCTTAGTGTAGACTAGCACTTTAAAGTGTGCGCTGCGCTCTGATGTTGATACTGCTCTGTTTTTGGAAACAATCGAGAGATTGATATCGGGTGTTATGTAAACAGGAAATGATGCTAAGATTGCGAAATTCGTCATTAATTCAAAGCAAGCTCTGATCAATATTTTCATACGAACAAAAAGTGTCACGTGACTCATCGGTGTGAAAGAGGGCGCTCGTAGTGACAAAACCCACAGAGAGTTATCAGTCCCCTCAGTTTTCTTTCAGCTTGTTGTTTTTTGGCTTTCTCGGCCACAACTAGGTTCACTCTCACCGCTGTAACGGGGTCGTTTTCGGCCACAGCAGGCAGCTGTTTTGAGCGAAAAGCTCTTAAAAGCCTACTGTACACGACCTGCTCGGCACCAGGCAGCAGACGGACACAGTTCAAGGGGGAGCTGGTGAACTTTGTTCAGACCGCAGGCGAATCAGTTCTTTAAAGGGGCTCTTTGTAACAATTTGAAGCCGTTTGAAGGTATTCATCACTTTTTTATCGGCTTTATGTGACATGGAAAAATGAGACCATTGTCATCTCTCCCGGTTGCCTATTTAAGCCCGTAGATGATTTGTTGGATCTTTCGGCCTGGACTGTGGTTCTCAATGTGAAGAACTGGGGTTAGATTTGCAACGTTATGCAATGTGTAAATGGAGTCCGCCAAAACAAACTAGTTCCTAGCCTCTTTTAAGACAGACATTGTAATTTGTAAGTGATCAGATGAGATTTCTGCGCGCAGACATTACCAACCTTGGCGGCAGCGTTTGGCATTCGCTGGTGACGCGGCTTTTCAACGCGGAATCGTGAGCCTGAAACCTCCCTCAGACTGCCAGCAGACAGTTTATCTCAGCGTCTGTCCACGGCCCCATGTTCTCTGTTGTGTTGCTGTTCTCCATACTCTGATGCACTTCAGTCACTGGATTTGATGTCATCGTTGTGACACTTTGAAATCCAGAGTGTCTCGATTGAGAGACCTCCGCTACCTCCAAATGTGGTCTGGATCCGGTCAATCTGGATATGCCAAAAAAAAAAAAAAATGGATTTGGGCTCGCAGAACAAGCCCTTAGAGGAGAGTTTAGCAGCTAAAGGGCCAAATATGTCCCCCCAGGAGTTGGTAAAGACCCAAAACGGAGCTAAAAGGGGGGAATATTGGACTTAAATCGTCAGGAACACGACTCCAATCCTCCAAATGCAACAAAATGTAATATTTTTTCCTGTGTGGTTGTACTGCATACTCAAACATTGTCAGACATAGTGTATCGTCACCCTAAGGCATGTAGTTCCAGCATGTGAACAAGACAAAAGTCAGCGATAATAGAAAAAGGTACAGGACTGTTCTCACACCCTTGATTAACTTCCTTACAAACTCTCCCGGGTGTTTACGCCCCAGGATGGTGTTGATCTCTGCCTCTGGTGCTCGCATGCATCCATCTGAGTGTATTCGCTGACATTGATGACAGAAGGGCAGGCCTGTCACAGCCCGTGTCACCCTGGGGCCTCGCAGCAGACTGGACGCTGGCCTGAACTGGCATCGCCCGATAAAATCAATGGGTCTGGGGCAGGACACGCAGGGGGTTGTAGGGCAGCGCAGGGGGTGGCAACAACACCAGCGCAGAGTCTCTAGTAGCAGTTTGTGTTACAAGAGTGTGCGTGTGTGGGGAGTGGAGGGGGAGGGCCCTACCGGAGGGCTCTAATGAGATCACGTGACCTGAGATGGGGTTGTCACAAGGGTAGATAATGTGTTTATACTAGTCGAAGAAGTTATCAGCCGCGCTCGCTTTAGCAGGTGACATTGAGCACCTCCATACTTCTAGCAACAAATAAGAAACCCATCGACTGATACATAAAACACACAGCACACAGACATGAGCCAATAAATTAAAAGCCAATCATTTTTTGTCCTGGTTGACCGAGTGAGTGCTAGCGCTCTAACTTTATATCTTATTAACGTGGGGGGGGGGATATAGAGACGGCGCAGCTTGTAAAACGCAGAGGTGAGAGAGTGTGTCCTCATATTAAAGCGAGATTAGAAAAAAGCACAGGACGAGTCGCGGCGCTGGGCTGTCACTGGGGCATCATCGAAAGACGGCTGCACCTGCATCCCGGAGAAGTTTTATGTGACAGTGGCGAGCTGGACCAGCGCCGAAAAATTCTGACAGAAAACATGAATCCTTTTAATCTCCAGATGCAAGGCAGTGGAGCGTCGGGCTTCGACCACTTTTGGTGCAAAACGTATCAAATGAGAACGGAGGAAAAGCTGATCCAAATGCAATCAAAAGCTAAATGTGCTCCAGCTGCTACAACATGAAGAAAACAACAACTGACTCTGGAAATGTGTCTGTTTATTGTAACAGACAGGCTTTAATATACATTTTGCACATATGAAACCGTCTTATATTATATAATTCTTATGTGGTCTGATTGCTGTGCGCTTTGAGATAACAAATGACAAAAGTGAACATTTGAATTAATATTTGTAATCAGTTCCACTCGCTCTATTGATGTGACCACAAGATAAAAACCAGTGCTACAGCAACTCAGTGTGGCGTTGACTTCCCTGCTGATGGTGTGTGGTGTCGGACGTGCTCGGCGCCAGTGCGGCACTGTCACACCGACGTTCAGCCGCGATCTGTTGGGACATCAGCGGTGGAGTGGAGGGTAATTACAGTAATTGAAATGTGTTCTGTGGAGGGAACTTTAATTGTCTGAGCGGGCCTGTCATGTGAAGCGATTTCAGTGTGAGGGAGCTCTGTGTTCCACTGACCCGCCTTTGTGTGTGTGATGTGATGTTAATATGACAGAGCTGTATTCAACGGGAGCACTGCCGGGCTCTGACGGTAGCTGTGTGAACGTGCCGGGATCATCCGCATACGACTTTACATTCAGACTGATGGAAGTGCTTACGAAGAGATTAAACAAAACATCTCGATTATGAATGATTTGAGGCATTTAAAGTATCAAAGTCTAGACAAACAGACATGTTTTATATTGTACAGTTGTGTTTGCGTACCGTCAGCGGGTTTGTGTCATTTTATCATAAGTCCTTGAAAAGTGATGCTCAGATGCTGAGTTACGATCAAGTGTCATCGTCCCAGCGTCAAATGCAGCAGGCTGATCAGCGGCCCTGCATTTCCAAGACTGACACTTTAGTTAGTTACCTGAATCTAGTGTCACTTCCTGAAGCGACACGATGGGTCATACACTAGACTTTCCACCTGGACACCAAGGTTGTGACCAACCCCCAAAACCCAAAGATCCTCGATGAAAACTTGTGTTGGAACAAATTAATTTTGCTTAAAATAATCTCTTAAATATTAACAAATACCAAAATAACTTTCTGTTGAATCACTTATTGATAAATCGACGTATCTAAATGGCTAAAAGAGTTGTGAATACTGCGCTAAGTTTTACTATGTGGCTCTTGTTCTCTGTGACTTGGACTACAGCTAAACACTTTAAATAAATGAGTCGATATCTATTGGAAGTTATGAGAAGGGGGATGAGACATGGATAAAGAAAAACAGAGAAAAGCACAAAAATAAATAGCATAGCAAACACAAACAAAATGACCTATCATTGAATTCCCGGGGGTGTCTTGAATGTCAGGCCCGAACATCTCGGCTCTCACTCTTGTTCTGTTTTATAAACGCCAGCGAGGGAGACTCGCATTCATTTTCTAATCAATTTCAAGTCAAATTGCATTCTGCCCGCGAGGTGTGTTGTCAAGACGCATAAGCTTTCGGATGCAGCAGGCCGAGAGCTGCGTAAGCACTCTCGCACATTTTGATTTTAGCCACCAAAGCTAATTTCCCTTTGTTTATGCACATTTTTTCACACTGTGTATTTTAACGCAGTCACCGGCCACTCCCACTGCTTTTGAGAGAGGCGTCGTGGATGTTTGATGCCGGGGCCGGTGGTAACGAGGGGGCTGCGAGGGGTGAAAGTCGGGGCTGAGGGGCAACACGCCTCCCCATCAGGGCGAGGACGATGCAAGGGCTCAGTATTGAGGAACAGGAGCAGGAGGAGGTGTGGAGGGGATTAATAAGCGTTTGTAGTATTAAATCAATGTGCCTGGGAGCTGAGGCACCTGATTAGCATGACCCTGTCCTGCACATCAGCACATTCTGGGCTGGGGGAGGCTGATTAAGAGCCAATGCTAATTTCCTCTCAACCCTGTCAATGAAAGAGAGGGAGAAAGAAAGTAAGAAAGGCAGAGAGAAAGAGAGAGGGAGAGGAAGGAGGGTGCCTTTGTAAAGAAGGACAGAGTGCACGTTTATTCACAGGTACTGTACATGAGTTGGTACGTACAGTTGTCGTGTTTTATGCATTTTCATAATTGCAGCTAATTATAAAAGTTAGTTTGCCAGAAATGGGACCAAATGTGACCTTAACTTTTTAGTTCTTATTCTAAAAGAGAGCACAGATCTACAGAGCAAATGAGAAGATGATCTAAACCTTTTAAATAATTTGTTTTATTAGCTTTAGCGTGACTGTCTCATCATGGATTAATTGGAATACCCAGCCTGCTCTGATTGGTCAGTTCAAACACGTCTGAGCCAGCACCATTCACCGTGTCTTTGCTTGTGTTAGCTTCGCTTCCAGCGTGAATATAGCGGAAGGGAAATAGTATTAAATATATATTTCATTAGGTATGGGCACTGATGAGGCGTTTAAGCAGCACTGTTTTCTGTTGGAGAGTGGAGCTCCCAATGAAAAAAACGAAAAAGCATAAAACTATACAGCAATAGGTCTCCGTTAGACATCAAAGTGCAAACAGATCCCTACAATGATGTAATATAGGGTTAACATTTGCATAAATATTCAACCCCTTTTTAACATTTATATATTTAGATTAACATAATCATCACTGGTGCAACATGTTGGTGTTTAAAGTCGCATAATTAGCGCATTTTTAGTGACTTTTCCACAGCTAGAACAAGCAGCTTTAAAGGTGAACACTAACTTTGGATACAATGTTTATCTATCTAACTTAAGGTTTCTTAGATTGGCTCCCTTCTGTGTTCATCTCCTGGTGCTCCAGGAAATTGAAGCCTCTGCCAGTCGGCGCCTGAATGCCTCTAAATATTCAGATTCGACTCGTGAGTGAAGCCACAGTGGCACTGAGGAGGACTTGCTGCTGTAGAAAACCCCAGCCATGGGCCTGCATGGGTGTTGAGTCTCATTAAGTTGTTTGTCAGCCAGCGCTGAAGAGTGCCAGCGCTCGGACACCAGCCTGAGCTGCAGCCGTGCCAATCAATACAGTACACACAGTATCCGCTCTCACCCTGTGTCTCTGTGAGCAGGTTGGCACGCATGCTGGCAGGAAGACAGAGCAGGGCGGGGCTAAACCAGCATCCATCGCTCATTACTACAGCTCCTGCCCCGGTGCAGCCACCAACAGGCCAGGCAGAGCGAGACACGGCCTGTTTGGACACTGCCGTACTCTGCAGACTTGAAGGAACGTATCCTTCGGTGAAAAGTCCAAGTTTGGGACGTACGTTGATTCATTTTCGTATGAATCGTTAGATGAGATGATTGGAAACCCTCTCGCATAACGCATATCTGTTCAGTGTGAATCTGCCACCACCAGCCGGTTGTGTAAACAGCAGGTTGTGCTTTTACAGTGGGCTAGTCGAGCCACTTTTTTTCAAGTATAAGCCAACCAGCTGCTGCCTGTAGCTTCATGTTTACATGACGGATATGAGACGATTGAAGTTCTCCAGTCATTTTAGCCCACTGCTGATTACCGACTCTCTCGTGGTTTTGTGTCTTTTTGTCTCGGGAGTCATAGTCCTGGTCAGAGCTGCTGTGGATCGCCTCCATACTGTTTCCCTTGTCTCCAAACTGTCATCTGCTGGTCTTAGGGGCTGTGTTCAGTCCCAATTTGGTGTCCAGCCATGTTTGCTGGAAGGTTGGTTGACAGAGCCATCGTTTCCTGCAATAACTCTCAACCTCTTACCTTCAGAGCGGGAGCTACCCTCGAATTCCGGCCACCTTTAAAAAGGCCTATCAATCATTGCCCATTCGTATTCTGACACTCCTCACAAGTGTTCTCTTCCTGTCTATCATCCCCATTGCTTTCCAAAACTCTGCGTAACTGAGTCGCCTCTTCCTGCCTGCATATATGTGAAGGATCAGAGAAACCAAATGGTGTCGACATTCAGTGCTCTTGCCCAATAAAATCAAAGTCGATGAGATTTCCTCCATCTGTGGAAGTGTAAACTCGTGTGCCAATTCTCATTGCGGCTACTGACAGGAAAACAGCAAAGTGGTAGTGGTGGTAAATAGAAAAGTGCCAATCATCACGATGCAAACAGTATAACAAGCGGTATAAATAGAAATCAGTTAGTGTTTTAGAAAAGGCTGTGATTTAGTTTTTTTTCTTTTCCTTTTCCTTGCATGATTTTGTCTCGTCTGAATAGAACTTACAAAAGTTTCATGCAACTTCCTATTATTTATACTAAAAACGTATCTCGCTGTGTGCAAATGTAGATGAGCCCTGTTCAACAGGTGAAAAGGTGTGTAAATAAAGTTGAATCTAACTGATCATAACAGCGGAAAATATATCATCAAATTCACATTCAATTTTGAAAGAATGGATTTGAATTTCTCACGGGTTTCATTATTTCTAGCTGGCATGAATTGATGCCAGCTACAAATGTGAATTGATAACTGTTGCTTCTGGATTTTATAAGGCTAGGTGGGCTAGCTAGCTTCAGCTAATGCTAACATTTAATGTCCCTGCAAATTGGCTCTGTCTCTGACTGACTTTTTAATATTCTCAAAATGAGATAAGGGTCTTCAAGTGCATTTGGTGGGTTGCAGTATACCGAAGGCCGAAGCTAGGCTTCATCGCCCAGAAAGCAGCAGCTATAGCTAGCCAAATTGTTTTAGTAGTTACTGTATCATAAATACTAATACTAATTAATCAAATGTAGGCTAATTATTTGTTTAAAAGTAACCCTTAAATGGTTTCCATAAAACATACCCTACTTTGACAGATGATCAGATTCATGTTTTAATGTTCTGTTTCTATCCAAAGCAGGTTTGGTCAGAATTGCTAAGAGAGTAGCCGAAACTAAACCTCTCCAAACCAAATAAAGTGCAGGACACAGAGTTGCTAGTGTCTTTAAACTCTTATATAGTAGCCTAACATCTTAAACTCCTGACAGTCAATGTTGAAGTCCTGAAAAGCTATTTTTCTAACCTGTAAGCTCTTCAACATAAGGTGTTTTTTTTGGCTAATTCCCATTGCATTTGGAAGTAATACCAGGTTACGAGGAGGCAAGATAGTTACCTTAACATATTAGCGTTTGCAACTTAAGTCGGAGAAGATAATCACAGTGTTTGACCTATTCCTTAGATGATGTCATTTGTAATTTGAGGTTTTTGGAAAGGCCGTGCTGTCAGGCTATGATTGGGAGAGGTCGATTATGATAAAAAATGATTTGCTATAGCTGTACATTCTTTCAAAAATTTGTTATAACACAGTGTGCTGTGTGACCAACCATTATTGCCAAAGACTGCCAAAGAGTCCCGAGCTCAGACTTCACTGGGTGTCACATGAATGTGGGTGTCGTTGGGGAAGAAACTGAAGATGCGCCACACTCTGTGATCGTGACCTCGACCCAAATCAAAACGGCGACCTCGGTGCTAATCACAGGGCTCCCTAGAGCATCCTTTCATGTGGGCCGAGGCGAGGGCTTCAGAAACACAAGACGCTGCCGCTGTCATTAGCTATTAGCGTGGAGGTCAAAGCTTTCATTTGGACGGGGTCATTGTTTTTCAGTAGCCTGAGACTGACAGTGGTTTCACCACACGGGAGAGTCGCCACAGGACTTTTAGCAGCCCTCTAATGTCTGTTCACGGGCCGTCCTCTGTTCTGTACGCTGCCAAGTTGTAAGTACAATGAGCAGGCTAGAGCAGGTGTTTTTGTTCAGTTTGAGAAAATGATGACGTGATGACAATAGTAATTCAGTCTTTTTAAGAAGTAGGTATAGTTATTTATGTAAAGTAGTTAAAGCTCTATCTGAGCCAGCAACAACGGCAAAATGCGTTGACGCATCAGTGTTAAAAATCTAAAGGTTATTTGCAATTTACTTCACGTTGGTTATTTAAGGGGCATTTGGAATGCATGTTAATTAAGGAAGGAAGTGAATATTTTTTCCACCACTGGCCAGATGTTTTAACTTTACAAAATTGGGTCTGATTAATATAGTTTTTTTATTCTAGCAGTGTGCAAAGCAAAGGTCTAATAGAAACTTGAGATGATCACAGTTGCTCTTTGTTGGTAATTCAGTCTTTTACTAAATGTATACAAATTGCCACGCACCAGTTTTTAAAGACTTTTTATTTTTTAGCTTTAAATCTGCATTTTCTTGCATTTGTTTCAGCGTGTATGTCGCCATGAGATGCTAAAATAAGTAAAGTAAAATAATAACAATATTTTTTGTACATGTCAGCTCAGTAAGAGACCGTCAATAAGGCAGAGGTGGCTGACATTATTAGACAGTAGCGTTGGTTTAACAGAAGGTCAGCATCAGCTCAGTATATCAACAAATCAATGTATCCGTCTCACCCTGTGCAGGACTGTTAAACATGGTGTATCATGGGCCCGTCCTTTTGTTTCTGCACTAACCCATGCACTGCAGAGACTAGTCCCTGTCTATCTGTCAGCCTGTCAGTCTCTCTGCCTGCCTCCCCCCGGGGTGCTGCTGTGCTTAAACATCCCTCCAGGCAGGATACAAAACTCTGACAGTGGCTCAGCCGATCCTTAAAAGATGGAAATGTGAAGATGTGAAATCTCCAGAATGTGGGGGGGAGGAGGAAATGTCTGAAATAGGTGGCAGCCTCACTGCCTTGGGGCATAGTTATTGTCCTGTTTCCTCCAACAATTCCCGTCATCGGCGCTCACTGCAGGCAACAAACTGCTCGGAGACACGGCTATCTGAGCACTGACACACTCACTATTACGCAGGAGAGCAGAGTGCATCCTGACATGAAAAATCTGCGGGGACTTTCAGCCTTTTCTTCCGAGGTAGAGCATGGTCAGCCAAACCCAGGGGCAGCGAACTGGAGCCTGATCCTAGGGAAGGCACAGTGCATGCTGGGAGGTCACTGTGAAGGTCACTGCACTTTTCAGCGCGCAGCTAAACATGGATGTTAATACGGAGAATGCGCAGGGCTGGGAGGAGCACTGTGGGCCAGCTGATCCTCGAAGTCATGCAAATGAGCTGGATTTTCTTGCCCTGGAAAGCTCCGACATCACAAGCCCTATCAAGACTTGTCAGAGGCTCTCCAAACCTGAGGCGCTTGTTCTGCGGAGACCGGCTCTCGCAGAGTTTTTATATCTGTGGATAAAATGTGGTTTGAAGAAGGCTTTGAATGTAGGCTTTTCAAGGCAGACACTGGGATTGTGGGAGGCAAAGTTTCTCATTATATTTTTCATTTGTTGACGTTTGCAAATTGCTGATATGTTCACATTTGTACGTGCCACACTGACATTCCTACAAACTGTGTTATGTCATATTCACATTACATGTTAACGACCTGTATTTAGTATCAGGAGGCGGAGGAGATGCGCGACAGGCGAGAAGGCTAGCAAGCCAGTGACGGCTGTTCAGGGCTGCCTTTCAGCATTTGTAAGCGTGACACCACTGAGCATTTTTTAAGGTGATCTCTGGACAATTTCCAGCTGTGTTTGTGGAGACCAAAGTAGGTACTTTTAGTCAAAACATGATCTCCTCCTAACCTTAATCAAGTGGTCATGTGCCTAAACCTAACCAGAGCATAAGCACAGCGTTTCAAATTTAAAATTGAACTTAAAGAAACAACTCCGGTTTGGTTGGAACTCATCCCCTGTGTTGGCCAGAACATTGGCCTTTATTATAGACAACAAAGACGACAGGAAATGAGGGCCGGAGATGCCACAAAGGTTCCGCAGTCGGACTTGAAAGAACCAACATTGCCGAGCTACAGAAATGCAAAAAAAACATGTTAATCAAGGCAAGCAGCACAAGCAACTAAAGCTTTTCAGATAAACTTACATTTTTATATACATCATTTCAAACATTTGTCTGACATCAAGTCTCAAAGTATGATTGACATTCCCTTAGCCTTGAGTGCTTATTCTCGGTGTCCCAGAGGTTTGAATATATATATATCTTTTATCTTTTATTTAACGTTGACTGAGATCATTTAAGCAACCGGACTTGTCGACGTGTCTAAAGTAAGAAAGAGTAACTCAACCTTAATGCATTCATTACACTTCACAATTAGGCATTCAGTTTAAAGATAAAGATTACATTAAGATCTTTATGTGCATTTGCATCTATGTGAAACAGAGAGTCCAGCACAGCAGTGCTGATCAGAGTCACATAGGCGGTGTGAAACTGTAAAGGCTTAGCAACAGCTTTAGAAACTCAAACATGCATCTGTTAGTTTGGACCAAAATTGATTATTTAACAAGTTCCTAATGATATTTTTTTGGCTAAATGGGATTGGATTTTGTGAATAGAAGAATATCCATGAAATGAAAAAGTCAGAATCACTTAAAACACTGAAAATAGAGACTTATATCTGCAAAATCCTTGTGGTGTTTGACCTGTTTTTACCTTTTTCTCTCTGCAACAGAGCCTCCCTGAGGTTTCTTGAACTTTTTGTGTCACCTTGAGATCTCGCACTATTAAACAGCCCCACTGTCAACAATCAATACATTTGGCTGGCCCCTCTATCCCTCTTTTGTCTCTGCAAATGAAGCTGATGGATGAAAGAGAGCCCTGGTGGCCTCTCCCAGGTAATGTGCTGTGAACGGCCGTGTCAATATCTTCAGGGTTAACAGGATAGAGGGACGGAGGCATGAGGTGGAAGGAGAATTTTAGGAAGAGCGATGCATTTAGAGCGGGACAGAGGAGCAGGGTCAACTCTCGGGACAACTTAATATTTAATCAACCCACCTCACCGGTAACCTTAAACCCCACAATCCCCTCTGGTTGCACAAGGAGACAAGTGGGAGAGTAGGGGGAGAAACGGAGAAAGACGAGGGGGGAGGGCGAGACGACACTTTATCTTTCAAATGGTCCTGTGCTTTGACTGAGTGGGAATTAAGTGAGAGAGAAAATGGAGGGACAGAAAAGATGAGACGGGGGGGACGTTCGCTGGGTGACAAAGACGGCGAGATCACGGTGCGCAGCAGACGGAGACAGAAAGAAAAATGGCCGCAGGTGAATAACGGCATTAAAGTCTTCTTCTCCGGGCTCTTTCAGGCAAGGTTAAAGAAAGTGATAAGCACATCATGATGTTGAATGATGACTTGATGGATACGGGTGGGACAGGGAGCAGAGACATTACAGGTTAGGGTCAAAAACACCCATAAAGGTGCTCGCTAGCGATGCAAAATGTTCTTAAGCTGCGGCTGGACAGCTGCGGTCATCACCATCCAATCAGTGTAACACAGAAAGCGTCAGTGTTCTGATCAGAGTCGAAGTTAGATGGTTTTATACACAAAAAATGATGAAGAAAATGTGAAGAAAATACATTGTGTTTTCAGAGTTGGCTTTAAACTGATTACCTCAGAATAACCAAGTAAAGCAGACTATTCAATTTAAGCCAAAAAGTTTTAACAACCTAAAATTAGTTACTACTTTACTTGATAATTTTCAGGTAATCAGTTTCCTCGTAGTTTTAAAGTCACTTTGTCAGATTTTAGGCTGTAGCAATGCTAAAGAAAAAAAACAAAAGTACAGAGGTCATGGAAATTTTTATAAAGCATTCCGTTTGAGTAATATTTAAATGGACAATTAAATTTGAATTTATAAACGTTTCTTTTTTAGATGTATTAATGAATCAATTTTAATTCATTTTTAATAGATAAAAAAAACAGGCAAAATTTAAAACAGTTTATATAGAAAAAGAACAAAATCAATAGATACATAATTTAAAAACTAGAATAATTATTGCTCAGCAATTCAAAATTGATTTGAAAATACAGGTTTAAAAGACAAATACATCATATTTAATTGACGCTTCAGTTTATGAACATCATGAACGTTATTTAAACAGAAACCAGCCTGCATTCATGAGACACAACAGATCTTTTATTGTGGAAACCACAAGTCACAAAACCCAGTGTGGATTGATTTGCACTGCAGGATGTGTATGCATTAATCATTTTTTTTCTTCCTTGCACAAGCGGCCCCGACAGCCTGCTTTAAAGTGTTAGATAGCATGAACATATTTATTTGTAATGACCCTCACCAGTGCTTTGGGATAAAAAATGTAATGTTTGTATCCAATAAAGTGCTCACCAAATATCATGGCAGCCTGCCAATTAAAAAAATAAATATCTTGTGTGCAGTCCTCCATGAATCACGAAGCGCTTGGTAAATTTCCTGCCAATCTGCCTGTTAGATTTTGATACGAGCGTATGAGTGAAAGGTTTCGGCCTGAGTGTGGCGGAGGCAGAAAGGTCAGCGGGTCACTAGAAATCATTAGTGTTCAGCCTCTGGAGACCACAAATACCCGTATTAAATTTCAGGGCAATCTGGCAGGTAGTTGTTGAAATATTCACTCCAAACCAACAAAATGTCCTTGAGACGATGTCACATAACCCCCCCCAAAAAAAGCAAGATCTGTCATCCACATATGAACCTTTCGCACAGAATATAAAACCTGTGAACATACTGTGTCGCCTCCTGTGCTCTGTCAGTGGGAGGAGGGTTTCTGTCGCCTTCATGTATGTCTGTTTTTTCCATCGCTGCTGCCTTAACGCTATCAATGCCTCTGAAACACAGATTATAGGAAAGCACTGTAACTTCCAAAGGCGATACTTACTGTCTTTCCTTCAAGGACCAATAATCATATCATTTCAGAAAAATCTCACGTTGACTTCTAATTTTTTTTTTTACCTGCGTCACTGTTAATCCCTCGCTCTTACTGTCGCTCTCATAATTCACATGTCAGCAAGGCGGCAGCGGCTTGTATTTAAAGGGGATATTATAGACTGGCATGAAAGCCGCTGCTGCTCAAAGCTTGACCAGGCCACCGAGTTGTTTAACAATTTGTTGATGGCGATGAATGACAAATGCGCCGTGCTTGTGTAATGCTTTTTCTTCCTTAACGGATAAAGCGCTTTGCAATTTGCCACCCATTCATCACACACACACACACACACACACACACACACACACACACACACACACACACACACACACCGACGTCGGCGGAGCTATGATGCAATGCATTCATATTGGAAACAACTCAGGGTTCAGTGTCCTACTCAAGGACACTTTGACGAGTGGACAGAAGGATTAAACCACTAACCCTGTGATTAGTGGACGACCCGCTCTACCTCCCCATGAAATTGCTATATTAAAGTAACTGCTTTTTGCTCATAACTTGAAAAATATATAATTATCAAACTTTTCTTGTTATCCAACAGCTTTGTACATTGCAAGATATTGTGTGTATAAATATATTTATATATATATATATATATATATATCTATATATATATATAGATATATATAGAGATATAGATATAGATATAGATATAGATATAGATATATATGGTATGTCAAGGACAGTGGGTTCAGCCAATCAGTGCATGCTTAACAATAAGGGCCACAACATTTTTGAGTAGTTACTAGGGAACAATTGAGGAACGAATGAGGAACTAACCATTAGCCAATGGTTAGGTTATGATGCCTACTCCATAAAGATGGATTTGCCGTAGTTAACTAGCAGTTAGCTACTAATTTGTTCCTTACTAAATCATTTTGTGTCCCTTATTGTAAAGTGTTACCGATCATGACTTGTGCTGTTGTTTAGGATGAACTCTACACAGCCTGTTTCAACAGATTTGGGTGTGGTGCTCTGGAGACTTGACAACTTTAGAAGGATTATTTTTTACACAGTCTGTGTGTGTGGTTACGTGCATAATCACAGCACAGAATCAGCACACACAGCCTGATGAGGCACCGGTCCTGCTGTATTTACTGTTGAGAGCCCAGCGGAGGATGAGCGATGAGCGTCCAGCCAGCCGTGGCCACCGCTTGGCACTTTCCTCCACTGCAGCTGTTGAGTGCTGCCTATCAGCCGGTGGGTTAAGGCTGGCTTTCCCATCAAGCCCGCCGGGCGCCACAAAGCCTCAGGGTGTATGGGGGTTAGTGGTTAAATGGATCCCTGGTAGAGAGGAGGGTGTATGGGTGGAAGGGAACGATGAATGGCAGCAGGTATGCAGGCAGATGGGCCGCCGGGAGCCCCGGCGGGTCCCTGTGGAGGTGCAGGCGGCCGGGTTCAGCACAGAGCCACCCAGCCTGGCGTCAGCACTTTGGGGAGAAGCTGGGAAAGTGCTGAAGCGGCAACCACATGGGGAGATGAGGTGAAGTGGTGAAAAATGTAACCAGCCTGATGAAAGTTTAAGTGTGCATGTTAAACAGGAGAGAGAGGGAGGTAAAGTACGAAAGGTGAAAGGACGGCAGGAGGTGACTGGGGGGGAAAGGACAGGTTAGGGAGCTTTCCTCATTGTTTCCCCTGCATGACTCAAACAACTGTCTGCTGCTCGAACGCCAATATGACTCTAATATAACCCGACAATTAAGGGTGTAACGCAGCTCTTCCTCTTTTTTTTTTGACCCTGGTTCGACCTCAAAAGTAACATCATATCCCTCATCCAGTTTTCCAGTTTTTGCTTCTTGATAATTAGCTGCAAGGACGCTGTTTTCTTTTCAAGGACGCGGGCTACATCCCTCTGCACTGCGGCCTGGCTCATATACATGCCAGAGCCCCATAGCACTTTTTGTTGACTGCCATTCACATGATGCCACATAAAGCAGCCCGTTAGCTCTGTGGTCTGCGGAGAAGCGTGCGGAGAGAGGGAGAGAGGGAGAGAGGGAGAGAGGGAGAGTCAAGCGGTGTGATTACATAAGGTTGGGTAACAGGCTCACTGTGGGGATACACTCTCACTAGACGGTGTTGATGGAGTCTTTCACAGGCCTGATGGGGTGTTGATTAGGATGTGCTCACACACAAGGAGCAGATGCTGAAATGGATTCTAATGTGCTTTTCCTCTCTTTGTTTCTCGCTCCCTCTACTTTACATGCTCATCACTTCTTTCATCCCTGCGCTCGCCGCTGCCATTTCCCCCCTCTTTCTGTTTGATTCCCCTTTGGCTTTTTTCTCCTCTCTGCATGAACACCAAATCACATCCCCATTCCCCCCCCCCCCCCCCCATCGCCTCCTTCCTTTTGTCTTTTCTCTCTCTCTTTTTTCGCCACTGTCCTCCGCTGATTTCCAGGTGCGGTGCGAGCCTCCAGCATCTTCCCCATCCTCAGTGTCATCCTGCTTTTCATGGGAGGCCTGTGTATAGCTGCCAGTGAGTTCTACAAGTCACGCCACAACATCATTCTCAGCGCAGGGATCTTCTTTGTGTCTGCAGGTGAGTTTTTATCGAGCGGTGACATATCACAGTCGCCGAACTCCGTTATTGCCTCCTGCAGCTGCTTCTCTGGCTCATGAATAAAAGGCTTACAAAATCACCACCAAAATATATTAAGCTTATATGTTAGATATTCATTCCTTGGCTTTCAAGGAATTTTTGCTATATTCACAAGAGTCAAGGTCACGGATGCTTATCTGGATGTCTATAGAATCCTAGTAATAACACTTGATATTTAATTCATACATGTCTGGTAAATACTCAGCCCAGCTGTTAGCTGTCCTCGCTCA
Organism: Diplodus puntazzo; assembly: GCA_963678695.2. Classification (NCBI taxonomy): domain Eukaryota; kingdom Metazoa; phylum Chordata; class Actinopteri; order Spariformes; family Sparidae; genus Diplodus; species Diplodus puntazzo. The sequence goes on along the minus strand of OZ023174.1, from coordinate 11,512,202 downwards.
AGTCTCAAGTAACTAAGGTTGAGCTAGTACTCAGCTGAAATGAGTTTCCGGTACAGATAATGTACCAGTATCATTCCTGGTAATGTGTCCATACCCATACTCGTGGTGAGGAAAAGTCTGATTTTGGATAGCCGACCGAAGTTTATAAATATCTTGTTTTTTCTCCTGCAATCAAAAAAAGTTTTTCCGAAGCTCAACTCCGTAAACGGTTTTCTAAAAGATAATAAATATAGCAACTTCTGATCAACTTACATTATTTTGCAGCATAAATGAACACATTCTGACTCCCCACACTCGACTCACTCACGGTATAGACCGACCGCATACGAATACAGATGATTTGGTAAATTCAATTTCAACTATCCATTTTTTCTTTATTAACATTATACCACCACATTGAAATAAAAAGGCCACGTGGTCTGCACTGGTCTGTCCGCGGCCGTTTGACATCTCTTGCTCTTGCAGCCACAAGTCTCTTCTTTTATTCTTTCGTCTTCTGTCCTCCTTTCTCTTGATCCTGTTGCTGGGCTAAAAGCCGCCCATTGGGACTCGTCTCTAAAAATATGGTGTCCCTGACACACTTTTCCTATGATCCATCTTCCCAGATACAGCATGTCAAACATTTCTCCGTGTGTGACTAAACTAACAATGTGGAGATGTATGATGGGCTCTAACGCGGCACACAGCTCCGTGTTATACTCTGTCTCGAGTGATCTGCGTCAAGACCTGAAGCCGCCTTGTTTCTTGCTGCAAGGGGCAGAGATTGGGAGTGTGCGATCAGTCACGTTGGATGGAGAGTTGGACAGGATTAGCACACTGTGTACAGTGCATGAATCAGCGCTCTAAACATATTGAGTATGATACTGCGTGTTAAGTAAAGCGTACACCGAGTTTAACTTGGTCTATGAGCTCATCCTGACTGATACTTTCTGTCTTCTTTTCTTCTTGTCTTTGTCCTTTTTTCCCGTGAACCCCACTCCTCCCCTGATGTATGGCACCCGTCCTCCAGGCCTGAGCAACATCATCGGGATCATCGTGTACATATCAGCCAACGCGGGGGACCCTTCAAAAAGCGACTCAAAGAAGAACAGCTACTCATACGGCTGGTCCTTCTACTTCGGCGCCCTCTCCTTCATCATGGCTGAGATGGTGGGCGTCTTAGCAGTGCACATGTTCATCGACCGCCATCGACAGCTGCGAATAGGGGCGCGCGCGGCCGACTACCTCCAAGGCTCGGCCATAACGCGGATCCCCAGCTACCGCTACCGCTACAGGCGTCGCTCGCGCTCCTCCTCCCGCTCCACAGACCCATCACATTCCCGCGACACCTCGCCGGTGGGCCTCAAGGGCTTCAGCGCGCTGCCATCCACGGAGATCTCCATGTACACGCTGCCCCGGGACACGCTCAAGTCATCCGGTACGCCCACCGCCACCTACAACTCTGAGAGGGACCACAATTTCCTGCAAGTCCACAACTGCATCCAGAAGGACCTGAAAGACTCGAGCCACACCAACACAGCGAACCGCCGCACCACGCCGGTATGAGGGAGTCGACACAAGCCAAGGCCGGCCCGGCGGAGACCAGGAGACACGGGAACCCCTGTGGGTGCAGTACGCCCCGGGAGACGATGGATTTCCATGTTTATAGACATTTGTTCTTTTTGTTCAGCTGCATGACTTTTCCATTAACCATTGTTGAGAGAGTTTCAACAAGTCTGCTGTGTTCCTGGATTTGAATGGCAGAGCAGCGAGAGTGGGCCAGGTTGTACCGAGTGAGAGGAGTTCTGTCATCTTGTGGGCAGGGGTTTGTTTGTGAGGTTCGGGACACTAAAAAGGGGAGGGTGGGAGGGCCGGGGCATTTTATGAGACAAAGATTTCATGATTTCATAGCCCCTTTGGTTTGACAGTTTTGCCCCACATGTTTGGTTGGAGCAACAGGTCAAGCTCCCCCTTCAAGCCAGCCCGCCGCTCAGACATACACCTCTTTTATTTATTGATTCATTTGTTCATTTTTTGCATTAAAACTGTGAATTGTTACAGTTTGGGATTCAGTAAGAATTAGCCCAATCTGTAATCTCTAACAAAGGTACTATATATATGTATTACTTTTATAAATAAATTATTACGTTAATAATCAAGAGTTACAGACTTTACCGAAGCAAAAAAGAAAAAAAAACAAGTTAACTAAACCAAGTGCTGTTGGTAAGACGAGAAAAGACTGTTTTAGTATCTGTTCATTCGAAGGTCGAGAACACGAGAAGGTCCTTTAGGCAGACAGAGACAGACAACAGTAGAATAATATCTATTCTTTTAACAGAACCTTCTCGTCTTTTTCTCAGTCCCTGTTCGCTTTCTTTTTTTTGGTGGGGGTCGTAACAGGAGAGTTTGAACCCCCTGACCAGAAAAAGAGCCAACAACAAAAAGGGGGTCAAAGTTCACAAAAGCAAAGACTCCAAACACGACTTCTTACAAAATAACAAAAAGGAAGGAGCAGAGGGGAAGGAAAAGAAGAGGACGCCAAACACAAAAATAAAAACAAAAAGTTAAATATGAAATAGTACAAGAGAAGCTAAGTGACTCACAATTTCAGGAATTAAATGCATGCTATAAAAATTACAGCAAATCTGCTCTTGAGAAACTTAAGTTTTAAAGGTTAATAATTATAAGGGGAAAAAAAAAGCAAAGACGCTAAAAGTTTAAAGTATTAATGTTTTCATGTGTATTTTTCTTATGTTTTTTCTTTCTTTTTTTATTTAGTTCATTTTATCTTATTGCTTTTGTGAGACAAACCAAACAATCTACATTGAACAAAAAACTGCTTTTTTAAAAATGGGTTTGGTTGATTTCTTTATAAATATATAAATATATGTATGTATGTATTTTATTTTTAAAACTCACACAGCCTTAGTCATTTCTTTGTTTTCTTTTTTCTTTTTTTTTGGATTTTTAATGTGTTGTTCAAATTGAAAAATGAAATCTTTAAAGGTGCCAAAACCGAATGATCCTATACTTGGATGCATCAAGTCCTGATGAATAAAATACGAACCCTAGGGGGAACAAATCACCATGTTTCACTGCGTGTCTCTAACACACCTTCCCCTTATAACACCTTGTTTGTCAGTTTGTCAGCACTAACACTTGTCTGTCTGTCGCATCATCGTGTCTGCAGAGCTGTTTCCTTTTTATGGACGGCTGTAGAACGGAGGAGTTGATCACTGTGATGCTTCATTTTCTTTTTGAAAATGAAGCATCACAGGTTGTTTGATCAAAGAAGTTATTTAGTTATAGTTTGCTTTCAGTCATTTTGGTTTTGTTCTTCGAATGTTTTTTTCTTTCAACTGTTATCACTCGACAGATTTCTCGCTGTCATGATGACGTCCGCAACAACTTGCTCTGTTTACTGATGAAGACCAGTCACATGCGACCAACAGCTCTGGACAAACTAGTAAGTTGACGTCGAATGAAGTGTGCGATTACTTTTCACCCTCAAAACGTAGCTGTGTCCAATGAAACATTTTCATTCTTACTCCTCTCATCATCTTGTGACCCCACAGACTGAGCCTGGGAACAAAGGACATATGGGATTGTGTATGTAGATACTTATATTTATCACATTGTGGGGACAAAAATCAGTTCATCAAGTCTCAGTGCCATCGTGGGCAAATACTCTCACATAAAAAACACAAATTCAGTCTTCATCTGCTCCCCACCATGCCGATGGAAAGTCGGGTGAAGTTTCATAGTCCAGAATTCAGATAATTTAGACCTGAATTGAGATTGTGGAAATGTTTGCAAATCAAAGGACTTTTTGGGGATTGAGTTGGGTGTGCGGAGGTATTAAAGTAAGAAGGGTTTCGACTTCGTTCTCAAGCTCTCTCTTTTCAGCGTTTGCACAAATATTTCTGTCACTTTTTTCTACGCGTACATGACTACAACATTCTGAATGCCACCCAGGAGAGGTTGAAACTGTGCGCTGGTATCCCCATTATTTAATGATTCAGTGCATCTCAACCGTCTGTGTCACAGCCGGCTTTTAATCCTGTCAAAGCAGCTCAAAGCAGGTTTTGCCTGTTAGAGTGGTTGGCCAACATGTCATATGAACTTGTTCTTTATGAGAATGCAGGGTATGCGTGAGTGTAACTAGTGTGTACAAGGTGTGTGGTCGCGCAAACGTCTTGATATGTGTTACGAAGGTGGTGCCAAACACCAGCCAGGTATTCACGGTGTTGCACTCAGCTGTCGTTGTGTGAAGAATGAGATTTCAAATCTTGCCCCCCAGTGCCTACTTTCTCACTTCCAGCCATTTGCTATGTAAAGTTACTTCGCTGGTCTGATTGTACCTTTTGGGAATGTTTGTCAGACACGAACTCTCAAATTCCAATGTCAGAAAAAGGGTGTCACGGAAGACTGATTCAGATACTACAGAAGGATTTCACAATCACTTTGAAGCATATCCATGCTTTTAATTTAAGGGATAGGGAAAGCATTATATTACTAAGTGTGTTTGTGTTCCTTTATCTCAGAGATCACGAGAAACATTTAAACAAAGACACGTAATGAAGATAATATACTTTCAGAAACAGGCTCGACAATGGCCCTTTTTTTTCCAACACTGAATAATATCACCGCAGAATATTGGCACCAACCTTCATACATCAGCCTTTATACAGCCATAAAAAAAAAAGCTGAGTTGTCAGACATAAAACCCTGTGTGCTCTGCTAAAACCACAGCCTCTGCCTGCCATTGTAAAATTGTGATAACACGCTGTAATCGACCACTGGGAGTCACAATCCAAAGATATCAGAAACTGGCCCTCAAATGCCGGACAAACTCCAGTGTCGACATCAGTGTGTGTGCGTGTAAGTGGATTAATAGAGTCAGAAAACACTCCCTGCAACTTCCTGCCAATTATACAAGTATAAGACCGAGTTTGATGTATGTACAAATACCAGGTTTTCACAGTAAATTCTAAGAGTAGACTACTGTAATTCTGCTTTTGCAATGCATGATGGGTAATTATTTGGAATATTACATGATAAAAATGTAACAATACAAAGGAAATACTGTACTGTACTGTACTGCTGTTTAGGATTAAGCCCCATCCAGTAAATGAGCGATCAGAATGTTTACAGTTTTACAACAAGATACAGATGCTAACATACCAAAAAGCTAACAACAAGCTACGAGTCCAACATGCTAACAACAGGCCTACAACTGGTCCAACAATGCACATATGCTAACAACGGGCTAACAGGCCTACAAGTCGTCCAAGAAGGTACTCATGCCAACAGGCTGAAAGGCTAGCATGCTAATAAGCAATTGGGTTAACATCCCTGCTGAAAAACCAGCATAGACCAGCATCAAAACACAACATATGCTGGTCTTGGTGGTGATTGGTTTTGGTGCTGGTCTATGCTGTTTTTTCCAGCAGGGAGTACATTGCTGTAATATAACTATGTAACTGCAGATTCCTATTACAGGATGTAAGTCACAATACTATTTTTCACAGTAAAATGGTTGTAGGTTACCATAGAAACACAATATGTTACTCGGTCTTTCATTACTGTAAAGCAATCATTGTGAATTCACTTCAATTATCAACTAATGATTTACAGTAAAATCACAGTCATAATTTTAATAGTGCAGATACTTCATGATTTATTTTTACAGGGCAGTTTTGACTCTTGCTGCGCAGACTTTTTATGCACCAGTGGGACTCAGTCATGGCATCTTTCTGGGACATTCCTGAGAAAGAAACACAGGTTCGCAATAACACCGCCAGGTTTATTCTACCGGCAGTTTCTGTGTAAAGAGAACAACACCTTTCTACGCCGCTGCCTTAAAAGCATTGCTTCCAGGGCCGAACATGCTGCTGTGAGGGTGTGTTTGTGTGAGAAGGACGTGCTCACATATTCTGTCAAAACAGATATACAAAGTACATCTATTTGTGAGACAAAAGGGGGTTCGGTTTCAGGGCCGTGCTGTGTTTTATGTATGAAAGAGAGTGCAGAGAGAGGGCCTTCCTAGAAAAAAGGCTAGATAAATAAAATAATACAGTTCCCTTTGAAAGTATGTGCATCCCCAAGTTCAGAGGCCAGCAGGTTCATTAAATAAGGAAAAAGTTTCTGTTAGAAAAAGTGCTGAGATCCTGATTTGCCATCATCTGTCAGCTCACCGACGCACGCCGCTCTCCATAAATTTGAGGTGAAAATATGTCAACGTAGCAGTCTCAATGAATAGGGCTTTTTTTATGTATAGCCTTTATTCAGAATTCATAAGCAGAAGTCATTTTACAAGCCCGGATTACATTAAAGAGAAAGAGAAAGAGTGTGTGTGTGTGTGTGTTGGGGAAGAGGTTTTGAGATACCGGCTCTCTCATAAAGCAGCACCTGGCTTTCATGTCTGTATGTCACGTTTGTAATATGTTTTAGGAATGAATAAGTCGTTTTCTTCTGTCGCTCCCCATTTGTCTCTGTCTGAGTTTATCAGCTAGCAAGCGTAAGCAAAAGATAACGTTAAAAACCTGTGAGTGGGGTGAAATGCATATTTCAGGCTGACTTTATTATTATGTTTCAAGTGGATTCATTTGACTGTAAACAGGTTTTAAATATGCGTTCAGTGGCTACATGTACATGCTAAAAGGTTGAGGCTAAAGCTAACTGTAGGCTACATGTACCAGTCACAACTCAGTATCTTTACCAGCCATAGCAGTCAGGGAGCAGCATTGTCGGGTATTGCAGGGAGGTATTAGCATGATGAAGTATCAAATAAAATGAAAAATGTTTTTGCTCCAACATAACCTTTTGGATGCTAACGTATCGCCATCTATCTCAGGTTTGGCTGAGTTGATGCAGTGTCAATCCTCCAAAACACTTCTCTAGTCTTGCATAACCAGACCTGTTATACAACCATTATCATTAAAAGGGTTAAATCCCTGCACAAGAAAAGGTAAGAGCTGCTAGCTTGAGAGGGCTGCTATTGCTAGATTGGACCATAACTCTCGAAAGTTATGAGGTTTAAGCAACCGTAGCTCATGTAAAAAAAAACAAAAAACATTATTTTTGCTAGGATCCCCGTTGAAGAGCCGCTGGCTAAGAGTGACAACTGTGAAATGGAGGAAAACAACAAACATTATATCTGATAAAATGGAACAATCACTCTTCTAAAAAGGTACAAAGTGGCATTAATCTGTTCTGTTCCATCCAGCTCTCGACAGGTTGATTCACTGTGCAGGTGTGGGATGAAGAAGCCAACCCTCCTCCTCCTCCTCCTCCTTCTCCTCCTCCTCTTCCTCTGGCTGCTCGCAGAGGGAGGTGGAATCCAGAGGAAGCGAGGCATGCCCTTGAAGAGTCAAACCTGTTCTATTTTTTTTATTTTTTTTTTTTTTGGCAGGCTAACAGAGTTGGACACTGCACTGTGATGTCAGGGAGGGTCATGGCGAGCGCTCCAGTGCTAATACTAATGATATTAGCGCTGTAGGTCTCTGAACTAATGATGGCTCCACCCACAGCTGCACCATACAGCCAGACCATGGCCCCATAACGCTCGGAGGCCAGATTTACATGCTCTGCTTGCTGGAGGGCACAAAGTGTCATTTATTGGAAATAGGACAAGAGGAAATAAAGAGGACAGGGGGAAGTCTCTCTTTCTTGCCTTCTATTGTGTTTTATGTGTGTCCCTCACTAATTGCCCTTCCTTGAATTCTTAGCCTTGAAGATCCTTGGCATTTGAGAATATATATGAATAAAAAATATGTTCCTTTCAGGGATAAATCCATAAGTTTGGCATGGATGATAAAGCTGTACTCACCTGCTGTTACATAATTTCTGCTGAGATGTGGGAACACAGTGACAAAGCAAAAAAAAAAGTGTGATGGGTGTTGAAGATCGAATGTGTTTTAACATTACAATGCCTGATTTTTTTTGTCCGTTTAGCAGTGTTACGACCAGGTGCCTGGCCATAACAGCAGAGACAAACTTTAAACACAACCCTGACATATGCTTATCATTGAGGTTAATATGAAGTGAAGTTTGTACATTTAAGTACAAAAGTCTCTCTCTCTTTTAGCTCTGTTTTTGGTCTCCACCTCCAGGAATATCTAGCTCTTTAGCTGCTTAGCATATGGATATACACCTACTATCTTATCAAAAACACTACCCAAGTTGAATTATTTTTTGCTATCCTTGCTTTTCATTGGGATAAAAGCATCCCGATCCATCATTATGCAATACGTGAGCTCCGCAGGACTTCTATCCACGCGTGGTTCAACAAAAATTAGGAGAATTTGAGTTCAAAGGGGCTCTATGTAAGAATTTGCAACAATTTATATGCATGAATCACTGTTATTGTCCGTATGTGAGCGGATTGTAACACGACGTGAGAATTTTTACCTTCCCAGTCTTTCTCTGTAACATATATAAGCCTGTGCACAATTTGTTGAAGTTTTTTAATGCTGCTGGATTTCTTTGTGAAGGATTCTGCTCGGATTTTCCACAACAGTCCAAGGTATGTGACTTTAACAGGGAGCAACTGTGGCTAACATTAGTTTAGCAATGGCGTCCGCTAACGTAAACCAACGACCGGTTTCAAGCACAACACGGACATTTACAGAGCCCCTCTAAATCTCTGTGCGCATGACATTTAAAAGTTACTGAGAAGTTCTTAAATTTGATCTTCTCGAGAGTGGAGGAGCCCCGAGATCTGCAGCCTTCTTCGCCAGGTCCTATTTTGCATTTCACCTCGTTTTCTTCCCCTGACTCAAGTCTTTCTCTCCCTCCCTCTTTCCTTCTCTTACTCCTGCTGTGGTGATCAGAGTGTCTCCGCAGTGCCGTGTGATCAGAGAAGGGGTGGATGTTGGGGTGGGGTCGGTATCGGGGGTTTGAGGCAAATAGGCCTTAGGAGCACACACAGTCTCCTCCTGGCTGGGGGAGTGTTGAGAGCAAACGCCCTCTCTGCCCGAGCCTGGCCTTGTGTCTCTGGCAGCCCGCGAGTTTACATAACCTCACATCAAACCGACTGATGACCTTTCTCTGACTTTACTGGACAACGTTCTGGGACAGAAGCAGGCAAAACCCATGGGAGCTGCGTGGGCCTGTCACCTGAAGCCTCCGAAAAGCCACCTGCCAACTTTAAGTCACTGAGAAGAAGAGTCTGCAGAGTTCGACGATTCTTTTCTGTGTGTTACAACAAAATGCACCCTGAAATGTGTGTGTGGATTATTTATTTTTTTTTGGTCTGAGGAATGTTTATCTTTTTCCTGTGCGCGCAAATAAGGAAAATGCATGTGCAAGCCTCCGTGTCTGTGTGTGTGTGTGTGTGTGTGTGTGTGTGTGTGTGTGTGTGTGTGTGTGAGATGCGGCCTGTTGTTTGTGCTGACCAGAGAACAGTTGCTGACTGCGCTCACCCCGGGTTATTTTTGGGTCATGCAGAGTTGAGTGGCAACAGAAGAGCTATAAGCACGGTCAACCAACTGAAAAAGAGAAAAAAAAAATAATCATTGGAGCAAACATAGTCTGACATGACACATTCACATCACTCCCCCTCGCTCCTGATGCAAACAGTCTAAAGCTTCAGCTTTTCCTGAATGAAAAATATATGGACCAAAGAGTCTGAGCTGTGTCACTGCTGTTTTACAAATCATCTGGAGCTTTTAAATCCAGCTCTGAATAGAGGGCAGTTTTTATTTCAAAAAAGGGAGAGAGAGAGAGAGAGAGAGAGAGAGAAAGAAAGAAGAGGAACCAAAGCAGGATGCAGCACACAAAGTGCTCTGGGATGCGTGAAGCAAAGGGAGCGCTGCGCTCTGCCCTCTGGTGGCGTGATGGGAGACATCGTGCAGGGTTTGCCTCCGTCAGCTCAGGGAACGCTGTGTCCACGGACGGGCCTGGAATACTGATGCCACAGTGCAGGGGTGCAAGAGCTGCAGTCTGCCAGGCCCAGGAGGAACAATCAGGCCCCTCAGATCCACTGTCCTTTAAACAGGCTACAGAGGACTACTGCCTTCTTTGTGATCAAATGTGGCTTTAGTCAGCATCACATATGACGGCTGGGAGTCCTTTTGCATTTGAATCAGGCTCAAAAGCACAAATGAAGCTTTTGAGGAAGGCATTTTTTAGCAGGGAAATGATTTCCACCTGTTTAAAGCCACGATTTGTGACTTCTTCCTCGGTTCCACTATGAGAAGCGCGGCATGTAATGATGATCAGTAATAAAAGCTGTCAAACGTATCGTTACAAGAGAAGATTTCATCTGTGTAATATAAAAAAGAAAAGGTACAGGCTGAATGAAGCATCATTCCCAGCTCGTCTACCCTGCAGCAACCTGTGGTGAATTTGATTCCCCCTTGTAAAAAAAATAAGACTTCCATGTGTCTCCAAATAAGGATTGTTTGAAATTTCCAAGAAAAAAAAATCCAGGGTGAAATCTTGAAATTGCTTGTTTTTTGTATTCAGTTTATGCCATATAAGACAAAGAATTTCAATTGTTTTGGTATTTTTGCTTGATAGATTGAAGGATGAGATTAACAAATGAAGTGGATGAGGATTTGTTTTCAAATGTTAAAGGGTATTACTAGCACCCAGTCCAGGCAGAATAACAGATCCTAACAGCAGTCAAGGAGTCAAATAGTCAGTGGCCAAGCCTTCCGCCTCCGTCCTGTGTAATAATGGTCCTGAGTGTGTGGTCGTCCCCTCCGACAGTCTGTCCGCCTGTCAGACGCTGCTCTGCACCAACACCCAGTCTCTTCCCTCACTCTGCAGGACGGCCCGCCGCTGACTCCTTGCCAGCCGGCTGAGGCCGATGCCAGGACACACACCGACGCACAGATGCACACGCCTACTTACATGTACGAGCAACTGCACACACTCTCACACGCTCGCATAAATCAAATGCTTGGCCCTCCTCTCTGCCGTCCCAGCATGCACTCTGGTTACCTGGCTGCTGTCCCACAAGCATAAGGACACGTTTTTTTTTCAGCAGCTTCCAGATCATTTGAGCCATTGACTCAATCAATGCCACAATGTCTTCGGATACTAGTTGAATAAGAGACAGCTGTTTGGGGGTTTTTTTGGATTGTGGTGGATTTTCTATTTTTCATGAACATTTTTTAAAAAATCTCATATTTTCATGAAAACATTGGTCAATTACCTACTTACGTATTCTGCATCTAGTCTAACCATGAACCCTATTCCCAACTATGTGAACAAAAAAGTGTCACAGAAAGTACCAGTGGACTCCAAATGGCCCCAAACACCTCCTGGAGTAACTTTTTTGGCCCTGACACTGATGGGATGATCACCTCTGATCCATCCCATGTGGCAGGATACTGTAAATAGAGTTTATTCATCTTTGAGGTGATTTTGAGGTGGGATTTCTCCACATTGCTGCAGTGAAATGTAACCAAATGTGTACCCGTGATAGAGTAAGACATCAGGAAGAAGTTGCAAAGACAATGATGAGTTATCCTATGAAGGAATTGAAGTCAAAGTTCAGAATAATTTCAGAGTTTTTCATTGGATTTTGGATCCCTAAGTCCAACTAAGTGAAACATTTGAAAAAGTGTCATTACAAATAGTTACCAGTGGACCCCAAACAGCCCAAAACATGCTCATAAACACTTCCTGGAGGAACTTTTTTGGATATTGAACATTTGACAAATTTCCCCTCTGATCCATCCAATTCACTTTGCATGAGGTCATGTCTTAGTCATTAGATTCCAGGTCATTTGATCCATTGACTCAAAATCAATGCCACAATCTCTTTGGTTCTGGTTGAATGACACACACCTGCTTTTATTAGACTTTGGTGGAATTTCTATTATCATTGAATATCTTAGGTCTAACCCTCAGTCATTGATTGAAGTCAGTTTACTGCCCCTAAGCCTAAATCCAACTAAGTGAAACTTTGGAAAAAGTGTAATTACAAATAGGTACCAGTGGACTCCAAACGACCTGAAACATGCTCCTGAACACCTCCCGGAGGAACGTTTTTTGGCCCTGACAAATTCCACCTCGGATCCATCCCATTCACTTTACATTGGGACACAAGTTTTTTTTCAATATCCTCCACGTCATCTACTCGAAACAATGCCAAAATGTCCTCTGGTACTCGTTTTTATCTCTAATAATGTTTTAATATTTGAAAAAAAAAATAATTAAAACATCAGTCACTTCAGTTGTTTGCCTCTAACTTAACCCTCACCTAACCTCAGGACTGGACTGGAGGTTCCACTGCAGGACAGCACACACGCACACACACACACACACACACACACACACACAAAGAAATTCCGTCTCATTAAGTAGAGGCACAATACTGGCTTCATTTATACCTGGCTTTGAGGAGAGCTCAGTTGAGATGATGGAGGACTAAACTAATAAGGGCAGGGCCAGAGGGGATGCCAGGGATGGAAGTGCTCCCCCTGCAATCTGATTCACCACCTCTAGTCAGAGTGATAGTTGGCTTGTTAGTATTAAGGATGGATTACTGAGCCAGCCTACCGGGTGCAGGTCCAGTGGACTAAATCTCTGTGTGAAGTGAAACAGAGTGTTTGTGAAGAAGCACTAAACGATCACAAAATGACTCAGAAAACCCACAAAATGACCTAAAACAACCCCAAATTGGCTCAGGAGCACCAAAACAGTGAGGCAAAATAAACACAAAATGACTATAAACGATCACAGAATGACTCAAATTGACTACAAAGTAATTAAACATCAACCACGAAGAGAAACAAAACCACGATGAAATGACTCAAAATTATCAAATAATGACCACAAACACATGCAAAATGACAGCAGACACAAAACAACCACGGAATCAGGGGAAAATGACTGTAAAGTGACAAACAATGACCACAAAGTAATGTTTAACACCCAAAACAAACAGAATATGACTGAAAATGAACAGTGTCACAGAATTACCACAAAAAAACACAACATGCCTCAAAACAACCACAAAATCACTCGAAATGACCACAAAGAGACAGTATTACCAAAAAGTGAAGCAACGTGACTACAAAGACACACAAATTGACACAAGTCAGATTAAATTATTTGAAACAAACACAAAATAAAAAAACACAGAATAAATCTGGACTTTCTAAACTAACCCCTGCTCTCTCCTTCCTCCTTCCTCCTTGCTCTGAGGAGAGCTCATTGGAGATGATGGAGGACTGAACTAATAGGGTGGAATGGTGCGGACGGGCCTTTATGAAAAAGTGCACAGAGATGCTGTTTGAGCAGATGCGCGGGGTCATAAAGGGAGCACAGCCGGGACACGTAACTTCACCTGAGTGGGACGAAGGGGAGCAATTAATGGCATCAGCGTGGACTGTTAACTGTCACATTTAGCAGAGAGGGCATTATGTAAAGTGGAGCTGTGTGGGAGCTTTGAACCGCAGCTCTGCTTGTGCTGCAGCGGGGGCAAGAGGTCAGAGCCTCTGGAGGTTATTATGTAACAGCGGGGCCATCTCCATGGCCGTCCTCTGGCCACAGTGACAGAGGGCTTCACCCCGGCTTCCTCCTCCCGCTGCTTCGACACGGACAGCAGGCTTTTCTTTTTTTTAGGGCTCGGTTTATCATAAGTGTCCTTTAGAGGATAGTTTCCTCTTCGCTGCAGAACTGCTTTGTTGGAGAAAATGTCAGATTTCTTGAAATGCTGCTCAGCTGAGAACAATTGTCCTTCAGCTGCCTCGGCTGCAGGTTAGCGGGAAGGAGGTGGGACCTTGAAAAATCCTTACAGGAAATCCACATTTCTGCTAAGAGTGCTGAATATTATGCAAAGATGTCTCTTGCAGGACATCTAAATGGCCTGTGGAGCCCTCTCAGGGTCTTCCTCATTACCTGCTGAAGTGGAGGTTTTAGTTTTGGCAGTGATGAGTCAGAATGGATGATGTTGGGGCTTAATTACCGTACTGTGACTGCTAAGAGTTCTGATGTCAGCCGAATACAAGCCTTACAGCTCAAGGACACATATAGCCAGTTAAAACATGCAATGTTAGCTTGTCTTGCTGTCCATCAGTTCTGCATAGGTGGCGGCTCTCATCACCGCTGATGCCGACCTTTTCAGCTGCAGCACATGGGAGCCAACTCAGAGGCTGACCGTGTTTAACAAGCTCAGAGAGGAGCGGCGAGATGAAACTAAGTACTTTTACTCAAGTACTGCACTAAATGTCAAGTACTTTTCACTTTATGCTGTTTGAGGGACATATTTTTATTGTTTGCTTCACTACATTTATCTGTTAGTCTACATACAAAGATTTGAAACACAAAGCAATAGTGTAGAGTAGGTAAGAGCTTCACGAAACTTCAGATTTGCTTTTTATTTACGCCAGATGGGAAATTGAGGTGTTACAGCAGCAGACATAAATCTGGAGAAAATAACTTGAAGTGGGAAAGCAAACTTTAAGCAATTTTATAGTCTGTTGCCTTAGCAATCCATTATGGGTAATCATAAATTTATTAAATGTTTGTTTTATTAGAATACTGTTTAAACATAATCTACATGAAATCAGAATTTACTGTTACAACTCAAAAGCACAAATTACTTTGTTATAAACCATAATCATTGTATTTGCACAGCTGATGTCTTGCTTTTCAGCAAAATCCATTTCATACTGAAATGTACTGTATAGAATGTCACACTATTTTGTACTTACTGCACAAGCATGTATTTAAGGTTTAACAAATTAAAGTCATTACAGCAGCTCTTGTGGCCACGCCTACATGTTTTGTGTTACACACGTAACCCTCTTTGCACTGGAGCACTGAGGCTCTGCTCAATTTTTTGCACGTCTTGTATTTGATATGGCTCTTTTCAGCATTGACTGCTACATCCTTTACTATGCAACTTTGCAAGTCACATTAGCACCTTTTCCACTGTGCTGTTAGAACTTCTTAAAGCAACAGCATGTTATGAGTGCAGCGCTTAACATTGTTACCTTTGCTTACACAAAGGTCTGAAATGCTTTGTGAACTACCAATGCCAAATTAAGTGACCATGCTGTTGTCATAGTCATGAGCTACAAATTCTTGCCAAGCCAATATTTCCCTTTACTCAGACACAAACTGACACCATATAGCAGTTATAAAAATGGACATGAACACATTCTTTGGGTTTTCTGTTTTATTAACAACTCTGCACAACAGAAATGGTCAACGCAGCAGACATTGGTTCTGGATAGCGACTTTAAGCAGTCTCTTCCTTGGTGATACGGTCCTTCTTTAGTGGTCCCTGTGGAAAAGGAAAGACAGAATAAGTTGTATGCCAATACTAATTGTCAGCTGTTGTGTCAGAGCAGCCAAGTGTGCCCAGAGAGTGAACAGGGAGCGAGCACAAAAGGGCACTGCTCCCCTGCCTCACTGGAGTTCACTATGGCACTGGAATGGAACCCAGAGTTCATACTGAAGACTGAACCAGGTTACGAACAGTGCGGTACAATAACTGAAGACAACATCCGGCAGTGTGCAATTAACGTTTCAAATTAGATACTAGCTATAGCCCATTTAATGGACCCTATAAAAAGCAAAAAAGGCCCTTTTACAAGTTTGTGATGTCTGACTTGGTCATTGTGAAATCTTAGAAGTGTGACATCTTGTTCATCATGAACAATTCTTCATAAGAATGTTGGCAGGTATCAGGAAAAGTGTGGTGCAGCAAGTGCTAGAAGCATAAAGTCTTACCATGAACGCCTTCTTTTCCTCCACGGTCTGGAAGCGGCCGTGACCGAACTTGGAGGTGGTATCGATAAACTTGAGGTCAATCTTCTCCAATGCACGGCGGCTAGTCTGCACCAGCAGAGACTGTAAGAGCAATGAGGAAACATAAGTTTGGGACACACCTGATTCTGGTTAACATTCCAAAACTAAAACTGAAGAAACTGCACTCCAAGTCATGCTGCACTTTTTCCCTTACCTTGCGCAGAGTCAGCACCCTCTTCTTGACTCCCACAACACAGCCCTTCACCATGACGAAGTCATTGGTCACATCTCCATAGTGGACAAATCCACCCTTTTAAATAGAAGGTGGTAAAATTAGTTACATATTCTGCTTTCAGGTAGGATGGTAAAGCAAAAGCACAGGTTGCACAAATGTCACTTACCAGGGGGTTGATGCTCTTGTTGGACAGATCATACTCAGTGGAGGCGTTGTTCTTCACCAGCTTTCCATCCTTTGTGTGGTAGCCCTGGCCGATCTTGTAGATCTTCTTGTTGATCTCTGTGCGGTGGTGGTAACCCTTCTGACCGGCACGGGCCACAGAGAAAGCCACACGGGCAGGATGCCAGGCACCAATACAGGCCACCTTACGCAGACCACGATGGGTTTTGCGGGGAAGCTTCTTTGTGTGCCAACGGCTGGTGACACCTGGAAGGAAGGAGATTGTTTAGAGCAAATTTAACCAAAGGACACATGGCTTTTCAAAGAGGCTGTATTTGTTCACCGCCACAGTCAATGAACACACTTCAAAACCAGACGAATCAGAAGTAATTATGATCTTACCCTTGTATCCGTGACCCTTTGTGACACCAATGACGTCGATCATCTCGTCCTGAGTGAAAACTGTGCCGACGGGCACGGCCTGCTCCAGCTTCTCGCGGGCCCAGTCAACCTTGTCTGAGATGGTGCCGCCATTCAGCTGCACCTCCATCAGGTGAGACTTCTTCTGCCTCACGGGCAGCAGACGCATCTGCACAGATAAGACTGAAGTCAGTACAGAATAAAGCCACAAAATGCTTGAAATGTTCAGTTAATTTTTTTTTAGCTGTGTAGTCTCAGAAGGAAGGCAGCATGGAAGGTATCCTCATATGTATCGGGCGCCATGCCTGACGCAAGATCCGTGGTCTCATCACCGACTAGCCAGAAACTAAACTCCATAAAAATGTTAAAACATACTAACCTGTGTGTGGGCAATGATGCGGATGACCTGGCAGTACTTCTTCATGGATGCGAAGTCCTTCTCCAGCTGCTTCTTGCCCTCATCATCCTGCCATTTCTTGCAGTATTTAGTGAAGGCCTTCTTCTTGGACTTGTACCTGAAAGCACGCAGCGTGGCAGAAGACAGAGGTTGGCACAGGTCCTTCATAACCCCAAAGGGTCAGCGGAAGAACACAGTGCGTAGCTGTTCGCCCTCCCTCCATGTGGATGTGGGGGGGGGCTGTATCAGCTAATCAGGATTTCGGCTCATGGCGCAGTTTCTAAGAAGCACTTTCCACTGGCCAGAGGAGCCCGGAGCTCATCAGGGCACATGGCACCTGAGCGGAGCTGCCATACAGGCCACCGTAATGTTAGACTCACTCAGTGCAAAACACTTCATTTCCACTGGGCAACTAACATCTGCTTCAAGCACTACTACTAGTCATGCAAGTTGTACTGATATAGCGTCTCACCAGTTCTTGTAGAAGCGACGCTTGCACTCATCACTGACGTGCTCGGCGAAGATGGTCTTGAAGGAACGCAGGCCGCGAGGGGTGTTGACGTAACCCACAACGCCGACCACCATCATGGGAGGAGTCTCCACAATGGTCACGGCCTCAACCACTTCCTTCTTGTTCACCTCTGCAGGGGAAGGTGAAAGTTCACTTAGAAAATGTCAACATCCTCCAATTTGACCTGCCCTTCTAAAATTCTACTTCAAGGTATAGACTGCGCTCAGTACTCGACATTCAGCAAGGGATGTAAACCCATTATGTCCGCCCGTCGAGAGGCTCATCACAGGCAGAGTCCCATACTCATTAATTATGTTTAATAATCTTAATCACATCCTTCCTTTGAAATTTATATTAACCAAGTAACAATTCCTTCTACTTACTTGAGCCAGGTCTGTCGACCTCACGGACGATGTGGGTCATGCCAGCCTTGTAGCCCAGGAAGGCAGTCAGGTGCACGGGTTTGCTGGGGTCATCCTTGGGGAAGCTCTTGGCCTTACCACGGTGACGACGACTCCTCTTGCGGGGCAGGAAGCCCAGGGATCCGTGGCGGGGCGCCGAAAACTTACGGTGGGACTGTGGAGGGGGGAAGAGCATGTTAGCTAGTTCATCCATTAAGCTAACCACGATGTTCAATAGCTGCCTTCAGTGTCAGCCAACCTCGCGAGTCAACGACATAACGTTGCCATATGCATAAATTACCCATGTAAAAACCCCTATTTATAACTTAAATTTCAATCAATAAAATGTAGGTATAGTCACGGGATGGCCCTGTCAACCATGCTGTTAGCTCAGCTAGCTGCAGTATGCACAGCTGCCGACTGTATGACTGACGTGTTAATTTTAAGATTTTAAATAGCCATAAAGAACATTAAGCCAAGTTAATAGACGTGAGAATACAAGTGCTTAGCTGATAATTGACGTACTTTGTATGATTAAAGTAGCGGCCTAGCTCTAGCTGCCATTTTGGACCTTGAGTCACCGACATGAAGGAGGATGTAGGGCGAAAGTTGAAGTATCACTCTAAATTAATATAAAATTCAATGCAAAGCAGTAGTTAAACTATCTATTAAGGCAATCTGAGCGTCTGAAATGAGCAAAATCCAAAGGATGTCAAAGATAAAAGACTGATGAATGTCGGCAGCAAGGAGAGCACACTCACCATTTTGTCTCCAACCCGATTCAAAGAGGCCTTGGGAAGGACAGAGCGGGCTTTATATACAAAATATGTCTCGCGAGATTTAGTGTGACTGTCGTCTTGAGCATCTTTCCGGTAGATATATTCAACAGCCAGTAGATGTCGCTGATTGACTTTCCAACAAATTTCAACGCATTACTCAACTGATATATCATAACTTTTAGTTACATGACTAAATATTACAATTGTGTTCTGTTACAAAAGTATGTTTAGGAATATTTCTGTTCTCATCCAAGTACTGTATAGCTTAACCTAATATAACTAAGTCTTAAGACTGTAGATTACATAATAAAGTAATATTTGTGACAAAATGACAGAATATACATTGTTATAGTTGTTATATGATGAAACACATTGAATCACAAATTAATTGACCTTTGTTTATCTGAGGTAGAAAACTCTCTTTGAATCAAGAAAAAGTAGCATTTTCTCTTTTTATGTTGAGTTCACATCCTGTATTTAATATTCTTCTCACTGGTATTTTATGTAAATAGTCTATTCTTCTAAACAATGATGGTCACTTGCAAATTAGGCTCAGAAATAATTCAAACAAAGCAGACGAATTAAGCCATATTTACATTTATTACCATTTCATTCTTTAAAAATACAAAACAAATGACATACATACACACTTCTCAGGTCAAGGCAACAATGTTTTGTTTTATGATCCAGTGATGTAACAAGTTTTGTTATGTTTATTGTAGGCAAGATATTCAAACCATTTTATTACCAGAAAACCACCGGGGGAAAGTTTGGAAAGCCTGTTATGGGGAAGCGGGCTGCATTTTTTTTTTTTTTTAAAGGAAATGTTGCTCATGTTCATGAACTCATGTAGTACAATTATGGTATAAAATGTTAGACATTATACACCAATGAACACTTGTCTTCCAGAAGGCTGGCTTGAATGTTTCAATCAAGTCTTGTGTTTTGCATGTTGTGACCTTCCTCCAGTTATGAGAACAGAAAAGAGGCATACATTCAACAAACATAAAAACCTGTAGTCATGTTTTATGATTTCATTTCACAGCGCATGTCTTGCAAATTTAAAGTGCTACAAATGGTCAACTGTATCCAGCATAAAACAGATTTGTCACTCATCTACTCAGATGATATGCTCTACTGCTATAGGAGAACAGGGAAATGCAGTAAAGCTGATGCAGGATGGACCAGCTTTTTGAATAAAACTTTAAACACCATGCAGTTGGTCTCAAACTATGCAAACTGTTGAAATGAGAACATTTTCCGCTGAGTCATGCAATAAAACTGATGCCGATTCAGTCCATCACTACCCAAGGAAAAGAGTACGGAGTTGTGATCCATGTCAGTGTCATTTGGTACAAGTCGCTTCAATTCGATCATCTTTTTAAGATACCTGGAAAAAGTTTACTCAAATAATCAACACACATAAAGTCAGTGGCTAAGAGTCTCTCTCGCAGTGTCCAGGCTTGTTGTTCAAGCTCATTAAGTTCAAGGATGCAAGTTTGTCTCAAGTCTAAATCACAGTCTGTATTTATTTTGAAATAGAGTTGAAGGAATAGGCATCCCTGACATGAAGGCGAATCCTCTTCAGTGTTCATAAATCAAATCCTGGACCAGTGTGAGGAGCCCTTGTCCAAGCTGTCTAGATAACAATGTCCTTCTGCCACGGAGAAACACCCAGCGCCTCAAAGACAGCCTTCAGGATGTTTGTCACTCTCGATCAAGGTTCGCCTTACGGAAGGAGGCCTTTCCAAACTCATATGTGCTTATCATAATAGCGCAGGCTGGGGCCACTTTGATCACCCTTGGCATGAAACCTGAGGAAAACACAAATACTTTCACGTCTGGACAAGGATAGCATTGTATTTTTACTGAACACGAGCGAGAAGGAGTGCACACCTGCAAAAAGGCCCCTGTAGCCCAACTCAGCACATATCTCCTTCATGATGCGCCATGTGGACCTTGTTCTTTTTGAGGAATCTGAAAGGAATGGGAATAAGTTACTCTTAAGAAAATTCTACACTTCTGTGTAAATGCATTTCACAAATCACCATGTATAAGTACAGACCTCCCAGAGTATCCATCTCTCCCAGCTGGATCTGTCTGCGTGTCTTCACCACATCAAAAGGCAGCGTCAAGATTGCTGCAATCTAGACACCATGACAGGATACAAAGGTGCAGTCTGTTAGATATTAACAGCGCATGAAAGGGAATCATTCATATCAGGAGGGCAGTTGTTTAGTCAAGTCTTATTCATTTTACAGCAACATAATTAGTATGCCCCAGTATGTAGTATGCCAAATTCAGTATGCCTTTAATACCAAGACAGTGTGTTATGATGAAGTAGCATGTACTGCATGCATCACAGTAAAAAAGAAAGAAGAGTAAGTATGCAATTTAAGGTGACTCGCAGTTGAAGCAAGTCCGCAACTTTGTCACCAATAAGCTCTCTTGTGAATTCTGGGTTAGTTTTGGCAGAATTCAGTAACGATGATGACACGTTTTTATCCCACAACTACTTCAAGTAGTAAAGTGCTGCTTTAGTTCTGAGGTGCATGAGGTAATATTTTAAAAAAAAAGCAGGACTTTTAAATTATTTAAATAATTATTTAAAAAATTATTTAAATTATAATAATTGTTATGTAACATCATCATTTATTAAAAAATAAATACAAATTGTGAAATGGGGACACAACTTACAGCTCCAGAGATCGCTCCTGCTGTAAAGCTGATGGAGAAGTTGGCCTGAGTCACTCTGGACTGTTCACATAACTGGGTCTTCAGCAGTTCATAGTTAAACCAGTACAGAGCTGCAAATACACACAAACAGGGAATTGTTAATTTGTTGCTTTGCTTCACATTACAGTCATCTTACTTTTTTTTTTTTTTTCAAAGTACACATCTAGCAGGTTTTCTAGAATGCGGATAGTATAACACGGAACCAGAGTATTTAGCTGTGATCTGATGAAAGAATGACTGTTTGGAAAAAAAGATATTAAATGACAACAGGAAATATGAATATGAAATATGCTGCAGGAGGGGTTGGACAAGTTTGTAATTGGAGGAAAAGATTTTTCCAACATGAAGATAACCACAGAATCATTTCGAGTCTGCAGTGGATGAATGTTTGATAGATTTTGCATGTGTAATCTCTAACAACCAAAATAATTAGATGTTATTACACTATAATGATATGGTGCTGCTCTCACCAGAGAAGGGTACATCCCTTAGGACGGTGGGTCCCAAGCCCCTCCACAGTGACAGGAGGCCGTCCTGGGCGACAGCAGAGCGGATACACACCCGCAGCTCGCTGTACGACAGCTGCCGGGACTGCATCTTAGTCCTGACCAGCTCCAGAGGGCTGATCACTGTCACGGCCCCCACTACAACACACATGCGGACAGGAAGTCAAGAACCTATTAACTTGTTACAGTTAGGATATGTGTGATTTGTGCTTTAATGGACTCACATCTGGCAAGAGCCCCAGCAACAAGAGGGATGTGGCTGCCCTTGTAACCCAGACCGTATCTCAGGAAGTCTCGCAGCTGGTCGTAGCAGGTGAAGTAAATGATGGTGGCAGGTACAGCCATAACCCTGTGCGCGCACACACACACACACACACACACACACACACACACACACCACAGAGTAAATGACCCATATGAATCATTTTTTTCATTTATTCATTCATGGGTGTTTTAAAAAGGCACATGCTTTTATTTTGAAAGGGTCAATGAAGACTCAAGCGACCATATTGTTTTAAGCACTTTCTTAATGAGAGTTTAGAGTCTCACAGTGTTGGTGGTAGTCCGCTCCATAATGACCCGAGTCCTTCGTGTCGAGAGATTTTCACAAAAGCATCCTACGGCACAAACAAACATTTTTTGACACATTTGAATTCATTTTGTGTCAAAAGCAAAGCTGCTCCTGCACTCATATACTCACCAGTGTCCCACTGAAATGAGTTGGGGTTTTGTACCAGCTGGTGCAACTGGTTCCATTCTGACACACATAGATGTGATCCATCAGTCCGTTGCAATACAGGAAACATTTCCCTTTGAGAGACACAAAATAGATCATTTAATCTAAATCCAACATTTGAGTTAAACATGTATCTGAATATTAGTACAATTCGTTCTGAAAAGTTTTCAGGAGTCACACAATCCCTGACAGTAGAGAGAAAGGTGATTATTAATACACACGATGGCAATGACCACCGAGTCACTCAGAAGATAACATCAGGGCTGTCCTTGTCATTGCTTACTTTGTCTGTTTATTCAGGGCTGGTTTAAGATAGACTACTGACAAATATGTCAAGGAAACTTAAAAAAAAAAAAAAAAGAAAAGAATAATTTAAAACCTGTTCCTTTTACAGATGTTACCTTGTGGACATATAAGAGGAAACAAAAGCGTTGACTATAAACATTTTCCAGAAGGAGAGGGGGGATTTGAAATATTGAGGTATAGCTCTGGAACATTTTCAGTGTTGTTTTGTGGAATTTCTACCAACAGGTGTACCAATAGTTTAAAGTCATCCTTTACATTAATGAACAAGCAAGACTGAAGGCCAAACATGCACATCTGAGCAGATAGAAAACACGTGACTATTTGCCCAAGGGGGTTATTTTGTGTCCATCTGAAAGAGCTGTTTGTTAGTAGAGCACGTGCCCAGATAGAGAAAGTTGTGCTGGATTTTTATTTGTTTGCATGCAGCGACAGTGGGTCAGGTACTCACACTTGGAAGGGCGGACGACGCCAACCCACGGAGCTGTGAAACAAAGCAAAAGGCAGGAAAGATTGAGAGGACAAAAAAAAAAAAAAACAGTGTGAAGACAATGCCACACGCACAAAGGACAGATGCGTGGGGTTAGTAAAGCTTCATAACATGGCATCCATAAGCAGCTGTTAAAAACAAACAGTGTTTCATTACCCAAGTGTGAGCTAAAACCACAGAGGATGACGTTGTCTTACCTTGGTGGAATGGTGTTTGCTGAGCCTGCAGCCTGATCTTGACAACGTCCAGCGGTGTGACTGTAAACACATGAATTGGATAATTTGATTTCATTCTCATGGCATATGCAGTCTCGTACAACAATCCTGCAATAATTACGACCTCCGTTAAGGTTACATTAAGTGCTTCTTGAAAGGGTTCTAAAAGAAGTGTTGATGACTATATAGTTGTTTTAGAGGCTGCTGTTGCACTTTATTACATAATACTGGCAGGTGTTACTATTATTTAGTCCACCCAATTAACTTCAATTAAGTTTAATACACTACATGTCAACAGTACCACAAACTACATCTTCAAAAAGAACCATTCAGTTGAATCAATGCTTGCCTAAAACGTTGTATTTCAATATAAGCTTATGACAATAAATCAAGTCTGAGTACAAGACAGGAGATTGTGGAAAACTCCATCTGAGGAAAAAAGCAATTCTATTTATTAATGTGCAGGCATTAGTTGCTTTTGCTAGTTTTGGTTTCTGTGATCTTACCAAAAAAAGATGTGAGGAGGGCTCCAGTGCCAGAAGCCAGCATCTGCTGCACCGGAGAGATCGCAGCAATGGGGCTGTTGAGTGTCCGCTCCCCCATCCTGACCACCTGTCAGATCTGGAAGAAAAAAAAACCCATTACATTACGCCATGTCACGCTGAGAACACAATGTTCTGTAACTGAACTTGAGGTGTTTGCCGACCCTGTCCAACCCTGTGTATTCAGATGTCTTCTTCTCTGAGTTCTTCTTATGTAAAACAACTAAAGGACTGTTGGTGACCTGCCGGATCAGCTACCCAACACCTAGTTTGTGGTTAGGGTTGTGTCCTGTTATGTCACAGAGCTGTGCACCTAGGCTGCTCTAAGTTAGTGTCATAGGAGCAAACAAAACTTAAGAAAAAAAAAATAACTGCAATTTATACTGTTGACCTTCAGGTGGGAAAAAGGCAAACTCATCACTGAAACGCACAGACCGATTGTTCCTGTTTAATAAAGTCAGAACAGACATCCTTTACTGATGTGAACTAGGCGGGGTTGTTAAAATGGGGTCGTTGAAACATTATGATAGCTTATCTATGATGTGCATGTCACCAGGCAGTCGGTGAGGGCCAACTCCTAACTGAGAGAGAGTGGGGAGATACTGTAAAGTGACATGGAACAAAAACAAGAAGGAAGAAGAAATTCTCAACAAATGCATCAATAGCAGCAAAGATGTTTCGCCAAGTAGCTGTAAAGGAAATTGTGCATTGTTGAGGATTTTCAAACTTTCCTTTCCATCCTATGTGATTGCCCTTTGTCTCTCCTGGCCTTGTCCTATTTCTAGACTTAATAGCATTTGAGTGTGACAGTTATAGTCGCTTGTTCCTTAGGGTTTGTCTGGCCAATAAGCTGCTTGGCCAAATAAGTCTTCTTCTGCGGCATGAGTGCCGAAGGACAGGGGTGAGAGGATCTAAGATTTTATCGGTGAATGAGGTAAAAACATTCAGGATGAGTTGATCTCTGTTAATTTACCATTATAGGGATAATCGTGAATATCCTCACATCAGCGGCTTGAAAAGCTGACTGGCTTGTCATGTGGAGTCCTGTAAAGATTTCCTGATTTATTTTCAGTTGATGCAAGTCAATGCAAACACCTAAACCTGCAAAAAATAGCAGTGTATGCACAGATTCAAGCCAAAAAAGGGCAGGTGCTTAGTCGACAGTTAGTCAATATATGAGAAGATGGTTCGCACACTGCAGTGCTACAGTTCAAGCAAACGTTTCAAGCTGCTTTGCCTCCAGTAAATCAAAATCTTCAACCCATCAGTATGTCAACACAGCTGAAGACGCAGCTTCTCCATAGAAAAAAACAAAACAAAACAAAAAAAAACATAAGGATTCCTAACCAAGGTCCTGACACCTTCATCTACATTACACAACGTTGCGAGGACATGCAAAGTCCAAAGAAAGACACATTATCTACCTTCAAATTACAT
The DNA here is from genome assembly GCA_963678695.2 of Diplodus puntazzo. Lineage (NCBI taxonomy): Eukaryota > Metazoa > Chordata > Actinopteri > Spariformes > Sparidae > Diplodus > Diplodus puntazzo. The sequence goes on along the minus strand of OZ023174.1, from coordinate 11,486,636 downwards.
TAGATTAACATTTCATTGAATTCTGCCATTCTGTCAATGATTTAATCTTTGAAATTGAGCACACTATGTACTTTTTCCTGAACCGTTAGCTAGCTAACTTTGGCTCTCTCACACACAGAGACACAAAACATCACTCGAAAAGTAAAGAAGAAACGCTTTTTCAATGTCTGCAAAAAAAAGTTTATCAGACGTACTGAATTAAACGTGTCTGACACATGTAATAATGAAACTGTCAGCATTTTTTTGGCCTACATTTTGATGGGGAGCTAACGTTAGCTAGCTTATCTTGTTTTTTGAGATGACATGCAAACGGTTACTCACCTCTACATTAGCTGCCAGCTTCGTTGTTGAAATACAGGCGTCTTCGCCCATTTCAGTCAATTGACCGTCACGTTGCCACATTTAAGAGCTAATGTTAAGCCGCAGTTTATTCTCCTTTGCTGGTATCCTGTAAACATGTTTCTGTAACCGGGCTACTAGCAAAAGCACTGCGGTATATAAAGGGCCTAAACCACGCCCCTTTCCGGTTTGCTCCAAGGGCACTTATTTTGGAGAAACTTTGCATGGTGGTGAATGGAGAGACAGACAAATACTTTTTTTTTATCCCGCTTGAACTGTGATACGAGTCACACATATGACGTTTGTCAATTTAAAAGATAATTTTTCACCTTGCGGCGGTCGCAGTTTGTCATAATACTAATGGAATATCAGACCGTTAAAATACGTGATTATGAAAACTACACAGCCAACAGTCGCGTTAGTGACGTTGACTCGTTGAACGGTCACCAAAACCGGTCAATTAAACATCGTAAAGCTGCTCTTATATGTTAGCTGACTCGCACAACTAACGAGCTACCCTTTTACATTATGGCGGTAGTCAATATGATCAGATGTATTGTGCTTTTCACCTATTTAAATACCTTTTCTGTGGCGAAGCGGCGGCCGTGTTGCTATAGTGACGTCGATTGAGCGCGACCGCGTAGTTCACTGAGCGGTTTGACACAAAAACAGATTTTATTTTACTTTATTTACGGCAAAAATGCGACTTTGTCGACTTGAAAATTATATTCAAAGTGTGTCTATCTCATATGAGTGATTCATGGCACAACTGAAGCAGAATTAAAAAATATATATTTATCTCTTTCTCTCCAGGTCCACCTGCCTCTGCTGCTGTGGCTCTGGCGCCGCCTGGTGGACACGACACTGCGGTGCGCTGCAGCTGTCTCATGTAAACAAGTTTCAGTCGCGTGCTACCTGTTCAACACGGGCTGAACAGGAAGAACTTCAGTGTACATTATTTATCAAGTGTCATTCAAACAATCGGCTATCATGAGAGAGACCGAAAGAGGCGCTGCAGGGTAATCAGAGAAATTAGATTAGGAGCCTCTCTCTCTAGCGCTCTCTCTCCGTGTGTGTGTATCGTCTCTCTCTCTCTCTCTCTCTCTCTCTCCTGTGGGCGTGTTCATTAAAGTGAAGGTCTATCATTTGTCTTATTCTGAGGAGACGCACTTTTGACACACCTGACTACTCACAACAGCGCTTTCAGTCTTTCGCCAAGGTAAGAGCAAAATCTTCTTTTAGCCTCGAGAAATCTCCTCAGCAAATAAGTCCTGTGCGTGAAATGTTAAAGGCGCTTCACACTGATTTACACACATTTATACCACATCAGACTGCTTCTTTCAGTGTTTGATTGCTAAGATCATTTGTGTTGTAGGACTACATGCTCCAAGTGTAAGGCTCCTGTGTTTAATTTACACACTTTACATTGACAAATCGATATTCTTTTTAGACGGTTTCCCATGTTTCATGTGCAAGCCGGAACGAAACTGAAAGTGGCTTGATTTATTTGACACAGGCTCCTATTATGTTGGATCAATTTTGCTTAATAAAAGAAAAACAGTAAACCGGACATGATGCTAAAACTGATGCAAGAGCCGAGTCTCAGACGGTTTTAAAAGGTCTGTGTTTGCTGTGTTTGACTTGTGTGACCTCCTAAAAATGTCCTCTGTTGAGAGGAGAGGGGGATTCCTCGTGCAGACCTTTCACTTTCCATCCCATGATGATCTGTGTCTCCCCCGCGTGTGCAGATGCAGAGGTGGGTTGTGATCTGTTGGGCTCTCCTGGCCCTGGTTGGGGCAGATCAGTGTCCAGATGGAGGAATGTGTGAAGACGGTCAAACCTGCTGCAACGACCCGGCCAATGGCTATGAATGCTGCCCATTCGATCAGGTACATGTGGTTGTACTGTAGCTGTTTACCCTGTATCATCATCTGCCCTCTATGAAATTAAAGGAGACTAAGCACAATTGCTCCAAAGCACTGTTAATGTCTATCTTATGTAGTAATCCTGCTTTTTGGAATTAGGAGCTTTACTTGCGCATGTTGTAACTTTTGTCATGGCACCAAATGTCACTTTAAATCCTGAGTTCTCCCTAAATACTCTCAAAGTTGCTCTGAGATATTTAGAGATTCCTCTAAGATTCCTTTTAGTAAATTTACATTATGTACATGGTCTTAGTTAAGGATATATTTGTCATTTCTGGTTTCCTTCTTTTATTAATGATCATAAGGCATGATATTAAAGAAAATATATACAGTAAAGGGGAAACGTACACCAAAAAAAAACAAACAAACAGTGACAATGAGATGTTTTTTCTGGTTTTCAAACAATACCTCAATGCACATTATGCATGTATAATGATAGACTTAGACACTGCCCTGCGACGTCAATGTTCAGCAACCATATATTAATTTAAATTTAAGTTAGGACTAGAGTCCAAGAGACATGGAACTAAAATGCCAAAAAAAACTTGTACACAATAAACATGAAAACATTTGTTAATATAAGTTCTGATCCCACATAAACTTAAGGCATCCACATTGAATCATTCATTATTTACGTCTAAACTAGTCATTTTTTAGAGGTAGCTGCTTTCAGGTCACATATTTAGACATTTGAAGTGTGAAATAATGTATAGTATTCATTTCATGGTCATTATTATAAATAATGGAAAGAACACTGAAAGAACACACATCATTGATGATACTGTGTTTTAGTAGAGGTTGTAATTTTTTTACTGCTCTCTGCATCTGAGTACTTAAGCACAATACTTCCTTTGTTCATCACTTAGTTAAATATTCATACGAGATAATCATTCTCGTCTACTCTATAGTAAAAATGAATTAAGAGGCTGCACAGTTGTACTATTCATGCTCAGTGGTGTTTTACTACTTTATGGGCCAGATAAGAGCTCAGGGTGTCGATTGGCCGGTCTGATCGCAGCTTCAAGACTTTGGTAGTCAAAATGTATCTATGTAACTATCCCTGCAGGCTGAGTGCTGTGAGGATCACACACATTGCTGCCCTGCGGAAACAATCTGCGATATGGCCACGTCGAGCTGTGTGAACGCTACTGTATCCATTCCCTGGGCTGAAAGAACGTCTGCTGATCAGCCCAGAGTCTCTAAAGTAAGAGTAACAAGTAATCTGCTGAATTGTAGGTAGTAAAGGCGAGTGCCTGTTGTAATATCGCCCCCTTTCCCATCCTGTCCCTGCAGTCCTTCAGGATGATCAGGAGTTACCAGGGGGAGGACGAGGACAACGTCTGTCCTGATCAGTCTCGGTGTCCTGCTGAGTTTTCCTGTCTGAAGGCCTCAACAAGGTTTGGCTGCTGTCCCCTAGCTCAGGTAATCAAACCAAGTGCAATTAGAGTTTCTTTCCAAAAAACTAAAGAAACCAAAGGGAACAACAGAGTACAGACATAACAAAAACAGGAAATAGAGACTAAAACAATGAAACAAAGTTCATAGTGTTCGTTGGTTAACCACTCATACATTTACACAATAATACTGGTGGCATGATACAGTAGGCGCATATATGCAAACTAAGGTTTTTTTTTTCTTCTAGAAACTCAGATACTTCCTGTCACAAAGAGGATCTTTGCTTGTCTGGTCGCCAAGCCGAGCTGTTTCAGTTCAGTTGTGGCAGCAAACATGTTTGAAGTATTCTATTGTGGGAAATTGAATACAGAAGCTGCAGCTCTGATCAGGCGGCAGCTTCCTGTATTGCTGCTGTATCTGTTGTATTGCTTGACGGCAACAATGTACAATGTAGTACAGCGACTGTATAGAACCTCTCTACTGTATGTCTAACTACTAAACCTCTTTGGACTAATACCGTTAAGATTGAACCCTTGTTCTTAATAGAACTTTATGAGGTATAGGGTAGAATTGATTACAAGAGGAAAAGCATTTATCTTATGTTATTTCTTGACCCTTGACAGGGAGTGGCCTGCTCGGATGGGAAACACTGCTGTCCTGAGGGCCATGAGTGCAGCGCAGACTGCCGCTCCTGCACGAAAAAAGGTGAAACTCTTTTACCTTCTAGCACATCAACCCTAACACTAACCCCAGCTTTAACCATCTGGAAAACTGGCTGTGACTTTGTGGCACAGCCTTAAACTGGTGTGAATTCCGTTTGCAGGATAGGGACTATGCTTTGTGTCAGTATGTTATTAGACGTAACAGTAAATAAAAATAAAGTGTGGAGTTCCCCAAGGGTCCATTCTCGGTCCTCTCCTGTCTGACCTCCTTCTGCTCCCACTAGTTCAGATTATGGATTCTTTTCGATAATCACACTGCCCACTAGATACTATAGTCCCACATAAGAACCAGTTCTGTAACTCTATCAGCTGACTGTCCTGAGTCGAAACAAAACCTGTAACAAACTTCGAGAGAAATTGCTTCAACTCTCATTTCGTTTAAATCTCGGCTTGACATCTTTCTTGCTGCCACTGACCTTTATTGAAATAGTATTTGGAACATTAATTTATTTATATTTTGCACTGTAGCTTCCTATTTTATTGACACATTTTATTCACTGATAGCCACTGATTTTTAGCTCTTATTTTACCTGTGCCTTTTTTACATTGTCTTGTGCTACTTGCTATTTGTCTCAAAGCCTTTTAATGTCTTATATAAAGCACTTTTAATTCAACTTTTTGTTGAAAGGTGGGGTACAAATAAACCTGCCTTGACTTGCTTCACTCTCTTAAGTGGTGTACTTCTATCTCAGGAACTCTAAATTGATTGATTCTTTTGTTTCTATTGTTGCGTTGTTCCAGAGCTTGTGACAACAGTTCTGTGCGACGACAAAGTGTCAGAGTGTCCAGATGAAACCACATGCTGTATAAACCCGGATGGCACGTGGGGATGCTGTCCCATGCCAAAGGTACATAGTGGCTGATCTTTTCTTTACAGACACACACACAGGGTGACAGCTTTCAGAGTGAGATTATGAATGAGGAAAAGTCAAATGATGGATTTGCATCTCCTGCCTCGATGTCCAGTTATCGTGGCTTTTACAGTGTGTAATCGTGTCGCTCTACAGTGACACTCCATCCGTCTTTATTGTCTAAACAGGCCGTGTGCTGCGAGGATAAGATACACTGCTGCCCTGAAGGCACCACATGTGATCTGGAACACTCCAAATGTGCTTCCTTGTCAACCAAAAAAGATATGCCGATGTGGGCCAAACTCCCTGCTAGGATACGGGCCGACTGGGAGAACCAGAAAGGTCAGATTATATTTTTGTGTCGCTGTACTTCCTCATTCTGGGTAATAATTGACTAAATCTGTTCGAACATGCGCCTGATCTGTGTGCGTTCCAACTTTCAGATGGTGAAAAAGTGACTGCAGAGAAAGTTGATGATGGCGGCTCAGAAAAAGCCCCTAAAGTCACCACAGTGAAAACAGTTCCTCTTTCAGATAAGGGCGTATCAAATTCATCTGCAGGTAAAATGCCTCTGATGCATCAAACTATGTAGAACAAGCGCACATCTAGAAATGAAGTGGAAGAGCAGTACAGATGTAGATGGTTTGATTTACCACAAAGGTTTAAAGTAGTTTTCTTTTAGCAGACTTTTTGATTGAATAACATTAAAATGGCCGCATTCCATTGATTGTGGGTGTGTCAGCGAGAGTGTGACCTCCTGACATCTGCTATTGTAATAAGTTGCAACATTTCCTGCCATGACAAGACCAAATGTACGCAGTATGAAAGATAAAGCACAGCAATATTCTTCCTGCATGCATGGTTTCTGATTTATGGAGGGTTAAAAAGAGATATCCAAATTCCCTCAGTAAAAAATTTTGAGTCTACAAAATCCTAAATATGACTTCTTTTTTTTTTTTTTAAGGCGATGTCCCGTGCGATGATACAAAAGCCTGTCCAGATGAAACCACATGCTGTAAGACAGAAGAGGGCGGCTGGGCTTGTTGTCCTTTACCAGAGGTACGATCTTGCCATTTTTTTTAACAGTCCTAACTTTGATGCTATAGATGTTGCCAATGCATTCATGGTTTCTTTTTGTCATTCGCAGGCTGTTTGTTGCGAGGATTTCATTCACTGCTGCCCGCATGGTAAGAAATGCAACCTGGCCGCTATGACTTGCGATGACGAAACCTGCTCCGTGCCGTTGGTTAAGAAGATACCCACAATCCCCAGGCAGGGCGCACAGGCGGGTGATGTTGCATGCGACTCCACTTTCAGTTGTCCTGATGAAACGACCTGCTGCACGAACAAAACAGGAGGCTGGGCCTGCTGTCCTCTCCCTAAGGTAAACAAACGTGTACACCTTAAAAACAGTTTTTAAAGCATTAGTTTTCAGGCTGCCCTTCCCAAAAGCACTTACAGTCCCCATCTAAGAGTACCCAACATTTCTCATTCTGCCAGTCATGTAAAACTCAACATTTCTGATGGATTGTTTTCTCCTAGAAAGACCTTTTAGAGTGTTTAGAGAAGTAAAATATGCTGCAACAAGCAAATAGTTTGAACAGTTACATTAATGTTGAAATAGTGGGTATTACAGTGTTGTAAAATGAGAACTTTCACCTGACAGTATCAAGCATGTTGGGAAATAACCTCATTAGCTTGCTTCCCGGGGGTTAGATGAGAAGATTGATATCACTTTCATGTCTGTACCATAACTTTGTAGCTGGTTCGCTAAGGTTAGCATAAAAAGCTAGCTTAGCTCAGTGCAAAGACTGAGAACGTGTCTTTCTTTGGCTTTTGTACAGTTCTGACAAATAAGATGTTCCGAATTCCAGATATACTGGAAGGGGGCTCTTGTTAACATTGAACCAAGCTAGGTGTTTCCCAGTATCTTGTCTTAGCGCTAAGCTAACGCTAAGTCAACCAGCTCCTGTAGCCTCACAATCAGCATAAAGACGTAAAAGTGGTGGAAGCGTTTTCATGTAACTCTTAATAAGAAATCAAATGAGCGTATTTTCTGAAATGTCGAACTATTCCTCAGTACTGTTACGGTACCACGAGATACCTTTACAACATTTGTGACTGAGCGCATCCTTGTCGTTTGCTTCAAAAGGCAGTGTGTTGTGACGACCATGAACACTGCTGCCCCTCTGGCTCCACCTGTGACCTGGCCAGCCTCACCTGTGACACCAGCTCAGGCTCAGCGCCCATGCAGAAGAAGATCCCTGCATTTGTAACAGAGGCTCCGACTACAACCCAAAGTGCAGCAGCAACAAGCCCAGAGGAGGAGAAGGAGCCTGAGGAGGGCGACGAGGGAGATGACGAGGAAGACAGTGAGGAAGACAAAGAGGAGGAGAATAAAGATGAAGAGGGCAGGGTCGCGTGTGATGATCACACCAGCTGCCCTCACTCATCCACCTGCTGCTTCATGAAATCGTCTCAAAAGTGGGGCTGTTGCCCGCTGCCAGAGGTGAGCGCTGCTTCTTCACCGCATCACTGGCCTCCGGTTACATCCATCCTAAAATGACCGTCATACTGTGTATGTGACCACAACTGAAGATTGTTTTTATTATGAATTATATTGATTATATATAGTTAGTTTTATGTATTTATGACCAAAACATTAGTGTTTATGGAAATGGAATCTGGTAGTTTATATACTCTAACTACTTTCCAGGTTTTGCCTTTTAATCGATCAAAAAACCCCACCTACTCACTCTGTAAGACAGTTCTTCAAACCACAAATTTGCATCACAGCTAAATGACAGCGCTATTGTTAGTTTTCATGGTGATATACTTCCTCTGCTGTCATAACATCTGTACTCTTTCATATGTTAACTCCTGACTTTAACATTTTAAATCAGCTACAAGCCACAATCACCAGTGAATTCCTTCATTCTTTCACTCTACACGTATATAATTTGCAGATTGATTAATGTACTTATACATGTAAGAGATCACGGGACCGCTTGTGTTTTTTAACTTTACAAAGTTTGAATTTGAAAGGAGAACTTGAAAAACAGGATCAATGAAGCGAAAGCTGCACTTCCTCTCTCACTTCTCCCCAGGCCGTGTGCTGCGAGGACGGGAACCACTGCTGCCCCGCCGACTACAAGTGCAGCGAGAGCAAGACGTGCGTCAAAGGAGAAGTGGTGATCCCGTGGTACCCCAAGCTTCCAGCCAGCAGCAGCCTCCAGGCTGATCCTACTTCCGTGCAGTGCGACGGTTCGACTCAATGCCCCGATCACACCACCTGCTGTCAGCTGGCCACGGGCGAGTGGGGCTGCTGCCCGATGGAAAAGGTGAGCACTATGTGTGTGAGCGTGTGGAGAGATTGCTGCGTGGAGTGCAGCTACTTTGACATGAAAATATAAGACGCACTTATCAGCGCTTGTAAGCTTTGTCAGGGTTTGCTTGTGTAAAAAAAAAAAATGCATGCTGTGTCTGCAGGCTGTGTGCTGCCCAGATAAGGAGCACTGCTGCCCAGCTGGTTACACCTGCAACATCGCCTCGAACTCCTGTCAGAAGCTCGTCACTCTGCAGCTGGACTCCGTCCCGATGACACCGGTGTATCTGCTCGAGCATCGACCTCAGCTCAGGGACATCAAGTGCGACGACACGACCAGCTGCCCAAATGGAGAGACCTGCTGCAGGCTGTTCGCCACTGTATGGGGCTGCTGTCCATTTCCTAATGTATGATTTACAGTCATGACTTTATCTTTTAAAGGAATAGTTCACCATTTCTGGGAAATACTCCCATTTGTTTTCTTGAACAGATTAAGGCAATAAGATTGATACCACACTCACGTTTGAATGATAAATATGACGCTGTTGCAGGCAGCTTGCCCTTGATTGTTTCTTCCACCACCGGTTGATAGCGTTACATATCTCCCTCCCTCTGTCTTCTCCGCAGGCGGTGTGCTGCATCAACATGATACACTGCTGTCCCACCGGCTACACCTGTACTGAAGGTGGAGACTGCACCAAGAACACCGGGTTTAAATGGTACAACTGGCAGATGTTCGTCAACAACGACAAGAGAGCTGTGATAGTGTAAAAAAAAACACCTCTGCTGCACTGTCATTTTTTTTCCTGCAAGCAATGCACTAATGGGGAAAAACGTAAAGGGATTTTTAATCGTTAAATGCTTCTTGGAGACGCTGTGAAACTGGATTACACTCGTTGGGGTTTTGATGTTCTGTGATGTTTGAGTTGAACAACTACATGCTACAAGTTTAGTTCTGACATTCTGTTATCGTAATGTTGACGGCTCATTTTCAAAAGTCAGATACTTTTTAGCACACACAGTTTTCTACTTGAAACTCTACTCCATCTTTGAAAGGGTCAACTGAAACACTCCACACTTTTTTTTCTCCGTGCTCTGCTTCAGCTAGCTTTTGAGACAAATTGCACTTTTTCAGTCAATAAACAGTCACAATGTTGGTCATAAGTTCACATGCTGACTTTAATCATATTGAATCTCATAAACATGTACTGCCGCCTAATTACACTTCATGCTGAATGATTCTGTTGTGTTGCAGTTTACTTGGTTTATCCGAGCGGTTCATTCGTAGCATCATCTGTAACAAGTTTTTAATTTCCCATCTTCCTGGAATTGTGATTTAAAAATCAAAACTGTTTTAATTTTGTGCATTTTTATGGTCACTTGTGGTCATTTAACAAACAACATAAGGCAAACGTGCAGAAATGCATGCATGGTGCAGCTTAGTGAGACATAAAACTAATAAACATCACTATTACAACATTAAAACTTGTCATGTCATTCTGTTCTAGGAGAACTGTTGTAAGGTATAAAAGAAGAAGGCAGCACAAAGACTCCTCATCAAACAATTTAATTTAAATTCAAAATTCCTGCGTCTGCGTGTGTGTGTGTGTGTGTGTGTGTGTGTGTGTGTAAAGAAAACACCTGTTACATAAAGCAGGTGTACCAAAACTAAATTCTAACAAAATGAAGTCTGCCTGTTTAGTGTTTCCTTAACCTTAGTTCCGGGATGGAATTCCAGTTTTTAGGCTGACGTCGAACTACTTGAGCCTTTTTTTGACGTCAGGCTTTTTTAGTGACTTTGGATTAATTTGGGTTTATCGGGCCTCCCCTTTGTGTAAAGGTGTAGATGTATAAATGTACGCGTCCGGTTGTACTATTCAAAATAAAAGCCTGAATAGGGAGCATTTTTTTTAATGAAATCTCAAGAATGTCCATCCTGAAAATACTTTCTTTTTGAAGACATTATATTTGAGTGAAAAGAAAAATACAAATTGAATGAAATTAATTAATAAATTAAACGTTAAAGAGAGGCTAGAATCAATACATTACAAGATATTACAAATGGATTATGCAACTCGGGCTGCCTTGATCCGTGCACTGTACAAAACATAAATATGAGCAATATGGATATAACTATGAAGAATAGATACAATAGGACATAAGATATGTTTCATTGTGTTACTTTACTGTAACACTGATTACTGTCATTTACAATTACGTACACAGTACAACAAAACATTAGTGAAATGTTTGTAGCTTCTATAACGTCTGAACACTCGTTGAAATATATTCATGTATTAAAATGTTACACAGGGGAGTTAATTAAGGACTCAAAATAATTTCCCCAAGTTATAATGTTATTATTCAGACATTCTGGTGGTTTAGACCTCCATAATGTAAATGGAAATCTGGAATAGTTTCCAGAAGTTTTAATTTTCTAATTGAAGTCACAATACATGACACAGTGGTTGGATGTAACCGAGTATTATCATTTCTTATTGTATTCTGTGCTTTTACCAAGTAGCATTTTTAATGCAGGAATTTTACTTGTAATTTAGTAGTTTTTTAATTTGGGATATTGACACTTTTACTTAAGTAAATATTTCACAAAACTCACAGAGGAAACTACAAATAAATTAATGGTTAAATAAATGAAATGATAAGCCATTAGTGCACCAACAATAACAATAACATAAATGTAGGCATTTCGGATCATACATTAATAATTTGTTGCTCTAATTTCCCCCTGTATTCCCTAGCATTAGTTCAATTGTATCAATACCCATTACATTTATGAATGTATGCAGTTTTAAATGTATTTATTATTTGTTTATGTTTTTATTTCTGAACTGTGTTACCCTTGCATTTTTGCATTTCTTCATTCATTTCTGCTTCATTATGTTTTTCTTTTAACTTAGCCATTTATTTATTTCAGTTTGGCAGTTTCAGTCCTCCTACAAAAGGTTGATGAAGAGTTTAAATTACTAGTTTGGAGTGTGACTTTTTTGTAGCAGGGACGCTTTTATTCTGAAGTCAAACGTGCCACACTTCCGGTATGTTTGTTGCTGCTTTGACGTTTCTCCGCTTTTGACGTATGAATCATCCTTCCCAAGATGGCGATACACCTGTGTCTTCGGTGGTGATCCCTGTTGTTGTCTGCGCAACAGAAGAAACAAAAACATCTCAAAAACGGCCCGGTAAAAAAAAACTGGCGCCGTAGAAAAACATCCAGAGAAAACTCCTGCATCCAAAATGTCGACAGAGGAGCTGTCAGCCTCGGACAGCGAGGCCGTCGTCGCCGGCGCAGGGGAGCGATGGGCACCGGTCGGCGCTGTGGCCAGTCCGGAGGAGGAGAGCGACAGCGGGAAGGCTCGCCAGCCGACGCAGAGACGCACCTCCTCGGCCACAGAGGAGGAAATGGCCGTCAGGCTGGAGAAGCTGGAAGAGGAGCAGGCCTTGCTGAACTCCTCTCTCCTCGCTCTCACCTCACACTTTGCTCAGGTCCAGTTCCGACTGAAGCAGATAGTTCACGCCCAGAGCGAGGAGAAGGAGAGGATGCTGGTGGAGCTGGAGGAGTTCGCCTTCAGGGGCTGCCCTCATGTGGTGGGCTGCCGGGCTCAGGATGCCAAACAGCTGGAGAACTCGGTGAGGTTACCGCACAGATTACTACCAACCACGATAACACAAAACATACCAGGCGTCACGGATCATGTCCTTGTGTTGGTGACACCTGTCATCAAGTAATGGAAGGTCCTTTGTTTATATTTATTGCAAAGGGGCACAAACAATTCAAACTCAGAATTTTGATATCATTGATTGATATAATGCACACTCAGAAGTATTTATTTTTTTGTCCGTGATTGAATAAACTAGCCGTTCTCAGAGGATAATAAAGTCCCCCAAACACTGTTTGAAGTAGGAAAGGTGGCAGGGTCCGCCACATATAAACACAGTATAACTATGACACTGTTTTGTCCTTTAAGGTCAGTTTGTTTATTCAGTTTATTCAAGCATGAAAACAAAAGAGTTTGTTTAGGCTTAAACAGTCAATGAAGATCTTTTTCTTTTGATTAAAATGTCTTCCCCTAAACTGCATTGTGCTCCTTTAATGATCCCTGATTACACCACGGAGTAGATGTTGACTTAAATTATACTGGTTTTGTATTTCAAACCATCGGTGCATGTGTGAGATTAACAGCCTTGTTTGTGTTTTAGTTTGTGTGTCAGTACAAGAGCTTAAAAAATGTTGTTTTTGTTAATTTTTTAGGCAAAAGTGAATAATAAATCTTGCAGCCGGCCTCTTGACTGATAGGATTTGATCATTTTCTTTGTCTTATGTGCATATCTCTGTGAGTATTGAGTATCTGAGTAATATTTGAGCAAAACAGTTAGCAAATGTCATTTAAAGATTTATACAAAAAAAAAGTACAATTGATATTTGTCACTATTTTCTGTTCTTTTTAACTAGCAAAAATCAAGAAGTTGAAGTAATAGTTGCCAGATTAACATTTAATGAAAGCTGATGTGACTTGTTTAGATCCTCAGAGATACGTTACACTCATACACACACTTATCTGCAGCTGGACACATAGATGGACACTCCACTCACTAAAACATGCAGATATAAATGCATAGACACGACCAGTGAGTGTGTGTGGTGATAAGCCCTCGCCTCAGTGGCTGTGGGATTTCTTATTAAAGCTGATTTATGTGTTTGCTTGTTGCGTCACACCCGAGGCTGCTGCGCCCACCTCCGTTTTGTTCCCAGAGATCTCTTATCTCCATTGGAAAATGTTGCTTTCTGCTATAAGCGTGTGACTCATGGGGCTGCAGGTCTAATGAAAATGCCTCCAGCGGATCACTATCTGTTTAATAAAGGCCTGTGTGTGCACAGCGGTGTTGAAGCAACCTGCTTTGTCCCTGACATTGTTTACTCTCTGCCTCTTTACATTTTGTTCTTAACTGAAGCAAAGCCCCGGCCCCACTTAAGAACTCTTTGTCATTAATGCTCATGATAAACTCCACACTAAAAGGTTGTTTTGTATCATGTCTCCCTTGTTTCATGCTTTACTTGCAGGAGGATCTGGTGAGTATGACAGCCGATGTCTCTTTGACGTATTTGCTCATTTGCTATTCAGCGCTCTGTCTATAGAAATTAAAATAATTGTGTGTGTTCGTTCTGTCAGAGTGAGAGAGAGAAGAGGGAGCGCCTGGAGGCTCAGAGGGAGAAACAGAAAGATCTAATTTTCCAACTGAAGACACAGCTGGATGATCTCGAGCGCTTCGCCTATCAGGAGGGCAGCTACGACTCGCTGCCGCAGTCTGTTGTCATGGAGAGGCAGAAGGTGGGAATGTGTCATTTCGGTCCTGTTGATGTGTCGCACCGGGTTTTCTGATCACATTATTGTTATGATGTATTGATTGTTATCTTAAGAGAGAGCGATTATCACAACATGCCGCATGAGAAGCCCAATGCTGAATTCAAATTTTCACCACTTTGTTACGTTGAGCGCATATGAGGTGTTAACCTATCTCAGATCAGGTGTAACAGGTCAAACGTTTGTTTAAAAAAATGCCTCAGGCTTTAGTCTTAGTACGTTGTTGTGTTCTTGTCAGTGCTGCTAGATTGGTTTGATGTTTTTCAGCTCAATCTGCCCGAGAAAGGAAAATATTACCTATTATTAACATCTATAATCTGTGATAAATAATACAAATTGATTGATAAACAATAGCAACGGTATTGTACTGTCAAATACTATCTGATGCTGTTATCAGTATACAAGTAGACAGGTTACTTTGCAGAACCTTCAATCTGTCCTTCATTCTTCAGGTCATCATCGACGAGTTGATCAAAAAGTTGGATGTGAACCTGAACGAGGACATCGGGAACTTGACGCCGGAGGAGCTCAGACAGAGAGTGGACTCTGCCATCGCTCAGATAGTGAACCCAGCAAGGGTCAAAGAGCAGCTGGTGGATCAGCTCAAAACCCAGATCAGAGACCTGGAGATGTTCATCAACTTCATTCAGGGTACACAGTCTCATATACAGTCAAAACTGACATTGAAGTGAAACTTCCTATTTCTCCGCAGTGTCATGTTTTATTTTCATGTCACAATTGTGATTTTTTTAAGCTCTGATGATTGACTTTGTTTTTCTTTCTTAAAGATGAGGTGGGGAACCCGTTATTGTCAGATGGTGGACACAGCCAGCAGCCACAAGCAGCAGGGAGCAACAGCAGAACTCCAGGAGTGAAGAAGAAAGGTCAGTCAGATCCTATCAAACTCTAACTGCAGTTAATGTTTGCAGTCGTTAAAACCAGCACTGTAGATGCCTGACTAAATGCACTTTCTACTTACTCTATGCTTATTAATATCAATATTTCTGTCCAATATAAATATTCTTTCTCCATCTCTTGCTGCAGTGGACCCCGAGCAGGCCCAGAAGATGCGAGAAACTGGCCTGCAGCTGATCCAGAAAGCCATCGCTGTGCTTCAGATCTTCGCTGCGAGCCAGTTCGGCTGCGCGCCCGGCCATGTTCCCCAGAGCATGTGGCCTCAGGAGCCATCAGGTCAGGACTACGGACCCCTGTTGCAGCGTCTTGAGGCAGCTGTTGATAAGGTGCGAGTGCTGGGCTCCTGTAGACAGCCGTCCCTCGAACATGTCGTCAACTACACCAGCAACACGGCCCTGGGACCACGCGATGAGCTGACCACGTCCGTGAGGAAGGAGTTGGCGTTTGCTCTGAAAGACTTGTTGGCTCATGGCCTCTTCTCACCCTCCCAGACCATGAGTCTGGTGCTCGCACCCATCTCGTGCCTGCTGCCTTACAGACCAGCCCCACAGACCATGCACCCATGGGAGCTCTTCGTTAAATACTACCAGGCCAAAAACGGACAAGCCTTCGTGGAGTCACCAGCCCGCCAGCTGTCACAGTCCTTCAGTCTGCCTGTAGGGGGCGGCCCTGTGACCGTCACCCCTAAACAGTCTCTGCTGTGGGCCATTCACACTGTGCTGAAGGAGCACGGACGCTACAAACGTGGACCAGACACAGAGTTCAAAGCGCTGGTGTGCATGGCTCTGAACGAGCAGCGCCTGGTGTCATGGCTCAACCTGCTGTGTAAGTCTGGGACCCTTATTCACCTGCACTACCAGGCCTGGAGCTACATGGCCCAGACCGGCTTCGAAGGAGCTCTGCGAATCCTTGGCCGCATCAGCCACCTCAAATTCAACCTCCCAGTGGACCTGGCTGTCCGGCAGCTGAAGAACATAAAAGATGCTTTCTGAAGACGGAAAACTAGGCATAAAAAAAGTAGAGAAACACCAGTCTCAGAAATTAAGTATTTTACCAGCTAAACTACACTGCTTATACCTGGCATTCAGGACCAAGAGCATGACTTTGTGCTTAAAGTATGTAACCTTATTAAAGGTTATTTAAGTAGCCACCCATCTAAAGTGAAGTGCAAGTGTGTGTCGTCTACAGTACATGCATGGATGATTATGTTGTGTGAGCTTTTGCCGTAAACAACCATAATCTGCGTATCCTACTGTGTTTAAGATGCCAAAATGTCTACTTGTACTGTAAACATGCCTTAGAGTGGAGACTGAGATTACCTCATCCTTAGCGAAGCCTTCCTGACCTTTGCGACCTGTGGTCATCACACAGTATCATTCCCCTGTGAACATGATAGTGCCCTAACCTATGCAGCAAAAAGAGAGGCTGGATTTGTACAGTAATCATTACTGTAACCTTGTTGACACGTGGACAATCCAGGATGAGAAATGTGCTGAAACACTACTCGATACTGTGGCTTTTACACAGTAACCGAAAGCTTGTGATGTTTTGATCCTTGTTCAACCCAATAGTCAGAATAAATGCTGGCAATGTAAGTTTCTGCAAACCACAGATATGTTGAAACTTTACATTTCTTTAGGTTCAGTATTCAATTTATGTTGTGACAGCAAAAATATCCAGTTTTGTTGCTTCAAACACAGCTGGAAATATCCCCACGTCTAAATATATCCAGTGGTTTCATGCTTACAAAAGGTGGAAACACAGTCTGGAACAGTGGTCTCTGGCTTGGGAGCCATTTCGTCAAAAAATATCTGGTTTTCTTGCTGCCAACTTGGCTGGAAATTGTCCCAACGTCTCATAAAAAATATCCAGTTTTGTTGCCACAAAAAAAGAAGGAAAGATCCCGACGTCTCGAACTAAATTCACTGATTTCACGCCTTGGCACATTACTTGGTTAGGGTTAGGAAATGAACGAAGCTAGAAAATGTCCCAACGTCTCATCAAATATTTTGCCATTTTGTTGCCCATAAATGCATCTGAAAAATATCACGACGTCTCGTGTAAAACACGCAGGGGTATCATGCTTACAAATGCTGAAATGCTGTCTGTAACAATGGTCATTGCCTTGACAACCCAGTCATTTAGCTGTCATGCCACAGCTATGCCTTCCTCGCTTGACACGAAAGTCAACTTATACATACAGTACGGACTGCGAATGTTATCAAACGCGTTGTGTAGAATATATGATGCGATAGGTAGAAATTTGAACGTATATATGGTTTGCAGAGACGTACAGTGCAACGTTTTTACTCTGGCGTCTGGGCTGTTTTGTTTGTGTTTGAACTGCTCTGTTGTTCAGGTGGTAAATCATGTGTAGCAGATTGGTTGCTCATAAAGCTAAAAACGGTAGCAGTCAGGTCAACTTGAACAGAAAAATAAAAGTTTCCATCCTGTTACACGGTGCAGTGGTGACGTTAAAAGTGTTGTGTAACATTATGCAGTAGTTAGTTATGCGCTCTTGACTCCATTTTAAACCTCCGAGGCTGTTATCACTTGTTGCACATTTTTTATCAGGTGTGTGAACAAGAATCTAGACCCTGTATGAACTGCTGCTTTTCTCCTGTTCCAGGTGTAGTAACAATTATGACAGTGATATTGTATGATAGGGATTTATATAACGGTGTTACAGCTTAAATCTCATATGTAACATGATTGTAGGATATAAAATGTTTTGTTTTTTTCCCCTTGTTTTTCATAGAAATGTGTGAGACAGCTGAGTTTGCACGTATGATATCCTCTAATGCTGAATGTACAAAACCGTAGATGCTTTTAAACTGAAGTGAGTTTATATCTGCTGTATGTTTCCCTGCTGTTTATGGGAGTGAAACTTCAGTGTTCCTGATCTCACCTGTATGTATTAAACCTCTGAGAGTAGGCATGCTGATAAAAGACCACTGCATTTATGTTTTAAACTTTTTTGCACTTTGTGACTTGAGTGCACCTAAAGACACATTTGATCATTTATTTTATGTTACTGTGTAAGTAGAAAATGTGTGTTCTGTTCAGGCGATGTTTAGTCAGCATAACGCTATATTTTGCTTCCTATTTCCCCATTCATATTATTTTAATGTTGTGTTTTATGAAGCTGTTATGTTGTGATTTATGTAAAGACACATTTATTTATTTATTTGATAGCATGTTTTGGCTCAACACTGAAGTAGGAGAACCATATCGGAACACTTTAAGTAGCTACTGAACTGTAGCTGTTCAGTCTGGGAGCAGTAGACACACTGAATCATTTAAATTCTGCTATTTATGTTATTTTATTTCATTGCTTTAATCACAAATAATATAATGGGATATATAAATTGTTTTTATTTTATGTTTTTATCATGTTTAATGCATTCCTACAGCTGTAAATGAATTAAACAGAGTAAATGAACCGCTGTGCTGCTTATGAGTCTTCATCCTTTCAGAGACAAAACCTTACACGTTATAGATTTTTGGTTTATTTTAATTTACTTTACAACTTCATTGCAGGACAAGGGTGAAAATATCCTGAAGACGGCATCCATTGCATTTGTTAGATTACAAATAATGTTGAATTCCAACCCATAGAGTGATTTAAATGAATAAAAGAGCAAAAGACATAGTGATCCATCCATGTAATGGAGATTTAGAAAACTCCTGACATTTTATTTGAGAGTAAGATTTAAACATTACTTGTTTAAATTAAATCAGGAAAATATACAAACTGAACAAGCAATATCTCCTCACAAAAGCCATAAACTTATGATCTTAAAGCAATTATTTTTCACAGCTAAAGGAAAACTACTTCATGTTGTATAATCTGTGTGGAACTGATAGTTACTAATTACTTTGAAAATCAAGATTTTACATTCAAACTATATGGTCAGTTTATAAAATATGATTCATTGTTATTGATAAATACCCAAAAGTAGGCCTATACTGTGTTAATGATATTATAATACCATACCAGCAGAGGGTGATTTAGCATTAAAAGTACTTTTATATTTTAAGCATATTTTCTACTCAAACTTTCCTATTTTTTCTTGCTGTGCTTTTTGTTGTGGAGTAATTTTATGTTGACGTATTTCCACTTATACTTGCTCTTTTCCTTAGTAAAATATGGGATTCTTACCAATACCTATGGCTCTAATACAACACTATGTACAAAACAATATTACAGATGAGCTTTACAAGTAAATGTGTAATATATATATATATATTATTTTTAAAAAAAATGTTTTAATTAACTTTAAAGAATAAAGAGGTGCCAAGCCATTTGTGAAGCAATTTTCCATTGTAAAAAACTAAAGAAAATACGATAAACTCAACGATAATCAACAGAAAACCATACCCGGAAGTGACGTATGTGGTTCGGTGGGGTCAAAGTTGACAAAAACCTTCTCGACTTCCTTTCCTGTTAGCGGTGGCCGTAGAACAGCATCAGTAAGTGAATTTTCGCTTGAAACAATCTTCATCCATCGGCCCAAATCTGTCCAATTGAATAATTTTTATCATATCACACCTATGACAATCACTCCTTTAGCTAGGATGTGTGTGTTATTTTCGTGTTTTTATATGAGACAAAGGAAGAAAGTAAGAAGTTAATGCAACGTTCTCGCCTCCGTAGGGCTCAATTCAACATGGCAGCTTCCTTGATGTAGACACACAGGCTCTCTTTGAGTGTGTGCAAGAGGCCAGTTTTATATGTGCAGGCTGCATATTGAGCTAGTTAGTTAACTATAAAGTAACCAGCCGTGTCGGCGTGTGTTTTGGCTCCGTAAACGATTGTAGCTGTTCAAAATGTCTGAAATTCGCTCCCTAGCTTGAAGCTAATGCTAACTTAGCCAGCCAGTGAGGCAGTAAGAACGAGCTGCACACTTTGAAAAGGTTTCTTCCAGTTTCATGGTGTGACCTGGGCAGGCTCACGTTGTCAATGTTGCGTGTGGTGTATTGACTTTGCCATGGTGACGTGGGGATTAACTGTACTTTCTTTGTGGCAGACATGGGCAAGTTTATGAAGCCTGGGAAGGTGGTGATGGTCCTAGCTGGACGCTACGCCGGACGCAAAGCTGTGATCGTGAAGGTAAAACATGGCTCTGTGTGGATGTTATCTGCTGCTCGTTGAGACAAACGGATTGTTCTACAAAGGACACATTTATTTTAATGTATCTATACATGCTAAGAGCAGATACATGCCAGCTTATCCACTATCAGGGCTTCAATGTGCGTCTGTAACAAAGTCAAACTATGAAATACTGTAAAAAGTTATGTAAATGCAACACACCTGTGTTTTCGTATCGACGTGACATCACAGTCCAGTATGAATGTGTCTTTGCAGAACATTGATGATGGCACAGCTGACCGCCCTTACAGCCACGCTCTGGTCGCAGGCATCGACCGCTATCCCCGCAAGGTGACCACCACCATGGGCAAAAAGAAGATCGCCAAGAGGTCCAAGATCAAGGCCTTTGTCAAGGTGTTCAACTACAACCACCTCATGCCCACCAGGTGAGTGTCCTGTGTTGGTACCTACTTCCTGGGATGGGAGTTTCCTCTTGAGGTGGCAGTGTTTGACATTTTGACTGGTGGTCACATACTAAAAGCAAGGAGTTGACCAATATAGCTTTCTCAGGGCAGATACTGATTATTAGAAATGATTCCCCTCCACTACATCTATTTGATATATTTAGTTACTTTACAGATTCTGATTGTTTCGGGCAGGCATGTCCAAACTATTCCAACCAGTCAATAGCGCACCGTTTGACCAATCAACTTTCTGAAGACTGAGAGCAGTTGATTAAATGAGTCGGGTCTGGTGTGCTGCTGCTTGGTTGAAAAGAAAACCTGCAGCCACATCGGCCCTTTGTGGAATAGTTTGGACATGCCTCGTTTAGGGTTTTATAGGCCATTAATTGTGTTGTTGTGGGTGTAACATTGTGTGAGAGGATGTTGTGTCAGAGCAAAAGTAGCACATTTTAAAAAATATTTTATCAGCAATCTGAGACGATAGCTTTTTACATTTAAGAGTTGACCTGTAGCTGTTAGATAATTGTTTAAAATTAAGTGGTTTTTTTTTCTCTTAAATGTAGTGCATACTCATGTAGAAAAGTTATCTTATTCACCCTTGGAAACGGTTTTGTTGTAGCCTGAATTCAGGAATCAGTTCAGTTTTATTGTCACATTGGATAGATGTTAGACTGGTAGTATGCAAGGTAAATAAGACGTGGTTGTCGAGTAAATTGGCTGAAACTTTTTAAATTAAATATACTTTAAGTCAAATGGTGGAAGTTGTCCACTAGCAATGTCTAACATCAATGATTTTTTGTAAACACTAAATTAGAGGTTGGAAACATGTTTACATGAGTGAGACATATTTGAGACTGGCAGTTGACTGAACTATATTGCATATTAAAGTGTTGCCTTAATGAAAATGTCTTCACGTCAGATTTGTAAAAGTAGGGCCTTTAACGTCATTAAGTAGTCTTATTTATCCACTTTATCATTAAAGTTACTGCAGAACCGAATCGTGTTAACTTTGTACTTGCATTTCTTGTTGGTAAAATGTAAATAAACCTAATTTACTCTAATAACAATATTCTTGCTTCTGCATGAGACAATGTGTAAACTGCATACCTTTTTATAATAAGTTGGACTGATTGAATAAAAGGTTTTTCCAAAAGTATGTATTTAATTTTGTTGAAAGATGTCTTAAAGGTCTTAAACTATTACATTTAATTGCCTGGTAACTGTAAATGACCTGATGTTGCCCTTTTCAATCAGCTGTATAGAAGGCTGCCTCAGTGCCAAGTGTTCACCTCCTCTGTATGTACTAGATAAGGCCTGAAACGCATAGATTTGCTATGCAGGTTATGTTGTGGGATGCCCAATGACAATCTGATCAGTGCTTAAGTAATGCTCATGTTCAGGTACCTTCAAGCTGCATGTGTGCGACACTTCCTCATTTAAAACAGGATAAAGAGAGGAATTCTTCTCTAAACATTTTCATTGTTTGCTCCGTTCAGATACTCTGTGGATATTCCTCTGGACAAAACTGTCGTCAACAAGGACGTCTTCAGGGACCCTGCTCTCAAGCGCAAAGCCAGGCGGGAGGCCAAGGTTAAGTTTGAGGAGAGGTGAGGCCGCTGTTTTATAGTTCATATAGTTTTGTTTGGATCACTACTTCAGCCTTTTGTCCACATTGACAAGGATGAGTCAGACAATTGAAATGATCAGTATATCAGATCCATGTATTGCTTTAGAGTCAGACTTCAGTTCAGTCCCTCAACCAGAAATTGTGTCCCTCACCAAACACTGTTGATGTGATGAACCTTAAATCCTGTTAGTGACGGAATAAACCTCTCTTATAGAATCATGTCCTAAGTGAATGCAGCATTTGTTTCGCAGGGTTGTTGGTTCTTTTTAGTGGTAGATTCCTCTGAACATGAACAATTGGTAAAGCCTTCAAATTTCTGCACTGTGATATAGATGGTGAGAAACTAGTTTCGATAAGTTGTTTTTTAACATGGTTGTTGTCGCAACAAATGTGCTAAATATTTTTTGTCTGTTTCCAGGTACAAGACGGGCAAGAACAAGTGGTTCTTCCAGAAGCTCAGATTCTAACTTCACCCAGTTTCACAAATAAATGTTTAAAAAATGGATTTTGACTGTTGACTCTTTATTGACATTTTGTTTTGTTTTTAATCATGTTGGAGGAAAAGGTGCCACGTAAATAAAACCAAATACATTTTATTTTTAGCCAACAAATATGGTTGGTTGTGTGTTGAAGGTATTATAATGATCACTGCCAAGTTCTCCAGTCTGGTACAGAAATGGTGTTGTGATGAACTGTAGTAGAGTCTCATGAAAAGTGCTTTACAAATAAAATATATTGTTCTATTCATCCTGGATTATTTATCTGGTTTCTACTTGTTGATATTCAGAACTTGAAAATATAACCAGAAGTACTAAGATGAAACTGCTCAATTTAAATGGATCTTACCTTGAAGATGTATTTTCATGTAAAGTCAGACTGTTAAATCACACCTGGTAGACACGTTTTCTCTTTCTGTGAAGTCTTTAATGGAACGCATTGACATGAAATTGATCCATATAATTGGGCAAATTGCTTTTAGATAAACATGAACAGTTAATTTTCTTTGTAAACAAGCTGTCCTTAACCAAACGGTCTTCCATACAAATAACAGTGATAGTAGGTAAGCTTTCTGTAATATATTAAGTTAAGTTGTATTAAAATTCTGGACTGGCCTGAATTTACTTCACAATCCTGCTGGGAGTTTCGCGGAAGTCTCGCGAGAGGTGTAGGTTTCAGCGCCCTCTGCTGTGGAAGCACGATACGTTCAGGAAAGCTGGGAAAAGAAAGTGAAAGAATAAATGTGATTATAGTGCAGATCATTGAGAGGAGGTGAGTGGTAATCTGTCGCCGTCAAGGAAAAAAGAGGAAATGCTAAATTTAGTTAAATACGTGACTTTATCGTTGGTGTGGGGGTCACATAAGAGCTTTCAGCTGTCATAAGTTTTACTGAATATGACTTATTTCAAGTTTTCAAGCCGTTACTATAGATTTGAAGAGTTGCCGAGACGTCGGGCCTGTTGTTTATCTGTCGATATACAAGTTAACAGTCTTTGTTAGCCACATCTTAATGAGCATATTTAATACACTGACTTGGTTGACATCGTTCTAAAGCTTTAATATTTTGTAAATTATTACAGATTGTTTTCACGATGTCTTCAGAGGAGGTGAGACGTCATTTTACTTCTTCCTGTTGTGTTGTGCTTCATTAAGTTGATTATAATGTCGCATATTGACATTATAAACTGTATATGTTGAATTACTGTTACAGATATTTTCCCTGTGGGTAAAAACATTGTTGGATCATCCTTAAAATATATAATCGTAGCACCAATTTCACTTTTAGGTTGACTAACATGTAGGCCTGTCCCAATAACTAATTTTAAGACCATTTATGCCTCTATAATGATAATATAACATTTGCTTCTTCACATTATTAAGATATTGCAATTGGATTGTGAACTAAATATTCAAATATCATAAATAAGTAGTGCATGAATAAGTGATGTTGATGTGAAGTGAGCAAGTGATCAAGGTCATGTACGTTGATTGATATGTCAGTAAGTCATATACAATAAGATATGTAAGCCTACAATAAGTCGATAAACTCATTATTGTGACTCGTCATCATAAAAATGACAACTTAACTTAAAGCTTCTCTGCATTATATAGCCATGGTTCATAAACATTCAAATAAAGGTGTGTTGAGGGGTTTATTCATCCCCTACCAGCCTCCGAGACATCTCTGTGTGTTTTATGTTTTAGGATTTCTCTCTGGTGGTGACGCCAGCTGAGAAAAGCTTGGAGGAAGTCCTGGCTTCGATCTCTTCCTACAAGGTGCTGTGAAACTCATGGTTTATAAGAGCCTGGTGCGCTATTATAGTATTCTTAACTTTAACGATCCATGTGCAAGATTAAAACACTGAAGCGCTGAATGAAAGCTCAATTCGCAGATAAATATATGAAACACTTGAAGTATATTGTACAAAAGTGTAAACAAGGTTGCTCACTCAGCTCAAAGCATACAGAATTCATCTAAATACCATTTTATACACATGCTTTATGTGTGTTCAGGTTTATTGTCATTTGTTTATGAAACACATGAATCCAAACAAGGAAGCTTTTGTTCAACGGAACCCTCAATTAAAAAAAAAAACATCAAGAATAAAATATACAGCTTTAGCGCTCTTATGATATCAGATTTTCACCCCGAGACTATTGTGGCTAAATAAATTCACAATAACGATTTTGTTGTGATATTTATAGAAAACTTTAAATAAGGTAAAATGTGTAGCATCTTGGCTGTGTATGTGTACTCAGGCTGGATTTTAAGAAATGTAAAAAGAAAAATTTTGTAAAAACTTCTTGCGTGTGTCAACAGAAAAAACATGAGCAGCTGCTCCAGGAGCAGAAGGACCTGATGGCCAGCAGGGATGACCGACGGAGCCTGGCTGAGGATTTCAGGCAGCGCTGCCAGAAACTGACCAAGGATATGGAACTGGACAAGTGCCGTTATGCAGAACAGCTTGAGAGGGAAAAGGTGTCTACAAGTGTTTGTTTTTTTTATATTGTTTATTCACTTGGATGTTAGAGCTTCAGTGTGCTGCAGTGATGTAGCACACTGTATATTGAGTATATTGAGTATATTTACTCAATCAAAAGGCCATGATGACACCTGAAGTTTTTCTGTCTTGTAGGCGAAGCTGGACGAGCTCAAGCAGGGTGAGACCGACCTGATCCAGCAGATCATGGACGTGAAGGCAGCCCAGATCGAGGAAGACGCCCAGATCGACCACCTGAGAAAGCAGACTGACGTACGTTCATCTCAAACAGCTCACCGCCGTCTGCACTCATTCACGACTCATTCACTTTATCTGTGCCTCCTTTTGATTTTAGGTGTTCGCCGCTGTACCAGAGAGGAACGTTGTCTTTAAGGGGGCGACAGGAGGGTCAGATAACACACCGGTGTTTGACATGGAGCCACAGATTGTCTATCCGATGATTGGTGGGACAGCTCTCATTACATTTGAGGAAGAAGTAGGTGAGTTCATCAGCGAGCTGGCACCACAGGCCAAATGTCAGATGAAATGATGGCAATGTTTGTTTCTGCAAACCGCGGTTCAGTTGACACATAACATTTCTTTGTTTCAGTTTTATATTTTGTGTTGTGACAACACAAAGTGTTTATGATCTGTATAGAGATAGGCATAGAAACCACGTGCTTAAAGTTAGGAAAATAATGTGTTTAGGTTTAAAATACCTCTTTTGGTTGCAACAAACATAAAAAGTTGTCTGTCTGCATTTCTTTGAGGTAGAATGTGTGTGTTTGTGGTATGAGGAGGAGAATTTCCAACATGGTGTGAACATTTTTACATCTTTTGGCCTTGTTTTTGTAGAGTTTCTATCAAGCTATTTGTCCAAATGTATAGCTGCAACATGTATTTGTAAATGTGTCCATAATACAGTATATTGGCACACTTTATTATATACTGCTTACTGCTTGGCCAGATTATGCCACTAGGGGGCATCACTAATGAAATTTGGGCCTCCATCAGTCATATTTGTGGTTGTTGTTGATGTGCTTGTTGGTTCAAAATAGTTGTTTTTCCCTATTGCTTTTATATGTTTATGCCAGTTTGCTGGTACAAAATGTTTGCTTGAAGCTAATTGAACAAGAAAATAACTCAAACAAACAAACAAATGAAACAAACATATAAAGACATGATTTTTTTGGATGCAAGGCCGTAGTAAATGATCCGAATGGGAAATACTGCTCGGCTAGTGGTGCTGATCATCCTGTTTTTCCTCTGTTATCAGTGGCCAAGAAGATCCTAGGCATGGCGGAGCACCAGGTGGATCTGGGACAGGACTGCAGGATCACTGTGGAGGCCAAGCCAGTTCAGCTGATGATGCCCAAGGTGGTGGAGGTACAGCAATGAGACAGTTTTCTCTCCTCCTTGAGTCTGATTAGAATCAGTATTAGTTTCCTGTGAGTGACCCGTTCCTGTCCACCCTGCAGATATCTTCTGAGGTGTGTCCTCAGCGCATATTGATCTCCAACCTGCCCAAGATGGACTCTGAGCGCCTGGTGGACCAGCTGGAGATCCACTTCTCCAAGAGCAAAAACGGAGGCGGGGAAGTGGATTCATGCGACATTATGACCGACTCTTGGACGGTGGTCCTCAAATTTGTGCAGAAAAACAGTGAGCAAGCTCTGTTCTTTATATTTAATACTGGCATTATGATGGAATATCATTACGCTGAATGTTCATTAAAGAGCGACAGCATCGGAGACAGCTGATCGAGAACATAAAATATGAATTCAGCTTATTTTCCCCAACAAAATATACCATCTGGACTCTGTTTTAATTTGAATCCCTGCTGATGAAACTGTTTCTACCACCAGTTGCCAAAGGTCTGACGGAGAAAGAGTACCATGATGTGAAGCTACATAAGACCAAGCACAGAGTGAGAGTGACTCCTTTTGTCAACGGGACGATCACAAACCTAGAGGTAAGCATTTGTCAAGAGGCCATGGTACACCAGGCAGGGAAAAAATAAGATTCTCTAAAAAGTTAGTCACCTGTTGTTTGTCCTTCCCAGACTCGTATGTCAGTGTGTCCTCGGACTGTGCTGCTGACGGGGATCCCTGACGTCATGGATCAAGAGAACCTGCAGGATATGCTGGAAATCCACTTCCAAAAAAGCAGCAACGGTGGCGGAGAGATCGAGACCATCCTCTACAACCCGCCAGGTGAGGAGGTCTCTGCCCTGTTTAAAGCCATTTCCTCAAAGGAGGAGGAGGAGGAGGAGGAGGAAGAGGAGGACGAAGAAGAAGAAGAGGAGGAGTAGGCGATATATTTATCCATCAACCAAAAAACCTCTAATGTCCGGGTTGAGATCGTGTGCAAGATGTTAAGACAGGATCCACTCAGCCACAATCTGTTTTAGCCTTATACTCAGTTAACTTTTGAGATTTTTATTTGACATGCTTATCATAAAAATAAAAAAAGAGAAAGTTATAATTTTCGAAAATACATTTTCGGTGGATGTCACGATTGTTAGTAATTCTGAGAATTAGAAAACTAACAATTGCTATAATAACGGATGAAGAAAGTATCAGCCAGGTGTTTTTCTGTTTAATGACTTAAGAATAAAAATGGGTATAAAAATACAGTGTCATTAAATTATGTGGTTATCCCTTTATTCTGTACTTTCATCATGTAAGTCCCTGACTTACTGTATAAAAATGTAAATGTCCAGCGTGCAGGTGGTTGAGTGGTTAGAGCGCATGCCATAAACGCAGCCTACCCGGTTCGATTCTGGCCGGAGGTCCTTTGCTGCATGTCACATCCCCCTCTCTCTCTCCCATGTTTCTTCTCTGTCTACTGCCAATAAAGGTGTCTATGCCAAAAAGTAAATGTCCAATTAAATTGGTGTGTGAAATGATACAAACAAGTTTTTTCTCTTTTGAAGAACGGCAAAAAGATATATTCTTTGGAATAGTTCAACATTTTTGGGAAACAGCTTGTTTACTTCTGGTGAACAGTTACCTACATGAGGTCGTTTTTTGCACTCATCTGAACAAACATCCGTCCATACAATACACTGTAGTGCCACAGCTAGTGGCTCGGCTCGGATCGACTGGAAGCATGGAAACAACAAATTCTGTACAAAGAGCAAGAAAATCTAACTGGCAGCCTCTCTGAAGATAAATTCATTAACACGCTTTATCTTGCTTGTTTAATCTGTACAGAAGTACAAGTGTTAAAACAACAATTAGTAACCAGGAGGAGCTCCGGGTCACAACTCTGGCACCATGAGAGAAAAAAAAACAAACTGTCCATCAGCACAAAACCCTGTGAAATACATTAAAGAAAAAAAGTACACCGAAAAAATTAAAATCAGTCATCATCTACTCGCCCGCATGCCGATGGAAAGTCAGATGAAGGTTGGAAGTCCACAAAACAAAACAGCATCGCAACACTCTCGTCAAAAACTGAAGTAAATGGGGACTTGTTTGAGGGAAAAGCCCCTAAAATGGCCCCATTTAACTTATATGGCTTAATCCAAGTCTCTGGTAGCCCCGAGGTGCTAAATTGATTTTAAATGATAAGATTTACAACCTTGACGTGTCGTTGAGCTTCAGATGGGGTGCACACTAACGCTTAAGCTTTTAGAGGTTGTAAATAAAGCTTTTTCAAATCAATTGTGGAGCTTAGGGTTTCCAGCAACAGAGCAAAGCATGAATTTTCAGCAACATGGGGGGTGAGATGTACCACATATATATATATATATATATATATATATATTTTATGAGCTTTAGGAGGTGCTGGTAGGTAGATTTGAACTTTTAAACAAAGCCAGGTTGGCTGTTTCCCTGCGTTCCCAGTCTTTGTGCTAAGCTAACGGCGCCAATGTTCTTATCAGTCAGCTAACTGATAACATAGCACGAGCAAAAAAGCAAATATGTCGAATTCCATTCTATTTATATGTGTAAACAACGTCTTAAAAGATTTTAATGTGCGGTAAAATTCCAACATTTTGTGGTCAGTGTTCGCTATAAAATATACAGAAAATCCAGACCGATTCAAATTAAAAGAGCATCAAAATGCACAAAATGAGATACGAGACGAGGCTGAACTCAAATTAGGTTTATTGTAAAAACATAAAACAGAGTAACAGTAAAAGTAACAGCACATTTAAAAAAAAAAAAAAGAAAAAGAAAAACTATACTGACATTACTCAAACAATCCAACTACGAATCCCCTAGTGCACAATCAGGAAAAAAACAAAACAGCAGCCGAAGATCCACAGAATAAACAAGCTAACAGACTGAGGTCAGGCACTTAGACAGAGAAAAGGGACAGGTGAGTAGTGTGTGTGTGTGTGTACAATACATTCAAAAGGAAAACACCGGTGACACAGCCAAGTACTCTGGAAGACAGTCGGGTTAAATCCAAAACGAGGAGAGGAAAAAATGTTAAAAGTTCTAACGTAACAGCACAATCTATTTGTTATTATACTTGTTTTCATAATGATAACACACAAACTAGTGCAGGAGTAACTGCCGCCATCAACAGTTCATTTGTGCGCGCTGAAATTAACTTTAACCGTCACTTTTTTCTTTCTTCTTAAAATCTCAATCTTTAGTTGTTTGTTTTTTTTGTGCATTCTTAGCAAACGAAAATCAGCAGTGCATAAAAAACAAACTCGTTGTCTCCTCTCTAAAAGGAAAAAAGAAAAAAGAAAAAAAGGCCGAGTCACACTCGGACACGAACCTGAAATTAAAACAAGCTCAGTGCAAAACTCTGGTTGTCAAGGTGACGTGGCCCCCATTAAAAGACTTCGGCAGTACTCTCTCGGATCATTATGTACACGACGAGTAACGAAAAACATCTCCTACGACGCGTTTACGGGTCACGTGTAACAATTAAAAGGTTTCAGAGAAAACACACAACAGGTTTTGCAAGTAGTACAGGTTATTGTCAATACAGTTTTTTTGTTTGTTTTTTTTCCTGTTGCGTGAACACATTTTGATGCATCGCTGTTCAGAAACAGCACAACTACAGAAGGCTTGGCGCCAACAGGCTGAGTGTCTACTGTTAAGTCCTAGAGGTGATACGTAGCTGCTCTAGTATTGTAATATTTTACCTCCTATGTCTGAAATATGTAGTTTGTGCCTTTCTTGTTAGTGTGAGAATGCAGAGTTAATGAAAATGAATGTTTGTGCTATTAACTGGGTACAAGCGCTGTCCTCGCAACGGAGTGAATCCAAAGACAGACACCTGATAGAGTGCTGCCTTTAAGCAGATCTCATCTTTATGTTCTGATCATCTCGATTATATTTTTTGTTCTTTTTTTACCTTCCAATGACAGCGGACTGGAGATTGAGGGTCATCTCGAGACAAGACATTGCATATTGTTGTTAGCATTGCTTTTTTCAAAGCGAGCCGTTACGTTCCAACCGCCAACCGTATTCATATGAGAGTCCACACAGGTCGGGAACATCTGTAAGAGTCGCCAGAGAAGACCGACAGAGAGAGGCGTCCGTCTCCTCGGCTGGTTAAGTAAGCAGGAGCGCATTAGTGAGTTTGACAGAGAGAGAGAGAGAGAGAAGGGAGGGTCGGGAGCTGCTGGTCGTCCAAAGTGGAATAATGTGACTAACTTGATGCGACTGGCGTGTGCAATGTGGCCGTTTAAACGACCAGAGGTGCCCAGTCACTTGGTTTGCGTCCGTACTGGGTGAGGCAAGGAAAGAAGAGCGAGAAGGAAAAGAAATTAACAAGCAGGAAATGTTATAACTGTTGCTTTTTTTTATGAATGCAAAAGTTAAAGCTGCATTATGAGTAGTTTAGAAAAAACTTTTTTTTTTTTTTCCAAAAAAGTGTATAGTTAAAGGATAAGTTCACCCAAAAATGAAAAATTTAGTTTACAAAACATTTCTGGGGCTTCACAGCTCAGTCAAAGTCTGCGGAAGTCCTGAGATCCCAAACTGATCTAAAAAGATAACTTTTACACCCTTGTTGTGCAGTCAAGCTTACAGTCAAGAGATTGGCTTGAAATTTTTGGGTCCACTTATCTTTTAAACTTGGACCTAGAGCAGCAACAAATGATATTACATTGTTGCATTAGGTCTATATTATGCATTAAATTGCATTTGGCAACTATTTTTGAAGATTTTCAGTCATCTAGCGAGCAGAAATACAGTAAAAAAAGCTTAATATTCTAAAGTTACATGTTCTTTAATGTGAGAATTTGCTGTTCTGTTTATTTGCTGTTCTCTGTTTATCAAAAAACTGATTTTTTTTTAGTCAAACCATAAAAAATAAAAAATAAAAAAGATGATACCTTGGAAATTTGTACAGTTATTTTTCTGGGAAATAAAGTTTCTGCTTTTAAAGAAAACCCTCAGGTTTTAGGAGGAGTTTTCAAACAATGCCACAGGTTTAAGAATGCTTTCTTAATGGGTCTTTATGGGTAAATTGTGAAATAATACTTGTTAGTGTAGCCATAGTCGTACTGTATTGTTAAATATTCTTCAGCAGCAGCGAGAAATAAATTTGCTCAGCAAAAAAAACAACAACTGACTATTTCTGGATACAGAAGTTCCCCTTCGTTGCCTCTCTGACCTTCAGCGCACTTACCTGAATATCAGTAAGCTCTTTGTGGAACCTCTTTGCCAGGTCTGGACCGTTCTGCATCGTCGGGATCTGGTGCATCTGTGAGAGACATTTTAGTCAACTACCCACAATAATTTACCATCAACCAGAATTTTTTGATGAAAACACTAAAGGTGAAGTCGCACCTCTCCTTTGTAGAGCAGGCTGCCGACAGGACAGACGACACAGGCGGTCCCTGCTCCAAACACCTCCAGGATCCTGCCAGCGTCCAGAGCCTCCAACAGCTCCTTCATGACGACTGCGCGCTCCGTCACCTTAAACTCACCCTGACGGAGACACGGGAAGCAATGAGTGAATCACCTCCTGCGGTGGCGGCCAAAATTTTAGGCACGTGTCCCAGCCAGCGGTATATTCAACTAATCTAAAGTAATATGACTGTGTACTGTGTGTGGTCTCCTCTCTGGTTGTCTTACCCAGTCTCTGGCCAGGTCCAGCAGAGACTGTCTGGTGACTCCTGGGAGAATGATGCCATCCAGAGGAGGGGTCACCAACTCTCTCTCTGCAGACAGACAAACACACATCACACGACTGTTAAATATTTCCAATCAATTTGAAATATTTGCGCTCTTTACAAAAGAACCCATGACAAGGGAAACTCTGAGCCTGACCTCCTTTCTCATTGGTCCAGTAGATGAAGAGGTTCATGGTGCCGACCTCGGTGATCTCCTCCTGCTCTCCGTACAGCCACAGGACCTGCTGACAGCCGCGCTTCACCGCCTCGTTCTGCACCGCTATCGTAGGACCGTAGTTACTGCAGGGAGTTAAAATAAACCATGGACAGGCAGACATACGAGTGTCAAGAGAGGGTGAGGAACAGGTGTCAGGTTCAGTCAGTCTATTTCTCCTAAATTTCTAATCCCGTGATGCACTGGGCACGGGTCACACAGATGTTTTCATGATATCTCAGGAGATTTTACTTTTAAAATGGGGCAACTGAGAAAGAGGCATGGGTGACACCGAACCAACACCCACAGACGGGTGTGAGAGGGAAGGATCCTGCTGATAAATGCCACCAATGTGAAACCTTTCCTCTGATAGAAGTCATCAACACCTACCAAGAAATTCAAGAACATCCTGAGAAATATGCAGCACAACCGTGACACGTCAAAAACACGATATCCTTGTGACCGGGAGGAGCTCAAGAAGAAAAACAAACAATGAACAATGTCGTTCTCAGTTATGAGTCATACTTAACTGTGCACAACTGTTCAGCTCTCTTTTTTGTGTGTCACAACGTAGAAGCCGGACTAATCGATCTTTAAAATACATTTAGAGGATTCCTTCCTAAAACCAGGATGTGAGTTCGCATTTTTGCACTTTTGGTTCGCTTGTATGAAAGTCAAAAAGGTATTTTCAATGGGTTTTTGTGGTTGACACAAGGCTAAGAGATTTTCCAATTTTTATTTTAAATCAAACAAAATGTTAGTGGCCTAATGTTTGCTTTTTCCTTCTGGTGATTGCGTTAAAGTTTTAAAATCACAAAAATATCTTGCTTATGTCTCAAATATTGATTTAAGTCGCTGATATAGCAGTTGATTTATTTTTTTTTGCGGATGACAGATGCACGATAATTTAGGTATAATTTGATAAAAGATTTGAAATTATTAGGGCTGTCAAACGATCAATTGTTTTAATCGCGATTAATCGCATTTTGTCCATAGTTAACTCGCGATTAATCGCAAATTAATCGCAATTTTTTTGGCACATTTTTTTCTGTTCTAAATGTACCTTAATGTATTTTTTCATGTTCTTAATACTTTTAACAACATAAGAAAGGTCAAATATGCTTGCGCTTTCAGCGTTTATTCAACACTTCAAATCATGCAGGAAAATAAATCCAGGGTTGTCTGCTTTTGGCGAGGGGGGGCGATGGGCTCTCTGCATCTGCCGTCTGTTTGGCTTGCAAGTGGTGTCCACTGACACTGCACGTTTTTCTTCTTCGCCTTTTTCACACAGTGTGCTGCTTTCTGTCAGTCAGTATCACACTGATGATCGCCATGGCTCCGGTGCAGCAAAACAATAAAAAGTACGACTTGAAATTCAAACTTTCTGTCGTGATATATTTAGAGGAAAACTCGGGAGAAGCAGCTGCTAGACGTTTCTCTGCCTGCTGGAGGGAGGAAGAAGGCTAGCGAGGAGCCTGAGATAAACATGCGGGGATGAGTTATCAGCAAACGGCCACAACACGAGAGAGTGTCCCGCAAAATGATCAGGGCGATGGAGAAACAAATGTCCGCCACCGTGAGTGACAGCAGAGATGAGGAGTTTGCAGCGAGTGCTGCTTTTCAGTCTGCCGTGTTTTTAACGAACCGCCAACCCTGCTTCTTCTTCTTCTGATTCCCTTTCTTCTTCTTCTGCCACCCTCTGTATCAAGACTACGGGTGCCGCCGACGGCCGTAATCATACAATGCGCGTTTTGCTTTTTTTTTTTTTTTTTTTTTTTTAAATATACTGAGCGTTAATCGCGCGTTAAAAAAATTAACGGCGTTAAGAGGACGTTGCGTTAACGCGTTATTAACGCGTTAACTTTGACAGCCCTAGAAATTATATATCGGGACAGGGCACAAATCAACACGTCCGCTGTAATGACTAGCTGATGAAGCTTACACTGTGTAGGTGATGCAAACAAAGTAGTTTTTACTTTTGTCCATTGAATATGCATCATGATAAGACGAGGCAAAATGATATGTTAAATCCAACACAAGAGAGAATCCATGTTGTTGACTTAGAAAATATCAGGATACCAGAATTTGTCCTTAATAAAATATCTGTGTCTTATATATGTCGGCCGATGAACACAAGATGGTGCAGAACAGAACTGCAAAACTTTGCCTGAGGTCATTTAGAAACAGCATCACCATTACATCATTTGCCCACCAGAGAGTGCTGTTAAGTTGATTTTTCAACTGTAAAATGTCTCATTTAGCACGTCTCTATAAACAGATGTAAGAGATCCCTATACTGCAGGATTGTTTCTATGTTCATGCAGAGACT
This sequence comes from Diplodus puntazzo, assembly GCA_963678695.2. Taxonomy (NCBI): domain Eukaryota; kingdom Metazoa; phylum Chordata; class Actinopteri; order Spariformes; family Sparidae; genus Diplodus; species Diplodus puntazzo. The sequence goes on along the minus strand of OZ023174.1, from coordinate 11,451,989 downwards.
GAATCAAATCGTAAATATCCTGTAAAACCAAAAGTGTGGCCTCAAACAAACAACAAGCTCCTTTAACGGAACTAAGGTTTGGGGTGGGAAAAAAAGGAAAATAGACGTTATACTCAGACAGTTTTGTGAGAGTCTTTTGCACACACACCCAAACACACATTAAACATAAATGATTACACAGCAGTTACACACAGAGCAACTCTGATCCGCCGTCAGTCCCACAACTGCTGCTGCTGCTGCTGCTGCCAAACCAGGGTTTGATAGTTGAAGTGTATTGTATGGGAGGGCAGCGGATTGTGTTGGCTTAGTGAGCCGGCTGGGTTTTTTTTTTTTTTTTTTTCCCAGTGGCGTTATGTAATCGCGCTGGAGCTGAGCAGGTGTCGCTTCAGAGTAGCAGGCCTGTGATTAGAGACTGTGTGGAGACTACGGGAGCACTGACGGTATCACAACTGGAGTCAGTGTGTCCAGCAGTTGTCTAACCTCATTCTTTCTCTTATTTATGGTCTGTGAACGCAGCTCAATGAGTCTTTGTCACAGCCGATACTGTCACAGCAGGAAAAGCACATTAAATGACCTTAATGTTGGCTCTTTTCCATGAATCCATCAGTGTGTGATGAGTAGGACCAGTCTGTCAGTGAACAACAAGGGATTTTTGCAAGCTCTCAATCATTTAATTCAAGCTGGTAGTGACCCAGAAGCCTTTTTCTTTTGGAAGACATTTTGTATTGTTACAGTTGGGAATGACTATATTAGTAATCTGTCTGTTTCCTGCTATGATGAGACAAAATGTCTATCTGTCTCTTTTCTTTTCATACTGATTTGATGGCGACACCAGCCGGCTCTCTGGCTGCCTTTCCGAGCTTCATCAGCAAAGTGGAAATCCAAATAGTTTCTCTTTGTCCGGATCCACTGCTGAATAAAAAGAGCTGCAGTGTAAAGCACTAGCGCCAAGACAGTGTTACAAACGGTGCACTGCTACTCTGCTAGAATTTTACTGATGTGTCTGTGTGTAACATTACGTTTGAATGTTTTCTTATTTTTCTCAAATTCTGAACTGCTGTTCCAGTTTTGTCACCCGTGATTCATTGGTAAAATTTTCAAGGGCAACCACTCTTTCTTAAACTTTGGTGCTTTAAGCAACATACGGACAGATTTCACAGATGTTCTCTCTCCAATAGTAAACATGCACGTACTATAAGATTTTAAAATCAGGGATAGACTGTGCCTAGATAACAGATAACAGAGGAAAGATAGCGAACTCACCCTCCCATCTTATAGGCTCCGACGCCTCCTTGCCAAGCCCTGACGAATGAAGGGTCGGCCAGCAGAGACACAGGGTTGAAGGACCCCGTGGCAAAGTAAGGTCCCACCGGGCCGACGATGACAAAGATCATAGCTTTTCCTGGCCGAGACACGCCGAGAGACGGCTTGAGGGAGGGTGACGAAGAGGAGAAGACTCGGTTATTGGGACAGTAATTAGAGTGTGCAGGACTGTATTCCAACTACATTTAACACCAGACTTTAATCACTCAATTCGAGTGTTAAACTACAGTGTGAGTTGTGCGTCGATGCCGAAGCTCACCTCAATTCCTATGAAGGTGGGTCTGAGGTAGAGGCTGGCGTCCAGGGAGTAGGGAACCCACTCCTGATCCACCTCCACCAGCTTCCTGATGCACTCCAGCAGTTCGCCTTTATCAAACAACTACGAGTGGAAAAAGACGAGGACATGAGCTGTTGACCTGTCGCTCTTCAGTGCTCTGCTTTTGAGAAATACTGTTGGATATAGTTTGATATGAGACTTTACAATAAATATTATGGAATGATGGTGTTTCTTTTTTTGATTTAGGTTTGTTTTTTGGTCTTGCCTCTTTAATATTCAAGACTTTGATCCAAAACAATTGATATGATTAAATATTTAGTGACTGAAGGAACATTTAAAGCCAACCGTGCAGAGGACTGTTTGCCTGTGTATGTTTCGAGAGCAGAAATAACACAATATATTACTCTATTAGATAATATTCTTCCTCTTACAAGTTACAAATGTAAATCCTAAACAACAGAACACAATTTTCCTCATTTCTGGTAGGACCAAGGGGCTAATGTTAGCTCGTGTTCGCAAACTTTAGGTAGATTTAGCTGCGCAACATACGATATAGAGACAGTTTGCTGACTTTGTAGTCTCTCTTTACTTTACCTCTGACATGCTAAAATGTAGCACGAGCAAAAAAGGAATAATAAGCCATCATAGATTCAATAATACAGATCACAGCAGAAAATGGCTTCAGACCAGCTGGCAGAGCTCCATCATGTGACATACACTCCTCATAGTTTCCACTGTGTCCTCGACGCCTGATGAAGAATTAACTCTTGCGTGAGGACGGCGTTGTCTTGGTGGTAAGCCCGAACTGGGCACGTTGCCAGGCAGTTACCTAACATCGCACCGGGTCAGGGAGGCAGTCTGCAACATAAACTGCCTCACCCTGAATACTTGAGCGCTCACATTCAGACCGAATGTGGCACTATGTCATGACAACGAGGGGCTGTGCTGGTCCTGCCGTGACGCTAAAGGGTACAGGAGACGAAATATAAACCAGGAAGTTCCAGTTTGAAGGTTTAGTTTACTCATGAAACTGTCAGTGGAGCCTGGTTCCTTTAACTTTGAGAAGTTCATTACAGCTGCTCCAAGTGATAGGCGCCTGCATGAATATGATTGGCCAGCGGCGTGGCTTTTGCTCAGTTACGTTTCACTGCAGGACACGGAGCCAAATGGCCCAAATCAGCAGGTTTCTGCCAGGGTGATTTTGTTGGCAATACATCAATACAATCCTATTAGTCTGAGTTTAAGACAGATTTCCAGATATTTTAAAGCTCTGGAAAGCCTTTTCATGAATTGATCAAGTATCCTATGAGGAATGTCGGCTGGCAGGTATTCGGGTTAACAGATAGCGTTTCATGGCTCTGCAGCAAAAGTTGAGCTGAGTTCACCTTTCCACAGCCCTCTCTGCAGACTCCCTGTCTGATCATGTCCGTAGTGTCTCATGATTGTCTCCATGCTGTTTCAGAGGCTTTTCCACTCTGGTTAAGACACAGGCCAAGCTCATTATATCAAATATTGGCACAGGTAACTCAGCCTGCATGAAGTTCCTGACACAATTAGGCTTTTTACCAAATGTAAAGGTAAAGGTTAAGCCGATATTATTCAGGTTTTAGGAGCATTATTTGGACATGTATACAACCAATTCAGAACATGCATCTTGTCTGCCTTTTCTAACCGTACTTTGCCCGTTTACAGTCATTTCTGTGTGTTGCCTAACCGTCAGTTTGCATGGCTGCGGTCAAGATACATGCACAAAAGAAAAGCTAACATTACTGGTTAGACGGAGAAACGCGCCAAAGGTCTATCAAGTTACCTGGGGAAATGGGTGTTTCTTCTGTGCCAAACCCTTACACTGACCCCTAACCCTAACCTACCCACAATTAAAACAAAACCTACAGACAGAATCGCCTGCAAGCTACATAGAAACAAACTAAGGACAATGCAAAAACCAGCATGACATTACAATTCGGTATGCTAACAAACCACCAATCATCAGAGTGACTTGCAGTCTAACATACACCAAAACATCAGAATGTGTTCAGATGATTAACGTTAAGCTACTTTCAAAGAAAGGAATTTCTTTAAACTAAGGTCCAACTTGTTGCTTGGATTTTAACAGCTTAGCAGGGATATAGTTTTTTTCATAATGGGGGCAAAAAACTGAATATTTTCTTTGCGTGCACGCTGTGTGAGGCTTTCTGGAGGCCGACAAACTCACAGGAAGGCAGCTTCTGTCGGCGCTTCGATGCATCCTTGCCATGTTCAGCATGGGTCTGAACAGACGGATGTGGTTGTCGACTCCGCGGAACGCCTTCATGCCCTCAAACAGCTGGAGGGGAAGACAGAAACACACATTGCTTCATCTTTTGACAGAAAGACGCTGTGAGGTTTCCACACCAGTTCAGTTGCACAATGCTTCAGAGATTCCTCCACCTTGTTAAGTACATAATCATGAAGAGATGCACGGATACACATAAATATCAGTTTGCAGTTTTGTGTGAAATTCTTGGTTCTTATTGCTATTGTTGGGAGTTGCTGCACAAAACATCCGAAATGACGGCGTGCGTTGGCCGAGCTCTCTCCTCCTCACCTCTATGGAGTAGTGCAGGGCCGAGCTGGCAGGATGCAGCGACAGGTTCTGGAAAGGTTTGATCTGAGGAGCCTCCCAGCCGTCCTTCTCCGACCAGGTGATGGTCAGCATGTGGTCGGAGAACTGCTTTCCGAACACCAAGGTGGAGGGGTCGGGCTTGGGCTTGCATGCTGTGTTGCGTTCGATGACGAGATCTGCTGCCTGAGACAGGGATGGACAAACGAGCCGGAGACAGGAAGAGAGGAAGACGTCGACAGGACAAGAGCAGAGCGGTTGACGGATACAGTGATTGTTTTTAAATCATCGTTATTGGCAAAGCATGCTTTAAGAGGGACAAATGTTTGAGTTACACAGAGCCATTCCAGCGGCCGAATGTGGACAATTAGGCACAATTAATTGCAATTAATCTGAATTAAATAATTATGATAGGCACACATTTAGGGAGAGACAGAGGAGGAAAGAAAATGTTAAATTCGAAGGCAACAAGTGGGAAATGGAGAAACAAATGTTGCTTCCTTCTTCCTGTCATGATCTATACACACAGTCCTCTCTGAGACTGACAACCAGGCATGTACAGGCAGGCCAGACTGCAGAGCAGGCTGGAGGGAGATGATGCTGCAGTCCTCACCTGGGTAGAAAGAACAGGTTAATATTTTCATCATTACCTTAAAGGAGCTGGCAAACCGCAGTGAGCCAGAGGAAAAGGGGAGTGTCTGGAGAAGTCGTCCATGGAGTGCCTGCAAATGAAACGTGAAAAACACTGCATAAGAAATGTCCTTAAAATATCCAGGTGACAGCAATTCATCCAGCCTTGGGGAATACACAGGGACCCATGTCTGTGTGTCCGTGGGTGTGCGACTCTGCACCAATCACTTTGCTGGCAGTTCACAGTATGAAGCTAATAACACATGGCTGGAGGAAACAGCCTGTGCCGAGTGCCGGGCTGTAAAATTAGAACAAGACACGTGTGCAGGCTGCTCTGCAAAACGAGGAATGCAAGGTGAGAACCTACTGTGCAAGGACCCTCTGAGGGTGACACAGGGCAAAATTACAGCCAGTCAGCGAAAGCAGGAATGGAAAAAAATAGTTGTAAAACAAACAAAAAACAAAAAGAAAACAAGCCACCAATAATGATGGCCTGCTGTTGGAGAAGTGCACCACAAGATCGACAACATGCAATCTAGACTTGGCACCTGATACAGTAGCTACAACAGCCAAGTAGAGCTACTTGTTTTACTGGTTTTATAGTTATGTTATTTACAACATTAGTTGCTTTGTAATGGGAGATAATAAAGCCAAGACTCTTGTTCAATTAGTCTATGGCCGAATCCTCAGGGCAGTTAAAGCTTGTAAACCAGGCCGTGCTTCTGGTGACCCAATAACAATCTTTTATTGTTGGTCCTTAGTACTCTCATATGCTTTGCGGCATAAAAGCAGCCACATGTCAAGTATAAGTGATGCTTTAGTGAAACCTTTTTAAAAAGCTGCATGGTTATTCTGCTGCAGCAGCCCATGTGTGCACTTTCTTGAATGGATGATGCAAGTTTTGCCTTTATTGCAGCCATGATTCTGTATCTGTCCGTGTGCACATATACTATATAATATTGCAACTCTGATGCATGAAATCTGATATTTTTGTTACAAAAGTTTGAAATTAAAATTAAATTAAATGGAGAAAAAAAAGCTAGTTAGCATTAAACTGAGCTAGCAGCAACTTAACTTGACTCATCACAAATGCGGCATCCCTTGTAAGATCATAACGACTTTATAACATACATGCACACTTCAGTTGGGCATATTTTGCATTTTCAGCCACCTGAGGATATGGGTGCTTCCCTCTACGCCAAACTCCATTGTAAAATCATGCAATTCAAAGAGAACTTACTTACAGCGGCGCTTAAACACTACGTAGAAACACACGAATGTCTACACAAGCATCGGCATGATACTACTTTTAATTCGGCACCCTAATAATCTACAAATACACTTACTTTCTTAGCCTTGTATATACACAAAAAACATCGGAATGTGTTAGGACGTTATAACATTTCTTAACTTTAATGAAAGAAAGGGCCTAGAATAAGGACTATCTCGGCGATTGGATGTCAGCCGAAATGGTTATCGAGCCTTAAAGACTTAGAGGCGAGCTGGAGTCGTGTTTTACGAGGTGTTCTTTTTAGCTGATAAGCAAGACACTTTTACTTTCCAGATTCCTGCATGGAGTTTGGTTTAATGACCTTCCCATGCTGTAATGTTTTGCCAGCCTCGGTGCTGGCGGGACAGACACATCGGTGACAAACAGCTCGCGATACGCTCTTCTTATCTTTCTCCGTCATTACAAACCGACTTATCGCTAATTCGAGTGAATCATTTACCCGGACAGTCAATGTAAACAGATAACAAGCAGCACACAGACATTAGTCAATGAACTCACCGTTCGGAGGGCTGCCATCTCCGCTACGTAACGCTGACAAACGCGATTATCTGCCCGTGTGGAAACACAGTCAGCTCAAAGTCAACTTCAGTTCCGCTTTGAAATACGAGACGCTGCTCAGCTGAGGTGAAGCCAGAACCCACCCACAAATAAAAATCACCTCTGGATAATAGTCCTTTACAAAAACAAACTTGATCTAGATACTTTATATACCCTCTTAAACAGGGAATGATTTTTCTCTAAAATAAGAAAAATCTGGGTTAATTATTTAATGTCACCATTTTTTTATATAAGGGAAGACAAGAGGACGTGGGTCTAATAAACAGCCACAAAATCACTTTAATGCTCTGGTTACAGTGATCGGCAACATTATCTATTACAATCAGGAAGTCGTTGGAGGCGTGTAAAAAAGCGTAACATCTGATTGGCGGACACCGGGCAGACTCGGAGAGGAGGTTACCTAAGGTCAAACAGGTTAATTCTGATTGGTCGAGCAGTGGGGAGGGGTGCAGGTCTGGTTACACAGGGTGCCAAAAACCATGAGCTGACTTATCTCAGCCAATCAGTGTGATGAATGCAAACTTTATTTTATGAATTGAACATCTTTCCTGTATGAATAACCATTCAGAAGTCATCTTAGTAATGTGAACAGGATGCTGGAACATAATGCACCATCTGCATCAAACAAATTCATCTGTAAAAACCAGCTGTCCCACATCCGGAGGGACACCGTGCAGACCAGGACGGTCAGGATGGGATCTGACTCTTGAAGCCGTAGTTGAGTTCAGCTCCTCCGCTGAACAGCAGGTTGATCCCGGTGCAGAAAGTAGCATCAGCGGCCAGATATAAGGCGGTCAGCCCACACTCAGTCTCAGTCCCCATGCGACCCAGCAGCTGTTAGAGAAGAGAGTCATTTATGATTCTTGGTCAGTTTCCAAGCTCACAGTCCTGTGGTTGCACTTCCTTGTGTTTTATATGTGTGTTATACTCTCACAGTTGTTGTGATGCTGTAATTGCAATGTAAATAAACATCTTTGCTATTTGCCAAATAAAAGGTTTTCATTATCAGCCTGACATTGGGAAATGTATATTATTGGTTATCGGCCGATAGTAAAATTGATCACAGACGATATATTAAGCCAAATTGCTTTTACATTTTCAGAAGAATACAATGCAGTTGCAGTTTGCCACACATGAGGTTCAGGGAGGAGGGGGAAGTCTGAAGGTTTTAAAACAAAAAATCTGACTAGAGCTGTAGAATACTGTCAGGGTCACATCAACTGCAAGAAAGGACATGTGCGCTCCCCAATTTCTACTGCCACATGGGCTGAATATTGATTTTCACATCCTCCATTATCATAAACCTGAGTAAGTGAAAAATCTAGATGAAAGTGTACGATAAAAAGAAAAACAACTCTTCATCCTCCTCTACTTCTAGAACCAATCTACGTTTAAATGTAAAAACAATAACTTTAATTAACATCTAACATAATTAATTCTGAGAAAAAACTCATCTTCACTATAACTTTATGCCGAGTAACATCATGACAACACTTAATCCTACGTCCAGTTAGCTATTTCATAGCCTTCTGCTTCCACTCACTTCACTATGAATAATGAAAAGCTAGCTGAAACTCTTCAGGGCCTCAGTGTAACTTTTTCCTCTTACTTGTCTCATGCTGCTCTTCTGACTGGGGTGAGAAGAAAGCTGTCATTTGCATTGCAAAACAAACAGCTTGTTTCTGTTTCGATCCAGGATTGAGGGAGTTCACATTTACAACCCAATAGACAGACTGTAGCGCGAGGCAGCTGGGTCATTAACACAACAACAGTGCAGAAACTGTCCCGTGACTTTGGTATCATCAGTGTTACAACTTCTCTGTTAATGCTGCTGAGGAAGATGCGTTTCCAGGTTTTATTGTCACATAACAGCAGCTACACAACAGCCACACAACTACTCAGCGATCTCTTTCTTTTTCCTAAGACCTCTGTAGGATCACTTCCACTCATCTGTGTGGGAACCTGTTGGTTCCACTGTGAGGACTTGCCTGACAGTTTTCTCCCGCTTTAATGGCCGCGGCAGCATCTGGTGTCTGTCCTGCTAAATCCTCCCACAGAGGCGTGTGCACGTTACCTGGAGAGAGGCTGCAACACACGGCAGAGAGCATTATCAGACATTAGCCGATGTGGCAGCAATTCATGTTCATTTTCATTCTGATTTAATCTGATGATCATTTTCACGACACATCGATGAATTGCTTCCTTTCTCCAACCGAATCACTACATTTCAGAAGCTGGAACAAGTGATTGTATTAATATTCTGGCTTGACAAATAACTGAAACAATCAATCGATTATCAAAACAGAAGAGCCAGATTGATATATTGGTTGGCTGTTATTATCTACGGATACTGGCCGTTTTTTTTTTACATTATGATGCTAAAAATGATGTTTTGGGTAAATTATAATTACTAAATTCTCAATAAGGTGTACTTTTTCAGTGAACTGATGTCATTTTTGACAATAAACTGTGTTGTTAAACTGTAAAACATTCTGCCTCTGTTACATATTTGTAATATTTGTAACTATTTGAGGGATCACTGCAAAAAATGCTTGCCGATGTTGATCTTGTCATTTTTGGTATCGGCCCCAAAAATCAAATATCGGTCAGGCTCTACAAGGCATTGGTAATTAATTTTCTTTAATCAACGGATTCATTATCTGACTTGTCGTTGCAGCTCTATTAGACGGAAAAGAGACTGTTAAAATTTATACAATATGTGTCTTAATGTGTAACTTCCCAGCCTCTTAATGCAAAGACAAAGCTTGTTTTTCTCTGTTTTAAATCACTTCATAAAGACTTTGTAGACTTAATGCGCGCCTTTATGTGCCATTTCTGACATTAAGATTGAAACTGAGTAAGTTTACTGTAGTCTTGTACCTAAGAACAATTTTGAGGTATTTGTACTTTACTTGAGGGCTTCAATTTCATACTACATGCCTCATTCAGAGGTTAATGTTGTTTCTCTACGTGTCTGATTCAAACAGTTAATTTTCAGATGAAGAGTTCAAGTTAAAAACAGAAAATCTTCTTATCAAAATACAACACGCTGATGAACATTAAACCAGTGAGCCTCACCAGTTCACTCGAACATTGTAGCGACTCTCGTCCACAGCCATCGCCTTTGTCATGGAAATGATTGCCCCCTTGTGGAGAAAAGATCACATTACAGAACTCCATCTCTCTGTCAGGCAGAGATTTGAGCAATTTAAACAAAGTAGGGGGGAAACGCTTGTTTCTTGGAGGAGTAACTCACCTTGGTGGCGACGTATGGTGCAGCATCTTTCTGGCCGATGGTGGCCACCAGACTGGACACATTGATGATGTTTCCCTGACGCTGTCTGAGGTACGGCAGCGCATACTGAAGAGAGAGTGAGACCTCTAATGATTTCAAAGATCCTTTATACATTTTTTTTTCTTTTAATGAATTTGTGAGTCATTGGAAGCAGAGGAAGGTTGTAATCATTTGAATCATGCACGCATTTGATGACATCACTGCCGAATACTAAATGAATAATCAATAAATTAAAGCACTGAGATATTTTAATACCTGAAATGTCTGAATTCATGTCATCTAAATTCAAACTGCTCTTTCAAAAATGTAAAATGTAAAATGTCCTGGGTTTTCCGATCGCTCAACTGGACTTCTCTTACTGGTATGTCAAAGGGATATTACAATATTATTCTGTAGTACTGTAGCATATCTAATTTACGATTGGACACTATCAAAGTCAGATCGGTCATTTTCTTTGTTGAAGCTGAAGCATTTAATAAATCACAGAAAAATCAATGCTGTGAGACTTTCTGATTGATACACATTGACTAAACCTCCCATTTTATTCTATTTAATTTTGATTCATTTAATGGTTATTTTTAATGTTTATTTCCTTCTGTTACTTGGGTTGTGTGACTGACAGAACTTCGCCTGATGGGACAAAAATCGTATCGATTCCTTTCAGACTTGAACGATTTATTCTTGGTGCCCAGAAGTTAAGATTTTGAATTTTTCATCTTGAATTTCACTTATTTCTTCAATTTTAACAGCTGAAATTTCGACCTCATTTTTTTTTTTTTTGATCTGGGAAGGAGAAATTGAATGGAGGGGTGTCGCAATATCACCATATTCACAATAACTGTGATGATAAAAAAAAGAAGTAATTAGATCATGTTAATAATGCACACATGATAACATCGTCTGAATGATCCTGCAAAGATGTCCGGCCCTGTGCATCTTTTGTTTATTAAGTCCTCTCGTTGCCTTTTCACTAGTAATTGAGAAGTTGATAGTAATTGTTATTTATGGACAATTTAAGGGTAATCTGTTTGCCTAAAGAGAGAAAAAACAGACTGTAATCAACATTTAAGACAGATCTGACTGCTGGGATTTTTTCAAACTGCTACAGATATCGCAATTCGTGATAGTGACAATCTAATATCGTTACAGGCCTAACTTAATCTGAACAATACCAATATATTTCTTATCCTGTTTTGGACATGTGTTACCAGATGGTACTGTGGCTTCTGGACTACATTGGTGACTGTTTTATGGTGTCTCTCTGCTGTCCTTGTCTAATAAAAGCATAAAACTAATAAAAATTAATATTCTGTAGGGATTCAACTTCACAATTAGATGTTCACTTGTGTACAATCTTTACGGCTTTCCTTTGTTTCCACAGAAAGGAACATTAGAAGAGAAACGTTACTTTAGAAGCCAAGAAGTAGCTGATGAGGTTCAAATTCAGCAGGTCCCTGAACTCCTCTGCTGTGGTGTCATCCGTGGATTTATGAGGCGGGTCTGAAGAGGGTTACAAAGAAACAAAGCATTCGCCACAGGAAGCAATCCTCATTTTCATATCTTGGTGGAGGGAACAGGAAATGTGAGACTCACGCCACCCTGCGTTGTTGACGAGGCAGTCGATTTGTCCGTAATGTTCCACCGTGACAGCGATCAGTATCTGTGGAAACACACACACACATCGCACCATTTACATTTGACTGGAGAGCTGCACAGGGAAAACCAGTTGTGAACAAAAAAGTTAATTCAGTAAAAGTAAAGAACACATGAAACTGGTTGGAGCTGTAATACCAGCTCAGGCTGCAAACATATAAGTCACTGACAAAACAAAACACTTGTTTCAACTTGATGCCCGGGTCTCTGGGTTTAAGTCATGTGACAGACAGGACACAGCGTTCACCACAGGTCTTGTGACATGTAAAGGAAGTGTGAACATCTGTCCAGTATAAACACACCAGAGCTGCACTTTTACCTTGATGTCTTCCTCTTTGGAGACATCACATGTGACGAATTTACATGAGCCTGGTCCTGCTTTGTTTAGCTCTGCTTCTAGAGCCTCACCTGCTGCACCTGTAATACAATGAGAATATGTGTTGTTGAAGGGTTCTTTGTCATCCTGATCATGGTACATCTAGGTGCTGCATCATAGGGCAACTGGACTTATTGCAATGTAGGAATATAGTTAAATACATATGAAAAGTGTGAATACAATTTAAATTCACACAAACTTTTTTTTCAGTGCAATTATTGTACCTTTCCCAAAAAATGTCGAAGCAATGTGGTGACATTTTCTCAATTTGTGCAGAATTCAAAGTAATATGAAGAATAAAAAAAAAAAAAACAAAAAAAAAACAACATTACTAACCTCCTCTTGCACAAAACACTACTTTGGCACCGTTCTCCACTTTAAACAAACAAAAAGATCGAAAATGTTAACTTCCTCCTCTGACACAAACTCAAACTATATAACCGATGATTAATGAGTCTACCATACCAAACACTCTGGCAATCCCTCTGCCAATCCCTTTGGATCCTCCAGTGACAATCACGACTTTGTTGTGATAGCGGAGTGACATGTTGGCTGTGCCGCGGACACCTGTAGCACTGCAGGAGAACTGCACTATTTTTCCTTGTTCGTGAACGCCGCTCTCAGCTGATGCACTTCCCCGGAAAATGAGCGCTTGTGAAGGCAGTGTTGGTTGGTGTGTTTCAAAGTCCATCAAAATCATGTGGTTCATTCTGTTGCCTTCAGGCGCTTCTGGAAAGAATCGGAAATCAAGGTTAACTAAAAAAAAAAAAAAAAACTGTCAAAAGCTAGGACTTGGAAAATGTGAATTCATCCATTAAATTCTAAACTTTATCAAGTAATGAACATTAACATCATCTGTTAAATTTACAGGAAAAGGGTTCTGTCCTAAAGCCTGGAAATCAGTTCCCACGTCTCAAAGTCTAAAATGCTAAATGCTTGAAATAAGGTTTGTAGTTACCACAGAATATTTACGAGTTTTGTTCTAAGACATGAACTGCAACATTGAATGCCCCACAATGCACCTACATGTCCTAAAACTGGCAGTTGCTAACAAGTGGCTAATTAAGACTGCAGAAGTTGTGGTGCTGACATTTAAGTTGTGTGACAGCAATGTAGTCTGTTTATAGCTTAACATTAGCTTTTTACTTCCAGCGATTTAATTTACGCCTCTACAATCACACAAATTGTGTTTATCTTGTGAGGATTATCCTGCTGAACAAAACCTGCATGTATCATAAACTTGTGTTTGCCACAGAGATAATTTTCAGCAATAATCTTATTTCCAATCAAAAAAAATCTCACAGGTGAGGGTCATGCCAGCAGCTCTGTGAGGCTGTGCACAGCGGTGGTTTCAGCTAAATGCTAATGTCAAAATGCTAACACTCTCACAATGACATCGACAAAGGATGCTAAAGTTCAGAAGTAGTTTTTTCAAGTTTATCGTCATACAAATGCAAAAGCATCATCACCAGTAATGACTTTCTTAGTCTCAGAGCCAACTCAACTTTACAATATTATGCTAGTTATATATAGTGAGGGCATAGTAAGTTATTAATCTTATAATTATTATGTTATTTAATATGTTTGACTTATTTTCTCATAATTTTTTCCTGTACCGCCTTCCAGAGAGGATCTGCTGGGGTCATTTAATGAATTAAAACAAGACTGGGAGCCTTCGGCAATGTGAGCATGTGCTTTAAAATAAATTGTAATGTCAGCAAACTAACAAACTAACACATTAACACTTGCAATGGCACTTTTTATCATGCCAACACTTGCTGGTTAGTACTGAACACAAACTACAACTGGGGCTGAAGGAAATGTGATTAGTTTTGCACATGTTTTGGTAATAAACTAAAGTGCTGTACAAAAATGTAAAATTTTAATCAGATGATGGCATCAGATGAAAAGTCGGAAATTCACTGAAGTGATTATAATTCATTTCGAGGGGGGCATTATATGAACGTCTGCACCAAATGTTTTAAATTCCACCCAGTAGATGCTGAGATGATGCACAGAATAAGTATAAACTTGACCATCAACGTCACCATTATTAGTCATTAGATTCATAAGGATTCATCCTGTCGACCATGAATCTCTGTACAAAGTTTCATGTCAGTCCATGTAAAAGATGTTTGAATACTTGAGTATGTGGTGAAATGAACAAATATCCACCTGAATAAATGATACTGCAATTCTTACGGCCATTTTGATGCACAGAAAAAAACATTTTTTTTAATCCTCCAGCATAAAACATATAAATAAAATGTCTTTCCACAAATGTGTTTTCAAAGTAGAACCCAATTAACCAGCCACAGCTCATCAGTCGGGATTTTATTTCACTTCAATCTGTAAAATCAAACAGTAGCTTCTTGAAAATGAATTTGAGTGTGTACAACTTCTTGCTGCAGCTGCATTTATGATTCTGATCATTCAGAACCTGGAATTTACTCAGAGTACTTGAAGGCATCATTGTAGCCGCTGTCATGAAATCCTGCCATGGGAGTTGTAGTTTTCTTGCAAGCAGAAAAAGTGACACACAGAGACGCCTCAGTGTAGGCTTGATGACACCCAGATTTATATCTCATGTAAAATTAGGTCAGGTTTAATTGACCATGTTTTATGTGCTCTGTTTTGAACGTGTAAACAATTTTGTACAAGCCACAGTCAAATAGGCAAATGTGCCTCAAAATAGATGATGAGAGCAAAGTTGTGGAAGCATCTACAGGCAAAACCAAAGGAAAATACTAACCACATGTTTGTGGTCTCATCACAGATCATAAATCACCATAATGAATACCACAACTTTTCCTTTTTGAAAATTCTCCCTCCTTTTAACATCATGGTTTTGCTCTCTGCGATGTGGAAGTTCATGTGCACTCGTGCATGCAAACATGAACAGTATGTTTAAGAAAGAGTGAGGGGTTAAGAAGTTGACCTTTCTGGGCAGTGGAGGTTGTTGGGGGCAGAGGAAGGGGTAGATGAGGCTGCAGCGGTGCTCTTGGAGGAGGAAAGGCTCAAAGATTGAATTTCGGCCCGACAGCATTCCCCGGAGGCTCACTGAGCGTGAGAGAGAGCACAAGTGAAGACAGTGAGTGACCTCGCTTAACCACCTTAACTTCACCCGCGCTGCAGATTAACACCGCCGCAGCCCCTGAAGAAGCCACGCTGCTCCTGCTGTCGCCTCCCCTCCAAAACACGACACATGAAGGTGGGACGATATGGAGGAGCAGGAGGAGGAGGGGTTGTTTGAATATCATGATGAGGAAATTGATACACAAACTGTCTTAGAAGGAGGGAAGGGTCAGCCCTAAAGGCACCCTGAGGGTGAGGTACAGTAGGAGAGTCATGGTCACACTGCAGAGGTGCGATTAATTTAAATCAGAAGCTCTGGCAGGCAGACGGTTGACAGGAGGAGACCAGTCTGCGGTTGGCTTCCACTGGGTGCACTGGACATGGTGATAAACTGGTGATGAGCATGAATCTGACTGCATGTGAGCAACTTTTTTTGCATGGAGGATTTACACATTACACAGCAAAATGATGCAGAATATGGTGCAAAAAGAACTTTAATGAAAAATCGACTATTCAATGTAAAGCATTTGTTTATTTGTGTCATTTGTTTGATCTGCTTTCTTTGTAATGGCATGGTCAGCATTTTCGACATGTTTTACCCACTCTCCCCATTACATAATTCATGCTAATTTATATAATGTATTGTAATGTAATCTAAATAACACAACAAACCATTTTTCTTGATGTTCAGAGAGTTGCTTGGCTGGATTGATAAAGGATACTGAGGTGAGATTTTTGTGTTTTTGGTGACGCTGTGCTACTTAAAGGTGAATTTTAATACAAAATTAGTAATAGTGTTTGACTAAAATTGTTTATGCACAAATATTGTGACTAGAACGTATTAAGAGGCTACCCTATGCTATTTTCTTAATGCTCTTAACGCGGCTTTTATCTACTTTTATCATGTTTCCCTGTTCTGCATTGCCTAGTAAACCTTGATGTGTATCCTGCAGAGCGAAGAGACAAAAAAGTAACTGTGACTGAGAGATGGATAATCAAGACAAAGGAGGAGGTAAAGGAGGTGAAGAAGGAGGAGGGCAACAACAAGAAAAACAGAAAGTCGAGGAGGCTGGCGATGAAGATAAGCGGACCAAAGACAAGCACAACAAGCTGGAGAAGGAGAAGGAGCCAAGTGGAGAATCCAAGAAGGAGAACCGTCGTGGTCATTTGAAGAGCGGTTGGGCTCTGACTGAACGCCTGGCCATCAATGTGTCAGGGATGCGTTATGAGACCCAGCTCCGAACCCTCGCCCAGTACCCCGACTCCCTTCTGGGTGACCCCCGACGTCGCCATCGCTACTTCGACCCCTTGCGGAACGAACTCTTCTTAGACAGGAGCCGTGTCTGCTTTGATGCCATCCTGTACTTCTACCAGTCGGGCGGGAGGCTGCGAAGGCCTGCAAACGTCCCTCTGGACATGTTCCTGGAGGAGCTGCACTTCTACCAGCTGGGAGAGGAGATCATTGACCGCTACAAAGAGGATGAAGGCTTCCCCAAGGAGGAGGAGAGGCCGTTACCCAGCAATGAGTTGCAGCGTCGCCTTTGGATGCTATTTGAGTGTCCCGAGTCGTCTGGAGGAGCTCGGATCATCGCCATCATCAGCGTCATGGTCATTGTTATCTCCATTCTTATCTTCTGCCTTGAGACTCTGCCTGAGTTCAGGAATGAGAAGGAGCAGAGGGAGGTGAGGATGTCTTGCATGGCGCTGACACTGGCAAGAGCCATTTGTGAGTGACTGGGAGGAATGGGCTGGTAGCTGATGGAGTGCAAATAGGACAGAGGTTAACACTAAGAGGAAGTGATGAGGTGAACATAGAGGGACAACAGGTGCTGACAGGTGTCAGCTAGCCAAACATAAACCAGCAGCACAAGCTGAAAACGTCTATATCTCTTCCATCAACACAGGAAAAAACAGAGAGCACAAGGATACACCCATCAAAGTTAAGAATCATGCTCAGGAGAAAGGAAAGCAAAGGCAGCAGATAGAAAAGAGTAGGCAAGGGTGAGTTTTTCCTGAGATTATTTTGGACTTCTCGTTAAATCCGATCCACTCAGATTTAGGGGAAGGAATGAAGAAGATGCAGAGGGCAGTTAAACTGCGAGTGGATAAAACAAGGGTTCAGAAAAAAGGGCAGACGGAACATGTCGGATGGAGGTTTGCTGTAAGAGGAGGGAGAGGATGGGGAGTTGATATGCCTTGACGGCCACTTATAGACAACTGCCAGAGCCAATAAGTGCATTCAGGTGGAGTGGATATTTCAAAAGTACTGAGAAGAGAGAGAGAGTGGAAGGAGTTAGAGGTAAAGAGACAAGTGTGAAGGAAAGGAGAGGAGATGAGCTTGTCTCACGTTACCCCTTGGAGATCTAAAGGGCTATATATAGAGGAAGGACAACCCTTAGAGCACATCAACACATAAACAAATGTCTGTATTAATAAACGCTGTGAGTCATTGGCTACACACTGAAAACGGCATGGAAAAGAGCTTCGCTCAAGATCAACTTTTCTGATGACCGGCGCAAAATGAAATTAGCCTTGCGCGCACTCCGGTAGCTTGGAGACAAGACAGATTGCAGAGGTTCAGGCAGGCAGCAGAAAGAACATACAGCAGGACTCACTGGATTTATGTTCCCCGTCAGCACCAACTCTCTCTCAACGCTCTCTCTCACTCCCAAACGTAGATGGGTACGCTCATGTGATCAGAGCATTTGACACTTTTGAAAACACTACACAAACAGTCCCAAACAGACATGCACAGCTGTCCCCATGCAATCACTCACTCTGCTCAGGACTGTGGTGAAAATCTAACCTACAAAATTTGTTTTGTTAGAATCTGTCACATGCATGTTGGTGGTTCAGTGTGTCACAGTTACACGTCCCTGAAATGGCTAAAGGAGCGCTTAAGATCACGTACCTGTAATGGTGTCTAGCCATGCAAGTATTTGATTTCCATGGTCTTATATTTCATATTTGGCATGCTACCAAACCAATAAAATAAATGTGAAAGATACATGCCCAAAGTATCAAAACTAGGGGCCATCTTGTGATGATCACACCAGCCGCAACACCTGTCAACATGGTCACATTCCGTGAGTACTCTGTAGTCGTTACTACATTTTTACATGGTCACTCTACTCATGGGTAGGGTGACAAAAATCTGTCCACGGACAGAAGTACAGACTATCTTCCGGAGGGATCACATCAGCCGCAATGCCCGTCAACATCTTCATGTTGTTGTCACTACTACATTATTACATTAGTACCTGCTGAGTACTCTTGGATCCGATACCACCCATATTTTCGAAACATGGCCTTCATTTTGATCTCAACAACACACCTGTGAAGTTTCTTTCAATATGTTTTCCAACCCATGAATGTCATTTCTACATTATTTCACAAGTACTAATGGGTCAGTAAACACTCATCTTCCAACTCTGCCTTCATCTTGCTCTTGGCTACAATCATGTACATTTTTGTGACTGTACCTTGCACGGTTGTGACCCAGACAGACATTCAGACGGACATAAACACTTGGAAGAGAACTCACACAGACTCACATGGTGAAAACATTCATGCTGATGCACTTCAGTGCGTTAAAAGCAAACTTCAAAGTGTTAACATGCTGATGTTTGACAAGTATAAAGCTTACCACATTCCTCGACCTAGTTTAGTGTGTTAACATGCTAACATTAGCCAATTAGCAGTAAACACAAAGTAAACACTTCACACACGCAAAAAAAAATGTCCTGATTGTTGCAAAATGGAAAAGCCATCGAGAATCATTCTATGGGAAATATAAATCTCTATACAAAATCCCATGACAGTCCATTCAATAGTTGTTGAATTATTTCAGTCTGTACGAAAGTGGTGAACCAACCAACAGATAGCCATTGGTAGACCATTAATAGCTGTACTGCTAAAGCATGGCTAAAACTTGACAGTGTCTCCCCAGTCATAATGTCAAGGTTACTCTGGATTCCAATGTAGAACATTTTAATTAGAGCTACTGTAGTTTATTTAAGAGCTCTCAAAACCTCTACAAAGACAAAACAAATTATCCTCATGGCTGGAACAAAATAAACATGAATGTTTTTTGTGAACTGACCATTTAAAATGGAAGGTCCAACAGTTTGGATGGTATAGGGAAACATATAAAAACATATAAATAGACTGCTTAGGGTTGGGGACAATATGTGCTGCATGGCCACCAGAAGCTTAAGTGTAACACTATCTAACTTGTTAAAAGACACTAATGCCTAGTCATGTCAAACCTGCACCTACTTCCCAGAAAAAAAGAAGCGGTCGGGTTAAATGAAGTGTCAAATGCCTTGGCAGTGGCAGTGTCTGAGGTGTAACGCAAGCCCAGAGTCACATGAACGTAATGCTTTTTTGTGTGCGTTTAAATATAGAGAAACTGATTTATATAAAAGTCTGTGAGGAAAAATAAAACTGGCAGAGTGAAAATGGAGAGGAGGGAAAAGTTAGCACGGTATCACAGATCTCACAGGCTCGATCAGATGTCATAACTTAAATGTGCTGAGGACAAACTTTCAGAATAATCGCTTCTCCTGTTTACTCTGCCCTTGGTTTCAGTTTGTTTACTCTCCTGTAAACACTGTCTCCATGGAGTTATTTATTGAGCCCTACCTTTCCCCTTTAATCTCATTTCTCTTTCCAACTCATGCCGAGGATAAAAATATAAGTGACATCTGTCCATATAGTAGCTCATATTCTTTATTTTTTCGTCTTTGGATTCAACAGTAACCACCTTTCCTTCATACTTTGTTTTGCAGCAATTCACCATCGTACCTCACCCCACCATCGCAAACGAAACCATCATGATCCCCCCTGGCTTCACCCCCTTCCAGGACCCCTTCTTCATCACAGAGACGATCTGCATCTGCTGGTTCTCTTTTGAACTCATCGTGCGCTTCGCCTGCGCCCCGAGCAAGACGCACTTCTTCAAAGACGTCATGAACACCATCGACTTCTTCGCCATCATTCCCTATTTTGTCACACTGGGCACGGAGCTGGCCAAGGACAAAGGCGCACAGCCATCTGTGTCCCTTGCCCTCATCAGGGTCATCAGGCTGGTGAGGGTCTTCAGGATCTTCAAACTCTCTCGGCACTCTAAAGGCCTCCAGATTCTGGGCCAGACGCTGAAGGCCAGCCTCAGAGAGCTCGCCCTGCTCATCTTCTTCCTCTTCATTGGAGTCATACTCTTTTCTAGTGCGGCCTACTTCGCTGAAGTGGACAGCCCTAACACAGCGTTCACCAGCATCCCTGAGGCATTCTGGTGGGCTGTGGTATCTATGACGACAGTCGGCTATGGGGACATGTACCCTGAGACGGTCGGGGGAAAGTTGGTGGGCTCCATGTGCGCCATCGCCGGCGTGCTCACCATCTCTTTGCCAGTGCCCGTCATTGTGTCCAATTTCAGCTACTTCTACCACCGCGAGACGGAGTGCGAAATCACTACCCAGTACCAGCATGTCTCCACATCGCTCTGGGAAAAGGATGGAGAGGGCGATGACGAGGATGAGGGTGAGGAAGGAGCGGAAGAGTTGCCTGATTACATGGGAGAGTACGCACCCCTGTATGGGCAGGACAGTAGGGGTATCTGCCCTCCGCTCAATGGGACTCTCCTTGTAGGGCTTTGTCCCGGACAGGTTGCCGGTGATCAGAGAGGGGTGAACTTCTACCTCAAAGAACCACTGGTCACTCAGGTTTGAGAGAAAGCATGATGGACTGTTGAGTGTTTTCAGATTAACACTCAAACACTGTCTGCCTCACATCAAGATAAGGAGAGTAGATGGAAAGATACTGTGCAACTAGATGGCATGGTGGTGATGCAGGACAATATGTACACAGAGACTTGCACTGACATAAGCCTTAATTTGTGCCTCTCATGTGAACATGTTTTTTTAGATTGGCGGCTTGTACATGATTATATTTGAGTAATAGATAAAAAGAAAGCATGTCCATCCATTCATTCATTGTCTACCGCTTATCCGGGGTCGGGTTGCGGAGTCAGCAGGCTATAGTAGGTATGGTATCCTAGACATCCGTCTCCCCAGCAATGCTTTCCAGCTCCCCCTGGGAGGTCCCGAGGTGTTCCCGTTCCAGATGAGATATATAATCCCTCCAGCAGCTTCTGGGTCTGCCACAGAGTCTGGTTGTGCCCAAAAAACCTCCAAAGGGAAGCATCCAGGAGGCATCCTAATCAGATGCCTGATCCACCTCAGCTGGCTCCTTTTAAAGCAAAGGAGAAGCAACTCTACTCCGACCTCCGCGGAGATGTAGGAGCTCCTCACCCTATCTCAAGGGCTGAGCCCAGCCATCATATGGAGGAGACTTATTTTGGGGAACAGTGTTTGCATTAGCATGTGTAGCAGTGTCCTTTTCCTGAGCTGCCAGAGTGACAGTGTTCATTAGCAGGGTTACAGTGCTACTTTTGGTGGCCCCTTTAAGAGTTGCTTTTGAGACAGTTTATTTTCCCTCCAAAGTTAATTGGCTCGAATACAAAATTCTTCCATCCATCTACTGCACAATAAATGTATTTTGAACTACTTGCCAAGTTGCAACGTTGTTTTTTAAACTAAACAAACATGGCAGCCAAAAGTGACATAGCCTATTGTGCTGGGAAAATAAGACTTACTCAGACGTATTAACCTGGTATAAAGGCTTCAGGTAAATATTTAATTTCCATTTACCTTAAAATTCCCTGAAATTGGGAAGAAAAATGGTACTAAATCTATAGAATCTTGGAATTTCACTGGAAAAAAATCTACATTTAATTCCAAGTAAACATTCAGTCATATTTATTTATTATTGAAAACACTATATTCCCTGCTGGTAGCTTTGTATGGATATATTTTCCATGTATAGCTAGATAGATCTCCCGCACACTGACTCTCTTGGCTACACTGACAAAGAAATTAAAATGTATTTGCCCAAATTGTGCCATTTAAACAGAATTTTCCTAAATTGCCTATAATTTAAGATATAATATGTGACATCGCCACGTTCAAATGTCTAAAAACGACAAAATCATCGTTATATATTTTGTTGAGTTATGTACAGACGCTATACCTAATGTTTCCAACAGATCTTTATCGGCCATGGTGGTTGTTTACCTCCTATGTCAGGCCTATGCGTCTCCAAACTACGTCTTTTTTTTTTTTAGTTCAAATCTTCCAGCCACCATCTTTGCTCAATAAAAGAGTGCAACATGGAGAGCAGGTTAAAAATATTCTTTACTGTGCAACAGAATGTCTTTCATCACAACTGAACAGTGGAATATTTTAGGAGATTTGGAAATGTCAAAACATTTTGTTTTTGGGACGTTTTATCTTTTTGCTCATCTTACCTGCAAGTAATCATCGAAAACCTCAACCATAAAAAAGAAAAACACACAAGAGGCAAAAACTTGGGCCACACAGACACCAAAACTCAATACAAATGACTAAAAAGAGATAATGGACAGATACTTCAGAGACATACAACATTCGTATCATCCCTGTAGACTGTTTGCTGAGGTCACTGTTGCTGTAACATGCCACTGAACACGACTCACGTGCTGCATGCTGCTAAAGCTAAATGCACAGTGAATCTTGCAGGTGTTGGTTCACTGTACTTGTCAGAGTCATGGCAGAAATGTGGCGCTGTAATCTCGTGCTGACATGGACACAAAGAGATTAATCATCGTCTTCCGCGGTCATGTAGTTGCTGCAAAGCCAGTTTGTATGTCACATAGTTACACAGGGAAATAGAGATGTGAATGTATGGAGGAAGCTGATATCATGTCAGAGACGGTAAAGCTCAGGGTCAGCTGACATTTCACAGAGACCTTGTACTCTGATGGTCTGAGGCTACACCAGTCACTACTGTAAACTAAAGTTAGCGAAAGTGGAGGCAGCGTTGTTGCTGCTCTGATTCGTTCGGAGTCTTTTTTGACACATTTATCTCGCTAACTATTTGCCAAAGATAGTCAATTCCTTGATGTGTGTGTCTCTGACTGAAATGTTGTTCACTGTGTATTCCAGTTGTGGCAAAACATTTCTTTGTTTCATTCTGTCACTATGAGAAATTCCAGTTTACCTTAAAACAGTTTTCTCGATAGAAATTCTGAAAAATTAAAGGTGCTGTTTGTAAGAAAAGTACATTTTCTGGTGTCCTTCCTAACTCGTCAAATACTAACGTGTTGGGATCGTAGGTCGGGCCGGCTGCTACACAATGCATCAGTATTTGTCGAGTTGGGAATAAGAAAAAACGAACTTTTCTCACAAAGCTGACCTTTAAAATACAATAATATTCTTTAATATATCAGTTCAGTAGCATGACATGGAAGATCATACATCAGATTCAACCATTTTTGTCAAAATTATGAAAATCTGGAAGAATGAGAATGTGGATAAGCAGCAACAGTTTTCAAAGAGATTTTAAAAAATACTCTTTTAGTAAATTCTTGTCACTACTGGAATTAATTAAACACTTGTAAAGAGTTAAAACGTAGTAATGGAACATGAGATACTTTTATAAGTGGTGTGAATGTAGTATGAGCTGTGTTTATTCCGACGACAAATTAAGCTGCGTATATGTACATTTATTTATGTCTCACTTAATTTAATAAAGATCATATTTAATCACTCATGTCATGGCTTTCTGAATACCTTAGAATGTGATGATGTGTGCTCACGAGTCGTGTGCACAGTATTCTCAGAGGGTGGTGCACACTGCATGCTCTGTTAGTATTATGGTCAGGAAAGCCCTGAAGAGAGAGGAGTCAGTCCAGATTTGTATTGCCCTCTGCTTCATGTGATGAGTGATCCTGCCTCTAGATGTCAGACTCAGTTTAAAACAGCAACCAGGACATCTGTCTCACTCCTGCTGCCAGTGGACTTGATTTACAGTACTTCAGAGTAACCGAACGCTGCAGTTCTCTGCTTGAAACGATCATGTTCATTTGTGCCATATGATCCATATGAATTACGTTATGTTATCTGCATTCCTCTCATCCGAAAAAAGACGTGGTTTAGTTTCTGGGGCAGGGAGGAAATCAGGATATGAACTATTTCTGACTGGGTTAAAGTTACCACAAGTCCATTGAATTAACCGAGTTATTTTAGAATTATCATACAAAGCTGGTAACAGTTAAACTTATCTACCACTTTGTCTGCATCAAGCAGATACTATATATTACAACAATTACTACATCATTTCAGTACTCTCTGAACAATTTCCAAGGTGATGTGATGTGATCTACGGTGATTTTCCACTCAGTCAGTCAATTTCAGTTTTACTTCCATTAAAAGCTTTTAACTTTAATCAGAGTTATCAATAGCATGCTGAATTTAGAGCTGAAAGACTCTGTCTATTTAATCGATAGGTGAATGAAGAGAAAATTCTGCAACTTAAGCAGAAATGTAAAAATGATTTTGTTGCTTTTGTCTGTTTTACATTGACTTCAAATTATATATTGATAGTGATGTTGGTCTTTTTTAAACTATTTTCAGCATCATTTTCAGATATGTAACTGAACTGACTGATTACTCAACTAATCAAGAATATAACTCTCAGATTAAATGTGAAGAAATTATAAGGTGCAACCATCAATCTATAACATTATTAGATTGTTGAGTTATGTAAAAGTTATTCTAGTTTGACCCTTATCTTTAGATATAGTTATTTAAGATGTATGTAAATTGGCATAACTACAATGTATACCACTAAACACCTATTGTCTTTAAAGTTTATCAGAAGAAAAAAACATTAGTTACGAGTCGTTTTAAAAATACATTTCACCTGTTTTATGGAAGATTAAAAAAACCTATTTAGTTTCTGATCCAGAAAATGATTCCTCGTCGACTTCAGTCACTCTTCAGGTATCTTAATGTCCGACAACAGCATTAAATAATTAAATTTTTAGAGTCAAATTTTTACTGTTTGGCAACGACAACATGTACCAAAACCTCAACACTGTGTTTGAGTTTGTGCTGAAGTGAAGAGAATCGGATGAGTTTTGGAGCAGATGATGCTCCTCATGCACACACGCGCACGCACACAGACTCTTTCTCTCTTTTCTCTCGATGACGATGGTTGCAATGATTAAATTCCTGCCCCCCCCCCCCCTCGCCTCAGATGGTGTGATATCCTCATGTCATGTGTTGGAGGGGCAGCTCTCTCTCATGCTACAGGACAGATTAGTGTTTCATTCCGCCGACAGCCACAACGTTGACTCAATCATTTGAATTTCACACAGTTTCAAACAAAGCCCACAACACAATGTGAGATTTCCAGATTTCCACGAAGCACCGATCTGCAGACTTTCACCTTTTACCTAACTCGACTCGCCCCTCTGACGCGCAGGGACCCGAAGCCAACGTCAGTCCTGCTTGCAATTACCCACAGTGCCCTTATGCTGTCTGGGAAGAATGAAAAGGATTGACGTCTTTCTGGCCATCTGCTGCCCTCCGATTTGTCCACCATCCCTCACTCTTTCCTGCCCATCGCTAACTCGTCTTTGAGAGGATTAAGTGTGTTGGTATCTCTGTGTATCTTTGTCTCATCAATGTGTAAGCGCTGCCTTGTGTGTCATGTGTAGCATTTCATCTGTGTGTCTGTTGCGACTTTTCCATCCTGTAATACCTTTGTCTGAAGGATTTCTCCCTGAGTCTGTAGTCACCGACAACACTGACGCGTGTTCCCTTTCGGCTGCAAATCCCTCCACAGATTGTCCGAGTTACTCCAGAGAACACACAAAGTAATCGCAGGTATTTTAAATAAATCGCTAAGATTTTATTACATACAATATACACACGACCTGGACCTGTGAATCTGAGTCAAGACTTAAGGACGTAGGGAGGCAGTTTATGAAATTATATTCAAAACGAAAAAGCAATTCAGTTTGGGAAGAAGAGACCGATGACGTTATTTCACAGCAATCAAGAACTCAAAATGATGAGAGTAAAAGTGAATTAGCTAGTAAATTTAAACATACAACAAAATCAAAAAAACATTTTACCTATTGCTCATCATTTCAGACACCAGACCACAACATGAAAATACAAACCATTGATAATATAGACAATATTAACATCAAGAGTTACCGCTGTGAAGGAAAAATGAGGTGATGTGCAAGAAGAGCATAGAGGATGGAAATGTAAAGACCTAAGATGAAGGTAGAGAATTATAAAAATAATGTCTGCTGGTTGTGTTCTTTTACATTAACTTGTTGGTATTCTTGAATTAATTCTAAAGGAATAGTTCAACATTACTGGAAAATACACTTAATTGCTTTCTTGCCCAGAGTTCATTGAGAAGAACAGCTACAGTCAGCATCTGGTTCAGTTAGCTTAGCTTAAAGACTTGAAACAGAGGCAAACAGCTCGCACTAATGCATAGAAAAACTGTATAGCGACAAGCTACAGCTTTACAGACATTTATGTGCTCGACTATTTTTCTGCTGAGACCATTTGGCGAATAACCAGTGGAAACTTCAAGCCAAGAAGCAGTAACAGCGTATAATATATATATAAAATGGCGATTTTGTCTTTTTAACACTTCGGTTTGGTATGGATTAAACAAACCAGACATAACATGTTAATAATGGAGCTTTCTCTGCAAGAAAGAGAATAAACAAGTCCTAAAAATGTGAAACCGACTCTTTTAAATTGAAAATTCTACAAGTAGAAGCGAGAGTGTTGAGGTAAAGGATCAACTAATAACTCATGGTTGTGCATTAAAAACCTGCAATAAAGATGGCCTCCACACCAACATACTTTCCGGCGTGAAGAGCAGACTTGATGTTTTTCTCCGATCGGTCGAAAGTAAGGAAGTTTAGACATACAGGCGCATTTTAAGTCATGAAATGACAAATCAAAGATATTGATGGAGTTATAAAAAGGAAATGACATGAGTAAACTAGGGATACAAATCTGAATTTAAAGGAACAATTCACGCTAAAATCAAAATGACATGTTTATCCTCTCACTTGTGGTGCTTTTTATCCATCTGGATCTCTTTGGCGTGAGTTGACGAGTTTTAAAGATATCAACATTCTCTCAAAGTGATTCTCAAAGCACAGATAGAATACATAAAAAAAAAAAAACAGCAATGTGTCCTGACCTGGTCACTCAAGATAATCCACAGACTTTGTTGCAGGCAGTTAGATGCAGGAACTATTTTCTTTTTTCCAAACTACATCCGCCAAACATATCATCTCACAAAAGAGTGGTGCATTGATGAGAAATAAATCCATGCTTCCTGTTCGTGGATGTAGTTTATATAGCTAACTTGTGCCCTACAGATTCATCCCGCCGAGAGTATCACATGGAATGATGGCACTTGGGTGGTTTATGCTGTTTGCTCTTGGCTAACATGCGGCCAACTAATGGCCTTCTGGTGGCTCAGATCTGGCAAACAGGAGTGGACCTCCCAAGTCCCATCATTCCACGTGGTATGTGGGCTGGATGAACGTGTCTGGCGTGTGTCAGATATGGGCCTCGACATTTTTTTTTATAAAGAAAACGTAGCTCTTACATGAAACTGTTCACAACAAGGTCTGTTGATTATCTTGAGTAACTGGGTCATGGTTTCTGAAAAGAGACATCGCTGTTGAGTTTTTCAAATGTACTTTGGTGCCATCTGGTTCCATGATAATCGAAAGAAGGCGGTCATCTCTGTGGCGGATTTCTCCAAAACACGACCACCCACAGCAAAAGAATCTAGATGGATAAACAGCACTACAGGTAAGAGAAAAAATATGTATTGTTAATTTTGAATTGAACTGTCCATTTCAGCTCTTTTTCTTTTCCCGAAAACACAGAGGAAAGACTGAGGCCTGGTCTTAAAGTCCCTTCTAAGGAATGTTACAGGGTGTTGCCATTGCAACATTTTAATAAATATGCATATCAAGCTCAAAGTAAGCTTGTTGATCATTTATCAACAGACAGTTAAGTCAGAATACATCAAACAGGTAGCAATGAAACCAGCCAGAAATCCACCGTGAGCCTCCACATGAATCTTGTGGAGCTGGATCTGTCATAAAACAGAAACTAATCGACGGGGAAGCTTTTCGATGGTAAAATCCAATCACGGCATGTCGGCCGGTGGGAGTGTGTGCCTCCGATCGTAGGCAGTGTCATCACTCTCATCGCCGTCGCTCACTTCACCCAGAACCCTCTCTCTCTCCTCCTCCTCCTCTGTTTCACTCTCTCGCCGCAGCCTCTCCCGTTCCCTGTCTCTCTCTCTCTCTCTGTAGGCGCGAGGCAGCGTGGGAATCTGAGCAGGGAAAGGAACATTTAAGAAACATGTCTCTGCAGCTAATAGTGACTTAAAATGTGAATTTTACACATGCAACTGTTGAAGGAATACAAGTAGAAGAACTAGCATTAAATCAAGCCTGTGTCCTAGAGGATGACTCTAAAATCGAAAACTAAAACTTAGCATTTCATGCTTTACTTAACTGATAAGTTGAGCATCAATATCCTGAAAACATGGTGCATCTCAAATAAAGTCTCATCATAAGAAAGAGGAACATGTGTTCAGTAACATTCAAAACCAGAGGCAGCAGTAGCGGGTCGTTACCTGGTTATCGTGGCTGGGCAGGGCGCAGTAGCCCGGCTCCGTCCTGCGGAGGAGGCGTGGTGAATGAGTACGGAAAGGCCGAGGGGAATGGGAGCAGACGGAGCGCGGGGAGGGAGAGCGGATAGAGCGCGGTGATGGAGATCGGACAGAACGGGACGGTGAGTAAGTGATGGAGGCGGACTGGGAGACACCGTGGCCGTGGTGGTTTTGTTTGGGCGGGCGAGGGGAGCGAGGTGGAAGCTCAGGAGGTTTGAAAGGGTCGACAAGGTCCATCTCTGTAAGGATGGGAGGCGGGGGGATGAAATCGAGCTCCTCCTCCGTCTGGAGAAGCTGCATTTCTGCGGCATCAAGTTCGGCGAGTTCAGCCTTCGACAAGTGGTCCACGATGCCGGCACCGAATGAGTCGCCCACCACATTGATGGAGGTACGCATTCTGTCACTGGTGGACAAACAGTATCAGGGTCAGCGGGTTAATTTTCCCACCAAGAGCTTAATAACACCAACTCCTTGATAACCCCCTCTCACAAAAAGCTTTTGAGTGAAAGCTAAGAGTGCCAGATCATCCTTATCGTTGCTATTCACCACTCATACACTCTCCAGAAACCTGACTCACAGCAGCCAGTCGACAGCGATGAGCAGACTGATGTCTTGAGTAGGCAGGCCTACAGCCGTCAGGATCAGCAACATGGTAACAAGTCCAGCACTGGGAATGCTGGCAGCTCCGACACTGGCCAGGGTGGCAGTCATACTGGGGAGGAGAAAAGATGACAGCACCTATTTTTAGAAAATACCAGGAAAAATGTGATTGAGGTTCTAAGGACTCCACTGACAAAGGTGTACTCAAATCTTTACACGGCCTCTTTACTGCTGATTCGACGTTCATGCTAATAAATACAATTAGTTCAATTAACTTGGTGTTCGGACTCCTGAAAGCAATCGGATACCAGTTGACCTCAGTGTAAAAAGGGGGAGCACTAGTTAGAGAACCACAGACAAATCTGCCAGTTGAGTTATGTGCTGGGATCTCTAGTGATGCCACCAAGCTTGCAGCCACTGACATGCACAGACGTTCACAACAACTTCAAAACACAAATCTAAAATTTGTTTTGGTAGGAAAAAACTTTTTTGTCCAAACTCTACTGGATCTGACAGTTCTCTGAAGTAATGAAACCCTGCGAAGTTAAGATTATAAATCCACAAACTGAAATATATAAATTCATACGTTCACATGTAATTGTAAAAGTGCAATTTCCTTCCTTCAGTGGTCTGTGGTCAGTCCGTTGACAGCACGCTGCTTGGAATTTAAATGTGAGGTTTTAGGTATGGGATGAATTAAATTATTAATTTAATGTATGACAGACTCCACAGACTTGTTAACTTTGCTTTAAGTGATAACAGCACGTCTCTGGAAATGTGGCGTTGATGATTTGCAGGTGAAAACTGGACCACATGAAGTGAAAACAATGTGTTTTATGCGCTTATCTCACTGTTATTTCCATTATCATATTTTCAACATGAAGAAGGTCCTGAAGGATCTCTGAGTCATATTTCTTGGCAAAAGAATAATTGCTATGAGGATTTACTTCCGCTTTCATAATCATCTAAAGACCATATTTACATGGCTGCCATTTTCCTCAGACATCACGCTCAGGGGGCTTGAATGCTGGGACAGTTATGCTGATATGTTCTAGGTTTTAAGTCTTTTAAATATAGGACTTCCTGATCAAACAGCACATGAGAAGACAATGGAGAATGAAAATCTGGAGGGACATCGGGCCATCTTTCAAGATAAAACAACATATTTGATAACCTATTAGCTAACATTAGCATTTAGCCACTTCTTTGCTAACATTAACATTTCATTACATCCAGTGTGTTTCACCTGCAAGCTTTAATACAAGTGAACAAATTATCTGTTGATATTTTGGAAGTAATTCACGCCTGTCCTATCGTATTGTGTAACACTTTCAAACAGTAATGTTAGCTAGTGGTTGAATGCTAACGTTGGCTGTTGTCCCTCCAGATTTTCGCTACCCATTAAGTTGCTAGTCGTTATATTAGAGGAAATTGGCCGCTGTGTGAGTATATGTTTTAATGGTGATTAAAGGGTTGACACTGATTTACAACATTATCACTTCAGAATTGTAGGAGACTTTCTCCATTACAAATACACATGTAGATAATTGCAATATTACACTCAAAAAACATAAAGCCCTTCTTTGCTTTTTAAAAGTTGGCGACCCTGATGAGACGGCTCCAGATTGGTGGAATATACAGATGTGGTTTAACTCAATTGCTTACTGTTGCAGGAAGCAGGTCATACAGCAGTAACCAAGTATTTACATGTGTTCTGACCACAACATACATCAAACCTTTGTATTACATCTGATGAAGAAAGAGGGATGAGGGGAGGTGTGTATGGCTTCACTTCTGTCCACAAAACAAACCAAATCTCCCAACGTTTCCCGACTTAAATCTTTAACGCTCAGATTGTTGCTTGTCATGATGCAATTAGAGGAATCATCAGGTTGTTTAGGGCCCAGATGTGACTGCAGACCACTTCGGACACTGCTCTAAATTAAAATGTTTGGTGCCGTTGAGCTGAATGCAGAGCTCTGCTTTACATCTCAATCGCTTTTTGACAAACTGCAACGCTAATCATCACCCAACAGTGACCTGGAGATTAAGTGGAACAGTCACAAGATTTACATACCCCATATGGATCTTATTTTAGTACAATTCCACCACACATGATACAATAAAGGACTTTTGAAAATTAGATTTGAGGGATTTGGTGGAAACCAGCCGCTGATGAAAGACATACAATAAACAACTTCAAAGTGCTGAGCGTCATATTTAACTCTCGGCCACAACAGGCAGTCTGATCCGAGTAGACTGTTTCCAATCAGACATAAATGTTTTGCTACAACCTCAGAAATGAAAAACAAATATCTTTTTACTTTCTTACTTTCTCTTCTTGCATACATGTGGATTATAAAACCATCTTTATAAGAAAATGTCTTTGGAATTTTTGTTTTGCTTTTATTACACATTGAAATTAGGGATGGCAGTATAACTTTAAAATCAACTGAATTTCAAAATTAATTAAAACTAACTGAACCACTAAGTTTATGGTTGGTTTAAACTATTTTTGGATATTGCTTCTCCAAACTGTAAAGTCTGAGAAAGTGACATTCTCCGGTCGTGTTTGTGGCAACAAAACTGGGTATCTTTAACAAGATGTCGGAACATTTTGCAGCTGGCTTTGAGGCAACAGAACCAGGTACGCTGAAACACAACCTTTTCCTAACCCTAACCAGACCTTAAGCACAGCGTCGTCACAACGCTAAACTGAAATGCAAAGAAACGTTTCGACATGGTTTTCGCTCGAATGTACTAGATGCGCTTTAAAGAATATTCGGAGCGGTTATCTAACTTTTTGTGGAAAAACAGTATGAGACACAGACTCTGTGGTTTTAATTGTCTTAAAACATGTCAGAAAAAAATCTGTGAGTAATTTCAGATCAGAGCATTGCGGGAAGTGTTTATTCTGACATTGTTGTTATGGGCTGACAAACAAAGAGATGGGTCTGTGGTGCACAACATGTCTGAAATAATGGTTAAATGTTTGGGTATTATAACGCACGTTTTAGGGCCTCTTATTTCTCTTAACTCCCCTGTAGAAACTCCTGTCGGCATGGCAGGGGATGGGAATCGCTCATTTAAAGCTACCACACGCAACTTTTAATTGTTGATTCTGGCGGCCTCTGTGGACAAAAGCGGTAGTGTATCCACCACCTTGTGTTTTAAAAGATCTTGCTCTGGCTATCTTATGCATTTGTTTTGGAAGCGAGTGGATGAAAGAGCAAACACATTTTAACATGTTTTTCCTTTTTTAAACACAGCTGTTTTGAAGATAGACGATGGTGAGGTAATGTGGCTATGTGTGGCTACATAAGATGTAATAAAAGGAAACTTTGCTTAAGTGCCTCCAGACTGTCCTATTTATTATTAAATAGGCACAGGCACATTGGCTGCAGCATTTCTCTTCTGTGTGTCACCGTAAGTGTTTTTCTCTCAACTGTGCGTTGTTATTTGCATTCTTTTTAGCTTCCAAGTGAGCCGACTAACTTAATTTCAAGCTTCTGAGGCTGCACACAGCTGAGTTACACAAATATTGGTGGAGACGAAGATGAAGATCCCTTTAGAACCTGGCACGGGGATGTATGTTTGTATGTTGGTGGTGACGGGAGAAAGTTGCACTCGAAAGGTTTCCAGTAACACTAAAGTTGAACAATCCTCACTCTCAACAATCAACCACTTGCAACATCGCACAGCACGTGTGCAGAGGCCATCCACCACGTGCCTTACCTGACAGTGATGATCTGTCCGCCATCCAGCGTGATGTCATTCATCTGAGCAATAAAGATGGCTGCCACGGCCTCATACAGCGCAGTGCCGTCCATATTAATGGTGGCACCTATGGGCAGCACGAAGCGAGTCACACGCTTGTCAATCTTTAGGTTTTCCTCCAGGCAGCGGAAGGTGACAGGTAATGTCCCTGCACTGAGACAAAATGGCCCCACAAGATGACCAGTTAGAAAAAAAAAATGGGTGCAGATGTACGAGGAGCAGGAGCAAAGTGTCTGCTGACAGACATTAAATAGGTAGACAGGTGGTGAAAGAGAAAAGTGCTTTAGGTGATGAGGGAGGTGAGGGGGTAAAGAAAAAAAAAAAAAGCAGCAGAAATTTGAGTCGGCTGACAGCCTCGTCCTAACAGCTGGTGTAGGCCACTGTTGCAATCCTTCGACATGTGAATTAAAGGAATTTGATTCCCGGCCCTGCTAAGCTCGGGTCATAATATAATTAGAGGAAACGTTGATAGGATTACCCATATTCACTAAAGCCTCAGTAATGTGCCAAAATGACAGTTGGTTTCAGCAGCAATGCAGAATCCCAGGCAGGCCGAGCCAAGTCGAGCCAGGCAGAATACAGCGGGGCCAGTTTGGCTGGTGAGGAATAATCCGAAGGCTTAGACGTTTATAACACAGGATCTGTCTGACATGGACTTGTCTATGATAGCCTGTGCTCACAGACATTTGGCTCTGCTCTCCTGAATTTGTCAGTTTGTTGTGTAAATACAGAATTTTGCCTTCAGCACTCTCAGATTTAACCAAAATAGCTGAAAGCTAGAAGCAGGCGACACCGATCAATCATGCTTACTACAGCAGCTGCTCAAGGAATAGATGTTGTAAAGGAAACATGTGACACACATGTGTTAACACATGCCCAAACAGAGAACTGCCACGGACACACACACACACACAAACACACGCTTCCTGCAGGCTGACCTACCTGCTAGCGGTGCCCAAAGCTGTGATCCAAGCCTGGAAGATCCCAGAGTAGAAAGTGAACGGGCTTTTTCTGGTGGTACAGAAGAATATAGCAGGTAGGATCAAGCCGCCATGGATCGCCAGGCCCACGATGACGGTCACCATGTACATACCCAGCTGCCTGGCCACCACCTCCAGGTCTCCGATGGCCGCAATCTTCCCCGCAATCAGAGAGGCAATGCCAATAGGAGAGTACCTGAACACAGAGTCAGGAATGATTGAAATGGAGTTGACTTGGGTTAACTTTACATTTTCTGTGCGACTTAAACTATTTCAATATTTGTGAGAGATGATCAGAAAATGTCACATTGTGAAGAACTTTCAATACAATGAATGCTGTTTTTAAGTGGTCTCAGACTTTTTTGACACAAGTGGAACTACGCAACTAACAATCATTTCAATTACTGATTGATGTGCGGTTTATTTTCTTGATTCATTGACTGATCACTAAGTCTAGAACACATCGAAAAATGAAAAATGAAAAAATGACTTCTTCATGAAGATATTTGACTCACTATAATTTGAGTGCAACAAATCTAGGATGAGAAACTTCCATATTTCAGTTTTGTCTGTGAGACGTCAAGCGAACACCTAATCAATCTTCATTCACTGTCAAAGGAGCGGTTTTCACCATGAGAGGACGAGACATTCTTGGATCTCTGGTTTCCAGCTTTGGAGTGCAGTTGTTCCCGTTGGTGAATACAGGCCGCTGTGGGACATATGAATTAAAGCTGTGTTCTCCTCTAAAGCTGTTCTCGGGCCGAGTCGAAGCAACTCTCATCCCGACAGCGGCCTGCTCTCCCAGGTCAGCTGCGTGCTGAACCCCGAACCTGGCATTCGGTGACAGTTGTTTGGTGGAATATGCCGTGTATATGATTTGATGGATGTATGATACGTGTCTCTGTATACACTGGACTCTGTGTTTGGCTGGCTCCATAGGCCCGTGAGTAATCTGTTTATACTGTGTGAGCGATTCGAACAAGGACACAATTCCTTTGGTGTCCAGCTGCACATGTAGATGGCCTAGGAGAGCAGCAAGACAAGCATCCTGCTGTTTGTCTTCCAACCGCCTACCCTGCTCCCCCCTTCCCTTACCTTCACCGTCCCTGCTCTGAGTGCCACTATACTCCTTTTCTCTGTGCGACTAAACGGGGTCCTGCGAAGCCTCAGGGTGTGCACTGCACTCTGAAGACATGCTGTCACATGCATCTTTCCACGATCCCTCCCTCCCACCCGCATCTGCTTTCTGCTCTGCTGCCAAGTGGCTCCTCTGCCGTCGGTGGATCCATTACATTTTGGAGATCTTCCACCCCGGCTCCCCTGGGAGCCCACAACATTGTTCCGGGCCTGGGCTCCTGCTACTCCTCAGCATACCACAAACTCCAGCATGTGCCAGGGAAACCCTCTTACTCTCTCTCCCTCTCTTTCCATCTGTCCGTGTCCTTCACGAACACATTTTCTTCTTCCTTTCTCTCCTACTCAGTCTCTGACGTCCTACGCCGTTGCTTGTTTTCCCACAATTTGTCTCGTACACACCGCCACGGCCTTATCCATCACTGTCACGACCTCTGTGTGTGGTATCTCCAGAATGTCAGAGCAATGCAGCGGTTGGCTCACATGAGCAAAAACAAGAGACACATGTTGTGCATGCTTGCACACTCGCAAAAACAAGACACTGACCACATGATCATGGAAACCATCGTCATGATAATCTCGTTGAGGATGTTGAAGAAGTCGCACATGACCTTCCCCCGCTCGCCCATCCTCCCCATGCAGATCCCGAAAGTGATGAAGAAGCCGATCAAGCCTGGAGGAAGACACAAAGCAACACGAGTAAATAACCATAGTTCTCGATGAAAAGCAAATATCAGCTCTGTCATCAACTCACCAAGGACGTTCATGCCCCATTTGTATTCTAGCTTCTTCTTGCTCACTATGATAGCCTCAGTTTGGTTTACTACTGCAGCCGGCACCTTTTTCAGCACTGTCTGAACCTAGAGGGAGGACAGTACAAGATTCAGATTGATCAGGGGGTGAAAACTGAGCGGACATGATTCCAGTTAAGGGGTTTCGTAACTCATGCTCTGTGCAAGCAAACATAAGCTTGGCAGCGGCACAGTAAACTTAAGATTTGTGTGTAAAGAAAAAGCGAAACAGAGAACAAGAGATCCTCACATGAGAACTACGAGAGACAAGAAGGTTAAAAGGCGAAGGACAAATCCTTCCTGCAAAAGCAATTATGCCTTTTATGACTTCAATGAATCCCTGATGAGAGCAAACAAAAGAAGCAATAAAACAGATATGTGAACAGGAAGGAGAAGAAAGGGAAGAAACAGAGAATACCGCAGGGAGAAGAAGAGACACGGGAGTGTCTGGTGTGGAAGCTGGTGCTCAGCAGTTTTCCCCACTCACCAGCTGATGCCTGACTGTGGCAAATGAGGATGTAGTGTTACAGATGTAAAGAGATTAGCAGTAGCAGAAGGGCTGACCCTCACCCAGTCCAACACAGACAAACTACTTCTAATCATTCAGACACTCACGCATGACGGAGAGTAGAGTGGGGAAAAAACAGGATTTGTACAGAAGAAGGCAACTGTCGCATCATGATTGAGACTTGGATTATCGTTTATAAATGACCAGCTTGGATAAACTATAGCTGTACACTGACTCATCCTGGTCCTTACTGTGATGCGTAAGACTATAAGACCTTACTATGAGTATAAGAGGGAAAATTACGATGTTCATGTTGATAATTTGTGACATCTCACCTTTTGCAGTTCTATTGCTTTAGTTTTTCTTTCCATTAAAAACAGAGTTCAACCAATAATTGACTTTTACATCATGCTGACTCCAACAGATATCACATCAACATGATTTTAATAGATTTTAATTCGTTTTTCTCAGTGACCTTGAGTATTGTGATGTAATAATGATCATTATGAATAAAAAATTAAAATGACGCATAAAGGGACAAATCCAATTTGTCTCCCTTCCTTTAACTGGCTGCTATCTGTATTTAATGCAGATTGAAGGGATTGATGGAATTGGAGATATGCGCTCTATTGAGTGCCATTACAGTTAGTAAATGAACAGTTTGGTATATACAGTGGTCCCAAAAATGTGAGCTCAAAGTTATATTTTATCTCGTTGACACATTCAAATTGTATGATGGTATGGAATACAAAATTGAAAAAGAAATTCATTTATTTATTTTCTATAAATCTACTGATGCCGTCATTGTTTCAGCAGTACACTAAATATCCCAAAAGAGACTCAAGGGCTTCCTTTCAGCTGTCATGTTTAACTGGACAGTCACACTTCAAAGGTTACACTTCTAGGACTACGCATTAACAGAAGGCAGCCTTGGCCTTTTTGGTCGTTTTGTAACTAAAAACCGTTTTAGTTTGACACATGTAGAAAACATTTGGAGAACAACCAGCGTCTCTAGAGTATCATTTCAGTCGTTTACAACTCGGTGCAGTTCATTCAAACGGTCAGACTGCTCACTTAATACCTTCTACAGACTAATGACTTAAACTTTGGCCTTTTTAGGTTCATACAAAGAAGTTCCAAACCTTTTTTTTTCCTTTTGCTTTTGAACCATTGAATCGACATGTGCTTGCGATGCTCCATCACCAGGTGCTTCAAACCTTATTAAAGTGCTCATTTGACAACTTTGTCGAGGGCTGAGGAGATTAAATGCTACAGCTTTTGAAGAGGCAAAAAACGGACAGAAGTCAGATCATAAAGTGGCATAATTGAATTTTTTTACACACATCCCCTTTAATTTGTCTTGTGACCTTCTTTGGATGTCCACCATACCATATGGTCATTACATTTTATTTGCTCATATTTCCATTTTTCTGGGAATATAGCTTAAAAACAGAGCTCTGGACTTCATCTCTGCCTTGGAAACATACTATTCATCTGCTGACGATCATGTGAAATTGTTGAAAGCAACATAACAACTACAAAAAAGACCTTGTGCTGAGATTGTTTTGCCAACTGCTGAATAAAGTTTGAAGCTAAAGCAATGGAGCAGTTCTAAAGATACATTTCAGATGGTGATGCTACCTGTTGGATGCAGGCCTGGACCAGGTTCTCAGGGAAGAGGTTTCTGATCAGGTCGAGGAAGGCATCCAGACTGTTGACTTCCTGGTTCCTTGGGGCTGATGGGGCCGACGAGCCTCCCCTCAGTTTGGGGTTCCCCGGGTGGATCGATAACACCAGGATGACTCCGAGGATGGCAGCAATCACAGTAGTGGACATGTAGTACACCATAGCTCTACTACCCATCCTGCCACTGGATTTGGCGTCTAGCCCAGCCAGCCCTGAAAGACAGATGATCATCAGTGTTTGCACGCACCATGTACTGTGACAAATACATATATAGCATATCGGTATAATACACTCATTATTTTTTAGTATGCAATGCTAGAATTACCCTCAGTCATTAGCTCTACAGTTATATCCTCTTGAACAAAGGTGAAAAAGATTGACAGTCTAGTGTTGCTTTGAAATATTTTTATTTCATCCACTGTGGGCCATGAATGCTCGATATTTGTGGACGAGTTACACTCAGACCAAACCGTTTTAGTTTGACACATGTAGAAAACATGTGTCAAACCGACAAACATTACTTACAGTGCAAATAAAATACATCATGTGTCAGCTTAAATCCAAACAGAACAACACCTGTGCACACTGGCCAGTGCTTACTGTACATTGCTTGTCTGTCTGTGCTTGCATGTGGGTGTGTGTGTGTGTGTGTGTGTGTGTGTGTGTGTGTGTGTGTGTGTGTGTGTGTGTGTGTGTGTGTGTGTGTGTGTGTGTGTGTGTGTGTTTGTGTGCGTGTAGTGGCACACCTGTGATAAGGCTGGAGATGATTAGAGGCAGGATGAGCATCTTCAGCATCCTCATGAGAATTTCTCCAGGGAAGGAAACCATAGTAAGGGCAGAGCTGTCCGTCACCTTCATGTATCGCAGCAGCATCCCAAACACCGTTCCCATAACAACACCTGAGGACAGGAGATAAGCAAGTGTTCAAAATTCTCTGTAATTTTTGGAAAAATAGTAACGATGATTTTTTGGATGATCTTTTTCTGAGAAACGATAGATTGATTTATTTGGACCACAATAACTAAATTATTAAATTGTCAAGTTTTGTTTTTCATTTATCACATTGGGCCCAAATTAGTTTCTCAAACCATTAACAAAGTTAATTAGTTTGGATTTCAGCAGAGCGTTTTAGATGTGATGATATGCAAATTGTTATAGATTCTTAAAAGCTCATAAGTCATAAATATAGGACTCAGTTTATTGGACTTTCCTGAACTCACTGGCCTTATCCTCCCCCCACAAAAGTGTCACGTAATAGACTTCTGACTAATGAGAACTGTCTACTGTAATGTAAACGAGTTTAAATCTGGGTTTAAATCTGTGATATGCAAACATAACACACTTCTTGACTTCGCTGGAGCATTTTTTGACAAAGAACACAGCCATGCAGAGACATACCAAAGTGTTTACACAGTCAGACTAAAGACAACAAGCCTAAAATGTCTCATGGGAAAATGCTCACGCAGTCTGTACATCTAGGATTCTGTGTGATGATACTTGCTGCCGCTCAAATGGCTATTTTTGAACAATAAAACTGACCTCAAGTTGAATTCTATTCAATGAGTGAAAAATGTGGGGGTTTGCGATGTTCAATTATGTTAACCGAAAACTGAAATTAGGCTATTTTTTTCCCTGGTGTCATTGTTCCTTAACGTTTATTCTTTTGTTAACAACTTAAATCCAACTTTTACAAGCAGAGAATATTATCAGGACGATAAGATAAGATACAGAATGAGCTTCCCAGTCCATGCATACCCATAACAGTGAGTCCCAGGAGCAAGCTGTGGGTGTTGCGGCTGCAGTGGCCGGCATCTTTATAAGCAACTTCTGTGTTGTCATCTTGCTGGTTTTCTTCTTTCTCCTTCACCTTGTTTGTGTTAGACTGGTTGGCTGTCGACTGGTTTGTCATCCTGCCTGTGGAGATGGTCGAAGAGAAGGGTTTACTTCTAGGAAAACATGCTTCCACATCATTCAGCACGTGCTGGCCTGATGCAAACATAGCTCTGTAACTGATTTGCCAAATGAGAAGACACTGGACTGTTTACAGATTATCTTAACAAAGCATTCTTGTCCGGTGGCTACTGAGGACTCACAGTGTTGTCATTCGTGGTTGCTGCCTCTGTTCTTAAAAGAGGATTAGGGGCAAACATGGCTACCTACAAGTCACTCAATGAAAGAACAGAAATGTCCTATTTGGTTTGGATTCTGAAAGAAGCATCCTGGCAGCCCAAACACAGCAGGCGATGGCTAAACAGGACATGAAGAAACATCTCAAGAGATGTAATCTGTAAGCATCTTGAAATGGAAATCTAAATACAACTCTAATGTACTTGCTGATAAATGAAAAGATATAGCTGATGTGATGTATGTTGAATGAATGAGTTTGGCGAGAAGCCACGAGATGTGGCCTCTGGCTGGCCATCTGGACAAGTGAGCTACAGGTATAGGCCGAGACAAGGCCTTGAGTGGAAGTTACTTAGCGGCTAAATCCCAGCTGTGTCTAACCTGAGGAAACACCTGGTCAAACACAAAACATATCTAAGAGCTCAAGAGTGTACCATTTTTGATTTGCCAAAAAGCAGGTGCAGATAACATAGATACATTTGAAATAACTCCAGTGGCATTTTTAGTATTACAGAGTGTAAACTATCAAAGTTGGTTAGTTGGTTACCAGTACCAAATTCCAGGTACCAGTACTGGTATCAGATTCAGTGTTAACAGAACCAAATCCTAAAAGCCAGTATTCTAACAATGACACTGTGAACATGCTGATGTTAAGCAGGTATAATGTTAACTGTGTTAAAATGTTACTTCTTCTGTGTCACCATGCTGACTTTAACTAATTAGCTCTAAACTCAAAGTATCGCTGAGGCTGATGGGAATTAGTTTGGAGGTATTTGGTCAAAAAACAAACTATTGAGGAAGTTTAAATCTTGATTTGAATGTGCAGTGAGATAAAAGCTCAGCGGATAACCAGGTTATTGCAGATCATCCTTAGAAGGACATACATTTAAAAAAAATGGCAAATTTCCTTCATTTAACATACATCCATCCAATAGTCAAACACATTCCACTCAAACCCACAAATGTTGACCGCATGGCGGAGCTAAATGAGTCAGTGATTGTCTAATAACCATAAATATCTGTACATGACAATTTTATTAAGTCAGGGGATCACCAAATAATGTGGATTAATCCTCTTGGAAGCTTGGTATACCCAATATCTATTATATTTCATTAAAAACCCCAAAATTCGAACCTTGAAGTGGCACTAAAATAAAAGTTTGGGG
Organism: Diplodus puntazzo; assembly: GCA_963678695.2. Taxonomy (NCBI): domain Eukaryota; kingdom Metazoa; phylum Chordata; class Actinopteri; order Spariformes; family Sparidae; genus Diplodus; species Diplodus puntazzo. Next base: position 11,410,523 of record OZ023174.1, on the reverse strand, counting down.
ATCAACAAAGTTGTTAAGATTCATCCTCTGAGGATCATCAATGTTCTTTACAAAATGTCATGTCTATCTATCCAGCAGGAGTTGAGATATTTCAGTCTTGTCTAAAGTGGTGGACCGACCAATGGACGTGGCTATGCCTTGAGCAAGAGTGGAAGCACAGCTAAAAAGGATAAGCTGGTGAAGATGAAATTCAACAATGATGTCATACAAATGTTATTTAGTAGCATGACTAACCAGAATGTGGAAAAAAAAGAGTCCACATCCATGTATTTAATCATTTTCCATCACTTGGAACAGTCACCTTAAAAGAAATATAACTTCCTTAAGATGGCAAGTAGCTCTACAATAAACACCTGTCAACAACTAATAATCATCCCTCAAGGTCTATTTAAGCTTCTGTGCTTCAACACAGGATTATTACTGAAGCAATCAGATTTTCCTCCAAAGCAAAGAGTCATCCCCATCAACATGAGGAAAAGAGTCAACGAGTAAGAATGTGTCCACTTTCCAATAACACCACACATTTATCCTCACAGGAAGAAATTCATAGACCCTGTCACCACCATCGAAGCATTAATCACATATAAACACATCTGGAGAGCAGTGCAGCCATGCCAAGTCCATGTCAGAAGTATGAGTGTCACATTTACAAACAGTCTGACTCAGTGCGACAATTGCAATCAGACATGATTATAATCTATCAGCTGAGTAGATGGCATTTCCTGAAGCAGTAGAGATGAAGTTGCACACATTCACCAAAGAACAATGGACTAAAATATTACCTAGTAGTTGGTCTGCTCTGACGCTTTCACCTCCTCTCTCTCATCACCTGCTGGCCATATCTCTGCCCCTTCCTAGCCTCTGCAACGATCAGCAGTGCAGGCACAAATTCGGATTGCCAGTGTGATCTGTGATTGTATATTTTGGGGGCGGAGAATGTCCTACAACGTTTCAATTGCAAAGATATAATCCTCAGTGAAACGAGTTACCGAGGAGGCGGGGGGGGGGGAGGGTGCTCCACCGCTGGAGTCTTCACAAATCCTCTTTTCAATCCTTATGTCATTCTTAGCATGAACATTGTTTGGTATTGTCAGTTGCGCACGTACATGCACATTAACAATCTAATATGGGCAAGATTCCTCAAAAATCATGAAGTTGGAAAGAGGTTAATTTATCACCATATAACATTGACATCAGGTTTGGGGATTACTAAATCAACAAGAGGTAATCAAGCTCGAATTAAGGCTGGTTTACTTAGTCTAGGACAAACCTTTTGGCTATGCAGGTTATTTCTTGGATGATATCAGCTTTAAAATATAAAAAGAAAATGTCACGAAGATCCAACTATCCAAGTATAAGGCTATTCAAAGCCAGGGTTACATGGGTAAGAGTCAAAATACGGATGATTGTCATCCTCTCTGGCAGTGAAAACTGGATATTAAACCTTTGTTTCCCGAGCAGGTCAGATGTAGACCCTGAAATAATGAAGCAACAGCATGTGTCCTCCAAGGAGGGTGGCGCTGAGGAGTATAAGCTGCAAGGACATACTCAAGGACCTGAGGCTACCCTGCAAATCTGTCTTCCTTCCCCAACAGACAGATTATTTTCCTGCTCCAGGAAATGTCAGAGCTGCCTTGAGACGAAATGTAGCTGGCCTCTAGGAACCAGCTCTTACTGGGCTGTCCTGGTGGCCCGGTTCAACTGAGGAAAACAGAAGCTTCTAACAACCTTGCTGGGTTAAATTCGACTCCAAAGTTTAGAATGCCTCGCCTGAAACGTATTTGGCAACGTACAATTTATAGTGGTACAGAAAACAGATGATCAGAGTATCAGAGCCTCTGAGCCAAGAGGAGAAAGACTGGCCTGTTACATCATATTACAGCTTAGCATCCCTAATAAAACACTGCAGTTCAAGTCAGCGGATTCAGACTGTTTGGTCGGGCAGCTTACAGTAAATCCTGGATTTCGCAGGGACATGACACAGGTACTACTACTCTGCCAGGTAGGGTGCGGACCAGGCGGTTTTACCCTTTGAAGAGAAGCCCTGTCTTTGAAAGAGAGCTCTGACAACACATGTTAGTGATGAGAGCTGAAGCTCAAGGGTGTAGGCGGAGGGACTTCAAAGTGGGTCGAGCTTGGGGAGCAGGAACAAAGAAGAAACTCCTGCTGGTACGATCCTGATGGCGTAGCTGTTTACATGCCCTCATTGAGCCACAAGACAGACAGTCTCCCTCAGTGGCTTTCAAAGTAATGGAGACTGAATAAACATCAGGGTCCTCAATGTAAATACTATTGTAGTCCATCAGATGTGTGATGGTGTCCCATACATTGCGTGATAACCATCACAATCAGTCACCACTTGCAGTCATGTACTTACGACACATCTTCTTAATCGTCATGGTTTCCAGGAAGTCGGGCCACGATGACAGAATACGTTAATCTCCCAGAAGAGCAGGCTCTGATTACTGTTAATGAGCCCAAGCTGCTGCATGTAAAGGTGCGCATACCATCGGAGCGGGACACGACAAACTACCTCCGCACTGGATTCAGTCCGGCTGTCACAGGCATGTCAGTGTCAACCCCCCATCCTTGTATGCGCTTATAGTCTTCCACATTAATGATCCAAGCAGGTCTCCAACCAATCACTGATGTTGGTTCAAGAGATCAAACAGATGCACGTTGGCTATATACAGTGATGACTCCCCCCTCCCTCCCAATCTATCGGCTTGCCTCTGATCTTATCTAAGACATTACAGTAAGTTTTAAATCTCTGCAACAAATTAAGAGTGTAGATGAGAATATGAATGTGGTTTGACTGACTGTGGATTCTTGATGTATTTATCAAGCCTTTATATCCAATAGAAACAGAGACTAAGGTGATTAAAATACATTTTTGTAGTCTGTTGTTTCCTTTTACATTTGATCTAGCTTGAACTGTAATGTATGCACTTATTTAAATCAGTACATCGTCATTTATCAAGCAAATATAATGGAAAAATACAAACATGATCTGTTTCTAGTGTCCGTCTTTCTGATATATTATTGTACATCGAACATCTTTCAGTTTTGGACTTTTGGTTTACAAAGAGATTGGGGGACGGTAGTTGTGACCGGCATTTTAAAATATTCTTTGACACAGACCCCGAGTTTAATTGATTTACCAAAAAAAATAGCAGATAAATCAATCAAAAGAAATGTTCATTGAGGTCTTAGATGCAGAGTGTTTATCATTTCAGACATGGAATGAGGTGAATATTTACATCCAGCTGGGATCATTTCATGACAGCGTCTACACCCTTGAGAGTGGTTTCCATTATATTGCGTCAATGGAACATCAAGATTACCAAAACAATGAAAAAAATGATTTTGTCTCAAGGATTTTATAGATCTATAGCAGGCCCGCATTGGAATGTATTATTTAAATGCCGTCTCTGTGTGTGTGTAACTGCGCGCGGGTGTCTGTGTATCTCAAAGGATTACTTCAAATAGTTGATTGTTTGGTGTGAGCTTTGCAAAGGGATCGAGATATAATCCCCACCCCGCCCCTCCATCCTCTCCTCGTTCAAGAGAGGGAGATGAGGATGGTCACTGCGGCACACATACGGCTTGGCGTGGACCCATATCAGAATTTAAGTGTGTGGTTGTCTATATCTGTGTGCAATATCATGAAATCACTGTACCTTCTAATTCTATTTTGATAAAATGACAAATCATTTCAAAGATTATTTTGTGTTTCAGAGGAAGCTGTATGTAATCTGATAAATGCTTCCATGAAGTGGCATTGTGGGTAACGTTGGTGCAAGGTTTTGAAAAGGAAGAATGCGAGGGGAAAAAATATCTCTGGTTCTGTCGTATCAATTTTGACCATTTGTTTTGAACCAAGACTCAATTCCATTTTGAATTTAAGAATGTCCACCCTATCCTTTGTTTATAATTGCCCCTTTGCACCTCAGAACAGTTATAAGAACTGGTGGTTAAGATCCTCCCCTATTAAAAAGGACAACCCTTCAAGACCCTCAATACGTCATCAGTTGTCATCAATAGAGTTTTATTAACAGACGCGATCGGACACTTCCAATATGCCATTTTGAGCTGTAGTGATTTTGCTTACGTCAATTCTGGTAACATCACCATGCCATTCCATTTATCAAATGGATAGATAGAAAAGAATGTACACTGCTTCATTGCCTGGCCACTAGCAGAGCTCTATAGGCTAACTTTAGCAACCCTGGCTCCTACACTGCATTGTTTTACGCTTGTTATAAATAAAAGAAGACCACAATACATCGAAACGACACAGAGTTCTCCCTCACAACTAAATGCCTCACCCTGAGCATAACCCTAACCTACATCTAATTCTAACCTGACCCTAAAAACCAAGTCCTCCACACACAAACATAAACACACACCCACACACATATTTGAGTATCCATGCTGCTCAAAGCGGAGCGGTGCCTGATTCCTACAACATATGCACAACTGCCAACAAACACGTGTCTGGTGCATGGCTTCAGCTGATCGCTAAAGCAGGAGGGTCAAACCGTGTGTATTAACCCGCTGAGTGGAGGTCAGAGTCGATCAGATGTGGGGTTGGATGTGACCACACATGGGTTAATACGCGTCCTCACTTGGCATGTTTTAACGCCTTCTGCTGCCAGGCTTTTGACTAAAACCAGGAAAACAGATCACATGACACTACACTGGCTGCCTTCTTGTTTTAGGATTGCTGTAATAATTTTACTGGTTTGTTTTGAGAACCATCATGGCTACCTGAGTTGTGTTCTTCCATATAAAGTTATTTAAAAAGTAAATAGATCACCAAAGGAGCTCACATTAAATTGTGTGTCACATTAAATATTACATACCGTTTTGATAAACCGAACACCTTTGGGCGCAGAAAGGTCCCTGGCTTGTGTTTGCCTGTTTGTTTAAGGATTACTTTGACAGTTTAATTGCCTACATTTATTACAAAAAGGTCCGGCTCTGGATTATGTTTCAGAGGTTTCCTACGCATGAGTGTTTAATACTTATTTTACTTTTTCGCCGCAAAATTCAATTGATATGAGGCTCCAACTCATTTTCTTTACTGATTAAATTGTTTATAATGAATTAAATGCATTATTTAGCCAATAAAATGTCAACAATTACTATCCCAAAGTTCAGGAGTTCGATATGACACCTATAAACGTCATATTTTGTCTGTTAAAAAGTCTAATTTACAACAATATTTATTTTTACAGTTATATAAAACTGGAAAAAAGGAAAACTCTGACTTTGAGTGACTTGACTAATGAAACGTTCAACATTTAGGCATGATAAATTACTGAAATAATTCATAAATAATCAATATGTTTTATGCAGGCCAAGAAATAGAGAGAAAGATTTGTTGTTTTTGTGGGTGTGATTGTCAGTATTTGAGATAGAGTCGAATACTCCTGTTGTTAAACACATTACAAAACGCCTACCTAAACTTCTCCATCTTCATATTTCTTGCTTTGCCCAAACAAAAGGCCAAAAGATATATAAATTACAATGTCACTACAATGCAGAATAGCAACAAACGTCTAACATTTGGGAAGCTGGACCCATTAACTCCCATCATTTCCTCTTGATAAATGACTAATATCATTAAAACATTATCAGCTCATTTACTCAACTTTATTTTGATCAACTAAGTGATTTATCAACTAAAACATCTGAGCACTAAACAGACATCTGGCACGAAAAAAAGGGGAAGACACAGCCAGAAACCCTTCAGGGAGGAGATGTGTGTCTGCCTGTGTGTGTGGTTGTCTTTGTATTTGAGATTGGGTTAGTGAGAGAAAACATTTGAGCTTGTGTTTGTGTGTGTGTGTGTGTGTGTGTGTGTGTGTGTGTGTGTGTGTGTGTGTGTGTGTGTGTGTGTGATTTAGTTTGCATCTGTGTGTGTTTGTGTCCACACATGTCAAGCACACACGCCCGCCCTCCCCTCCTCTCTCTGTCTCTCTCTCTCGGGCGATAATCTGAGTGTATTAATCTGTTGTTTGAACTCCTTAAGCACAGACTGTCTATCACATCTGCTCCCTTCACCCTTGTAAAGCTCTGCTATTTATAAACTATCTCTTTCTTTCCTTTCGCTCCTTTTTGATCTGCCGTTGCAATTTCTCTATCACTCCTAACTGCGGCAGGACTGAATTTGACACAGCTCATTCCCTCCTTGCAGCAAATCCATCTTCTCATTTGGCCGACAGACGTCTTGGAAACTCCTCGGTCCAACCCTTAAATCGCTCTGATCCGCTTCTCTATGACGGCACACACAGGGCTAAAATACAATGCAGATCACTGATAAGATATTACAGGTCCCACATGTTCAAACAGCTGGTTCTAAAGTGGAAAATCAATGCTGACGTTAACTCAGCAAAACCAACATCATTAATCCTGAAGTCATCCTCCCCCTTGAGAGGAATAAATACACATCAAGTGTATAATCATAAATAATGGTGAGAGCCTTTGTTACAACAAACAAACAAATCACAGGCACCCTGTCACAGCTGAGAAATGGTCCAAACTGTTTGCACATGTCAGCAGAGGATGAATGGGAGTGTGTTGAAGGGGGGAAAAAATGACAACAAGGAGGCGACCCGGCTTACCTGCTGTGTGTCGCTGTCTCCCCTCCGACAAGAGCGAGGCATCGGGAGAGGCGCGGGAGAGAGGAGGGACACGGAGATGAAGGGGGAGGCAAAGTCACAGTCTTTGCGTCATCTGAGAAAATTTGCAGATTAATACAAACAACAGCTTGGTGCTCTGAGCCCCCACCACCACCACCCCATCTCACCCTCATCATCGCTCTCCTCCCCTCCCGTCCCTCCCTTCTCTCTCCCTTATTCACTCACTCACTGGCTTTCTCTGCATCACCGGTCCTTCTTTTTATGGCCTTATTCAAACTCTCATCAGGAGAGGAAGACGTGCTGTTGTCACGGGTAATGAGAGCAGGAAGGATGGGACAAAGGTGAGAAAGTTAGTCTTAAATTATTGAGAAAATTAAGTTGGATGCAGAAATGCAGAAAGTATGTCAGCTGACATTTGGGGGGGTGTTGGGGGCGGGTGGGGGGCATGATTACCCTCCCTTCCACAGGAGGGCACTATGGCTCTGCAATGGGTGGATAAATCTCTACAGTTGCTTCCCTCTGAGGGATCCTTTGACAGATATCAGTGTCAGTAAGTGAGGCCTCAAAGTGCATGGAGGAGGCCCAAGGGTGGAGTGGAGCTGCGACATACTGCACATACAAGGATCTGGCTTCTTCCCTGAACCGTGTCACTTTATCAATACACAGAATTGAAATTAACTTATAAAGAAGTGGCACAGTTTCAGGTTTGTCATTCCAGAGATGTTGTGCTGTAGCGGGAGGAATGTAGGCCTATGATTGAGCTTTATGACAGAGTCTTGATTGATTTATGAGTTTAGCTTCTCAACTATCAAACACGACATTGTGCAACAACGTGACTGTGCACACATCGGACTATTTGACTCCAGTCAGGCCTTTAATCGAAACATAAACTCACCTTTTCAGCTCAAATTTCGGTTAGGTAATTATTTTTTGAGGCCTTGTACACCTGTTACTTTAAATATTCGTGCTCCCGGTGCCTCATTTCCAGATGTTTTGATCTGGATCGTCAGCCTCTATCTCTGTTTGTCCTGTCCGTGTGAATGGCGTACTTGAGGTTTCCCTCTTGTGCATTTGTGACCCGGTGTCCATGGTGGTCCATCTATCTATCTATCTGTCTATCTATCTATCTATCTATCTATCTATCTATCTATCTATCTATCTATCTATCTATCTATCTATCTATCTATCTATCTATCTATCTATCTATCTATCCTTTTGTGATCCTGATTGTCCACACTGTACTTTTACCATGTTGATCTATTTTGCACACACAACATCTATTGTGGGTGTAAGTTTGTTGGTAGAGGGATCTGTCCACTGTGCTCTATTGGAAGTTTTTTTTAAATTTCTTTTCTTGCTTTTTAAAGGCTTTGTTTTTGTTTTGTTTTTCCTTTCTCAATCGAGGGTCTAAGGAAAGTAAAATTCCCACATAAAATTAAACCCTCGAATGCTTCATATATACATACTATACATGGCAATAAAAATGTGAATAAAAGAAATCTTCCTTTGTTTTCTGTAAGTGTTTTTTGAGGGAATGAGGATGTTTCAGATATTTGAGGATCTTTGATTTGAAGACTGCCTATGGTTTTGCATGCTCCACATTAGTGTTAGTGTGTTATGCAGTGTGGGACTTGTACTGGTTTGGTCTTGACTCGGCCTCGCTCTGCCTTGGTTTTGGTTTTGACCTGTTCTCAACAACTCAATGTCTTGGTCTTGTCTTGTTCTCGCTACACTCTGGTCTTAGCCATGACTTTGTCTTGTTTAGTCCATCTTGAATACAACACTGCTGGCATGGCAGATACGATTTGACCATCAACACATAGCCCAAAAAAGTATGTATATATAATTCCAAAAGTCCACGATATTTGCATAAATTCTGCAATTCTGACCTGGACTTGGACCTGGAGCTGATTGGTTAGATGTAATTGGTTGCCGAATCCATTCATCCAGAACTTTACTTTTGTTAGACACAGACAACAAATACCAAATATTTAGGTCAGACATATGACATATGATATTCATTATTACAGTAATTTAACATATAAGCACTATTACAAGTTACAAGCAGACAGAAAAGCATTTTAAGTGCTACACTTGTCGACAATTATAAATTCTCCTATGAAGACAGTTTGTGTAATTGCGACTGTGTTTTACAATGTGGTTATCCATTACCCATATACAGCAGCCTCAACTTATGGGCGCCCACAGGATGAGTTATAGCTGCTGACAAACACATTAACAAACATTTATACCTGCCTATAACTACGTCATCTTGTATTATAAACCATTTTAAAATGTTTACACACTGCTTCTAACTCCTAACTGAAAGCAAAGTGTTACTATTTACTGAAATTGGTTTATATTTACACGTACATGCACACATGCAAGCAAACATACAACAATTTATACACATGCAGAGCCAAACACACACACACACACACACACACACACACACACACACACACACACACACACAGTCTCACAGGAGTGACAGATGGAAAGGGGCACGACGGGAACAGGGGCTTGTACAACTGGGCCGGTGCCTCCATTGTGCAGTAGGTGCACTGTAAGTCTATCCTCTACTAATTGCCGGAGCAGTTCAAACACAAAGTCTGCCTCTGAAATCCAATCCTGCAGGGTGTTGTACAGTGAGTAAAGTTTACAATGTGTAACATTTTTCCTCTGGCAAGAAAAGGGACAAAACACGGCTTATGGACGAGGGGGGAGTGAGAGGGGATGTGGAGGCAGAGAGAGGACAGAGGGGTGCAAAAAACACAAAACAGCATGAGGTGTGGATCACGTTGAGCCAGAAGGAAGACGTAACTGTAAATAGATCATTCACTATTTAGGCTGCATGTCTAATCCAGGGGCATCCAGACTGCAACGAGTCTGCGGCGAGTGAATGAAAGTGTAGCCGCTGTAGGTGGACCGAGTCCTGTAATGAGACACTGAGGAGGGACAGATAAGGAGGCGAGGAGGAGTGATTGAGAGGTGATCTGGGGAGAGAGAGAGCGGGGCGCTGTAAGAGGAGAGGTATCGGCGGTGCAGACGATGTAAACAAGACGAGCAGAGCGTGTGCGCGCGGCGACGGCTGTATGGCGGCGTCTGAAGCGGTTTCATAAACTGACAACCACCCAGCTTCTGCGCCGACATCACACGTAACACAAAATCTAAACAGACAGACTCAAGCGGGGCAGACTGCCAGGTAACACAACACAGCGCCAGTCTGCGTTTTGCACCCATTCGAACCTGTTTCTCATTAAGCATTAAACAGAATTACTGAAATAAGTCCTCCGTTCCCCTAATGAGGGCTTTGCTGCTCCGATGCTCTCATATTCCCTCTCCCTCCCAATCCATTTCCCAAAGGTGAACATTCCATGCGCTAATTTCAGTTTCACGCAGGAAAGACTTGTAGGCGCATGTGTTGTTTGTTTGTCAGAGCGGACATGTTTGTGTGTGTGTGTGTGTGTGTGTGTGTGTGTGTGTGTGCATACTTTCCTCAGTATGCATGCATGTTGTTCGTGTCTTTACGTGTGGTCTGGCTCCAGACCCTGTCACTCATCCTCTTTGACCTTTAGTAAGCTGTGAAATTTAATTTCAAGCTTGGGTTGCCTTTTCTGTACAATCCTACACCTGTGCCAAATACGTCCGTGGGGAAGTTGGACGGCTGCCGAGGCACCGCCGACCGGGACGTCTTCAGACTGTGAGCCAGACAGAAAGACCGACAGGCGGTGACGCATTAATCAGAGTCTGAACCCCCTGTGACTGACCTCACCTTTGACCCTTTACCTCTTTACCACCATGGATGGCGACTGGGGCATTTCCAGGAGGCTTTGGCTAATTGGCTCAGATTGCAGAGAGAGCAGCATTACGCCTGAAATTGGAAACATATGCAGTTATACCTCAGTGTGTATGTGCGTGTGTGGTGATGGTGGCGATGGTATCGCTGGTCTTGCTGGAAAGAGGCTTGAATTTAGGGTAGCTTGGAGTTTAGTAGGTGAGCTGAATGACAGCAGAGACAATAAAAAGGACTGAAAATGTAAAACAAATCAGAAAGAAGAGATTGGAGGGATGATGAAGGACTGACACCAGGTACCTTGGGGAGGTTGACGATCTGTAATTGAGGTCTGACATCTGACTCAGTGGCTCGTTTGTGGACAGACAGACTGTTAGCTTCGCCCTGACAGCTCAGCTCAGCTATTTGCAATAATTGGCCATAATAGCTACCTTCCAATTTCGCGCAGATATGAGTTTCAAACCAAGGAGGATGTCCAACTCGTAGGCTGATGTCTGACGGCGCTCTGAGTGGGAAGAATTTCATCAGAGGAGTCAAAGGTAGTAAGAGTGACATCTTGAAACTTCGAAACGCTCCAGTTTGTTTTGGGTTGTTTTAGCTGAAAAAAAGAGAATCGGTTGAAGATGTCAGGGTTCAAAAAGTTGCATAATGAGCAGAGAAAAATGAGCAGAAAATGATTCCAGTGAAACTGATATGAGACACAGTGAGTGATGTTGCAAAGGCTTTTGCGAGCTCCTCGTGTACAAGGCAGGGCTGCTGTACAAGGGATCAGTTCTGTTTTTATGGGTCTTTAATAATGGTCTGAAAATCTGTTTGGATCATGAAAATGTTGTTTGTCGAAAAACACAAATCCCCAAAGGAAAAACTGAAAACCGTAGCAGAGAATTGTGTTTTGACCGCAATACATTGTGATTTAACTTGAAGGGCTTCTGGGGACATGGGGATTTGCGAAATCTGTTAACGTAACAGTATGAATGAGAACTTGTTTGGCGAGTGATCACCTTAAATTAACCTCTATATCCTCTTCAATGGTTGGTAAAATGGTTGTGGCTACATTTGCGTGTCTGAATGCATGCATATGTGTGTGTGTGTGTGTGTTTGTGTGTGTGTGTATGTGTGTGTGTGTATGTGTGTGTGTGTGCAAGTGTGTGACGTAGTGAGAGGCAGCAATAGGGCAAAAGCCAAAGAAAATGACATTTCCACGTCCCTGCCTTCTCAATCATCATCTTTGTTTGACCGTCCACACTTAGCTAACAACTTTCTCTCTTCCTCTTTCTCTCACTCCGACTTTCACTGATGCACCCCAAGGCGGAAATATCTAAGTGCATGCAGGGCAAGTTCAGACAAAGAAGGAGATAGAGAGAATAGTGGGAGGGTTGCGAGGATTTCGGGTGACTGACACTAAATGCCAAGGGGGAGGAATGCCGCGGGACACCGGGCAATGTGAGAAATTGGTAAAGAAAATCTGGTGGATGATTTCCCAAAAACCTAATTGTAGTGCTGCTGCGTTGTGGTGAAGAAAGACAGTGAGAGCGGAGAAGGACAAGAATGTGTATGTGCGTGTGATCTTGTGTGTTTGCGCAATCAGTCAACGGGTGCAAGTACATCAACGCTCCCTTCCGTCTGTGCGTATTGACAGTGTTAAATGTCTCCGTCCCTGAGTGAAGGCTGCACTTTAGTCTGCCTCTCTATACAGAAGTGACCCGTTTTAGCGGCTTTGAGTTTGAAAAACCTCTTTTCATGGTCCCCCTTCTCTTTCTGTGTCTCCTCTCCGGTCCCTATCTCTCCCATCCCCAAACTCTTTCATGAGCAGTCTCTCAGGGGCAGGGTTGTAACGTAACCCTCCCCTCTTTTGTCTCCATTCTTTTCCTTATCCTTTCATCTTTTTAAACATTCAGGGGGAAAGGGGTTTGGTGAGATGGAAACCACTACTTGGTAAAGGAAAGAAAGAGATAGAATGTGAGAGAGCAAGAGAGAGGAGGCGGCGGGGGGGAGGCAGAGTCTCCCCCACCTCTGCTCATCCGCCAATTTATGGCTCTCCTTTTCAACAAGGCCATTCAAGGTGGGGAGGCTCTGTGGACGCGCTGTTCTCGCGGGTCAATAGCAAGTGAACCCCTCGTCTGGTCTGTGTGGGGACGACTTATCTGCTCCGAGGACCCGTTGAACTGTCTGTCGGCCTGCGTGTCCTCCATAGACCTCCATTGTGTCTCCTCCGGGCCTTCACTGACTTTCCCCCAAAGACCTGTGAGTGGACAGAGCAGCCAGTCACCAGCTCCTGTTTCCATCCTTTCAACTTTACAGGAGAACCGAACCGACTGCAGTCACCCGACCAAAATAAGTGCGTGTTTACGCGTTGCAACGCATTTAGCGGTGAACACTCATGAAGGTTTCCTATCAGAAATATCTGAGACGAGGTTTACTTACATGTACAGTGTCGGACAACATCCCTTTCATTTACGGAGCTTGTACGATCGTCTAATCCATAAAAACATAATCAAGGGATACATGTTCCAGACTTTAATGAAAGTAAGTCAAGGCAAAAACCTGCTTAAAAAGTTGTGTTACGATATAAAGAAATCTATATAAAAAGAAAAACCTCCAGATATGGAGCGGCTCCAAACACAGACTACATGTTTCTTTGCCCACAGTGTCAATAAATACTTTCACTTTTTCAAGCAAGTAGTTTTCAGTTTACTTTATGATACACAATAAAAAACATAATTGTTGCTTTCTAAGATTAGACCACACATGAGCCTAGGAGACGGATATTGAAGGGAAGACAAGTGTAAACCTACCCTGACATCACCTGTTGGCTTGTGTTCTCGCATTCTGAGGTTTTAAGTTTGGCATTACGGCTGTTGCCATCTTGGTTTTTTGGCGCAAAAAGTGTTTATATCTAGACGATGGAGATGGAGCTGGGGAGGATATCCTCATTGAAACTTTCTGAGCACCTGAGGACACGCCGTGGTAGCAACTCATCAATCACAAGGAAGGCACACCCTTAAGCATACCGTGCTTTATGGTTTATGTCATTCATAATTTTACAAAATGAACATCATACTGTATTAAAGAAGACTTGAATAGTGGCCATAAACTCGTTCCGAAAACGTTGACTTAAGTAATACATTTGGAACCTATTTTCCTAAGCTTACATTTGGACTCGTTTTTTGCAACCAGTTTAAGGGCAACTCTGCGTTATCTTCACAGATTTCAGATTCAGAAGCTCCATCCATAATGTTTTGGAGCCAGAAGTGACTATATTTGGAGGTTTCCCGATTGGATCTGACGAAGAACCAGAAGACACGCCGTGGTAGCGACTTGTCAGTCACAAAGTAGCCACAACTTAAAGCAGACCCTGCTATATTGTCTATTTTACTCTGGATTGGCTTCACTTTTCAGACCAGGAAGCTCCGTCAATATTTCACGGCCAGTGAGGTTACTGTTATGTTTATTTCTATTCCAATATTTCAATATCTGATTACACTAGAGCCTGACCAATATACTGATTCAACAATATTATCAGCCAATATTACCCTATCAGGCATATATGGGCATTAGCATTTATGTGGTCTGATATGTTAACTTTATTTTAGAGATAATAATGCAGACAATTGCTCAATTCCCACTGAAGTTTACTGTTTCAGTGCACTGATTTAGATCCATTACAAGTCTTTATCACAAACGATTCATAACCCCATTTTTTCCCTCCCTAATATTGGTAGTGAGAATTCTTATCAACTGCATTTCATTGTACTATCTAATTATATAATGACAAATAAAAAAAAACGTGAAACTTGAAATGCTTTATACACCACTTAAAACAATTGTACCCCAGCCACCATTTTTTTTTTACAATAAAAGGAAAGGTGCATAGTTGCTAATAAAAATGATTAATTGAAGACATGAATGTTTTAAAATATGAAGATATTCCGTTGTGCAGTATTGTTAATAGCAGAAGGTTGGTGTGAAAGGGGGGCCCACGCTAACCATTGCACCAGACCCACAAATCAGCGAGTCCACCCCTGTGAAAATACATATACTGAATTAAACCCTGCACAGTGAATTTTAAAAAGTTTTACACGGTAAACGTCTCACTGGTGTTGATGTCTATATCTTTGTTTCTACTTCTACTCTTTAAAAAAAGCCGTAAACCATTTAGATCATCTGTCGAATTTGAAAATACAAAGTACAATTACCACAGAATCAAGATCAAGATCCAAATAATTCTGTCAACTGCCCTCGGGCAAGACACCTGCCAAAGTGGCAGGCACATACCAATCCCTCTAAAAAAAAGAAAGAAAGAGAAACTGGCACAAGCGAACAGGAAGCAATCTGAAAGCAGACTCGGATTTGGCACTAAAACACAAGGTTACATCTTCCAGGTCTGATTGTGCCAGCTGGGATACTGTTGCAGCCTGCACTTGCAGACCTTGACGAATTAGCTTGATCTTGTTTGTAATCATGCACTTGTGTTACCACCCCACAATGAACTCACGTTACGTGGACTTGTACCAGCACCCACCACATAGCCAGTAATTCGTCAAATTGTTTTGTGGATAAGTGTGGGGCGGGGACGAAGAAGAAAAAAATGGGGGGGTAGGTAAAGGTATAAACTATCTCAGTCACGCACATGTGAAGTCTTAACTCCTTCAAACCAAGCTAGCTAATGTGACTTTTAGGCTAATTTTGCGCACTAAAACCTTTGTTACTCTTTGATATTACACGCATCTGTCTGGGAAACAACTCCTAGAAACATCTGCTCCAGCAGATGTTACTCGTTGAATGTTGTAGGTCTTCTTTCAATATACTAACCTCATGAGGGGGAGAAAAAAAACTTTGACTTCTCTCCGCACTTCCCAAGAGAAACCGGAGTCGCTAGCTCTGCCAAGCTAGCAGCGGGAATCAAGAAAGTCCACCGGAACTAGCTGATTACCTCTTCAGAATAAAAGCACCGAAGCTGGTCGAACGTTCCACGGCAATGCATCTTTCGCCGAGGAGGTTTTACTTTGAAAGTCCCGATCAGAAGCGGCAACTCAAGCTAGCGCTAGCTTGACTGTTACTCCGACTTTACGCGTTTCAGGCGGAGTTCAGATCTTAAAACATTTGGCCAACTTCTTCACCTCTCCACTTCTTCGTTCACATATTTGAACTGAGATACCTTTCCCCTATTGCCTTCCCTGGAGGAGTTACAACTCATGGAATATCCTAAAATTGCGGCAAGTGTCTATTTTTGATACTTTCCTGGGGTTTTATTACACAGTGGAAGCGCTCCCAGGGACAGGAGACTTTTCTGCGTTCCAACTACTTTCCTTATTATTCTTTTTTTTTTTTTTTTTTCTCGTCGGGATTTTTTTTGGGGGGGAAGCCACATGCGATGTCACGGACAATTAAAAGGAGAACGAAATGTTTGTGCTTAGTGCTGTGGTTACCGTACGAAGGTGTCTTTTGAGTTTATTTTTTTAAAGCAGTTGAGCGACTGGCGACAGGACTCTATAATCAATGTGGTGTCAGCTGGAAGGACGCGGGGTCCGGATCTCACCTAAACGGTATGGCTGTGAAACACACATGCAGAAACACAAATGTCCACTCTAAAGAAGTGTTTTATTATCATTACAGTGTGTATTAATTATGTTACACATTCATTAATTTATGTATGTATTTAATCAGTCAGATGGACTGCTGATTACATCATGTGATCAGCAAGTTATTTAAGTAGGACATTTTTTGGATTCACACAATTCACAATTTTATTATTTCCCTATGTATTTGTCAGTCAGCTCACCTATCTGCTTACATTTATTTATGCACACATGACTGTCTTTTTTTTTAATGTATTTTTTTTACATTTTCTCTTTAATGCCCAGCTCTCATTTATTTCCCACTCATTACACCCTAACCCTGCACAGAATCAAAGCGTTTCGAGCAAAGTGATCCTACTTCACATTTTATTTTCCTTGGCAGTTCCTGCAGGTTGTAAGCCGATTTCACATTTTGTTTTCGTTGGCAGTCAGTCAGGTGAGGTGAGAACTACCGAGACACAATCCAAACTCTGCAGGTAGATCACACACACACAGACACACACGAGCTGTGATATAAAACATACCTGCAGATGATGTCTCAGTCCGATAGCGTCAGACAAGATCGGGGATCGGGGGCCAACAAGAGCTCGGTGGGTGGCAAGAATCTGACTTTATTCAGGAGTGCAGCTTTTACATCTGTCACGAAACCACTTGCAAAACACTGTATGATGTCAGTCGAGCCGTTAAAGATGTGTCATGCTATTTAATTGCACTACAGCATGAACAGCAGCCCGTCAGAGGTGTGTGAGGACGAGGGATCTGATGTCACCCTACATATGCAGGCTGGATTTTGCAGGGCTGAGCGTGGTATGAAACAATCACAGCCCTGGAATTAATGGGCTGTTTGCACAGTAGGAAAGTCATGCTCTGTAAATGAGCACATGTGAGGCCAATGCTTTTACTTCTCACTCACACACAGAAAGAGAGAGAGAGAGAGAGGCAGACAGGGAGGACAAACACTTACCTGCTGCATGTGTTTACCATGTCACAGCCGCTCCTGTTGACGCCGTCTTCAGGGTCACATGTTCGCATGCATTTCAGACCGCTTAGTCAGCCCGCACTTGTCATAAAATCTGCTGAAAGATGTGATGCGAGGTGGAAACCGGCCCGCGATCAGACGCCCTCCAGACATCTTCCACCCCTGTTGCTTCTTTCGGTTACACGACATCAAAGAGGCAGGATTAGGACAGGACGGGGCCTGGTCCAAACACTAACACAAATTGCATTATCTCTCTGTCAGATGGACGTGTCTGACATTAGCCACACATGAGGAGGGGGGATCACTATGTTAACAAGCTAATAGCACAGTAGCCACTGCCAGGTGTGGAGCTACTTTATGGCATCTGGTTCCTGGGGTGGCTTTCGCAGCGAGGGGCCCTCTGGACCATAATTCCCCCTGATTCCTTCTTTTCTCTCATGCTGTCTCGTCCGGATTAAACCCCTGCGGTTCACACTGGCAGCACTAAAACAGAAGTCAAACCAATTTGCCAGGTGCCAGATTTCCTAAAGAAACACTTTCCAGTGAGAGTTTTCCTTGCGGTCATGTGTTTAAGAGCAAAACCGCTGAAATAGCTGCAGGTCAATAAGGTGGTTTTGATTCCTGAGTTTCACCCAGAATCATAGAGAGAATGTTTTTCATATCTGAAAGTATTCATTTAACTAATAAGTCAATCAACAGAAAAATAATCGGCAAGTATTTCGAAAATAACTTTTACAGCAAAGTCCTTCTCATTCAAGATTCTCAAATGTGAGTGTTTGTTGCTTGTTTTACGTTATATTAAATGTAATATCTTTGGAACTGTGGGTCATATAAACACGCAGGTATTTTTTCATAGTTTTCTGTCATTTTAGACCAAACAACAAAGGAAAGTAATACAAATTAGTACAACACCGCTGTATACAAAAATGTACAATAAGGTTAAATGGAAACAAGCGCGATTAGGTGTCAATGCAAGAATTACACCGGTTAACAGGAATAAAATCAAATGCTAAATCGTGTTTCAGCTAGAGGAAAACTTTGCGTGTTAAAAGACTAGTTGAAAGCAAAGTGAAATAGATCTGTTTCAAGCTGTCACTTAAAAATGTTCTCTGAGGTCGGCTTCCTGATATCCTCTGGGAATGTTACACTATTGCACCGTTTTGTAAGCAGAGTTAAAAATGTCTGGGTTTATTATGACTTTCTGAACATCTAACAAATGCACACTGGAGGGTCTGTGCGAACATAAAGACCCGCACGTAGGCTGCTTCTTCATAATTAATGCTAAATATGGAGGCCTCGGAGTTAATGTCATAGTTTAGTCTGTTTAGTCTGCTTATTCATGCAGTTTTGCTTGGTGACGTGGTCGCTCTTCTGTCTGTTTGTTTAGGCCCTGTCCTCTGGTTTCAGGGTATTCCTCCTGTGCTCATTTGGAAGAATTTCAGGCTACGGGGATTAGGATTAACATAAGTGTGTAGTGTTGAGTGGGGTTTATGATTTAGAGAGACTGGGATTTTTTCTTTTTCTTTTGCGTGTGTGTTCTTCTTGGGGGTTGGGGGGTGCTTGGGTCCGGTCCAGAGGGTGGAAGAACGTCGTGGTCCTCGTCTAGCCTTGCAGGGAGCGCAAATGATGCGTGTCATTGTGGCAAATGGAGCATGGTGATGAAGTGCTGCCGCTGCTGCTGCTGCTGCTGCTGCTGCTGTTTTACAAAGAAACCACTTAGAGAGTCGGCCCTGCCTGCCTGCCTGCCTCCCTGCCTGCCTTCTGTGTGGTGTCTGAGTGCTCCCAGAAAGCCCTTAGGAGGCATAAAGCTCTTTTGCAACAGAGGACACACTCACATAATACAAATCCTCCAGATTTTTCCTGGACACTCTCCCTGCTCCGCCTCCTCGCTGAAGTTGACTGACTTGAAATTATCGTCTCGTTTGATGAGAGTCACCAGACCGTGTTCATCGTTGCTGTAAACACTTTGTTTTCATCTTTTAATTGGCATTGAGGGGTGTGTTCGGCCTGATTTACCACGTTTATTGCCTTGATTGGGTTTATTTTGGAAGGCCCAGACTGTCGATCAGAAGCTGGAGAAAACAGGATCTTACTTTGATGTTTTTTTTTTTTTACCGTCAGCACGTCATGCAGGCACTTTGAGCGCCTGGGGCGACAGCATGACTGATGCGTCGACCAAACCTTGTTGCTCCACGGCTGACGGCTGCATTGTGTCCAGGGTGCGGCCCTGCTGAGTACATGTCCTGTCACTGAAAGGGGTTTTGTCACTCATTCACATGTTCACACACACATACACACACTCGCTGATGGTCACGATGATGCATCCATTCAGCCACCCTCGCACACACCGCAAGCTAACAGTCATGACATCAAGTCCTTCACACTTACTGTATTTTCTGCTGCCCAGTGTGTGTTCTCCTTCAGGCAGCGAAGGAGCCTCGCCAGTAAAGCTGCATCTCTGACATTCTGATCATTCCACCTATTTTAACTCTTTCCAAGTGACCTTCCTGCTGCTCGTCAAACAAATAACTAAGTGATGTTCACCTCCGCCGAGTAGGCTTCAGTGTACTGTATGAATGCCAATCCCCCCCCCCCCCCCGTGCATGCCACATGGATGGGTGACTGGAATATTTTTCCAGTTAGTCACAGGTGAGAAACACAAATGACTCATTGGCTCGAGTCGGGCTTTTTGTTCAGCGCAGATGATGTCAGACATGACAAACTAATGTTGCTGAAAAGTGTCGTCAGAAAGTGTTTACATTAGGCTTAGACGAGGGAGTGTTTTATTTGAGCTTTGTTCAGATTTGTGGGTTAACAGTTATCATAGCGGCTTCTCAATTTGTTACCATTTCACACGGGATCAGACTAATTAAGAGACAATTATAGACATCATTGTTCAAACCAAGAGAAAGTTAATGTGTAACTTTTCTGCATTTGAAAAACGTAGTTGAACTGTTAAATGCACATGTACTGTTATTTGAATTAGATACACCACGACTGCGACTAACAGTTGCTTTCATTAACGATTAATCTGCTGATTATTTTCTTGATTAATAAATTGGTAAGTCACAACATCAGTCAAGCATAATATAATCAATAAAGGTGATGTTTTCAAATGATGTGTTTTATACAAAAAACACTACTAAATATTTAATTTACTGTAATATAAACAAGATGCTGGAGTTGTCTCTGCTTAAAATGTACTTAATTGATTATCTGATTATCAAAATAGTTAACTTTTTAAAAATAAACTTTTAATACAATTTTAGTTTTTTTTGATAATAATTTAACCTATGATGTTGCTGCATTATAAGAGGCCAAAGAGGGTTTATATGAAAAAAAAAATGTCTGTATTTGATTCATATTTTTGTGGCACAAAATCAGCTATTAATCCTTTTGTGATCACAAGTACAAAATGTAAATAAAGCAGGTTATGGCAGGCAGAACGTTTACAATAGCTGTGATCGCCGTAAAAGTAAACTCTTTCAATCCGAGGCAGCAGATGTATTGTATCATGTTCAGACATCACCGTTTCAAAAGAAAACAAATCCAACCGCAGACCAGGTGTGATCAAGGAGAATACCTGAGGGTTTACCTTAGCAATGCTGCCATACCGTCTTCTAATTTATTTGTCTTTGGGAGTAGACCAGGGGTTAGCCGTGTTTGTTGCCATGTTGGTTTGCAGATTTAATGAGAGAAGAACCTGTAACAACAGAACAAAAAGAAAAAAGGAAAAAGGAAAAATATATCCTGTCCTTAAAAGCTGAAAGGGGCAGCTGTCACAGATACCTTTTAATCCACTTCCTTTGGCTGTAAAGTGTCTGACTTGCATACATACCAGGTTGTCAGTGTCTCCGTTTTAAGGTCAGATGGCAGAATCTACAGTGTTTGTAGCTAAACCCCATCTTCTTTCATGAAAAAGAAGAGGGTGACCTTGCAGTACTATTTTTCCACGAGTTCTGCCAAGATTTTAAAGCCATACCCCAGTGGTTAAAGCACCACAGCCATAAAGCTGCAGGCCACCAGTAAAACCTCTTATTTTACCTTTTAATTGAGGTACTTAGGTTAACTGTAGAAGCCACAATGTGCATTACATAAAATAACATTGTCCACGTCTTTCTCCCTGTTTCAACCCTCAGCTGATACGTCTTGGGAGTGATGCACTGGCTTCCCCTGGTTGCCATGGTGATTGCCTCGGCCCTGCCCTTCCCTCACAACCCTGTGTCCAGGATTGCTGCCGCGACAACAGAGCCTGGCTTTGACAAGCGCAGAGAGCACCGTCATGTGCAGGCTGCTCGCCTCGCAGCTCCCCCTCTGGACTACAACTTCCATGGAAATGCCTCACAAACCGACTACAACATGGCTGCTGATCTTAGCCAACAGACTGACACACAAAACCTCCAGAACAGTAAGGATTATGTGCAATCCTCCGTAGATGAAGAGACTCGCATGTTCAAAGAGGAGAATCTAGAAACCCACCCATCGAAAAGCGACTCAGGCAGTGATGACAAACGCAGCAACAGTTTGGATGTTCCCAAAAAAGGAGAAACGCTCAGGACCGAGGATATTTCCAAGGATGACTCTTTACCAAAGGACTACAAAGCTGACAGCAGCAGCAGGCGTGAATACTCCAGTGTTGTGGACTTTTCCAAGAAGGACATTCTTGAGGACTCTAAAGAAAAACTGTTGCAGGTTTCTACGGTAGAAACCAATAAAGCTGTCAGTCCTGCTGCTAATCTAAAGGTTCAAAGAGGACCAGAACCAACTGTTCCCTCGGACAAGCTGAGAAATGCACCTACGACCAGGACAGGACCTCAGTGGACGCCTGGGGCTGAGAGAGTTCTGGCTGAGGAGAACTTGAACCTGGAGGCAGGTCTGGGTCTGGGGATCGGGCTGGACAGTATCTTCGAAGGAGACGAGATGTTTCTGGACGCACACCCCCGAGTCCTATTCTCCCCCTCCCCGTTGCCTCCAGAACAACCCCCTCTCCTGCTCATGTTGGAGACTGGCCTGCTGGAGGAGGACAGGGACAGAGAGGAGCAGGAGGACATGGACGGACACATCGAGGGTCATGGGGATCGGGCGATCGACAGGAGCACGACTCTGAGCTGGGCAGACTCATCCAGAGTTACCAAGGAGGCCGTCCGTGCTGTTAAAAGGGATAAACGCTCGCATTTGATTGACAGGCGGAGAGGGGAAAAGTCGGTGTGCGAGTCGGAAAGCGTTTGGGTTACTGACAAAACGTCCGCCATCGACTTGCGCGGCCAGAAGGTCACCATCTTGCAGGAAATCCAGACCCAGACAGGACCACTCAAACAGTACTTCTATGAGACTCGCTGCCGCCAGGCCGAGCAGCAGAGCAACACTAGCAGTTCGAGGGCTGCCGGCGCAGCTCCCAGATCTGTGGGGATGGGCGTAGCTGGGGCCGGATGCTTGGGCGTGGATAAAAAACAGTGGGTTAGCGAGTGCAAAGCCAAGCAGTCGTACGTGCGAGCGCTCACCAAAGACGCAGACAACCGAATCGGTTGGAGGTGGATCCGAATCGACTCATCCTGCGTCTGTGTGCTGCTGTCCAGAGCGAATCAGGCGGCGGGGAGGGAGGTCTTGTCGAGGAAGGGGAGAGGCTGAGACAGAGAGAGGAGGGGGGAGACAGAGAGAGATGGCAAGAAGTAGAAAGTGACACAGAGCAGAGCAGCTGTGACATCCGTCTGTGTGCACTTTGTCTTGCTGTTGGTGTTTCCTTTGGATATTTCTGCCTTAATCCAGTTTTTTTTTTTCAGATACCTCTCTCTCGTTTCCATCCCTCCCTCCACCATGACTTCAACTGACTTTTGAAAAAAACAAGAAGACCTCATTACTAGATCTTAGGGAAAAATTGTCATATATAGAGATTTTACTTTAAAAGTACTGTTTTTGTATGAATTATCTTTCATAATCTAAGTTATTTTTGATTAGTATGTAAGCATGTGTATGTCTTTGATATTAATATATTCCTTTATATATATGTGTACAATATGACACCAGTATACCTTTATGTATGAAGCTATGTATATCTGTGTGTATTTATAGAAGAAGTCTTCGTGGAGTGGTAGGTCTCTCCAGTGTCTGATGATAATTCCAGCCTCTGGTCCGCTCGGGTTGTGAGAGGAAGGAGCGCCACCTACTGAGGCTCCATTTTACGACTCCACACTGTTCCCATATGGATTACTAGGAATACTGTAACAGTGCTTTGACGGGGGAAAATGTATTGAAGACAGAATCTACAGCATGGGCACACTTAAGCAAAGGTTTCACTCAGGCTGATGATTCGACAGTTTTTGTGGCAGAATGCATCTCCGTCCGTGGATCTTTATTAAATGTGGCTCGTGAATGTAAAACCATGTGGTTTGTCAATTATATGACACGCAGACAAGCACATTTTACCATCTGCTGGTTTGTTCAGTTTGCCTGCCAAATGTGGTAATAAAGGATCTTTGTACTCTGCAAATTGTTGTTACACAACTTAACTGATGTAAATGTGCGGAACTGAATTCTCAAAGCACTCTGAGATTCATTTGGAAAAAGAATCATTAATGCAGAAAGTAGAAAGGCTGCAGCTAATGATCATTGTTGATTCATCTGTCGATTGTTTTCTTGATTAATCGATTGGTTAGTTTGGTCTATAAAATGGTGTCAAGAGTTTCCCAGTTTCATTCAGGTCTGTTATGTAAAAGTAGCATTAGCACAATTTAAAAATACTCATGTGCATGTAAATGTCCTGCACATTTTGTGTTTGAAATGTTAATCTGCAATGTAATTAGTGGGTATAGATGTTCAAAAAGCTCAATATTTGCCTAAAAAATGTGACGGAGCAAAGTATAAAGAAGCCTAAATTGGACATATTCAATTTAGTTAGTATTTGAAAATTGTAAAATATTTGAGTAAATGTACTTAGTTAGATCCATTGCACCCACATGTAGAAAGGAAAAGAATGAAACCAATCAATCAGGAAAAGAAAAATGGAGAAAGTTTGCGATGATCAGCAGATCCACCAGGATCGCTTTATTATTTTTTTTTCTATTACATCACCATTTTCATTATCATCATCATCATCATCACCATCATCGTCATTATTGTTTATTTTTCCGGATGATATTTTTCAATTTGTATTACTATCACTTTAATCATGGAAATCTGTTAAATCATTGCACAATTTGTTCTCAAAATGTACACATACAGTAGCGTATTTGAATGACCATTTTTCAATGTTTCATATTTACTTTTAAAACTAGTTCAAATGAAGCCAAGAAGGAACGGAACATGTACATACATTTATCCAATACATACCTAAAGAAAATAAATAGATATCGTAAAAAATAAAAAATACAACTGAAAAAAATACACACATTTTACAAATTGATCCCCAGGCTCCCACCCCCTGTAGGTTTATCATACAGATATATATTTTTTTTTAAAGACACCTCATATCATCTTCACCACCAAAAAAATGTTTTTAGGTCATTGTCGTTTGTTTGACATGCATCGTAAACACAGAGGCTAAAGGTTTTGTTTCCTGGGCTTCCTCGGGCTCGCCCTCTCTTCCTGCCTCTCTCTGATCTCACCCCCCAGAGAGCTCTTGGTTTCTGTTATGGCTTGTGTGTGCAGTAAAATGACCGGCTTCTGTCCACCCTTTTTTTTTTTTTTTCGTTTTTTCTTTCCTCCCTGTGAGTCGCTGTTTTGTCTCCATGCCACCTCTCCCATCATCAGGATTACCCAAGACCCTGAGCTGATGATTAAGTCATAAACTGCATTGTGGAGGGCTAAGTGAGGATGTCAAGCCGTCCTAAACGTGTTCGAACACGATGGCACCACTTTCTATAAAGACATACTTTACAAAGGGATTGTTACTCGTGGCATTGTCATTTTATGTTCCAATCTGTAGAAATGCAGAAAATAACTTTGGCTGTTGCCTTCTCAGCTAGCTCTTTAATTCCTATTAAATAATCAAATTTATTAGCAACCTTATACTTAGCTACCAAATCAGCAGCTATAAATGTTAATCAGATGTTGACAAGCGGTCAAAAATCTGAATTTCTCTGATTCCAGCTTTTCAAATGTTAATATTTTCTGGAATCGCTGCTCTTTTATTACAGCAAACTGAATATTTTTGGGTTGTGGATGAAACAAGACATTTTGCGGACGTCATCTTGAGTTTGGAAACATGGAACGACATTATTCGCAATGTTCAGACGTTTAACGGACCGCAGTATCATCGATTCGGCGCGAAAATAATCGTCAGATTAATCGATTGTGGAAATGATCGTTTATTGCAGCCCTAAGACGATATTTCCAGAAAGCAATGTCTGTGTTTGCATCCTCCCAAAGATTCAGAGAACTACATTTTATGTCATTTAAACAGTTTTTGTCACAACTTGGCAACCCCAAACTCTTTTTTTAGCAGCTGTTTTACTGACCTACCAAGCATTAATAAATGCTTTAATTAGCTTTCTCTTGACTTTCTCCACTCTTATTTGGAAGATTTCCCCAATGACATCACTACGCTATCATGAGTGTGATGCTCCTTCAGCACCACAGAAGACGCCTCCTGAAGAGTATTCTACGGGGCGCTCCTTTAACCTCGATGAGGCCAAAAGTTAAAACTCCTTGTGCGGCGTGCCTTATCGGACAGTGGTACCGACACTAGCTGTATGGATTTCCTGCCATCGACATCATGAACTCGGTGAACACAATGCCCCTGTGGCCTCGCTCCACCCTCTCCCATCCACCTCTGTGCCTTTGATCTCTATAATGGGGTCCCATCAAAAGAAATTACTCTGCCTATCGGCTTTCAAGGTGCCAACAGACAAAGCACGAGGAGGGTCCCTCTGATGTGGTCGGAGCTGTACAGCGGTCTGAATTCGGACGTGTTTTACTACGCCACTCCGACCAATTGGGGACACTTAGACGCCCCTGATGGGCCCATAGACGCCAACAATGGAGCCACAATGGCTGACACCAGACACCAGCCGACTCGTGAGCAGAAAGGAGAACACCGGTGTTGTTTAAGAGTTACAACCAGCCATTTCCCCCCCAGTCATTGCAAACATCCTTCCAGTCACTCCTCTTGTTTTTAAAACTTTACGGTGAGGTTAACTCCTGCCCCGCTTCTCCTGAAAGACACCTGTTGCTGGGCAGGAGTTATAAGGCGACACGTTTAGCTATTTTCAAACTGTAAGAGAATAAATAAATGGCAGCAAGTGGTTTCTGAAGGTAGGAAAATGAGCCCTGATATTGCCAACTCCGCTGACTCCTAGCGAGGAATGAAAAGAGGGGAAACCTGCACGACCGGCACTAACCCAACCGACACCTGGCATTGTCCTTTATTAACCCCACAGCACAGTCACACCGGGAGAAAGAGCAAAGACAGAGTGACAGGAAAAGAGAGACCGAGAGAGAGAGAGAGAGAGAGAGAGAGAAAACAGCTGATCCCATTCAACCTTTCAAGTCGGAAAATACATTCATACATTCTTCATGTCATTTTCCCCTTCATTCCTTTGCTTCTGTTATTGCAGAATGGTCAGACCGATAGATTTCTTTTTTGTTTCGTTATTTAAAGTTAAATGGTTATATTCATTGCTTCTTTCTCCGTGGATGAGCGAGAGGGTCCTCTAGTCCCCCGATCCAGTCAGCGCCCTGAGGAGAGAAAACAGCATTAATAACACGCCATTGCCTCGGTGGCCTTAATTCAACTCCGCCTAAATCCCCCCCCCCCAACCAAAAGCCAACATTTTAAGACCTTAAGGGAACTGCTTAAAAATCCAAGGCTAAGACCCAATCCACGACAACAAAGAGATAGATAAAAAACAACGAGGTTCAAACGAATGTGCTCGGCACATGTGCAAGCCATCTCGGAACCTATCGGAGTATAAACGGCTCTGTCTCACCACATAGATATAAAAAACCCACATGGATGAATCGCTACTGGACAGTTTAATTAACGCGTCGGACGGTTCTCACCTCAGCCCCTCAACAGGAGTACGTCCTCACTGAGGCAGATTCACCCCGGGCACCAGAGCTGGCTGCGTAGGAGACAGACACAGACGGGGTCATTATCGCAACTGCAACGACTTGAAACAGCACTGACCTTCCACAGGCATTCCTATTAAGAAGTGGAATGAGGGATAATGAGTCTTCCTCTGTACTTTGAAGCGTCTGGTCCTCGTTATTGCCAGTTCCTCTGCAGAAGGAAACAGAAAATTCCGCCGCCAAGCTAATGGCAGAGTAGCATGACAACAACCAACTGCTCTGTGCGCGACTCTGTTTTTTTTTTTTTGTCGTTCGCGGCAGCTTATATAAGGTGCACTTTACAGTACGCTGGCTGGAAAAACTAAATGCTGCCGTTCAAGGCTCATTTCCGATAGATCAAGATGTAAACGCACGGCTCATTTATCGTCGGATGATTGGGGTGTGCTATGAAATCTGGTTCGACATGGTCAGGTTGTTATTTGTGGGATCCCATAAAAAGGGAGGTGTTATTATAAAGTTGTTACGGCAAAAAACTAAACAACACTGTTGCTGCAAATAAGGCAGGAAACCATCCGGAAATCCTGCAAAATGCATGCAAAACTGTACGTAAAAAAATTATTTTACCACTCAGTTCTTTCCGACTGCTTATGGTTTATTTCCATCGTGGCAACTGCTCATTGTAGAGCTCTTAGACTCGATGCAGCATATTTAAACGTTATAACCAAGAATTGTGCTTAGAGAATTGTCATGCTATGGTGGACGGAAACAATTTTACAATTAATATTTTAAGGCTGCATCGATATTTTGAAATCTCCTCAAAGCACTTTAATAAAATAACAAATATTTTTGATAAATAATGATCAGTAATGTGGATATAATGACTAACTGGGTGAAGACAAGTATTAAAAACAAAAGTCCTGTAAGTTCAGAAAATGAAATCACTTTACCGTAATGCAGCCTTTAAATGCAGGTAAATACGACACCTATGCCTTATCACGATATAATGATAAAAAATCTAAGGTGGTGTATGGTCTCATATCCAGGTAATGATATAATAAAATATATTTCCCAGCCCTATGATGAGAGTGTTTGTCTAAATCAAAGTTAAATGAGCTTAATTCACTGAGTATTATCTGTGATAATTACTAATAGACTAATCTGTTTTCTAATCTTTGCTCTATTAACGGCAATACAAACAGTGAAAAAAGCAATATAACTTAATTTAAAGGTGTCTGTAGCTGCTGTGCCTTCATCATTCTTTTAGTGAGTGGAGGACATGCTGTGCAAGACTCAGTGTTAAAATTACCTGAAGCAAACGGGGGGAAAAAATAGATTTTCTGCATCACTAACTGAATGCACGTAGGCTCCCATGACAAAACCGCCCCCACAACAATGATGCAAACTGTCTCTGCCGCTGTAATAGAGCGCTGCAGGGACGACATATTTTTGTAGCCTGACCCATAAGTTAGCATCACCCTGGTTCCTTCCACAAAAAGCCAATGGGATTTTTCCATGGGATTTTTAGTTGATTGTAGAGAGTCAGCTCTGTGGCAAACACAAGTTTATGATACTCACACGTTTTGCTCAGTAAGATTATCTTCACAGATGTACAGATGACTTTTATGATATTTGAATGGTAAGTGCCAAGAAACAATTACACACTGCTTTAGTATTCACACGTGGGACATATTTTTAATTTTGTAGTACAAAATGTGAAAATCTCTTATGCTTGTGTTAACCACAGATCTTATTTCGGGCATTTAACTGGAAACCCATTCAAAAAAAACAACTGATTTCAAGGACGAAGGGATCGGAAGTGCAAAAAAGCTAACTGATCTCCGGGTTTTGGGACTCTTATCACACAGCTTTGTTTAGCAGATCATTAAAGTTTGGCTCTGAAAGCTTGCATCTGTAATGTATTGCGAAGGGAACATCGTCAGGGAAATGATTAGAAAGGGATGGGCTAGAACTAAAAACTCTGAAGACCAGGTAAGGTGCAACATGTAAGTTACCATGGCGATGAAGCCATGTTAAAAGTGAGCCGCCTTTGTGACACTGAGAACCCTGGCTTCAGGCTCAACATACCCCGCCAACCCATTCATCTCGCTTGGTGGTGCAGAATAGTTGCACCTGATCAGAGCTAGCAGGCCTTTTGCCCCGATTCCTGTCGTGCTCTTCATGTGAGTAACGCCGTATAGAGTGACGGGTTTTCACACATCGTCTAAATTGAGAAGCGCCTCGAGGGCTCACATGAGCTGAACAAACGCGAACATGAGAATGAGGGTGTCAGAAGTCACGGGTCAGACTCACCATCACTCTGAACCTTTCTCAGGGTAACGGAGGGCGTGGAGATGGCTGAGGCACGGAAGTTAGCAGGCAGGGTCTCGGCGGAGTCGGAGGTCACGCCCCGGAGGTCCTTCTCCCTAAACATCTTCCTCCAGGAGGGCGAGCGGGTGAACGTCTTAGTTCCATCCTGCCAGACCAAAAAACATGGTTGCTCAGACAATCCATCTCTTACTCAAACATGTATTTTATTTCTTCTTCAAACCGATTGGCATGCTGACCTCATCAGGTCGTCTCTCGGTTCCCATGGAGATGAGGGAGTTGTACTCTTGCTCCAGGAGCTGTCTGGCCTGCGGGAGAGAGGCGATGTCGAGCTTTGAGATTGGTCTGGACACAGTTTCAGGACAGGTCTGCTATGCAGGCCGTTATTAGCTCATGTTTGAATATCATGTCTGTTTTAAATCAGTGCGGTTATAACTCTTCAGGATGAGATGAGACTAACATGTATCTAAAGCCTTTATTAAAGACAGCTGAACAATTACAATAAGTGACGGTGAGAGAAATGAAACCCAGGAAAATGATTTTTTAGAGACATATATCATGCTTGTTCCTAACTGAGGCTCAGAGGATCAAAGGACATTTGACGTATGTGTTGGTTTAGGACAAAAACTACGGCTGTAAATCATCGTTACCGCCCTTGCCTGAGAAAAAGGCTTCTGATGTTGCTCGCTGATGCAAACAAAAGCTGCGATCATGATTTTAAATTGCACAAAAACAAGAAATGCAATTAAAGTCTTTCAAAGCTGAAAGGAATAAATAACAGGGAGTGTAAAGCCCTTGTTCTGCAAGGGGAAATGGCAATTGCATGATGGTGAAGAGTGGAGAATTTTGTGTGTAACTAACACTTCGAATGGCAAATGGCAAACTGAAGCCAGTACGTACACAGAGCACATCGTTTTAATGCTTTAACTTTGGTTACTACTGTAAACATACCTCAAAATATGGCGTGTTAAGATCTGAAACAACGTAGTAAATACAGTGAAATCAAAAGTAGTTGCACCCTAGTTTTTCCCTGGTAATACTGAAGAATAAATCTGTGTTAAATCAGCAGGAGGAAAGCTAACTGTGTGTTAGTGCCCTGCGGTGTGTTTGGCTAATGGAGCTAACGGCTAACGGAGCTAAAAGAGCCATAAGAGCTCAAATTAAGGAAGTGAGGAAGACTTTAAATGCTAATTATTTTTAATACATTTTCACTTCGGGATAGTTCAAATTTTAATCAAAAATAATAATCAAAAAACATGTTTGGGGGACATTTAAGTTCCAATAAAAACGACTCTCCCGTCCCTGCTGTATACAGACGTGAGACGCGGTTTCGTCAGTGACCTTTGACGACCTTTGTCCTTTACCTGTGTGTTCTGATTGGGGATCTGCAGCAGCAGGGCCAGGTCGGTGTAGTCAAAGGTATCGTCTAAAGCCAGCAGAGCCCCGTGGACGCCACTCTCGCGGAGGTTGTCGGCATACTCCTTCAGACCGAGCGTCTGTATCCAGCACATCACGCGCTCATTGGACCACACCATCACATCTGGGAGGAGGGAAGAAGGAAACGGTGAAGGGAGGGAGAGAAAAGGGGGAGGCATCCATCTGCAAAAAAGCAAGCTGCCTGCTCGCTGCTTTTATAAGCCAGATCAGGTTTCTTCGTATTCCGGTCCTTCATGGCTGGAGGAAACACGGAGGTCTGTTCCGGTTTATTTAAGGTTGACTGACGGGGTTAATTTTACTCAGGAGTATTGATGAGTGATCAGTAGAAAAAAGAAAAATGTATTCTCTTACATGAACTCAACAGGTCAAGCTCAACACCAGACAAACCAAAAAAAAAAACCCCAAAAACTCGGTAGATCACTTGGGAAATTTTTCTGTAATGCAATCAGCCAAGACGAACCGACTTTAAATGTACAACATGTGTATCCCGAGGCGCAGCGGCGGGAGAGCGAGAGATTTAGGTATGTTTAATGAGTGAGCGCGTTGACATTTATGTAATCGTTATCCTGCCAAATCGCACTAGAAAGCTGTGGCTCATAATCTCTTCTAAATATGTTGGGGAAAGCAATAACAAAGGGGGTGGTCCAAACCTCTTCCAGCAATGTGGGAGATAGCGGAAATCAAAGGAGACGTTTGTTTTGTTGGCCAATATTAAGTTTGTGGGGTGTTTTTTTGTATCTCAGCAAGAGTTTAACTTTATTCTTAAAGCCAATTTAATGGTTTTACGGCAATTTTAACGGTTAACTGACTCTGCTGAGTTTCAATTTCCTTTATGTCGACTTTTAAGAGATCTTGTTTAAATCTGAAAGGTAAAAACCAAATGCAACAGCCGCTACTGATAATGTAATAAAATAGGAATTTGTTTGAAGAAAAGGAGTGATAATAATGATAAAGATCTTCCAATTTATAAATCAAGGAACCTCTGTCGGCCTGTTTTTCTCCGCTTCACACTTGGCATCCACCGTAGTGCAGTGTCGGATTTAGTGCATTTTTCACACACGACTTGTTTGACAGTAATGAATTTAGACTGAACAGCGAACGCGGCTCTGTGCAGCGGCAGGGGTGTGGCTTCAGCGCTCTGGCCTTGTGACTCTGCGGACTGAAGCTGGGCTCATTCTGCTCTTGCGATCTCATGGGGAAGTAGATGTAAACAAAATGGAGACACGCGTTGCAGTAAGAGAAAAAAAATTGAAAGCAGAATGTTAAATGAGCCTGGATGAGAGGGGAGACGAGGTCAACGCAGGCCGTTGATTCTTCAGCGAGAACTAGAGGTGTGATTTTAAGTTTCTGTCGACGGTAGCATGCTAGCTAAGGTTAGCCTCAAGGGCTAGGATATTTATCGACGCTCGGCTGGCCCGGGATGGCTCTCTGACTGGTTGCTGTTGTCCTGACATAATCATTCAAATTTTTTATGTAAAAATGTCTAACATGTTTTGATATTATTGGGGCGGCCCGGACGACTAAAGTAGAAAATTTGATTGTTTGATAAAACAAATTATTACAGGTGATGTTATCTTACTTACAGGAGGTTCACAGCAAAACACTGTTGCAGTTTTTTTCCTAAACAAATAAAGTAGATGGCTATTTGGTTAAAAACCTAAAAAAGTATGATCTCATAATTGATCAATTATAGTAATTATCCTGTAAATAATTACCCTGCATTAAGATGCAAGGGATTCTATAGTGATCACAAAGGTATGCTTTGAACAGGACAATAGCACAGCTTTGGAGGAATTAGTTGGGTGGACAGGGTCTTCCCACCTCTGTGGCATGAATGGTGAGATAATGGCAGAGGGAAGCAGAGCTTACCTTTGTTCTGGTGGACGCTCTCCTCTCTCCTCCTCTCCAGCTCCTTGCGATCGTAATTCAGACGCTTCAGGCACATGATGCCGTAATGCAAACTGACCCTGGGAGAGGTCAAAGAAACCAGAGGGTGAGCGGCTGAAGCAGGTTAACTGAGGGCGTGTTTCCACTCTCACCTGTACTCAGAAAGCATTAACACAATCCGGCACCTTTGACCCATCTTTACAGAGGGCCCGGAGACACACACCTGAGCAGCGAAGAGTGTCACAACAAGAGGAGCACTCCCTGCATGTCTTTTAACACCTTCATATTTCCCATGCCACACAGACACAGCGTCAACAGAGAAGAATGAGAGTGATAACAGGAGAAGTGACAAAAGAGCATGAGTTATATACGGCCGTTAAAGAGGCGAGAGCAGGCACGCTGGAGCCGAGCCCTACCTGTGAAAGCTGTCCACCATTTTGAGCTGTCCTCTCAGCTCCTTCTTGGTCAGGTGGTCCAACATGCGGGCATCCACCAGGGACTCCATGAAGTAGCTGCGATACTGCGGCAGGCCCAGGCTGGGCAGCCAGTCGTTGCCCACCCACTCATGATTCATATCACCGTAAGCCAGTATCTGGAGGGGACAACCACAGATGATCAACGCTGATTCACGCTCCACTTGAAGTCTGATGGTAGTGCAAGTCAGCAGCTCATGAGTCACTGCGGCTTATTCTCACTCGAGATACAAAATTACAGACGAATACACATCATGTTGTGTCAAAAAAATGGTGCGGTTGATCCTCACCTGATCCCAGCTGAACTCTTTCAGCTCCTGGAACGCCGAGAGGAGAGAAGAGGCAGACAGAGAGAGAGAGAGAGAGAGAGAGATGTGGAGGTGGCGAGGGAAAGATGGAGCAGGGGTCGAGAGCAGGATGGACGGATGGAGAGATGATGGAGGAGAAGCAGAGGAGGAAGGAGCAGCGACAGCAGCAGCAGCAGCAGCAGGAAAAGAGGACAAAAAGGGAGGAATAGTGTGTTAGTGAACGGGTAATTAGTTGGAAGCAGTTCACACTGAAACAGCAACCAGAGGGAGAGAAGAAGATGCTCAACACTATGGCCTGGGCCCACAAAGAAAGAGATTCGAAAAAAGAGAGAGAGGAGGAGGAGGAAGGGGAGAGACTCATCAACATGATTCAGACCAGACGAGACACTCATAATTCAAAACTGAGTAAAATAATCATGAAAAAGCATAAAAGAGACAGAGACAGGGCAGCAGGGGCACTAACCGGGGGCTTGGTGGCAGCGTTCAGAGACTCCATCTCTGCGTGGG
Organism: Diplodus puntazzo; assembly: GCA_963678695.2. Classification (NCBI taxonomy): domain Eukaryota; kingdom Metazoa; phylum Chordata; class Actinopteri; order Spariformes; family Sparidae; genus Diplodus; species Diplodus puntazzo. The sequence goes on along the minus strand of OZ023174.1, from coordinate 11,376,580 downwards.
TCATCCACACGTTACTGGTCGACTGAAGAAGAAAAGAGAAAAAAAGGTAAGATTCCAGAAAAATAGGCCCCATATATTACCTAAAGTCCTGACTCACACACTGCACATTTTTGGCAGCGCCCGAAAAAAGAGCAACCTCACAAGATGTCAGCTAACAACAACAGCAGACTGCTTTTCTCGCTGCCATGGTGATCACAATGAGAAAAGAGGTTCAGCCGGTTTATGAACTGATAGGATAAACGTGTTAAATCTGCGGAGCAGAATTGTGCAACTGATCATTTTCATTGTTATGATTCCAGCTGTAAATAGACGAGACGCCACGCAAGGAAGTGGGGAAATCCCAGCCAAACCGAATTCAAAAATTGACGGTCACAAGATTCGGATATTCGTGACTTTGTCTTCTTTGGAACGAGGGAAGTTGAAAATAAAAAGCAGCGGCACACGTGTATGTGCGTGCAATAGTTTTACTACACTTTTCAACATCTGGTTCATCTTTGCGGTTGTGTGAGAGGGCACAATCTGGTGCCAAGTTTCATTTCCAGGCAAAATAGGTGGTACTTTATCCCCGCATGTGCCGTTTATCAATCACATTTTTATTATTTCTGACATTTATCACATGAAGGATACGTTTCATGTTCTTTTGTGTTTAACATTTTCCTACATCTGTTTTGTTTCCCTTTACCCCTGCAGCCTCACACATTTCCCACAGTTTTTCTTTCCCACATTCCACTTTGCAAAATCTGCTTTTTATTGCACTTTTACCCTTTTAAATATCATATACTCTCGATTATACTTTATTTCTATTTGTGTATCATATTACCGGTGCCTGCCGCAAATTTCCCCCACGGGGATCATTAACATTTTGACTAATCTCCAAAGTACAAACACCTGGTTCAACATTTACCTCACACCGCTAATATGAATGCAGCGTTTGTGTATTATCAGCAAAGAGAATAAGTCATTAAAAAGGTATCAACAGCCTGATGAATGCATACATGGACATATGAATGCGTTTAAGGTCTTAGTGTCCTCCAATTAAAAGCGTCTATACCTTTAATCCTATAGGGAGGCTGTCTAGACGGGGATTTTTTAATGACACGAGAACATATTTGCGGACATAATCTCTCTTTGTTTCTTTTCACGATCGTGTCAAATGTGTGTGCAGTCACAGGGTCTCACAGAGCGAGTGCTGGCCGGGGCAGAAGGGCTGGTGAGGGACACCATCTCCTGGATGGCCAGCCGCAGTTTGAGGCGGTGAAGCGGGTTACTGATGCCGATCTCCCTCTGGATCTCCGTGTCCGACAGGTTGGCCATGATGGCGCCGCTCTTCACGTTGGCGCGACAGGCTGCGACGTACCAGGCTGGCATTCCCACCCACAGCTGGAAGCAGGCAAAACAACAGATTCAATAAATGAGACAAAACATGATATAGATAATATATATTTCCAATCCTATAAGGTTTCTGTGATAGTACAGTACCTCCAACCAAGATACAACAGTGGGTCCGTCCCAAGATGCAAAAGGAAGTCCTTGGCGACATGCTTCCTCCAGTAGCTCATGCCTAGGAGAAGACCGAGAGTTACACAAAGTCTTATTCCATCTTGTGAAGGAAAGAGTCTCTTTCAGAAGACAATCCAAATAAATCTTATTTGACACCAAAAATCCAAAATATTAATCTTACGCAAATAACCCCTCCTCGTGATTATGCCCGCAATATTGTCATCTTGGCGACTTTTTTGCTAGATTAAGCGACTTTTCAGACCCTTTTGGCAACTTTATTTCTAAAAGGCCGACGACACAGCTCGCTAGCCAACAGCGCTGTGGCCGAGCACAGAGCACCTACAGAGTTTCTAGAAACTTCAGTCACTTATTCACCAGTTGCTGATAATCTCCCTCCCCTTCCCCCAGTAGCTGACTGCAAAGCATAAATCACAATCTTTTTCTGTTTTTACTGAAAATCAACCAAACTGAAACAAAACAAGGGAGTTAATCCACAAACTTCTTCTTGCTGCGGCGGTCTTTATCTGCTGGACCCAGCGTCCCAGTCTTGTTCATGCCCATCGGGTCTCCAGAGGCCAGGTCCTCAGAGGGTGTTGATGCTGGAAGAGACAAGGTCAAAGGTCACGAGAATGAAAGATAACATTTATATGAATACTTCGAACAGCTGAGCCAGAGCAGCTTCAACACGTTTAAACGAAAATACTGATATACAGTCGGTGTTATCCCTTCCTCATCCTCCATCTGCTTACCGAGAGATGCGGATCCATCCCGCCCAGGTTGGCCCATCCTTCCCTTCTCCTTCTTTCCAAAAAGCCGACCGATGGAAGACTTGATGCTTTTCTTCTTACTGGACTTGTGGAGAGAATCTTGGCTGCTGTTGGAGCTGCTGCCATCTGCCGAGAGACTGGAAGGTACAAAGGAATTTAGTAAGGGTAAAAAGCTGGAGAAAGTTTTTTAACCGTCGCATTTGATAACGTTTAATGTACCAGCTGCCTTACCTGCGAAACTCCCGGGGGTCGTCCAGCATCGCACCTGGATGGGTGAGGGTCATCCTGTCCAGTCGCAGCGCGCGAGGAGTGGAGGGAGGCGTGGAGTCAAGGAGAGCGAGGGACCGGTCGTCTTCTTTGTTGTTCTGAAAACGCGAAGTGTAAAAGGAGTCATGAACGTTTCTAATACCTCGCAGCTTGGAGCCATTTCTCAGCTTCATCACCGAAAACTGAACTGCTTGACATCATCCTTTATTACCGCTACATAAGCAGACAAACTCAGGCCAGAAACATCACATTCCATCCGATAAAATGTCTCTCTTGAGATCTGAGATCTGATGTCTTAGCTCCGCCACGTCCCTGCACGTGTCCCTGCACATTATCCTGATGGACATTTTGTTATCATTTCAATTAAGAGACCTGGGAAAATGACTGCAACTGTCAAACATCCTCATTTGAAGGATGAGTGTATCGTCTCTTAAACCCGACATGAAAACTAGATCCCGTCTCCTTCTGATTTTTTCCTGATTCTTTACGTTTTAATTCATCTTTCTCGCCGTGCGTGCTAACGGACTACTTGCCATCCTCATCCATTTTTCGTCCACGTATATCCTGCCAAGTTGAACCATAACTCGAATCTTTCCACTACCCAGAACTCCCTCATTATCGCTTTCGCCATCATTGCACCATTTTTTGTAATCCACCCGCCCCTTTTCAGAAATACGGGAACCGGCGAGTTTGGCAACCAACCTATGCCTTACATGGATCGTTCTTGCCCAATTTAACGTGACGATGAATAATAAAACTTAACGTCTCCCACCCCGCCTGCGTGATTTACTTATGCTTTATTTACATGACTCACTGTCTGGAGGAGCTGTTTGCATAAACAGGGAGGCTGATACAGAGGCGAGATAAAAAAGATTAACACACATGGGATTGGAAGTTTGTTCCTGCATTCCAGCGGTACCTGTCTATCGGTCTCGCGGGCCGGGGAGTGAGGCAGGCGAGGGGTGGAGTGTCCAGAGCTGGGGGGAGAGGGGGAGGCCAGGGTGGAGGATGTGATGGACGACGGGATGAAGCCCCGTCCTGTGCTGTCTCGCCCCAGGGAGGTCGGAGGGATGGGCGGACTGTCCAAAGCCACGCTGACCCGGCTCTCGATCTCTTCGGCCCGCAACTCCGTGTTCTCCTTCTCCTCCTGGATCAGTCTGGTTTAGTTTAATACAATACAGTAAAGTTAAAACACTGTTCTGGTGTGCAGTTCATCCAACAAGTCAGGACAGACATTTTGGAAACAAATCGTATTCTTTTTGCCCAGAGTGAGGCAAGACTCTAAAGCCTGAACGATAAATCTTCAAGCTACAGAGCGGGGTTTCCTCTAGCGCCCCAGCTGTAGTCGAGCACCTACGCCCGTCCTTACTTGATCTCCTTATTGATGGCCTCCAGCTGTTCCTGCAGCATGATGGCCAGGGTCTGCACGTCCGTCTGTCCACTTGGCGACAGCAGCTCAGAGCCGAACCGAGCCTCCCCGTCGTCCTCATCGTCTGAGCAGCCCACATCCAAGCCCGGCTCGAACCCGGTCCCCAGCATAGCCCCGCTCTCCCAGTCTGGGTACTGCACACACAGAGGACTTTAATCAACGGGTTTCATTCACAAACACAGATCAGATGTGAGCCAGCACCGTTCACAGAAGAGATAATGTTTCACAGGTGTTGCTCCCTCTCTAACATATCATCTGATGTGTTTTCCGCAATGAAACGCACATTACCGTAGATCAAAATCACAGGTTTGATCACACTGGGTTTGAAGATTCTTGGAAACATGAGAGATAATGTAAAGTACACACCTCAACAAAATGTAGAACAAATGTGTAGCTGTTTTGGGACATTTTGTCACATCATAACCCTTACCTTTAAATAGCTCCATAAAAAGTGCATTAGCAGTTTACTACTGTCAAGTGGAAACATAAACCCAAAACTGAATTTTACTGCTGGGAAGATTGACGGGAACACTGGGACTTTTCACACGTTATTTTTTCCCACTTGATGATTTGGGGTTTAGATATTGCTGCACATTTGTTTGTTTAACAGAAAACTAACACAAGCTGATGAACTGATGCATCAAAGAGGTATTAAGTGCGATCAATAATAACATCACCTGAGGGACTTAGTCTTTGTTCAGAATAAAAAAACAAAAAAGCCAGTGGATTAAAATAAATCTGGGTTTTTTTCGGTGGTTAGAAGGATTTAAGTATCCTCACCTTGGTGGAGTCCTCTCGGGCGGAGCTCCAGCGGGCCCGGTGACTCCGCCTGACCACGCCCCCGGTGGGGGCACTGCCAAAGGGATCCAGGTGAGTGGTGGAACCTGTTGGCAGGGACCCGCCCCCGTGGGAATACCTCAACTCCAGAGCGCTTCCTGGCAGAGAGCGACTGATGGATGGAAAGATAAGATGATACGAGATAAGATGAGAAGGTAATTGTCTCTGCAGGGTGAATAAGACCGTGGCGGCAACTACAGAAAGACTGTACAACACAGAAAAACAAATAGCATACAAGGGGAAGGATTTAAAACACAGCCCAAAACCAAATAACAACAAATATGGAGTAATAGTCCAAAAATTAATGAGACATTTGAAAAAAATCTGGATACACTACATCCAGTGTGGTGATCTGACTTCATATAATGTCTAAAAGTGTATCGTATTCCAATTAACAGGTTCACAGAAGGCTATATGAAAAAAAGCGTCAAGACGTGCAGATGAGTAAGTGAGAATTGGAGGTGTTGGATGTGTGTGTGTGTGTTGGTGCACCCAGTCAATGTATGTGTGTGTATACGTGTCGACTATGTCATAGCCCCTTGAGTGTTGACGGAGTTAAACGCCTCCGACGTGGAATTATCTTCGAAGTCTGACGAGATACGAGACACGGCGCTTGCATCTTTAAAGTCAGACAAGTCACCACTGGAGCCTCGCAATAATGGTTAAGTTTCAGTCTTTATGAGATAGGGGATGTCTGAAATGGCACCGACCTGGAATAAGAGCCCCCAGGCCTCGCTCTCAGCTGATCGAGCTCCAGCTGAATCCTTTCCAGCTCCGCTATCAGCTGGTCCTGGGAGTGGATAAGAGACAGAGTTGGTGAAAAAAAAAAGAGAGAACATATGTCTACTAGCTTCAACCAAGAATGAAGCCTGGAGGCGTAGTTACCTTGTTTGCCAGCAGATCATCCTGGAGTTTCTTCATGTTAGACAGTTCCTCTGAGAGGGCGTTCTGGAGTTGGAAGGAGGAAAAGCTTTATTACCGCAAGACAACAACAGCGTAAGGACATCCGTCAACTACACCAAGCACAGTCATGTTTACTAATCCAGCCAGTTTTCTGTTTGTGGTTTTTTACGCGTATTTTCCGTTCGTTTTCCTGCTGCAAAAGGACATTAATCACAGCAGTTTACAGTAAACACGCATCTGCTCCGACGCTGACTGCACAGAAAACACCTCTAGTGATTAAAAATAGAGATAAATAGGTAGAAAGTGCTAATAAAGTGCTGTTTAAGCACTAAAGTAAGTAGGGTAAAAAAGAAGAAGAAAACAGAAAGAAAACGGGAGAGTTTGTGCTCCAATTCCAGCGTGATTCTTGAAGGTCTACTCCAAAAAAACTGTATTCAAGTATGAGTCCAGTGACATGACAGAAATATTACTCCATTACAAGAAAAACTATAGTAATAAAATAATAAATGTAGTACGGAGTATTCTTCTCAAATGCTACTCGGAATATTTGTTACTTTTTTATGTTTAATGCATTATCAACAGCACGCGTTCAATCAAAGGGGTTTTAGTTTCTCCAAATCGGTCAGTCTAAATTACTCTAAACTCCTGAGACGTCCTTCTCGAGGGTCCGGTTCTCCTTCCCAAACCTGTGCCTGCTGTTTTTTGGCCCGTGTGTCGGGGTTTTCATTGGCCCTTTATTGATCCGATAACCTTATTGGCTATAAAAATGCAGATGGAAGGGTTTAAGTGTTAATTCAATTTGTCGTAGCACTCAATTATGCTTTAAAAAGTAACTGAGTGGATTACATGGTGCACTACTTAAATTTCTTTTTTTTTTCCACCACTGTTTTGGATGTGGGACTCACTGCTGTTTGACAATCAGTTTTGGAATTTCCTCGTGTTTTAACTGGTCACTTCCTGGAGGGCAGAGAAGTCAGTGAACATGCCTGACAGCAGGAGTTTATTTGGGGGAGGGGGACACGTATCATGAGATATATGAGACGGAGCAGAAAGAAGAGATGCTTCGAATGTGTGGCTTCAAGTCTGAGCGGGTCACCTTTTCTTCCAGGGCGGCCATTCTCTCCTTCAGGTGAAGCTGCAGCCTCTCGTTGGACTCAGACAGGAGCTTGTCCACCGTGTCGGAGAGGCGCTTGTTGTGTTCATCGTTCATCCTCTCCCTCTGCCTCGCCTGAGGGAGGAGAGAGAGAGAGAGAGAGCGAGGGAGATGGGTGAGTGCGAAAGAGGAGGAGAAAAAAAATTAGCTTCGAGGAGGGGAGGGTGGGAGGAGAGTTAATAACAAGCATTCTGCTTGACTGGGAGCGGGAGACAAAGATTTCAATCTGAATACGCACGGTCAAATAGAGGGTTTAGAAAATTAGTGCGCCTTTGTGCCCGACAAAAGGAACGGCATGAAAGAGGGGGAGGATGAAAAACAGAGAAAGAGAGATGGAAAAGCAAGCATGACTCACCCTCTGTAGCTCCTGGTTCTTCTCCTCCAGTTGCGCCTCCATCTGTCGCAGTCGCTCCTCAAAGTTACCATGACGCTCCTCCGCCTGGATGATTGGGGAGGAAGGATGCAGGGTTAGAGCGAGAACCACCTTGCGACATTAATACAAATTAACACAATGGAAACCGCTTGTTGGCCGAGTCCATAAATTAGCAACATGCCTGTACAGATCACAGCGTAACAGGAAAGTTTGTCTGCCTCTGTCTTACAGGTCATTAATCTGATCTTATCCTTCCGTGGAAGCAGCCATCTTGCCCGAACATGCACAAAATAAGTGTTGCCAGTCAAAGAGGGCTGACGACTGGGAGGAGAGCGGGTGTACGTTTTCTTGGCGTGATGTGGAAATTGTGTTTACATGAATGCTAGAGGTTAACACACGAGCAATTAGATCAGTCAGTTATAAAGAATTTGTGCGGCGTTCGATTCTTGACGTTTCGAGCCGCCCAAGGATCAAATAACGGCGCTGACTCGGAGCCCCCGAGTTGGCTCTCGTCTTGAGATTGTTTGCTTGTGATTGCTGGCACCGCTCGCTTAAAATATTTGGTATTCATCTGCCATTTGTCATCTCATCTCAGTTTCACTCATGCACGCACACACACACACTCACACATAAATATATATAGATATTCATGCCTGCTTTAGTCTACATGCCCCCACACGCCCACACGCACACACTCCTGTAATTGTGTCTGTGCATGGGAGAATATCCCAGCACAGATTTGTGCACACATGCATGGACATATTGCTGCTGTCTGCTCTTTCAGTCTCATCATATCAAACTCTGCACACACACGCACACACACACACACCTTATTGAGTGCTGCCACTCTCTGCGCGAGCTGCGCTTCTATCTCAGGCAGCGTCTCGGCCCTCTGCAGAGTCTGCTGCAGCTTCTGTTTGGCATCATCCAGGCGCTCCTGTAGCTGCCGGTTCTTCTCCTCGCTCTGCAAGAAAAACGACACGAGAGGGAGTGGAGGTGAAACTCGAGAGAAGACTGACGGGGGAAGGGGGAAAAAAGCTAAATGCATTGATGGCAGGCTCTGTGCGCCAACGTGAAAGTGTGGCCAAGCTGCCAATCACCAGCCGAAACAGCAGACACACGGTGATGAAATAGACTCTTCCCACCTGTCTGTAGAGAGAGTCTTTGCTGGCCAACTCATTCTCCAGTTTGTCTTTTATGTCGTGGAGAGACGTCGCCTCCCTCTGGGCACTCAGGTACCTGCAAACAGAGCAAACCGGCAGACGGGCGGAGCGGTGAGCTGAGCGTGCTTTTTGGAGGCGGGTACCCAGAGTTCACGAGCACGGAGGAGAAGCACAAACCTGCGCTCTAATGTGGTGATTCTCTCCTCCATGTCTTCCCTTTGACAGAGCGCCTGCGAGAGTTAAAGAAGAAGAGAAACACATTCTTCTGACGAAATGGAAAAGGAGAGGAGACCAGGCAGAGAAAGCGGAACAGGGCAAATGTCAAGTTTACAAGTAGGTGTTGATCAAAGGGGAACCTCGCTGGGCTTAAAGGAGCTATTAGCTGAAGAATGATAATGACTGGTTAATAGTAGTTGTTGACAGATTTCAGAAGCACCCACTTATGCCGTTGCACAAGTTGGACGGGGGGGAGGCAGTGTGGAGATCAAAGAGCAGCAGGTGAGAAGAAGCAGTGAGACGTGTTGGAGACGTTCAGGGGAGAGCGTTTGTCACGTAAACTGACTCGACTACCTGTCGCCCCGAATTTCCTCCACACGCCTCTCGATTGGCTTCCAGCACACTGACTGATTAACACATCCATGTGAAACCGCCTGCAGCTCTACCGATTGGCATCGTCTCCATGGCTACAGGGTAGAGACTCCTGTGTGTACAGTAACAGCCGCTGCTGCCAAGTGGGCAAATGGCTTTGTAACCATAGCAAACTGTTAAGATATGTCTGCGAGTATGATCAAAATAGACTCTTTGTGCCAGCGACACAGACACATGTAGCTTTGGTTTGTTGTCCGTCAACAGGCCGGCGAGTCTCACCTCTTTCACATCCCTCTGCAGTTTCTGGTTGGCCTCCTCCGACCGGGCCAGCTCCCTCCTGGCGGACGTCAGCTGCTCCTCGATCTCGCCAACCTGAGCGAGCACACGTGGGGGTTGTTTGTGTCGGTTAACATCTCGGGCGTGCGATATGTTGTTTATTTTGGCGCAAGCGTAGGAACATAAGAGCGTCTCTGACTAGAGTACCTGTCTGCACATGAGCGCCAGCCTCTCCTTCAGCTGACCCAGCTCTGACCTCTGTCGCTCGATCTCGCCCTCCCTCTGCCTGTCGACGTCGGCGTCGTCCAAGATGGAGGAAGGTCCATTGGGAAGCCGCTGAATGGAAAGAACAGATTTCCTTTAATTCATGGTGCAGCAGTGAGCAGTGTGAACTACTTCTTGTGGGTTACACATCATATGCAGACTCAAAATACATGTTTTTTGGAAGTTAAACCAACATCAACATCATTGTCCTTTTCTCTGTAACGGTAATCATTTCAGGCATTCAGATGTTTAAAATATGGACTGAGGAGTTTCTCAGTGACCAGTCGGTAAAAAAAAACACATTTAAATTTGAAAACACGCTCTTGCTCTGATGGATCACGAGACGGTTCCATTAAAAAGTCATTACAACCCGTAGAAATCCAAGATGGTGCCTAACTTCTCCCTCGCTAACTGACTGGAGTGCTGCTCGATAGGAGCGAGCTGAGTGCTGATGGCTGACAGCCATCTTGCAACAATACTGATCTATGAATCTAGCGGAGACCGTAGCATTAGCTTTTAGCGATCAGTGGCACCTGGTCGTGGAAAGCAGTCTCATCACAATCACATCAGTTTCTGATTGTTTTTTTCTGTCAGTCCGTATTTGTATATATTCATGGCTTCCTCAGGATGACTTGTAATCACTTTGGAGATCGCTTCTCTTTCCACAGAGCTCCATCATCTGGTTAGAAATGTGTCTAGTACTTTGGTTATTGACTCAATACTTGCAAAGTATCTGGTCAACTGTAGTTATAGAAACAAATACCACAAATGACAGCCCCCCCACCCCCTCTGCCCAAAAAAACCCCCTAGCTGGCACAGTTTGCATACTAACACATGGTAAACAATCAGTATGTTGGCAGCCTGCGTTGGCATTAACCTCGAAGCACCTCTGTCTGTGCCACCGCCTCACAGGCCTGCTGGCACGGCTGCAGAGTCTCACTGTACTCTCCCCCCGGCCCAGCGTTTCCCATACACGCTCTGTTTATCGTCACTTTCGCAATTCCCATGCATTTTTCTGCAAAGTGCCACACTCCTTCATCCCCTTTTAGTTATTACAGCATGTTTCTGGCACTGTGCAGCGTGCAGTCTACTGTACTGTCCTCAGCGAGTGAGAGACGGACTGAGAAATGAGAAAAGAAACAAAAATACTCGAGCAAATTTCAGAAAATGTTGGAAAGAGGAATTCCTCGACGGGAGGATTGTGATTTGTCTATGTGAACCCCCCAGCAAGACCATTATGAAGAATCTACACTTCTGGAAATTACCTCTTTGCCGTTGTCCAGTCCCTGCTGCCGTCGCTTGATCTGCTCCCTTAAAGACACGACCTAAAACGACACGGAGGAGGCTCGTCAGGACGGACTCAGCTCCATCTGTGATTCACTGAAACTTTTAATAATACAAAAAAACAAGACTCACCTCTTGAGAGGAGGTCTGCAGCTCTTCCTCCAGTGACGCCACTCGCTCCAGTGCCACCCGTAGCCTCTCCCTCACCTTCTCATCCAGAGCCTTGTGGTGCTCGAACAGGGACTTCAGGGCTTTCAGGACCTCCACCTCGCTGGAGACCCCGGCCGGGGACTGGGCCTGCCTCTTCACCACGGTCATCCTCAGGCTGCGCTCGTGACGGGACACCAGGCACTCCAGATGTTCTAGCAGCAGCTGGAAAACACACGTGTCTCACATGTAATAAAAAACCTCTCTCTCTCTTATCTGTCATAAATGGTCTCAGGTGATAACTGTTTGAGAAACTCATGCCAGGGAAAATCAGAGCAGAGATTTTAATGAGCGAGGACGTAAATACGAGAACATGATGTCGAACAGAACTCAGTATGGACGTGTGAGGGTACTGACTCGCGTGTTGTTCCTCTCCGCCTTCAGCTCGGCTATCTCCTCCTCTCTCTCCAGCAGCTGTTCCCGGCAGAGGTTCAGCTCTTTGGTCAGCACTGCAAATTCCTGCAGGGGTCACAAGAGGGTGCTGTTATTGACTCTGCTGCTGCTGCTGCATGAGGTCATGATCACACACACACACACACACACACACACACACACACACACACACACACACACACACACACGCACTCATCAAACTGCAAGGTTCACCGCAGCATCAAATGTTTTAATAAAGAAGCGCTGTATTTTCCCACTTTCTCTAAACGTGCCCTTTTTGTGCTTCAACCTGATTTGGCGACTTCCTGCATCTCCCAGAATGCAGTTAGGCTCGTTTGACAGGTGGAGGGATTAGCAACGAGCTAGCAGGGGAGTGAAGGTTAACACGTTTTGCGTCCTATGGACGCATTGCATTATAACTATGCAAACATTTCTGTTTTCTTTTAAACAAGAAGCGATGTCACGATCAGTGAAATTCAGAGACGTGGACTCAAGTCGCTGTTCCGATGACTTGCAACTTGACTCGACAGGAAATAAAGGTGTTGCGATTCGACTTGAGTCACGATGACTCAGATCACTTGTCTGTGCTCATTTCATGTTTTCAGTTGTGGTTGTGTTTTTTGATCGAGAAGAAATTAAGAAAGATTTTTAGGTTTCTTGCTGATCATCTTTATTTAACTGAATCTCAATAAGAGGTGAGAAGCAATGGAGTACAAATACTTTACAGACATAGTGAGATGAAACAGCGTAAAAGACGGTTTCGTGTAAGACGGAGACAGACGGAGAGGGAGGCTTGGATGGAGAGGAGAGGTGTGTTAGTGACAAAAGCAGCGACGTGGATGACGTGAGCTTCAGTCAGCTTTGCACAGAAATGGCTGGTAGAAATGACTTTTTACTTTTATACTTTGAGAACATTTCAGAGCCTCATATCTTTGGATAAATTGGTCATTATCATTATTTGACAGGTGCTAATACCTTCATCTTTTCTTTTTATGAAGATCAGATACAGCAGGTAAGACTGAAGTTACTTGGGTTGGGAAAAAGTGACTTGACCTGCCCAAGAAAAAGAATGGCTTGATGGGAGCTGCAGCTCTTTATTGGGAGCCATTTGGCTCGGCTCAGCATACAGACCCAACTCTTTCGGCTCCCAAACGGCTCCTCATTCAAAATTCTGACCTATGATGGGCATGTGTACTCATATATCAATTAAAATAATCAATGTCAATCACATTAAACCTTTAAATGTCCCGAATACCATAAGGCTACATTATGTTTTGCATAAATCCCTTTTAAACATGTAAAAACATAAAACACTGAATGTTTTACTGACACTGAATCATGTTTTGTATGATGACAACCAGCCCAACATAGAGAAGTTTCTCCGTGCCTGGGTCAGACGTTTCTGGAACTTATTTAACAAATATGTTCATCCTGTTATTCTGTCTTGTATTAATTACATTTTTTTTTTCTCCTTTTCTAAAAATGTCTCTCATCCCCCGATCGTTTACTTAAAAGAGCTGGCTCCTTCACGACTGACACATCACTAACTTGGACTGAATGACTTGACTGGTAAAAAAAAAAAAAAGAAAAAAAGAAACTCCACAGTGCCTGGACTGTAAATATCTCAGCATGAGGTTACCTCTTCTAACTGTGGCCAACCGAATAAGAAACCACCGAACATTAAAAAACAAACAGAAAGCCTTTCGGACTGTAACATTTACTGCAGAAACTTTCCATCAGCCCACACAGAGCAATAAAACTACAGTGAACAATCTGAGGAATCTTGATTTCATTAGCGAGCGCAGACAATCGGCCTCACGGAGCCTCGCTGCTTCGGGCGAACGCGCTCAGACGTGCATACGTTTTGGCAGGGAGATGACACGACTCGGTGAAAACCATCCACACAGCACATATGGTGCAATCTTTGCCATATCTACCACAGCGCTCACGGTTAACGACCGCCAGGAGTCCTAAACCGAACCCTCGATATAAAATCTAACAACCAGGTTTATTGCACGTGTCGCACCTGAAATTGGTTTAATTGTAACCACGACTGGGCTGTGCGTTTTGCCCGTCATTAAAACAAATGCCTGGAGGTTAAACAAGCATGGAAGTGACTGGATTGGGGCCAGGGTGCGGTGCAATGTCATCTATTTCCATTTGACAGCGGTCCGATGAATTGTTGTGATTTTGTGCAATTCAACCCAATTATGTATAATGTGAGGTTAGCTACGTGATAGTTATGATTAAAATCTGCTGCCTTTGGTCAAACTGAACGGTATCCATGGCGACAAATTAACAAAGGGGGGGGGGGCGAGTGGCGTTGCCGAGTCACATGGACGGGGCCTGACTTTCGGCTGTGATCATCAGTCTTTGTTTCTGGAAAAAATCACAAAACCCTCCACTGAACAGGAAGTAAAACATCGCCACACCACTATGTACACATACTGTACCACGGCCGCTCGTCCGCGCACTGATTGTCCCTCCCCGGTTTCCACTCCGCTCATGTGTGATGGTGGCGTGACACAGGCGTGACACACGTGTGCGCCGAATCATGTGCGTTTTTAAGAAAAAAAAAAAACGCTTATGCAAACGAGCCATTAAAGGGCACCGATGCGTGCGCGGTGCTGCTGTTATCTTCGCTCTGTGTTAACAGCGATCAGTTTACCCACACGGGCAGCAAATAGGCGCCTTACCTCACACCCTCCTCCAGCCAAAAAAAAAAAAAAATGCATTTAAAGAGTACAGCGTGTACAGCCTATAACAAGGCCTGTGTGCTCGCCGGGGCTGAAATAAGGGGGGGGAGGATGGAGAGAAAGGAGTGAGAGGAAGAGGCTTATTTGAAAAGATGGAAGAGGGAAGGATCGTGGAGGAAATCGCTGTGTACAGATGGCATGTTCTGAGCCCGGAGGATATCATAATTCTCGGATTAATTCATGTAAAAGACGGAGTGAGACGGACCAGACACGTTCTAGACCTCCTTCTCTCTCCGTCTCTCTCGGCCGCCATCATTTCGGTCAGAAAACGTGATGCGCTGGAATTCACCTCTTTGCCACTTTTTGCCCTCTCTTTCCCCCCCATTCATCCGTCTCAGCCTTTCTCCCCCTGTCATGATGCATGACATCTAAAACAGACTGTTGAAGCCACCTTATTAGTATGCAGCAGTATGCAAATGGGCTTGATTTGTTAGTCTATGTGTGTTTCATATCACCAGGTTTTTCCTCTCTCTCTCTCTCTCTCTTTCTCTGTGCCATGCTGTCGCTTTCTCCATCCCTCTCTCCTATTTTTCTCTCTTGGCAACGTCTGCACACACAGACGAACTCGGTGAACTCATCTACAGTAGAACGATTCGCGGCCCTCCATGTGTTCCTCTATCTCCTGCGCGCGTTTTTCCCTGCAGATGTGTGCGCCGTATTGATCTCCTCTCGGTGAGGTAATACGGCCCCTTTTAATGTCCAGTCGCTCTCTGTTAGAATGTGGAGTGCTGCTACATCTGTTATTTGATTTTTTTTTTTTTTTTCAGGCGTAGCAACAGAGAAAAATAGGTACTAGCAATGAGGGGAAGGCGTCATCGCCGCCCGAGGCACCCAGCAGTGACTCCTGCCTGAAAATAGAGACGGAGCCCCTCGTATGTCGCGTGGAATTACAAAATGATTAGCTCTCGCAGCGCTGGGATGCGGGATAATGTAATAATTGGCCTCTGCACCACTGGGGGCGAACGCAACATTTCGCCTTCATCTCCAGGTTTTTTCAGGTAGCACCGGTTTGTGCCGAGCGTGCGTCGCCGTTGAATCTGAATCGCAAGAGCCAAGCGCGCAATCATCCAGACAATGTACGACGATCTTTGAGGGAACCCAGAAGGTCAGTTCACGAACATATTTCTCTAGAAAAATGTGTTTGAACCGGATGGTTGGAACCGGATGGTTTAAAGACATTGTGGGTTTTCCAAGGGTCACATCATAAATAGTCTGTAGCAGGCGATATGAGAGGGGGTGCCATCCCTCCATGCTAGAAACAATAACCAAAATGCATCCCTGTTGTTAGTAGAATGACCACAACAACCGATCTTCCTTGTGAGCAAAATGACCCAAATGCATCCCCCTTATTAACCTTCGTTTATGGCAGAGCTGCTGTACTAGATTGCAGATGATGGCACCAACTGGGCACATTTCGTTGACATTGTTCCAAACTACCATAGCAATTTAAGAAAACAAACCATAATGCATCATCAAGTTAAAGAACATCACTAAAGTCCATTGGTGGTTACTATTTACTCAAAAAACACCCCTGATTTGACTCGTTGTCTTTATAACACAGCCTTATTTGAGCTTCAGGGTGTCACATCTGTAGCGTTATCCAAAGGGTTTCCAAAGACAGAAAGGCTGCTGCTGCTGATGTTTGAAATGTGAGGTGTTCTGTGTTTCTGAACTCTAACACGGCACAATAAAGAGAGTCCAGACTCCTGGAAGTGTCACCTGGACCGTCTATAACCTTAAATTCCTGCTTACAAGTTAACGCATCAATAATTCAGCACTGTGAAAGGAACCACTTTGACTGTCGGTATCGTTGATACAGCGCAGGAGGGCAACATTTACTGATAATACTCGTTTACTTTTGCCGCGGTCAGGATTTCTGCTCGTGACGGAGCATTTCCTACATTTTTAGTCCTGAAGTGAAGAAACATCTGGACCTCCTTATCGGACCTCCAGTAACGACTCACTCGCTAAGCACTTGTGCTGATGTGACCTTTGCCCTCAACAGAAAATATACTATCATATATTTACTTCTGCTGTTCGCTGCCACTAGCCAAGAAGAGTTGCATCTGAAAAATTAGCGTTACAAACCCTGTTACATTTACCAACGATCTCAGATTTCACGCCATCAACGATGCGTCAGATCTTCCCCGCGGTATCGAAAATGTTCTTGATTTAAGTATCGTCACAAGTGTTGTAACACTCAAGATTGATCTTCGGTTTCAAGACTTTTTTTTTTTAAAGTTCTTGTCTCGGTCTCAGACAAAGACGACTCCGGGATTTATTACTTGCACAAAATATCGTTTTGCGTAACGCTGGCGGTAAAACAGAGATATGTAGATGGTTACGTTGATTTCCCACACGTGAAAATCAAGACGTGTCTCACGGTACAGCGCATTTGGTTTGCAGAGTCTACATTTTACTGTAAGTGTTGTTTTGGTCTTGTCCGGGTCTCCAGACTGGTGACAACCCTGCCCACATGTCAGTCGACACTCCTCTGAAGTCTGGATGTGGACCCACAAAACACGAATTCTTTCACAAACTGTTCAAAGCTAACAGCTAACAGCTAACAGCTTTCAACGTGTTCCGATGAAATCCAGTTGTCCACCTGCTCTCCATTACTCACGCTCTGCCCAGCACCGACAGCAACAATGCCACTTTGAGCGCATTTCCGCTTTTTGCAACCGTTTCGTGAGCAGACAATGGAAATACGGGTCCAGATATCCAATATTTGCAGTATAACCAACCCTGATAACGCTTCAGTCGTGCGCATGGTGAAGCTTAGGATGTCCACAGCATCGCGAGGAACAAACACAAACGGGAGAGAATGCCGTAGAGATTGCACCTCTGAATCCTTTCACATACAAACTTGCAGTAAAGAAATTGGCCTCTTTTCAACGCTATCAGCTGATGAGCGAGTCTTCACCTTGGGGGTGAACTGCTCCTTCACTCAACCGGGCAGTGAAAGCTCAAATGTGGGAAGCCTCACACTCAAAAGATGCAATTCCATCAATAATGATGTGATTGAACTTTGATGTTCCTGCAGTCTGACCTTGCCGTGGCAAAACTGAACACAAGGCTTCATTTCACCTGAAGCATAACGGGATGATGAGGATTTTAAACAGTGTCATGTGTGTGATACTGAAACATTTAGACCTGCTCTGATATTAAGATTCTCTCAGGGGTGTCAGCGGCGCTTCCCCTCAAAGGGTCGTACCTGCGGCAGGGCGATGGACAGCTGCCTCTGGAGCGACTCCTTCTCGTGGCCCAGCTCTCGCAGGCGTAGGTGCGCCGTCCCCAGGCTGTCCTGCGTCTCCCTCAGGCTCTCCAGCAGCCTCTCCCTCTCCGTCAGCATGTTCACCATCAGCGACTCCAGGTTGCCTGTGCTGCCCCCCTCGTCACTGCCGCCTCCGCCGCGGGCTTCCCGGCCTCCGTAGCCCCCTACGCCTCCCATCCCTCCTCCCATCCCTCCTCCGCCCCCCGCCGGGGAAGACGAGCCGCCTCCTCCCCCGCCGCGCCCGTCCTCGGAGATGGTTGGCATCACCTCGCACATCATCTTGAGGCCTGGGTGCGAGAGGTGTTATCTGAGAGGACGTCTAGGACACCTGAGAGCAGTGTCTGGTGGACGACTGGCTCGTCATGAAACAGTTACTTCCTCGGGTTTGAGGGGAAGGGGGGGGGGGTTCTGTCCTCTCAAGCTGATTGGGTGAGGCTGGCAGGCACGAAACAAGAGGTGCTGTGGGGTGGGGGGGGGGGGGAATGAGGCAGACAGGGTGGTCGTGTGAGTATGTGAGTGGGGGGAGAGGATGAAAGTGGTCCAGTGGTTGAGATGGGGGTGGGGGGAGAAGAAGAGTGTAGGGTGAGGGTTCGGTGGAGGGGTGGGGGGGTGAGAGGGGGAGAAGTGTGAGGGGTTCGGTGGACGACCTCTAACCCCCGGCCCAGGCTTCACTGGGGTGAGAGACGAACCTGGAGAGAGAAGAAGAAGAAAAAGAAGAAGAGGTGTGTGAGCACATAACGCCTGTGTTTTCCCAGCATCATCACTCATATGATCCATCCTGACACACACACACACACACCTCAGGCGTCTCACCAAACCTCAAAGACAGACTAAGCATTTTTTTTCTATCGCTCCACTGACTGTCATCGCGATACTGAACGTCTGGAGAGTAAATCCAGCCATCGGAGCGCGTCTCGGGCTCTGTGTAGCCGAGCCTCCACGCTCCTGATCGGGAGGATGAATGCGCATGATGCAAGGAAATGAGTCGTGAAGGGGGTTAGCTTCACCTCGGCAGCCAAACACACAACAATCATCATCATCCAAATCAGGCCTGCCAGGTCGAAGAGGAGAAAGATGCGGCGCCGTTTCATACATTCATATGTGGAAGAAGTAGAAGAAGGAGAAGAAGAAGAGGGGAAAAAGGGTGTCATCATGAATTGTAATTACGGGCTGTATCCAGGAGGAAATAGGCTTTTCTTTCTACGGCACCGGAACCCATCTGTCAAAGTGCTCAGTCTGGATCAGGAGGCTTATTATCATCACGGGGAGGGAATGTATCGCTGTCTCCATGAAATAAATGGCCTAAATTGGGGGAAAAGCAGCCTCTTTTTTTCTCCTTCCTCACGTATTTTATCTCGGGCTGTGCAGGATACAGCCTCACACATCATGGTGGGAGGTGCCAATCATCCTGTAAATGATGTAGGCCTAATTAACAGATGAGACTCGGGAGATGTTACGCAATTGTAATATTTCTGTGAGATCATGAACCCGAGTGTCGGGAAAAACGGCGCGCCGCTTTGGCTTTTCATTTTTATTTTTTATATTCCGACTGCAAGGCGTCTATTTCCTATCAACACCACCACCCCTCCTCCTCCCTCCATCCCCTTCCTCCCTCCCCACACCACCCCATAAAAACAGCTGGATGGTCTAACGCACGGCTACATCCGCGCGCCGCGCATGGCCGCGGGTTTTGAGCCGCCAACCGAGCGATCTGTGTGTCTTACCCTCTCCATGAGCGACAGAGAAAGGACAGAGACGCGCATCGTCGGCCGGTTCACTCCATCAGAGCATCTGAGAGTCGGGAGGCTGCAGCTTATCCCCGTTACAGCCCGGTTACCAGCCTGCCCCATCCCCTCCCTCCCTCTGCTGTGGGAGCGACGGCTCGAGCTCAGCCGCTGCGTCAAATTGCCCGCAGGAAGCACGGGCCGCATCCGGGAGGGACTTTCAGAATAAAACGTGCAAGTCCGAAACAGCTGGTCTGGCGAAGAACCCAGAATCAAGATAGTTGAAAATTACCAAATCAACCATTTACAATTATAATAACAATGATAATAATTATGATAATAATAAACTTTGTTTTAGTTTATCCTTACTTTTTCTTTTTGCATACAGAAAAATGAAGTTGGAACACATTAGCATTTATTTTACTTTAGCATTTTAATAGCCCACTTTAAAAAGTAGTTTTATCCATTGAATATTTATCTTAATCTCACAATTATTGCATTCGAATTATTATCAAGTATATACATATGTAAACATATACTAATATACATCATTAAAGGGACAATAAGTAAGAATTTGAGTTGAAAACATTCAAAAGATGATCAGTTTTGATGTCATGGTGTCTTTGTGTTGTGTTGAATGAAGAGATATCTACTGAAGTTTGAATGCTAACCAGCTAGCTCCGGCCGTGGTGGCTGGTCCTCATATATTTCACCTTTAACATCCTAAATGGTAAATTTATAGTTAAATTAATTTTACATATTAATTACTTTGCAGTTAATAAACACTGAAATGCTTTAATAACCCTTTATTAAGCAATGGTAAAGCATGATAAACAGCAGCAATTTTTGCTTAATAAACAAGTTGTGGAGCATTTCAATGTTCTTTAACAGGGAAATAACTATTAACAATTGTTTAACTAACTATAAATGGACCATTTATTAATGATGACTTCAATAAAGTCTTACCCGTGTGACAACTAAACCTAACTATCTAGATAAAATATCTAATGAATATCAGATATATTTATCAGAATTTTTAGATGTGTTCTCATTTTGAGCCTTTATAAAAGCCTCTGTCTGAGTCAGGGCTAGTTTAATTGAATAAAGGAAAAAACATCAGATCTACAGTCTAAAACTATTGAAATATAAGAGGGGACATGGCTGGACTACATGCAACTTCACATATTGAACCTCTCTGTGAGTAGATATAGCTTTGATTTAGAGCCACAATAGTTAAGGAAGTGATTTGCCCGACTAATAAGACCTATATTGACTCCACATTAACATACATGTTTATCTTCTGTATATGTATTTTGTATTTATACAAAAAAATAGTAATAACTGATTAACTGATTCTTTAAATTACCTAAAACATGAAGCTAAAAATTTATTCTGAAGACAGATAAAAGTGCCTCTGTCCCTCTTCCGGATGTTTCCGTGTCACTTGACGACCTCCCATCATTTATCTTCCCTCGTCTCTCCTCCTCGGTGAGATGCTGGGTCTTAAAGAAACAAGCTCTCACCGGCTGTCAGCACACACACACCTGTCACATCCTCACATTCATTTCTAACTGCACTTTGATGCAGTTTTCCACCTTTAAAAACAGAAAAAATGCGAATCATCAGAGCAGATTTACATGAACTCTAATTGCTTAATTTATTCCCGATGTGAGAAAACTTGACAAATTAATTAAACAATTGCGCCCTCTGGTGGTTCAAGCAGGTAACTGCAATGAACTGCTATCACAAGGTTTTAGGCCAAATGTCTTGATTTCAGGCAAACATCGTGGATAGATGTGGTTTTCTGTGAAACTGGAGACTGTGAGGAAGTCACGTTCAACCATTGATGACGTAGAAATTACCATGATTCGGGCTTTTGTTAAGTTTAAATAACTATGGGTAATCTGGTGGATCTCTGAGGTTTATTGTGGAGCTCAATTATTTCATCCAAACATGACAATATAACACATTTCTCCCTCCTGATTAAATGACCCGGTGCTCATGCCGGTAAAAGTTTACTAGTCACCATCACTGGTCATTAAAGGCTTTCGTCTGTCAGCCAATCAGAACTTGGGGGAGGCGGGTCTTAAACCCCGAGGTTGCAGGGGGGGGGGGAGGAGGTGTGCTAGAGGTGACGTAATGTTCCTCCCCACAGAGGCTGATGTGCAGGAGAATGAAAGTGCATCAAAATTAAATCTGTTTATAAAGAAGATCAGGAAGACAGACAGACAGACAGACAGACAGACAGACAGACAGACAGACAGACAGAAAGAAAGAAAGAAAGAAAGAAAGAAAGAAAGAAAGAAAGAAAGAAAGAAAGAAAGAAAGAAAGGAAGGAAGGAAGGAAGACTCATGCTGCTATTCTTGTTATTTCTCTACTTGTGCTCAATTTTCTGTCTTTTTATTTGTCGTGCTATTACATTATAATATTATCTGAATAATTACCGATCAGAACACCCTAAAAATGAGTTAGTAAAATAATATGTTCATATTATTGAATCCTCTGCCAGTTATGTAAATATTAAACATTACCTGCCAGCACCTTACGACAAGGTAACCTCAAATAACAACTTCATCTGTAAACTCTGCTGTCTTCTCTTTAATATGATGAGGTTTCAGGCCTCGGGGCCTCTTTGAGATCAACAAGATCAGGTTGTTGATCTGAAAGAAGGCCTGAGGGCCGAAACGGCATCACAGAGGTTAAGAGCACTTCAGTAAGTTCTATGCGGAGGAAACATTGACTGAATTACGGTGTTTGTGTCACAGTCAGTGCGTGAAGCCAAGCAGCTTTTGTTCTTATGTACTCCATTAAAAGTACAAATCCTGCAAATAGATTCGACTGAAGTTGTGTTGTTGCAGCAGAATCTTAAATATCAAAAAGCAAAGCTACTGTCACAGCAGAATATTTCTTTCACTGTGGCACAAGTTATTGTTTTCATTGTGCAACATATTAGTTTAAAAACTCATGTATATTGTTTAAAACTGGGGCAAAAATACCACTTTAAAAATAAGAATGAAATGAATGTGTTTCTTGCTTTTAATAAGTATAAAGATCTGCCAGTGGAGGGAGTGTGTGTTTAGCACGATGAAAGTCTTTCTGCGAGGTAACTACTGCAACTGCAACTTAAAGTGAAATGTAGGAGAGAAACACTGTCTGACAACAAGGAAGTCACCAAGTAAGAAGTATTTCTAAGTATCCGACTGAGAGTATGACAGCCTTGAGCGGCACTTCATACAGAGTAGATCACACTGCATCACGCCCTCCTGCCATCATGTCTTAACAGACCTGCTGACAGCGTGTTGACAGCCTCAGTGCCACCTCTGGTCACATACAGTTGGAAGATAAAACCAGAGCAGTTGTGGCTGATGGTCTCTGCAGACCAGCAGACGGGACACAACAAGGACCTGTTAAAGTTCCCACAGGGAGAACAACCCTGACTCAAAGTTTTCCAGAAAAATCTCATCTTTATCTGAATCACATCAGATAATAATGGAGGAACTACTGTACTCGTTTCAAAATAAAAGTGCTGTCGTAATCAACACTGACATCGTGATCCAGGCGGCTTCCTCGAGACGTCTTTATTTGGCTGATATGACAGCAAGTGAGTGACAGGAGGCAGCTGCATGGACACCAGGAGAGGAGGGGGAGAGCGGGGTCACGAGGGGTCAGCGGGTTAGAGGAATGCTGATAGGAATGTCCTGAGCGGCGGCCAGGGGGCCATCTCGTCAGCGGCACAACAACAAGGATCAGCGGCTCCCCGGGGAGCCATGACAGTGGACAACAGGCCCCAGAGTCTGCAGAGAGACACACAGTGACCCAGAGGAGGAGGAGGAGGAGGAGGAGGAGGAGGCCACAGGATGATATATACACACACATCCACCCTCCATACTCAGGACAGTCTGCCACTTTGCTCCATATCATGTTAATTCATCTATACTCTCTTCTACTGTCGTACATATGAAATACACAACACTGTAAAAAGTATCCAAATGACTTATGTAAAAAAAAAAAAAAAAAAGTTAATGTTAAAATATGACTTTGGTAAAAGTGAATGGTAATAGATGTACTTAAGTATCAAAAGTGAAACTAAAATTATACATACGTATGTTTACATGTCGGTTCAATATTCACAATTTCTCTCATCAGTGGAATCAGTGTTTGTTTTTTGTAGATTGCTGAGAAAATTAATACATTTGAAATGTGATGCTTTGGCTGTGATGTAGCTTGTAATCTGCAGAGTAACTAGTAACTTAAGTTAGTGAACAAAATGAGCGTGAGGGACAAGTAGAATATCCGCCTCTAAAATGTAATGAAGTGGAAATATGGTAGAAAATGGAAATACTCCAGTATAAGTACCTTATATATTATAATATAATATGAAATAATAACACACTTATTGTTTTTCAATATTTTGACTCTGCAGTCTTTTAATTCTTCTACTATTTAAGAGAAATACACTGAAAGTCTCTGTGCATGACACCCCGAGTGATTTGATTCAAAGAAGTCTGGTTCTGAGGTTTTAAGTTAAAACTTTATTTGATGATGTTGATGATTTGACACTGAAATAAAACCCTGCATTAATAATAAAAACTTCACTGAAACTGAAGATTTCTGAAAATACATTTAGAGCTATCTGCTGTTTTCAGATCTTTAATCTAATGTAGACCACAGAAATGAACACACAGTACAATATGTCATGATTCACAAGCCACGTCTGTCTCGGTTTATACATACAGCTCAGATAGCTGAGTTCGGAGAACCCATCTGGATATGTGTGTCAGTGCAAATCGGAGTGTGTGCGTGATAGTGTGTGTGTGTGTGTGTGCGTTAAGGCTGTCAGAGCGTGCTGCATTAAGTGTGTATAGGCAGATTCTGTGGAGGCTCTGCTGGCAGATTATTCGGAGCTTCGGCTACGTGTTCAGCTGCGACTTTTTCTTCTGTGAGACAGAGAAGAGAAGAGATTCACTCAATAAAAAATGAGGACAGATCCATACACACTCACACACACACACACACACACACACACACACACACACACACACATCACATATATCTCTGAGTGTTTACCTTTCGCTTCTGGTTTTTGTGCTTTTGGTTGGAACTGTAGTTCTCCATTAGGACCCGCAGGAGGCTGCCCGTCCGCTGCCTGCGGTTCCTTCTGTCTCTGGGACATCTCTAATACTGCCTGAATTTGACAAATTGCAATCAAATTTATGATCATGTGCGTGCTATAGTGTTGAAAATGAGTCCTTGAGTTAATATAATACAAGTTTGACCCCTTTATGATTCAACTTGTGTCAGTGAATTCAATGTTTTAGTCCAGTTTCAGATGATACAAACATGGCGGGACAGTTACCTGCTGGTACTCTCTCCTCTGGGCCTCCAGGGCTTTGCCTCTCTCTTTCAGCAGCTCCTGCTCCTGACGCAGATTCTCCGCCTTTCTCTTTAGCTCCTCTTCTTTGTCCCTGAGTTCGGACTCAAACCGCACAAGCTCTTCCTCTGTGTACAGTGGCTTGGTGTCCAGAGTCTGAGGGGACGTGCAGGAGAACGGATGAAATACAGGAAATTCACACTGTTCTTAAAATGTTAGAGGCAGTGTTTGAGATAGAGCTGTCAGGCAACCAATATAGTGTGATATGTTATTTGACAACGTTAGCACGAAGACAGATTTTGCTGAATTGGAAACAGCAAAACCCACTGGTGCACTTAGCCTTGCTGGAAGAAGTAACAAAGCACTTAGTGGGCTTTTCGATTACAGGTTTGATTGGTGTATCTCCCTATCCCTTTCTATTTGAACGGTGTATCTGTTTGTTTCTCCACGTTACAGTAATAAATGTACAAAACATATGTACATAGAATTGTAATTGAGTGGAAGAAAAAAAAAAGGGCTCCTTACCTCCCACTCTCTGGGATTATTGAACTCCCTCTTCTCGGTGGACTTGAGGAACTCCTCAAGGCTGACCAGGCGATCTTTATTTGTATCCACCTTTTAATACGGTGACGAAAAAACAGAGAAAAAGGTTTGACTCTTGGCATATGATGAAACCAAGAGGAGAAAGATAAAAGTCAAGACTCACATTCTTCATGACGTGCTCCCTCATCCTCAGCCTTTCTTCCTCCATCTCCATCATATCATCTTCCTCGTTCTTTGGGTCGTAGACCTTCTCCAGCTGGAGGAGGGAAGTGAACAGATGTTGGGTTATCACAGCTGTCAGGTTTAGAACTTTTACTTTTAAAAAGTCCGCAGCAACTCAAGACAAAACAGCTGTGTTTTCAAATAAATGAGCACCCATTTTTGAAACTTTGTCATGGCATTTCAACAGGGTTTCGTCAGGGTTTTTCACCACCAATACTGATACCTGAACTTGTGTTTCAGTGCATACAAAATACTGATCTGATACCAGTGTGTTAAAAATTCATGTATTTTATAAACATATATACGTAAATATATGTATATTTTGCTTTTCTTACCTCTTTGGTGAAAAGAGCCTCCAACTCCTGCTCATCTAAAACATCATCTTCATTTGTATCTAAACAGAGAAGAAATGGCAACTTTATTTATCAGACTTGTGTGATATTCATAGCACTGGAGTTAAAAGAAGAGGAGTCACTCACCGTGCAGTTTAAAAAATGTTTTAGGGTTAAACTCCTGAGGATCCAGGCCGTCCGTCTCCTCCCAAACTTCCCGTAGCTGAGCAACGCTACCCTGAGAAGTGTGGAGATAAAAGAGGAGAAACATGTAAGAGAACTCGACTTTGCTTCTACTTGTTTCCACCCAAAAAAAAACGTGGGTGCATTTGTGCCCTACCGGAACATTGACTTTGGGGTGCTGGCGGTGTTTGTCCTTAAGCTCCTGCATCCTCTTCTCCTCCCTCTCCCTCTTCTCCTGGTCCAGGCTTTTCAGGTATTCGCGTCTCTCATGCTCCTTCAGCATCTCGTAGCGTTTAAATTCCTCGTGTCGCTCAGCGTCGTAGTTCTCCAGGTCCTTGGTCGCCTAGAAAAGAGTCAGAAAAAGGCTAGCAACTTTAAATTCTTTTCATTCAGAAGTTTGGTCACTTATAATACAAAGCAAAGATTCATGGTGCCTAGAACATTCACTAACAGGTTGTTCTGACCTGTAATTTTAGCACCCATTAGTCTGATCAGTGTGATTATGATTCTTCTGGAATGAGACAGGATTTATTCCTTCCCAACATTCCCTTCAAATCTGAACAGCCACTGAACAGCTGGAATTTTTTTCATTCTCTGCACATAGAAAAAACGCAGTTTTTTATTTAGCGTTGTATGATCTTACCGTCGAGATGAGCAGCTCAAGGTCTTTGGCCTCAAAGGTGTTTTGATTGTGGGGATCCAGATGTTCAAACTGCTTCAGCAGGGAGGCGTGGTCCATCTGCAGGGCTTCAGGGCACATACACAAATTACTGAACACATGCCAGGCGTCTGACACATGTGACTTCCATTATGTTCTGTACGTACTGAACACATCTCTGCCCTTATGGAGGCTACATCCCTTCCTCAATGCTATCTTGACTAATTTGCATCCGTGGGTATATTTTTTAAAGTAGTGGCTAAAGTTCTATAAGTCAGCATTTTGTACAGGTGCTGCCTACCACCTGCTCTGCATGGAAAAATCAGCATCCGCTTCCATGCACATAAACTGATACTGAAAATGTCCCACTGCACACGTGTATGTTTTTAACTTATCGAGGATATTAAGTGGTAACAGTGAATAACTGTTTTGACTGACTTAGACCTATTTTGCACAGCTGCTACCTCAATTGTCATGATATATGATCGCTTCAGCATCAACATCGCAGTGTGAACACAAACATGGCAACAGTTCAAATTGCAGGCTGGGTAAATACAGCAACTTCTGAACTGCTGATACAAAAAGAAAACTTCCATGATGACTAATCTACAAGATCTGGTTTAACTTTCACTAAAATCTAATACAATCTGGTCCACTTACTCTGTATGTTGGTGCTGTCCAGCTTGGCCTTGAGCAGCATCCTGAGGCGAGAAACCTCCTGACGCTTCAGCTCATCCAGACGAGTCCTGACGTGGTGACTGACCAGGTCCAGCTCTTTACTGAGACGACCATTCTGATGGAGAACACGAGACACAACAGGTGAGGAGAACACGTTAAATACAGGATTCTTTTGTTGCCAGTGGAGAGTAAACAAATGAATAAAGAGAGAAACTGATGCTAACCTTGATGTCCTCTGTGTTTGCAGTCTGCAGTTTCTCTCTGAAGTGAGGGTCTGTCTCCAAAACCTCAATCACCTCTCTGAGATACCTGTCGTAGTACAGACCAGTGTCCTGCAAGGGTGGGTTGTAAAGGACCAGTCATTCACAGCAAACTGAGCTAAATGTGATATAAATAAGTCACAACAAACAGTGGACTGACAGCAGTGAGAACATTACCCCGTTCTCCTCTGGCACTTCCTCTTTAACTTCCTGGTTGCCTGCATTGCGATCAATAGGCACTGACCAGACCCCAGCAGAGATGGATAGAAGCAGCAGCCAACCAGGTTTCAAGTTCATCCTCCTTAAAAGAAAATAACAATGAAAATATTGCCATCATATGATATGTAAAACTTTGACTGAAAAGCTACAATCGTAGCACAGAATAGAATAAGCGGCACACGATTGGGAGAAATAAAAACTAGAGTGTCATTTCTCCTATATACAATATTCCTATCTGGTGCCACGTGTTGTGTGACAAACTTTATTAAAAAATAACACACATTAAGATTGTATTTGCCATAGTCATGGATAAAACGTTGAGAACAATAACTGAGCTGCCAGTCAATAATATTTGGATTTTAGTACAAATGGTTGCTGTCTGGTGTGTATAATGTATGCCGAATTTACCAGGATACTTAAGATATTTGTTAAAGGTCAAAAGTTTCTACTTCTAACACAGGTGTGTCCTCGCCGAGATGAGTCATTAGGATTATCAGGTTCCGCAAGTGGGGTTTGGCGTGGCAGTCACTTTCAGAGCAAGAAAACCTCTTTTTACAGCTGAATTAACAGGATACATTACGTTGCAGACGACAAAGGTGTTGCTAAATGGCATACATAACACGATTTAAACAAAAAAAGATCTAGTAATTTATTGTCTTGCTCATGCTGTAGCTTGTTAGCTAACTAGCTTAACGTAAACAAGAATAAAACGGATGTGGATATTCAGGGCTCAGCAAAAACCTGACCGCTCTGTAGTTGTTTTTACCTGTGACGTTAAACCTACGACATACGCGAATTAAGGTTTGGTTTAGCATTTTAAAACGCTGTTCATTCTTTATAGGTAATTTTACAGGTGATTGAACATGGTGTGGTTGTCCATTACCGTAGGCTATGGAAACGTCTAGCACAGCTCTTCCTGCGTTGTTCCTCTTTACGACGTATCACAAGATTTTCTTTGAATTCTTCTGTTAAACTCCTCCGATATTTACAAAAAAGAGTAAAATAAAATTAGCCCGAACACAGAATATCTTTAAAATAGCCCCCCTCTTACCGCAACTGGCTGTTTAATATCTGATCCAATGCTCGAAGCACGATCTGTATTTTGAGTCGGATAATATTGACGTCATGAGAATGCAGCGGTGTTCCAACATGCTGCCTTCAGGTACTGTCGGAAATAATTTCAGTGCTCTTTCTATATCACAGTAAGCGGTGGGGTTATCAAAGAATCGTTGGTTCGCGATAGTCAGAGGGACAGCGGCTCGTGTTGCTAATTTAGGCTCATTGTTAATAACGTAAAATCAGCCACCAACACCTTTTCTCTTCCCCAACACAAGCTTGGAGGTGTAAAGTACCAGCCTGTGAATAGTAAGTGAAGGTGGCATTGCCTCAATGGCAAATAATGGATGGACACAAAAGTATGTACACACGTTTAAAACGTTTAATTGCTTTGAAAAATAGATTTGTTGTATATTTAATTCAGTACAAAAACACAAACTCAAGTAAATTGAAATAAATTAACATCAAAAGAGCCAACAATTGCACGCAATAATAAATTAAAGGTATAAATATGCAATCAAAATCACATCTAAGCCTACAATAAAATTAATAGAATATGGCACATGGAAAACACATGGCAAAATAGTTCACAAATAAATAAAGTCAAAAATAAATTAACAGTCACTCAATAAAATAATTTCAAAAAATACAAAAACATGTCAGAGCATTTTGAGGTCACAATCAATTTATATCAGTTTGACTGATGTACTTGAGATGTTTTGATTGATTCACACGTTCAACGCAACAGTGGATTCCGTGTTTAGAAATCAATCTCTCTCATGTCAGTGGGTGTGCCGGGTCTTTCGTTCTCCACCTCCTCGTCCTTCTCCATGGGGCCCTGCTGGAGCCCACTCCTCAGCCGCTGTCGGAGGCCATATTCGATCATCTCACTGTAGCACTGCAGCACTGCCTGGGATGCAAGAAAAAAAGAAAATCAATGAGTTTTGTAATAGATGCTAGACTCCTCCTGTGTTTGGTGTGCAGATAAAATCAGCAGGTCCCTCAAAGTACTCTGAGTCTAGTTGCTTTAAACAGCTTTGTCGTGCATATTTCATCTACTGCAAAGAACAAAAACCCTAAACTTGATCAAATCTGCAGCTTCAGACTCAGAGTTTACTCACCAGGTCTGTCTGGCAGAGCTCCGCCAGTGCTTCACCCATGACAGCCAGCTGTGTCGAGCTCTTGCTGCCCAGACCTCGAAGGGCACAGTTCAGTGATGCTGCGGCAACAAGTGATGGTGGTGCTCCCAGGAAGCGGGAGTCGCAGGCACACATGGCAGCCAGTGTGTCGCTGTGCCGCCGCAGGGTGGAGAGCGGCTCCCTCTCGGAGTCACTTCTGTCTCCATCTCCTCTCTCCTCCACACAGGCAAGGAAATGTGGGAGGAAGTCCTGCGGAGTCACTGCTGCTGTGTCCCACCGGAGGGTGGCGAGGATGACACGCTCCATTTCCTGATGGAGGCAAGAAAGATGCATTTAGGAGACAGACAGGATAACAGTGTTATAATGATGGAATGGATAAACAGATTTGAACTTATTTGAAATGAAATAAGTAACTTTCTTAAGTGTATTTAGATTACTTTCATGCCTAACTGTTTCATTAGAGTCATCTCTGTCTGTGCATCATTTTGGGATCCAACCTGTGAGGCGACTGTCCTCATTATCGTCCAATTGACAGTATAAAATCTTTGGCTGATTATCAAAACACCCGTGCTAAAAAAGTTAGTTGGAGCCCTTTAGATTAAAGTTCTAAGTGCGCTGACTGACACGCTAAGGCATCAAAATTCTCAATAAAGAGATTATATTGGCTGCTGCTACATCTCTTTAGAGTGGCTATTAAAAGGGTGTAAAACTATATATTCTATACAAGAAAATGGAGGTTTAACCAAGTTTTTGGGCTGACATCTAATGCCCCTGCAAGATTGTGATGATACGAGGGACCGACAGCCTGAAAAGGTCCCCAGAAAACTAGCAGGAGGGGGTGAGGAACAAAATCCTTGCTGTGCGACCGACTCACCCGCAGGTTGGAGGGATGAAAGCTGTATTCAGCTGCTGCACAGAGAGTATCAGCGGTTACGTTGTCACACTCTGTGAGTTTGGAGGCGATGAGGATGCAGCCAGCGGCTAGACAGTAGGGCGAGACGGGTATGGACAGAGAGGCAGACAGGAACCTGTCCAACAGGGAGACAGACAGGGGGAACACCGTCTCATCGCAGCCGCAATCACAGCACACCTGGAGAGAGAAAAGATGTGAGACGTCAGCATCACAGCTGCCATGATGACATAACTCATCCAGCACTGTTGGGGTGGGACGGAGAAACTGGAGCATGAGAGAGTGTCATACCTCCAGGGCCCATTTGGCGAGCTCCTCCCTGCGCTCTGGGTCCCGCTGGATGAGAGTGATGTAGAGCATGGAGGGCATGTACCTCTCCTCCACGTGGAGCAGCCTCTGGATCACACGGTGCCCGGACACCGTGGGGTCCCAGGCGGCTCGCAGCTGGGACGAGGCTGTGACCTGACTCTGGGCCCGTGGCTCTGTCTGGCTCTGGTTCTGACTCTGCTCGTCCTCCGCTTCCTCACACCAGAGAGACACTGACATATCCATCTGCACAGGCTGCTGGGTCAAAAATGAATCACTTTTTTTTTTTACGTCCAATTTGGAAAGAAGCGCGGCAGCTTAGCGTCCCCCTGTCACGTGAGGAAGCTGGAACCCCTGCAGATCCTCCTTGTTGGAACAGTTTTGACCTCCTGTGGTGCTCTGCTGAATATCACCTCTCAACCCTTGTCTCTGAGTTTTATACCCAGCAGGGGAGAGGGAAAGAGGGGAGTGGCACACGCAGGGGGAAGGAAAAAGACTGTAGAAAAAGGGGGCGTGGGCCCTCGTGACTGACATAAAATAATCAGATGACAACAATATGGTCCGTGCAACAATTGCTCCAACAGGTGGGGAGAGAGGGGGGAAAGACAGAGAGCAGGGGAGAGAGGGAGGCAGGGGAGGAGGAAAGAGGAGCAGACAAGTGAGGGAGTGGCCCGCAGGGACCGAGCAACAGCTTGTCTTCGGCAGTGAAAGAGAGAAGGGAGGAAAAGAAAAGGCTGCGAAGGGCGAGAGGCAGGGAGAGGACAGAAAAGGTCACATCCACACTCTGACAATGGGAATGGAAGACAAAAGGATGATGGTGTTTGTTTACAGCGTGAGCACGAGAGCAGAGATGTCAGAGTCTGAGTGGATGTTAAATCCTGCTGCTGCTGAGTAAATATCGTTGGGCACCTATATTTAATAAGTTGACTTAGTTACATTTAATATTGAGATAATCAGATACTTTTTTTTGAACCTATTATTACTTATGTACTTAACTCTTTAATATACATAACTACAATAGGCCGAATAATGTGATTGTAATGATTTCAGTAGGGATTTTTAGTGTCATTAGCATATTTCTGCACATTTTTTTTTCTTTTAGACATTTACTCAATCTTTACTCGCCTCTTGAGAAACATTGGACAGTTTAACCTCTTTGGGCCAAACTATTCAAATTAAACAATCTGTTAAAGAAAATAGACCTGAAGCAATTAGTAATGGAATCAATTAATTAAGTTAAATCAAGGATTTATAGTTTATATATTGCCCAAAAGTTGCTGGTTCCAGCTTTTTTGTTTTAAATGATAATACACTGACAATCCTTTTTTGTAATTTCTCAGAGAACAGCCTTCACCCTCGCCAAAGGGCTGGGCAAGGTTTCCAAACTATTTGGAAACATCACCCTGTTCTCTGAGAAATTATGTTGGGTGTTTATCTTTAATTCTTTTCTGACTTTTCAGAAACTAAAAGAGAACGAAAAAATGTTCTAATCTTCCAAACATTTCTTCAAACACGAAGGTGCTGGATGCAAAAACCTATGAATATAGATATCAAGAAATCAATTGGCGGGTTAATCCATAATGAAAATGATGTTATTGTAGCGCTTCTCTGTATTTTAACAACCACTAATTCATGATGCAGGGAGGGATGCAAACAGATTTTGTTTGGGAACCAGGAGTTTAAATATTTGAAATGTTTTTCACATCCTCGCAAGTTAAAAATGTAGGTAGAAACATCCTCTGATGTCCTCTGATAGTGTATTTATCTTATATTTCTCATCATAGGGTTAGGATAGGAAAGTAATAACCGCAACAATTAAAAATAAACTTTATCTATTCAGCACTTTCAGGTATTTCAGGGCATACAATTCTGAAAATACCGATTGTAAAAACACATAAAAACAACAATAATCATTCAAATAAAGCTTTTTTAAAGAGGATGCGTTTTTTTTTAAGTGATTCAACAGTTGTCGCTCGTTCCGCATCCTCACATCCTGCTGAAATTAAGGTTTTCTAGATGACTCGTCTCTGTAAATGTGTTCATCAAAGTTTTGTCTCTCTCCCTCTCTCCTCCGAGGCTTCTCATTGTCAAAGCAACCTGTGTCCCGTCGGCCTCCCCTCCCTGCGCCTGTGGCAATCTGCTGCTCGTGTTTAAAGAGCAGCGAAGCCACCGGGGAGGGCTGGGCGAGGTATGTGCAACAGACAGTGGAGCCGGGCAGGTCAATGAGCCGTATTGTCTCCCTTTACAAATCAGTGTCAGACAACAGCCCCTGGCCTTCTGCCTGCTGCTGGCTCCTCACACACACACACACACACACACACACACACACACACACACACACACACACACACACACACACACACACTTCACACATTCATGCGGCAGACACACTTTTCACACACTCCCCGGGGACTCCTCCGATGGTCACAAAGGGGTCGCACTCACCAGTGGAGGATACAGATTGTATTTGACAGTCATTACAGGTGGCTCTTCACACATTAGGACTTCAATGGCAGCTCACGTTTCAAATGGGAGTTAAATGGACGGCATGACTTGATTTCAGCCCAGCATCAATAATTCATTCCCTGTTCAGCACAGAGCTGAGGGGCTGATTCAGGTTCATGTAGTAAAAAGGTATTAAAACTTTTACCTGACACAAATAATTGCATGATTCTATAAAGTCTGTTTTTCAGGATAAGAGATTTGAGCAGAAAATGGTTGTAATGCTAGAATAGTGGGGAGATATTAACAAAAATATAATTAAGTTACCTCGCTTTAAACGTGAATGAACCTAGTTTAATAAGAATTACATTTTGTACTCAATGTACGTATTATTTGATGTACTTCAAAAGTAAAAAGTAAACATAGGCATAAAAAATAAATAACTTAAAAAAAATAAAATAAAAAATGCCTCTTTGAGTGTAAAGACTGTAAATAGCTGCAACAAATGTTGTGCATCAAAAAGTACAAATGTTCTCTTTAAATGATAATTCAGTAGAGGTATAGAGTCTCAGAAAGTGGAAATGCAGAATAAGTACAGTAAAAGTACCCACAACTTACTTGGTAACATTCCACCACTTCAGATATTAACGTTTCAGACAACAACATTAAAACACAAACTCAGTATTTGAATTCATGTCTTCGTGCTCTGGTGTGATATTCATATGTGCAGATGTTGATTTTACTGTCCAAAATAACTGGAATACTTCAGGTTAGTTCACTTTAGTTCAGTCTGTTCTTGCTTGCAGCTGAACAAAAACTCCCTCATCCATCAGTCAAACAGTTAAATAAAAAAATAAATATCACAGATTACTAAATTAAATATGAACTCTTTATCTAAGTGGTGTCAGATAGAAGTGGTAATACTGTTCGCCCTCTGACAGCGATGATCCTGCTCCAGCAACACAGCAACACAATGATTCTTCTTTATATTACTCTTGTGAGTCAGTCTGAAAAGGTGGCTGAACTCTCTTTGATAGATGTCAGTCTGAATGATAATGAAACTGGTAAAATCACCAAACACCACAAGACATGTAAAGTGCTGTACAGTGGTGGAATTTTCACAGTGGTGTGCGTTCACTTAACTACTGCTAAATTTCAAGTACTTATAATTTACTTATTTTACTCAGTTATACCTGCTCTCCACTTTAGCTTTATTTACGTACTTCTTAGATTACAAATTTCTCTTTTTCAAATACTCTTTCTGTCCAATGAAAACCACTTATCTCGCAAATGTGAGATCACGATTTTGAATGTTTGCGATAAATTGAAGGATGAACTTTTCCTTTATACGCTGAGAAAATGATCCTACATCTTAAACAAATAAACATTTTAATACCCTCTTGGATTATCTGGAAAGCTAAATCGTCGGGAAGCTGGAAACAGGCTGATTTTCCTGATGATGTCATGGAACATGATGCATGCCTGTAGATTAAATGAGCTCAACCTTACAGCAGAAAAATACAACATACACATAAATTATAATCCAAAAACATCAGATATTACATCAAAACGCTGACACAGACCATTTTTGTACAGAATAAGTACTTAAAAACATTTTGAATTTTGAATCACTTGAATTGGGATGTTTAACCAGTGTGCTATTAATACTTTTACTTAAGTGAAGGATCTGAATACTGCTTTTTAAAATCAAACACTAGGCTCAAATCTCAGGCAGCATCAGGCACATCATCTACTGCTGATAACAACTTCTCTGAGTCACTCAGCATAATGACAACATGAAGAGAGCGTAATCCTCCGACACTTGGTCGATTGTAGCATTAGTGAGAGAATATGGGTTTTAAAGCTGTCGACAAGGCCTTCGCCTATAAAACGGGCTTTGAGAGGGGCTGAAAGCAGATTGAGTTTGAATGAAGGACTGAGTGAGTTTGGCTCTGGTTAAGGGGAGTGAGGTCAGGTTAAGGGGAGGCGGTGGTGGGAGGGGGACAGAGTGACAGATCGTCGGCCTGTTTAAGCACCCTGCTAAATTCATACGTCGCAGCTGTATTCAAACAACATGGATCGAAGGGAGAGGAGACAGCGACCAGCCAAAGGAGGAGTGCAGCGGGTCCTGAGAAGGGGGTGTGGTTCCCCGCCCCTCATTTTCCAGCTCATTTGCCGGGACAGTGGAGAACAGAGGTCCTATTTTCCTCCCTGCCATTCACCTCACACAGACACCTGCTGGCCAGAGGAGGGAGGGGGGAGAGGGGAGAGGCCAAAGTTTAACCAGTTCACAAGTTAAGACACGACATTAACAATTACTGGTTACTGTTACGCTGGAGTCATTACTGTTCCTCAGAGTTTGATATCTGTTTTGTTTTTAATGATGCAAAAACCGCATGTGAATGAGACATTTGCTTCTCATCATATCTAACTGGGTAAATGTATTCTTAAAGACCCACTTTTATCATCTATAAGTAGTCTGGTAATGATAACAAAATGTTTAAGGAACATTGTAATGTAGTCATGAGCAGATGTAGGGGTAACATTTTATGATAACCATCATTAATAAAAAAAAATGCTAAATCTATCATTTATTAATTAATAGTTGATCATTATTTCACTTTTAACAAACAATACCATTTATTATGCAATTGTAAAGGTTTATAAACATTAGTTACAACTATTATAGATAAACTACACGGTATTTATAAACTGTTTTTTAAATATCAGTTAGAACTTTACAATTTAGAATTGACAAATTCCTGAAAATCCTCAAACATTTTAAAATCCTAAAAAAGGCCTATCTCCGTCCAGCCCAAAGTAAATCCAAAGCTGCTGTTGAAGCTCTCTAAGTTCATCTGTCATTGATCTATAGGACTTTGAACACACTGAATTATTTATTATTTTTCTTGCCTGAATCTTTTTCATGCGAAAATGGGCCTGTGGACGACCTGTTGCTGCCTTTATTAGCTGGAAAACGCAATGGGTCCACATCATATAGTCTTACATGGTCCAATTTAATAAGAATATCACTGAAAATGGACACTTAACATTTGCTCTTCTGAAGAAATATTCAGGTGCTTGGCAAAAAAACCAAAACGTTTTGTGACCTGAGAGTAACAGGAGCACCAAACTCACAGGTCTTCATTTACTTATTTATATGTGACTGTGTGGATAAAGTAAAAAACAAGTGCTTTGGTGAAAAAACAGCCGGTGGAAAGAGCGAATTGCATAAAATGTGATGAACTTGCATAATTCCCAAAGAGGTGATGATTCAATTGTATTGTAATTTTGGAGACTGTACATGTGCTGTACAGAGACGTATTTCTAATATTGTGTGTAAATGCTCCGTTAAGTATCTGTGGTTTAATCCATGTACTCTTAAAGGAATAAATCAGATGCTGCCTGTGAGTAGACCTGTCGAAAGAGTCAGTCTGGTATCTGCTTCATTAAGATTCAGCCTTTTATTTGATAATAATCAGCGGATGAAAACGTTATGACATAATACAGATAATTACAAGGCTTAACATAATACCACGCCACTAATGAAAACTATAAGGCATGCAACAAGTTTGCATAGGGCTGGAATGGCATCGTACAGTACTAACAAGTTGCTGCCAGTGAGCTTATCCTTCACCATTTTCCCTTTTCGCGATCAGCAGCCGAGGGGGGCACACAGAAATCTAAACCGAACTCAACAAAACTCGCTGAAAGAACACAGCGAGCGACAAGCACAGATGAGTACAATTATTAAATAATTTGTGAAAAAGGTAGAACAGCAGCATCAAAAAGGAGGGGGGAGAGGAGAAAAAGATGGCAGTGCTCTTCTGCAGAGACGTGTAAACAAGCGACAAGCTGAGACAACACACAGAAAGACAAAAGAGCACGGAGAGTACGACAAGTGTTTTCACTTCTTGAATGGTAACATTCAGGGGTACATTTAAAGAAAAAGCTTCAATGGCGCCCCCTGCCTCTGACAAAGAGCAACAACTTTCTTCACCAAATTGTCTTCATTCCTTCTCATTGGATCCTTT
Source organism: Diplodus puntazzo (assembly GCA_963678695.2). Lineage (NCBI taxonomy): Eukaryota > Metazoa > Chordata > Actinopteri > Spariformes > Sparidae > Diplodus > Diplodus puntazzo. The sequence goes on along the minus strand of OZ023174.1, from coordinate 11,339,068 downwards.
ACAGTACATGTATTTTTTTCATTTATACACATCTTCCATTCAATTGTTGGTTAACTGTCAGTCCAGTCAGATTCAGGGATACGTGGGACCGGATGCTGAACTACATGAAGCAGCCTCCGCCTGCGATTGGACGAGGAGGCGCTGTGTCTCGCTGGTCTGGGAGTCTGGGCTGTCCTCCTCAGAGCTGGACGGGATGTAGAGACCCAGGACCTGCTGCACCTTGAGGGGAAGCTCCTGGAAGGGGAGGAGGAGGTGTCAAATTCAAGCGGGATGACAGATATCAGAAATTAAAATTATTGGAGTCTAAGGAGGATTTTTAAATGGCAAAAAGCTGGAATCAACCATTTCAATCGCTTCCATCAAAAATTGATGAATTGAGTGAATTAGGACACACTAATGAATATCTAATGAAATAGACATGTTGATTGACTGTCATTACAAATAAGTATAAGTAAAAGAACATAAAAAGAAATGTCTGTCTTTCTTCACCTTGCACTGAATGAGCTGTTGGTAGATGGCCTCTGCTCCCCGCAGAACACTCTGCAGGTCCAACTTCATCGTCAGCTCATTGATGTGCTGAATAGAATTCACAGAAGAGGTTAACAGATGAAAATGTACAGATCTATATACACATACATATATATTTATATGTAGTGCACACCTTCAGAATAGTGTTAAAGTCGTGGTCGGAGCCAATCAGCTCTCCTCTCTGGGACTGAAGGATGGAACAGGCGATCAGCAGGTGGAAGTTGTCACATGGAAGACGAGTCCAGAGGACCTGAGGAAGAGAAAAGGATGTTACAAATAAAGACTTGTTGTAAACTCGGTCTTGCTAAATCAGACACACTATACACTATATTGCAGTGAAGCTTCAATGTCATCAAACAAGTCAATAATCGTCAGACCCTAACATGAAGTTTAACACCTTCGAAACTTAAAGGTGTGAAGTGAGCCTTATCTCATTCACTGCATTTCAGCTCTTTTAGCTTTATAAAAACATCAGTTTCAATATACAAACCCAGCAGCTGTTGCGCACTCACCTCCCACAAGATGAGGATGTCCTCGAAGGAAAACTCTCTCTTGAACCAGATGAGCAGCCAGCGGAAACAGAAGCAAAGAGAGCCGCTGTCCTGAGAGTCTGACGGACCAAAAAAAAAAAAAAGAAAGAAGAAGGATGAGCTCCTTTCTAATATCCAAAGTTTTGTCTCAAGTTTTTGAAGACGGAACTTGCGAAATTAAACACAGCTTATTCTTCTTTTTTTACACCGGAAATTCATGAATTTCAGTGAATCACTTCCTTTTCACGCCTTCATGCGTTACATACAACATGGTGTTGATAGATTTTCGTTCCTCTATCCTTAAAGCCTCAGCTACCAGCTTCACCTAAGGTTTAATTTTATTCTAATCCAGTCACACTAGACGAGTATTAGCTGACTAACCAAAGAAGTCACACAGTTCGGGGTCCAGAGCCTTCAGCAGGATACTGAGCTGAATGAGCTGATGCTTCATGGCCTCCTGAGACTCCTCAAAATTCTGGTGCTGCGGAGGAAGAAAGTAAAGATTTATTAAGTCACTCGGTAACGTCAAGTTCACGTCTTTTTTTTCGTGAACTCATTTTTGAACACATTACATATATTCACTGTTGTTTACATACATAATATAACATCCAAACTTCTGCAGATTTAATAGTATTTGCTGTCTGCTTTCATTCAAATCAAAACTGCTGATGAAGCGCAAGGTCACTACTCGGGGAGTTTGAACCGACCGCACTAAACAGGAACAATAGAGTCAAACTTTCTGTTTTGTCTGTGTCGCTGCTGACCAGTTGATCGTGTCCACAGTGACACAGCTGAAAATGCCACTGATGAGACCAGACAAAACTAAATTTGTTTATGACTGATAACCGATAGAGAGATATTTCTACTAACCAGCAGCTCCATGAAGCCTGTCAGACACCAGAAGGATTCCACCTCGTTCTGAGTGACGAACAGGAGAGGGGAGAGGAGATCACTCATCCCCTGGACGTAACCTGGATGGACGGAGACAGTGTCAGGGTGACATGGATATATCTGCAAACTCAGATCCCCTGAAAACCTCTTCATGATCTAAAAGTAACTTGTAATCCACAGAAAATCTTTATCTTGACATTTTCAGTGTGGGGGGGTGGGGGTTATTAATATTATCAAGCACTCAATAAACCTCTGTTTACCAACAATTCAGAAATCCTCACCAAGATCAAAGTTGTACATGCAGTATGTCATCAGCACATCATGAAGCAGAGTCAGGCCCGGATTGTCGTTCCCAGAGAAGAACGTATTGTGCCTGTCCGTCCTGCTGACATCTCTCTCTGTCACAACACAACAAACGCAGTTCAGCTTCAACATCTACGGCGGCTCGCACAGACAATTCAGTGAAAGGATGAAAGGTTCTTCTGTTCTTTTTTTGGACAGATTTCAGTGCTGACCTATCAAGCTTCTGTATCCTCTGAGGAGGGAGTTCCTCATCTCCTGCTCTTCACTGACCGACTTCCACTGCACCTTCATCCTGAAGTACTCGTCCCTGCAGACAGAGAGAAGCTTTAAAGGGGCTGAATCCCTCGAAAGAAAGGACATTTTGGGATATTTGCTTATTTGCTTTCTTGCCGAGAGTTAGATGAGAGGCTAAGCACCACTCTCATGTCCGTGATGTAATTATAAATCAGCCTGGAGCTGGTTTTCTCAGACAGGCTGCAAACGGGGCCTGGCTCTGTGGAAAAGCAAAAGCCAGTGCAAAAACCAGTTGTGGTGACAAGACCAATGGAAGCCAAGCTAACTAGCTGATGGTGGTAGCTTCATTTTAACCACACAGAGCGACAGCAAACTTTAAGCAAGAAAACAAATAAACATATTCCCAAAAATGTCCAAATATTTCTTTAACCATCCAGGAGAGTTAGAAGGGGATGCTGGGTTATAGAAACACTAACGTTTTGACCCGCAGGATGTCCTCTCTTTCCTTGGTAGTGCTGTTCCATGGATAAAAGCCCAGCAAGAACTTCCATACCTCCTTTCTGAGGGGTGGTATGACACCCTGTAATGGACAAGAAGGGTATGAAAACACGCACATATAGTTGATTGAAGGTTAAACAACTGAACATCTGGACATTCTGTCACTGTATCTACTTTCTTACCCCTTTGAACACCAGCTCTTTGACATTCTCTGGGTTCTTCACTCGCCCCTCTGGGTCCAGAAACTCCTCCCATTTGTCCAGAGGTTGTCCCCTGGTTACGTCTGGTCTGGGACCGAGCTCCACCCCCTTAATGGAGAGACAGACACAAACATTAACAACTGATTCTCCTAACATTGTATTAGACACGACTGTTTGCTTTGAATTGTTTTTCTTCTCTTACACAGGTGATGAGTTCAAAGCCGGGCTCTTCATCCGACTGGGGCGGCAAACTAGGATCCTGAGCCGTACGCGAGTAGACTTGGGAATCTGGAGGTCGAAGTGCCGCCCTGAAGAAATTGGTGACTTTGGAGAATCCGCCAAATGTGGTGGCATATGGGTCATGGATAAATCTCTGTTCAGGCAAAAAGAAAACCCAACAATAAAGATGTTTTCTACTTCAAGGAAGAGCTGCAACATCGATAGAGTTTCAGTCATGTATCTGCTTCATTATTGAGCGACTGGAGTGTGACTTTGATCAGTGAGTCAATGGTATTGAGCAACAAGCTGATAATAAAGATTTCCTGATCAATATGAGCTCTAATGGACCGTCACATGATGAAGTGAAACTCTGTCTCAGTTACAAAAAAACATTTAAAAAAATCAAAACAAATTACCATAACTAGATCTGAGCCTCCGTCATCAAGGAGCTGCAGCTTATCGAAGGACTGAGAGAGAGCCCCTGAGTCGCAAGGGTAGGCGAGAAAGAGCCGCCCATCAACCGGTGACCTGACAATAAACAACAGAGAACATGTGTTGTTTTCCTCAACCCTTGTGACAAACATGCTCTGCCTGAAACTCTCTCTTCTTACAGAAACAACAAGACAGAAACTGCAGCAAGAGTTAGGATGGTGATGCTTACTGGTCCAGGATGATGTAACGCTGCAGGGCTCTGAACAGCTCCCTGGTCCCTCCTCTGTGGAAGTGCAGAGGAGGCAGCGGGTGGCCTCCTCTACTCGTCAGCACCAGGAAGTTTCGGCCCAAGGAGAAGCGAGCCCTCCGGAGAGAGTAGAGCTCTGAGAGAGGCAGAGAGAATGACCACTGACCTGCAGGAGACACAGACGACACTTAGCTTCATATTTTCTTGATGTGACCATTTACTCAAAGTGACAGAAGTGCAAACTGCACCTGAATCTCTGACTGGAACATGTTCTCGATCTTTCTTCACTGTGCTGATAACTGCCCAGTCTGGCTCATAACCAGGGTCGAAGTGGGTGTCCTCCTCCCCTCCTTCTCCATCCTAATTAGTAAGAATTGGGTTGAATTATATTTCAGAAATATTCAAATTGTTTTCCTTTTCATGAGTAGCAAACAGATGATTACTGACCTTTTTGGTGTAGAGCACAGCAGGGGCACTGCGACCCGCATCTTCAAGTGGGCTCCACTCTAAAGCCGGCACCCCAGCCTAAAACAGAAATGTGGTTAATAATATCATCAAAAACATGTTTTAAAAAACTGCTTCGACTCACACAGACTCACTTACCCGCTCTACAACCCGGATGAACCCCGGGATGGTTGTGTCCTGGTTACTCCTCTTGGCATTTGTGTGGAGGTACACCCCCTCCTTCTCAAATATCAGCTGTGTAGAAAGAAACCCAATGCAAATTTAAATGTGAGGTGAAACAAAGAGATGGTTCAATTCAGGTTGAGCCTAGATTCCATTCTTGGGAACATGCTTTGATACATGTATGGTAATTTATAGGACAGAAACCGTGGTTATTTTCATCTGACAATCGATAAATCAGTTGTTTGACTGAATCTATCCTTTATTACTTTATTTATTTACTCAGTACCATTTTACTCCTTTTAATCTTTTTATTTGTTTCCTAATTCCTCAGATGTCACATTGTCTCCTTGTCATCATATATTGATTGTAAGTCTTTTTTGTGTTTCTACTTTTTCTGTTCTGCCATCGTTTTACTCACCAGACGAAGCTTCCCTATGTTTGGCTTGGCTGTCGGGTGTTTATTCTGTTCTATTGTCTTTCTAAGTTTCCTGCTTTTGCTTATTTGTCAAAGCACTTTGTAAACTCTGTTTTTAAAAGGTGCTGCTATATTAATAAGTATATTATTACATATCACAAATAAAAGTGACAAATGCTCACATCACATATCAATCTGGAACCAGGGAATGTTCTGCTTAGTAGATATGTATATGATTGATCCACAATCAGAACTTCATTTTATTGGATTGACCAGATTGATTCTAGCTTGTGTTATAATGCTGGTAACTATCTATGGTACTAAATCAGGCCACGTAAACATCATTTGACTGTAACATAACTGATGACAAACTATTGCCATCATGTCTAAAGTGTCACACCAGGCAGCTGACCTCCAGTGTTGGCAGGTAATCACATAACAATGAGCTGACTAACGATGTCACATGATTACAGTGAGGCTCGGTCAGGTCAGTGGGTGAAAGCGAGACAGCCACAGAGGAAAACTTGGGGAGACTTTTTCCTCTCGCTAAGACTAAAGCCATTCAAATCTTAATATCTGTTCTGTTATAGACACATGTATCGACTAGCTACACAACTGAGTCCGACATCTTACATCCAGACAGATAACAACGTGTAGTTACATTAGCTGACAGTCATGTCACCGAAGTGAGCAGCTAGCTTGAAGTGTTAACAACAGCTAACACTGACAACAACCTCGACTAGCTCCCACAAACGTGTCACAGTCGACCGGGAACGAAGTTGTTTACATCCACAAATATAGACACAGACAGAAAAATTGTGTTAAAACTTCGAAATACCTTGTAATCCTCAGCGGGTTGCTCCATATTTCCGTCGCCTCTGTCTTGACTTCGCTTTTCCATAACAAATGTTACGTCATACTTCCTGCGTACGGAATGCCCCGCCCCACAACGGACGTCACGACAGAGTCCCGAGCCAATCAGATCACAGGTCATTATAATAAAAGGCTTGAGAAGGACTGAAGTAGATTTATTATAAACAATACTGATTCTAGTTTCACCGGATAATATCAGACAGTGTTCAGTTTGGTTCAAATATAGAATAGCAGCAGAACCAAAGAATGTTATCATAAAATTTCACATCTACAAATCCAATAATATCTGCAAACCCTTTAACCACCTTTAATTTATTTGTATATGATGTCCTCTGGTTTTGTAATTCTTTTGTAAATGTGCACCATCTACATCCTGTTCACTGCACAATAATTGCCACCCGAATTCTCTTTGTGTAATTAACTTAATTAAACGTGCCATGATGGAAAAAAATAAATAGATACTGCACATACTTTCTGCCAAAAGATGCCATATAAATATGACGAATATCAGGATGCCAAATACAGAATTTAGTCTCCACCTGGCAGTTTTTGTTTGTTGTCCAAGAATAAAGTGATATCCTCCCTCAGCAGTTGATGGAGGCCAAACAAGAGAAAAGGGGATTATGAATATGTATTTATATTGGTGAGTTTGTCAGAGATTCCAAATGAACGATGCTGGCAACTTCAACAGATCAACTTAATGATACACGTTGCGTTTACAAATCTCTTCTGCCCCCATGTGGCCAAAAATCATGACTGCATGTGTGGTTCCAGTTCCTCATTGTAGCCACTAGAGGACAGTGAGCACTCGTAATATTTAACACAGGCTACAGTTGCATTTATGCAGGTTTGTTAGCCATGAAGTGATCATTCATACAGCATAATCATGTCTGTATTTGTCCACATGTGTGCAGGGTTAACAATGATAGTGCATAGAAAGGTAAACAGAAGTGGATGTTTTGGTGCTGGAGGGTTATTGATGCTGTATGACTGATTAAACTGTTCCAATTAAAACTTTCAAATCAATCAAAAAAGATCTATCAAAATCAGAATCTATGTCGTAACATTGAGAAATATGCACGTGAGGACTTAATAACAAATGCAGGATGGTCCCAACTTTTTATACTGGAAGATTTACCATCAGGAATATTTAAAACAGAATGAGGTTCATGCACAGCACAATGTGATAATAGGTGCCTGTGACATCCACGGGGAACAAGTATTTATTTATTGAACGTGGTTTATCCAGGAGTGTTTATTTTCTTTACTTAATGTTTGATGCACAGGCCTATATAATTAGTAGCGATACCTATTAGATCCTTACTAACATGGCTACTGTCATTTAAACTTTTATATTTCTTGGATGCAGTGACTTGTGTTTTTTTCCCCCCTTTCTTTTGAAAAACACAGTGATCGTGCCTCCTGTAGGCAGCCTGTAGGTGGGCTCCATGGGCACAAGGTGGGCCGTACACGTGCACGAAAACAAGGCGAGTACGAGCCCGCCCACAGAGCTCGGTCACGTGTACAACGTGCGTTCAGTTGGAAGTCAGTAAACAGCTGACGTCAGTGCGACGTCAAGCCAGCAAGAACTAAAGCAAGCGAAAACCGGATGAGAGCCGACATCGTTAGCCTTCAAATTAAAAGAGTTTAGTCACATGATAGATCCATTAATGTGTCACTTCATTTTTTAGGGTCCAAATTCTTTAGTTATACTTTTTAATTACACTGTACCTTATTTTTGACATTGCACTTAAGTCTTGCATTGCTCTAATTGGACGTAACCATTGCTTTTTCAACTCATCGTCCATTGTTATTAGTTTTATTTCCCCTTTATTACTTTGTATTTTATTATTGTATTTTATGTGTTTACTGTGAAGCACTCTATAACGCTGGTTTTGGTAAGTGCTATACAAATAATGATATTAATTATTATTATTATTATCACTTATTATTATACAAAAGGAATCTGCGGTATTTAAACCAAAGAGAAGCGTATACCATTTTTAATTGAATATATCTAAAAATATGTACATAATTCACTACAAACTACCACATGCAGACATCATTTAGAGAATAGTTTACTCAAAAAGTGTAGCTTTGTACCGAGCAACATAAACGTGTTTTTTTGGACAGGCTTTTATTTTGGAAATCTCAACCGGAAAAGCCATTAATAATCCTTGCTAACTTGCTGCTGGTGTAGAGCCTAGCAAGGGGAGAGAACCCGTTGGAGAAGGCTGAAAACGAGTGACAAAAAGAAGCAAAGCAAACGATTGAAAAACATCTGCAAACGTGGAAGAAAGAAACTGAACAGGTGGGTGAACGTCCTCCTCCATTTCTGTCATTTTCACAGGCGCGTCGCGGCGCCTGCTAAAGGCTGAAAAATGGAGGTGAAGTGTGGGTCCATCATGAGGAGGCTGCACACAATACTGAATAAACAACAAGATCAACAACAGCAGCTGCAGCGGGGACAGCCACCGTGCAGAAAAGCCCGTAGCGTGCAGTTTAACCGAGACAGACGCGACTGCAAATGCGGATCAGTGGAGAGGAGGGTGATTAGAAAAAGCTACAGCTAACGTTACAGTAGCTACAGCAGCTACAGTAACTAGCATAGCTTGTTGTCAGTCAGCTTACAGACGTCTGCAACAGTCACTGGACAGATTAAGTTGTGTGCCATCTGCACGTATTTAAATGTGTGATCACTCTCAATTCATAAACTCCCACACAAGAGTGATCACACATCTTAGAACATCTGACATGCCTTGTCATTTTAAATGCTAACTTTGATTTTTTTTTTTTTTTTGTGTGTGTGTGTGTGTTTTTCCAGGTATCACCAGCAACTTGACAACATCTCTTCTCTCCCCTGGCTCTCCAGTGTGTAAGGTCACCGCCCTATATATCATATCTTAAAGTCACCCAGTGCCTCTCTACCAGACAGATCATTATTCTCCCCCTCCACATCCTCACCAGTGCAAAAACGAACCGTACACCAGCAGGACAGAAGGAACAGAAGTGAAGAGATTTTTTTTCAACATTCTGAGCAAAGTCAGATGAACCTCAGCTACCAAAGTTACCTGTCGATACTGTATTAAGTTTGTTGCCCCTCTTCCCTCCCTTCCCATCAATCATCAGCATTATTTCATCAAGTCAGTTCGCTTAAGAAAGCTGCAAACAGTCCTCAGCACCATTATGGCCTCCATCAACCAGACATCCGAGCCCGAGATCCCAGACAACCACAAAGAGAGCTGGCTGGCGCTGCTTTCTGCTGCGGAAACGTACTGCCAAAAGTCTGGCTGTGACCTGGCCATACTTACAGCCTGTAAGAAGTTCCGGCTGTCAGCTGGAGATGGAGATGGGAGGAGGAAACGGGAGAGCAGCAGTGCCTTTCCTAAGGAGTGTGATTTCTCCTATAATGTATGGGGTCAGGGGTTCCTGGCCGAGTCGGCGCGCCGCTACATGGAGGACATCGGCGTGCTGCACTCCACCACCATGCTAACAGCCCAAAAGCACACACGCCACTCAGGGGGGGAGGGAGGAACAAAGCTGGTGGTTGACCTGACCTCGGACCCGGGACACAGGGGGGTGAGTGGCCTGCATGTGCTCCATCCTGTAACAGGCATTCAAAATGTTCTCTTCCATAATAAGACAGATTTATTGTTGTCGTTGTTGTTGTACCAGGGCTTTACAGGAGACGGCGGCGTAGGTGGGGTCAGCCCCAACGGCAGGCTGTATTCCCAAAGCTACCCGTCCATCTACAGCTCAGGAGCTGTGACCGGGCAGGGAGACGGGCAGAACGGTAACGGAGAGAGGGAACGGGAGAAGAATGCACTGGAGGCCGAGCGGGAGAGACAGAGGTCTGCGATTGAGGATTTGGAAGAAGAGTGTGAGGACGAGGAAGAGGAGGAAGACATGGATGAGAGGAGACCGTATGGGAACGAAAGTGCTGGTGAGGAGCAACGCAGTTCATCTGTGTTTTTCAATAGATTTGTGTGTGTAGAGTCTGAGGTTTTCTGGTCATTTTGCTTCAGGTGTCTTCTCCATGGACGAGGACTCACTGTCCCGGGACTGTGAGCCGTTCTTCGAGTCCGATGGGGAGGAGGAGAGCACTGATGGTAAGATTTTGGATTGCTGACTGTCAGTAGTCACATTAGGGACATTACCCTCATACATCCTCTACCTGTCCTAGGCTCTCTGAGCGAGGATGCTCCTCCGCCGTCTCGTGGCATGGCGATGGGTCACTCTGCGTCCCGTCACGCTCACCCAATGGCTCTGGCCCGCTCGCTGCCCGTGTCTGTGCCTGTGTGGGGCTGTAAAGGAAACAGATCCGCTCAAGGAGACAACAGCAGTGGAGAACGGGTGAGCACATATCCGTTGACATAACAGAATGGCAGCCCGATCGCCAGAGTAAATGTGGGCAATGTACATTTGTGCAAACCATGGATACATTCCAACATTACATTTCTTTACCTTCAATTTTTTTATTTTATACTGTGACACAGCTATGCTCATGCTCTGGTTAGGCTTAGGCAATAAAAACACTTGGTTAGGGTCAGGAGAAGGTCTCTTTAAAAACTCTCAGTTTTGTCATCACGAACATTAGTGGAGGTGTTTCAAATTTTCATCACATATATCAGGTGTTTGTTGCCACAAACGCAGCACAAAATTGACTCAAGGTCTCCTTAAAATTTTCTAGGGATGCCATGCTTACGAATGTTGAAGCAGTCTTGAACTGTGGTCACTGGCTCAGCAGCCTTCATGCCCGTAATTACACCACCATTCCCTCCACCTCCCGATATGACAGACATGTCGTGTTCAAACATGCAATTTGAACATGATATGACACATTTTGTTGATTAACCAGTTATCTTTAGGTGTAACTTGAATTTTCTGATTGTATGAAGCTGCCTTAATTTTTTCCTTATTTTGGTCCGGAGCAGGTTAACTTCAAAAGAGACTAGACTAAAATCTGTTCTGTAAAATCACATCACTACACAAATTGAGACATCATTCGCAGAGGATCCCGACAGGCACAAATGTACTGAGATTATTGTAAATTGACTCTCAGGAAGATCAGAGTGACATCAGAGATGGATTTAAATCTGAGTTTATAACAAATACAGAGATAATTTGCCACACCAGCAATGCCACAATATTTCTGATATCATGAGGGGACTTCCTACTTTCTTAGGACTCAATCTTTTATGACTCAGTGAGATAAAAAATGGAAAAGAATGTACAGTCACCTTTTAATAATTAAAAGCTGCAAACAATTAGGAAGCTCAATAAGTTAAAAATACAACATTTAAGTCAGTTTTCATGATTTTTTTTTGTGCTTTTCTGCTCTGGCAGCAGAACAAGCCAACTCTGCTGTAAGCCTATTCTAGTCTATTCATTCAGTAGTTCATTCATGTGATACAAAATAGCACGAAGCACTTGTCATTTCATCAAATATACTTGTTAATTTAAGTTAACTTCCAAATGTTTAACCAGCCTGGTTTAAATTCAAAGATGAAAGAAGAAAGAGAGATGATTAATTAAAAACGAAGCTGGATGTTGTTTTTATGTTTTTTTTGGTGTCAGTTGATCCTGACATATTCCGTGCTGTCTAAAGATGCAGACAAAGAAGACTATTGTGTTCTCAGTATTCTGATGCATCAACTAACGGCCAAGACGGCTCAGTTCATGTGACCGCAAAAGTACGTGTGACATTTGTGCGAGGTCGTGCTGGGCAAATATTTTCCGAGTAACATTTCAGAGGGTCAGTCACCATTTTCTGGAAAAAAAATCCCACTGGAAGTCATCACGGAAACAGAAGAAACTTTACTGAATACATTTCTATTTTGTTCCAGATGTTCTTATTTAATCACCCATCATCATAAAAGCTTGTCAAAAATATTCAGCCCTACATTTTTTTGTCTTTCAGGTGGGCTGTGCCGACTTGGAGCACATCGCCGCTAGTATGAAGGCCCTCCTGGCCCCTGGAGCCACCGATGGGACAGAAATGTTTGGGGCCCTGCCTCGGCCCCGTCTGAACACAGGGGACTTCTCCCTCAAGCACTGAGCGAGAGAGAGAGAGAGAGCGAGAGCGCAAGTGGATAGAAAGCGAAAGGGATAGAGGGAGAGAATCGGAGAGATGATGGAAGTGTGGAGAGAAGTTGTGACGACGGGAGGAGAGCTGGATTTTTCTGGCAGATGTGGCGTACAGTATGTGAAACAGTGTAAAAGCTAGTTTACCTCCATTTATTTCTCACTAACCAAAATTAACGGCACATGCTTTGAGGAGTAACTGACAGAAAGAAATGTTGTTATGAATACTAATAACATTTTCAACACTATGCCCCACCTCCCTCCTCATCACTACACATTTCACAACACTAGCTACTACACATGCCACAACACTACATCAGGACCTCGAGATGTGTGTGTAGTGACCCACTGCACTGACCAACAAGGACACTAAAAAAGAGTGTATAGTGGTTTAACTGGCACGGCCAATTGTTAATTGTTATGAACCATGTGTGCGGATTGGTTAAATTACCTGTAAAGTGAATTTGAACTCGGGGGAACAGCCACCTGTAACGGGTTGATCATTGGCTCTGGTGTTGTATGCTACTACTAGCAGACATTATCATAATATGTAGCTCTGAAGCTAAATGTTATGCTATCTTTAGAAAAAAAGACAAGTGTCCTCTGAAGTCCTCTGAAACATGATTTGAAATTAGTTTAGTTTAAACATTTCTTTCTGAGGATTAAATTAGAAAAAGTGATACTCTCATGTCTATGTTTGGAGCCAGATTTGGTAAATGATTAGCTTAGCTTAGCACTTGACTGGAAGCAGAGGGAAACGGCGAGTCTCAACTCCGGAGTTAATAAAACTTCACCTTCCAATATAAGTTCGCCCAAAACTGAAGTGGATGGGGACGTGTTTCAAAACGTGAAAAAACGCAATAACCAAAAATTACAAATGGCAAGTTTTGGTTTTACATGAAGTTAAATCCTAGAGCTGTTTCTTGACAACAACAGGTCATCCATCCACCCAGAACAAGAGCAAGTTATCCCCCCGTTATTCTGACTTTGGAGGGCTATCCTTCACAACATTGAAATCCCTTAAATTTGCCAAGTTTCATACTTGGAGCAACGTAGTTAAACAAGATACAAACAAGCAAATTTTTAAATAAATTGAATTCTTTGTATTGGTGTTACCATTGGTACCAGCGATGGTATTTTTGCCATCATATTGCCAACGGTTTATTGACAATTCTGCTCACACAATTTCGTGTAGCTCCGATTTGGTAATACAGGAAGGACACTGATGTGGCCCTGTTTTCCAATTTGATCTCTGCTCCTTGATGTTGTTTGCTAAGAAAAAATACTCTCAAAGTGTAAACTCACGGTTAAATAGTTGTTTTTACATTTTCATATGTGCACTGATTAATTAGTAAGATATAAACATTGTCGCCAGGGCATATTTTATGAACTTCAGATGGAACCGGTCTAAATGTTGTCCCTGCTTTCAGTCTTTAAAGTAAGCTAAGCTAAGCTAAACTATGCTAACCACTTCCTAGCTACCTGCTGTTGTTTAGCACATTTAATGCTAAGGTTTTAGCCAGATGCACAGAGCCAGTGATCTCCCTGAACCACAGGGGTGTTTTCTATGCGTGATCCTGTTGTTCATGGGTAAGTTGACCAATAGGCCGGTTGTTGTCACCGCCCCCATTTAAAAAAACAAAAAAAAAACAAACAATATCTCTTAAAGGGGTAGAAACCAGAAAAAATGGTTAACATGAAGCTTGTGGCTTTTCAAAAAAAAATGTGAGCGGAGGACACCAGCACCTCCTCATAACATGCCTATTTGTACTTTTACTTTTGCCAATGAATGACTGACTGATAGAATGATTGTAAAATTGATGCGGAGTTACAGGGGATGGTTTGTTGTTTTCTTCTTTTTCTTTTTTTTTCTTGCTCCAGAGATCTGGTTGAGATGAGTGAATGGATGAGAAATTGTCTGTTTGTGTGTGAGAGAGAGAGAGAGAACGATGGGTTGAATTTGAAAGGAACAAATGTCCATCTCTGACATTTTTCAGAAACAAATAAATGTTCCGTTAAAAGTACTTTTTTGTTTGAAATAAAGGAGCAACACCAAGAGATAAAAATAAAAAGACTCTGTGGAATTATGTGTGAGGATGCAGCGTTGTGAATGGCCTCTAGAGGGCAGCAGCGCTCTAAGTGCACAAGTGATGAAGATGACGCATAGAATCACACAGAAAAAATGCATTTACAGTTGAATTTATTGACTGCATTGCTCACATTAAAAAAAAAAACATACAGACTCTTAAGTTAAGCAAGCTCACCAGTACATGCAAGTCCTGCATGTTACAAAAACAAACAAGACTTTGCCTAAAATCTAAGCTTAATAAAATACATAAATAGATACACAATAATAGTAAAACAATTGGGCATCTTTGGACATATTATGAAATGATAAGCTTTCTTCATGCATTAGAGAAAGCAAATATAATCTACAAAGACGTCACCACGTGCTTCAGTTCTGCCTTTCACCTCCCAACACTTGTTCCCCAAATCATCACAGCCTTGCCATCCTGCTACTGACACCATCTTAAAATTTACACTCCTTCAACCTACCCCCCACCCCCCCGCACGCGAAACCCTCCGCCGTGTCACTGATCCCTTTTCTGAATAAGGCAGAACGAATTTGTGCCAACCCAGAACCCGGGGAAAACCTTCTCCTGGGTGTTGGCTTTGAACTTGTGAATCAGCCGCACCTCCTTCTCGCCCTCTCCCTCCACCAAGAGGAACTTGATGATGCCGGCGGGCTGGTCGATGTAGACGCCCATGGTGGAGGTCAGGGGGAGCTGGACGTCCACGTTCTCGCCGTTGTGCCACACTTGGTAGCAGGATCCAGACCAGCCGGCGCCCCAGGAGCCGTCATTCTCCCCAAGGCCGCAAGGCCCGTCGGAGGACTTGCGAGGCGCCTTCTCACAGACCAACCCGATCACCACCCAGCCGTCGAAGTCCACCTCCCAGTAGCCTCGATGGCCCAGCAGATTCTCCTTACACAGCACCTGAACAGGAAATAACATGAGCTACAGTCCAAATTTGCAGTGAGATAATATATACAAGTTTTTCAAGTTAGTCATCTTACAACCCATCAGATTTAACTTGTGATCCTTTAGGGGGACCCGAGCTTTAGGCTGGGACCACTGGACCAGACTGGTAAGATGAGATGTGGCTAAACCTGTCCAGTGTTGGTTTGGTTATAATTGGACAGTGGGACCCAAAACAAACTAAAATATATAAATCTTTCTCTACAATGAGCATAAAAGGACAACAACACTGTTTCCCCATCACTATAGCCAGTCTTACCTGTGGTGAGTGTTCATATCTCTCAGGCCTGTTGGGGTACGGACAGACTGCATCTGATGTACGGGCCACCTTGGACGCGCCCTCTGAGATCCACAACAGTTTCTGTGCAGTTTTATCGTCCAGAGAGACGGGGACCCAGTCTGAGAGAGTGGAGAGGGAACAAACACAAACAGAGATGTGAATCATTCAGCAGAAAGTACAGTTGGAAAGAACAATAGTAGATTAAAAAGGATTAAAGTCAACACTCTTTTACATATTTTTAGTGTGAGTACATTCCACTGTTTGGCAGGAAAAGCTGTAATATGTAGATTTTTAAATGTTATATTAACTGTGTAACTGTTTAATTGGACATATATTCTTTCTTGGTTGTTTGAATGTATTTTCTTTTATATTGACTCGATTTAATGTAATATATTTGTCTTGGCACACCAAAGACCACATACATTTAGTGCCCTAGTTTTCATTGATGGCTTCATCTAATATTGTTTGGCTTTTATTTGGGAATAGCTCGTGTTTCTTTAAGGTAAGACTTTTAGAACAAACAATGTCTTACATTTCATGAAGTCAGCCCTGGTGGTTGGTTCAGGGACATTTGGCTCATATGGCGGCAGAGTCACTGAAGTGACACACAGGAGATACAATAAGAGAAACAGAGAGAAAAAACTTCACACTGACTGGATAATACAAGTCTTTACACAGTTCTCATCATCCTTTGGTGGTTTTCCAACATGTTGCTCTTTACCTTCTGTAGAATTGCTGGTTCTCCTTCCTGGAAAAGAACAATAACATTCATAAATATCTCATTTGCCTGCCATGTATGTATAAGACAGAGCGACATTACATTGAAGAATAGAATATGTTTTATGGCTGACTTCTCACAACACAACATGTAAATGCACAACACTATTCATGGTGGCACAGTGAACTCCTGCCGGTCACTTCTCATCTTTCTCTGAAGTCTCTCCCTTCATCAGTTCCTCCGTCAGGCTGACATTTAACTGTAGTAAATCACCTCCAGCTCTCACCAAACAGTAGATCACAGAGGAATATGTTTGCTATGTCAGCTCAGCACTGATTCATGAAGTTTCCCCGTGCCGGCCGAGGTTTAGGTTTCGACACAAGGAATCCTGAGGACTGAGCATGTATTTGTTAACAACACACATCACGGCCAGTGACGGCAGGAGTCTCGTACTAAGAATACTCTTTCTCTGTGATGCTGTTACTTCACACCACCGAGGGCATGTTTGTCATGTCCTGGGTTGGCATACAATCTCCGTCCATTTGTTCCTCCTCCAGTTTGGGAGTCACTGGGTCTTCTGACATTCAGAGAAAGCTGAGATCCAATACTGGCCGTTCTGGTTATGATCTGGTACCCCTCTGTGCAACTCAAGTTACCGTTTTCTCAAATTTCACATGGACAACTAACTCCTCATCATTCTTACTCGCCTATCAGACTGTGACATCATCACATTAGCTTGATTTTATGTGTCCTTAGCTACTGCCAAAACAGAACAATCTCAATATTCCTGATTCCATATTAGGCTGCTTCTGACTGTGATTTTCATTCAACTCCCGGCTGTGTTGTGAATGTGTTATACTTCACTTAAGACATATTTGTGTATACTAACCACCGGCTTTCACCGTAATGTTGTTCGTTAATGTTGAGAATAGCATTTTTCACACTCAGTCTGAGAATATCACACATATAGTTTACACCAGCTTGTTCCAACACTCACCGAAGATAAAATTGAATAAGTTGAATTTGTGATCAGGATCACATGGTTAAAGTAACTTATGGAAGTTATTAAATACAGTTGTAAATTAAAAAGTCTAAGATGTAGCAGAGTGCAAGTAAAAGACGTACTTCAAAATGTTACTTAAAGAAGACATTATGTTCCTTCTCAGGTTCATAATTTTATTTTGGGTTACTACTAGAATAGGTCTGAATGCTTCAATGCTCAAAAAACACATTATATTCACAGTATTCCCCCTCTGTCTTAAAAAGCTCAGTTTAAGCTGCTGTCACTTTAAGATACCTCCCCACCCGAACACCCATCTGCTCTGATTGGTCAGCTCACACACGTTTGACCCAGTACCACTAACAACAACGGAGCACCTGTTCTAAATCTATTCTTATGTGCGAAACTGGCCACGAGGCATAAATCATGCAAATGACAGTGACATGGTGATGTAGTGTGATGTCACAAAGTCACAGAATTAAAGGCGGGACTACTGAAGAGGCATTTCGGATGTAGTGTTTTCTGTGGGAGAATGGGGATTCTGTTTGTGTGGACTTTATGTATTTTTAACTGTCAAGATCTTTTTCATTCACAAAAACCTAAAACGCTGAAAGAAAAGAAAAATCTGTGAAATGTATAACAGGGTATGTGGGTTTGAACAATGCTAGGCCACATGGTTTAAGCAGATGATATCCGGATTCGTTGAGTCACTGAGTGTGTGTGAATTTTGCTTTATAACAAATTAAAACTAATCAAAACAAAGAAATGATTACGTCATAATGTTATTGGATGATTACTGGGCTATCGAGTTTGCTATTGGATTAGGCTTGATTGAATTAAAAGGGGACTCTTTGGCCTTGGCGGAGGTATGCTCTCTACCGCCTGCCACTCTATTTTTAAAATGCTCCTGTCTGTCTGGGACTTCAGCAGTCGCGGTGCCCATGTGCCTGAAGAGGAGAGTCAGCTCTTTCAGGTGGGATGGTGGATCCCGGCACATGTCCGAGCCTGGGATGACCGGCAGCTACAGAGGACGTCAGCAACGTAACAACCAGGAGGATAAATGAGAGTCTGATAGAACAACTGCAAACATCCGGCATTGCTTTCCCTGACTTGTGCTGGCCTTAGGTTCTCTGAAGCGTGGGTAATGCACTGGGAGGGGTTGTGGGGTTCGGGCCAGCTTTTAAACTGCTTGCTTCTAAGGCGGAGATCCACAGCTCCCCCTTTAAAGACTAATTAAAAATCTAAATATACGCAGTGTTACTGTGTGCAGGAGCCCATTATGGGGAAAATCATTACCTGGCTGAAGCCACTAAGACCAGAAGATTTGATAATTGACAGGGCATGCAGAAATAATTAATTAATTGGACCCTACTGAGGATAAGGGTCCAATTACAGACCAGATTTGAGTTTGGATATTGTCCACATGTCCTGACTGACTCCACCATCATTTATGACTTCAAAAGACTGCACCCATTGTTCATCTGTGTGCACAATGCTGAACAGCAGATGGACAGAGCGTATGAGGACAGACTTGGCAGGACAAAGAGGGAAAGAGTGAAGGTCAGGTGGTCGTCATTGGAAATTGGTGGAGCAGAAAGACGCTGCTGACAGATCACTTCATCTGTCTTTCTTCCCCTCCTTTTCTGGTCTCAATCATAAAGGAAGGCAGCAGGTGAGGAGGGGGGCACCATGAGAGGAAAGCCTTCTGAAATAGTCACGGCATTAAGAGGAATTAGTGAGGATGGATTAGAAGAGGGAAAGGCGTTCGGAGAAATAAATTCATCTTTGAATCTGCAAGATGTTTTTGGTTTCTGTCTGAGGGGAACGGGGCGTAAAAACCTCATGTAACCTTGGAGTGAGATATCATCATGCAGCCTGGCAGTAAGCGAGGTGGGTGATTGGAGATGTGCCAGCTCTGCTGTTGCTCTGTGGAGGATAAACCCTTGCGGATGCCTGTCCACGCTCGGCGGGATAAACAGGAAAGCCCCGCAGAGATAAACAGATACTCAAAAAGATTGATGGCTTGACATCACAGCAATAGAGACATGGAGGAGACAGCGCGGGATGTGAGGGTGAGGTGTGAGGCATTAAGATATTTAAGGGCGGAGGGATGAATATCTGGATCAAGCTTTTGAAGTTTAAGCAAAAACTGATGAGTGCATGAGCTGTGATTCTGGGATGTATTCACGTCAATGATGAGATGTAAAACACGCGTTTCGTCCTCCGAAGGAGTGGACAGCTCTGCGAGAACTCGCCTAAAGGTCAACGCCAGGCCTCCCGATGCTTTATGAGGGCTGTTTGTTTTAGAGAGGCCACTCCCTTCCCCAGATTCCCCTCTCAGTGGGACAGAGCTACATTATATGTGCAGATCAGGTTCAGCACATCCCACTGAGGCAGCAAGATCAGAAGATAGCGAGATGAGGATGGCGAGAGATGAGCAGAGGTGGCTCGGGCCCAGAGTCATCCCTCTGGTACCTGTCAAGCCTCCCTGCTGGGGGCCAATGCGAATGATGAGCAAGCGTGTTTGGAGAAAGATAGGAAGGAGGAAAGAGTATTCTGGAAAAAGGAAGTAGGAAAGGCGTTTAAAGGGCCAGTGCAAAAAGAAAAATGGGGTTCCTGGCAATGACTGCCACATTAAGTACATTATTCAATCATGTTCAGTGTATTCAAAGTAGCTAATCATATTAGTTTATTAGACTATCTGTCAGTCGAGCTGACGTTTGATGGTACTGAGTCTTTAAGAACAAGTTAGTCCGGGGTGCCTTATGTTACATAATCACTGAATCAAGCAGCCATTTATAAAACAACCGGCTTTTACATTATGGGACTTGAATTACTGTGCAGCTATTCACACTTCATTACGAAGGCTGCCAGAGGACGGATTAGTAACATTTGGGCCAGGAGATGGGAAGGGGGGGCCGAGCGGTTGTCTGAGTTATGGCTGATGTTATGGAATAGAAACACTGTGTAGGAAATACAGAAATATCCGAGGGAAGCAAGAGGGTGAGGATAGATCCTCGGAGAGCGGGTGAGGCAATGAGAGCATGCTGATCATGTCGCGCAGGGAGAAGAACAAGACTCACAGAAATATGAGCTCTGAAACTGCAGATGAAGATGACATTGATGGGAGTAAAGTGCCTGGGCAGAGGCTCTTTATGCTTTTTGTCGACATGATTAATGAGCCAAAGAAATACTGGCAGAAGCCGAGGTGAGGAGGGATGTCTGACTCCCAGGGATGACGAGCATGAGGTAACTTAACAACGTCAAATAAACAACATATGAAGCACATAATAAATTTGTCATGAAACACTCTGACAAGCAGTGATTAAAGCGTTCACAGAACAGCCTCCAGTCATCGCTCGCATGGTTATTGATCTGGGACGGCGTTAATAAGGAAGAAAAGAAATAAGGAAGAATCGAAATGAGGTGATTGTGATTTTACATATGAAAATGCTTAAAACTGGGCAACTGCTAACTGGACTGTGAGGTTAGAGGCCACAAAAGCAGGAAATACCGCAAATTTCACTCAGACTTTGTTTTTTAAATTTGAATCACTGACTAAAAAACACTTCTATTACGACTATTAGACTTTAACTTATATGTTGCGAAGAAATGTAGCTTACCTGTGCCTTATTTAAAGGGGCAGGGTCCCACACATATGAACAGAGTAAAACAGTATGTTGTCCTTTAAGGTTATTTAAAGGTCCTATTTGTGAGAAAAGTTGATTTTCAAGGCTACAACAAACGGACACTTTGGGATGGCGGTGACTCGACCTACAGTCCCACAGTATCAGTATGCGATGAGTCGGGAATGAGGCTTAAAAATCAACTTTCCTCACCAATAGGACCTTTTGTTTGGTTTTGTTCAGGCATAAAAAAATCAGCCAATGAAGATCTTTCTCTTCAGACTAAAATTTCTCCTCACGGTGCACATTTAACACTACACCTTACGAACACTAACTGTACTATAGTCTCAGCGATAAATGACGATGCTTTCACTCAGGTGAGGATGTTTGTTCTTACCTGCTTTCTTGGGCACGGGCATGATTCCGTTTTTGCGCTCACGGTGCTGCTTGGCATCAGACGGTGAGGTCTTGTGATAGTGCCCGTGCGTCCCTGGAGGGTCACTCTTATGGACTTTCAAATGAGCGGGGAGGGGGTGAAAAACGAGCGGGTGGGGGGGAATGTGCATAGGTTTCGGTTGGATGCAACGTCAACCCAAAGGGCCGGTCCTGTCACATGAAACTCTTGATCCTTTTCTAGGGATCAGATGGATGGAGACAAGCAAATACTGAGTATATCCCAAGTATGCACGCTCGTTTACATACACATGGACCGAGCATGTGCCTGAGGTACACACAGATATGAGTTTTCAGACATGTGAGGGTCAAAGGTGGTGCCAACGTTTCTAGAACACTTCTGGAGGTTTTGGTGCCCGAAGTCATATATTGTTTCAACATTGCGCTTTGTTTTGGTGACCTCTGTCCAAATAATGACCACGATTTTAAAAGCGCAACTAAAGCCGACACGAGCTATAGAAGTTTGTTTCCGTACAGAAGAGTCGGGTGGGGGGATGTCACTCTTTAAGATGGCAGCCAGCTCCTCACTGGGGAGCTGTCATCAATCCTAGATCCCATCAATCAGCAGCTGCTGTAGGTTCACGCTGGCAGAGAACTTGGGGCGAGGTGTACTGAAGTGCTGATGTGGTCAGAGCTTGAAAATAACAGCTTGTAACTAGTCTGTGCGTGCTTTCCGTCGACTCAAGTAACGTCCTTTAATTGAACGCGCATTAGTACATTTAAGTCATTAATTTGTCTTTCATCACCCACATTAAAAAAATTAAAAGGGCAGAGCATAAATCTCACCCCGCTGGAAAGTATTTAAACACTTTCATAGTTTAATTTATTTCTACAGAACATGATTCAAAAGTTTATGTGTTACTATACTTTACTTTTACCTTAATTTCATAATCTCTGATTTTGATGAGCGCTAAAAAGAGTAAGCGTTTTGTAGTTTCCTTTTGCCTACTGAATCTGATGTAGGGTGGGTCGCGGTGCAACCTTAAAATAAAAAATGCAAGGTGTTTTTTTTTGCTTTTTAATTTAGGTAACAGAAAATCTACCAATGGAACAAATAAAGTCACTGAAATGCTACACTGCCGGGTTTTGAACACATATGAAGAGAAGTGACCACATGACTCCATTCCTTGCTGCCCTTCACTGGTTACCTGTAAGACTTAGAACTGATTTGAAGTGTTACTGCTTCATATTAAAGCCTTGAATGGCCCGGCTCCCACCTGTATCTGTGAGAACTCTATATGAGCCTGAACGCCGCTCGAGATCCTCTGGCAGGGCCTTACTAATGGTTCCAAAACTCGGAAGGGATACTGGAACATTTATTTTCACTTTTACGACATGAGCGAGGAGGAGGAGAGACATGGGTTACTGACTATACTCTCTGTAACAGTGATTACTGTTTTGATAGAGAGTTATTTTACACTTATTTTAATCAAAATACATCACTCACAGCAGCTCTAATGGTGGTTATAAGTTCCTTTTTCCCTTTGAAATATAGTGGCGCTGAAATATAGAGTAAAATGGAAATTCAAATACGTCAACACTGAACTCGAGTAAATGTACTTTGCTAAAATCTACCACTTAAAGAATTATGGAGGCGGATAAAGAATCAGCTCTTGTCTGCGAGAAGATGTCATCACAATTCATTAGTGTTGTATAAAGTATCTGATACTTAATGTACTCAAGCACAAGAGTGTTTTCTAGCAATAAACGCATCAAAAGTACAAGTAAAAGTACAATTATTATATTATATTATTACATTAATGTTACATTCCATCAGTGCAGGCAAATACTCTTCTTTCTCTATCCCTTAATATCAGCAACCGCAGATAGTAATAAATGTCCACTAAATGAAAAGCAATAAAGATTGCTTATAAAGAGAATAATGCTTGAAGGCTGAAATTAAGTGTTGTTCTCCGTGAGGCCGTGAGTCATGTGCGGGACTCTACCCTCTGTTCTCTGTTGGACCTCAGGGGGTCTCCCTCGCTGGCATGTCTTAATTGATAAAACTTAATAGGAAATAACTCCGTCACGAGAAAGTGTCTCGCTGCTATTATTAGAAGAATTTTAATGAAGTGTAACTACCCGCTTAGCGCCGGCTCCTATAATACCAGATTTGCTCCATCCGAGGCATGAAAACAGATTTCAACACCTGCTGCTTACCGCTGTCAGTGAGGCGGCTTAAACAGTATTGTACCCTGACCTTTGGGTGTGTTTAGGGGCACTGCGCACAACATCATACAGCGAACGAATATTCCCAGTGTACATTACCACCCAGCCTGGGCATCGCATCTCCTCTCGTGTTACTTCATCACATGTTAACATGACGGCGCTGCGGTGAAATGTATAGCTCGATAGGGCGCGGGGGGACACAATAAGTGTAAGGCTGTAATCTTTGGCGGCCAGCCGGGGATGCTTTTCAGGGACTGTCAAGACTTTAACCTCAAAGTTTTCTCGGCTCTCCTCTGATTGACAAGGCAGCTGTTTCTTCCTTCTCGCCTCCCTCTTAGTGTTTTCCTCCGTGTGTGTTCGGCCTTCAGTACGAACACTGCTGAGTGTGTCTATTCCAGAGTGCTGTTCTCCATTAGCTAAAGACAACCAGACGTTTGCTATACATTTTGTTGGGTTTTGTATTTATAGTATCCCAAATGGATTCGTGATCATGATTTTATTCAAGGTATTGGTGCGCTTCATTTGTCGCATGTCGCTGTAACTTCTGGGAGTCAACAAGAACAAGGCTAAACGTTAAGTGAATAAGACTTTAAAACGCGGAAAGTCCGTGAACATTTCTTCTAGAGTCACATCACCTATATCATCATTGGCAGTGGTGTGTCAATGAAGGTTCTGAATCGTCCAGGTCTTGGTAGATCTAAGTGTTGTATCGTAGGCAACTGGACGTGTTTCAGTTTCTCCCACCCGAGAAGCTTCTTCATCGGCGATGGTGGCTGTTTGACAATAAAGATGACAGCTTCACGACATCTTTGGTTTGGTTTCCCCTAGCTGCAAAAAAATTTACTTACCGTGCATTTAATGGGAATCATTGGAAGTGGTGTAAGAAGAATTAAAGCAGTTTACTTCGATAAAATATTCTCTAATATTTAAAGCCCTGTATTTAAAATCCCACTTAAAGACGGATGAGAAACATTTTCAGAAATTGATTTTTTTTCTCTAAAAGAAACTTAATAAACAAACTTTCTGTTTTCATGACTAAATAAACGACACAAATAAACTGAACTTAAAGGACAATGTATTATTTATATTTGGCGGACCCTTCCACCTTTCTATCTTCAGTAGATAGACTTATCTTACTTTCTTGTAAAAGATCGCTAACCAAAAATGTTGTGAGCCAATGGTTTGATCTGACAATGTGTGGTATTCTATAAGTAAAAAGTACAATATTCCCCTCTGAACTGTAGTGGAAGTAGATGTATTGAGCAGAAAATGGAGATATTACTGTAGATTAAAATACAAGTACCTCCTAACACTTTCCGCCATTGATGATTCCTCTCTGCACCGCGGCTGTGAGAAGCAGCAAGTGTCACTTTCAGAACCTGACACTGTTCAGAAGATAAAGATAAAGATGAAGCAAATTCTAAGCTGTCGAGTTTTATATCGCGACTGAACATCTCTCATAAAGCGCCCATGTTTAAAGGTCCAGATTTACAGTGTGAGAACGACAGGCCAAAATCAACAAGCCCCTCTCAGCGTTAGTGCAACATAAACCTTGTAACGGCTCCTAAATCATGAGATGTGATAAGAGGGAGGGGGGGATGGGACGTCCTGCCCGGCACATGGTGTCACGCTGACATTGGTGGTCTCCCAGCGACAGACAGCCACAAGATTTATGAGTAGCTGCTGCGACGCGAGCGGCAGCCTGTTTCATGTATGTGATCTCCCCTCTTCTCCCCCCTCATGCCACGCTCTCTGAAATCACGTTTTTCTTCTGCTACATTTCTCCATGTTACGTGATTCACCCATTATCCTCCCTCAATGCTCTGAAACTGCTTGAATATCTCGTCAATTATCTGTTATGGCTTTGCACATTTACGCAGCGTACGATCAGTAAATCAGCTCAAATTATTCACATAACACTTGAAATGATTTACAGCCCCTACTGGCCTCTTCTGCATTTTGGTTTGTATATCACCCGGTTGGACATTTTCTTCATTCCTTTATGACACAATAGGAAGAGGGCTCGAACAAGTGATTAGTTTACCCACGAATGAAGGAGGCTGCCATTTACTTCAGCCGTGAGTTTAACTCGGCAGGATTGGGTAGACCGCAGATGCTGGCCGTCCCAAAGCATCAGTGTTTGACAACCTGGGAACGAGACTCAATCATCAACTATCCTTCTCTATAATTGTTCTACTTCAGCTTTAAATCAAGCGTGCACCATCAACAGTGACTTAAAATGTGTTAAGTCGGTAGAGTAGAAGGGCCGGAGTTAGTTCAGAAGGACTGATCCCGGTGAAGAGCGCGGAACATTTAGCGGCTAAACAGGCAGATAACGGCCTCAAGAGTGAGAGAGGCGGACACCGGGATAAAATGTTGGCAGCAAACCTTTCTGCAAACCACTGATGACACACACATTTGTAGATGTCACAGGCCTACAAACCATCGTGACATTTCTACAAAATGTCAGGTCACGTTCACATTACATGTTTCTGACTTGACTTTCACATCAGGAGGTGGAGTTACAGGCCAGAAGGCTGCCAAGCCAGTGACTGCAGTTTCAGACTGAGTTTCAACATTTTGTAAGTAAGAAGCAACTGGAAATGATGAACTTTGTAAACATGACACCTCTGGAAATGTTTAAGCAGACCTCGTGACAATTTCCAGCCGTGTTTGTAGCGAACAAATCAGGTATTTTGAGCCAAAACATGATGTTTCCCGAACCCTGACCGAAGGTATTTGTTTTTGCCCAAAGCAAACCAGATCATGAACGCAGCGTAGAAAAAATTTAACCAAAAGAAATGTAAAATCTCAATATACAGAAATGTATACTTTTAAAATATCTATGGTTTATTCTGGCTATGGGGGTTATCAAGAGACAAACTGTTGGATTTAAGACAAGGATATGCTGAAATAGAACTGTTCTGGACGACGTGTTACCAGAGAAATTGTTCTGGATGGCAACATGGCGGGCTGTAAAAGGAGGCATGGTAATTGTTTAAGTATGGGGACAACCTTACCCAACATGCTCTCGTAGTGTTGCACTTGTTTTGCTCAAAGTGAAAGAAAGGGAACTAAAGGGTGTCGAGAACGAAAAAGCCAACCAGAGAAGGGGAAGATCAAATCATCTAAAAGTGTGTGTAAACATTGTCCACTTGACATTTATGGAAATTACCATAAATGATCAGATGCAGCCCCTAAGTTTCAACGAAGTTTCAGACGAGGTTATGACCACCCAGGAGACAGGAACACCGGCGCCTTTACGGATCCGATCGATTTCATCAGACAGCCAGATACACACCTCCAATCAATGTGTAATGTAATCACTTTTTCAGGCAAAGATATAAAAAGATAAAGTCAATAAACCTGGATGGATGACATGATTTTCACCCCTCTACTTTCAGGAAAGCAGACACTCAAAAAGAGATTTATTTTTGGTTTTTGAAACTCAAGGAGAAGCTGTGGCAGAGGTTGTGCCACGCAACAGCAACCTTATCCATTAAAATGTCAATTTATGTGATTTAGTTTAGGCTTTACTATTTTACCTCCGAAGCTGTTTTAATTGCAACCTGCAGTTTCTCATAAAAAAAACAAAACCTTTTAATCTTATCATCGGCCATTCTAAAGCAATAATCTGTCATTTTTAAGGTTTATGTTGATTTCAGCTTGCTCTCATTTTCCTTTATGCGCTTGTTGAAAGCAGCATCTTGTTTGTTTATGGCCCTTTATGTGAGTGCAAAACACATACGATCACAACAATCATATGTCTCAGTGTCAGCATCCCCACGAGCTTCCTGGTACACGAACATACATCACGGTTCATGCTGAAAGCCTGCAGTGATTCATTTGTGTTTATGCCGAAAGTAGAAGCCCACACACATGGTCAAGATTGTCATTTTGAAGCAGAAAAAGGAGCTGGAAGCATCTCGGAACACGTGTTGAACCCATGATATTACATGAAAACACACGGACCGATCAGCAGCTCGTCTCTCTGACCTCTGCCCTCGTCTGACAGAAGCGGATCTCTTTACAAACGGATGACTTTTGTCGCCCCAGTTGCTTCGTTCGAACTCTCCCGTTCCCCTCAGCTGTCTTTATCGCCATATTTCTCATGTTGAACCGCAAAAGAAAGCCAGAGGAGGCGAACGGGAAGGCAGTCAGAGAGCGGGTGGGCGTGCTTGTGGGTCATTCTGAGAAAGGCCTGGCTGGCGACTGGACGGGGGCAGAGGGCAGGAAAGTGTTGAAGCTCAACGGCGAGCCTCCCAAAATAAGAGGATATTCCTCACAGCCGGACATGGGGACTAAAAACAGCTGGACCGACAGACTGACACCAGGAAGAGGACAGGCGATGTTGACGCAAGGATTTTGGGACATTCTGTCTCTAAAGCCGTGTTGTTTTGAATCTGTGATCTGTCTGACTCATGATTATAAATAAACAGGTAGGTTGCAGAATGGTGGCGCAAAGAATCGGATGTTAGTGCGAGCTCCCCAAAAATGGCTGCAGTCCGGCTGCTGGGCAGACTGACAGCTGCCCTTTAATTTGGTTCGGACCGTGTGTTACATGTTGAACTGTGTGTTTCACTTGTTTTAGCAGGATTTCAATTCTAAGCTCACTTAAATCACCAGTATAAACATCTGTTGCCATCTTAAAGGTATGTCTTAAATGCTATTTTGTTTGTTGTTTTGGTAAATGTACCATACTTCCTTTGTCTTACAAATATTTTACTTGTATGTATTTAATCTGTGTTTTTGCGTCCCTGCTTTTTCACGCACAAAAAAAAAAAAAGATTGTTGCCGACAGGAAGCTCCGAGCAGATGGTGAAGTCCAGAGTGGCTTCTGTCTTCAAGAAAAAAATAAAGAGGAAATCTATTTCCCACTGAGGCTGAGCTGAATCATTCTTTAATAAACGTTTTTACTTGAGATGTTAAGATGAGTCATTTTTAAGTTACAAAATCAAATACACACAGCAATATAAGTGAGGTTTTACTGAGAGATGCACAGTATGGATTTTTTCAGCCTATACAGATAATCACCTGCTTTTCATGGATGATGCCGATAAGATTATCAATAACGTCACGATTGTATTTTGAAAAGGGAGTTCAGAACCTGTTTACGCACACCTGAGGGTAACAAAGGCACCGATGGATGATTTAATTCTATAACTGCAATAAAACATGTTGTGTTTTTACTTAACTTTCGTCCTCTCTGAACCCTCGTGAACATGTACTGCAGAATTGAATAGTTTTTCTTCCTCTGACACTGTAAAAAAAAAAAAAAAAAAAGCCTCATCTTTGTACTTTAACGTACTTTGTACTACTTACTGTATTGTTGTTTTTAAAATGCTGTGCTTGTTTAGTCGATAAAAGCAATTTGGTTTCATATTATCGGTTCTATTCTTCAGGTGCAATTTCATCGATACCAATAAAGTAGCCGATAACATACATTTCCCAATATCGTCCTGAGAATTTATGCAATTTATAATATATCTCTAATAAATCTCCACTCCTCCAATTTTCAGGATTGGAGAAAGAAGAGCACTTAACAGCAGGAAACTAAAAAACAGTCTATATAGATGTGCATGTGTAGCCTTTGGAGGAATATTAGACAAACATTTATACATTTATATTTGTTTAGTGAATACTGTAAACTGTCACTACGGTGGACACTTGTTGGGGAACAGCAGCAGCTGCTCTCGTCCTAACGGGGTAAAGCCCCGCCTGTATCATAAAGGATTACACTGCTGAGTGGAGGCGTTCCAGCTCACACGCACTCAACTGACACAGAAGTGGTTCTGGTTCACCCCATCATGGAAATCAGTCAGGCCCGTTTGGCCACGAGGGGATTTATTGGAATTAAACTGGATGAATGTTTGCCTCGTTTATATCAGACTGACCTGAGGTGAGCCACCTCTTTTATATGTGACATCGTCATTCATCTGTCAACAGCACTTAATTGTATAATGTTTCCTGAATTTACTGAGTTTGTATTACTTTATTCATTGACTGTAACTGAGTGGAACCACAATATAATATATTGTTTTCAAACTTAGTTAAATTGCAATTTACAAAAAAACTATTTTGTTCACTGGAGAAAAGACTTTTGTACACCTGAATGAAATGACTATTAATTGCACAGCACTGACACTATACTTTAAATAATTTTATTTAGTTTTGTTTTGTCTTATCACCTAAACCATGATTAATCAATGTTTTACAATGTATAGGCATCATGCAAATCATATTTTTTCTTCACATATGAGAGCCAGGTTAACAATATAAACCACTATACTGCCTATTGTATGGATTTCTTATTAAGATTTTTATACAACTGCAGCTGAAAACAAAGTATTTCTTTGAGTGACATACAGAAAAGGCAGGTCAAGTAATAAATACTTTATTTTCACATTAGTATTAAAAACTGCAGTCATCTGCGGGGCACAATATCTCCTCTTACACTGTACAAGTTTAAGCTGTATGTGTGACATTTATCCGCATTAAATAGCATTATGTACAGCAATTAAAAACTGTTCAAGAGAGTTATTGTTCAGTAAATCTAAAGAAAGGTTAGAAGCTGTTATCGTGTTGATCACCGGCCACCTCCATTGGCTGCTCCGCCCCCTGCTCCGCCACCTGATTGGTCCTGAGCGCCAGACATCATCAGGAAGAGGACGAGAGGCACGATGTACATCCACTGCAGAGGACGAGAGAAAAAGTTGTCAGTACAACGAGATTTGTTTGTCAGAACACAATTTTAACTGTGATCACAGAGAACTTTTCAACAGATCCAGATTGGTCATCCCAGATTAGGTTCAGGTTATTTTCTGAACAGAAAAAGAAGAAAAGTTAAAAAGGGAACAAAAAAGGGTGAGAGACTGCAGAATGAAGACGAAATCTCAGGCTCAAACACCAAACACATGCCTCTTTATAGTCACTATTAGGATTTAAGAGTTATTGATGGTTTAGCACGAAGCTTTACTGATTCAAAGCACTTTTCAGAAAATTGAGGGTTTTAATGCAACAGTCTAAAATGTGTTTGGCATTGGTCCTGGTAAAACCTCCAAAAAAAAGGGGAAATGAGTGGGAACAGGAGGGTGAAGTTCAGTTAGTCACACTGCTTAGAAGTTAAAGACGTAACTGGACAGAGGAGGAAGGGGGACAGAACGAGCCACAAGTAAGAACACTGTACTTCAGTGGGAATCAGCTCTGCTCTCTTCCTCCCCCTGCTGGGGGCTGTGCTGAATTGCTGACCATGAGGATGATCGCACCTCCCAGAATCAAATACCACTGGAACACAGCACAGCACCAAGTCAACACACTGTCATTGGATGCAGCACAGCACAGTGTCAACACAGGTCACTGAACACAGCAAGATGCACACAGCACACAGCAAAACGAGACAGAGAGATCATTAGAAAAGCTCAGACGAGCCAAGCGACAGGACGCGAGACCGGGTTCTCTGCGGGAATGTTTCCAAACACGGAGCTCCAGTGGAGAGACGGTTTTTACTTCAACCGACAGCTCGGAAATGTCAGAAGATGCACAAAATCTCACTACAGCTTTTTAACCGAGGGTTTTTAACTTCAAGGTAGCAGCATCACGCATGGAGGCCTGGCAGTACAGAGCTCAGTCTCAAAACATGATGCAGACTTGGGATGCTTTCATGTCTGTTTGGTTGCGGTAGATTCAACTCTGGCACTCTCTTAAAGGGCTGAGACTGCCTAAAAGTGGGGTCCAGGTCATCTTCAAAATGCCGATGCTGTACTGAATGTTCTATTTTTTGCATTCAAAGCTTCTGTTGAGATTTTTTGAACAGAGCTCTAAATGTTTGATTTTTATGCCATCAACGCCAAAATCGTTTGGAGTCAAAACAGACGTTTTGTTTATGTGGTGATGAAAATGTAATGTACCGTGCCGTAAGATTGCTGCTCGACTGCCCTGTTAATCCAGGTGTGTGACTCCCTTTGTGCAGGAGAGCAAACATGTTTTAAAAAGCTAAACATCAACAAATATAGACTGAAGCAGAATACTTCATCAAAACATGTGAATTTTGTAACTGATGACATTTGCCTTTGTTCAATAAATATTGACATTTGCTCTGGTTTGGATGACACAAGTCTACATGCAGCCACTACTGGACTCCAAGTCTAGAATACAACAGAACTCATATCAACATTTCTAAATTACATAAATAAAAAGTAAATTGTACTTATTATTATTTTTCTTAATTTTGACCCATTTTGAGAGATTTTAGTGAGGAAGGATAATCAAAGGCACCCTTTGAAAAACTGGCCAATCAGTCTGTAGGACTTTCATGTTTCCTCCTTTGGGTTAATTTGTAAAACGGCACTGTGAACACAAACTGGACCAGCTACAAAAGGCCAGAATCAAACACGAGAAAATGTGCAGCCATTTTTTCTTTTTAGGACACATTAATACTTTTCTGCAACAAAAACTGGCTAATGAGATAGAAGAAAGTGCTCTACAGCACTGATGAAGCCTCTACATGCTGAATGCATGGAAAAGGTTGTGGTGCGTCTGTGGGAGCAAAAAATGATGAGCTACAAGGCATTTTTATGTATTCATTAACTATATGGGCCATTACGACCATCAGAGCCCAATTACCGAAGGCAGAGAGAACATCTTTAGGCACGGCCTGCTAGCCTTATCAGCAGTTTTCAGTGGGAGTACTTACATATTTAGCAAAGAAAGATTTCTGCTCTTGTGGATTCTTCCCTTTCTTCTCAGCTTCCTGTTCCATGCGTTCCAGGAACAGAGCCGTCTCAGGTCTGGAAGAAAGTAGCAATTAGTATTCAAACAAACCCCCAAAACAGAACGTCTGTCATGGAGGCAGAGAAATGCAGCGAGACTTGTTCTACCAATGGGGAAATGATGTAAAGCTGCTACGCCTAGACAAATATAACTGAATCCCAGGCTTCTGAAAAAGCCACCCAAGAGGATTTTATTAATGCACAGACCGCCACAGATATGGATGCGCTTCCATGAGCACACAAGATGTATCAAGGAGTTGAGACTGAGTTGAAGAAAACCATGATGAGAAACTGAAAAGGTTCTTTTCCATTTATTAAACGAATATATAATGTAGGACTGACCCTGGTGCATTGACAGGAGCCAGGATGCTGAGTGTGGTGTTGAAAACCTCCAGATCAACCTCATCCTCAACCTCAGTGCCCCGACAGGCTCCAGGTAACGTCACTATTGAGACGCCAATGAGGTACCCGGACACGTCAGAGTGGAGGGTGATGACGTCGCTCAGATGGGACTCAACCATGGCACACTGAAGATCAGAGCAGATTTAAGGTTCATGTTAGAGTTACACCTACATTAACCAGTCAGTGTTAGCTCTATTTGTATCATACAATGGATGTAATGCTGTTGAATCGTTTAGATCAACATTACATAACTAAATCTAGAGAGTGACCTTGAAAAGAACTACCATTTGATGAATTAGTCCCACTTTAAGCGGGTCTCTTAGGAACAACAGATATTCTCAAACACCGTCTCGTTTGCTAATACAGTCTTACTGAGCAATTTTAAATAAGTGGTTTTCTGAAAGTGACTTCCGAGAGAAGATGAAATACATACGGCTCGGACAAATGCTGTGAGGTAACCTTCCATCTGCCGCTCCGTCTGTCTGTCCGCCTGCAGGAAAACACGAGGCACTCTGATTCTGTACAAGCCGTCCACTGCGGCCACTTCCTGTGGAGACATTCAAGATCAGAACAAACATGTTAGAGATGCAGGATCACATTCAAATCCCTCTGTCTGACTTTGAGCTCTCTATTATTTAAACACTGGCCACCACAAATCTGCAATGATGTCTTTTGATCTCTGGTTGTCAGTGTGCACAATGCGTCCAAAATGCATTTGTTGTTACAAAAAAGGAGAAATAACTTGATCTCTGTGTGATTTTATTAAAGGCTATCGCACTCGGCAGCCAACGTCCTTTCAACATCATCATACTTCACCTTCAGCTTGGCTCTGTCTTCCTCTGATAGCTGGTTCTGAGTTAGTGAGACACTGGGCTCCCTTCCAGCTTTCAACACCAGGGCTCCTCGTACTTGAAACTTTGCTACATCATCTGAGAAAAGAAGGACAACAGACAGTAAGAACAGAATAGATAGCATGAATGAATGAATGAATGAATGAATGCACTTTAGGCACACATTTAACGTCATCTTTCAGAATGCTCAGCAACATTCCGAATCTTATCTGGATAGTATGAGAGACAGATGACACATATTCAATTCAAGTGATACAAAACATATACATTTGTCACTACATGCAGTTTAAGTACATGCCGAGATTCAAAGACCATGTTTGCAGTTCTGAAGACCTTCACGTATATTGAACCAGGTGAATAACTGCATCGATGCATCAAAATAATCACCCAACAGATTTTTGAATGAAGTTTGGTTTGTTGTGTCCTGCATTCGGTCACAGCGTTATCACAGGTAGCACACGCCTGCTTGATTAGCTTAACCGCATTAGCATCAACCTTATCATCAACGTAACAGTAATAACATAATGATAACGCTTTCTTACCGACTTCAAATGAGTGCTCAAGAGGCACAGAGAAACCACTGAATTCAGTGTCCATGACATCGCCAACCTGGTGATAGAAAATAAAAATCCACCGTTAGCCTTCAGCTGATCAAAGCTAGCTAATGCTAATTACAAAGCTAACAGGTGCAGCTTCCGCTTAACCGCACTCAAATATCACGATCATATTAATACAATTTAACACTTACCCTTCTGCCATTATTACAACATACAAAATCCGAACATAAGACAAACACAACAGTCGAAACAACTGCAATTTGAAACGGTAATAGACGAGCCATTTTGACAGAAGCTAACACCGGAAGACAGCGTCAAGTCTTCCACACCAACGTAAGCACTTCCGGAATAATTCCAAAATAAAAGCCTTTCGGATACATGCAATAACGCTAAAACATGTTGATTAATTTATTTTCTTTTACTTTTTAAAAATATTTTCTTGACAACAATATTTAAAAATCTTTTCTTGTCGAGCTCACCTTAATTTTTTGCCTAACCCTCAAAGACATCACATCAATGTTTTGAGTTGCTACATGTTTGTTTACAGGCTTCACCGCTCAACACTGACACACAGACACAGATACAGAGTCGATATGTGCATGCTGAGCTGAACTATTTAAGATATGTGCTGACCCACTTATGCACCCGTTTTTTATGCATACCTCTCAGTACAAGGCTATCAATTTACTTTAGACTTTAGTCTGCTATCTGAATGTGTCACCGTTGTCATCTGCTGCTCCAGTGCTGCTGCACAGACACTGTTTTCAGTCTTTGAATTAATATTTTTAGAATTTTGTTTTGTCTATCGTAGTTTCCTTGCCTGTTGACAGATTGCAACTAATGAACCGTGTTCAGAGGCTATGTGTGCTGCTGTCATTTAACCTGTCAGCTGCAATTTCCAGTGCAGTTTTCTTATTCCTTACTAAAGAGGAAGGTTAGGGCTGCTCTATATTTTATCTGCAGAAAACAAAACAGGTTGTAACAGGATGGATAATTTACCTCGAAGACAAGCGCAAACAAGTAATCTCCTCAATCATATTTTTGTTTTTGGACAGCAAAGAGTCTCATTATTCAGAGCATCATCTACTGAAAAACATGTATAGGATTAATGGTTTAATATCAGTCAGTATATTAGAAAATATCCTCTCCTTCTTCTTGGCATTACATAAAAGGATCTACTGTACACTGAGCTGACTTCACTGCAGACTTGTGAATATTCAGCACCTTGATTCTGGCTGCACCGACACATCCAGGACCAGCAGAGGCTGCTGACAGACCAGACAAGGCCTCTCACCTTCCTCCTCCCCACACCCCTCACTAAAAGAAGCCTCTAAAAATGCAATTATTTATCAGCTGAATAATAAATATTTATGTTTTGCAATGAAGGGGGGTGTTCATGTTTTTAAACCCTTTAGTCAGCAGTCTATGTTCCACCACAGCCGGAGTTTTTATTGACCTAAATGTCCTTTAAAGGAGTAAATCTGAGCAGAAAGATGCAGAAAATCTCAACGCTTGAAAATCAGCTGGGATGGACTCACACCATCAGAATGCGTCTCTTGGGATCAGATTTGACTTTTCCTGCACAAATTTAGTTTTAACTGTGGGAAAAGAGAAGACCACTTTCTTACTTCATTGGATGTAAAAGTGGAGAGGAGGACTGCGGTGGCTGCGTGATCTCGAGTGAGTTGTTTGGCACAGCCACGTTTACGGTACCCAAGTGTGCCCAGGAAGCTTGTAAAATTAAATGTGAGCGGGGACAATCCGTTGGCTGAGGGGTTTAAGATGCTGACCGTGTTACTGCAGTGTCCCCAGTTTGAATGCAGCGAGGGCCTCTCCTCTCATTTCCTGTCTCTACTGTCGCGTCCTTATTTCACCACACTGGCTCCCTGTACACGGTAGACCACCCATTAATATTTTATCTTACAAAATACTACACAAACTTGCTCCATCAAACTCATCAGCTCTAATTACATCAGAAAATATAACAAATATACAAGCTTATATATTCAGTGTTTATTTTAATTTGCTTATTATCAATGGAAAATGCATTTGAAAACGTACTCAGCTTCTCTGATCGAATTAATGAGTCATAAAGAACTTGTGTTCACAGTTGTTTTTTGGTTCAATAACAGGCGAGTTTAGAGCTACTGTCACGTGATCAGATCAAGACACAAGACACTGACATTGTGAATAGAGCTCAAACTAACGATTTATCATCATTAAATTATCTGGCAATTTTTCTTATGTTGAACTGATCAATAGTTTAGTCAATAAAATGTCAAAAAATGAAAAATGCTTATAATAACTTCCCAGAGCCCCAAATGATGTCTTCATATTACTACTTTTGTCCAACCAAAAACCTAAAGACTTTTAATTTACTGTCATAAATGACAAAGAAAAGCAGCAAATCCTGACATTTAAGAAGCTGTAACCAGCAAATGTTTGACATTTTTAGCTTGAAAAATGACATAAATGATTAATTCTCAAAGTAGCTGATAACTTTCCTTTGACCAACTAATCATTTCATTGACTAATTGTTGCAGCTCCTACTATGAATCTACCAAACGCTGCTAGAATGAGTATCTAGTATTCAAATGGTGCAAATGGCCTCATTATATGGCAACAACTCAGGCCTGCTTTGTTTGCAGCGTTCCTTTAGATCAACAGGTCCAGTAAGCACAAGCTCCAATATGTGTCACCTCCTGACCAGAATTTATGGATCGCTATTCTGCTTCTCTGGGCCCGCATGCACCGGATCCTGGCTCCAGGCTCCTTAAGCTAGTTGCCAAACAGTCTGAGAGTTAACCGAGGGGCAGAATGTCTGTGACCTCGATGATTTTGGCCCCGAAGAGCTCAAAATGTAAACGCATCAAACCAGAAAAGAGAAGCGGCGGTAGCTTTCTGCCAGATGTGATTGATGTGATTTGTTTCTCGGTGCTTATTTCTGGCTGAGGAGTTCTGCTGACATGCAAGAAAACCTCTGTGGATACAAAGTGAAAGGCATCCATCATTTTCGAAACTTCAACATTCACGCATCAAAGAGCCAAATAGGAGTTTTGAATCCAGCGTTAATCCTTTAAAGTTTAGAATATCAAGAAGTCAAAACTTACTTTTGGACATCTGACTCCTTTTCACCTTTTTTTTTCTGACATTTGCATGAATGAAGATTTGGCTCACATTAGGAGACTCACCCTCAAACATATCAAACGTACTTGACAATGACAGGAACGTCCTGCATGAGGTCAAAAACACGGGGCTCCGCGAGGACCCTGAAGACTCGCAGATTAAAACGTGCTCCGGCTAAATCAGCCGTACCCATTGTGTGGGAGTAGCCACACTTTATACAAACCACTAAGAGGATTGTTGTTCCTAATTCCTCACAAGAAACGCCTTTCCACATGTCCTTAAGACCTTGCTTGACACTACCAGCACCAAATCTGCCTTGAATAAACACGGTTTCCTCCATTACACAACTCAAATCCTCATCTCCTCTTTAGAGGTTGTCAACAATAATAAGGAATATTAAACAATAGAAGCAAAAGCAGCAGATCTTCTCTGATTTCACACACCAGATGTGCAAAAATGTGTGTTTTTTATTTGTAATCGTGGGCTTTTGTTTCATCGTCATTATCTGTCTGTATGGAGACGTCTCTCTCTGGGCTCCTGCTCAGTCTAAAGGTGGGGGTGCTCTGCACGGAGCATTTGGTGGCTGAGGCATGTGATTCCCCCCTGGCCCTGCCTTTGAAACTATGCAGGCCTATACAGTATCTTTCCCCCATTACTGGGACAGCCCATTACTCTCTGTCATCGCCCCTAAACAACGGTGTCACCTTCCTATTCTTAGTCAAATATGAAAGCATGTTTATTTATGTGAAACGGCGACGGGACTTTCACTTTGAAGGAAGACGCTGTCACGTCCTGTCTGCCTGTGTGCTGTTTTAAAAATGGAGCATTATGAAAAATGACAAAGAAAAGTTGTTTTGAAACACATCCTGAGGTTGAAGAAGAGTTTGGGATCATGAGCACTGAGATCTTGTTTTCTCCTCAGCCTGTATGGAGGAGACTCAGTTGTCTACAGTGGTGGTCTCAGGATGTTTGACGGACAGAGGAGAAAATGAAAATAAGCGTGTTTTACCTACCATAGGGCAATTTCGGAACATGGTTGGCATTCCTGCACCAACCCCCCCTCTGAATCCACCACTGGAGGTCTTTGTCAACACATTTTATGTGCTGTACTGTAGACAACTGATTAGATGAATCAACAGATTAGAGGGATTACAGGAACAATAAAATGGATCATCCCTCCAAGTTTCAATGAAATTGAGCCAGCACTGTTTATCACATTTCTATTATTTCATTTTTTACAGAATGACCTCAATGACAGCATGAGAGACAAATCAAAGCACAATGAAAAAACAATATCAGGTCCTTACATTGGCTACAGACGCTTTCATCCATCTAAAGAATGGTAACTGTTTTTGTAAAAATGTACATTTTCTTCAAGTCACAGATAGTGGAAACATCTTCTCATGAGATGAGGGAACAGCAAAAATACATTTACACACAGGGATAAATCGAGCCTTACAGTCAAGGTCCGTCTATACTATACGGATGATATTTAATTATTTGAAAATGTGCCACGACTGCCTACATTTTCAATATTGGCAATTCTCTACAGATGAATGTTGAAGAAACAGAGGTCTTTATTTTGTGACCCTGATGATCTTATATCTGTCACCCAGCAGGTCAAGTGTCTCATTAGCGTCTGTCATTCCCATCTGTCAGGCCCGAATCTGTACAACGTCTCCGTCTTCTGCAGGAAGGACGGCTTTACCATCAATCACTGAAACGTAAATATCAATATCATGCGCAATATTACTTATACCAGTGTTATTGGTGTCCCTCTCATCATTGTAACCGGGTGTGTTCGAGCAGCGAAACTAAAAAACGAGACCTTTAATTTCTTCTCAATATCTTTATACAGTCTTTACTATTTGAGTTTTTACTCATTTTCCTGTTGACCATTGTTATTTTATGGCCTGAATCAGACCTCATTGTTAACAAAAAAACATTGTGAAACATTGCCTTACCTTTTGCTAAAAAAAAAATCTTTCTTTTCACTACCAGAAATTCTGTATAAAGGCTACATTTTGACACAAAACTCTTCCTACTGACGGCTTTACTCTCTAAACTGGTGTGTATCAGCCATGGGAAAGCCGCTCTGAAGGTGGAGAGGACCTGCTTCAGATGGCTTAACGTGTACTTCAGTGAGGCTTTACTAATGCAAGCGTTAAATAACTCTGGTGTCATCCCTGACAGCGGCTCACTGAATCATGTAGGACACCTATAGTTAGTGTCCTATATCCACTTTAAATCCACGGCATAGGAATAATTTCAACCTATTCAGAGTGTTTCGTCGCAGTTTAAATCGCCACAGATGAGCTGTGAATGCATCAAAAAGATTGATTAGAGATAATTTTGCTTAAAAGTGAAGCAATGCGGAGCTGGAATATATACAGTAGACCGAAGGACCTTTTATGTCCTATTCAAACAGCCCTCCGTAATCTTCCCCGAGGGTATTTTGTTCTCCTTGAACATCTGAATCTCAAGTTGCACTTGCCTTAAATAGCAGTTCTTCAATCTCTGCCTCTCTTTCTCTGACTTAACTTCTCTCCACCAAAATTAAAGCCTCGAAGAATGTTTATTGTTATAGCCAAGGTTATGGCAGCCTGGGCAATTTGGCCAGCAAGGAACGAGCGCAGAATTCAAACAGGGGGGGGGGGGGGGGGGGGGGGACGACTGTATACAGATGAATGAATGGAAAGCGAAAAGCTGCTTGAATGCATAATTTAACAGCAATGTTTATAATACCAATTCTGGTCGGCTTCGCCATCCAGAGTCAAAGGAAGGAGATTGAAGGCTGGTCGCCGCTCTGTCACTCCGTGTCTTTGCTTTGTAATTAATATACTATATATTTATCCCACAACACACGTGAAACTTTTTGTAAACATAAGCATGTGTGTCTCTCTGTAGGCTATATGTGATGGGTTGGGAAGTTTGAACCTCTCCATGAACTCTTAAGGTCAGCAACCCCCTTCTGCTGTCTTTGACCTTGTTCCTCACATCTCTGCCGAGGTCCTCCGGCCCCATAAAATACACCCTGTTGACAGCTATGGCTCCCGGAGAACAAATGGGATTGTCAGAGCCTATAGGAACGCAAGGCTGCTGCTGCTGCTGCTGCTGCTGCTGCTGTGCTCCCGTTTTCATTTCTGAGCTAGTTTTGTTTTCTCATCCTCTTCTGGCATGTACCAAAACTATTGGGATATGGAGTGGAGCTGAATCTTTATTCTTCTTCAAAATCTTACCAACGCGTCAAAATAGAGTTTTTGTTTAATTCATTAAACACACGCCTCGCATTCATTCGTATTCAAGCTTAATTTTGAAGAGGCACTTTCATCAGTGTGCACATCATCTGCTCTCTGCCTTTGAAAACAAAGGGCTCCTACATGGATAGTTATAACCACTCTCACTGTATTGTTTAACTTCATCCAATAGAAGAACAGGCTGTTTACCTGTGTGCCATTTGTAAAGCGGAAAAAAGCAAACAGTGATGCGTGGATAGATGTTTCGAGGGGCTCATGCTCTAACCGGAGCCCAAACTGTATGGCTGGGTATAAGTGGAGGTGTCCACCATGGTGTGTATTTGCTGAAAAATAGTTCTTGGGAGGGACAAAAGGGAGAAGCAAGACCGAATTCTGGACAATTAGCTAAGGTAGAGTTACAGTAGTATAATCAGCAGGCTAGCCAGCATGTTTTGCTGGTAACACCTCAACCATAGGTTTAGCTTTTGCTACTGCAGAAGGCATGAATCTGGACTTGGTTGAGCCAGCAAACGCTCATCGCTTCCTCTTCATTCTAAAGTACTTTAGCCAGCCAGCTAGCTAGCTAAGACCAGCCTGTCCTCATCAGAAAACGACTAGTCGGTCGACTGTGGAAGCAGCTTATTGCGACCCATATTTACGTGTCTTGTTGGGCAGAGGGTCGGGACAACAAGCACAGCATTATCACTGCGGAGACTGCTGTTCATGTTCAGTGTGAAACCAGACGTCAATGATGACTTGATGTAATTGATTAACTTAGTTAACGGGGCTCTGTTGAACTTCCGTGTTGAACTGGAAGCCAGAGAGGAACTGAGACGAGGCGCAAAGTGCACAGAGACAAACCCTTTACAAAGGAAGTCATAGTCCAGCGACATTAAACAACTTCAACAAATCACCCACAGCACAGGCTTGTAAAGGCAACCGAGAGAGGCAGGGAAGGTTTCATTTTTCACGTCACATTACGATCTGCTCGGCCAATAAAAAAATGATTAACACATGTAAATTGCCACACATTGTTATACTGAGCCCCTTTATGTCAAAACACGATATTCCCCTTCTGCGGATTGATCCACATTAAGACACCTTCATAAGACTCACCTGGAGCTCTCACACGATGGCAAAAACACCAAGTGTGGATGCTGCAGCGTCCCAGGACAGAAATCATCTCTCTCCTTTTTTTTTTCTATTTCTACGACTGTGGTCTGCTTCATCTCTGTGTTTCTGTGTCAAATATTGACGTAGCTACAACAGCTAAAATAAAACAGTTTTTAAAAGAATTTTTCCACGGGAGAGACAGCACACCCAAGAACAGCAAATGGGCATCTTTAGCCCGACCTTGTGCACGTCCTTGAAACTGAAGGCGACTGTGAACAAAATGGTGTGAGAGAATATATTCAGTCCCTAATAGAAACCAGAAAATAAAGCCCTGATGCTGAGCCATGAGTGTAAGTCCTCTCCATGGTGCACAAGAGGTTTTTGACATGACTATTTTGATGTATCTATTCAACCTTAACGAGATAAATAAAGCACAAATATGACACACAAATAAAAGAGCATCCTTTGCTCCCCTAATCGTTTTCATAGAAAGATATTTGACAGCCGAGGCAAACACGAAACATATCTGAGCCGTTTACGCCACTGCTGCATCACTCGTCAACGCGTCAGTGCTGATTAGCATCACTCACTTTGTTAACGTTTTGGCTCCGGTGCCTATGAGT
The DNA here is from genome assembly GCA_963678695.2 of Diplodus puntazzo. NCBI lineage: Eukaryota > Metazoa > Chordata > Actinopteri > Spariformes > Sparidae > Diplodus > Diplodus puntazzo. The sequence continues at coordinate 11,297,027 of OZ023174.1, read as the reverse complement.
TAATCAGCTGGCAGGTTTCCCCCAAGGGCTGGACTTTTCTTTATGGCTCTGAACCGCTTTTACCCGTCATGGTGTCTTCCTCCTCCTCCTCCTCCTCCTCCTCAAAGCCTCTGCAGCCACGGCCAAGGTTTCAAGTGACAGCTATTCTGTCACTCTTTTCCTTCCTTGTTCCACTTGTTGGGAGGAGGATGAAGTGAGTGGCAGTGGTAGTGTGTGTGTGTGTGTGTGTGTGTGTGTGTGTGTGTGTGTGTGTGTGTGAGGGAGGGGGGTGTTGAGGTGATAAAAAGGGATGAAGGAGGAAGCTCAGGCAGATCCACAGACAAGGAGGGAGGAAGACGCTTTGAGAGGAATCACTATAAACAGACATGCCTGAGCCCAAGAAGCCAGGTAAGATGGTCCAACCTGTAGGATTATAACAGAAACAACTCACTGGTCAAAAACAAAAGAGAAGAGGAGGTTGGTGATGCAGTTTAATGCGAGAGTGAAACAAAGAAATAAATAAAAACAAAGACATTTTTAAACCCATTCGTGATAAAATGCTGGGATTTTTTTTTTGCCTCACTGGTAATAAAAAAACAACCAAGTTAGAATTTGCTTTATTTATTTCCTTATATCATCTCTGACGTAGTTGAGATACCTCGTCATATAAAGTTCATTAGCTGGCATGCGGATCAAAGCTGTTAAACATGAGCACTACTCCGTAATCTGTGGTACGAGTTTTATCTTTTATTAGTTTTCATGAGTACAAGCTCATGTCTTCATAAACTCACCCTCAGCTAGCTGTTGTTTATTTTTTACTGACAATGTTCTTAAAGCTACAAAAGGACTGTATCCTCTAGTAGCTCTCAAGCTCTGTTTCTTTAACTATTAGGAACGGATCTGAAGAGAGTTAGAAGGATGTAAATATTTGACTTAAAGATGCACTGTGTAGTTTTGGGGAGTAAATTCTGATCAGAAGAGAGAGATCTTTATCGACAGAATGTTTTTATACCTAAATGAACACACTCCTCCTAAAATTAATCAACAAAATGACCTTAATGGACAACACGATGTCATACTGTTTTTCTTATATGTGGCGGACCCTGCCACCTTTCTAGCTTCATACAGTGTTCATGGGACCTTACTTTCCTATGAGGATTCTTGTTTTACTCAGTTATGGACAAAATAAATACTTAATTAAATTGACATTGTAAATTCTGAATTTGAATTTCTTCTCCAAAACTACATAGTGTTCTTTTAATATATTACATATGGTTGGCATTGTGAGCTTAACGTTTGTTTTACTTGATTAATACGTGTTGGTCATTGAAATTAAATGAGACAAAAGTAATGGAAACATGATGAGCTTGGGAAGGGAGCCACTAAAATCATATTTTAGGATCTCGAAGAGACAAGTGTGAAGAGGGAATCATCTTGGATCCCGAGCATCATTAGGCTAAAAAAAGCAGGGGCAAACGTCAGCACGCTCACAGCGATGTCTTGTGTGAGGTTCAAGGTTATGACTGACGAAATGATTTGCTATATGTGATTATTTTCTGTGTCCAACTACTTATTCTTTGTGTTTGGATGCCAGAAAATGTGTAAAACCGACAGTGCCAAATCAACCCAATGACTTCAATCTGTTGTGCTACAAAGCCTTTTTGCTGATTTCTTCACAATCTTTTGTTTTTTTGTTAACCTAACGTGACAAAACAGTTGTACCAACTTCAGTTGAATTGATATAGGAGCTCTACATTTTCATAAAATGAAGACCAGGGTTTGCAAAACACCTTATTCCATCACTGACAAGTCCTGTCATCGCACCACAAACTGCACCTGTGTGACTCCAGTGACACCAAATCCTGCATGTAGACTAACATTTAATAACCTCCGAACCATTAATACCACACTTTAAGACCTGATATTAAACTCCACAGGCTGTAGTATCATAATGTTTGTATCAAGCGGCTGTGATGTCGCAGTGTGTGTATCAATCGCTGGCTCTGAAATATGCCCGGCTCCCTTTTGTCAACAGCGACCTCAAAGCGCCGTAAATCAGCTGTTTTGCTTGAAACGAACGCATGCATAGGAGAGGAGAGGAGGAAGAGGAGGAGGAGGTAACAGATAAAAGCGGGCCGAGATGAGCGGGATGATTTGTTAGAGGGACCTCTGCCAAGTCAGGTGTAACTACCTTGCGTCGTATCTCTGCGCCTCAGACACCTAATCTATCTGACCCTGATTACCTCCCTCATTCTGCTGCGCCGTCTCCTCGGCTGGCATCCGTCTCCCCGCGCCAATCAGCAGGAAGTTCACCATATCGCTGTTATTGTGCGGAAAAGTCAGAACTCCTTCTTTTTTTTTTTTCTTCTTTTCTTGTGGATTTCAGTTGAGGTATCAAACTCTGTTGTGGGTTGATAAAAACTCACTAATCTCTCTTGCTTACAGAGTTATTTCAAACTCTAAATACATTTGTCTAAAAACGAGATGTGTCTTTCTCGGTCCCTTAAAAGTCTGCATTCAGGGGGGACACATCAGTTCACGAGAGTGTTAAGAGCTGAAATATTTGTCCTCCCAAGGAGTTTATACCCTTTCCCTTTTGATTCTCCATCACGCAGTAATTCCATCCCTACGTTTCATTATACCTCGCCAATGTGTCGCCAATCCAGTATCCTGACATCACACGTATCATGTTCCCCACACCACATTGCTACCTTTCACTCCGGCTCCTCTTGTTCATGTGTTTCCACCCATCCCAAATTTTTGCCCCTGTCTTGAACTTCATCGCACTTTCTCAGCTCCGGAGCCCCTCTGCCCCTGTCGATCAGCTGGTCTCGGCTCATGTGACTCCCCCCATGTGGCGTCTTGCTCACCCACGGTTAAGCCCGCCCCATTACTCAAGTAGCCATGGGGATCTCGGCGAAGCACGCATCCCAATAAACAGCCACAAGAATAGTTCTCAAGTGCGGGAGCGACGGCTGTGCCCATGTGGATCGGCGAAGGGAGGACGCCTTCCTCCGGGAATGCAGGGGTGTGTCCTCTCGGTTTGCCTCCTAGTTGACCCATTTTGACAAATAAAAGCCCAGCAGGATCATTGTTTCGCACAACAGCCGTGGATTGTTGATTTGTTTGGTCTGGGCTCTTCACAATGAGCCACTTACAGAATAATTAGACCTTGTGCGCCAGTGTTGATGCTGATAGTTGCAGCGTGCCAGGGTGGCAGTTCACTGGCGCTGCTCCATTGCTGAGCGCGTGCAGAAATAACAGCCCAATTTTTAATTACCAGTAATGCTGCCAGACAGACCCCCCCCCCCCCATCCCTTTGGGGCACAGGACCATTCTAAAGCTGGTTTCACATATAAGACCGTCTGTGTCACGCTGTTCTCACCTACTGGAAATACTTGGTTTGGTTCAGGCGAGGGGGTACAGCCTGAGTGGAGCACGCAGGAGGGGGAGGACTGGTCCGCTGAGTCCACGTGTTAGATGTATCCGTAATATCAATGAGGTAGAAGGGTATGAAACAGCTTCAGTCGGTGCAACACAGCACTCGCTGTCAAGTGCACAGAAAAATGACTTGTTCAGTTACCACGTGGGTTCAATAAGACGAAGAAGCTGGCAGGGTAAAGTGTGGTTAACATCTGGGCCAAGTGATTCAGACATTTGGGTTCACACAGCAGCTAGTTCGGGTAATGTCCAGACAATTTCAGGGTGGCGTTACATGTGTGAATGAGATGTCTTTTTGCAAACCAGCACCAGTTTTACTGTTGCTCTGAGCTCAGGGCTGTCCGTGAGTCTCTGTATAGGGATGCTGGCCGAACCATCCCACAATCCCAAAGCATAAGTATTTGATGAATTGGGAGTGAGCGTCAGAAATCAACTTTTCTTACAAATAGGACCTATAATAAGTCTGAGCAATTTGTACTATTACAATCTTTGATGAATTTTCCTGGAAAAATCTTTTTTTTTTCTGTTGGAGTGAACAGAACTGCTCAGGCAGCAGTAGTTTTTATTTCGAAAAATGTCTTAATTTTATCGTAATTCTTGCAGACAGACATACCGACATAAGATATACATGAACTGGATAGCTTTTTGAAACCGATAAATTAATATGTCTATGTTAATGTTAATAGTTTGAGTCTATCTTTTACGCTGTAGACCCACAGTAGACATCTATAAGTCGATCTTCTTGTTTTCGGAGAGCAGTTGTTTTATCGGAAGGTTAAATTTCCAACACCCTATTGGCTGCAGACTAGAAAGAGGCTGACATCCTGTCACCCACCACCACCCTTCACCCCCCTCAAACCGCACGTCTCACAACTGGTCCAGTGTAGCATTACCTCATACCGCGGCCATCATCAAGTTCCCACAGGTATGCAGCCGCTGCTTGATGGATTACAGACAGATGCAGAGTCAAGCGACTGCACCACAAGTGTGAGAAGTTAACCGAGGCCTGATATATCATTAACAAAAGGCTCTTTAAATGCAACCCAAACAATGTGCTGTGGAGCGGATACACAGCCAGAATTTATCCCTTATTCTACAAGCTTCCTCTGTGATTTGAGAGAGGCCTTGGCCTATTTGGAGCGAAGGCTGCGTTGATGCAAGCTGGAAGACAAAAGGAAATGGAAAGCTGAAGTGGATGACAGCTTAATACGGTATTTAAAGCTGCCTTTGTTTACCGAACACCACAGACTCCTCATCCCTAAATTAGAGTTGCATTTAGCAATTGTTTTCCTATGTTGAGACCGCTTTATTCACATAAAAACGATTCATTCAAATCATCAGCGAAGTTTACAGCGGCGCCATAAAATCTAATCTCCAGTTTCGCGCCCCTTTTATTCCTCTTCCAAACCCTATTAGCAAATCCCTTCCTTTCTCCCCCCTCGTTCGCCCGTAAATCTTCATCATCACGTGTGGGGCGGGGGGGAGGAGGGGTGAGGGGAGACATCACCGGTGGAATCCAAAACAAGTCATAATTCTTATCATCATCTCTGTAACCCTGCGTTATATACAGCCGTCCCGTCCCTCACATTCCCCTCACAGAAGCTAGCGTGTCTAATCTCTCAGTCCAGAGCCAACAACAGGCTTGATGCATGACCGTTACAGGACGCATACAGACTGAACAACACAGCAGTGTCAGCACCTTTGAACTCGTCTCGGAGGGAGAAACATTATTAGCGACCTTTAGAAGGCTCTCTGCAGAGCTCGACGCTGCTGATATCAGGATGAAACAGAAGACGTGATGTAGGATCGTATAAATGTTGGATTGTTGTGACCCTCTTGGAGTAAAGAATCACAGAATGAGTTATGTCCTGTAGTGTCAGTTTGCAACGAACACATCCCTATTTAATCTGCATATTATTTTTTCTGGGTTTTGTTGATGCATTTTTTACTTACAAAATGACAGAAAATAGCTCAAATTGCCTGTATTCAAAAGATTTACAAACACTCAGTTAAATATGACTGAAGGCTAAAAGAAACAGCAAAATACTTATGTTTGAAAGAAGGAAGTAGTCAAATTTGGGGCACTTTTTGCCTAAAAAAATGACTAAATTGCTCAGATGATGCTTAAAAACAAGGTTGCAGGTTGAGACTATTTTGGTCACACATGCACCCAAAAGTCTGACAAGTGCAATTAAACATTTTCATAGGTCGCAGCGGTGCGCCAGAAGTTTAGCATTCAGTCTGTTGATTAATTGACTAAAATGTTTCAGCTCTGCTTCCAAGTCCAGACAGAAGAGGTTCACCATATTTTCAGAAGCAATAATCATGATGTGAGCTTGATTGTCTGACAGTTCTTCATTTTTTAATCACCTCAACACCACAAATCATTCAAAAAGAATCGTCTGGCATGAGAAACTTAAGTACCGGCTTCACACGACTGAACACACAAGCTTTGGAAAACATTTTCATATCATAATACATCTGTTGGGATCTGTTATCACCAAAAACTGTTTAATCCACGCATGATAGAACAGACAAGCTGGATGAGGATATTGTATCATTGCCATCTAAACATAAAACACCTTGAACAAGATCACGCGAAAAGAAATCCTGTAAAATATTTATGGTATTAAAAGTATTCCCCCTCTCTTCACTAGCAGAAGCCTTGCAGCCAAAAAAAAAAAAAGAAGTAGGTCATCCAGATATGCAAACAACTCTCCTGCTCCATTCCTGGTTGGTGTATTTAAAAATCAGAAGGTCTCACAGTGTTTGTTGTGTTGGATGAGCAGCTCTGTGACCCTCTCACATGCAGGTGAGAGGCCACAGAGGAGATGATATTTGATATATGTTCAATTTGAGGCGTAGTTTCTTCATCAAGCCTCGGTTTAAATGTATGTAAAACAGATCTGGGAAAATAAATAAATACATCTCATATATATATATTCATTTCTGGAAGCACTTTTAAATGATTGTGTTCATTTAGGTGTCGTATTGCGTCTTATTTCTGATGACAGTTCAACCTTACTGGAATTACAGGAATATCTGCCCTCTGACGCTGGTTTTACAACGACCATCACTAATCTGCGTGTCAAGCTACAATTTAATCGCTGTTCTGAATTTATCTCTTTAAGTGTTTACGTACATGATGCATCGCGACTTTCAAATTAACCTGGCATATGATTGAGTGGTAGGGAGGGCAGAGGCTTAAGTGTACCCCGATTCTGCCGACAGCATCGCTCTCCCTCCTCATCGTAAAAATGTTGAAACTCCATCAGTCATGCTCTGCCCCCAGCATGGATGCCAGCCAAACGCCAATAATACCCCTGATACTCATCCACACATTCAGCTTTATAAATAGATCGTTTGAATATTAATCTTCTCTTTATTCTCCGCTGCCAATACGCCCCATCTGGATGTATGTTTGGATATTGTGCAAACACAAAAGCACATCTTAGTCACACCACCATGTGGTTTAAGTACAGTAGCAGCAGCTTCGCCACGTGTGATGATGAGGGGCATAATAATGGAATGAGTTGCTTTTAAAGTGGGATTAAGGTGATTTTAAAGCCTCAAGGGATCCCCCGTTGAATAGCGCCGGCAAATATGCGTGTAAACTGGAGCGGATTGGAGTTTTAGTTGCTGAAAACATCACTCTGAAGCAGAGCCGCTCTTACAGCAGGAGTAATCTGATTGGTTGAGTTCAAACTGAGTGGGAGGAGGCAAAAAGTGTTCAGCTCTCAAGTTCATTATTACATTTTAAATTAAATTCCGTAATTAAAATCAGCATGTCCAATCAGCCCTTAGCTTGAAGTCAACATATCATGTTCAGTTTTAGATTCATAGTTTTATTTTGTGTTACTACTAAGAAAGGTTTACACACTAGTTTTCTCATACTGTCCCCCTCTTTCTGTTTATAGCGCCTGTCTCTTTAAGGGCCACCCTCCCGTATACCAAGTGATCCTCTGATTGGTCAGCTCACACATGCCTGAGGCAGCACCTCTACCAACAACAGAGCAGCTGTGCTAAATCAGCTAGGCATAGATTATGCAAATATGTGTGATGCTGACGTAATGTCCGATGTCACAAAATCACAGAATTAAAGGCGGGCCTACTGACGGGGCGTTTAAGGAGCAGTGTTCTCTGTGGGAGAGAGGAGTGTCTGTTGCTACAGGCTTCAATCTTTTAAATGTTTGATTTTCTACATAAGCAAGAATCTAAAACATTGAAGAAAATGAAAAAATACTGAAAAAAGAATAGTAAGCTTGTTGAAAAGAAAAACAGAAATCATTCACATTTAAGAAGCTGGACTCAAACATTTTGTTCATCTTAAAAATGCTCAAAATGATTTAATCGATTATCAGAATAGTTGGTGATTTATCTAATAGCTGACTCTACAGTTGGCACCGCACTTCCATAAGGTTTGAGGAACTGAACTACGGTTAAAAATATTCCGTCACCAAGCCCAAGCTAAACCTCATGACACCATCGGGGTTATTTTTCAAAACGTTTATCAGCTTGCTCCAGTGAAATTAAAGATATTTAATGGGCTATTTTTATGGGCTGCGTAGTACCGAGCACTAAATAAATAATCCTCTCTCATGCCTTCTTACTTTTTCATTGGGCTTCAGTTTACTTTAATGAAAAAAAAAAAGAAAAAGAGCAGCTGGATATTAATTTCAAGATCCCCAAGTTGATTCTGTGTCTTTGTGGAAAAAGATCTCCCCAATTAAAAAAAAATAATTCCTGTTGCCATCTGCTGACAAATGGCATTTAACAGAAACAGATATGGCTCATAGTCGGCACAAAGTAATACATAGATGTATTATGAGAAATATCCTGTGGTTGTTTGGCTCTGGACTGTGAGGTTTAACTCAAACATTTTGCCTCCAGCGCAGGTCTGACTCCAAGAAGCGACTTAAACCTGCAACCTGCTACTTGTCGGATCTGCATGTAGCAGCACTCCGACACATATGGTAACATGAGCTCATAGTTTCACCTGCAGCTGACACACTCGCCCAGTGTCGAGGGGGGCGACTGCGGTGCACCAGGCTGCATTAACAGAGTATGAGCAGTGGAGAATATGTTAGCACCAATTGGCGTTGCGCTCAGCTCGAGAGAAGACAACGTGGGCCCCAGTCTCTAGTTAACACGTCTGCTGTTGCCATAGCTCACGGTTGTAGACACGCTTAAGTGACCGAATGTATTCAGCAGTCCTCCAACATCAAGATCCAGTAGAATCAAAACTACTTACGAGGTGCATTCCCCAGCGGCAGCAGAATTAGACGCATCAGCCTGTTAATTAAAGAGGCAGCCGCTTCAGAACAACACATTGAAACGGAAGCATACGAGGAGACTGGCTGTGCCCTCTTTGGCTTTTGTTCATCGATGAGAGAGAAAAGAACGATTTCAGAGATTCAAATGTTTGCCTTGGCCTGACTCCTTTGGCTTAACAGAGAATGGAGCAAGCAGGAGACGCACGCAGCAAAGGAAGACAGGGAAATGTCAAGAGAGATTAACGAAGCACATTCCACAGAGGTTACCCTTCAAAAGCAAAACGGGAAGAGAGAGTTACAGAGAGAGAGAGAGAGAGGCTGTGCAGCGGATGAGGAAAGCATTGTAAATACACTTGTTTGTTTTCCAGCATGTGGTAACGTAGTCTATCATACGGTGGTTGTCCTTCTGGCATGTTAATTTTTGAAATATATCCATCTTGTGCAGTATGTAATGTATGATAATAGCAAAGGCGCCTGTGCCAGAGATTTTAATAGAGCCAAGATAGGAAGGAGCTGCTAAGCTTTGCTTCCAATCAGGCCTATTGGCCACTCACGGTATTGCAGCAAATGATACTCCTGCAAGACAAAAAGCATTTTCCCCACTGACTGCCATTATACATTATAAGCTGAACTGCAAGTATTCACTTTGTCCCGTAAGCAGGAAGTAAATGAGGAAGACAGAAAAAAAGCAGTTCTCATGGTTCGAGTGGGCGCCATCTTTGCATCTGGCATCTACTTTGAACATAAATAAACTTTGCTGTCTCTCAAAACCCAAGAAGACCTCAGGTTTGAGTGATGGATATCACTTCCCCCGCTAATATCGTTGCTAATATCAATGCTCTCGCTAATCCAAGCAAATGATAGTGATCTTGCTAAAACGGCGGTCTGGTTGCGATAGTGATGACTACGTATGACGTATTAACCACACCCCCATTTTCTGTTTGAGGAAGAATGTAAAAGTAATAAAATCGCAGTGTTGTGTTCACTGCCTGTTTTTTCTGCCCCTTAATGGTGAGATAACAAGCTGCTGTTGCTCCTTTAAGAAAGTCAAGATAAGTATTTTTTATATCATTACCAGTGGAACAATGAAACTGGAACAAACTGTTTTAAAACTAAAAATATATCTGAATAAAATATGTACAATCTTGTCATCCGGTGCAATATATTTATAAAACATTCAATGCCACTGAGTGAGTGCTCAAGTACCTTGAAGATTCAAAAATACATTCATCTGTTAGCATGTGCGGTCAGAGACAAATCCTCCACCCAGGCGGTGTCGGCGCTCTGCTCCACCACCTGAGCTTTAAAAACCAACTCACACTTACATCACGCACAAAAATCCCTCCCCAACTTCAGTATCATCACTTAATCTTAATCCATCTATGGCCGGAGCCATATTGTATGGCATTAAAGCCCCTCAAGTTTAAAATGATATTCGCGATAAGCTTTTGGCAATAAAAGCGGTCTATAATTACGGCGCACGGAGCATGAAGTAGTGTGTGTATTAAAAGGCAGTATTGACAGCCACCAGGTCAGCGAAAACTGAGTAAATAAACCCCTCTTTCAACAGGCATCTCGCATGATATTTGTTAAATATAAACGGTGTATATATCTCATCTCTGAAGAACTGAAGAACCCAATCCTCTGGCTCTTAACGTGAGGCTTCACGCCATCCTTGACCTCCAATGGCCTGGCTCATTCTTCTTCCCTCTCTGCCCCCTTTTAGTTTCCACCTCTTCGCTCTCCATCTTTTTTTTTTGTTCTCCCTTCAGAAGAAAGCGGAATTAGATTAAAGTAGGACAAAGAAACTGTGGGACAGAAAAGTGCTGAGAGTAGGGATTTGCATTAAGTGAAAAGGAAGACGGAATGGAGACATTATCCATTTAACAGATACCTGGAAGACAGGGAAGCGGACAGCTGTAGAGTGAAATTATCTGGGCCAGAGAGGAGCGTCGATGAAGCGTGGATGGTAATGAGAGCGGAGATGGATCCACACAGACGGAGTGTTCATCAGCTGTGCATTACCTCCAGCATTAGCGCCGAGGGTTCAAGGGTCGCAGTTGTCCTGGTTGTGACTTAGCAGTTTGCTCACAGCTTTTCCAACGCAGCGGGACAGACAGGCGTCTGAGAGAGAGGACCACTTACGATACACATTTTTAAAAGCTGCACTAGGCAAGTTCTCACCTTATCTACCTAAATCACAAAGTGGAGCTGCAGTACAGAACAATGTCACACCTTCACTAATTGAGATGCTGTAGATTGGCCTTTTAATTACAGATGAGCTTCGGGTATAGAGCTGATGAAACTCATTCGACAGCAGCATGTCACTTTGGTCCATCTTGACAACTATTGGAAGGATTGCTGTTTTCCACAGACATTCATGTTGTCCGGAGGATGACTTTGGTGAACCCCTGACTTTTCTCCTAGCACCACCAGCAGATTGACATTTGAGGCTCTGAGTTAAATATCTTGAGAGCTACGAATATGGCAGCTTAGTCATCGGCCTTAAGCTTCATATTACGACACGTTACCTACTCTTGTAGCATCAGCTTTGCACGCGAAGGCTCGGCGGTCGAGTTGGCAATGATCTGTAATATGCAACATCCGGTGTGACTTTAAAAACAAAGTTTGATGACAACCAGTTCAACATATAGTTGTATTATCACTGTGAAAACGTTGGGTTTGGTTAGGTTTAGGAAAACATCATACATCGGCTTAAAATAACTTGTTCAATTACGAAATTTCCCCTAAAAAAGCTATGTCATTTAAGTAACCATAACTTAAAAAGAAATCAGTATTGACTTGTGGACTGGGGGGAATGTGTATGACACTTACGACCACACCGATCTCGCCAAATGGTAATTAAGTAAAGTACTTCAGTCAATGAACTTAGTTTACCACTGGAAATGGCTCAACAATTATCGAATGGAAGGTCAAGAAATTTGATACACTTGACTTTCATTTCTCCATCAGCATGACTTGTAACCAGTCTGATGATCTCGTCTTTTCTTTGGCTCATTTCAACATGTCCGACACTTGTCCCAACTCCCGCAGCTCTGATGGCGCTCCCATCAGTCTGAGCTGAGCGTATGTTCGGTTCTGATTAGCAAATGTTAGCATGCTGACATTAGCATTAAGCTCAAGTAGGCTACAGCCCAAGAGAACCAAGCGCACCAATCGTTTTTAACATATTAACAAATAATCACAGACTGAAACTTTAACCGCGGGGAGATGTTCACTGCTCAGACATATTAAGACTCACCACTGTTTGACTTTTACCTTTTTAATCTCTTTGCTGTCCTTACATAGCCTTACAATTGTTCTGTGTGCATTTTTACATCCCATCCTCTCCCTGTTTATTTCTGGATATTTAAATTCACATTTTTTTTTCTCCAAAACACTTACCTCTCATTGCCACTTGAAACTGCCGACATGAGATATGCTTTGAACAGCTTTAAATAAGTTCTCTGTGTTTTTTATTTTTAATTGATGCTGATTAATAATTTGCATTTTTTTTTCCTCCAGTCATCTGCATAAAATCTTTCACCTGGGGCATACAGAAAAGTCTGAAGTGGACCCCTCACACTATGAGCCATTCAACTGGGAAAAAATAGGCAATACTGAGCAGTAAAAAGCTTATAAATTAGATATGAGGGGATGATCATGATAACAGGTATAACATTTTGTGTAATCATCCATGGAGGAAGTAGAAGTGACACTGATGGTCTAAAAATTTGTTTGTGGAAACGCAATTTGCTGCGCACAGAATGCTTTGCTGGAAGTAATCGAGGAAAATACACAGTGATTGTCGAAAACCTCACCTCATCTCTCCCCTTTTGCGGAGAGACGGCATCTCGCCACGCTGTAAAGAAGATCTTATATCTCGTGTTTGTTATAGCCCGTGATGTGTTGTCAGCTTATTTATTCTTTTTGGAGTCGGGATGTAAAGAAAAAGTTTGTCAGTCGGAATACAAATTAGGGCTATTTTTTGCAGCTCTCAAAAAAATTTGCAAGTCTAATGTCCTCTAACTCTTCAAGGTGTCTTTCCAGTGTATTGCGTGACCAAAATATTTGTTTCATCTACAGTATACATTGCGAGGGAGAGCTTGCAATTAGCCACAGTGAAATTTTCCTCCCTTTACGTACGAAACTAGACACGTACGTATTAAACTATATACCCGTCACTCCCCACTTACTTCCGTGTGTCCTTAACGTTGGCTTGGATGGTAAGCGGTACAACCACTAGAGGGCGCTGCTCTGAGTCAAATTGGTTTCGCAGTGACCTCTACTTCTTTTTCACCACGATCCCAACTGACATTTAATTCCCGTCCAATCTCCTACAAGCTGGTCTGTTAGTAGCCGTTTGTCTCTAACGTTGACCTGAGTTTTTGACATTTGTTCAAGCTGATGAAGTGATGAAACAGCTGTACACTGTCCCCCCACGACTACTGCAGGTACTGCCCTGTTGGTCTGTATACGTTAGCTTACAGAAAACCTTTTAGTTTCAGCTTTTCAGTTGTCTGCTGCTGTTTGGTCAGATTTAGGGACCTGAGATACTTGGTGAGGTTTAGGATAACATGGCCTTTTCACAATAAACATGCGTTACGAATGATTACTCTGAAATGATTGTCCCGTAGCAGCTGTTTGATGGACCAGGAATAACACTAACACAGTGATATCAGATCCTGCTTTATTCAATGCCCCCGGTTGTCTCTCAGGGGGACGTCTGCGTCTTAAAAACAAACCCTCCACCTGTTTTCTGCCACATCACGATGATCCAGAGATCAGCCTTGAAAGACCGAGGACCATAAGAAACAACTGAGTAATCGGAAATTCACTGGCTTCCCCTCCGATTTACAGTACAGGGTTTGGGATAGATGCTTCAGCAGGAACCTGAAGAAAGGTTTTACCGCCTGCTGCATCACGGATCCCCTCTTGGATTGAAGTGCTGAGAGAGGCATTAACAGATTGCTGCCTGAAAAACAAACCTTATCCAAAATAGACGTGTTGCCCCCCCCCCAACCGGTGCGCCAAACATAGTGTGCCAGCCTTGAGCGCGAGCAGAGTGCCAAGGCCGAACCCTTGATATCCTAGACCCACTGTTAAGTAGACTCATGAGACACTTGCTCTGCAGTACCAGTTGTGGCTTGTTGTAGGTGGTTTGGAGAAATGATAGCTGTCAGAACGATGCCCTCATTCATTCCTGCGGCTCGGCCCTTTAAAACGCTTTGCTGCCTCCTGGGCAAAGTTAGGAACTGAGACCTTTTTTAACATTTAATCAGCAGGACCTAACGAACGCGCAGACCTGCGAAATTATTGAACGGCTGGTTGAGACGTGAATGCTGCCAAAGTTGAATTATTACTGCACAGCTGTGTGCTTTAGTTGTCTGGCAGACAGAGACTAACGCCTAATCTGCCATCTCATTAAACACCCTTGAGCATCCAAAGCAACCTAGATCTGGGATCCTGGAACTTTGATGTACTTATTCTATCGAAAGCGTTTTTTGTCTTGAGGCCGCCCCTTTCAGAACTTTTTTAAGGCCCAATTATACCTCATGATCTCTCCGAAAAATGCACTTATATTTATCTCAGCCTCACGGTTTCTGTAAACTACATCCTCATTTGAGTCATGCACTATTCCCTCTGCTGAAATCCAATATGCTTTCTATAGCCTGAGGCAAACCCCACAGAAATCAAGAAGAGGCGCACCAAGCAAGGTTGCCTGGATGTAGTTTCCCTGTGCGGGTACTTGTGAATGCGTGTTTGCGCTGTTAAAACAAAAATTGTTTATTTAAATGTGTATGTTTTGTATATTTATAAAGGAGCGCTGTATATAGCACACACATACACACACACGCACACTCACACGATTGCTTGCATAAATGAGCAGATTGGTGAACAGTCCGCAGTGATGTATAGAAATGATTATTAGTCATTCTCTCCAGAGGATCCAGATCTTTAAACTTTAAACAGTCGAGCCTCACCTCTGAAAAGCGGCGACTATCCAAACGCTCTGCTGCCGGTGTTGTGTGATATGAAATAATGAGGATGTACAAATTAATTTACATAATTGTTGTTTAATTGCAGCAGCCAAGGGCGATAAAGCTGCAGCAGCCCCTGCTGGTAAGTGCCTTCATGACATCTAATCTGAGCCCACAAGCTGTGCTCCAGAAATCCAATTTATTCTGGAGTTACGCGTACAGTAATCAACCATTATACACTTAAACGGCAGAAACAATTATTTTAATAAAAGCTTCCTGTGAAGATTGTTTAATTTTCTCACAAATCTTCTCCATTCTCTGCCTTTCAGACAAGACGGGTAAGAAAAACACACTGCCGTTCCGTGTCCTGTCCGCCTGTGTGTCCTGTCGATGTAACCGTCTGTAGCTCATCCTCATCCTCATCCTCTTCATCATCATCCTCCTTGATTTCTTTCTCCCCATTCAGAGAAGCCAGCAGAGGAGGAGGGTAAGACTTGCAGATGAAACAAACACAGAAGCAGTTGAACTTCTGTGGTGGGACTGAGTGTGGAGATGCATGACACACACACATTATATCTATACATACACATATAGGACTATTCATACATGATAGTCTTTTATTAGCACTCAGGACATTTTGTCAGTTTATTTCAAGCACCAGAGTTGCTAATTAAATTAGGTGCAAAAAAGAAGGTGTTTAATTTATGGGTCACACGGTACGTACAGCGCGTATGTGTGTGTTTGACTTTCCTGTTTTAGCCTGGGTACACTTAAATCTGCGAAAGTACACACAGCACATGCAAATGAATCTCTCACATTTGTCCTTCAGCTACCTTTGTGAAAGTGTCTCGTTAGCAGCGTTGGCAGGTCCACATGTAAACCTTACAGGTGCTGACTACAGCTAAACTCTTCGGCCAGCGCAATTGTTAGAAGCTTTTCAGCACATTGAGACGAGACGTTACGCAACAAAGACAAAGAATATTTATTTACTTTTGATCAAAATCAAAGTTTGCATCAGAGTGAGGAGTTTTCTTGCATGATGGACAAAATGTTTTAAACATGTTGAAGAAAAATTTGACTTTAAATCTATATAATTAATCTATAACATCATGAATAGTGTAAACACCGTGATCTAATCAGTTTTCTTTTAGCCTCAACAACATTACGCAGTGTGAATAACCAAGCGCAGGTTAAGGAGATTTTTTTAGTGAAGAAACATTTACAGATGAGCTTGAGTGTGTCTTATTTTATTTGAATAGAGAGAAAACAAATACTGAAACTATCGCAGATGAAAAAATAACAATATTTACAATCTACTGTATTTGAAAACCCTTTATATTGCAGGATTGCGCATCTAAAATAATCTTGTACATTTTCTGAAAAGAATACATTCCAATTTGGTACTAATCACGGGTAAGATACTGTGGATGCAGTATCTTATGATTGGTTTGCTCCCACTTGTTCAACTCAAATGAATTGCTATTTCTCAGAAAATCAGCAAATTCAACTGAATCTGAAACTAAAAGAGCTTTTATCTCCCCTAACACCAAACTAGTTCTTTACAGGAAATTGTGTTATGGGATTGTGTTATGTGTTTGTCAGGAACTGACAAAAAAAGAAAAAGTCTATAATATCACAGATTTCCCTGTATTTTGTATCCCAAAATATCAACAGAATTACAGAAATAGACTGTGAATTAACATCTCTATACAGTCAGGTTAATTACTGAAATAATAAAATAAGAAAAATCAGTGACAAAGTCTTAGTTTTACATCGATGTGTTTGTTAAAAAATAGATTTTTTTACAGTGTATTTTAAAAACATTCCGATGCAGTGTGCAACTTCAGTCAACACAGTGCATAAGATACTGACATGGAAAAACTGACTCTCTCGATTTGAGTTGTATTCAGTTTGTAGTTGAGCGTCTCTGTGTTTCCCGACGTGCTGCAGGTTGGAAGATGACACTGTTTTGTACCTGTGAAAAACAGGTAGATTCAGAAGGGCAATCGCTCCTCTCAGTTCAGTTCCCAGCATGACTGTTTAGGTTTCGACACAAATTTGAGGGTACTGCATTCAGCTAAATGTGTGAAATAACCGTGTGGATGTCGCGGCCCACAGCAGAGTAGCTAGTAGCCGTGGTGAGATGCATGTACTGTGTTTGTATAGATCAGGTGGTATCATGTACTGTGTTGCAGCATCACACGTTATTTTGTATTTGTCAAGCACAAGCATACATTATGTAAATGTGTGTTTATGGAGATTTCCTCGGTTAGTAGCATATGCGGTGACACGTATAGTAATGAGTCCCCTGAGAGTACAGCGTACTACACTGTACGTAGAGTCTGTTCACCTTGGATCAAATATCAATTCATATTATGGAGCAGCTGTAAAAGAGGGTATGACTATGAACGAGAAAGATGCGCAGTACTCGTGTTTCTGTGTGCGTGTCCGCAGTATGTGCAGTCGCTATCTTCTGAGATGAAATATTAGCCTACATAAACTTTCTGTGGCTTGCCGAGAGTGAATGAATGTGTGTGCTTGTGTGCGTCTGCAATGACATAGTATAGCTGCGAGTTGTACTAATACTGCGGCTCATTCTCGCTTAGTCGCTGCTTCTGTAAGGAGAGCAACATCCAAACATAACACTTTTGTTTAACCTTCCAGCTTATTCACAGCTAATATCATGTTGCGATGGAAAAAATCTAAATCAAGGGGAAAAGTCCACTGTGACAGAGCTGTCAGTAGTCGCAGTTGCATTGTGGGTAATGTCGACGCCATGTTTTGACAAGGAAGAAGAAGAATGTTTGCAATAAAAGAGACCGCTCCATCGATTTCAATCCTTTTAAAGTAAATAAAGTAAATTAAAAAGCGTAATGCTAAATCTGTACCTCTAACAAGCAGCATTTTTCAAGCACTTAACAATTCACAGTCGTCTCTATCCTGCCTCTGAAAACACATCTTTCTCCCGTGATGAAGACGCAGCACATGATTTGGATCTTGAATAAATTGGATACTAGAGCTCAAGTCAGTGCTGCAGTCTAAATTTTAAATATTGAATAAACACTTCTCACATATTAAGAGAACCACACCATCATTTCTAGTGAGTTCAGGAAATAATTACGTTGAATTTCTTTAATTTTTTTTAAAATCGCTGCTGTTCCTTTTGACATAATTATGTTAAATATCATACATATATTATCTGAGATGCAGCTTGCTGTAAAGTGTTCGCACTGGGGATGAGCGAGTACGCTGTTATTTTTATCTGTAGCCAACCCAGTCAGCAGAATAAATTTTTGGCAACGTACGATTCTACAAACCACAGATGTGTTGCAACTTTGCATTTCTTAATGTTGCAAATCTAAATTTATCTGGGTTAAATTTTCTATTTTAAGTTGCCACAATGCCGTGCTTACTGTGTGGTTAGGTTTAGGCACAAAAAACACTTCATAAGGAAGGAACGTCACAAGTATCAGCACATTTCACTCAGATGCTCGCTCAACTCCAGCATGTACTGTCCTGGCTGGATTGTGTGCAGGTGTGTGCTCACTGTGCCGTTACTCATCTGTTAAACTAAAGCTACTACAAGGAGTTTTTAACTGGTTATGAAAGAGTCTCAGTTTAATATCGATGTCTCTAGATGACCTACATAAGCAAACGAGACCATCAGTGAGAAGATTAACTACTTCTATTTAGTTTTTCCCAGCCAGTGTGTTACAGTGAGTAGTATGTTAGCCAGTAAGAAAAGAAGCCGGAGATTTTTCTTTGAATAATTTATATTTATTTTGAGTGCGTTGTGGTTTGGATGTTGGAAATGCTGTCACTTTCGTCCACTGCTCCAAAATCAACAAAATATCAAAGTTCCTTGTTGTAGCTTTAACATATTGATTACCTCTAAAGGTCATCACTTTAACTCACAGAGCCACGGCTGGCTTCATGAAGTGTTATTCTATCAGACTTGTGTTTGTTCATGTAGAGCAGGCATACGTGTGAAACCCTTCCAGTCCATTATTCCTGCTTTACCACTCATTTGGCCCAGTTCATCTGCGTAACCTGTGCTTATTCTTCATTAACAGATATCCCGCCTGCTGTAGGTAAGCGCTCTGCTTCTGTCATTCAAACATATATGTGTGTGTGTGTGCGTGTGTGTGTGTGTGTGTATGTGTGTGTGTGTATGTATGTACTGTGTTCAGCTCCAGCGTGTCTGAAGATATTGTCTCGGCGAATGAGCTCATGCATTGTCTTTAATCCGATCTTTGATGTACAGCATTTCATTCACAATCACACAAACACATCTCTCCGCCGTCTGAGGAGAACGGCGCGACACAGTGGGAAGTGATTTAACCCGTCATTGTCAGCACGACTAATTTCCAACTGTTTCTTTTCATTCAGAGAACAATGAGCCTAGGGATGGTAAGGAAAATACAATATTTCCCAGTCTGCTTGCGCTTTCTGTGTCTGTGCCTGCGGGGTATCTGTTACTGACTGTGACGGACTGAAACTGTTGAACCCAGAAGCCTGGGACTGCTCTGGTGACGGCCATCATCGCTGCTTAAAATCAAAAGGTTTTTTCACTCGGCAGATGGATTCATTACCGCTTTACCAGTCTGCTCACTGTCGCAGAGCTACAGCCTCGAAGACTTCTGGACATTGAGCGCAAAGCGATCACGATAATAACTGTATTCATGGATTAGACAAAAAGTGACAAGGTGTTTCACAGAAAAAAACAGACGAAGGACAGTGAAAGAGAAGACAAAGACACAACTTAAAAGCAACTCAAGTCACAACAGATTCATCAGATGAAACTGTCAGATGAAACGCATGCAATAAGTAAGATAGAACAGAGAAGTTGATGACAGGGTCTTGCGATGTAAAAAACAAACAAACCACGCTTTCAAGGTGATTAAAAAAAGTGTGGTTGTTAGATCGCTTCCACCAAAGCATCCGAGAGAACGTTTTGAGAGTGATTCGATGTGAACTGATGAGGTCTGCTTTATGAGAAGTGATATATCCTGCCTGTATGTCTATTGGGTATATATCATAACTGTGTGTGACATGTGGATATACTACAATATACTACTGCTGAATGAATAATACTGCCGGTAACACAGTTGTTCACTCTGTGTACGCTCTACGTACGTACAAGACAAGACTGGAGGGATCTGAGACACTGTGTGTTCTATCTGCCGGTGCTCTGATGATAAATTGATGAAATACTGAATAAGTCATAACTGCGAAATGATAGTACTATACACTCTATGTATAGTACTATGTTTTATGGATGGGATAGATAGATATGTTACTATTTTAATGTAGTAATTCCCCATCTGGGAGAGAATATTTGATAACCTTTTATTGTACAGGTCCATAAATCCTTAATCTGTTCCTGATAATTCTCCAGGAAGATTCCCAGAAAGAGCGATGTAATTCGGCACTAATTATAAGTAAAATACAGGCCACGTTAAACTGGTAATTAGCCGAAAAAATAATTTCCGATTTAAATGCTAAGCTGCTTTAACTCGGACTCTCTGTGTAGCAGGTGTAGCTGAATAATGTGTGATTTGTCTGCAAGCACCTATGTAATTAAAAAAATATGAAGAATATAGCATAAAGAGAGGCACTCGGTAGAGCACATACCTCTGCCAAGGCCCAAAACAGTCCCCTTTAATCTGATCAAGCCTAATCCAATATCATATTTGAAAGCCCTCTACTCATAGATACCAGCTAAGTAAATGCATCTGTTTTTTTTTGCTCGTCTTGTTCCATGCATTATTCCATATCAAGCAATATCAAATGAAGTGAGAAAAAATTCCATGATCCGCCCCTTTATCTGGATCTGGTTAATGGCGTCTATTCTGGGCCCAGACCCATCCTCCATCCAAGCTTCGTGGAAATCCGTTCAGTAGTTTTTGTGTCATCCGGCCAACAAACCAACAGAGGGACACGGTAAAAAAAAAACGTTGTCAGGAAGTAAACAGCTGTCTTGCGTGTTAAAGTCGGACACATCAATCCACCCGATGTGGACTTCTGGTCTCTATTAATCTCAGCTGATTTGCACTTTTTCGCCCAATTGACAGGAGTCAGTACTCCTACACTTGTCTGTCACTTGAACGTAAGCACATGTCGTTCTTGACCTTCTGCTGAAATTCTGTCATTCTTTAGTCTCAAGGTAACATTACGTACCTATTTCTGAATGACTTGCATATGAATACCGGCTACATCTGGCCCTACTCCAGTTGAGACAGATTTCCCTACAGCCTGGCTCGAGCATGGCCAGTCGCATCCCGTTGTCTTACATGGACCAGGTTTGATACTATGGCACCGATTAAAGCAACAAAATGTAACTTCCCGGTGAAGTAAGATAGTTGACTATTGAGGCTCATCCCCAGATCGTCAACCACTGGTGCTTTCGGTTGGTAGCTCGAGACGACAGTATTTGACGAGCTGGGGACGAGACTCAGCAAATCAACTTCCCTTCTCCAAGATGACATTTAAATTCTCTAATAATGCCCCTTGGAAAACAAAACAATGAGTTGCGACACATTTGCTAATTAATCTGGCGATGCCAAGCAAGCAACAAAATTACATCGTTCTTTTCAGGAAAGTTTCTGGAAATTATTAGAAAACCATGAGTAAATACTGGGCCTATGCAATAAATGTCTTCATTATCCAAAATATGAATAGGGTCTGTTCAGGGAGTGTCAGTCAATCAGTCCCTGCATTGTACATCCCAAACTTCCATTCCCAGAGCCAAGGACAGTGTCTGGAGTTAATATGACTGAACAACCCTCATTCCAAACACAGCGAGTGTCCAATGTTAACAGTGTAAACATTCAAAAGTGTCCCCTGGGTGCTATTCCGGGATCAGCTTTACCCACTTAGCATTCTAACTGAAACCTTTTAAATCATCCTGAACATCTGAACTTGGATCTGTCCTCAGGGGCACTTTTGATTAAAAGATCAAATTAACCGAGCCCATAAAAGCAGAGAGAGAGAGGAAGAGGCGCCGACGGTGTGGCTCTCTGAATTTATGGAGGCGCATGACCTTATTTGACACGTGACCCTGGATCCATTCTCTCAGCAACTGCTCTCGTCCAATGGATGTCCACCCAGGGCCCTACTCACTCTACTTGATTGGTGGTCCGATGTGCCTTTATCTCTACCTGCTGATTGTCCATAAAACCCCCCCTTTTTTTCCCTGTAACACTTAGAGTGTGTCTGACTCGAGATGTGAGAGAAAAATGGAGAAACAGGTTTGGTTAACTAGCCTTCTAACTTCAGCAACATCATTGTACATTAAATGATAAATTATGTGATTTGAAGACATAACTCATTAACGGTTGTGTTTCCTCATGGAAGAAAAAAAAAACGAGGGTTTGTCAATTTGAGTCTGAGAAAGAACAATTTGTCTTTTGGAGTGTGGGAGCACGCTGATTTAACGTGTGAGTGTTCCTCACCTGAAGTCAAGATTATCACTGGGTCAATTAATGCTTGTGTTTAACAGCACAGCACAGATACTGTCCGGACTGACGTGTTCCCCCGCTCTCTCTTTCTGTTTTTTTTCCCCCACCTCCGACGCAGAGTTGCCTCCTGATGGTAAGAGAAATGAATACGTTAGTGTCTCTGTGAAGCATATCAACTGACAAGCAAACACCTTACAGAGGTTACATCAATTTACCCGCAAAAGAAACAAGTGAACGGATAAAAGAGCGGCTCGTTTTTTATCGCAGAGATAAGAGACTGCAGCTTCGGCTTGTGTTCTGTCAGGGTGGCAGATGATTGCAGGGAGTCAGGCCTAATGTGATGTCTACAGAGGTGATCTGAGGAGTTCCTATATCCCCTGGGGCCAGCCTGTTTCAGGGGGGCTCCTCGGTCGCCTGTCATTTATCAGAGGGTCCCAAATGGTTTATGCATTGTAACAGCGGAGGCATTACACAAACTCGGTGAACGCTTTTGCCTCACAAAAAAGCTGTTGCTCAGTTTCAGCTTTAAATAACCACACAAAAGGAATAGATCCCTGAGCTCAGAGGGTGGGAATTAGTGGTTTGAGACTTCTTATCAAATTATACTTAGGAAGCTTTCCAAATGATCAACAACAACAACAAAAAAAAGTATCATGACTGCTGATTTGGTGGTTTGCTTGGTCGACTTGTCCCCTGTTGTCGTCCTCAATCTGTTCTGTTTTTTATCTGAGTGGTGCCCGGATCATGATTCCCAGCTTTAATTTGTCCTCTGTGATTCATCTATTCAACCACCATCGCAGAACATGTACCAGGGGAGGATCCTCAGATGTCTGAGCTGACCGGCCTGTTCGTGTTGAAGCCGGAGAGTGTCACAGCTACAAAAGGTCTGGAGTAATGATCAGCCATAAAAATCCTGAATTACATCTAAAATGAACGGGAGTGGTCCACTTAATGCCAAATTCCTGTTGGAATATAGACAGTTAATATATTTTCTTTAATTACTGCATCTCACTCTTGTTCGTGGCAGGCAAGGACATCACGTTCGTGGCTAAAGTTGACTCTTCTAACCTGCTGAGGAAGCCGGGCATGAAATGGCTGAAGGGGAAGTGGTTGGATCTGGGCAGCAAAGCTGGGAAGCACCTGCAGTTCAAAGAGTCCTACGACAGAAACACCAAGGTACGTATGTGCATGCTGTATGTTTTGATAAAAACTTAGTGGGGTCATTGTTAAAGAGAAAAGCAGCTAACAGCGTACCTTTATGGATAGGAACGTTGGTCGTTCTGCTCGTACCACCACTTTGGTCGAGGCAAAATATCTATTGGATGGATGGCTGTCAAATGTTGCAGAAGATGATGCCTTTGTAATAATCCTAAATAATCATATAGCCATGTGCAGCCATGAGCTTAAACGTTTCATTTGCCAAATACCTGCAAAACTAATAACATTCTCGTTAGCCTCAGCAGTATTTTGTGCTCACAGCTAAGTATCAAATGTTAGCATGCTAACACACTAAACTAAGATGGTGAAGCTGGTAAATATTACCTACTAAACATCAGCAGGTCAGCTGTCACTGTTAGTACAGAATACTGATGCTAACACAGTGCATTGGTCCTTCATAGAGTGGCTAGCATGTTAGCTACCAGCTAATCTGCTGACTCTTAGTCTTAGAAAGTGGCTGATAAGGTTTAATCAGTTGTTTCCTTTACCATCTCACAACGGCTTCAGCTTCAATATTGACAATTTGAACTCAACAAAAAAACGTATTCTCCTTTCAGCCATTTGATTTTGTGTTTGAGCGTGTGAGTGCAGGTTTGCGTAGTTAAAATAACACTGAATTGCAAAGAAATGTGCATTCTGAAAGATTAAGTAATCTATTGTGTGTGATCAAACACACTGCGACAGTCCCCTAAAAGCCAATAACGGCCCGACGGCGGCGTGCGTGCGCCTGTGAGCGCATACAGCATATCTGTGCCCGTACGTGCGCGTGTGCACGGGCGTGCATCTAATTGTGTGTGTTCCTAGCTCATCATTTATCCCTTCTCTCTCTCTCTCTCTCTGTCAGATCTACACTTACGAGATGAGCATCATCAAAGTGGTGGATGGAGACGCAGGTGGCTACCGCTGCGAGGTCACCTCCAAAGACAAGTGCGACAGCTGCACATTCGAAGTCAGCGTGCAGGGTAGGTCTGGAGACAGACAATCACATTATTGTCATCTTCCATTCAGCGTATCCACCATTACTATGTAACTGGCTTTGTCAGCCAATAACTCAGTGAGTGCGATACACATTAGGTCCTATCATTTAGCGGCCTAGTGAGGTCATCAGTCCATTATTCCTCTGCGGCTCAAGCCCGCTGTGTAATAAATTAACCTAGCCGAGCTCTCACCAGTCCTTCCCCTTCTGTCTGGTTTCAGCTGTACAAGAGGAGCAGCAGGACAACATCTTGGAGGCGTTTAAGCGATCGTGAGTGTCAGTGTCGGAGAGGGTCTACTCAACATGTCAGCCATCACACTGTCTCCCATATGCTCCTCTGTAGATCGCTGCCTCTGGGCATCTGTCAGTCTCAACCAGTGTCTCTGCCTGTGTGTCTGTCTCTCCCTCAGTTGTAGCCGACTTTATACGAGTCAGTCTGTCTGCCATTTTTTTCTCTCTCTGTCACGTCTCAATGCGCCCGCCGCCTTGGTGTTTTCCTTCTCCTCGAGTCCCTCATGGTTTCGTATATCTCATGTATTTCGTCACATGTCTCGGTGGCAGTCTCCAAAGGGACTTTTTAAAACTTTTTTTTTTGTACATGCATCTATTTCCCTCACTTTCTATTTCCGTCTCTGCTTCTGCTTGTATGAAGTCTATCTGTGTATGTTTCCCGTGACTTTGTTGCTTTTCAATGAGTTTTTTTTTTTGAATGTCAGCCGTTCTCCGCTTGCATGTGCGCCGTGTGATCTTAAATCAGCCGAAACACGTTCGCGCTGACACGTCAAGCCTCCATTTTTGTAATCTGTGTTTAAAAATATAATTTCCCCTTCCCTCATTAGAGCGCGAGCAGAGAGGCGCAGGTGAGATGAGAAAGTACAGCAGACAGCATCACATTGTGGTTCAGACAGGATGTCAGTGTGCTTATTTGCAGAATTGCTGATATGAGGGAGAGAGAGAGAGAGGAAGAGAGGGGGGGTGAGGGAGAGGGTGAGAGGTCGACGTGATAAATGAAAAGTGAAAAGTTGGTGGAAAAACAAATATGTTGCTGGAGAGATACAGGATGAGCGTGTTAACACCTTGTTATGTGGAGGTCATGCAGGTCAACCTTTCAGAAGGTAAGTATGGAGGAATCCTGTGTCCTATGGGATACTCGTATGTGTGTGTTTCACTCAACATGTATTACACCAGCACCGCCAAATGCATGTGGTCTGCCTCCATCTGTGTTTAATTATTATTTCCCTGGAATTTTCTTTTATTCCAGACTTTAATGTGTGTTTTCATGAAATAGCCCGAGCTCTCCATCATATGCCCGCGGGCATATCCGGCTATTATTTCTTCTTCATGTTGTCACTTTGCTGATTGGTTGGCCGGCTTCAAAAGGAAACAAAAAAGTACGAGGTAGAATAAATACTGTACGATTGCATTGCAGTCTGTAAGTGTTTCTCACCTTCCGTCTCGCGCTTGGAAAACATTTCTTGCTATCGCCTGTATTTCTCAGCAGTTCATTCTTGACAGGGCAAAGTGTACAAGCATGTCGGCAAACACTCAGTATTTATACTGTGTGCCATGGCATGACAATGCTACACACAGATGAATGCCAAGATAAAGAGAGCAGCAAGTGTTCGTGGGCAATCATGTCGTGGGCTGCATGTTGACTTTTGTAGCAGCCAGCTCTGGGTTGGCTCGAGTCGTTACTGCAACACAAGAAGGACGGATATTGTTTTATATATCAACCGCAAGTAATGGAGGTCAAAGTAGTTCAGCAGGGTGAAGCATGGCAGCAAGTCTTTGGTCTCGGGCAAGAAATAGAACCCCTTAAATTATCGAAAGCCATCATTTCATTGGTGCGTGGGTGTACGTGTGAGTAGCTGAACAGTTTTTAGGGGGCTTAGGATGGAATGTGTCATGTTGCATCTCAGTAGTTGGTGTATAACTATATAAACACAGCCAGAAGATGGGTGAGACATGAAACACACTCCAAGAAATGTGTTTCAGGATGTGCAGTTTCTAATTAGTTTAACAGCTTGTCAGAAACCAGAACATTGCACAATGGTTCATAACCAGGAGACCAACCTGGCATCATGCCAAACTGTATTTAGGCTAATACATGCTCAGGGTTAGATATTTATACGGAACCCTCCGTCTGTATTCTTTAAACACCTGTGCGATGTTACCACAGAACATTTGGAGGAAATTGGATGGTGGCGAAGGAAAGTTGAAGTCCGCGCAACAATGATTTGAACTAGCGCCCTCTGGTGGTTATATTGCCGACCACACCTGCCAACATGAAGGACACGTTGAAGTATGTGGGCGGTGGCGTTTTAAAGTTTGAAATGGACGTATCTATTTTAGAGAGTAAAGACAGCAAAAATGAGCTGTGAGGCTACAGTCACACGTAGTTACCACTGGTGGTTTGCCCCACATAGGACTCCGACCCTTGTCGTCTGGATGAGAGTCTAATGATTAAACTGCTCAACCGTCCCTAACCTCTTCTTAATGAAGACTTTTTGGCTCTTTCAACTGTGTTCGTCCATCGTTCCCATCATTATCGCCCCTGTCAGTACTTCACCTTCAAGCACGAGTACTTTTCATGCCTTGGCAAACCAAAACGTCACCCTGAGACGCTCACCTCTAGAAGTTGAGGGGTCTATTACACACTTTGGTGTGAGACTCAGCTGCAGAGACTTTTGGAAAGCGATCACAGCGACAAATATTTTACTTTGGGTCACGAGATAAACAGCACAGTGCAACATCCGACATTCCACCAGCACAGGGCCTTCTACAGTGACGTTGCATTATGAAAAAAATAGCGCTTTTTGCTGTGCCGTTAGACTGGCCTATTTCTAGTCAATGTGGCTAAAGTTGGTCTGAGACTAGCAGCAGAGGCATTTTAGTCTCAGATGACGGCACAATGAGTGAGAATGTCCACATGAAAACTACTCTGAATCATTTTGTGTTTGTTTACTACCCCACATCAGCATCCGTTTGTGTCACTGACAAAAAACCCCCCCCAAAAAAACAGGGTTTGCTTTGGAGTTTTTCGTTTCATGGCGAGCAGTTGTACCTTAATGCATCCCATGAAATGTCTCTAATAACACGGGCTTCTGTGAGAAATGAGCATTTTGTATTTGGCTGTCAATGCAGATGCTCACACCACGAAAGACAGCTCATTATAGTAATCCTCTGACCTCCATTTTCATGTGAATTTCCAGTCCAATTTACCACACCACCACCACAGCATTGCATTTTTTTGCATCACCGAACTGTTCATGCAAAAAAAAAAAAAAATGTATCTAAACAAACCTATTGTAGCAGCGTCCTGCTATGCCCTCCTTGGCGCTCGAGACAAGAATCTCTAAGAAGTTCTCAAGTCGGCTGAAATCTAGCAATTGTCATGGCCGCGCTGCACGCCTAAAATCGTTTTCATGCTCACCCAAGCATCTGGTGAGCTCGTGTGCCCCTTGCGAATGAGGGCATCTTCACCCAGGGAGAATTTACTCCTATCAGGATGGCAAGGACAACATGGATGGATGTTATCCTTGGATGAACCGTTCATCCATAGGGCGAACATGATCACTCACGATGGCTTTGAATTTATTGGCATTTATCTTGGTCGCTGAGGGGTTCAATGAGCCTCGACCACGGCTGGAAAACACACTTCACGCTGTAAAGGAGCTGCCAAAACTCTTCACAGTGGAAAACAACAAACACTCAAGCCCGTAGAAATTTAATGGTGTGTGCCTCTCACACACACACACACACACAAACACACACAAACACGCAGTAGTCTTGTCACCTTATTGAACGCAAGAGGCTGACTGATGACTCAAGACCCCATGAATTCTTCTCATCACTTGCAAATGTGCATATGAGGGGTAATAAAGGGTTTATGCGGTGAAACACAGCCACAGTTTTCCCCCCTGTATTATTCATATTATTCTGCATGAAACTGCCTTTTCTTTTTTTTGTTGACTCATGCGTGTGAAGACTCAGACTTCCATATAACACCACCTTGAGAGGCTAAGAACATCCTCAAACGTCTTGTGCTTGCTTCCAATGTTTGTGTGCCATCATGCCTATACACATGTGTGTTGCTTTCATGTGCTTGTCTGTTGTGATTTCTGTCTGTCACCTGAATTTAGGGCGTAACGGTTGTAGCTTGTAGTCCTCGTCAAACGCTCTGCTCTGTGTTCTCACTCTATTTTTGCGTCTATCCGAAACACAGGATGAAAAAAGGGTAAGCTTTAACTACAGGCTCTTGATTTTATTAGAACTCTGATGTGTGCTGTTGTACTTGTCTCATACTGTCTTTATTGGATTTATGATATGTGTGTGTATTTAAAGGGTCTGTGCAGTGTTGTAACCAACACCCAAAAGTCATACTTTAAAGAAAAAATATCCTGTTCAAATGTTACTTTGTTAAAAAGTCACCAGCAAACATTCATACTCCCTTGAATCTCTTTCCTTTTAATTCCAGTGGAGATGCAGGTGAGGACGCCGGCGATCTTGATTTCAGCGCCCTGCTCAAGAAACGGTAACATCGTCTTCATCGTCATCATTATCTCAATTTGCTCCTCTTGAATTACTCGCCGCTCTTGAGCCACTCATTCACGATCGCGCTCCCGCATCCTCAGGGAGAAGAAGCAACACGAGGTCAAAGAGGAGGTGGACGTGTGGGAGATCTTGAAGGAGGCCAGGCCGTGCGACTACGAGAAGATCGCCTTCGAGTACGGCATCACGGACCTGAGGGGCATGCTGAAGAGGCTGAAGAAGATGAAGAAAGTGGAGCCCAAGAAGAGTGACGGTGAGGAGCGAGGGGATGGGGCAGGAGGGGAGGCAAGAGTAGACTGTGCACTGGGAGCGAGGTGGCAGGCAGGAAACAAGAGAGCTCTGTAATGCAGCAGGCTTTAAATACTGGTCGCATTAAAGGCCTTGGGGGAGAAGTTATATTAATGGGACAACAGGTGGAATGTCTGTTGGCGTATGCTCGCCGCTGGTTGACACTTGTGGACTATTTGGCTATTAAAGCAGCGGTTACTAACAGGATACTTTCTTGTCAGCCTTCCTTAGGAAAATGGATTCAGCTTACTCGGTGGACAAGGGGAAGAGGATCCAGCTCACGGTGGAAGTGGCCGACCCCAACGCTCAAGTCAAGTGGCTCAAAAACGGACAGGAAATCAAACCGTCGGCCAAGTGAGCAACATTATATGTGTCTGTGTGAGTGTGGAGTGGTGCTGAACGACGATGCTGTGAGAGAGTGCGCTCAATCTGATAATTGTTGGTAATTTAATGAAGCTAATGATTAAACTGTAATATCAGATGACTTTGACCTCAAGGCCCTTGCTGCTCCATTAAGCCCCGCAGAGAGTGTTTTCATCAGCTATACTGTAATTTGTACAGTAGGTTTACAGATTTACATTACATGTGTTCTAATTGCGAGGGCTCGTTTGAAGCAAACTTTTTAAGATGACGCAAAAAAACTGAAACATGAAGTACATATTAGGTGTGTTTAAAATCAACTGGTTTGTGATGAATGAGCGAACCGGCAGAACTAGTTATCTGCCAATCGCCAGTAAGCCTTACAAGAAGAAGAAGAAGAAGAAAAGGAGTACAAAGGCAATTTCCCCTCCGTCTGCAAGGGAATATGGAAATGAATCTAGGAAAGGGAATCTCGTGGGAATATTCAAGAAGACACGAACGACACACAGCTTTTTCCTCCTCTTCTCTTAGAGCAGACATAGCTGATCACTGATTAAATGTTAAAAGAGCTAAATGTTCTCAGAAAAGAAGTGTTTCCATCTCCCACTAAGTGCCTTAACTGGTTTTCGCGTAAGGAAAAAACTGCTTCAAACTTTTTTTTTGCTGTATTGAGGACGTTTTTTTTTTTTTTTTTCAAATGACGCCACTTCCATCAACCTCCTCCTGATGAAATGCGCTGGTGGAAATGTGGCTATTGCAGGTGTATTGATGTATTTTTTACACGGAGCACACAGAGACTTGGTTGGAGCTGAGATGCATGAGGCAGATTGCAACCTCCACAACTGAGGGTGAGACTCCCGTCAATCAGAATAAATATGCTCACAGAACTGCCTCTCTGTGAGCCTTAATATCAATTTAAAGCTAAATTAATATACCAATGTTTTGGCCACTTGAGACAGACAACACTAAGTAACATGAGCAATTATTAGGAGTCTGATGTAAAATAATATGAATTAATTTATTTTTCAAAAAAAGGAAAATGCATTGACTTTACATCTATGGACCATTAAATAAACAACATCACTAACTTGTCACAAGGTTGTTAGCAGAGTAATTGCACCTAGCGACTGTCCAAAGCAATGTATGGCTTTACCCGATCATACAGGTTAGATAACTGTTTGGCAAAGTCATTAATCTGACACTGTGACACTGCACATTGGCTGAAAACCCACTGAGATGACTAAGAACAAAGCTCTGTATAGAGTTAATTCGACGATCTCGATGCCCAAACTCTGACTTTGCCACACGACTAAAAGTAGATAAATGTTAGTTTTGAGCTTCTCTTGCCTGCTGAGCTCTCTTCGATGTCTGAGTCGCTCTCCTTTTTGCCCCCCTTCCTTCAAAGGCTTCTTTTGGTGTTTTATTGAAGAGGCTACAGCTGTTGCGAGTGGTATTTTTTTTCAATGGCTCCACCATCTGCCATTTTGAGTAGTTTCATGCTGTTCATTCCAAGTACCGCAGTCCTCTTCCTGTTTTGATTAAGACAGCAACTATGGGAGAGGGGATCCTTTTTTTTCTTGACCTCACAGAAGGTTGTTCCAGGCTGTGCACTGGGACCATTAACATCCACCGAATCAAATGTTTAAGTTACACGGTTAGAGCTATTGGGATTAAGATGCTCAAATCCTGAGAGGATGGAAGAGGCAGCCGGATACAATCCATCCTCTTATATTTAAACTGCTGTTGTACCGTAGCTAAGATAAAAAAAACAGAAATAAACACAAACTGCTTCAATATAGGACGATATATATAATTTATTTGAGAGGCAAAGATCTCTATGTTCCCAGTTGAGCTCTGGTATTTTCCCACTGAATTATGTAAAGTAGACTTTTCAAATGAAACTATAGATCCTGGGATTTACTATCACATTCATGTGGAATAATGAATTCAAGTGTACGGCGAAAATCAGAACATTTCGGCACATGACATGCCGGATGACAGCAACCTTTTTGTCAAAGGTTAGAAAATGTTGATTTATTTACATACTGCATATCAGACTGTTGTAGCTGTTGACTTGGAGTAATCTAGATTAGTCAGAAAAGCAGGCAGCAGCTCTTTTTTTTGGGTGATCTGTTCCTTTAAGAACATTAACTTACAGAAACTTCCAATTTGAAACTATTTCGATGATGAACTCTGTGTTGTGCTCCCACACAAACAACTGTCGCTCGGTCCTGCAGTAACTATTCTTTCAATATTCAAATTAGACTTATTAATGTTAAGGCGCCACCTTGAGCTTATGTGAACACTTGTAGCTTGTAATAATGAGAATATTCCCCATTAGTACCTTCCACTGTGTGTGATGACACTGTGGCATTACTGTAGTCCTTTTGATTTTTGTCACCAGCGACCCAAATATCTGTGTGTGTGTGTGTGTGTGTGTGTGTGTGTGTGTGTGTGTGTGTGTGTGTGTGTGTGTGTGTGTGTGTGTGTGTGTGTGTGTGTGTGCATGCACTGAAGGTCTGTACAATGAAATGCAGATTCTTTGTCTCGGTCTGTAACTGTGAGTCACTCTGTTGTCTTCAGGCCCCTCTGCATCTGATTGTGGCTGGATTCTGCTGAATGCATTTATTCATTATTCTCTCCCTGTCTCTGTCCCTCTTTCCTCGTATGTCCTTTATCCTCCTCGTATAATCTTCCTTCGTCATCCCTGTGCGTCCACAGGTATGTGTTTGAGAGCGTGGGCAACAAGCGGACACTCACTATCAACAAGTGCAACCTGTCTGATGACGCAGCCTACGAGTGCGTGGTTGGGGAGGAGAAGAGCTTCACGGAGGTTTTTGTCAAAGGTATATGAGTCACTGTCTTTGGAGGAATCCTTCTTTCAGGAGGGAGAGGGTTTTTTTTTTTTTTCCTGCCCGGTTTGGCGAACGCTGTCATTTGAGCGTTGAGAGGCTTGACAGCTCTGTTCCCTCCTTGTGTTTGTGTCTGTCATCTGTTTATTTCGATGCTTTTTATGCCACACAGCGGCACGCTGCTCCCCGTTGTCTGCTCAGTCATTTTTAATGGATACGTGGCGAGTGAGATTTTTTTATGTTTCGTTTATTGTCATGTAACGCTGCTGTCGTGCTGTACATATTAATGTGCTGTCATATGCATTAGAGTTCGACTGATACGTGTGCTTTTGTAGGTCACTTTTAATTGCTGTTCAGCTGAAATATTAATACTTTGGGGTGAAAAACTAAAATTTCATACAAAGATTTTCCAAATAAGTAATCAATGTTTGCAATACTGTACCTATGTGTTGGCAGTGGTTCTTTTATTTTCACATTATCAGTCTAACTCCGGTGCTTATATCATATTGGTCTACTCTGTGTGCTTTTCTGTGAGGGAGTACGAGAGGTTTTAATAGATGTAATTGGGTCTACTGCTTCTATATTAATCCCATGCTTTACTCTGTGTGTGCTCATTGCTGCCCATCCTGCTTTTTTACAATTCCAGGGGCCAAACCAAAGGGTAAGCTCTTCACCACAGACACAGCTCCCATGCAGCTACAGTTGCGTGTCTGTGTGTGTGCGCGGACGAGTGCTTGTGTCCATAAAAAAAAATGCCGTTCACGTTGCTGTTTGCAGACATCAGTACCTTTTGTCGCTGATTCATCCCGAGCGAGGGGAGTCGAGCAGACGACGGCTAGTCAAAGCTAGCAGTCACAGTACTTTAAAAGAGACATAAAGTACTTTGGCAAAAGTCGAAGGCTTTTGCTGTGTTGTGGTATGAGTGATTATTAGGTGAGTGTTGTATTTCCCCCCCGACATCAAATTCAACACTTACGTAGCTCAGTGACATGAGTAGCAACAAGATGTAGATTTGTGTAAAAACAACAACAAAAAAAAAAACACTAACTAGTTACTTGATTTTGACACTTTAAAGGAAAGGTTCGTAAGAAAATGAAAAATTCAGACACCATCTTCTCACCCACGTACCAATAGAAAGTTGGGCGAAGTTTTTTTTAAAGTTTCTGGAGTGTCACAGCAAAACAAGCGTGGCAGCGTTCTGAAATAGACGTACATAAAATCGCTCCATACAGCTCATCTGGTGTAATTAAAGTATCCAAGATCCCGAATTGATTTGAAAAGACGCCTGCGACGCACGGTGGACTTCAGACAGGCTGGGCGCTTTAGCTTTTAGCTTCTCAGACACAGTCAAGATTTCAGGTTTAAAAAGGAATTGAATACATTTTTTATTAAACAACTTGGGATCTTGGGGCTTCCAAACACTTGGAATACATTGGAGGAGCTGTTTGGAGCCTTGCTTAGGCTCTTCTTTTACCTTTTAAAACAACTCCTTGTCCTCTTCATTTATTTAATGCTGCAACGCAGTTTTTTCTGTGGAACAATCAAACTTCACCCACATTTCCATCGCCATGCGGGTGAGCAGATGGGGACAAATTTTCATCTTTGGGTGAACTTATCCTTTAAGTAGTCACGTTGCCTCACTTCTCCTGATGGTAAGTATGAGTTGACTTAGTCTTTACTGTAAGTGACTCTTGAAGCTGTGTTCGGACCGAAAGCTAACAGAATTTTTGCCTCACATTCCAACTGGACCATTCGTGAAGTCCACATTTATTTGCCTTGAACAGCCACAGTTGCTATAGTTTAACATGGCCTCCGTCCTCAACACATACTGTGTTGACCACCTACTGCACACCTACTTCTTCAGACGGCTGCTTTTGTCTAGTTCCTCCATGTGTTCCTGAGGGTACGCTCAGTTTTTCTGCATTAAAAAACTGAAATCACAATGAAGACATCGCCCTCATTTCACCAAACTTTTGAGAGACCTGCAGTCAGATTGTACATGTTTCCGTGGTGCTGTGACTGTGGCTCAGAGGGTTTCTCGGCTCTCCAGCTGAGGTTGAAGAGAATTGAGACGTCCGGAGGGGGACTGAATGATGACGATGACAAATAGCTGAGGCTCGCAGAGCATCAAGCATCACACCATGTGGTTACACAATGTGACTCTCATCCCCTCAGGAGACTTGATGTCGCTTCCACTTCCATGAGTCGGGTGTGTTTGGTGGCATTGATAAGCACTTCAGGTGTATATTTTACTGTTATCCAAGTCTAAAAAAGGTGCAGGGGAAAGAGTAGAAAAATACTTTATATGTTTACTTGTACACAGGTTGTCCTGAGTCACCCTCAAGTAAAATTCAAGCTGCGGCTACTAGCTCGATATCAACAGAATTAAAACATTTTCAAATACCAATATACCAAATAATCAGATTTATTTTCTGATTTACTGAAGTTCTGATTGATGTTGATGTTCAACGATCTGTGTTCCAATTTTATGCCTTACATCAGGCAAAACTTCACACTTAACTGAAGAATCTAATTTAGTCACGGACTGCTTACAGTTGTCAATTTAAAATAATTTTCCGCAGATATAACACGACATTCTAATATTGTCATGATAAAAGTGAGCCGCAGTAAACAATGATGATGCTCCACAAGCCCGGTCGGCAGAACAAATGGTGACAAAGCACATTTCTGCAAAACCACGGATAACATTGAGATGTTGCTTCGTGAAGAGTTTGTTGATGTCCAAAATCAAAAATGCAAGCAACCAAAAGCAGGCAAAAGAAAGTCCAAGGGGAAAACTAAAAGAGAAATATAATACTGAGGACAGCAAGGACACATGAGGACAGGGGGGCAGACACGGGAAAAAAATTAAATACTCAGGAATGATTTACTCATGAGCAGGGAAAAGGGCAAGTAAACAGGACGGGGAAAGTAAAACATGACACATGAGGATGTCATTTACAAAATAAAACAGGAAATGACCAAACAAAAATCTTAATCTTTTTGTCGCAACTTCATGTTCAATTTCAATTTGTATGCTCTGACAACACTGTGCTCATGTAACGGTCAGGTTCAGGTGCAGAAACTTTTAAAACTCTGTCACCACAAACACAGCAGGTTCATTTCCTGACGTCTTGTTATAAACATCCGTTGGTTTCATACCCACAAATGTTGAAACGCCATCTTAAAAAGTCCACCTTTTCCATATGGTAATTCAACATTTGTTCCTCTCGATAGTGGTCTCGTCTAGCTGTCTCGCCACCATCATCCCCTCCTCCTCCTCCTCCGGACATAAGAGTCAGTTCATGTACATGTAATCTGGACGTGATATGACACATCTGAGACGTATGGAACTCACAGATTTACTGATTAGCAGTTTGCAGAAAACATCAAATACCAACATTTTATCCTGGCGACTGGCTAGCTACTCATTTTAGGGTAATTCCACTTAATCGTCTTTGATTAGGCAGCCTGTGTTGTGGCCCAAAACAAGATTTTTGTCAGAATTTAGCTGAGCTCCGACAACCGTATTTGTTGTTTTTGTCATACCCTGTACAAAACGAGTTTTACTCACTCCACTCGAGCACTGATTGCCTACAGCTCTTTTTTTTCCACCATCCGTCCTCTTTCATCCTCCGCTCATGTTCCCGCTCACTTTTTGCTCTGGTGATTTAGCCGCGTACGGTGTACAGTACAGTAAGTGACTCACGCACCGCAGTACAGTTTGTTCATGACTCAGTGCCACCGTTGCTGTTTCGAAGCATGACTCAGCGCTTTTGAATTTGTCTTCAGAGCCTCCGGTCACCATCACCAAGCTGCTGGATGACGTTCACACCGTGGTGGGCGAGAAGGTGGAGTTCGAGGTGGAAGTGTCCGAGGAAGGAGCCAGCGTCAAATGGTGAGCCGGCGTGCCCCACGGTTCGCTCTGGTGTCAATTAATTAGGAAACGCATGAGTCATTTAAACATCTGTGAGGTCATAGCCCGCTAAATGTTAATTCCCAGCTTACTGTATAAAAGAGTAAACTGCCCATTGAGACAAAGGCTTGGAAACAAAAAAAAGGCTGTTAAATGACAACAAAATGTTGGCAAACTCACAGAGGAGATTACTCATCATTTGAAGGAAATATTTTCAGTTCAAGTAATAAGGCAACATTCATCAAGCCAATAAGAAACTGTTTAATCACATTTTTACGTGACATTTTCAGATGTTTTCCTCCTTTCTCTCCGGTAGTTTATTTAGTTTATTACAATAATTGTTTCTCTACTCAACAAGGAAGTTAAGTGGCTGACGGGTACATTAGAATCTGGTTTCTAGCTGTGCAACAACAATAAATTGAGGAAGCAGAATCAGAAGCTAGTATGCAAATCGCACAAACCAGTCAGTTGCTGATGTTTTTGTTTTAGTAAATATTCAAATAAAACATATAAAGACTTGATTGTATGCTCTGTACTTTTAGAGTACTTGGAGGCCAGTTGCCTTAATCAGGGTACAAAAACACAATTTTCATATTGCATTCAGTCCACACATAAAAGTCTAATTTTGCGTGCAGGTGATATGCCAATCCTTCTCGATAGAAGCGACCAAATACCACGTATGAAAATTGTCAGGTGACGCAGTGTAAAGAGCAGGAAAACAAGATAAATTAGCACTTCATTAATCCCTAAATACGTTGTTGAATTTAGCAGGCTGCCGTCCTGGACAGTGCAGGAAATGGAAGATCCAAGTTGGATGGAGGTTTAGGTTGATTTGTTTGAACTCATGTCTTTAAATCACTGGACACAACAAATTTAACTTTGTCACCAATACGACATCATGTTTTCCTTGGACCAGACTTGGACTTTGGCGTACTGCTTCACACAATATGAAGGTGTGAAATTGTGTTATTTCTACCCAGATTCACGAGACCCGTTTGATACACGACACTTAAAACATCCTTTGCACTTGTATAGTTTCAAAGATGGACGGGCCATTAACTGGGTGACTGTTTTTACTGACAAAGCACTGACATATTCAAAATAAAAACGATATTAAGATGTACCTGTCTTTTTATGGAAAAATGACAGTTTCATCTTTTTTTCTTGTAACATCCCCACAGAATTACTTCTACAGACACCGTGAATGCAGCCCCTAAAAAACGAAAAAAGTATATCTAAGGGAACGTTCTCCTTCTGCACCGTTTAAAGAAAAAAAAAAGACGTGTGCTAAAGCCTTGTGATGCCTGAAGGCTCTAGCCATGTAGAACATTGCAGACATGTCAGTCAGCGCTTCCTTCTCGTCTCTGTGTGCTGAAGTGCCAATGAAGCGTGTGTGTGTGTGTGTGTGTTTTTCTCCTCAGGATGAAAGATGGAGTTGAGCTGAACAGAGAAACGCCAGGTTCAAAGTACAGGTTCAAAAAGGATGGGAAGAGACACATTCTGATCATAAATGAAGCCACTAAGGAGGATATTGGAATGTATTACGCCTTCACCAACGGCGGCGAGTCGCAGGCAGAGCTGGAGGTTGAAGGTACCGTTTTCTCTGTCGAAGTCATCGCCGGCGCTTGACGTGTCCTCCTTACAAGTTAAAAACTGTGTCAGCTGCGTGCCTGTGGTGTGTTTTTTGACAATGCTGCCTATTACAAAGTCATCAGAGTCAACAGAAACAACTCAAAGCTATAGTTAGAATGTGTCAAATTATAGCTAAATGCCTCAACATGTAATCTGGAGTTATACAGTTACTCTCAGAAGCAGTCACTTCAGGGCGATTAGCCGGCGCATGAAGTTCGCCAACAAGCAGTTCAGACATGTGCCGATAAATCACAAACTTAAAGAAAATTTACACATCAGCACAGGTTGATGTTTTTTCAATCTGACAAGCATGAAAAGCAATAAATTAGTCATTACTCACATCATAATTAATGTCACTTCACTTGTCCCTTGTATCAGCAGTTCATTACGCTGTTCGTCATGCTAATTTTCTTTTACACCTTCAAAAATTAATGGTCGGATCCCGTCTCACCCTTCAGAGTTCAGGCTGTCTCAGTGGCTGCAAACACTGCAAGCCAGACGAGTTTCATTAATTGATTAAAGTGTGAGAAAATGTCTCCTCAGTGGATACCCCAGTTGTAGTTACACTGCGCCGAGCGATCAGTGTGAACATCCTGTTACAACCCACTGCTTAAATAGACTGCTTTGATAAAGGTGCACCCCAAGGTGATAGCTTATTGTGGTGTCACAGCCCACAAAAACATTATTTAGAGTGAAATTACTCGAGCAGATCATTTCCTATTACATTTTAATGAATGACCTGCTAGCCACCAGGAGACTATTAGGGAATTTCAATTTGTTATATTGAAAATAAAGGCTAAAAGTAAGTTTGAAGGAATAATTTGAAATTTTGGGAAAAACACGAATTCTCTTTTTATTATTTGCTGAGCGTTTTATGAAGATTGACATCATGCTCATGTCAGTGCAGTAGGCTTTGTGTGAAGCTAAAGCTAGCAGCCGGTTAGCTTAGCACAAAGACTGGAAGCTACTGCTCAGTGTCATTTCCCCCTTTTGTTTTCATAGTTACTAAACATACAAAATATGTTGTGTTAATTTGTGAGCTTTAGAGAGGTTGTACATTTTATCTTGTTAGCACTGGGCAGAGCTGAGCCAGCTGTTTTCCGACTGTTTCTGATCTTTGTTCTTAGCTAAGCTAACTTTCGGCTACATATTTACTTTTGCAGAAATGCTACAGGAGATATGTGGTATCAACCATCTCATCTAAGCCTTGGCAAGAAAGCAAGAAAAGCTAATTTCCCAAAATGTGAAAACTATTCCTCATTGTCAAAAAGAGGAAATTAATGTTTGAGACATCAATTTGAATGTCTTCAGTAACTGTCATACTCAGGCTCTCAGGTGCAGGGCATTTTCTTTCTTTGCTGGGTTTCTTCAAGTAATAACACAACAATCCATTTCACACCTATAGTTCAACCTATTGCATTCTCTTCTCCTCAGCTATCTGTGTGTCACTGTTTTCTAAATCCCCATAGCTACAACAACAACAACAACATGAATATCCGATTTAGCTATTTTTAATTTCAGGGCTCACCTTCCGAAGTCCTGCTTAACACTAAGGGACATCAGAAATACAGAAATAAATGAGTCACAACGTTTTTCACCCCAAAAGCCAAATCATAATGACTTCTGGGTGGAAAACCACTGCATCACACAGTAGCTTATATACAGGTTAAGTGTCTAAGTGTATAGATGTAGGCTAATTAAACTAAAATGCATGTTTAATGCTGTCATACCTCATTAATAGCAAGTCTTTCCCTAAAGTTGAGACAGTTTGACTTTAACCAAACTAGCAGTTAGAGCGAGATGTCGTTGTTGTTTAGATACCAAAGATGGTAGCAAAGTGCATGAAATAAGAATGGCAGAAACATCAGCTCGCTTGCACCAATATGTTTAACTGCACGTAACACATTACAGTCACAGCTGAAAATAGAACAGCTATAAACAAGTTTGCCGATTATATCCCCACAATTCCAATCAAATGCCAGTTTTCTACCTGTGAGTGACTGCTGTTGAGTAGAACAAACTGTCTGTTATAAACAAACGTTTGTACGCTACAATATGTACTGATCTGTGTTGACGTCTCCGCTTCAGATAAGGAGCTGGAGGTTCTGCAGAGCATAGCGGACCTGACTGTGAAGGCTGCAGAACAGGCTGTATTCAAGTGTGAAGTGTCTGATGAAAAAGTGACGGGGAAATGGTTCAAGGACGGCGTCGAAGTCCAGCCCAGCGATCGCATCAAAATGACGCACATTGGAAGGTATCATATCAGACTGCTGCTGCTCCCCGTTTGAAACGTCGAAATAGCAGTTGTTGTTGTGAGCCCCCGTGTACAGACACACACATGCACGCACACACTAAATCATATAGCTATCACAGTAAGCACTGTCTGCCACACGGCTTGGCAAACTATTACCAAAGGGGTTTCTTAGTTGTTTGACCCACTTTTTTGGATAGGCTGCAATCTGTAAAGCTCTAACCTCTAAACACACACTCGCAGACACTCTCTCACACATCATACACACCCCTAGGGTCCGGGGTTTCTCTCAGTAATCCCTCCATCAGAGCTGCCTATGGCAGGAGATATGCCAAGGCGGCAGCGGTCACACAAGGTGAAAGCCATTTAGTATTTTTCTCACTCTGCGATATTTCCTCATGGAGTATGTTGCTAGGGCAACTGTCTTTTGCATAATTGCGGGTCACAACGAGTGTTGTCTCCTTGGTAACATTTGGTAACATGTCCCCAGGACCCACAAGCTGACGATTGATGACGTGAAGCAATCGGACGCTGGGGATTATACCTTTGTCCCGGATGGCTATGCACTTTCTCTCTCTGCAAAACTCAACTTCCTTGGTGAGGGAAGCAATATTAAAGGCATTTTTTTTGTTTGTTCTTAGTGAATCTGAGCTGCCCATGTCAAAATCTGACTGACTCATTCATATATTTTACCCCTCAGAGATCAAGATCGACTATGTTCCCAGACAAGGTAAGGGTTTGTTTTTTTTGTACAATATATATCTCTCGCTCCCTTTTTTATCGAAAGCCGGGCTCAGGCTACAGGAGTTTTGGGCGGATTCATCCCAGATTCGCCTCCCCTGACAATCAGAGGAGTGGCCTTGACTGGAACGTTGGTACCGAGGCTCAGCACAAATCATCTGGTAATGTGAGAAGTTTACAGATCCGGTCGTCAACTGCTCACACAGTCATCAAAGTTTGATATTCAGGAGTTTGAAATCTGGACGATTACGTCAGTTCTTTTTGAGCGGGACCACAATAGCGAGTGAAGGAGACAT
Source organism: Diplodus puntazzo (assembly GCA_963678695.2). NCBI lineage: Eukaryota > Metazoa > Chordata > Actinopteri > Spariformes > Sparidae > Diplodus > Diplodus puntazzo. Next base: position 11,255,812 of record OZ023174.1, on the reverse strand, counting down.
CCCTGAGCAGCTGACGGTGTTGCCAAGCAATGCTAAACTCTTTGAGGCTAACATTGGCTAGCATGCTACTGCTGATAGATATTAAAACTGATCCCACCTCTGGTTCTCACTGAAGCTTATACAACCTGAGCTGACAGCGTCTCCCCAAACATTTTCTCATACAGACTTGTTTGGACTCCTTCCACGTTTATCTCATTGCAAAGGATTGCTACATTTTGTTTACATCTGCTTCCCCGTGAGATAACGTGAGATGAGATGTGAGAAGGTGCACGGCTTCATCTGGCACGATAATCTTAACAATATCCTTTCGTGTGTGATGGCCATTGTTCTCAGATCTTGTAGTGAATACATGTTTGACAGCAAAGAACATCTTTGTTTCGTCTTATGCGAGTGATGCAACACAATATTGGTTGCGATTTTGAGAGTCGGCTCTAGTTCACGCCTTGTACGCCACTAGAACGCTTCTAGATAGTATTAGTCTAAAGTTAGATATATCACTAGACACCAAGTGCCAATAAGCTGGATGTAACTTTAAGTGCACGAACATCTGAAACACAAAAAATCCCACGAAAATGAGCAGCTTCAAAGCAAAAATAACCACATTACTTCTTTTAAAACCTGTTATGCTTTTAACCCGAGTGACTTTTCTCTTCCTATCTTCTCCACAAATGCTACCACTTAAAGATCCTCCTAAGATTCACCTGGACACCAGCGGCACCGGCAACAAGAACATCATCACCGTGGTGGCTGGAAACAAACTTCGCCTTGACGTTGAGATCACCGGAGAGCCGGCCCCCACTGTGTGCTGGATGAAAGGAGACACGGTGAGGGAGAATAGAGAAGGATTCACGCACACACTCGAGCACACGTCAGTTACTTTCTACCTTTGTGCGTCAATCAGAGTTCCCAGCCGTTAGTCACCAAACAGCAACAAAAGCAGAATGAAACATGAACCAGAGTGGGAGGGCTGAATCACCTGTGTTTGTGGCAGTTGTGACACTGTGCTCTTCAACTATTCCCTTTGTTCTGCCGGTCTCCCCCTCGCTGCTCTGCGGTGGTAGGAGGTGGCTGAGGCGGAGGGAAGGGTCCGCGTGGAGACGAGGAAGACCCTGAGCAGCTTTGTAATCGAGGGGGCGGAGAAGGAGGATGAGGGCCACTACTCCATCACCGTGACTAACCCTGCTGGAGAGGACAAGGCTGAGCTCTTTATCAGGATCGTGGGTAAGTGACTTGTTCGTACTTTTACCCTTTTCACCACTTTGTTTTGATTTGCTTCCATCTTATTATTCCTGACCGCCTTACTCCTGAACTGAGAGTAGAATATTGACATCAAATGAGTGAAAATTATCCAGAATTGACGCTCACTGAGCTTTATTTTTTAAACAAATCATAATTTTAGTTCCACATCACTGCTTCGACATGTTGTAGCCATCTTATTTATGTATCCAAACTTCTGGAATATGCGCTAACTAGTTGAATGTTTGAAGACATTCAAGGCAGCCACTGTCTTTCATTCTTTCAGACTTCAGTTCGGAAATCTGTTCCGCAGCCGGCTTATAAGTCAGGTTATTATTGTGCATTAAATAAATGCACAATAATAATGCATTATGCTATTTAGTGAGTTTTACCAGATTGTAATTCAGGTAAACAGTTATTGTCGTAGTTATGGACAAATGCATTAGTTATGATCAAAAACTAGCAGCTGGCGCAGCTAGCAGCAGTTCCAGTTAGCGGTTACTTTAGCAACAAGCAAGCAACTATCTGTCCATTTGGGAACTCAGAGCATTCAAAGGAGATCAAATCCACTTTCACTGACATAGTAAGTAGTGACGTAGCAAGCAACATGCACTTGTACCCATTTACCTAAGTTACATGGTGTAAGAAGAGACTGATTTCAAGCAAGTTTCCAGGTTTAATTACACATTAACTCAAAACAACATGCTTTGAAAGACTACAACTCAAAATGCAATCAGTGGTAGTAAGAAAGAATAAACATTTTCTGTGTTTTTTTATCCATAAAAATCTAATCAAAGATGCTGCGTAAAACCAATAAAATAATCTAAATAATTTATTAAGCTCAATGCAAATCTAAGAATATACGTTTTGGATACGGTACTTATAATGCGCTGTCACAAACCACCTTTCTAATCAGCCTCATCCTCGTGCCTTCTCTCAGTTCTCTCTGTTTCATCTTTCCCCTCGTTCCATTTCCAACTGTAACCTGCGTCTCCAGATGTGCCCAACCCTCCTGAGAATGTCAAATGCACATCAGTTGGCGAGGACTCTGCCATAATCACATGGGACCCTCCAGCATTTGACGGCGGAGTTCCCATTAAAGGTGCCCCTGAAACACACACAGCATCTAATGTTCACATCTGATGTTTCCCTCCCCGGAGAAAACAGCAGTTTAGAATCCACTCTGTTCATCATACTGAGATGTTTTTGAACTGTTTTTTTTTTTTTTTTCTTCACGAGAACGCTGAGACATTTTTTAATGACTCCGCCGTATGTTGGTGTTGCTTCCTCTCAGGGTACCTGATGGAGAGGAAGAAGGTTGGCTCGGCCAGATGGACCAAGCTCAACTTTGATGTTTACGAGTCGACCACATACGACGCTAAAAAGATGATTGAAGGTGTACTTTACGAGATGAGAGTGTTCGCAGTCAACGGCATCGGCATCTCTCAGCCCAGCGCAAACTCAAAGCCCTTCATGCCCATTGGTGCGTTGCCATTTATCATTAGCAGAATGGTTAATTAACAAAGGCTTTTCACACAATGCTCATTTTGAGGGAGCTTAACCTACCTCCCATCCCATTTACACTGGGTATTAACGTATTAATTAGCTCCTGTCTCTCTCAGCCCCCACCAGCGAGCCCACTCGCCTCACGGTGGATGATGTGACAGACACTACCTGTGCACTCAAGTGGCGTCCTCCAGAGAAAATCGGAGCGGGCGGCATCGACGGCTACTTCATTGAGTACTGCAAAGAAGGAAGTAAATACATGCAAAATATCAAGCACCATCACACAGGCATTATAGAGTTTATATGTTGTTCCTGAAGTCATTATTAAAAGTTAAAGGTCATATTGACAACATTTTTTTGTAGACAAATCTTTAAAAAAACAAAAAAAAAAACAATACTTCTTGTAGAAAGGTACAGAATAAAAGTAGGAACAACTTTTTAGTGTTTGTTGGGTCTGATGGCTCTCTTGATGGCTCCTCCTCTTCTTCTGATCTGACTCGTTCCTCAGGTGATGACTGGGTGCAAGCTAATGAGGAACCAGTGTCGAAGAACCAGTACAGGGTGAAGGGTCTCCCAGTGGGGGAGAAGATGCTGTTCAGAGTGGTGGCTGTCAACATCGCTGGACGCAGCCCTCCTGCCACGCTCGGCCAGGCCGTCACGATCAGGGAAATCATGGGTCAGAGACATGTTTTAAGTCTGTCGTCTGTTTTTTTAGATAGAATTTCAACAGAGCTGCTACTGTTGAAAGATATTGTGAAAGCTAAGCATTGGGACTTCAAGTCAGTACATTTTGTGAGTGGTTATTCATTTTTTATCAAGCGTACCATTGTGTCTTTGCTCCTATAAAATTATCATGAATGTGCATTCTCATATCTCAATAATTTATATCTCTGGCACCCACACACGAACATGTAACGTTAAATATGTGCATGCTATGCATTTGGCATATCTGCTTTCCTCCACAACACCCACTCAAATTCTACTACCGTCTCTGTCCCTCTTGTGTCCACGACACAGAGCATCCAAAGATCCGCCTGCCACGCCAACTGCGAACCAAACTCATTGTGCGTGTGGGCGAGAAGGTGAACTTGGTCATCCCCTTCCAGGTTGGTCCCAGTCTTGCCGAGATCTGGCTTACTTTCATTTCAGTTTTTGAGCATAAACAGGAAGATTTGCAATTGTAGGTTAAAACCGTGAATAAAACAAGGTGTTTAAAGATTATAGGTCACTTCCACACTGACCCTGTGCTAAACGGCTATTTCAGACTCAGAGGCATTTTCCAAAACGAAGTCTTAAACTGGGTTTATTTGAAGAGTGGAGAAAAGGGCAGTAGAGTTTGGATAAAAGCCTAAGAAGACGGTCCGTGATCCACATAAAATGGGTCATTGCAAGGGAGGGGGGGGCGGGGTTGACTCAACCCTGAAGTGGTGTATTTGAAGTAGAAATGCAGCCGGACTAAAAGAAAGTCAAGATATCATGTCTGTTTTAATTAATGGTTGCCTATGTCTGTGGGAATGCACTCTGCTTGTTTGGTAAGATGAAGTGATCAAATAAAGGCCTAAGATTATATTTCTGAAATATGATACGGTATTTTTATCTTCTGAAATGCAAATCAGAGTCGTAAACTTTGACAGTAAGCAGATGTGAGAGAGAGAGAGAGAGAGAGCAAGAGCTAAAGGGGCGCAGGGAGCGTTACGGCATTTGACAACAAGTTGCATTGGTAGAAAGAAACTATGCTTAAAGTCAGAACGGGGAAGCCAATGTCATAAACAAATAAACAGAAAAGACAAAAAAATTGAGCCATGGCTCTACTAGGACATGGTTATGAGATGTTCTCTTGGGAGAAAAGAGCAACAACAACCCTGTCATCTTATCCAAGAGCTGGACGAAGGCTGTTGTAACGGCTATTTGCGCAATGATGGAATATGTGGTGCAACTTCATCTGACTAGAGGAGGATGCCCCCAAATATTTCATGGCCAAAACATGAAAAAAAATCTTCCCAGCTGGCACCAGATGTCAGTTTAAAGCCAGAAAGACACCGGACAGACCTTAACTTTTAGTTGGAAATGAAAACTGGATTGACGTCAAACTCCAGTGCCGAAAAGATGTTGGACTTTTTTGAATTACCACTGCAACTTGAATTCAACATCGTCAAATGATGCTAAAATCTTACATTGTGTATAAGTTGATATTATGACGTTTGGCAGATGTTGGGTTTTGATCACCACACCCCACGACTAATGTCAATATTGAGACATCTAGAAGAAGTTTCTGGAGCAAGATACAGTAGTTGATTGTTGAGTCTCATTCCCAGATGTCAGAAACTTCTAACCCAAAGTATCTGACGACCTGGGAATGAGTCTCAACAATCAACTATCTTTATCCAGAAGCTCCTTCCCAACCTTTAACACAACTCAAAACCAACCAAATATCAATGTCAACTTGACATTGATATTAGACGTCTTCTCGACATTGAATTTTTTTTTCTGTTGACTAAAAAGGTACAAATGTTCAGTCATTTAAGATCAACTCACGTGTTTACCTTGATCATCACAAGACCACGTCCATTTCTCTGACTGCAGGGCAAGCCTCGGCCGATTGTGACCTGGTTCAAAGATGGTGCTCTCCTGGAGGACAACACGGTGGGAACTCGTACCAGCGACAAAGACACCATCCTCTTCATCCGCTCCTCAGAGAGAAGCCACTCCGGAAAGTACACTCTGTCCGTTCAGATTGAGAACATGTCCGACAGCGCTGACATACACATCCAGGTTGTAGGTCAGTCCCATCATGGCACCGACACCTCTCCAGATCTTATTGCATGTTCCCTCATTAAGATTAGGACACTGTGCGTGGTTCATACTTCACAAGGTATACTGGTAATAACCTGTGTGGAAGGGGATGATGGCTTTAGCCCCAAATCTGTGACATGTCAAGAGTTTTTTTTTTTTAATTTGATGATAATTCCTAATTTCATACTCCTTGGGATCTGTGAGTCAAAGTAGCAAATCATCAAAGCGCTGATTCCTCTTGCTCTCTCTCCCGCATAATCCCGGCTCCTGCACTGCCGCTGTGGCCGCCAGCTCATTCCTCAGTTTACGCCTCGTCTCCCCGGGTCAGGGTGCTAGGTGGATTATTTGGCGGGGCTCTGCCGGGATTATTCGCGTGTAGACTGGGATTAGGTTTGGATTTTGAGGGCTACTCTGTCACTTGCTCTGCTGAGAAGGTTGAGCTAATGAGAGGCTCCGGCTCCTCTGATCAGCTCCCCTCCCTCCCTGGCTGATCTGTCAACGCACTGTTTCAGCCGGAGACAGTACAGGAAGGATTAACGGCAGCGCTGCTCACTGTTTGTACTGTACCCCACAGAGGAGCGCACGCAGAGCAAGATTAATGGCAAATACATTACTATGTCGTACAGTATGCCTGCACTGCGCCGTGTTCAGCGCAGGCCACACAGAAAGATCGATGATAAACACACTGCATTCTTCTGTTCTGTAATCCAGGCAAAACCGTACTGTTTCTCAGTTTGTCACTTCTATGCCGGCAGAGTTTTTCTAGTAATGCATGCAGCCATCGCAACCCCTTCTGTGAACCTTTGTCTTTTGCTCTGCTAATCTGTCAATCTTTGCCAGATCTCACCTGCTGCTAGTGTTGATTTCTTTCTCTCTGTGGGATTTATCAATCTACCTCCCTCTCTCTTTCTCCGAAACTCTTTAAGCTTCACTACCCAGGCAGGGAAGAGACTTAGTTAGCACTTTTTTTTTTTTTACGATTGTCTAATAAGCCTGTCTCCTTGATAGTTTTGAACGAAATCCTCCAACTCTATCCCTCCTATCTATCTCAAACCCAACAGAAAAGCCTGGTCCCCCCATTGACGTCCATGTTACAGAAGTGTGGGGCTTCAACGTTGCGCTGGAATGGAAGCCGCCCAAGGATGATGGCAACTGTGAGATCATAGGCTATACCATCCAGAAAGCTGACATGAAGACGAAGGTAAAACGTGTGTTGGAGTGCACAGAGAGGTGGCAGCCATATTGGTTTGAGCTAACATTAGCTTCTAAGTAGACCTGAGCACCATCTTTAAGCTAACGTTAGCTTCTAGGAACACTTAGGCACTATGTAGAAGCTAACAATAGATTCTGGGTAGACTTAAGCACTATATAGAAGCTATTATTAGCTTCTTAGTAGACATGAGCACTATGAAGAAGCTTACATTAGCTTCTTGGTAGACATGAACACTATGTAGAGGCTAACATTAGCTTCCACTGGCAAACAAAATGTAATAAAATAGAACTTTACTATTCGTATTTAAGTGATTGTGATGAAGACCAATCCAGAGTGCCAATTTTAGTATCTCTTGTAATTTGGTGTATTAGTGTGAGATCCTTCTCTTTCATACTTATCAGTAGTCTGTGATTAATTGGCTGATATGTTTCCTGTTTCTTATTTAATGCATGACAGACTTTTCTATACAAACTGCTTTCTGTGGTTTGTTTCATCCCTTATAAAATCTCTAGTGTTGTTTTTTCGACTAGAAAAAAACAACAACAACAAAAAAACAACTCTTAGGTCATTGCTATTCTCCAACCTCCATATGTGTGCAGTTGGCCTTCGGAATGTCTCCAGGCATGGCTGCAAGGAGATTTGTCACGTAACTGCAAAGCCTCACCGGCCTGTCATGGTCATTATGTTGTAAGAATGGACAGGAAGTTGGACTGGAAGAACATGGATGCTGGGGTTGGGAGACTCTTCGGCTTATACTGATCTCAACCTCGGCTAAAAGCCTCTTTGAACCTCTGCTTCTCGTCCCTCTGCCTCTCTATCTGTCTCTCTCACATCAGGAATGGTTCCTGGTTTATGAGCACAACCGCAGGCCCAGCTGCACTGTGTCCGACCTGGTCATGGGGAACGAGTATTCCTTTCGAGTGTACAGCGAAAACATCTGTGGCCTCAGCGACGAGCCTGGCAGAAGCAAGAACACCGCCATCATTACCAAAACAGGTAATGATATCCCTGCAGAGCGATGCCCACTGTATTGTAAGAGTATTGCTCTTTATGCCAGGGAACGTCAAACGAATGTTGAGCAGTGGGCAACACTGTAAGTAATTGTGATTTCTTATTAAAATAACACATGCAAATATTAAAGAAATACAAACTGTAATATGATTTCTAACTATAGAGCCCAGTTATAACATTAGAAGCTACTTGTGATTAATTGTCGGCCGTGATTAATTACTTTAAGGAAAAGTAATTCATGCTGATTATGCTGAACAGAAATATAGTTTGACAGAGTGTTAAATAACATTTAATACTGGCCACGCATTAAGAAAGCAGCCAGGCTGGGAAATTAACACCTGCCACCAGCCGAATCCTGCGACTGTTGTCGTGTTGTTGCATTCACTTAGTCTACCAGGAAATCTGGCAGCCAACCAGCCAATCTCTTTTGTATTCCAAGCAGCAGTCTGGCCCGTGGAATTGTGATTGTTGTTGATCGTAGTACTCACCCGACATCATGGTGAAACAAAGGTCAGATTTCTGTCATGATAAGGCAAAAGGTAATCTAGAAATTGATACTCGGCGTTGAGCAGGATTTGTTATTGATATTAAAGGCTGAAAAATCCCAAAGCACCTGGAAAAGATAACGGTTGGTGACTACTTAAGCATTTTAAGTTGGCGATTTACACAATCCTTGAACTGTCTGACTGTAAAAATGTGACACAAACTAGACTCAACACCTCACTTCTCCTCTCTCTGGTGTACCACAATCCATGATTTTACCTTCTAGGATAAGTTCAGCCAAAAATGAAAAATTTAGTCATTATCGTTTCGTTTCGTAAAACACAAAATATTTCTGGGGCTTCACAGCGAAACAGCGTTACAGCATTCTCCTAAATTACTGTAGCAGATGAGGACATGTTTAAATATAAGAGAGAAAAAAAAGAGGCTCCATTCAGCATTTATGCACTAATCTAAGTCTCTGGAAGCCCAAAAGACGTTATTTATACACTGTTCAAAGCCAAAGCTCTAGAAAAGTTTCATGGAGCACGAAAAGTCGCCCACTTTTCCATCTTTATTGGGCTGAGCAATTAACAAGACAGAATTTTCTTTTACGGGTGAGCTTATCCTTGAGTTGAAAGACATATCCATCTTAATATATTCTTTCAACCTCCCAGATCTCATTTAAGGAAACAAGGTAGCACTCTAAAGACGGCACGGCAGCCCCTAAAATGTGTAGTTAATAAACCACTGTTGTACTGTTGTGTGTGTGTGTGTGTGTGTGTGTGTGTGTGTGTGTGTACTAAGACATGTTAAACTTCTCCACTTGTCCAGGATTGGTCCATAACCGTGCACCCTTCAAAGAGAAGGACATTAGCAGTTCCCCCAAGTTCACAGCTCCCCTTGTGGACAGAAGTGTGGTTGCAGGTTATAGCGCAGCCATTAGCTGTGCCGTCCGCGGCTTCCCCAAGGTACGTACATATTCACACATATAGTAAGAAGGCATTCCACCAGGGAACATTTAAAACATGCAGGGCAGGGGACTTCAAGGACTGTGATTGAAAAACACAATGTAACCAGTAATAAATAATGATTGCAATATGTCGGATAAGGAATGCTGCATATTTCTGTCGTGCGATGACAGAATAAACTGTTGAACTGTCATTTAGCATAAAAAAAATAAAGGAATATAGACGATGCACCAACCGTAGCACCTCCACCCGGCATTCATTTTACCTGCACTGGCCCTGATAGCTTTGCTGCAAGGGTACGCAGGTACACAGCTTTCAGGCTTTGTGTTTTTTTTTTAAAGTGAGCATACAAGTGTCAGACAGTGAGTGTAGAACAGTTGGGAGGATTTTGAATCCTTTGCAGCATGAGTGTATTTTTATGTCTGAAGCTAGAACAAGAGGTGGAGCAGAAAGATCTTTGAACACCCTTCTTTTTTTTTTCTATCCCTCCGAATCTGCAAAGATTTGTCAAGCCGAAATGTTGACCTAATTTCACCTCTTCCTCTTCCCTCCTCCCCTCCCAACATCCCTTGCTCTGTTTGTACTCCCCCTCCTTCTCTCCTCCATCCCGCCAAAATATGACTCCTCATCTCCCTCCGACACTCTGTTCTCCAGCCAAAGATCGTTTGGATGAAGAACAATATGATCATCGGTGAAGACCCCAAGTATCTGATGCAGAACAAACAGGGCGTGCTGACGCTGAATATTCGCAAGCCGAGCCTGTTTGATGGGGGAAGATACTCCTGCAGGGCCATCAACGATCTGGGTCAAGATGAGGTGGAGTGTAAGCTGGAGGTTCGAGGTACGCCGCCTGAACTTTAGATCCCGTAATACCATAGTTTCAAAGTGGTGAGTGAGAGCATGACCTCCGCTGGGGCAGGTCTCTTCCTGACAGTCTTCAATAAGGCTCAGCATGACAAATCTCCATCTCCTCAGCCCCTCTCACTGATCTGTTATTGTGAAACTTCAGTCGAAATTCTTGCGCTAAAAATAAATCGCCCTATTGTATTTTGTCAGTTAAAGTTTCGGAGCCACCGATGATTCTTGAGCGCCATAGTTTTTTTTTAAACCAGCGTGATCTCCTGGCCTCACATGCTGATCTGAATTTTCCCTTTTTCTCCGCAGTTGTACAAGAGAAAGGAGAGGAGGCGAAGAAATGAGCGATGGCACGAAACAGCAGAGGATACAGTTGAACAGGAATAGTAATGGATTATGTATAACAGGATAGTCATGAATAAATATGATTAGAATAGATCACTGGTGAGGCTCTAAAGCCAATCCCCCTGCCCCCCCATGTCTTCCTCCTATACGCCTGCCTTTCACAGCTGCTAGGACGAATGTCACATCAGTGATATACCATAAATTCTTTACAGCAAGCTGCCACCTTGTCACATCCTCACTGAGAGAAGCGGTGGAGTATTGTAGTAGCACTGCCACGCTGTGACCACACACAGATGGATCCTTCTTATCTGTGAAGTGGACCTGTCACTGAACACACTTATAAAACAGCCTTTCATCCATTACGGCTCCCTGTGTTGTCTGTTTTGTGTCCGGGACGTTTTTATAGGGTGGGATGAATTTACGATTGTAATGCAGCCGTAGAGCTGAAACCTCTGCAGTGTGACCGAGCGGCTGCACACCTCTGCTCGCTCGCTGTGGGTGTTAGGTGTGTGATATGTGAACCGGGGCCATCGGCCCTGTGATGGTCGAATGGAGGGATCACGACTTAGCCAGGCATGGCCGACTTCATGGAGCCGCCGGGATAAAGGAGGCTCTTATACACGGATATAGACCTGCTGCGCCCCGCATGCACACACACAGAGGGCACACATGTTGACTCACACACACACACACACACACACACACACACTCCCACATGCTACCTTACTACACTCCTCATGGCATGACCTATAGTGGTAGGCCTTTACAGATACATGGCTTACACTCATGCACATGCAAACACAAACACACACTTGGAATCAGGGTCTCATTAGCATCACACACTAGAGACTAATTAATGCACCCATCAACACTGCCCTAATTAGCTCTCCCACGTCATTACTGAGCAAACGAATTACCGCTAATTTACACACCCGCAAAACAAACACAGCACCGTCTCTGCTGGGAGAGTCCGCCGCCGCGGCTCGCCTTGCACACCAAATTAAAGGCTCGCCAATGTGCCGCAACCCGGACTGGCGTCCCAAGTGACCCCGCCCTTCCTTGCACACTCCCCCTAACTCGAGCACCTGACAGAGGGAGGTGCTCGACGAGCTCAGACTTAATACATCAGGTAGTTTGTTTGTGTTGTTGCCTGCTGCAGAATAAATACACCACCCTCCTCTGGAGACGTTGGGGTACTCTGTTCCATGTCTGTCCCACCGCTGACTTGCTTCAGGTCCTGGTCTCCTGTCTCTCCAGCAGAGGGGGTAAGAGCACAGAGACAAAGACCACGACTGACCATCATTAGGGTGTGTGTAATCATGAGTAACAGGTTATTAAAAACTATTACATTACCAGTGCACCTCTGACTGAAGCTCCAACCCTGCCTGCCTAATCCCGACTCTTCGCGCTCACCTTAAAACCTCCAGCACTTCTGCGTACAATAGATTGCATTTCCTTCTTTACATTGCAGCATGTTGTTGGAAGATGAGCTGAAATAGGGTGAGGGCATAAATGCCCAGATAAAGCAGGGAAAATCCTCCAGATACCTGAAAGTAGGCCACGATTGGCTGCACAGTAGACCTGCAGTGCAGCACAAAGCTTAAAATTTTGAACCCTGTCGAGCAGTAAATTACTCCGAGAGAGTGTGTGTGTGTGCATGGATTATGTGTGGTGTTGATATAATCTTATTGTCAGTTAACCTGAGACACAGCGTGGTGCGTTACTCCACTGATTGACACATGAAAGCGCCGCCGAAGATACGCCGCATGCTACTTTTTTTTTTTGCACCGAAGTTTTGGGAAAAACAGATTCTTCAGAAAAACAGCGTGTAACCACGATACTCCACCTGAGCTTTAGCCTCTGTTCCCGCTCTCGAAAGTGATGTTCAGTTGCTAAGCAATCAAACTAATTGTATCTACTGGCATCATCCGCGAGCCTTATGAAACTTTCAAAACATGAGAAGGTGCAGGTTTACAACGCTACCGTCGGTGTTTGTGTGCGCCTCGCCCGCTCTCATGCAGTCTCGCAAAAGCTTTAAGTAGTAAATCAGCAGAAAAAAAGGAGCATTTTGTTTTCCCCTCGCTCCCTGTGACACACCTCCAGGCTCTTTAAGTTTGTGATGTCTGGATGAATAATTAACGGGGAAGCATTGCAGCCCAGGAGTAAACCATCGGCTTCCTCATGCACACTGTATCTGCTCAGCTGTCTTTCCAATATTAGAACAGGCCCGCCTCAGACGCAGACGAGACAAAAGAGAGTGACAAGACAAGTCTTACCACCAGGCGAAAGGGAGGCAGAATCGGTGGGGGTGCGGGCACTATTATGTCTGCGTGTGCGTGTGTCTCGGAGACACACAAAAAAAAAGAAAGACAAGAGATACCAAAGAGACAGAAACAGACCTCCTGAAACAGTAGGATGGAGGGAACTATAATTATGCAAGTAATTATACATGAAATCACAGACTTGGAGTGAGAGAGGAAGAGATGGAGAGAGGGAGAGAGAGGAAGAGCACTGGAGGGAAAGAGCCTTGCAGTGAGTCTCATCCATGTAATTACAGTATAAGAACTAAATGAAACGGGGAGAACACACACACACACATACACACACACACACACACAGCATATAGGACCATCTGCCTGTGCCTCTGCACCTCACACACTCTGACCGCCATACTGTACGTTACACCACGCTGATGCCCACATGGACGTTACGTCTTCATCTTCTGCTCCCCATTTTTTTTTTGGTTGCCATGGTATGCTCTGTTGAATACCAGTGTGACTTATACCCAGTGTCATCGCGTTCATTGATTAAAGAGCCCGCACCCTCCCCGAGCTCACGACCCATATAATGAGTACAATGTAGTTGGGGTGGGGCGGGGCGGGGGTTGTGAAAGGAGAGCGCTGCCTGCACATTTCACAATAATGACAACTTCATGACTGTATGTGGCTGACAGAAACAGCTTTCTCTGCACTGTGGGCGGCGCTCTGTGTTGTCGAGCTTCTGTCTGTATGAAAGAAAGTCATTTTAAAGTTAGGACGTCGTCGCTGAGTGTGGGGTTCTTTTTTCCTGCAAGGCAGATACAAAGCTCGAGTTTCAAATTAAAGGATCAATTAAAGAACTTATCAAAATAAGACTAGATAGGTTCAGCTGTTATCTACTCACCCCCAATGCCGATGGGGAGTCAGGTGGAGTTTCGCGGTCCACAAAGTGCAAGTTTTAAGAAGCCACTAACACTGCTAACACGTGCTAACACTGTTAGCTTTGCAGCTACAGTGAAGATCTCTGCTTTACAGAAGGTGCAAAAAAAACATCATTTCAACTTGGTTTGGGATCTCGGGTCTTCTGGAGACTTTGATAGCACCAGATGAGTGCTGTGGAACCACTTTATGAGAATGCTGTCACGCTGTTTTGATGTGAGGCTCGGGAAATGTTTTGTAGACAACAATCTTCTTTCAACTTTGAGTAGATAATGGTTGAATTTTCATTTTTTGGGTGAAATAACCCTTTAAGGAACTAAATTCATTTCACTGACGGTCTTGACATAGAACCTTGAGGCTTTTCTATTGAAAATGCCTCAAGTGATCTGTCTCCTCTGAAATGTCTCTGACAGTTCCCGTCAGCACTTTCAGATTCTTGTCTTACTTTATAGGGAGACTGTACAGTGTAATGTATAACTGGTACAAAAGACGGGTCCCCATTTTGCATAGGGCCCTCAGTAACCTAGAAACGGCCCTGCCCATCAACACATCCACATTCGTAGTAGTGATTACGTCATTACATTAGACCACGCATCTGCCAACGCCACCTTCTTTTCTATCTCAGCTACACACCTGTGAAGTTTCGTGACTCTATCTTGCATGATGCCATCACGCTGACAAAAATCTGTCCCCATGCAAACAGAGAGACGTATAAAATCCTGGCAAAGAACTCCAAGGGTTCTTCTCTGATCTTTCCCTCGTGTCTCCAGGACCACATTTTGCCATTATGACACACAAAGACTCACAAGGTTGAAAATCAAGCACTGTAAATGTAACCAGAGCTGACATGGGATTACAACTAGAACATAGGATTGTCTCAGCCATTTTCATCTTGGACACAACTTTCCATCATTTTCTTTCGCATATCATCCATTTTCTGGCCACTTAACACGGTCCAGGTCACGAGGGAAGCTGGCTATGCAGCCCAGACATCCCCCTCCCTCGCCATGTCCTTCCGCTCCTGGTGTTCCTGATGTATCCCAAGACTTTGTCAGGCCAGAGGGGACACATAAACCCCTTTAATGTGTCCTCTGGAGTCCTCTATCCGTTTGGACCTCCACATTGTGGTATCTGGAATCACAGTTGGCTCCATTTGGGTCTTCTCCTAGTTTTTCCAGGAAATATAACTCCTCGTGAAGTGTCTCAGGCTGTTCCCGGACCTCCAAGGATGGGAACCCATTTCAGCCACCTGTGTCCACGATTGCATTTTTACCACCAGTCAGGGCTCAAGACAAAAAGATGAGAGCTGGAACGTAGCTAGCAAAGCAAATCCAGTGATTCTCATAGTAACTTGATCCCAACCAGAAGAAAGCAATCATCTTAATTAATCTGTCTCAGTCTGCATTGAAAGGGTCTAAAAGCATAAACCAACACAATGTGATTTCTATCCTTTTGACTGCAACAATAAAACAACATGATTTAGGCGAAACACCAAAAATTGCAATATCATTTTGAAAAAAACCCGACACCAGACTGATATTCACTGGAGTACACAATAAAAAAACATGATGTAGGGAAATATGTCAAAACAGAGGTAACTGTTGTGAGATTCATGTGAAAAGCTTGCAGGAGGAGAGGACAAACTCTTCAATCCTCTTTCCAAACGAAAAGGAAATTTCAAGTTCAGCCAAAGATACTGAGGCTCATGTCCAAAATGTAGTTATCTGCATTTTTTTTGCTCAGAAAAAGGGTGTGGTGGGTCATCATCCAATGACGCACAAACAGAAACAGTGTTCGGCAAGTTACCTCCCAAATGTAATGTCTTACATATTACCAGTTACTTTAAATATTATCTAATAGTCTGTGCAGCATAATGCATTACACTATTGTGTTACTTACACCAAAACAAGCACAGAAGAGCAACCAGGCTTTATAAAAGGAGGGTTATATTGTTTCACTACTATAACCTCGAAATAACCTGGTCTCTGTTGACTATGAAACCTTTTACTTTCATTCAAAACATGTTATCGTCCTTTCTATGTTCTGTGTTCAGCTGCATTTAGAAAGCATCTGTAAAAGAATAAATAAATAAATAATGCCTGTCACTGCAAAGACTGTGCTCTGTCAGAGCTGATCGGCCCTCCAAAACTGGGAGCGCTCTGTGAACTGGGGTGACACTTTGATTTTGAAGGGAGCAACATGACGGAAACAAACATACCCAACAACACTGGGCAGTAGTAAGAGAAAAATATGTCTCCTGTCGAAAGAAGTTGTGTTTCTGTTTGATGGACAGAGTTGGCAGACAGTGAGGGACGGGCTTCACATGACAATATGCACAATTTGGGATTAATTATATCATCAGTGGATGCTTACAGACTAAAGGAATATGAATTATCGAGGAATGGACACAAATTAGGACTTGCTGACCGCCTCAAAGATAGAGTCACCGCTCTTTTCTGTCTCTTTTGCTCAGCATGCCAGCAAATCTGAATTAATGATTCTTTAGATCTTGTGTTTTCCATTAAATGAACTAAACAGCTGAATGGTGGAGAAATTAACCGTGTGTAGTGTCCATATTGACAAAAGTTAATACCTTTACACTGTTATGAGCCGATTTGAGCTAATTTAAACCCTGTGGTTGAAAAAAAAAAATCTATAAACACATAATTTTCAGGTGTAAAGGCGTTCCTGCTCCTGGACCTGAAAACAGTTGAACTGAAATACATCATCAACTCCAAGCGGAGCAAACCTGGAGTCACCAAACTGGACACTGCGTGAAACACACAAGATAGACTGGTGACAAATCACTACACGACACCCTCTGATAACGCGTCTGACTACTCAAAGTATCACCAGTTGATTTGAGAGGGAGCGTCTTAATCCTCAGTGCTCTCCAGCACAGTCTGAACAGGCTGTTCTCAAAGCCACGTCTTATCCAGCCCATTGATTGCTCTCACTGTAATGAACATGCCCGCTGAATTAGAAATTTTGTTCAGAATTGATAAATATGATAGGGAGGAATTTTGGGATTAGATTCAGCACTTTAAGCGAGTTTAACCTGTTGCGGTTTTAGTTTGCTACGCTGCAGCGAAGAATATGTGTTTAGGGAATAAATATAGCCACCAGCAGGTTCTCATAAGCAGCGTGTGTGGGTGCACACATGCATGCATATGTGTGTAGGTGTTTAATGTGTTGGCACACACAAATGAGCCGCATATTGTGTATGTAAATCCATCTGCACAGTGTGAAAGGAAATCCAGTCTGGAAAAACGGAGGAAACATATGCTAACACTGACAAACTGCACCGACGGAGCCAAAGAGTGGTCAAGACTGACGGTTACAAAGATGCCCGCCACACGCTACAAATGCTAAAAATGACCACATAATTCGCTCTTTAATGACCGCAAAGTCTCAGTGAAACGATGTATCAAGCTTTCAATCTGCAGAATAGAAAAGATGAGATGGCTATAAAAAAAAACTAAAGAAACAGACTCGGCTTGGTTGTCATTTCTCTTTTCTCTCAAAGCAAAATAATGCCTTCAGCCCAGTTTCGGTTGTCAACTGTGAGACATTATCGCCGATCTGTCGCAGTAACTACAGTCAGTCATTTACCGGCATTATGTCTAATGATTGATCTGCATGGTCATGTAACAGACAGGGACTATTAGGCCATTTCAAATGGCAGATGCAGCCTCAGGTGCAAACGCTGCTCCATCATGGCGTCCTTCTGCACTCTACGCGAGACACGACTGCATCCACACACGCAGCTAAGCCAAAGCGCTAGGCGAGGCTCTGTTAATGTACTGTGACCCAATCCCAGATCATATATCACAGCTGAGTCTTTGGTGTTTGCATCCTATTGTGGATTGAGCCGCAGTCAGCAGAAGCTCAGGCCGTGATGTGTAAGACAGATGCTGCACACCAGTGATTCCCCACCAGTTGCCAGGGGGTGCATGGAGAGATTGTGGAGCAGCTCAACTAATTATAGGAAGGAAAAAAAGGGAAATTGTGATTTTAAAAGAGCTGCATATTGAGTCGGCTTTCACACCAGACCAGTGTTGAGATCCAGAGTGCATGCAAAGTGAGCAGAAAGTCTAATCAGTTCTCTAAAATTCACAGCTAAAGTTGTGATAGTTAACTTTAACTGGCAACAGACGACTGGCTGTGCTTTAACTGTCATTCTGAAGTAAATACTGATGGCACAGTGTGATGGCTATAAAAAAAAAAGAAGAGACATATAGGTTTCTTATAAACCTTCGCTTTCATGCTGTTCAGTCTTCCACCGGGCCGAATATCTCCCAGAGAAAATGGAGAACAGAACAGGAGGAGGCATTGTTTTCCCAGGCCGTTATCCCCAGGTGACAGTGGAACAGCTGGAACAACTGCAGAAACTCAACTCTGCAAAAGTCGGCGAGGGAGGTGAGTGACAGAAACCGCGGTAGAGAGAGCGCCTCAGCGACGTGTCAAAGTCTGTTCTGCCATTAGTAGTTTCCTTTTATGACCTGACTTGACATCTATCAGATGGGAAGGTAAATGAAACCTGCCAACTTATCAAAATAACCATGTGTCTACCTCTGCCTTTTCATAGCACTTAGATCAGGGTTTCTAGATCAAACTGGGATTCTTAACATTATTTCTTGCTTTGGACAGCAGCCAGGCTGCTAGTGGTAGCCATGTTGCTGACACTTACAGTGCCAACGAAGTGCAAGTAAGCTTGAGACTGGGCTTAATATATGGGTCAAACAAACACAGAACTTTCCCTCAGTAGACCGTTGTCCGTGTCCTGTGAGGAACCAAAAGTCAACATTGACTTCTTTCTACCTCCGTTTGTAATTTAAAGGTGGGGTGAGCAATTCTGGAGAAAGATTTTGTTGGGTGTCATTCCCAGATCCTCAAATACTGTCACGGTTAAACAAAGGGGACCCCAACGCAGACACAGAGGCAAGCAACTGACGAAATGTTGAGCTTTTTTATCAACATAAAGCCAAAGTGCAATAAATTCTGAATCCAAAATCGTGGCAACAAACAGCAGAAAACAAAGAACAAACCTGAAATAATGCGAGGAGTCAGGAACCATGAGCTGGAAATGACCCATGAATGGGAAGATGAGACAGGGAGACACATGACAAACTGACAAAGAGAGAGACAAAGGGAGGAAATAAAAAGCAAAACATGAGGACAGAACTTCAATATAAAACAGAAAATAACTGAACCCCAAACTCTGACAAATACTGATACTTTTGTTTGGCTAAACATGACTATTTCATCAGCGTAACAAACAACGAGCATCTGACTATGAGTCTGCTGTCCAGAGAAGTCAATGGTATCACCAGCAAGAATTAATTAATGTCTCACTGTAAAACCATAAAAGGCCTTTGGACAGGACACGCTGCCCCTGGAAAATAAATGATTCAGAGAGCCTTGGAAAACAACATTGTTGTGAACAAAAGTTCACGAACAGCAGATCTAAACATCATTGAACTTTAATCTGAAGACTTCCCCTTCCCTCGTCCCCTCACAGCTCAGAGTTTTCCCCTCTTGAAAGAAGCTCCGAAATCCCACCACATCCAGTCCAGGAACACCACATGAAAGCTGCTCAGGGAAGGACTGGAGCTGTTCCGAAAGGCAGCGAAAATGCGGTTGTCCTCCTTATTAGCTGCTTGATATTCACATATTGTTAGGGTCCTCCCGTTATTTTGTCAGCCCCCCGATCGTGTTCATTTTGTTCTCTCTGCGTGCGTTTGATCATAATGTCCTCACCTCTGCTGGCTCCTCATCATTAACTCCCGGGAAAAAGCCTGCAAACCGCCGAAGTTTTCCTCCTCGCTCTGTCACAGGCCTGGATCGGTCTACGTTGCGACGCACAAACACAAGGCTCCCCAGAGAAGACAAGAACTGGCAGTGCTGCCTTCTAATCTCCGCATTTTGGGAGGGTTTTCTTCTCCTTGTAGGCTCCTCCGCAACGGAAAAACTCTCACTGTTGAATTAGATTTGCTTACTCGTCCTCAGCCATCTTCAAAGGACTCAGATAACTGAATATACCTTTTATTCATTTCATGCCACTGTAATTGTTTTTTTTTTTTTCCCCCACTGAGCGAATCCCGAGCAAGTCTTTGGGGAATAGACTTTGTGTGTATGGCTGCGCTTTCATCTGCATTATGTTTAGTAATAGTATTATTATTTTGGGGTATTGTTTATTTTTTTTTTCTACTGTTATATTTCTCTGCTTTTGCTTTTCTTTTTGTTTTTTTGTCGGCTGCTTCCTCTGATTTTCGGGGACAGCCTTGCGCTCCAGGTGAGAAGGACTCATCTGCTAAAAAAAAAAAAAAAAAAAATGCCTTGAGGTCTTTTTCATTAAAACAATTACAGTAATTTCATTTTGCTTGAAAAATGGAATATGCTTTGTTTTAGTGAGGGAAACATTTTTTTTTGCAAGCAGCGTGTATAAAAATGAAAGGGGTTGGCGAGAAAGATGAAGAGATCGTCATGATTAGGGCTTTATATATGTTTCATGGCTGTCTGCTTTGATGAAGACAATAAGAGCAGCTCGGCATTAAAGGGACGCAGAGCTTCTCTCTCCTCACATATCTGCACTTCCTCCTTTATCATTAAGGATGGAAATGATTTTATCTTCCCACTGTCGTGTCGAGAGTGATGTTATTAGCGTCCTCGTGCTTGTATGACCACAGCCTTACAATTAGATCCTTCAGATAAAAAATCAAAGCCTGCTGTCGCGTCAGAACTCTGGTGAGATATCAATTATTACAGACGGATCTAAAATAGGACAGATTGAATTTCACAGTTATGGCACTTTTTTTTCCTTTTTTTTTCTTTCTCTCTCTCTCTCTCCCCCTCTTCTCTTTTCTGGCACACGAGAGAAGTCACACAAAGCATTGTTGGTCGCGTTTCTGTTGAAATGTTCTCTTAACATCTCTCTCGTCTGTCAACATTCAAAGCCCCCCCGGTTTTTATTGAGACTACTCTGATATGTAGCTCAAAAAAATAAAAATAAACAACTTTTAATAGCTCTCTGATGATAAGTCAGATCCAGCCAGACAGATCTGTGACTTCTTTTTTCGGGCAAACTTTTTACGCACTCCGACACATTATCACACACACGAAATCATGCTAGATCCTGCGGAAAGCTTTACGCCGCCTTCCATATACATTCCTGTCTCATCTGGAGAGGGGATCTGTCAGAAGTGGTAATGAGGCAGTAAATTGCGGAACAGGAAAATAAAAATGTCTATGCTTTACGTCCTCCTCTGTCATCAAGTGAACATCGCTTTCGCTGGAATATACACTGGAATACCATCAGTTTCTCTCGCTAAATTGTGCTATTTAGCCTACTTCAGTCAGTAAGATGCTTCGAAATGAGAGGTCGGAGGTTGTGAATTGCTTTCAACTACCCATAAATTATGCAACACGCACATACATGCACATAAAACTGTCATGTTGGCTAATTTCTCCACATTCTGTGGGCAAAATGTGTATAAATTTGACATTAGAACATCATGTGGGAGCATTAACAAGCAGTCTAACGTGCATATTAACAGAGGCATGGAGTTTAAACGTTTCCCGCCAGAATAAATGCTAGCTGAGGACATTAAGTTTTTTTTGTGCTGTAACTTTACGTTTGTTTCAGTTCGGTTTTCTATTTCTCTCTCGTCATAACACTGCGCTCGTTCCCTGGTTAGGTTGAGGCACAGATAACACTTGGCTCAGGAAAACATCATGCTATGACTTATGATACTTGTTTTGGTCACACAAACACGGATCAAAATGTCCCCGGGTCTGTAAACACAGCTGGAGATGTCCTGACTTCCTGTCAGAAATATCTGGTTTTAATTGCCACAAACATGGAACGAAATATCCTGAAGTCTCCTTAAACACACCAGTTTTGGTCGCCACAAACACAGCTGGGAATTCAAAATGCCGAAGTGCAGACTTGAACTGCGGTCACCGGCTCAGTAGCCTTGCCGCCTGTAAAAAAACTTTATCATTGTGGGGTCCGCTGTGTTTTCACAATCGTAAGCTTGACACCACTGAATATTTTAAAGAGATTTGTACTTCGATTGAGGCGACAAAAACTGGAAACAAAGCACGAATTTGAAGTCAAACCTTGATCTTTTCCAAGTGTTTTTTGTGCCCGAACCTGACCAGAGCATAAGCCAACTGTGTCACAGCATAAAATAGAAACATAAAGATCACTCTGCTCACTGACAAAGAGCTGCCTTTTCTGTGTTAGAATAATAACAGTTAATAAAAAAATAACTTAATTAGTGCCACGAGGCTCTCTGTATCTAGGCACTAACCGTCCTACTGCAGCTTTAAAGTGAAACCAAAATGTACATTTCTGCTGTGTTCTGTCTGGCTGGATGTTTGTGGAGTACACCACAGTGTCTGCAGCAACGCCAGGCCTGTGACTGGACTCCCAGTCAGCTCTGTCTTCCTCCGGTTCACATCATCGGGCTTCATCCCGGGGGAGGAGACAGAAGTTTGACAGACAGGCATGCTGCTGTAACACTTGAGAGGACAGGCTCAAGGTAAGTAGTGGAGAAGGAGAGGAGGCTTAGGCATTAGGCACTCGCCCATAATCATGTTTGGTTCCTGCAGAGGGTGCACACAGAGGGGATGCAACATGCACGGACACACACGCACACACGTGTGTGTTAAAGACAATCGGCTCACGCGGCCACGCGGCCAAAAACCAAATCAAAGCTCAAATCCATGCATGTGGACAATGAAGCGCACAGAAATAGCAGCGGTGGCATGCTGGGTTGCATATAAAAAAGTTTACTGTATCGCACAGACACATAAAGGTTGACTACGACATCAATTGTCTACACTGAAGAGGAGAAAAAGGAGAGAATAAAGATAGCATGAGGAAGAGGGAGAAAAGAGGTAGAGCAAGGGGACGAGTGCAGCAGTTTTGAAAGCGTTTGGCTCCGTTCAAATAGTTGCCATGGTTTCGAGATGTTTCCATGGAAATGCTAGCTGCCAATAAAATGAATTTGAGGAGGATCTTTGCAGCAGGTTGGCAGTAAGGTGAGAGCGATGCGGGAGAAGGGGACAACAGAGTTAGACGGGGGTGTGAGGGGAGGACGGAGAACGGGGGGAGGCGACCTCACTGGCTCTGCTAATGCACCGTCACTTGCACAGGGTGGACGATGGGGTGGTGGGGGATCAGGGGAAGAGTTTAGGGTAAACAAAGTGAGGGAAGCATGTCACGCAATTGAAAGCAAAAGAGGCTATTTCAGTCTGGATGGGTTGTCATAGTAACTGTGGCCTCACAACACAGAGAGCAGGTAAATACATAGGAGGCTGGCTCGCCACCAACATGTGTGTGTGTGTGTGTGTGCGCGCCGCGTGTATGTAGAGAGTATCTGCCTGCCACAGCCTCACAATATAAGACCCCAAAAATGCTGGATGTGCATGCAAGACCGCATCAGTGTGATATAAACTTCATTCGACATGGCATTTATCGGAATCTTGTGTAAGGAGCTTTGGCAACAACATGTTTTTGTTCATGCCACTGAAGCTATCTGTGTTGAATGAGAGAGAGGAAGAGTGTGTCAGAGAGCATGTGTGTGAGAAAGTGTGAGTGTGTGTGTGCGTGCGCGTGTCCGCTTGCGCACACAAAACTCGCTCAGAACACTTTTTTCCGCTGACTCTCTTTCATGGAAGCGAAGCCTGCGCAGGGAGCTGAATGCATTAGCGGGGCACCGACTCTGACGCACATTTGTTTATGTGTGTACACGAGTGTTTAAGATCACAATGTCTCATACTTTAGCTGCTCCTTCAAGGGCTAACCAAGGATTTAAATGTGCGCTCAGCCGCTGAGCGATGTCTGCACCCTCACCCCCTTCCCCTACCGCATCCTCGGGTCCCCACCTTCCTTCCTTCCCTTTTCACCTTCCTCCCTTCCTTCCACGCGCCCTTCGTCTCATTCCACCTCTTCCTCCTCTCTCTTGTACTCTCTCTCTCTCTCTCTGAAGGACAGAGGTATTCCCACATTTCTTGGTCGCCATGGCAACGCTGCAGCAAGAAAGAAAGAGAGGCCGCAAGAGTGAGGGTGGTGGTGGTGGTGGTGGGGTTGGGGAGCTGAGGGTGGAGGGGTGGTTGGGGGGGCGAGGCTGGGGATGTGTGAACAATGCTAATGCTACTTCACTGATCATCGATTGTGTGTTTTTCTCCCCCCCTCTTCAACCCTTCCACCCCAACCCAGACCACGGACACCATCCGCCCCCCCCTCGCCAACACCCCGCTCCTCCCCCCCACATCTATTTCCCTCTTTTCATTTGTATCGCTCTCTTTCCATCCTCATTACTCCCGCGCTCCGGCCGGCTTCCTTCTCCCTGTGGTTTTAAAACTCAATCTCCGCACAGGGCTGTCATTGTTATCATTATTATTATTGGGTCATTTAGCAGGCAACGTTGGTATCCACGGCAACCCGGAGAAGTGGCACCGGTTCCTTGGTGAATACCAATATAGACAAGCATCCATCAATATCCCAGTGACTCATTATCAGTCTAATGGTGAGGCCACTGCTGTCACACCGGACTATAAATAATGTCATCTCATTAGGCACCACTGCTGCCGCCACTGGCCCGTGTGCGCGATGCGGGTGCTGCGGTGGCGTGCGCGCGGGGGGGGGCGCAGACACTTTTAAAGCTTGGCGACTTTGCAGCTGAGCTGAGGGGGCAGGCGGCAGGCGGCTGCACCAGAGCCTGACTGAGGTGGTTGACTCAATAAACCAGGTAGTGGAGTAAATAAGGCTCTCGCACTCCCTCGCATAGGTGTGCACGACTGCAGGCTCTGCCCCCGTGTCTGCTGTCTGTATCCCTATCTGCTGTTCACACACACACACACAAACACAGACACACAGGCGATCCTGCAGGACTGCAGTGGCTGCTGCCTGTCAGTTCTCCTCTGGAGCTAATCGATGGATTGAAGACGCTGATGAGACCGGGAGAGAAAGAGAAAGAGAGGGAGCGATTCACCTCAGCCATCGCCTCCTTGCCTCAAGTCATTACCGCAACTACTTGAATCGTTTAGCGCTGCAGCACAGGGACGGGAGGGAGTGGTGGTGGCGGCGGTGACCATGTGCGTGAGCGAGGGTCGCACGGCGCGCAGTACATGGTTTTTTAAATGTACTACAAGTGCCCAATCACATCTCGCCGTGCACCATCAAGCCAGTCAATTCAACCTCGCGGAAACATACACAAGCACCTTTATGTAACCGGGAGACGCGGAGCTAGTCTGGGTTGAGGATGGGGGGGAGGGAGGTGAGGCTGAATCTACTCAACAAGGGCAGCGTCTGTTTGCATGTCAATCATCTCCAATGTGTAAGAAACCTGAGAGGACTCTTAATTCTGCAGCATTGCGCGACAAGTCACCGCGTGTTGATTGCCTGTCTGCTGGATGGTAATGCATTCATAATCGCATCGCGCGTGTTTGCACAGATTGTCTCCCGGTTGTTCTGCTCTAGTCTGGAATGCTGAATATCAGAGATAATTATCCGATATAGCGCGCTGCAGTCTGGCCGGCTGAACTGCTCTCATCTGCCTTTGACAGAGTCCTGTCGGATGTAAGGGCTCGAGGAGCTCTGTAGAAACGGATGCGTGGACGTCGAGCCCTTCGCTGAGGTCCAGACTGGAGGCTGTGATAGCATCATATCAGAAGTCGACATGCTGCAAACGCTGTGCACCACAGAGAAAGCTCTGGCACCTCCTTAAAGAGCTGTTTTTACTGCGCGCACCCTCACACGTGTTGGCTGGTGTATTGGTGTTACGTTGATGCCTCCACCGGTGTCTGACAGAACATATGCTTGCTCTCAGGGAAAAAAAGACATCTCTTCATGGATAGCTGTGCATGAAATAGTGTCCCTGGGTAAATCCTTGTTATAAATTACATCTTGCGCTGTTTGCTGGATTTTTTCGACCTTCTCCTGGGATGAAATATTCTCTGCTCCGTCTAACTGCATAACTGCCGGTGTCATACCTGCCCTTGTATGTGAGCCACATGCGGCCCAAAGTGTGTAGGTTTTTCATTACGTTAGGGTGTGCTTAACGGCGCAGCTAACACGGTCACAGTCAGGTGGAAAACGGCGTCCCCTGTGAGTTGCCTTTCAGGAATTGAAATAAACTGCATTTGTTTTGAGCTTGACCAACATGCGTAGCATTTCAGAGCTCTTCTTGGGAAGTTTTTGTTGTTTTCGTCTGAAAAGCATCCAGTGACAATCGAGTCCTGACAGATGAGCTTTTGCTCAGACTGCAGACAAATCAGATTTGTTTCCTAAATCAGATCTTTAAGATAGACTGTCCGCACTGTTAGTGCGAGTGATCAGATTGGATTTGTGAGTCCAGACATCGCCAATCTATCTGCATGGGTTGTTGTGGAAATTAGATGGGGATTCTGCTCAGCCGCTCTCATGCATTTCTGTCACTCTGGATTTGACGTCAAAGTTGTGTGTCACACTGCGAGTGAAGCAAAAGACACTTTGAAATCCAATTTGGGCATCCAGAGCATTCGGACTGAGACGCTGATTGGAATGGCATTTCAATTCTGCTCCAAATGTGGCTTGGATCTGATTTGCAAAAATCACATTTCATGCTTTATTTCTGTCCAGACTGTCTTAAATCAATCTGGATCTGCCAAAAAAAAACAAAAAAAAAAAACAGACTTGGCTGGCAGTCTGAACAAGAGCAGCATATTCTGGAAAATGGTATCAATTTATATGACAACCACCAGCTGGACAGGGGTTTGAGTTTGAACTGGGGATTTACCAGCAACACATTATGCTCACAGGCCCATAAAGACAATGTCCTATGAGATTACATTGTGACAGAAGTGGCTGTAAAGGAGTGGATAGCTTCCCCCTTTTTTTTTAGCATTACAGCTCCAGAGAAATTACTCTTTTCACTATCAGAATTTGAGCCATTTGGTCCGATTTGTAAAGCACAGGAGAGCCGCGCCATTAAACTTTAAACTTTTATTCCCATTTCAAGTTAGCCGGGGGCTAAACCTGAAGTTAGCCTCTCGGTCGGCGGGAGTCCGTGACATGCATTCTATATGGGCTGTATGGGGTAAGTTTACATCCATGACGTCAAACTTTTCTGGGCGTGTGGATTGCACAGGGCTCTGCCACCAACGCTGTATCCAGGCTTGCTTTATTAGATCCACGTTTTCCACTACACGTGTTCATCAAGTCGTCTGAAATTGGGGTTCACTTTGAGTTCTCAGCCAATGACAATCATCTGTCGGCGTGTCAGAAGGGCGACCCAATCACCTGCAAAGTCGTTTTAGACTTCTCCTACTCACGACGCCGCTAAAACAAGCCA
The DNA here is from genome assembly GCA_963678695.2 of Diplodus puntazzo. Lineage (NCBI taxonomy): Eukaryota > Metazoa > Chordata > Actinopteri > Spariformes > Sparidae > Diplodus > Diplodus puntazzo. The sequence goes on along the minus strand of OZ023174.1, from coordinate 11,228,862 downwards.
ATCAAATTAAGGATTCATGAACACTATAAGTGCAGCAAAATCTGTTTTTAAGAGCCTGTCGGGTTGTTGATTCCTCCACCCACAGTCGCCCACGTGTCCTTTAATCAATTAAACAGATGAATTGCAAAGGTTTTCACACAACAGTGGCAATTTATGTCACCTTCAATCGTGTGTGCATGTAACGGCCCGCGCACACGACACCGCACATATGTTACATCGTCATGCGTGGGTATGCCGCCCTAATACTGTATGCAGGATGTGTCATAGGTTGTACGTGTCTTCATGTCTTCACTCCCTCTCTCTCTGAGTCGCATTACCTCTCCCCTGCAACCTGCTTTCTAATCAATAACTCATCTCTCGATGTCGATTCCCCTCTACCCCCACAGGAAAACAAACGTCCTTCCACAGGACAAACAAAGACGGGGAGGGGGGGGGGAGTTGAAGGAGAGAGGGGAGGTAAAGAGGTAGGCAGATAATTGAGAAAATACTGTAAACCCAATAAAATACCTAAATAGCCTGTTGCGGCTAGCAGGATCTGAAGGGTGGAGAGGAGGTGGGAGGCGAAGGTGAGGAGGAGAGGCGTAAAAGAGACAGAGAGGTGGAAGGGAGAGGGATTGAAAGGGTAGCTATGGGATGGATGATTAGCCCCTGTCTCCAAGGTTACACTTTACAACTGTATCACCGCCGAACGGGAAGAGCGACGAGAGGAGGAGCGGGTGGGGCAGTGTGTGTGTGTGTGTGTGTGTGTGTGTGTGTGTGTGGGGGGTGTGTGTGTGTGACACGGACCGTTCATCACAGGAGGCTGAATTAAAGAAGACAGAGGCACCTTTTTTTCTTCTTCTTTTTTTTCCCAGCTCTGACCTTCACATCCAGGACTAACGCCAGCCTTGACCTCCAGACGTGGCTCACCTCCCGGAGTAACCACGCCGATGACGCCGGCGCAGCATGAGCACCAGAGCAGAAAAAAACCAGAGACAAATGGCAGCGAGGGGGGAGAGTGACATACGACAGGCCCCAGAAGGGGATGAAGCAGGGGGGAGAAATCACTTAGATTCCAGCCGACTGAAAGAATTGGCCTTTTCAGGAGGAGGGGAGGCAGAAAACGGAAACTTGTTTGCCTCTCATCGGTAAGACTCCCCTCCCCCTCACTCCTCTTCTTTCTCCTTCCTCCCCAAATCCCCATCCCTGTCCATCCACATGCTTTTATTTTTCCCAGACAGTCCCCCCCATCCCCCCCTCACACACCTTCTATCACAACTATTTTAACCTAACTAGAGCTGAGGGAGAAATAGAGCCCTGTGATTGAGTAGCACGCTTTGGCCTCACTGCAGTCTGTTTCAATCTTAAATACGTACTTGCTGCTCTACCCTTGAGTCATGTACCAGTGTCGGTGAAGTGAAAATGAGAAATGTGAGGTGGTTTTTTTGCATAATCTATTCAGCGCGGCCGTCGACTGCACCCTGGGAAGCGTGTACGCGAACGGAGGTGGTGTCGCATCAGCATTTTGAAAGTTCCGACACACGACTGCTGTGTAAAGAGCGCTCGCATTTTTCACTCAGTGTTTACTTTTTCCGCCACGCACAGGAGCTCGCGCACCCATGCGGAGAACACGCCACACTTTTTTTATAAGATGCTAATACAAATTACATGACGCTCGCGCGCAGACATCATGCAAAAGAGGACAGCGCTTGTTTGCATTTTCTGTTTTTTTTTTCTTCTTCTGCTGCTGCTGCTGCTGCTAATGCACACACCCACACAAAGGCTGGAGGAGTAATACATAATGTGTAACAGGATTACAATAATCTGATTACAGAATTTACTGATTTTTTTAAGGGGGAAAAAAAGAAAAGCTAAATTGCTAGATTACCAGCTTTGGAAAAAAAAAGGAAAAAGGAATAAATGCTTCCTGGTTTTCATGTAGAGAGTGTCTGAGCAGTTCAGTCGAATGATTGTACGCATAATACAGTTCAGCAGAGTTTTTAAATGTGGGATAACTTGCACACTGTGCAGATTTCAAAATAAGTGAGAAAGGATGAAACATCATGCCTTGCATTTTTCTTTTTGTGACTTAATTTTTCCACAAAGGCAAAGTGATACAAGAGTGCATTTTTTCTGAGCTTTTACATTGATTTATTTTTTTTTAGTGCAAATATAACCCAAATTTAAAGCCAAGAGTCATGCTTTTTAAGGGAATGTCCATGTTTTGACATTGCAGGTCTCTTGGGTCCAAATGCAACCTGTTAAAATGTGATTTGAAGACAGCTGTGAACGTCTCTGGATGGCAATGACGGTTCGTTGTCCGCCGCTTTCGTCCAGACAAAAAATATCTGGACAACTATTTGACCGATGCTCAGACATTCATTGCCCTCAGAGGTTAATCATTTGGTAACCCCCTTTAATTTTCATCCACTGCCAATATGAGGTCACATTAGTGGAATGTCTCAATGTTTTGAATATTTGTGCCCCCATCAGGGTGAATTGTAACACCATAAAGGATCCTCAGAAAAAAATGTCACATTGTCCAAATACTTGCAAAAATTAAAGATGGGCTGTACCTTGTGTTAAGTGCTAACTGGCAAATAGCGTTGTAACTTGCTAAATTAATATGGCAAACTTTGTACCTGCTCAACATCAGCTGTCCTGACCAGGTTAGCATGCTGATGTTAACATTTAGCTCGAAGCAAGGCCCTTATAAAGGCTGCAGACTCTTAGAGACCCTTAAAGCAACATGATGTAACTTTTTTGACCTTGCAATAACAGCTTCAAATCTGGTGCCAAATTGCACAAAATGCCAATTTCTACATAATGTTGCTTCAAGCCTTGAACCCTCATTGATGAAGTTGAAGCGACTGTTGAGTGTTTGAGCGCGACAAGTTGCAAAATGCCTGACATGGTATAAATAGCAATGGAACAGCGCTCTGCAACATTTCACTTTACCTTCTGGGTTGGGGGACTTTTTAATTTAACATTTTTTAAGTTCACAGATACATAAATAGAAACACATTCAGGCAGAGGTCTCTGGGGAAAAAAGCTCTGTAATGTTTCACGAGTGTAGTCCTTTTTTTTTTCCCCTTCGTTGAATAAAAATGGGTGATTTAAGTAGAGAATCGGTTCAAGGAGAAAATGTCAGATCTGAGATTGTGATGTAGAAAAAAAAGGCTATCTGTGAATAAAAAAGCGTTGCATATACGACATTGAAATTAATCAGATATTCAAGAGCACCGTCATCTGGAGCATCACCGTGTTTGTTTTTACATTTTCTGGCTTCCCCCTGGTAACCCACGGTAACCCTGTAGCCCTCTGGGATTGGCCTGTAGACTTGGTTACATACATGACATTAATCCTTTAATCGTGTTGGCCAAACGATTTAATATTCAAAACCCGATTCATTCATTCAACCCTCAAACGTTTCTGCTTTTTTTTATCTTCTTAAGTCAGTCGAGTCTTTAACAAGTTCAAGGCCGAATCAGGTCTCATGTCTACAGCACTCGCTGAGAGTCATTGATTATGTTTCATTCCAGATTACATTATTGAACAGTTTAAACCTGGACATTTTTCATATTGAGCACACACACACACACACACACACACACACACACACACACACACACACACACACACACACACACACACAGTATGTCTGTTTTCTTTTATTAGTCTTGCTCAGCTGTCAGCAGGTTTGCAGCAAAGTTTAGCGAGGCACTTCACTGAAATAACATCTAACACTTCCGAGAGCTCGGTGCCTTTGTTGCTGATCGACGGGCAGTTAACCGTCAGAGCTGCGATATTAAAATAGTTGAAAAAAAGAAATACCAAAAAAACAACTTCTTCCTCAAATGTTACAGGAGAATCACAGTCAAGTCAGAGAGAAATCAATCTTAACCCACCCCTACAACCCTGTCCTGCACGCACACACACACGCACACACACGCACAAACACACACGGCAAGCCAATAATTGTAACCCTGAGTCAGTAGCATTCTGAATCTGACCTCTTGGCAAACCCTCAGCCTGCACAAGCTAAGTGTTCACCGCAGGCTAAACAGCTTCCCACGAATGGCACACGCACATACACACACACAAACACACACCCACATGAGCACAAAGACACACGGGCAGACGTGGGGCGCAGGCGTAGGTCAGCCGCTCGGGTCACGATACACACCCTGCAGCCAGCCGGTCCACAGCCTCAGTGTCAAATCAGCTTTAACACACTGACACAATGCCTCGGAAACACTCACACACACACGCAACACTGCTGCGGCATGCTGAGAGAAAAAAAAAAACTACAAAAAAAAAAACAACTGATGCTGACTGAAGGAAGAGGAGGCTCTCTGGGAAATTAACAGAGACGTAGAAGATAAAAAAAATTGCACATGAGGGATCACAGAAATCCGTTCACACACACACATACACACAAAGGCACAACGACCTGCTGACAGACAGGATGCCGCGCTGCTCTGGTTGACCTGGTTTTTGTCGTCTTGATGATTTAAGACAATTTAATATTCAGTTCCCAGTATATGTAATCACTCATTTTAAAAGGGAAACGTAAACTTTAATATGTGTGTTCATCAGTGGTTAAAATAAAGGAAGGTTCAAAGCAACTTTTAAAGGGAAAAGGGAAGGTAACAAGTTTGGGGGGGAACAGGTGGGTGCTTGAGAGACACTGATGTAAAATAGCATGCCAAAATAGCAGGATGGTTGGTGAAAGAGTGTGTTATAATTTGGGCCGAGGGACAAACACGGTACCGGTAAGGATACCGACCGGATACAGGATGTCGTGCCATGCAATAAGTCACAGTGAGTGAGGGCAACACGCTGCAATATTGGTCATGTAAAATACAAAGCTGACCAAGGCAACATGTCTAATCGGAGAAAACACAATCAGTCAATCACATAATATAAAAGCTGAGGCGTGTACAGGGCTTTTTGTCTTGGTTGATGATATCTCAGCATTTTTTTTACTAGCATTCGCCAAAACCCAGCTGCTAGCTGCTCCTGACATTCCTTACCAACATGCAGTATGCGTGCAATAGTATGTGAGATTGTTTTTAACCGATAGTGAATTGAATAGTATTTACTGACAAATAGTGTATTATGCAAGCATGGTGACGATGCTGGTGCTTCATCGTCTTCCAGTAAAGACCAGTGAAAGCAGTTGGTCCTGCTGCTTCCAGGTCTTCGAACAGTTTCCTCTTTTGAAGGAAATGCCGGTGTTATATCCAATTTGGCATCTTTTATTTTACAACTGATGTTACATTTTTGTTAAGTCCAGTAAAGGGTACTGCTTTGCACCGGTAACGTTAATGATACACAACCCAATTTATAAAAAGGGGATGTCATGAACTGCCATGAGTGTTTGATAAAAAAAAAAAAATTAATAACTGTAACTAATGCTCCGGGAAAAATGGTTGGATGGAAATAGTATCATATGAATCCAGCGTACGCGACTAAAAACCTCTCTAACACTCTCTCAAGTGTGCACAACTGGTGCCAAAAAAAGTGGAAAAACAGGATCATTAAGTGCTCGGGAATTTTGTCAGACAAGAGCAAAGCGATAGCAGCGAGTGAAGGTCGACCGAAGCCGGGAAAAACAAAATCTGTCTGGGAAATGACGGGAAGTGTGTCGATGGGAAATCAAGGAGGAGGTTCAAAGGAGGGTTGTTCAGAGGATGAGTTAGGAACATATTTAAGATCTGTATTGCTTTCGAAAACCAGCTCAGATTTTTTTATTTTTTTTTGCTGCAATAAATCTTCTGTCGGCGGACCGAAGTGCTGCCGCCTCCTTCTCTTCATTTGACTCCCGTGTGTTGTTATTTTGAGCCGAGGAGTCAGATCAGTGCCACAAAGAACCTTCCACAAGACCTCCAGTCAAAAAAAAAATAAAGCACCCCGGTCTCACTTTGAATTTTGTGAAAAAACGTTATTTTTATTTCATAAATTTTCTCAGTATGGCACATGAACAGAGATTGAATGTTCTGAAAAAGATTTGGCACAGAACCTTGAAGCAGAACAAATCCACCCTCCTCCACGCACACACACGCTCTCTCAGCCACGCACGCACAGACGCACACGCACGCACACACGCACACACACACACACACACACACACACACAAACAGACACACACACACCCCTGTGACATGTTCCTCCAGTGTTAATCGTACATCTGTGGTTATAACAGGTTAAAACACAGTCTAAAGAAACAATCACAAGAACAACCATAGTCAATATTGCAGAAGAGAAGCCGAAGCGAAACAAAGAAGCAGATGGAGGCCATGTTTAATTGAACAGAGGGAAGGAAATATCAGAAGCCTTGGTTTTGTTGCTGGGTTTGTTTTTCCATTTTCCTGAGAGGGGATCGGAGCTGTGCGCGGGGGCTAAATGGGAGCGTGGGATAGTTGTGCGCGTGTGTGTGTGCGTTTGCGTGGATCAAGGGGGTTAAATGCAGAATCACAAGTTGACATCGAGCTGCAGGGGGGTGAAAAATGGCAGGAGGAGCGGGTGGGAGGGGTGAGACAGAAAGCGTGAGGTAGATAGAGAGAGAGCGGAGGAGGGGGAACAGGAGGGTTAAGGGGATGAGAAGCGCGAGAAGGGGGGAAAAGGGGGATAATGCAAGACGCACTCCTGTGAGCAAGCGAGCATAGAAGTGTGTGTGTGTGTGTGTGTGTGTGTGTGTGTGTGTGTGTGTGTGTGTGTGTGACTCAGAGAGAGAGAGAGAGGGAGAAGCCGTGACTGAGGCTTTAGCTACATTTCTGAAGGAGAGGGTGAGAAAAAAGGCAGAGAAGCAGGAGAAGTCAGCCGTGCTCCTCCTCTGCCTCGCCAGGGTCGGGGACAGAGAGGAGTCATTCCCCCTCCAGCGCTGGATGACATATAAGCACCACGGCGGCCCTTCCTCCTTCATGTCTTTATCTCTGCCGCACACAGATACACAAACACGGATACCGTGCGCACTCGAGTGCACACGAGTATGCACGCAACCCACTCGGACGTATGCATAAATGTGCATACTTATGCCACTCATGCAAATGTTACACAAACACACACACACACACACACACACACACACACACACACACACACACACATCGAGCCGGGGCCTCCGCATGCGCATGACATTCACACACATGTAGATTAAAAACCTACATAGATACGGAGTGACAGGATGCCTCTCAGTGTCATCTTTCATTCTTGCTGTCATCCTCGTTCCTTTTCAATCCAGCTCTCCTTTCTCTTTCTCTATTTCTGTCTGCCTTGTCCTCCCTTGTCACTCCACTTCCTCTGGGCTCAGAGGGTGGGGAGGCTCGAGGCGACAGGGGCTGTTGTGCGGTAAGCGGCCTCCACTGGCACAGCCATGACGGGCCGGCACAACAGAGGCCGCTGCGAACGTCGCTCTTAGCGCGTCGGGAGTAAAAATACAACTTGTGAGGTTGCTTTCCACGTTGACTGGGAGCAGAAATGAGAGCAGACATGAAATGTGGGTATTAAGGGCCAGACCGGATAAATAAATCAGCACCAATGAGAAGAGCAGCATGCTTCACTGGCTGACATATGTGGGTGGAAATAAAAAAGAGTAAGGAAAAATCAATATCTCCAGTAAAAGTTTATTTCATATTGATGACTGTTTCTTGCATATTTTTTTTTTTTCATTCCACTGGCTGGATGTTGCAGGTCTGATTCAAAGCTCAGCTGAGCAGGCTTATCTGGGTGAGGGAAGATTTCTGCGCTTTGAGCCCAGAACACTTTTCACCCTCTGGGTCTGGATTCGACCTCACATCCTCCTGGGCCCCCTGCCACCCTCACTACCCATTCACAAGTCAGACAGCTCTATTATCAAACCAGCAGCTTATATCCATATGGCTGTCGCTATCTCCGCGCTGCCCTCCATACGGTGCTCCAACCAGACCTGAATTTACACTTCAAAGCGTGGAAATGTACTCTATGGCCCCCGCCCTGCTTCAAACAAACATCACACACAGCAGAGTGTGATTATGATGCCGAGCCAAGGTGCCCATAAACAGTGGATCTAGGAGCCGGGGCTGCGGATGTGCGTTTGGAAACTTAACAGTGAGCCTGTTCCCCCGAGAGGAGCACAGCTGCTGGGTCAGCGCATCCTTTAATAGTTACGAATGGTTCAGGACATTCCAACACAAGTCCCAGAGTCCGCACACATCACAAAAAACTGGAAGGGGGGAGTTTTCCACAGCGCTGCAGGGCATCGTGTTGCTCCAGAAGAATGTTTCCAAATCCCAACACGAGCCACTACATCCCAGGCTGTTCTCAAAACACGGCTCTGTAATTGAAAGCGCAATATGGTCGCTGTCTGGTGGAAAACCTTGCATCGCCACCAAATGTCAGCTTTTTTTAAGGATCTGAGAAAGACAGGCCTCCTTCCGAACCCCCGCACATTAAAAAAACAAAAAAAAACATTCAACTTTACCCCATGGACCGCTGAAAGGGTTCCACCTGCACCGAGGGCTGTGGAGTTTTCTCAGCGCAAATAGAAACATTTTTTATCGCCGATGTTCAAAATTGGAGTTGCGAGGTTTTCACATGACGACACTGATATCCTCCTTTATAAAGCATTCATGAGAAGCTCTGTGTTAAGCAGCACTCGGGCTTCACTATTCCCATTAATCTGTGCTTTACAATTACATGGGCTGTGAGCGTGTCCCATTTTACTATTTCAGTGGCCGTGTGGATTTTTCTCGTTTTTTCTCCTCGGAGCTGCAGCTCACAGGCCCGCTGACCCACAGCTGAGTGACACACAGGAGATAGTCATCTGGGCTGAGACACCACTCATCACTCTCACGTCACAGCCCACACACACTGACGAGCCCCCTCCGACTCCGCACGGCTCAAAAAACGGACATCTTGTGACCGACGACACGGTTACCAAGGCAACAAGGAAATAAGCCATGCGCTAATGTCCCAGCCATTCTCAAATTAAGGACACCTTCGCAGGATATAGAGAAAACGTGTGTGCTGGAGCACAATGGCAGCGGTTGTGTTAAATTGTTTGAGAGAGCTCCACCTCAATCAATGAATCACTCAGTCAGTCAGCGTGTGTGTGCGGTTGCTACGTGTGTGTGCCACGGTTTTGATAAGTTGCTCCAGGCCAGGGTTTTTCACAGTGATGACACAGAGAGATGTCCGTGCACATCACATCTCGTGCTCCGTGCAGAAGCAACGTCGCGGCGACAAAAATAAATAAGAGAAGGAACGAACGAATCTCTTCGTTCTCCCGTAACATGACTGAACAGAATGACCCAGGCATCCGAAGACTGGTGCCATCAAATCGGCCTTGGACCAGCGTGATGGTGATGAAATCAGGCCCTGACTGCCAAACATTCCTTAGCAGAGGCACAACGAAGTGTGGTGGTGAGACAGTGCTGCTGCTGCTGCTGCTGCTGCTGAGTGGGTGGGTGGGCGGCTTGGGTGGTGGAGGGCGGGTGGCCTCGGTGACACAGTGGCACACAAAACACTGCTGCATTTAACAGAATCACAGCAGCCATCGCGCGAGGAGACAAGCTGCGACGTTTGGCTCTGCGTCCCGATGGCCGTGTGAAAAATATTAGCAATAACGATGCATATAAATTACAACTGTTTGATGCTTTTGGCCTCTGCAACGGAGGAGAAAATTAGCACTGGCGCCCAAGCACATGCATCATTGACACCACATGTATCAATAATGCATTGAGCTCTGCTGTCGCTTCAACGCTATTTTTAAAGGGGGTGGTGATGACAGAAAAGAAATTAAGCGTGGAGCTCGCACAGGGGCTTGTAGTGCCAAGGTTAACATGTGTGCAACACCGCCCTCGGGGACTGGCACTAGTGCGGCCACCACTTTCTCATACTGCCGGCCACAACGAGCGGCGGACTCTCATCTCATGTCTGCGGTAACACCAAACCTCACCCACCATAACAGAGCAGACCATGTGCATCATTGTGACTAAAAGTCACATCTCTGTCGAGGCGATTAACTCAAAAAACGCACATTAAAAATCACTTAAGCTGCACCAACAGGTGTTGCTCTCGTGTATAGCCGAGTCAGGGCGAAACAATAAAAACAAATGGCACAGTGCAAATCGGGAACACCAACCTTGATTACCTGGCTGAGTAAAATGAAAGCCGACACCGAACTTGACCCCTGACCCTCGACTTGCTGTGGCGAATCGACAAGGAGTGAAAAGGAGAGCTGAGAGGAGAAGGTTGGCCTGATTGAACAGACCTTTCATCAGCTGGGTTTATCCCAATATGCAGGCGGAGAGGGAGAGAAAGAGAGGGGGGTTGAAGGAGAAGGGGGGGAGCTGCTTAAGTGAAGAAAAAAAAAAAAAGAAATCCTGTTTTTACTTTAAGTGTCAGTGAGAGGATCATAAAAGTAGCCTGAAGCAGAGGGAGACAGACAGAGCTGGTTTGAACTGGGGATTTAAAATGGAGGTCTGACCGCCCCTCCTCCCTCTTCCCCTCCTTACACAACCTAGCGAGTGTAAGCCCACCTGAGCGCGCACACGCACGTGCACGCACGCATGCACACACACACACACACACACACACACAGACACGAGCTAGTATTGCATCAACAATGGTGTAACATCCTTTGCCATAAACAGCTTCAAATGTCCTGATTCATTTCACCTTACACAACGGTACAACAGGCATTTTATAATCCAGACGCACACACACACACACACACACACACACACACATTCTGGTGTTTTTTTTTTTCACCTATTCCCTGAATGGGTGAACGAGCGGGTCCCTTCCTGCACAGTAAACACAGCATTTCCATTAGAGTGTTGGGAGTGTGTTCAGTGCTCTGTGACTCAGACACTGCAGCACTGTGACTTTGTGTCTCCAGCTCAACCGCTGCTGCTCTCTAACGCACAGCCTCAATAACATGGCCTCTGGTTTGTGCCACTTCACAGGAGCTATAGGGGCTACACGACGCTTTCCCCGAAAAGTGATGAGCTACTACAGGCGATGGGCATGGCACGCGGTATCTGAGGAATTAGGGGTAAATAGCTTTTGTAACAGTCCTTGCTTTCAGCCACTGATATACACAAAACGGAAACACACACACACACACACACACACACACATACACACACACACACACACAGGAGCCACACTCATACCCACCAGCATGCCCACATGATAATTTCTCCATTATTTGCACACACAGAGGCAGATGAATATGTAAATAACTTGCGAGGGGAATATGGATCCCTTGTGCTGGGAAAGGAATATGTTAATGACTGATGCAGGGTATGAGCGTTAATCACAAGCGTAGTGTGCATAAATGCGTTTAAGCAACGGTGTGAGGCCTATGCAAATTGAATGCATAGGGGACGGTGGCATGTAAATGGCGTGATTCAGTGACAGAAAGTCAGCGGCGTAAGAAATACGGTTGCTGGTGTAAACAAATCAAACACATGGACGAGGAGAAAACAGATCTGATGGATGGTCGTACGTGCACACACACGGATGAGATTCCATACTGTCTGCTCCTGTCTGTTTAGCATTCGAAACCCAAATCAAGACGCTGTGATAAGGGCTGTCGCAGCGGCAACAGTTGCCAGGGAAACCTGATGGCAGGATGCTGGGGGGTGGGGCGGAGTGTTTTATGTGAGGACATGGGCACAATGCTCAGGTTGATTTGCTACTATTGAAGGAACACTGGCCGTCTCGTCGAGATATGGCACCTAAAAGGAACGTGACTGACAAAGGGCGACGGGGTGCCTTTACGAGACGCCGTTTTGGCGCATTCGAGTGTGTAGTCATGGCAACGAGGTGTTGACAAGCGCAATCGCACTGTGAACACTGTGATGGCTGCGATGACATTCAGGAAAGCACAGAGCGAGTGTGAGTGAGCTTGTAAACCAGAGCAGGGCCTTTCCTGTCCCCCTGTGCAGAAAAAGTAGGACCCAGTGCTGACCAATTTCACATTCGCTATGTCTGGTCTCAAGCAGAGCCAAAGGGATACAAACAGTGATACTACAGTTAAAGTTGATTATAACAGAAAAGAGGAAAGAAAATAAAAAGAAATAAAAAATTGCCACCAAATTTCACAAACTTCAACTGCCATTTTATGTGCCAGGTTTTTTTAATTTTCAAAGTGACCTCTGCTAACAGAACATCTCTCATAATTATAACCAGTGTAATTAGCTAATTATAATAACAATAACAATATTACAATAAAGATAATACTTGATTTTAAAAAAACAGAAAATAATCAAACTAGATAAAAACCCAAAATGAAAACACTTATCATAATAATTTTGTTTTTTTTAAAAGAGATCTATAAGCTTCTATATTTTTTCATTTAATTGTCCTTTTTCTTTAGAAAAAAATTCACTCACCACTGTATACTGCACTGTATGTTACCTTCTCCCTCAGTGAACGAGCTTCGCTTACCTTTAAAAATGCTTGGCAATGCCTGTCGTCCATTTAGCTCCCTGCTGCCATGAAATCCACTCACACACGATAACACTGAGATACAGTTGTGAAATAATCCCCTGCAGAGGAGCAGTCTTCATCAAAGGTTCATGTCCTGTCTTTAATGCATGATAGCATGAGGGGTCCTGACTGCTTGAGACATCAGAGCAGATGAGTCAGTGAGGGCTGGACTGAGGAGGCCATTTTGAGGGCCAGGTTTATTTCCTGCTGATGCATGTGGAGTTCACTTAGTGGCACGCTGAGTTCGTCCCACAGCCGTTCATTAGCCGAAGTCCAACAGGATCAGTCATAAAACAACTTCAGTGTCATATACAAATGAAAAAAAAGTACTTCTCAGCTATTTGTAGGCACAAGTAGTAATAATAATAGTCATATGAATGATAATAATGATAACATAATAACAATAATATGTCATATCATTGTTGTGATAGATCTTACGCTATATGTTGAAACCGAATGTTGAGAAAATCTAGAATTTGTTTTTAGAGCATGCTAAACTAGCATGTGCAACTTTTGGTCATATGTACAGTAAAATATTGTAACATATAGTTCATCATTTAATGAGCTCCCCATTAAATGACCATTATGACAAATAAAGCTAACACTTGTTATCATTACTACCATCATGATCATTATTATTAATACTCTAGCTATACTGTATACCAAATGATGAAGAGCTGTAGTCATATTTCGTATTTTTCGCGGCAGAGCATAAAGATCTCCCTCCTCCGATGACCCTGTTTATGTGAATACGACAGGAGAGGGAAAACACTTTGTGTGGCTACAAAAAAGTCAAGACCAAAATAAATTCACTCAAACACTTTGCCAGGTTTTTGTTTTAGCTCCCTCTCAACAACGGAGGCCACTCTCCCTGCGTTTGTCCTTACGCTGCACAGTCGGAGCGGCCATCTTGTTCCAAGTTCGGAAAAAGTTGCAAGGGAGGGCCACTACAACAGCTGCGTGTATTTATTTTTTTTTTCATATATTCTTCAGATGTCATAGTTTTAAGTCAGAGGCTTGATAAAGATTCTTTATAATTTATTTCTTTGAATGAAAATATATTTACGGTATATATAATATGTACTTTCAGTCCTTTTTATTTCTCTCATTGTCCTTGACACCGTGATTGACCGCTCTGTTTCTCTCCTCCGTTAAAGAAGACAGTAGCCAGCGAGGTGTAAAAGGGAAAAAGTGAGAAAGTGAGAGTGAAAACACTCTGAAAAACAATTGTTGTTGCTCTGTCTCCCTGCAAAATGCTAGTCTGATGCATGTGTCCTGGACAGAATCACTGCACTGCTCTAATTTTGCTTCCTCTGTTTTGTTTTAGTGCTTCCTGGAAACCTGGGACCGTAGCGCTCACCCAAACCATTGTTTGTTATTCAGTGTCTCTGCCAAACACTAATCTGACAACGTGTTCAATGGCCAATATTATGTCTCGCTCCAAATATATACACTGAATGTGTCTGGAAATATACGAAGCAATCTGTATAAAACCTAGAGAGGCTTGTTGCACGTGTGTATTATTCAGAGCTTTCCACTGTGAATGTGGAGGCGAATGAAGAGTTGGCTTGATCTTGGACTTTGGCAAAGCCTACTGCAGGTTGCACAGGTAACAGAATGACTCTGATGTTTGCAGTGTACATCATACATGTTTTTTGTCTGATTTAGTGTAAAAGTGTGTGCAGGCGCTATTGGTGGGACTAGTACTGATCAGATATTGTTCTCTGTCTCCTAAGGTCTTCCTATCTGCCTTTCTCTGTCAACAGATTGACAACACAAAGCAGCGACTATGTGAAATATAATCTTTTTCTGGAATCTGCCCATGAGGACAGTAGGCTACAATCAGTCTCATATACTCGGTCTCACAGGCTCTTTTCTGTCTCTCTATCCAGCGTCTTCTTACCTCTTACTTCCACTCTCACTTTTACTCAGATCTGAGTCTCTTGCACATTTTCCTTGGAGCCGCTCTTAAAAAGCAGGGGCTCGTTCTGGCTTTTCCCCATAAGGCCTTTCAGAGAACTGTGGAGACCCAGTTGGGGCAGGGGCATGTGAGAGGGCAGGGTGCCACCTGTGGGTGTTCCCCCACTGGTGGAGGTTGGAACCTGGGAACACGATATTGTGTTCTGAGACTGAGAGCAAGCTGAGGGGTTGTTGTTGTTGTTGAGGCCTGTGCCCATGCCCAGGCCCATCATGTTGTTGTTGAAGTGATGGGCTTTGTAGTAGTGGTTGAGGTGCTCCGATCGGGCCAGGTTTGGTAGGTTGACTATCTCCGGGTGGTGCAGCCTGAGGCTTTGGCCCCCTCCTATTCCACTGCTTCCAGTCTGCGTCATCGTGGAGCCTCCTGAGATACCGCTGCCCCGACCACTGGCCCCGGCCCCCAGCTCATCCTCCACATTGATGATCTCGATGGCACGAGCAGGACCGTGGTGCTTATGCAGCTGGTGCTGCTTCCTCAGCTTGTAGAACACCACCAGCATCACCGCTGCCATGAAGGTAATGGCTACGAAGCAGCCAATGATGATCTTGGTGGTCTTCATCACATCATCTAGGCCCGAGAAGCCAGGTTCAGTGATGGGCACAGTGAAGGTGGGCCGAGTGGTCTGAGGAGAGGAGGAGGACCAGCCGGCTGACAGAGAGGAGGCCGTGGTGGAAACACCCTCCGTCCACTGGCGTCCCGAAGAAGTGGGGCCAGGGTGAACATTGATGAAGGTCTCATTGATGGCTCTTAACGCCGAATCTTCATCTCCCGGGGTCTCAACTGTTTCCACGGTGACAGTTGTGAAGTAGGTGTAGTTGACACTGGCGTCAGCTGCAGTGACATTGAGGACAGCCGTCGCCGTGGTATTGCCAGCAGCATTGGTGACCATGCAGGTGTACTGGCCCGTGTCTCGCAGAGTGACATTTGTGAAGTTGAGTGTGCCATCATGCAGGACGGATATCCGCACCCTATAAGAGCCATGGGTCATTAAAGTGCCATTAGGGGTGATCCAGTTGACAGATGTTGTGGAGGTGCTTGTGCGACACTTGAGCTCAGCAGCCATGCCCTCAGTGACATTGAGGTCTGTAGGTGGCTCCACTATGACAGGCGCATAGCAAGTGAAGTGGCTCTGGTCGAGCTCTCCTATGTACTTGCCCTTTAAGAATGGAGGGGCATGGCAGCGGGCGCAGCAGGTGGTGTTGCTGGGCACTGTCTCTTTCAACCACCAACTAAGCCAAAGGACATCACAGTTGCAGACCCAGGGGTTGTGGTTAAGGTGTACTCTCTCCAGCTGGTGAAGGGGCGTGAAGAGGTCATGGGGCAAAGAGTGCAGGGAGTTATGGGACAGGTTGAGCTCTTCCAGGTTTTTCAGGTCATCAAAAGCGTTGCGCTCAATGACAGACACCTGCGAGTGCATAAGCCACAGCTTGCGGAGAGACACCAGGCCCTGGAAGGAACCGGGTCGGATGATCTCCAGCCGGTTTCCTGACAGCTCCAGCTCCTCCAAACGCACAAGGGCTGTCAGTTTGGGAATGTCCTTCAGCCCACACATGCCGAGGTTCAGGTACCGTAGATTGATGAGGCCGACGAAGGCCGCGTCGGAGATGAAATCCAACTTCTTGAGCTCACCCAGGTCCAGGCGTCGTAGCGAGGGCACACGGTGGAAGGCATAGCCTGGCAGAGTCTCAATGGGGTTGTTGCGCAGCCACAGCTCTCGCAGCTTGCTGAGGTACTCAAAGGCATGTGATGGCACCAGTGTGAGGCGGTTGTCGAAGAGCTCCAGTGTGTTGAGGTTGGGGAGGCCATTGAATGCTCCGACTTCGATCTGACGGATCTGATTCTTGGAGAGCTGGAGGATCTCAAGGTGCCTCAAGTGCTTGAAAGTGTCGGACTTGATGACCTGGAAGGAGAGATAAAGACATGGTTACAGTTTCAGCATGCAGAATAAATAATGTATATTACAAACAGGTGTGAGGTGTTTGTCACTAAGATTCCTGTAGTTATATTTGGTTAGACTTTTGGAGAAGTGCATATCAAATGTGTTTTATAAGAGCTAGATGTGATCCAACTTTCATTATGCAGAACAAAATATGTTGCCTCTGAAGTTGGTGCTTGCTCGTGTTTGTGTCTACGTGACAAACAAAATAAAAAGTAATAATTATCAAGTATCACATACAATATAAGCTTTCCAAAATGTGCAGGTTTTATTTACTCTGTTGTTTTCGACATTAAACAGACATGCAGCTCTGATACAGACATTTCTTTTAAATGTAGAGATGGTATGGATGTGCAAGATGTTACAAAACCATGAAAAAACAAAACAAGGTCAATGAATGCTTAAAAGGAATACATATGGGCAGACAGATAAATAAACAGACCTTACAAGGATAAATAGTTCAACTTCCTCCTGATATCAGCTAAACCTTCAACCCCGCTGTCTGCAGGGCTCAGTCGGCTTTTCAGACACTGACTACATGTGACACACGCTTGATAAACATAGCCATGTGTTCATCTATTGTTATTAAATTTAAATTTAACTTAGGAGGTGAAAATAATAAGTTGGCAGTATGGCTGCATTATGGATCATTGTAATAGACAGGGAACAAGAAGTAGATGCTGAAAACAGTGGAAACAGTGATTGTTTGCAAACTGCCAATAAACTTCAAAGATGAATCAATCAACAGTCACCTTGGCCGTCTATGTGAGGAAATAGAGAGCGGTCTTCAGCTTCTATCTACAGCTTTGACTTCTCTCAGAGAGGAAGCAACAGATCAGTAATGTTACTCAATTGTTTGCTACATAAGAACATATAAACCTCAGCCTAACTGGCTAATGAATCCATTCTTCTCTGGTACCATGGCACAGCAAAACCAGTGGGATTTCTGATGATGATTCTGATTTTAATAAATGACTCATTTTGTTGTCGTTCAATATTCAACAAACTATTACAAGAAAAATCAGATGTTAAATGTTTGACTTTTTGTTGCACCTATTGTAAACCCAGTCCTCTCCCTAACCCTGATCTTATTTCAGTGCCTTCTCCAGACACTGAAGTGCATTTCACACTGCTGCTTCAGTGAGACTCGGGGGACTTTCTACTGACACATCATAATCCCTTGATAATAAACTGATTATCAGTGTTGGACTACTCACATCAAGTGTCACCACAAATCACCACAGAAGACAAAACTGTGATACTAAATTAAGACATTGAGCAATGTCTTCACTTTTCTTTAATCCCATTTTTAAAATGAACAACCGTAAGAAATGTTTACTGCAGGAACACATGGTTTCTGAGAAAAACTTGGGGGCCACAGGCTCTGGACAGCTCACGCTCGCATCGGTGTGGTCCAGCTGGAGATAATTTGGCGAGAAGTCAAAGGCACAGCTAGTGAGCGCGACTAAAAGCCCCTTAAATCTGTGATTGTTTGAGATATGTGTGGCCAAAGCCCTCTGTGAAACACAGAGAGACTCCTGGAGTCAGGCCATCGCCTCTTCTGTATGTAGAGCAGGCGTGGAGGGGGGGGAGGTAGGCGATGAAGGGGGGGGAGAGACGGAGGGTGGGGGTTGTAAAGAGGGGGTGGGAGCTGTCAAGGCTTTACTCTCAGGGTACTCAGTGAAGGAAAAAATAAGCCAGAGAATCTAGGATGCCTTCAGGTGTTAAAACATTTTTAGATTTTTAATCATTTCAAGTGGGGCTGCGGGATACAACAAACCGAATCGAGAATTTGTAGGCTAAAAACGAAAACGCAAAGAACATTGTTTTTTATTTCTTTTAATTTCCTTCCACGGGAACTGCATCTCATAAAAGCCTCACGCACCAAATCATGTGGCACAATGTCCCATTTATGCTCCGTTAACGTCACATAGTGTTTAATAAGATGTTCATCTCTGAGGAACAGAGGATATCGGACCGCTCTGTACATCGGACAGACGCGGTCTGACACGACGAGAGAAGCGCTGGACAATTTCAACGCTGTTTATGATACTCGTTGCTTTTCATTAGAGGAGATAAAATGTGATGGAAATGAATTTAAAGCCACAAAAGAACAAAGCACTGTCAGCAACATGAGGAGGGATCCAATTACTTCAAATGCTGCTGCAAAGAGTAAAAATCAACCCACTCTGTTTATAAATGTAGAGATTTGTGTGCTTTGTATCGATGGTCTGTGGTTAAATGATCTTTCCTTGCAGCTGTAAAGCCACAAAACGCTGTCTAGGGACTCTAGATAAATTGGTAATGCATACAAAAGGCAGCATGGTGTCATGCCTGGCTTTCAATTCATAAAATATTCCCTCAGTTCAGCAGAGGCTTAAGTGCCTTTTTCTGCCATTATTGCCGCTTACTTTTCTGTCTTTTTCTCGGACGTCTCTCAGAGAAAACCTGTACCAACAAGTTAATCCTGATACTCACAAAACTGGCTTGAGCAGCAGAGGTTTCCTCTGATTACGAGCCACACAACTGTTTAAGACACATGTATTAACGTGTCTGTGTGGATTTATTTGAGTATGTGCTCTTTGGATCTGCTGCACAGCATTTGTCCGTCAATAACTCCTAAATAGCAGCGGCTGTGATGAATGAAATCAATAACTCTGTGAGATGTGTCAATAGGCTATGTGCTGAGAAGAAACTGTGAAAATGAGACATGACAGGACTGACATGTATAAAATGGTAAAACGCGTTTTTTCTCTGTACAATTCATGCCGTGATGTGGACGTCAATATCAACCACGACCTCCAGTCACTCATCATCATCAACTCACAACCAGCAGTCATAAAATATATATATAAATATATTGTTAGACAACAATTAACCTGCACTTGACTTGTTGCGACTTACAGTTATAGAGAAGATAAAAATCTAATCTCACACAAACGTTTCATGAAGATGAAAATGTCTTGTGGACATTTTCATTAATGCCGCGTGTGAAAAAATGTCCAGTTTACATGTGACATTATTTCACATGCGCGTCAGCCATTTTCACTCACATGTGAAAACAGCTAATCACATGTGACGATGTGAACATGTGGACTCCACATGTGAGCTCCGTGGGATTTCATCGGCCATGTCCACAGCTTCATTTGAGCCGGATCCATTGTGGATTCTTAAATCTGATTTTAAATAACAAGAGAGAGAGCAGTCACGTCACACAGCGACACTTGGAAGTGTGCGCGCGTCATGCAAGCTATACTGGCATGTGGGTTAATGCTTCTCGGTGTCTACATATTCTGACATGTGATGACGTTTGTGCTGTGAAATGGGTGATTGAGGCACGTGACGGGTTCTTAGCCTGCTGCTTTTTGTGGTTGCAGATCATTTCCCCAATGCTGTAGCAATCCACAGATGGAAGGGAAACGACAGGAAAGTGAAGGGACAGTTTTTAGTTGTGATGACAGTTTTAGTTTTGTTTAATTTTAACAGGTAGCATCTAGATGTTCTCCAATATGCTGCAGGCACTGTGGATTTTTGATGCATTCCGTGACCTTTTCCCTCCCCCTGACCCTCCAGAAAATCACCCTCTCTGTGTTCAGGGACCTCCTAATTTACAAAATGAAGTACTGGCCAGGTCACATATGAACAAACCAATATCATTTAATGTCTATTTATACAGTATGTAAAAAAATATCACTTTTGAAAATGTACACTTCACATGCTACGTTATTGTATGTCCACATGTTCAAATTTTTGTTCACATGTTTAAAAAAAGCCAATTGCACGTGAAAATGTGGAATTCACACTTAAATTCAATTTTATTTGATGTGCCATGTCACACATGTAGTTCACGAGTCAAAATGTAAAATTCTTATGTGTAAACTTATACAGTGTGTGAAAAAAAGGCCATGACTTGTAAAAGGGACGTTGTTTGATTTTCACATTTCAAAATGTTGATTCACTTGCGAGAATGTGTGAAAATGTGGGCAACATAAAGTGAAGAGGCAAATTTCATGTAATTCCATGTGCCAGGTTTTGTTTCCACATGGGAAAAAAGCCAGTCGCACATGAATGTATTAATGTACATGTGAAAATATGAAGTTCACATGTTACATCATTTTACTTTCACATGTTAAAACTTTAGTTAATTGGAGAAAATAGCCAAGTGCATGTGAAAATGTGTCGTTTACAACAAGCGAGGAAGAAAATCTTACGTGATTTTTTATGGCCATGTTTTGTTTCCACATTTGTAAACTCTAATCCGCATGTGGAAAAAGCCAATCACAGACGAATGTACGGAAACATTTTCATTCGCAAGTTCTTTTCACATGTTATAATTTCCTGTATAAAATAAATCGCATATGAAGCGTTTGTAGTTCACATGTGAAGTATTTATTGATACAGCATGTAAAAAAAATGCTGATCACCTGAGTTCATATGTGAAGGAGCAGATTTTGTGTGATTTAAAGTGACTTTTAAATGTTTTCCTTCCACATGGATGTAATGTAACATGTGAAAATTTGTATTTGTGTAAAAAAAAGCCTGTCACTTTTGAAAATCCCCAGTGTCATTAGTTTGTTCCAACATTTCCATCAGGCTTATTTTACCACGTCTCTGTGATATTTATATACAAAACTCGTCGTCAGCTGACATCTATTTCCGTGCAGAGTATTCCTGTATGAAATGCACAGCACGAATCAACACTGACGTGACATGATGTGACCTGACGAGCGACTTCCTCCAGCCAGTATTTACCTGTATCGAGTTCTCCTGCAGGTTGAGGTAACGCGTGTTGACTGATATGCTCTCGGGCACCTCCTCCAGGTTCTGCCTGGTGCAGATGACTCGGCTGGCCTGGTTGGAGCAGGTGCAGAGGGAGGGGCAGGAGGAGGCGGCTCCCACCAACTCCGGCCCAGGGAGGAGGAGCCGCAGTAGCAGCTGGGCCAATAGAAAGAGGAAGGGGGAAGGGCCGGGAAGGCAGGTCAGCGTTGCAATGCGCATGGCAACTGGGACATGACCCTGCTCTTTAATCCGAAGGTACAGGTGAGGTGACTCCACGCTGGTGGATCTGAGAGAAAAGGTGTGTTTCCCCTTTCGTCCTCCAGCGGCAATTTGCTCTTCCTAATTCTGCATCCTCTGAGAAGTCTCGTGTCCTCTGTCGATCTCTGTGTTTTTTCTCCCCTTGTTTTTTGAACATAGAAATATGCAGATAAACAGATGTTATTCCCTTTTCCTCTCGTGCTGTCTGGGGATTTGACTGAGGCTCTCTGTGAAATGAGAAGAACCCATGAGTTTCTGTGGAGGAGACAAGAGAGAGAGAGCAGATATTAAAGACAGAGACACAGACTGCGCTTCATTTTTTTTCACCAACAGAGAGTGAATAGAACAAATAGCAGGTAGACATCTACAGTATGGCTTATCATGGGAGGAATTGTCAAAAAAAGATCTTTCAGAGGCATAAGAACTTCTGTGTCACTGCTCATATCAAATCCCACATAATCCCCGAGCAGACATTTTGTCAGAAATCAAATCCCTACGCCGAGGGCAGGTGGAAGCCGATTTCTGTAATTAACGGTTCAAGGAGGTGGCACAGAAAATGTGGAAACACGCAAATCAGAAATTGGGACAACAAGGTATTTCTGCCTTTACAGGACTGCATTTAGCATGTAAACATGAATAAATCAGCGGGGCATTCATTTTTGAAAAATCGGTATAACTTGTAAACAAACGAGCTCCATTGCACGCAATCACACTGAAACAGTCGAGCAGTAATGTGTTTTTCTGTAGAGCAGCTCAGAAATCACAACAAATGGCCGCGTTAGGTTCCCACTCTAGGTCGCCATTGCAGGTTTTAGATGCACTGGGTTAAAAGTATTGCAGTTGTTTCATTCTTCAAACCTTCTTTTTTTTAAAAAAAAATGATCATGTAATCAAAAAGAATGATTGCAGAAAAGGTGATCTTCGCAGTTAAAAAAAATGTACACTGACATAACACGTGTTGAAAGTAAGTGGGAGCCGCTAATTTTCATTACCTGAACTAATAAAACATCTAAATATAACTACATTTAATCAGCAGATGTGACTTTAGCTTTAAACTTCATTTACATCATATTGATTAAATTGACTGTAAGTTTTCAGAATTGTGAAGCTGTGATTTCCTTTAACATAAATGACTTAAATGATGAAATCATAATTCAAA
Source organism: Diplodus puntazzo (assembly GCA_963678695.2). Taxonomy (NCBI): domain Eukaryota; kingdom Metazoa; phylum Chordata; class Actinopteri; order Spariformes; family Sparidae; genus Diplodus; species Diplodus puntazzo. The sequence continues at coordinate 11,206,290 of OZ023174.1, read as the reverse complement.
AAAGTAATACAAAATAATTCCTGTTGAATTATCGGCGAGTCCTTTTTGCATTAATTGGGTTTTAAAAAAAAACGCCTAAAGGAAATACAACTTATGCACAGTTGCACGTGCTTGGTTGGATGAAATAATCTCCACATGCAATCAAAATAAATAAGCGACAACTTGAGCTGTACCATGTGGTTGAAAAATCATACCAACAAATATCCCAGTAGTGATATGACTCACGAGTAGTGGGTATGATCATTTTGCATCCTAATTTTCGCTGAAAAAACGGTTGAAATGGCGATGATGACACATTTGTTGGGATCTGTACCGAGCAACTGCATCTGCAACTGTGCATCTGCAGCACAACTCATTAGATTTGTAGCTCGGCTTAAATGGGGTTAAAAATGCGAGGATTCCTTTGATTCATTGTCCTAATTGTGTGGTTCTTGAGTCAATAAAGGGGAAAAAAGATAATGTTCAATTAGTCATCCACTAGTCAACTATTAAAAGTGCTTTAAATTTCAAAATAAAAAACAAACAAACAGGGGGAAAATAATGCAGCTTCTTGTCATTTCGATTATGTTTTGATTAACTGATTAGCCCTAAAAAGTGACCAATGAAAAGTCACGGCTGTCTTGTTACGTGATTTAGGATCTCTGGAACAAAATGACGACGGATGAAAACTACAAACAAATGAAAAAAAAGTGTTAAGTGGGGAATAATATTGGATTTGAAGGGGAACCTACTCAAATTAAGCTAAAACTTGCCAGTTTTCTTGCAGTGGTAGATGGGGAGGGGGGGGGGGGGGGGGGGGGGGGGGGACCCTCTAACATCCTCTCCAGTGAGGAAGCAACAGGGTCTATGGGACAGGTGGTCTTAAAATCCAGAACCATTAATAACACGACTGGTGCGAGAAAAAAAGCTTCCAGACATCCCAGCAAAGCTCCCATTTGTTAACGCTAATTATGCCAAGGTATCGCCACTAATAGGACGGTGATTGATTAACGTTTGAACACGCACCTTTAAGTAAACTCTAGAAAAAAACTAAAACAAAAAAAAAACAATAAGAAGCTGAATCCAGTGGCCACTCTTTTTTTTGCAGTAGCGTCGACGCGGTGGTGCGACTGAAATGTTAATTCCGCTCCTGTTACGAGAGTGGCGTTTGCATGCTCCAGGGGCTGGGGAATGGTAGCGAATGGTGCAGTCTACATTAACACTAATAGATGGCCGACTCAAGTCAGGCTTCAGCAGCCCCGGAGAGGCAGAGGGAGCCTCCACCCCCCCTTCTGCAGGTTATTTAGACCTGAGTAACCTTAATAAGGGCATCTAGCAATATAGATACGGGTATTAATGGTGATGGTTGTAATGATGGGACTTTGACACGCAAACTCATTTGACACGCTGAGCATCCCTCAGTTGGCACAGTAAGAAAGGAGAGAGAGGGAGAGAGAGAGAGACAGAGAAGGAGAAGGAGGGAAGGATTATTAATCTGATAGATGACTTTATGGCTGCAGGCAGAGAAGGGAATTATCAACACTACAGTAATAGATGAATACTGAACAGCTGCAGAGAGCCTGGGCCGGAGAAAAGAGAGGGAAGAGAGAGGGAGAGAGATGGGGAAGAAAGAGATAGAGATGGAGACAGATGGAGGGAAGGTTGAGTGAAAGCAATGATGAGGGATAAAGACCCAGAGAGAGGTATAAATAGTGAGGGAAGAGCAGAAAAGAGATCAGTAGTAAAAGGATAGGATACAAAAAAAAAGTGGGAGAGGGAAGAGGGAGAGAAGAAGAAGAGACACATTAATATTAATAATCTCTCGCTCAGTGAGAGAGAAAGAGAGGGGAAGGAGGAGAGGCTCAATAGAGAGATGAATTTAAAACAGACAGAGATGGAGGGAGGGGAATGACAACACAGCTAGACGCATATAAAACAGAGGACCGATGGAGAGATGGAGGCAAAAGACAATACGGAGGGATGAATATGAAACAGGTGGAGATGTAGAGAGAGAGAGAAGGAGAGAGGGAGGAGAGGTTGGATGGGCGGGGGCGAGTCTGATCAATAACGCGTACGCAGCAGTTCAATGACATTAAAACACACACAAGGACACTATGATAAATCATATCGGCGGCAGCATCTCTGGTCACGCCGGAGAAACGGGGAAACAACTGCAAAGCTGCGGCGCCACGCAGGCAACCATGCAACAGTCACGGGGGGGGGCGACGTATAAAGAGCCACTCAGGCGTTATTTTAAGAATGACTCTCACCCTCTTTTTCTTCTTTTATATGTTTTTTAATTTCCAGCCACCTTTTCTTTTCTTTTCTTTTTTCTCCCCACCCCCCGCCACCCCCTCGCCAGCGAGAACTAAAGTGCCAGAGCTATTTCAGGTAGACGGCATCTGAGCGGAGTCGAAAGGTGCAAAAAAAAAAAAAAAGAGCAGATAGAGAGAAAAAGAAGAGGAGAGCTGGTGGAGGCTGAGGTTAAGATGGTAGCTCAGATGTTAGGGATGGGGTGGGGGGGGGATCTGGTTGAGCGAGACTCCGTAGGACGAGAGTGAAACTAGTTGGAGCTGACAGCTGGTTAGAGGCTGGTTTATTGTATTCTGCCTCGCCGCTGTCACCGTCCGCGTGGTACAATAGTCTCTACCTGTAACTCTCCTCTCCTCTCTATCTCCCCTGTTATCTCCTCCTATAAAAAGTGGGAACACCCTCCTTCCTCTCTGAGAACTCTCTTTCTCCCTCCCAGCTGCCCCAAACCTCCTTCCTTCCTTCCTTCCTTCCTTCCTTCCTTCCTTCCTTCCCTACTACTACTTATTTCCTGGATCACTCCCCCCCCCCCCGGCTGTCGTCCTCTGTGTAGTGTCCAGTCATGGGGGTAAACGCGGCGTTGACCTCACAGTTTAATGAAAGATTAACCTGCTACAATGATGCATATTAACCCTTAACCCCCCCCCCCCCATTCTCTTTTTACCCTGCACACAAACACACTGCAGCTTCCTTTCCCCCCTTATTCGTTTTGCTCTCTCTCTCTCTCTCTTTTCTCTGCATTCAAATCTTAGCCAACAGAGTTACCATGGTTACCCATTCACCACAGTCTCCCATTCTGTCCAGCTGTATCCCACCAATTCCACATCCACCCTCCTCCTCCTCCCCTCATTAGCACCCTATACACACTCTTATACAAATGGCACAGAGCGAACATGAGCGGGAGTGACATCAACGCTCCAGGGAAAAAACCCAAAAAAAACCATGAGGCTGCGTTAACAGAAGGCCGCGTTGCTGTTTACGGACGAAGATGAAGATGATGATGATGCTGTGATCCGGAGTGGGGGGGGGGTACAGTGAAGGAGGAGAGCGCACTTTTAATTTTGGACAGTGCGTCGCCATAAAATGACAGGCAGCCACAAATCACAAGTGCAAAGGTCAGGGTCGTGTTTCCTGTAAGTCATAATTTACTGGCAAAAAATATAAAAAAGGGAGTAAACTGATAATCTGCTTTTTTACAATAAATCCTCTAAATTACTGTCCATGACCCCCAGGAAAGAGTTTTCTGATCCGACACCCCCTATCTGCGGCACAAAATCAAGTGTCTGTGCCGTCCAAAGCTGTTACAAGTCACTGTAGATCTGATGTGAGGACAATATGAGTCAGTTAGGTTTAGAGCGATCAAGGTCAGGGAACGATTGAAAATACATGTCTGAGGATCCGTCAGCTGACTTCCTCCTTTGCTCCCTTCATAATTACTACAGCTGCTCAACCCAGTACCGCGGCAATTTCCTGAAATAAGTTTCAAATGGAAAATGAGCGTCCATGTAGATGAATCCTAAAGATGAATTTAGGTTAAGGTTAATTAGGTTAGGTTCATTTATTTGCCTCACAGTGGTGCGAGTGTCTGTGCAGCAGTCTCAGGGAGGGACTGACCTCTAGTATAAAGCTACTAAAACAAATGATGTGAGTGACATTTTTATTTACTTCAATACAGCAAAAACACATTTGCAGTTAGAACCGGGCTGCATTTTGTTCAGTCATTTACCTCACAGTTAAATCATAAATATGTAGTTTTAGCTTTACTTGAAAATTATTCATCTTTTGTCAGCACCTTCAGTGTCACCTTCTGGAATTGCTGCAATGAACTGAAACACGTCCTTGGCTTAACCCTAACTACAGTGAAACCTACTCATATACACGACCTGATAATACATTTTTCTTACTTTAACCAAAGTGCTTTTGTTGCCTCACCACACACTGGCTCCCTACCCTGCCTGCTGGTGTCACAGTACTGGATAGTCATAAATGTAGTGATTCAATCACTCATATAAATGTGCTCCAAGTCACAAAAACAATTTAGTGTCCAGGTGCGCAATGCCTGTAAATTTAAAGCAACGTTATGTAACTATTTTACCTTAAACTAACAGCATCCTCAAATCATTTTGATGGCACAGTGTCTTGTAATAGCGTGATAGGTGTCTCCATCTCAGCCGCTCCACCCCACATCATTTGTTTCTGCACTATATAACTTTGCAGAGGGGGGAGGATCACAGGGCTTAACGTTTTTTTTTTTTTTTTCCTGCAGTACATCACACACAGCCCCGGCCAGCACTGATTATGGTAAAACTGGATCATAATTTATGGAGGAAATGTTTTCTGGTCCCCCCTCTCTTCTCTCACAGCAGCTTTAGACTGCCGGGAGGAGGAGGGCCAGCACGGGCGCCACGAGGGGACCATCCCAGCCTCTACGGACATTATGAACGAAGTGAAGAGACCAAAGAACGAGCTGACGACTGAAGCTAAGAGTAGTAAAAAGAGACAGTGACGGAGTGAGCGATAAGAGACGGGAGTAAATCTCGTACTGGCTTTCAGTCGTCGGCAAAAGACGCTGAGCTAGACTTACTGCTGTTGTATAGTAGGTGATACTAGCTGGCTTGTGTTGTAGCGCTGACTTGATGTTTGAATACGTGTCAGCAACTTGTTGATCATGAGCCAAACCAGCCCATTTCGTGGCGGTTTGGCCGGTTGCATGTAACAGCATGTACCGTTTGAGGCTAAGCTAACGTGGCGTGCTGTTGCTGCTCCGAGAAGTGGTCAACGTATATGCAAAACTTTGACAACTGAGCCTGCGCGTTCACTTCGCCAAGGTATGTTCTTCAAGTTAAGTTTTCAGTACCCTTGCATTACATCTGACAAACCTAAGATTTGTATCCATGACAGTTGTGTTGCACTCAGAAACAGTTGGGGACGGCAAAACATAGAAAAATATGAATATTAACATCTTTTTGCTTAAATATGCATCTGAATGGGCTCTTTGACTTGTTGTTTATTTAGTTAAAATAAGTAATATTGTAGAAATATACTCAAGATTTGAGTTTTTAGGGGTCCGAAATATGTACATACTTCACATTGTTGCTGACTGTTTTCACTGAACGTCAGCTCCGGGCAGCCATTATTTTTCATTAGTTTCTGCACACGGACATGAAGTCTGCATTACATTTTGCCATTTACATTATCACTGATCTGGAAAGCTCAGATTGACGAAAAAAAAAATCTGCGCTGCTTTACCTCACGATGTTGTGAAAATGGATGCGGAAGAGCACTGTGACTCAGACAAGTTTCAAAAGCACTTGGCTGAAAGCTGATATTTAAATAACAAAAAATGGAAACCAGTGGCCTCTTGGAATATTCACGTCTTGTTAGCTGGGATGTAAATAAAAGATTGGTGGCTAAAACATGCAAAGCGACTGGTACAGTGCTTTAAACGTAATTCATGCTTTTTTCCCCTCTTCAATCGTCAACCCAGCATGATCCCAGCATTTCTCTTAGATTTCCCCCGAGCTTCAAAGAGCTTTAAACTTAAATTAAACATTTTTCCCACACTGTTAGACAACATTACATATACAGTATTCTCTGTTTTATGAAATATTAACATTTGAGACCCATTTGTTTTAATGATTCCATCAAATGGAAACTACTAGATAGTCCCGTGCATCATTTTAGACATACTGTACTTCCCCATAATTCAGTCTGACATATTCGATGTCTCAGATCTCAACAGGAATTTAAAATGAAGTTCTACGCAACGGAGCAATGCTTGCTGGCTCAGTACGCTCGAGTTGCTAAAGGCTCTGTAAGGTTGAGGAGGTTAAGAGACCCCCATCTTTCGTGTTTTTGATCCTAGCTGCAATGATGTGTCCAGCAAAATTTATTGCATAAAGATTTATGTCAGCCCCTTTAAAGGTAGGGTAATTGAGTTTGGGTAATTTTACCCTCTGCTTCATCTCTACCGGTGACCAACACAGAGAGACGAATTAAAGAGTTGGAGGGTTGGGAGGCAGAAAAAGGAGCATAACGACCACGCTGCAGCAGATGGTGAGGTGGTAAGTTCTTTGAGCTGATACGAAGAGCAAGAGACAGGAGGAGAGATAACCGGGAACATGTGCCGAGTCGAACAGACAGGAGAGCGCTCTTTCTCTCCAGCGTCCTGTCTGCACACCAGTGTGGAGGCCCATCAATAATGACTCGGCGCACGCCAAGATGGCAGCTCATGCAGCCACGAGCAAAAAGGGAGCGAGAAAAAGCTCATCATGTCGGTTGTGTGCGGCGGGGAATAGAGCCATGACCTTTCCCGATCGCGGTGACATCTCGGCAATCAGGGTCGTGCCTGTGAGGCTTTAAGACAGTGGAAAATCTGCTCTCACACACCCCAATTTTCGGAGACAAGGAAGTCATTTAAAATAATAACCTGAGACAGATTTTATCCCAAAAAGCAGGGAGCAGGTTTACCTACTGTACCAGAACTGCCGATCCCTCTATTACAGCAGGGATGGCGCGGCGGTTCAGTCAATTTACTGAATCAATTTACTTTTTATTAAAATCCAGTTCGTGGTGATCCATGTCCGATACGATGGATATGAAGAGGTTTTCGCCGATCAATATCAATATTGATCAATTACACTGTCTGAGGCTCTTAATCTGGACTGTATCCAGCGAGCAGATTCCACACACAGCCGCTGGATTTTTTGTTAATATCTTGCGTTTCGGCGCTGACTTTTATGTTCTACTGTAACTGCTGTTTCAGTGGCTTTACCACAGTGAGAAAAATACAATTCTGAGGGAAATTGGCTCCTTCGATATAAACAGCATCAATACCGGCCTTAACAGGCCACATAACAGTCACCAATAAAAAGCGATCCAGAAACAATCTCGCAGAATTTGCAGCACACGGGATGTCTGTAAATGGGAGAATAGCTTGTGGTCTAATTGCTGACGACTGGCAGCAGGTTGGTATAGCAGTGTGATGGAGGGGGCGAGAGCAAGAAACCCAGATCCACCTCCCGCCTTGTTCTCTCCAACCCATTCTGTCTCCCACTTCAGTATGAATGCCAGCAGCAACGAGTGGATGTCTCCTCGCATGCACGGACACAGTCTTGGCACCTTGAGGCATCGCTAGGGGGCGAAGTCTCAGGGGGGGGAAGTGAATTCCTTTTGTGGAGCAGAGGATGATCCCCTCTCACAACACATTTTTCAGGCGCTTATCCCAACGGTCAACTCGCTGGGTCACTGACTATGTCGCCGGCCGGTCCAGTTTTACAAACTGTGTGAGCGATAGAGGGTGAGCGTCTCGACAACGCGCTACCACAAACTCGTCTTTCATAAATTTAGCAATTCATCAAATGTGAATTATTTGTAAATTTTCACTAAGAGTTCTGGAAGCTTTTAAGTCTTCCTACTTCTTACTTATTTCTAATGCAAGAGGCTTTACTTTCTGTCAAAATACAGTCCCGATCGTCCCCAGATCTTCAAACACTGAGGCTTTGGGTAGACGATGCATCCAAACCACCGACGACCTCGGGATGAGACTCAACAGTCTTTCTCTTGAAATTTACATATTGTTGCTTTAAACACGCAACAAAATGCATTTTTGCCATTTGGGTGAACATGACATAGACTTATTTTTACAGTTGAAGCTGATGACTGACTTGTTATCTGATGCAACAGATGCAGAGCACCATTAGCGTACATTTGGAGTCATGTTGATTCCCACAAATGGCAAATGTGAGTCTCACTCCACTTTTAGATCTGTTTAGGTCGCTACCATTTCCTGAGGAAAAATACACAAGCTTAAAGCTGATTAGTGCCCCAACATTTTCTATTTTCACATCCGTCTGCTATTCAATGCCGAGCCGCGAATGTACAGTGGGTTTTTAGATTGTCTGTCCAGGAAACAGCTGACAGCCGTGGGCAAAAACAATGCTCAGAGAGCGGCGAGAGAAGGGCTAACCGTTGTACGATAACCATCAGTGAATATCACAATGTCATGGTCATGGTATAGGGTACTACAGGATTATTATTATTATTATGATTATCAGTTACAATGACCTTGTAAAGAATGAAAAACTAAGGGTTTTGTGGGTCAAACACACACAGAAAATATAACATCCTGCCAGACATGAAACTTGATATAAAGCTGAAATATGTATATTTGAATAAACACAATACAGAAAATTTCAATATCATAGGTCAGCAAGTGTAACATGATGCTGCAACTCCACTGAAAGTAAACACAAACTGCAAAATTGGGGATCAGAGAACCCAAACAACAAACTGAAAGAGGCGTTATATTAAGGGAGATTATGCAACGTTCACTTAATGGCGGCCATCATGGTCACAAACTGCGATTATGGCGTAATGCTAAAAGCAAAGCAACCGTTTAGCGTTTAACCTACAAGCTGAGTGATTGTGACGGCAGCAAAGAAATAGAAGTCCGCAAGTAAGCAAGAGTAAGTTTAATTGCTTATGATTTCAACTTTTCATTTGTACAAGGAAGAATTTGTAAAAAGTCACTATAAAGATCCGTAGAGCTGCAGAGTCCGGACCGTATCATCACTATGAGGAACCCTTTTAGTTGGAGCTGGGAAGTACGCCAATATTGTATTGTGATCATGATATTTATATATTATTTAGGCATAAGTGTGGTCTTTCCCGGCTGCATTACAGTAAAAGGATGTCATTTTATGAATTTACCAGAATGTTGTATTTATTTTGGTAGTTGCCTTTACGTTCTTTATGTACTCATTACTGATGATTATTCATTGTAAATCTCATTGTGGTAATGTTTTGTGGAAATATGCATAATCATCCTGACAATATTGTTTGTCAAATTTGGTAATAGGTATTTAGATAAAAACTACTGCTCTAAAAATGTTTGATTTTGTTTCCCAGTCCCACATTTAAGAGGTGCTTTTGAGGAGAGTTCAATATAATAAACGTACAGTTTGTGATTAGTCAAGTGTTGCAACATCCAACCGATCACCAGGGAACGGTGGCCGGTTGGATGTCAGACCTCTCATCATCTGAAAGTGATCCGACCGGCAGACACAGCGTCCTCTAAACACCAGATCAGCTCAATCATCCTTTCTTAAAGTGATTCAGATATCCCAAAGAGGCGCTGGCCCCTCCAGTGAACTGCATGCGAAACACAAAGCGCCAAACCAAATCAGTCTCATCTCACTGCCTCTTATGAGGAGGGGAATCTGACTTACCACAATACAATCAAGTGTGAGGCCGCAGCGAGGTCTCTCACTTTCCCAGATGTTCATTTCTCCGGGCCTCCCCGGGTCGAGGCGGAGCTGCTTTATCGCAAGTGTGATCTCCTTGCCGCACAGCTCATAAGAAGCCGACAAATTTAGGATATGATAAATCAGTGCTAATATGATACCCTCAGTGCCTGCTGGTTAACATAAAACAACCTCTAAATTTTCACTTGGCAGACAGGCAGGCAGGCGCTCCTCACTCAGCCTGCGATGTCTTGTTTGTCCCGAGCAGGGAAACAAAGCAGCTCATGCAGAATAACATACAGTTCACAGAGGCCGGACTAAATATAAACTGTGCCACCTAAGCTTAAAAAAAAAAAAAAAAAAATCCAGTAAGAAGTTAAAAAAATAACACTTTTCATTGGCTTCAGCTCCCTTTCTCCAGTCATGTCAGATACTAATCCCGCCACGGACACAGTTTCACCATAATCAGCCCATTATAATCCCATCCAGACCGTCCACCGTCTGCTATCAACCACCAGTAATTTTTAGCCCAGTCTGCTCATCTAGCCTCATTTTTCCTTTCACACTCATACAGCCCCCGTCCTGGTCCCAGGGTAGTCTATCACACTCAGGCTTACACTCTTCACAGGCACTTATAAACATTTAAAGCATGTGACTAACTGCCAGGCAGAATTGACTTTGGGATGAAAAGACCAGGGGGGGCTTTTAAAAAATGAAAAAGGGGAATTCTGCATCAGAACACAGAAGCCCTGATTTAATGGAAAACAAAAAAAACGAGATTTCTTTCCTGTAGAAACCCTCCACGTAGTCACGTGGGGGGTTTTCTCTTTTTAATGATCGTGGAGGGAGGGTGGGTGTAGGGGAATACAGGGCGATGACAGAAGGTGCTTGTGAATTGGTATTAAACAGGGAGCGATGGGAGGAGGAGGAGGGGGACGCCGCTGTGTCGTATTGTCTCCGGGTAGGAGGGAGGAAGCCGCCCACTTCCTTTCCCTCTGTCTCTTCTGCCGGCCTCCTCCGCTGTGTTTGCCCTCCCACCCCCTGGCACTGAAAGAAAGCTGGACGAGCACTGGCCTTGCTGGTGAATGAAGCCCTGACGTCACTTGCCCACACACACACACAAACACACTGTAAGCAGTGTGACTAATAGCGTACTAACGTTCTTTGTGTTGCTTCTGTTTTACCTGATTCATGTCTGACTCTCAGGGGAAGGAGCCCCCCCCCAGGTTATTGAAACATTCACAGACGTCAGATGTTAGAACAGGTGAATCAGTGGTGCCTGTCGATGTCGTAGAGGACGTATACAAATTGTATATATTGAAGCCAAAACTCTGAGAAGAATCGACACAAAGACGGGGTTGCAAAAAGTGGGTTCTGTTTATTCCCGGACTGACCAAGCATTTACACCTCAGCTGTTTACACAGTTACTTAGTGATGATCTGCACCACCACCAAAATGTCAAGATGATCTTTGTATATCATGTAACTTCTAGTAATTGTTCCAAAGCTTGCGTGCGTGTGTGCGTGTTTACTCGTGCATGTATGTGTGTGTGCTGTTCTTTTCTGTTTGCTGAAATCATGCGTCGGTTTGGTGTTTTTCACCGTTTTGAAAAGTCTTGGCATCTCTATGTGGTTATGTGTGTGTGTGTGTGTGCTTATTAAGTATGATGTCATCAGCATTTCTCAATCCCTGTTTATCTCAGACCCCAAAACAGAATAACACATTCATATTTAAAGGTCAATACCGGTCACTTGATCAGGCCAGAACAAAACACCACTATTGTACTTGATATTGATTCGTGTTCTCCATGATATGACACGCAGTGATTTCCCCCACAAGTAGGTTTATGCAGGAACAGACTTGAGTCGGCCTACCTATTAACTCAATCTGTGTTTGATGGCTGAGGTCATTAAGTGGGTTGTAATGGGACGAGCTGGAGAAGGGGAGAGGGGGAGGACGTGGGGAATATGGTTTCGAGCAACATTCCTTATTATGACTGATGAAACAAACCTACAATGGAAACACCTTAAGCACACTGAAGGGGAGACGAGTATCTGCAACATGGCACTACCCTCACCTGCATCAGCAGAGAAGGAAACAAAGGCATCAAAAAAGTACCTATACATTACCGACACTGGCTCACCAAATGTATGTACGTTTGTGGTTTACTAACAGTTAGTTTTTAATTTGACATCTGGACAGGAGGAAGGCCCTTCAGGTGATTGACTTTGAGAAGACGAGTTGAGGTTATTTTTTGTAAAGATTTAAACTTTTCTAGTCTAGTAAACTTGGTATTTTTTCAGTTGTACTTAAATCCTTGAGTTTACGTAACTCGCAATTCAGTTTCCTACAGAATTCTCTTGTTCTGTAAAGTTAACACAACTTTTCAATTTCTTTCAAATGGAACGCGGTTCAGTTGACTTGCAGTGTTTCCCACACATAGACTTTACTTTGGCGGGTCACCCAGGTCCATTTTAGAATTGTATACTTTTACTTATTTTTTATTATATTATTTTTATTATATTTTTTATACTATTTTATTTATTTTTTTAAAATCTAAGAACAGTGTCATTCTCAATTGATTAACTTGAGGACAATCAGCTCTCGCTCTTCCCCTCCCTTCAACTGACAATCACACATGCTTATGCCGTATTATACAACCTTGCAAGTGCATCCATGTTGTTCGGTGCACGCTGATTTAGATCGGAAACAGCCTTCCTCCACATTTTGTTAAACACAGAGGGTATTGTATTGCATAACATATCCTGTATTTTACCATCCTGTCAATAGACACATATAATTCTGTACAAAGAAATGGGCACTAAACCTTAATATTGGACTGACTTCAACTACTTGAAAAGATGAGCTCTGTTAATTTCACAGATTTAAAATCACCCATCAGGAGGCCGTTGACTCCGGGGTGCATGCTCTGTGTTTTTCTCTCAGTCCAAGTGACCACTGACTGACCGAGTGAGTGATCAGCCAAATGAAATGAAATGAACTGAACATTTGGGCCATGGTGATGCACTACTTCCTCCAGAAGACAAGAAGACCAGTCATTTAATTGGCCAACTTTACAAGCAAACAATAGCATATCTTGGTGAAAAAACAAAACATTCCCTCATGACCCCCAGTGTCACTCTTCAAGATACTTTTAGGCGATCGCAGTTCCACTTGCACTGTTTTCCTCCTCAGTTTAAACTTGGGGATTAAAAATGTGTCTAATTTGAGAATTAAATTAGATATAAAATAATGTATTTTAGGTATTTTTGTGCACTAATACAAGCTCTAAAAGTATTCTGTGACAAATTACATCTTATTGTGTTTGGCCAGACCAAACATAAATGACAGAATACTCCAAAGCAATTAAATTACTAGTGATCTCTGATCCTGAGCTATGTTATACAATTATTTACAGACTCCTGTGCACAGATTATGAAGAATAGGGAATCTGTGTCAAGGGACTTTAAAGTCACAATCACAATATTGCATTCTGAAGAAGCAGCAGGCAAAATACAGGTCTGAAAAAAAAAACCCACAAAAGAGGTGAGAAAAATGATCGAGCCTCTTCAAATTTGGTTCAGTATCACTTAGATTAATGAATTTTTGACAATAAACTCCTTTGAAATCAGACCAGGACTGTCAGCAGTACAACAGTATTTTCATTTTCAGGCTGTGAGCAAAACATTGTTAAGAAATAAAAGCCAAAAATAGGCAAAACTGTTATTTTAAACCAGCACCTGTGAACGAAAAAGAAATGAGTTTTCTGTTTTTGTTTTCTTTTTTTATGTCTGTTAATTTGGAAGATGAATTTGAAACTATTCAAATTAGAAGACAGAGGAAATGGCCAAGGAACAAGTAATTGGTTTTTGATGCAGATCCAGGGAATCTGTTTTAAGGACATTTCTTAACAGTTCAGTTTATTGCTCATGAACAAATTGACTTAATTAAAAAACATTGGATACATCTCACAATATTCTATCACTGTGTGTATTTTTGATACATATCTGGCTCGGAGCGCGGATACATTTTATACAAATAGTTGACAGATTGTGCAGCCTTGGCAAAGTTATAGTGATTCGATGGCACACCACTATGTCGACACTTTCCTCCCAGTCGTCTCCTCTTTTTTCCACCATCCACCTCTGATCATATAACTATGTGAACATTCAGTTATGGATGGAATTGTGTCAAATTTAGGAAACAAGATGCTCTCTCAAAGTCCCTTTTACTCTGAAATCCTTCCAGATACTTGTGTTTAAGAAGAGTTCACCTCAAAAGGAAAGTTTGTTCATAGTCAACTAAAGTAGATGAGGACGGGGAAACATAAAATGACTCTGTACAGCTTGTCCGGTGTAATCCCAGTCTTCGGAAGCACCGGAATCCTGAATTCATTTGAAAAGATGTTATTTACACCCTTGGCTTGCTGACAAACTCCTGCACCCAGTTCAGACAGGACTGCTAACACATTTAACTTAGCAGCTACAGCGACATGCTCAGGTGTAAATAAAGTGTTTTTAAAGCAATTCAGGGTCTTGGGGCTTCCAGAGACTTGGCTAACTGAACTAACTGATTCTTGGAGCTTTTCTTTATAATTTAAAACAAGTCCCCATCTAGTTAAGTTGTTTAGGAGAATGCTGCAAGGTTGTTTTTCTGTGAAGCTCCAGAAATGATTATGGACAATTAAACTTTTTTCAAATTAAAATTAATAAAAATAACCTCAGTACTGTTCATCAGGTGTAATCAAAATTGACACTTTTTACACCTTTTTAAAGTTAAAATCTTCACTGTGGCCTGACTTCTGACTTTCCTTCAGTGTGATCGTGAGTACGTCCACCATGAACACTTTTTGGTGAACTTATCCTTTAAAGTGCATTATAATATATTACAAGCTCAGCTGTATTTCCTTGATATAGGATTACCACAGGCTTCATGATAAGACTGATTTCTTGTACACAGGTATATGGTTCAATCTTTCTGTAATACATATCCATACTGCAGTGGACACCCTTTTGATGCCTTGTTAGCACTTGAGCTAATCTGTCATTCCGTACCCCTCAACTGACTGTACAGAAGGTCAATTGAGCTCCTGATTGTCTGATAAACTATTAATTAGACAGAAACTCCTCCTCATTTCCTCCCCACGTACTTATTAAGCCTCTTAATGTGATCTCATGACAGGACGTGCAGCTACACCCCTCACATTTTAGCGCTTGTTTTCCCTGCAACCACGAAAAGCGGTTTTCGTTCAGTTATTGGAGCAATATTACAATGAGCGCTTATTTTTAGAAACCGGCACAAACAGCCTGATGAGGTTCCTTAAACCGGAGCATTCTGCGTTCCACATTTTTAATCACCGCTCATCCTTGTCAAATAGGATATACTGCAGCCCCCTCTGCACTGTATCTGTCTCCTACCTCGCCCTCCCACTCAAAATGTCCAAAGATGCGCCGTTGCTCTCATTAGGATGCAGGATGCGGAGAGAAGCTCTGATCTATTCACAACTGCTCCTACAGGAGCGGGGACCTCCTCTCCTTCAGAGGGGGCCAAGAGCTGCAGATTAAAAGTCACTGTGTTCATCACCCTGCTAAAGCACTCCCATTAACAGACATCACATTACCTACCCCCACATGTTCAAATCCCTAACTGGGGGCTTCATAGTACTTGTCATTACATGCTGGGATAAAAGTCTTTTTTAATGTTAACATCTTCACATTCACTGCTCCAGCTCTCAACTTCAAATAAAAATCCAGTTATTACTGTCCGCTCTCTGGCGCTGCCCGGTCAGGACGCTGATTTTCGCGAACAATTAATCCGTATTTAAGGTTGTTAAGCATGTTGATACACTCAGTTCCTGCGTACAGAGGGGGGGAGGACGCCAAAGCCAGCAGCTAATCAAAATGTCTCTCAGCCATTTACAGAGCAAGTGTAAACTGCACGATTTCTGGGTTGATCTAAAACCCTTTCCCAGTGTTTCTGAGCTGAGCGTTTGTTGCTCCCAGCTGTTTTGGAGAGGAGGACTTGATTCAGCATTTCACGCTGCCCTCGCTTTCCTTTTTTTTTTTTTTTTTTGTTTCACACAGGAGAAAGCATGAGAGGGTGTGTGTGCATGCGATTGCTTTCGGGAGGTCAAACTGTGGCGTGTCAACTCTGACTCCGTGCGATGTGTGCTCTGTGACATTGCTCTGATGGGGTCAGCTTGTGCTGCATTCAGTGTGTGTATCTTATGATAAAAAAAAAAAAAAAGTTGCTGTAAGATATCTGAGAGTACAAACTACAGGACTCTATGCTCATGCCTGTGTATCACTTATATGAGCAGAGGTTGAGGCTTTAAAAATGTGTTCAGATTAGATCAAATAAAGATAAGGGACAAAATACAATTTGCTCACAGACACAAATTTATCATCATATGAATTAACATGAGAGTCATTGTCTGAAACAATCCATTGATTTCCTGTTTGCTCTTCTGGCAATATAACAGGATGTATTTGTCGAGAGAAAGAAAAACTTTTTGTTTGGATAAAACTGTTTTTCTTTCACTGACACTCTTTGATTATTGATGCAGCATGATGAATGCAGCATGATCCACGTCATCAAGTAAGAGCTTAATGTTTGATGATGAAGATGTCGGCTTTTATAAACAATAACGAAAGATGGCAACATTTTATAATAGCCATAATTAATAATAATAGGAATACATTTATAGTTAATCTAATTTAAGTTAAAGGAGACCTAATATGCCTTTTCTTGTTTTGTCAAAAAGTAAAAAAGCACTTCAACAGATGCTCCTCTCTCCCACAGAAAACACTGCTCCTCAAACGCCTCGACAATAGTCCCGCCCTATAATTCTGTGACTTTGTGACTTCACACTACGTTACCAGATCACATGTGCATTATTTATGGCTATAATGGCTAGTTTGGCAAGTAGGAATTGATTTAGCAGTTTCTCTGATGTTGTTAGCGGTGGTGACTCAGGATCATGTTAGCTGACCAATCAGGGGAGACTGAGACTGTTCAGGAGGAGGGGCCTTAAAGGCACAGGAGCTAAAATCGAGCAGACAGGTGGGGTATATAGTAAACCTGTTCTAGTAGTAACCTAAAATTATGAATTATGAACCTGAAAGTCAGTTCAGTTACAAATCAGAAACAAACAATTGCTTGGTAAATGTTTTATAAAGGAATGTATTCTTTGTTAACAGTGAAATAACTATTAAGCCAAGTTTAATTAACTATACATTTACCATTTATTAATGATGACTACTATAAATTGTTGAAATCAATTTCATTAGTTTCATGGAGAATGTTTCACAGCAGCACAAAGAAATGGGGCTTGGCAATTACAGCAATTACAACTACTCCCACACAAACCTTAAAAATACAAATATTTGACTAAAACACATTATGCTCTGCCAGATTTAATATTTAGCACCATTTCCTACTACAGTTACATCTTGTAGACTCTCTGGGGGAGCATTTACAGTAAATATTTGATCCTTCAGCAGTGCAAATGGAAAAAGTGTAATGCATTTCTCCATCTGAGGGGCTTTATAGTTTGCACAATTTAGGTTGTGCAGAGGCACATACCAGGACACAGCTCACTTATTCTCTAATTGGAGCGGGAAGTCACTTCACTTCACTTCACTGATGCTGTGCAGCAGCAGCACTTTGGAGTTAACAGTATTTTAAAGTTAACATTAAGTCAAGTCTCACTCACACACACACACACACACACACACACACACAGCCCGAGTGCTCCACCTGAGCACCTTTTTAAAGTGCACACACACTTGTTTGTAATGGCGACAAGTAAAGTCATCACATGTGTTGCTTCACTACTCAAGGTCAAAGTCAAGGCTGTCATGCAGGATCGTGCAGACAGAGTTGTGGCCTCTATTATGCTTCGTAGTCTAGACAGAGAAGTGAGAATAAAGGCAAAAATAAATGTGATAACTGCAACACCCAGAAAAAGACATGTCTTGTTTTGGCTTTCGGGGGCTCAGTAGTGACCGCGATGACATCACATCGATCGGTGAAGGGAACCCACGCAGTTTCTTCCCCTGGGCCAACAGGAAACGGCTGTAGCCGCGCTACTTTTGTTGTTTGTGTTTAACATGAAATCGATTTCTCTGAAAAAAGTCAACTTTACTGTTATGATTTGATAAGCTTTCTCTATTCTCTCTGAATGTTTTCTACGTCTACATGTAATATGATACTATTTTAATAATTGACAAACTTGGTTAAGAAGGGTCAGATATTGACAAAAACGTGCATCTTTTTAAATATGAAGAATAAACTTACCGAGTCTACGTCTCAGTCCAAAGGAAAAAAAACACCAACATTTTGACTGATGTGTTTTTAAATTCTGGTAAATTCGTCTTAGATTCTATGTAAAATTTGGACTTTATTTGAACCCGACTGAAACTTAAGGCTCTCCTGAATCAAAGAATATACGGCACTTGATGCTGACTGCTAGAACACTGTAGGAAAACAACAAAATATACAGCAGAATCAGGTTCATACTACATTTTTCTAGTTCTTTGGAGGTAAAAAAAAAAAAAAAGGAAAAACAGAAAATAGAAATATGGGGACAAGTGAAAACTTGCATGCAAATATTATGATAACAACTCAGCTGACTAGAAATAATTATGATGTAGACTGTATGATTGCCATCTGTGTATCCAGGGCTCTAGACTAACATTTTTATACTGGTTACACTGGTGTGCCTGAATTTTTCATTTTGGTGCACCCAGTAATACGTTTTACAGGTGGATTTATTTTTCTTAAATCACAGTAACAAGAAATAACAATAATAACAACAACAACAAAAAACACTTCATTTCAGTTGCACCAGTGCAAACCAAAAATGTTGAGGCACATTTGAAACATTTTAACACTTTAGTTGGCAGTATGAAATTGTGTTGTCGTTTAAGGTCAATCTGTTAATCAAGTTTGTTGAGGTATTACAAAAAAAAAACAGTCAATGAAGATCTTTCTCTTCTGATTAACATTTCATCCCCAAAACTACAGAGTGCCCCTTTAAAGAGAGGCAGAAGAAAAGAGGAGCAGTGCAAAATCAGCAGCTCTCTGCAGCGTACAGCCGACAGATTTTAAAACTGTAACGGGGCTCAGGGTTTAATTAGGATTTCAGAGGTGAAAAAGGGAAACAAACATTCAGACGGCGCGGTGCAACACATGGAGCAGTGCTGAATAAGCTTTCGTAATGTGTCCGTCTGTCCTGCCCCATGACTGTACTCCTGACTTTACGGTTTTTATGTATAAATGGCTGTCGTCCTCCAAACAAACAAGTAAGCGGTGCGTGCATGCGTGATAAGACACACTCCGCTGGCCTCCATCCATTCAGGCCTCGCCCCAGCCTTCCCCATGAGTGACACGCTGACTAATACACAGACAGATAAACACTCACACTGACAAACACGATAAGGCTTTGCCCACGGAACACTGACATGGACTGACTGATGGACGTCTCCATGGAGACCAGTCACCAAGACTGACACAGTGTCTCTCGCAGCCGAGCGCCGCGCCAACTACATCAAGAGAGGTGAGGACGGGGGGGGGGGGGGGGGGGGGGGAGAAGGAGGAGATAGTGGAGACACACTGTGCGGCAGCGAGTGATTACAAGCCGACGTTGAAATGCTCCGGCGTGCTCGTGGATGCAGTGCAGATCTGGTCTAACGGGGCCACGTGACCGTCTCCACTGCCCTTCGATCTGCTCCTCTCACACCTCAATCTCACCCCATCACTTACACCTCTCCATCACTTTGCCTCCTTCACACTCCCCTCCACCCCCTCCCCTCTCTTCGGCATCCGCTCCCCTCCTTTTTTCCCCCCTTCCCCTACACCTAAAGGCATGTTTATTTCCACACCTCACCTCCTCTGCCGATTTCTCCACCCTTCTCCTCTCTGCGGGTTCTTCTCTCCACCCCTCAGTCTCTCTCCCTCTCTCTCCCACGCTGTGCGAAATGGAAGCTCTCACAGAGACCTGAGGTTGCCATAGTAACCTGCCATAGTAACCACTCACCGTCTTGCGTGTCTCTGTCACGTCGGCGGGGGCTCGGGGCGTCCGCGGCCCTGCTCTGCAGCTCCCATTGCGGGGCGGCAGTTCAGAAAACCCTGCAGTGTGATGGGAAAAAGTCCCTGGATCGAGTCAGCGTCTGCCTCACAAAACTTCCATGAGGCAACATTTCCCACTGATAACTGACACAGTTACTGTGATCAACAGCCAGCGATGGAACGTAACTAGGGACATTTACTCAAGTACATTGCCTAAGTGCAATTTTGAGATACTTTACTTGAGTATTTCCATTTCCAGCATTATCTTTCCACTGCGCTAAATTATGGAGGCATATATTGAACTTGATAGCTTTAGCTACAAGATATTTGTCAGATTGAGTGACACTTTATAATAAGTATTGCTAATAAAATGCTTAACTTACAGTTAAAGGTGCAATACAAAGCTGAGAGTAGCTGCCATTAGCTAGTTATCTCAATTAGCCGCGCAGCTAGCAATTGGCGGACTCTGCTCGGACTGGGAGTTTGGAGCGCCATGGGGATGTTAGAGTTGTTTACTGTTGGACCATCACCTCCTGGCTCACAGAGTAGCTTGGGGCAAGCTGATTAGCATGTATAACAGTACATACAGTACATATATGTAAATATATGTATAATTTCCTGTTATTTGTTCATAAGATAACTAAGTACATTCATGTATTGCTAGAAGATACTCTGAAATAGTATAAAAGTATTTTACTCAAGTACTATTCGTTTTGGTGACTTTCACTTTTACCAAAGCACTAATTTAGCACGATATCTTTATTTCTATTTAGGTATGACTTTTAGTGTACTTTTGGTTACAGTCTACAGGTCACTTGTTTGCAAACCTTAGCTACATAAGCCAGGTGCCTACCATCTAATGTGTTCTGCATACTGATTTCTTGATCTACTACCTAATGAAAAATAACACTTTTCCTGGAGGGGGTTGTTGCTGATACTTATTTGAAGTATTTGAAGCCTTATTTTACAGTAAAGAGTAAGTTTTAGGTCCTTGGTTAAAATGACGTCATAATTCCACCCCCCAAAAACAGCATCAGGCCCATTTTATGTTTCAGGACATGTTCAACAAATTATGCTTTTAAAAAGCGATGGGGGCACAATCGTCCATTTCAAAAAGTGGTGGGGACATGTCCCAATGGTCACCCGTGAGTTTGATGTATTAATGGATGTAAGTCACCACGGGAACACACCTGAAAGGAACATTTTCTCTGAATGTTCCAAATAAGCATTTTTTCCAGCTTCTAAGAAAAAAATCAATTTAGGGCTCACTTGAGCTCCAGGTATGACACCGCTAACATACCAATCAACGGCCGTTGTTTCAATAGTCCACACAGGGAAATATGAGCCTGACCGCCTCACCGCTGCACCACCCAATCCAAAGGTACCACAAGAGAAAAGTGCAAGAGGGGCAAATATATAAATAAACTAGTACAACTGAGTCAACACTCTACACATAACGCTGGGAGTCTGGGGAGCAGGAAAACAAACAGTGAAGGCATGTACAGGTTCACGTGATGGCACTGAGAGTAATCGTCCTAACCACGCGGCTGGATCTGTGATTTATCACAGCAATGGCGCGTACCTTCACTAACTACCTCCTCTGTGGCTGTTAGCGGCCTCCAGGGATCACTGCTGGCATGTCTCATCCTCCCCCTCTGGAGCCACCATCTCACCGTGACATCAGCACCTCCACCTCCACCTCCACCTCCACCCCTTCCTTAAAAAACACGACAGGCTCCAATAAGGATCCGAAAAAAGGACGTCTGATTACGTGTCATCTTGTGCGACAGTGCGCCCACACTCCGCTCCAGGCGTCTCATCGTGATCCCTCCGAGCGCCCGTGAAAGCCAAACCTGTCTGTGTCAGGCTTGAATCACAGCGAGCGAACAAAAACAAAAACACAACGAGGAGAGAGAGAGAGAAAAAAAAAACTGTTAAGCGTCACACTTTGGTCATTAAGGGTTATAATTTCGTGTTTACAGCTTCTGCTGCCATCTATATCATCAATATTTATACTGTCATCATCATCAGCATCAGTATGCTACTACGGTTGTGCCTCCAGCCAGTCAGTGAGGCAGACAGAGGAAAAGGCCCCAGCCTGACTCTGCAATGCTGTATTGAGCTCTTATGTCGCCAGTGACCCGAAACAAACTCCCTCAAGACTCTTTGCCTATATGCAGCCAAGACGGCAGTGGCTGCAAAGCGTGGTGGTCACCGAGGCCTGACCGCCTTCATTAGCCAATCACATTTACTAATACTTAATCTAACCAGGAGAAGATAATATCGCTCCTCTTTGCCAAACTCAATATGAGACACGCAGGGCTGACCGCTCTCTCTGGCCAGCTCATTTCAAATGGCCTGAACCGACCCGTGTCCTGACTGCTTCTCTGCAATGAGTCGCTACTTTTTTAAACCATCTTTACTAACACATGATCGGATATTTGGCCGGGCACCGCCTCGTCCGCTCTCTCGCGGCACATTCATGAGCTCATGAGGGAAAGGAATTGCCCCGTGTCCATTTTTCAGGCGTCCCTCTGCACTTTGGGTCACGACGAGAATATATTCCTCGAGGGAAATCTCGCCGTTTCTAATTATGTCAATTCAATGGATTATAGCATTCATTTTGTGTCATTAACCATTGCCATTCTTCCAACTATTATTCAATAATTAATGCCCGGACAGCCATCATGATCCCCGAAGGGCCAACACCCAGGCCTGGACGGGGGGGACTCAATCAAACCAATCACAGCTAATTATATCCACCCCGCCATCATGGGCCGCTTCGCATTTCTGCCAAGGATGGGTCAGTGCTCATGCAGTCCCAGCCCCCCAGGTTACCCACATTCAAATTGTGTTATATCATGCGCAAAAACAGAATCTCAGATCTCCCGTCCCGGGGTTTGAGGCACGGCGTGAGCACGTGGCGACCGGCAGGGACATGTGTGATACGATCCCAGCGTCTCAGTTGGGGGGGGGGCATCGTCTTGCTGCATTATTAAGAGACAGCCGGAGGTTGTTCCCACAATCCTCAGCTTTTTCTCGTCGGCTGATGAGCGACACTCTCTCTCTCTCTCTCTTCACCCTTCAACCTGTGTACATCAGCAAGTCGTGCGGCCATCAATCACTGACACCCTCGCCCTATGAAGAGATCAGCGACCAGCTTGCCCTGATTAGAGCAGTTTTAGTGTCATCTATAATCTGTCCCGCTCTCTCGCTCGCTGCCTGAGACATGAGCGCGTGCGTAAACACATATGCACGCACAAACGCACGCAGACACCAAATTTAGGGCAACAGTTACTCTCTTTGCATTCTAATGTTGCGACAGAGACGTCCCTCAGAATTAATGCAGTCCTTTGTCCTTTTACGTACAGTAAGGGGACGTGGAAAAGGTGAACCACACTTTAACCAGATTGGAAGCAGAGCGTCTTTGCTTCAGAGACGCACCAGATAGTTGACATTGGGCAATATTTTAAGGGGGAATCATTTATATGCCGGACTCCTCTCGTGCCCTTTCCCACCTTGTGTGTTTGTTTTCAGGAGGATTTGCTGTGACTTTTCCACGTCTCTCCCCCCGGAAATAATCCGCAGCGGCTACCGCAATTCCAGCAGCGTCGGAGCGGTATGGGGGCTGAGCATTATCTCAAAGTCACACCTTCCCTCTAGGCCAGGTGTGCAGGTGTAATTTACCATGTCCCTGTTAACCTGCTTGCTTGTTTTCATCAAGCTCATCGGCCATGCATAAGTGGTGTGCCTCGGAAAATTAAAGAGCAGCCTGGCCTGATTCCTCAAATGACTGAAATCGCTCAGCCGGGGCTTAATTTGCGACACGGGAAGGAGTTGGCGCTTGTATTTGTGGGACATGTGTGTGTTTGCGTTTGGCAAATTAAAGGTGCAGTATGTAGCTTTGGAGAGGACATTTTAGTCAGAAGAGAAGGATCGTTTATATGCCTATAAACAAACTCTCTTCTTTTCGTGACTGAATAAACAAAATGACCGTAAAGGACAACACAGTTTCATACTGTTTTACTTTGTTTAAATTTGGAGGACCCTGCAACCTTTCTAGGTTCTAGCTTAGAGAACACTTTTTTTCCTCTGACAACGGCTTATTTATTCAGTTATGGGAAAGAAAATAATTCTAACCTCATTAATATTGTAAATGTCAAATTTCTGAGTTCAAAGGTTCAGGATATCCCTCATTCAGCCACTGAGGAATAAAAAAAAGCAGATCGGCTGTTTTAATTGTGAAAAGGTTCAGCAACAAACGTAGTGTGTTCGGTCGACCACAGTGAAGAGCGCACTGTGCGTTCACGCGCTGTTGGAATTACAGAAAAATGTTTCCTAAGCACGGAAATTCTCAAGAATGCCCTCATTAGTTGACATCATATGATGCTAAAACATGGCGCACGAAAAGTAAATATTGGGTTGATTTTATGAAACTTTGATCAAATTCATGCATTGTATAGTCATTATGTTGTTTCTGTTACTCTTCCTCGTCACTGACGCACTGGAAACAGCTTTCAACATGTTGTTTAAAACCCTCTTCTGAAACAACTTCTTTTTGGCGTCCGTGCTGCTCCCACATGGCGCACATGACCACACCGCACTCCGAAGAACCGCTTGCCAGCTCGCCAGTGGAACAGTCCAAACATGGAGCTTGTTACAGGTGCAGAATCCTTAAAGGGCGGACACGCTGAATAAAACATTCCACCTGCATCCGTGTTAACCTTTCCTGGTTAATCATGACATTGTTCAATTTCAATAACATGCATATCAAGAGTCAGGAGACTTTGATCCTCCAGGCTTTGAAAGGGAGATTCGACCTGAGCTGTGCACCTTCCAGGCCTTTTACTAATTCAGCAGAGCTTCTCTGCCACCAAATTCCCAAGAACCGGCCTCGTAAGAACTCACATCCATAAAACAACATCTCACAAGCGCTGAATCAACCGCTTTCCTGCTTTTGTGTGCATAAACGTCTGCCTTTTAGCAACCACCTGGCCCGCTCCGACTGTGTTGCAGCCTGTGGGAGGAGGGCAGCGGCAAAGTTCAACGTGAGCAAATTCCACTGACATTTTGGCCTCGCTTCTTTTGCAGCGCGGAGACGTCTTGATATTTTGAAGCCCTGCCCCGAGCTGGAGGGGACCTTGCCATTAAACGTGATATCATGTGACAAGCTGTGGCCCCTCGCGCCAAATGTCGGTGCCGTTGTGGGAAAAAAGAAGCCTCACTATTTCAACACGAAGCCCCAAAAATATGATTGGATAAAATACATACTTTAACGGGCTACATAAAAGCTTACCGTCCTCTTAAAATTTTAAATCTGCGGGGCCCTGTTTTGTGATCTAATGGGAAGAATGCACCGTGAAGCGAGGGGGGGGCCCCGTAAATGGTATGTGTCATGGTCGTTCGCTTGATGGCGGAGAAGTTTACAGGTGCTGTAACGAGCTTTAAATCTAATACGGCTGCGTGAATAAAAATCACAGGACGTTAAATGCTGAGCAGCAAAACAGTGGAGGGCTCGATCGGCCTGAGGGGATAACAAAATATTTTAAATGACACCAGCCATCTTACAGTAATGTGTCCAACAGAAACGACTCCTTCCCTCCTTCCTCTCCGGTGATGGAGGGGGCTCACTCACAGTGCCCCCCCACACACACACACACACACACACACACACATACGCACATCCTTCTCTCTTGTCTAATCCTGCCCCAGTGCCCCACTTCACCTTCCAACACCCCATTAATAACTTATTCTCTCTATCTTAAAACTCAGGAGATCATCCAGCTGGTCCAAAGCACACACACTGCCAAGCAATCTACTCCTCCTCCTCCTCCCGCCAGCAGTCCCAGCCCTGTTCGGATTTCTCTGAAACACTGCACATTAGCATTTAAATCCTCTCATAACCGTATCATTGTGTTGCAGATAGAGGCACTAGATCTTCATTCATCAGTCCTAATCTATCTGCTCCTTGTTCTCAGCCGGAGGGGCCCCGGGCTCTGACTCAGAGCTTAACCCACCGCGCATAAGCTGCAAGGTGCCTGCGCATTTTTTTTTTTCTTCCCTCCCCAAATCTTGGGGGTCATCAGCCGGGGGGAGGGGGGCCCAGCGAGGGCGACTGAACCCCAACGCACAAATTAACACTGTGAAAATGGCCCCCCCGATCAGGGAGCCTGTCCGAGTGAGAGCCGGATCAAATGTTATGAGCTCTGTCAACAGCTTGTGCTCCGGTGGATGCTCCTCTCATGGCCAAGGTTACTGACAAACACGCAGATGAACAGTGAGAGATGAGGAAAAGTTTGAATTGTGCACGTCATGCAAATCAATTTATTTACCTATCCCCCTGTCTCTGTCTCACACTCACACACGCACACACGCGCGCACACACAGTCTCGTCATACATGTAATTCCTGGATATCAGCCACCTTTTTCAAAGCCCCTGCAGTCACCGGATTACAGGATACTTCGCACCGCACATCAGCTCTACGGATGCGGATTGCCATTCCACAAAACGCATTAGTAGTTTGTTGCGCGTGGAGCAAACGCGCACGCGCACACCAGACAAACAACAGCACGAGAGCAGCGCGCGCGCACACACACACAGACACACACACACACACACACAGACAACACACACGCACGCGCGAATCTGCATGCCCAGTGTGAACGTGAATGTCATCGAGGCTCTCACCTTTTTTTTGTTTTGGGAGTGTGTCGTGAAGGATGCTGCGTTCAAAGTCCTCCTGACTGAAAGACGCTCAGCAGCAGCGGCGGCGCGCTGGTCGGGTTTTTTTTTTTTCTTCTTTTTTTTACTCCGAGAGAGAGAGGAAGCTCTCACCTTCCCTCAAATAACAGCGTATTCCACTGCAGAGCCGCCGCCGACGCTGTCTTCTCCTCCTCCTCTCTCTCTCTCTCTCTCTCTTTCTGTCTCCCTCACTGTTCCTCCCCTCTCTCTCTCTCTCTCTCTCTCCCTCTCTCTCCCTCAGATTGATTCACCCTTTTCCAGGCGCTGCGCTGCCACCGCTGGTAATGAGAATTGTCTCAGAAATCTTCAGGTGGATGATGGAGCCACCACCACCACCACTGTCTCTGCGTGCAACTTCATCTATTCACTCCTTTTTCTTCTTTTTTTTCCTTTTCTTATATGTCATGCAAGTAAACACCACCAGTGACTTCTGTCCACATGCAGGTTGCACACAGAATTAGATATTAATGAGATGACTTCATTAACATCCACTGTTATGATCGTACTGATTCCAGTTCAGTCTTCTTTTTTCTTCTCACATGCTCTCTATAGTATGTGGTGGTGGTGGTGGTGGTGTTTACAGCTTCTCACAGGGAACATTTGCTGCTTGGCCGGTTCCCTTGGCAACGCTCAAGCACCACCACCACAGTGCCGAGCCCCACTTGTACAGCACCGCCCGCCACTGCAGCTCCCATCATATGTGTGGCGTGCGCGGCGGTGAGGGGGTAAAGGTGGTCGAAGGAGGAAATTCTTATTGAGCTTATTGAGAGGGAGGGAGGGAGAGGAGAGGAGAGGAGAGGAGAGGAGAGGAGGGGAGAGGTTGCATAATTAATGAGGGTGAGGCGTGGTGAGGTGTAAGGTCAGGTTAAGGTTGCAGGTTCTGATCAGGGTTGAGTTGTCAATCACCTCAGCAGGGTGTTAAGAGGAGGGGTGTGTGTGTGTGTGTGTGTGTGTGTGTGTGTGTGTGTGTGTGTGTGTGTGTGTGTGTGTGTGTGTGTGTTCAGACGGGTGATTAGTGCTGGATTGATAACGTTCTATATCCAGACTCAGAGGATCGCTCTCCACCTCAACGCCAGCTCTCCATCACCGGCACGTGTTCCCGCACATACTCCTCACACACGTGTTCCCCCTCCATCACACACACACACACACACACACACACACACACACACACACACACACACACACACACACACACACACAGACGAACACACACAGGACTTAAAGGAGTGGGGGGGTAATGGCTGACCCCTGCATGTTTAGTCTGGATGCAGCAGCAGCAGCAGCAGCAGCAGCAGCAACAGGGTGGCCAACCTGTTCCTCTCTCATTAAACATTCCTCGCCGCACACTCTGCGTGGCCCCGGTCGCCCTCTTTCCACTTTATGCACTATATGTTCTCTCTGACTTGACCCCCCTCCCCCCTCCAGACACCCCCACACTCCGCTCCGCAGTGAGGGTCTCGCGGTTCTGTCTGTCCCGCTCTTCTGTAATTCCAACAACAGCGTCTCTCGCTTGCTGCTTTTTGCATTGCGTCGCTCCTTCCTCTCTCTCTCTCTCTCTCTCTCTCTCCTCCTCCTCGTCCTCCTCCTCCTCCTCCTCTTCCCTCCCCTGCTGCCTTCCTGCCTCCCTCCCTCCCTCTCTCTATTAAATTTCCAGTCACACAACAGTGCAGTGGATATCCCTCCCCTCTCTCCAACTCTCACACACTCTCTCCAGCACCACATCCCTCCCTCCCTGCCTGCCTCTCTCGCACATACATACCTCAGTAGTCTGTGGAGGTGTTGTCGTCGTCCTGGATCTCTCCCTATCGCTTTGCTTTTTTGATACTGACGGTTCCTCTCCCCTCCTTCACTTCTGAACCTCTCAATCTCTGCTCTCTTTTCACCTCCAGTTGTCTCAGCCCCCCCCAACCACCACCACCTCACTCCACCTCCTTGCCTCATTATTTAAACGAGCCCCCCCCCCCCACTTACATTTCCTCCTCTTCCTCCCCAACCCACTCTGTTTGTATCTCTGTGCTGCAGTGTCTGCTCGGGCTACACGGCGTGGAGTATAACCTCCTCTCTCCTCTCCCCTCCCCTCCCTCGCCGTGGTGGGTGTGCAGGGCTCGCTCCATCAGGCCAGCCTTTAACTGACTGATTGAGTGGACACCACAGGCCGATGAATGAATAAAGATGGGAGCCACTGTGAGGATTAATGCGCCTCGTATGAAGACAGAGAGCTTGCCATCTCGTATTCCTGCCTCTGCCCCGTGGCTGAGACCGCTCTCTCCTCCTGTGCTCCGCCTTGCGTTGCTGTGTGTTATGCTGTGCTGGCATATTAGTTTGAGAGACGTGCAGGCGCTCGTCTCTGCCCCGGGTTATGTTCAGGTCCCGGGGCCTCGGCGGCAGTCGCTGCGCCGGGGCGAAACCTCTGCCATCGCCGTGCTGAGTTGGAACGGCGTGGTGAGAGGAAGTGGGGCAGACCCGCCGGTGGTGTTGAGAACACACCGCCTGCCTTTTCTCCTCCTACTGTTCCTACACCCCCCCCCACCTCCCCTCCGTCTTCACACGCTATCTCAAGACTGAACTCTCCACAGCCTCCGAGGCCCTAACTGAGCCCTGATCCGTATCTGATGGCGAAACAGCACGCCACCGGCTGCAGAGATTCCAACCTGTGTGATACCAAATTGAACATTCTGGCTGTCGTGACTAGCAAGCGAGGTTTGAGCGCTCCAGCGATTATGCCTGTGTACACCCAGAAACAATGTGTTTTCACCTACAGAGAGGAGAAGAAGCTCCTTTGAACACAGAGTTAACCAAGCTTGTATCTCCACCACTAAAGCCAATACTCCTCCCTTATCAGAAAACAGCCCTATCTGGCAACCGCATCCATTAGGCCCGATAGTGCCATTGATCTTCCCACACCCAGGCCAAGTGGACCTCAACCAGCAGCCCCGAAGACAAATCCAATTTTAGGTGTTATATGCTCCTCTGACCCGAACCATTCCTCCTAATCTCCCCACGTGCAGGCTAAACTCATCTACCACCACGACCGTCACAACGCATTCACCCTCCGCGCGGTGAGGCTTAATAATACGACCGTCCCTCCTGCTCCTCCGTCGCTGGCTCCTGTCAACACCTCCTCCGGCAGGGCGTAAAACAAACTCAGCCCCCAGGCCTATAAACCCCATTATGCTGAGCAGCGCTGCTGCTACCAGGCTGTATAAGCTTCAACTCGAGCCCATAGCCTCACCTAACTGCCCCTTAAAGCGGTCCAGTGCATCCGTCCTCGTGGTGACAACATGGACGCCCCAACAAACACCTTTTAATTTTTAGGCCAGCTGACGGCCGTGCAGCGAGGAGCAGTCACATAGCTCGGACTTTAGTCATATGGAGGGACGTGTTCGGGGATGTAATGGCTAAGGTTAATGTGTTTAATCACATTCTTTAATGCAAATGTCATTAATCTTTATGAGGCACATAAAAGGGAAATTCCCATACTTAGTAGCTTCATATTGAGATGTTTAATGGATTCCCAGAAGTTATTTAGTCAGACCTACACAATTTAATTTTTTCAGATTGCATTTCTGTGTCAAAGTCATAACTTGCTGTGACATCAGTCACTGATATATAAACTACTGTGAGTTTGGCATTATGGCCGACGCCATCTTGTTTTGTTTGGAGCCACAAGTGGCCATCCATGGATCAGACTGAATCTGTCTTCCGGGTGTATTTATTTTATTTGTTTATCATTTTTGACCCCATGATGATAATTAAGTTTGCCTTGATCTGAAGGAATAATTGCTGATAAGGAGAAATCTACGGCATCCCAAACATATTTACGAAATTGCACAAAACCATTTTAAAATTTCACACTTGCCGTGAGGTTTTAGAAGTCAGAGAAGTTTGATGCGCTATTGTGACTCCTCAAGCATTCCTGGCACACTTGCCGAGTTGTGGTGAAATATCTACATTGTATCTGCGTTTGCAAGATTCAACTGGGAAGCTTCTGTTCCAAAAGGTTTGTTTTGTTTGTCATTTGACCCAGAATTATGGAAATTTAATTTTTTTTTTTACTGCCTCAAGAACCAAAAAAGAGCAGCACTTTTAACCCAACAGCTTGATTCACTCCTCATATTACAATGATGCCTTTCTTCTATTTCAGAGACAATAATAAAAGTCTGACATTTGTGAGAGAATCTTGGCAGAGCTCTATTACCCATAGAGATGCTCTCTATATTTTTCTGGTTGTACAAGGCCCAGATGGCTTTGAACAGCCCTGCATCCCCATATTCCCCGGCAACCCCCACATGACACCCCAGGGGGGCGCGATCTCCAAGCCCACAAAGCACATGTAGACAGCTGCCTCCACAATGGAGGCTTTGAACATTAGCCATTCAGTTTCAATTCTTCCATACTCCTGAAGAATGAAAGAAAAATCCCTCTGGGAACGAGAGGCTAGGCCGCCCTGAACAGCGACTTCAGCCGCACATTCCCAGCTTCACTCTCAGTCACTACACATTCGGGTTTTCCAGCTCTGTCTATCGGACCAGATCCAACTCACTGCCAGATGGAGACCTGTCGGCAGCTCTGTCAAAGACATATGGATGCAGATCAGATAGTATGATTTCATCTTTCAGAAATCTACTAGAGCAGCAGAGGAGATTAGAGCAGGCAGAATGTTCTCGACAGAAACCCGCTGCAAGGTTGCTCCATAGTTGTCTCCATCAGCAAAACTGTGGACCCTGTCCAGGATCCCATCCACGGACTTTTTAGAAGGCTTTAATGCCAGAGGTCACATAGAAGCAACCCACTCATTGTTCAAATAAAACGTAAACAGAGCATGTGAATTCCCACAATTTGTCATCCTACATGATGAGCTACAGTGTCTCATCTACAAACTAAATCCTAAATGGACAACTGAAAGAGGAAAACACAAATAATTCAGATTTTCTTTTTTTTAGTCCACAACGACTTCTTGAGAGAGCAGTTTTCTGACGTCACACGACAATGGCAGCACCCATGGGAGGGCGTAGGATGCATTTTAGTAGACCTTTTGTACTAATGAATGGAATACTCAGATATGTTTGATATGATTGTAAAAAGTACCTAAAAGTAGCACTCGCGTAAAAGATATTTCTTTAAAATATTAGTTTGGTGAAAGTGAAAGCCACTCATACAAATAGTACTTGAGTAAAAGTATTAAAGTTTCTGATATTAAATGCACATATGTATTTAAAGTACGTTAAAGTAAATTATTACATGTATACATATCTAGTTTTCTGATTATTGGAACAAGTGTTTTTTTTGGACGTTTGCAGAATGACATGATTGCGTTGCATGATTGTGAGTCATTTTGCATTTACACGTGCACTTCATCATATGGACTTGTGAGAATTTTTGCTGTTAATAAAAGTGATGCTGAAAAACGTACGAGCTCAGGCAGGCGCTAATAGCTGGACAGTGAGATAGAGGCCGATAGATGGAGATGGAGAGAGCGTCAGTGTGGGGGGGTGGGGGGTGGGGGGGGGGGGGAACTAAGCCGGGCTCCACTGATTAAGGGATGGGAGGGATGAACACCAGCCACTGAGGGACTAGTGTCTATCTGTGTGAGTCCATGAGAAAGCGGGGCCGAGGAAAAGAGCTCAGAAACAAGAACCCACTGTCACGGTATCTTAGCAACCGTCTCTGTCTCCCAGGTGACAGGGACTGACATCACTTCCTGTTAGTGAGTGTGTGCGCGCGTGTGTGTGTACACAATGTCCACGTGTGTAAAAAAAAGAAAAAACCCCTGCACAAATTGATATGTAATGCGTCAGGAGCGTACGTGCGAGGTTGAGAGTAGTTCATATGTGTGTGCGTCTCGTGCTCGTGCACGGTCGGCTCGACTCTGCAGCTTCAGCACACCTGTCACCATCAGGTACATGACAGGAGAGTGCCGTTGGTGAGCAGGATTTAACCTGCACGCATCATTTGTGCACATGAAAGCACGTTTAGAAAACAGACTGTGGGCATATATGCGGAGTCTCTGCCATGTGCGCATGCGGTCAGCCTCATTGTACGTTATGCCAAGGGAATCATGGCCAACTGATGCCATCTGGTAGGACTACTTGGCACAAGGGGACTCTCTATGGTTCCACGACATATTGGAGTAGTTAAAA
The DNA here is from genome assembly GCA_963678695.2 of Diplodus puntazzo. NCBI lineage: Eukaryota > Metazoa > Chordata > Actinopteri > Spariformes > Sparidae > Diplodus > Diplodus puntazzo. Next base: position 11,173,801 of record OZ023174.1, on the reverse strand, counting down.
TTAACACTGTGACACTATTTGGCAGAAAAAGACACTGAACTATCTATTACTGTGTCTATTTCAGTCTCTCTCTCACCTTAAGGGTCCAAGCTGCATTCACACAGGAGGAAGCAGGACCGTGGAGTCTCTGGCTGGCCGTCACCAGCGCAGCAGCAGCAGCAGCATCACGTGCACGCATCAGCAGCAATGATGATCAACATCTTCAGTCGTCTATGCATCATCATTTTTATTGAATCCTCATAGAACAACTTTATCAACAATAATAAAAAAGAAATCTAACAGGAAAAAAATAACACTATTTCAGATAAAATGCAAAACTTATAGAAAAGGAGTTTCCAGAAGCGTAACATCGTTGTTTGGTTTGGCTTCATCCAGGATTAGCGTGCCGTCGGTTTTGACCATTCTCGTGAAAAATTAAAAAACGAATGCTTGCGTTGTCTGCCCCCAATTAACTTCAGCTGCTCAGTGCCGTAGAAACAGGAGAAGAAGGAGAAACTACTCATGATTCGTTTCTTAATTATGTCGAGTATTTGTAATAAAGCAACAGAGCCGATGTATGTGCTCAAGCAGGCGGCAATTCAACTCAGAACACGGCTCCTTAGTCCACAATGTTCAGTCAGATAAGGTCCATTAGGATTTCATCCTCCATTACACTGGAGACCTGGGGCATCCCAGGCTGCGGTACAGTGCCTCTTTGACCTCCAGACATCAGGATCTGACCTGCACACAGGGTTGGGAGTTAGGGCGCCGGGTGGAGAGAGGGAGGAATATAGTGTTAGCTAAAAGAGACAAGTGCTGTCAGATTTTAAAAGTTTAAAGTTCATCCAAAAATTAAGAGCCAGTCATTATCATCTCACCATCATGCCTATGGAAATACGGGTGAGGTTTCATCACTCACAAAACACCTTTACCCCTTTTTAAAACCTAACTTCACTGGATTCTAAAACCATTAGTTAAAAGGCTGGCTACCGAAGGGAATTCATATTTTTAGTAATGGAAATCATCAAGAGACAGAGCTTAAAATCAATACATACATGCACCAAGACTTCTACAAACTTTTTCAATCCATATAAAAAAAGTTTTACAAATATAAATGTATGCAACTTACTAGGATGGAATATATTTTTCAAGCCTCTGCAAGTTTTGTTTTTTGTTTTGGATGGATGAAGAAAAATAAAAACTACTGTATGCTTGGAAGATGTTGTGTAGTGACGTAGAACCTGCGTGCAGTGTAGTAAATGGAATAAAAATAAATTAAAATACAGTTGCTCTTTAAGGCCTTTCTGTCTCCATCCTTGGATGCCTGATGCTGCAGTAGCGTTGAACGTTAAAAGGACTGGACCTCCTGGGACTTTTCTAGCCACGCGAGTGTTTGGAAATTCTTTTAGCAGGCACATAGGAAATCTGCGCTGGCAGAACTCTGACAACACCTCTGCAGATTTACCGCAGATTTTAAACAAACAGAGATGCTGCTTCTAAAACTCAACATTAACACCTCTCCACCCCCTTGTGTATTTTCATGGCAGTCAAGTGTTGTTTTCAGTTCGCTTTAAGATCAAAGTTAGTGGCGCGGCGTGACAATATGTCAAGAATTAGGTTTACTGCAGAGGAACTGAGGCGGGGGTGGGGACATTTGTCAACATGGATAACTGCGAGGGATCGGGCGAAGAGTGCTGTTAAGTGTGTCAACACGTGGTGGACTACCTGAGGAGGTGAACAGTGCTGGAGATCTGAAGTCAAAATCTAAAATCCTGTTTGGGCCTGTCTTTTAGATATCAACCTTATGAACTTGCAATGAGTACATTTCCAGACCTATATTCTTAAGTTTCACGTCTACGTGAGTGTAATGTCTGAACTCCTTCCACCTCCTGTTGGGGGTGCTTGCTGACCTGCCAAAGGCTGCCTCCACTGGCCCTGCATTTGAGCCCCCCCTCCTGGTGTGGGATGGACCAGTTGCGGCCCTATCTGGTGAGACATCATGCCCGACATGTGAGACACTCCACCCTGCTGCGGGGACACAAGAGACAGAAGAGCCACGTCAACCTCGACAAGAAGAGCACTTACAGTCACTTAATAACCAATGAGACACATGTTTGATTCCCTCAGACATTTGTTGCGCTCTCACCGGCTGCTGTTGGCTGAGGAGGAGACTGCGGAGCTGTGGATTGGCTCCTGGGTTTGAGAGGCGGAGGATGGGACCCTGGGCCTGGGCTTGTCCGCCTTGTGCGACCTGGTTGGGGGGAGCGCCGCTGACTGGCGGCTGTTGGCTGGCTGGTCCGGTTGCTCTCATTGTCATCTAAAAAGGAAAGTTTAAGATGTTTTATACCACATTCATATCGTACAAGACAGACGATTATGGACTGGTTATTTCATGAGAGTACAAGGATTATCTCTGTAGATTTCCTGTATTTGGGGTAAACTTTTATAACTTAACAAAAGGCATGTTTAGCACCTTAAGGCTTACATGACTAATGCTATTTTCTATGATGACATTAACGGAGTATTTAAGGACAAACACAAAAGAACAAAGTCTGTCTTGTCTGTTGGTTTTGTGCATGTCACCTCATGCTCAGTTCAAACAGTTCCTGTTACATAAAATACAAACGTATGCATGCAAGTTGTCAATGAAATATGTTTTTTGTGGCTCCATGTCATGCTGCAAGGCGAACACCAAGCCGACACATGCTGATAGGAAATCGTCCACCAGCGTGATGCGGAGCAGTGGGATGGGAGTGACAGTGTGTCTGTGTTACGTGTTTTTGTACATGTTTAATACAGTATTCCTAAACATATGAAAAATGACCAGATGTCGAGAAATTCCACAAAGACGGGAACATCATTTACATTCAATAAAAAAATGGCAACTTCAGGGCTCCAGACTAACTTTTCCCGCTGGTTGCGCTTGTGTCCCCAACTCCATTTAGGTGCTCCTTACAACACATTTTATCACTGGTGCGACCAATGAAACTTATTTCTAACAGTCTACATACCTGTGTCGGAAAACACACACTGTACTGATACATCTGCTGTGTGCTAATCTATCATTGAATAATGATATTATCATCTAAAGCGCTTCAAATTTCATCCAAGAACCAATCAATACCCTGAACACATGTTTCTTGAATGTTGAGAGGCTACTGCAGGTCTCACCATGTTGTTCTGCCTCTGCTGCTCCTCCATCATAGAGACCTGACTAACAGGGGGCATGCCCACCACCACAGACTGGACACAGGACAGATCAAAGAGAAGGAGGAGTGGGGGAAAATGGTGGAAGTGTGAGGATAAAAAAAAGGAGGACAGTGGAGGAAAGGGTTACCAGTAAGGCATGCAGAATTCAGCGGGCAACGGAGAAGTAAAGGTGTCGACAACAGGCCGTGTGAGAGGAGAGCCGGTGTGGAGACACAGGCGGACATGCCAGCACCGAGTGGGTTCACTTACTTGCTGTTGGACGTTGCCGTGGGAGACGGGGATGGGGCCCGGCGGCCTGTTGAGGAAGTTCTGGTTGGGGGCGACTTGACCGGCCTGCATCGGACCACCTCCACCGCCCAGCTGCTGCTTAGAGACACAATGAAACAGCAATACGTTTTCTAACAGGCACATACATCAGAACAGAACCTTTTATCAGCTTTATTTATGGAGTCAGCACGCACTCTTCTCCACCACGGTTCCGCTTCACCTCTGCACTCATTAACACCTTGAAGTTACCCAGTACAAACACTTTTTTTTACTGTTTTTCCTCTTTCCTCTCTGTCATGTTGAGTGTTAAACGATCTTTTTAGATGTTAAATAGCTCTACAGAAGATGCATTCAACACCAAAGGTCTGATCCCCTAAAAATGTCAGTCTAGGGTTCTGTATCGTGTCCGATGAGAGTGTAAAAAGGGAAATAATAATGGAAAATGGATCTAATCTTCATGTTCATGCACTGCACCTTTGTGGACTTACTCACAATCCTCCTTGAGAATGAGTTGGAAAGAGTTTTTAATGGTGTTCTCAAGCACTTTGAGTGATACTTGTGATTGTGTTTTCTAAATGTGCAACCACTGCTTTGTGTTTGTAACTTAGTGTGTAGTGAGTACTCATTCGGTAATGTAGTAAGAAGTTCTCCAAGCCGAAGAGATCCTTCAGTGTGAGAGACAGAAGACGAAACCCAAGTAAGACAAATCAAACTCTGCATGAAACTAGGACTGTGGATCTCATCCCATGTCACTTAAAAACATGAACAGCAAACTGACCAGCCGTCTTCTGAATAAATACATGTATAAATCCTGATGTTTGTACCGTCATCATGAATCTATAATTATCTCCAGTCAACATATTTTCTGCATGTAATGGATGTTTGCCGTGCTAACAGCCCTGAGAGTGTTGGGTTAAAACCAAATATTCACTGCCTTTGTTCGAGAGTGTGCAGATGGTAAGTAAGCAAACACAAACAAGGATGTGATGATACACCAGTGGAGATTTAACTTCAAGCACCACCTGCTGAGGTGTTTGCCATTTTGGATTTCACCGTTTAAAACAAACTGAAGCTTGATGACTAAAGCTGCTCGTAAAATCTGGAGCGAATGAAGTTGTATACAATATCCATCCTGTGTTTAAACGGCGAGAACAAAAAAAAATGGAAGCAACCTGTTGCTTTCCGTGGCGACAGATTCTGGAAACACACCTGTAAGGTTCAGAAATATCGCTGAATACTTAAACTATGTAGTTTTGGAGAAGCAATTCAAACCCAGAATTCTAATATTTCCAATATTAATGAGGTAATAACACAAACTCAGAAATATGTATTTTTTCCATAAGTGAGTGAACAAGCTGTTCTCAGAGGAAAATAAGGTCCCCAGAACACTGTTTGAGGCTAGTGAGGTGGCAGGGTCCACCAAATGTAAACAAAGTAAACAATATGAAATTGTTTATCAAGTGTATTCATTCATGAAAACAAAGATAGTTTATTTATTTAGCTAGTTTAGGCATCAATAAAACAATCCGTCAATGAAGATCTTTTCCCCTTTTCCCCCAAATCTACACAGTGCCTCTGTAAAACTCAATTTCACATTTTAATTGCAGAGTTCTGTGAAAAGGGGAAAAAAAGGCTTAAAAAGGCGAAATGTGAAACTGAGCTGTGGTGGCTTTTGTGTTTCAACACTGAGGGAGAGATGGGGAGGAATAAAAGGCGTTTTATCCATTCTTTAGGCACAAATTATTAACTACAGATGAAAAAAAAATGGCATGATAGGGGGAAAAAACACATTCACCCATCCATCTTGCTGAATCGGGACAAATCACCCTGGGACTGCGCTAATGCATGCTGTGTTTTCTGACCAACAATAACAGTGCAGCACGCAGCTTTAGGTCTTTTGAGGGAACTAACAAATCGGCTGCCTCTTTCCTCTCTTCTCCTCCTGGCGGTGATTTATCTCCTGTCTTTAACCCAGTAACCTGTAAAATCCCGGATCACGATTTAGGGCCTGCATCACTCTTTCCAGAGTAAAAAACATTCGGTTTTGTCTTGGCTGTAAACAGAACACGCCGCAATCTCGTTCCCGAAGAATGCCACTCCAGGGCTTTGCACAGAGAAACCTTAACTACTGGTCCAAATTGAAATTTTAATTACGTTAAGATTGCTGTAGCGCTTCCCTATTAGCAATGCAGCACTGAATATGTGATGATACACAAGAGGCAGAAAAAAAAAATCTTCATTACAATTTCATGTCTTCTGCCTTCTCTAAATGCCCCGATGCTCGTACACACACGCTGCTTCGAGTTACATATAGAGCCAACGTGCTTTTGCAAAGACAGGAAAATTAGCAAGGTGGATGTGCAAACGTTATCTCCGCTGATGACGGAAAACTGTGAGGAGAAATGCGATCCAAGTCATGTTAAACGGGACAACAGGCTTAATTTTCAAATGGAGACGTACTGCTTCTCTGTGAGGAGCTGCATTGTTTCAGAGCAGCCCCCACCCACCCTTTACTGGATGCCAAGAGTTGGAGTAGAGCCCTGTGATGGAAAAGACGGCTAATCCAGGGGACACATTTTAAAATCACCCCCGTCTCCAGGGATGAAGATGAACAAAGATGGGGAAGTGAAATTTTCATGTCATGTCAACAAGGCAGCAGTGTTTGTTGCCTTGTGATGAAGTCAGAGAAAAGAGCTACCTTTAGTGCAGAGGGCTGGGAGGAGGGGGGCTCGGTGTCTCCAGATATCCTTCTACTGTCCCCTAAAGGTACGCACGGACCGCTTCTCCTACAGCACAGCTCATGTAATAGTTAACATCTGGGGAGGCCGAGCTGAAAAATTCATATCTACCCCAGTTGTTCTTTGTTTAAAGCTGAAATCCATGACTTTCTGCATTTTTGCATAATACAGCAAAGACGGCGGTGCGATGAACGTGAATATTCTGTTGTATGTTTTGAATATTCAGTAAGAAGCGCCATCAGCTGACAAAGTAACGGGAGTGTATTTCTAACTGCTGCGATGACATTAAAGTGCACGGGGATTGCAAAACAAGATAGGTCTACTAGGGCTGGAACTGATAATTACTACAGTATTGATTCATCCTAATAATCTGCCAACACTGTAAAAAAATGTCCATCAGTGTCCCAGAGCCCACTGAGACGTGCTCAAAATGCTGTTTGTCTGACACAGGACTTTTTCAGTCTCGGCCTCAATCATTCTCTTAACCTATCCATTCATATTTTATGTTTCTCTCACTTTCTAACAAATCAATTTCTATTTTTTGTGTCTTTTCCCCCTCAAGCTGCAAGCTGTATGTCTCTCCTCAGGTTTCTCTTCCTTCTCCTCTATGCTGGACTGGCGGCCACCTGGGAACCTCTCCCTCTCTCCCGATGCCTCACATATAAACTGAATGTAGTTCATCATATCTTTATGGCTCCTATGCACTTGTGTTTAACAATCTTCTTAAGGTGTATCTATGCTTTTGTTACCAAAATCTGTATATACTCTGATATATTTCACTGATTATTTTGTGCGGCCTGTCCTCGTCCAGGTCACCGTGAGGACGCTGTGTAGCTTGGGCGTCGTCAGTCGTCCTTGTCGCTGATATCGACCGATATGAAAACTTTGTGGTTTTAAAGAGTACAGTGAAGAAAATGATGCTTGGCTTGATTTATGATTATTATATCTCCAGTGAAGTTTACCGTTTCAGTGCATTGATGTAATTTTAGGCAATAAAGCTATATCTTGCCTCCATTACGTATTTTTGAGGGATGACTGCAACAACAAAAAAAAAAGGTGTATTTATCTGTCCTATATATTGCCAGTGGAATTGTTTTAATGCCTTACATTGGTATTGGCATCAGCTGCAAAAACTAGTTAGAAATAGTCTGTTCTGTACCCACAACATCTCCTGCATGTATGTCCTTCCTCGGAGAAGGATCACTCCTCTGTGCCTCCTCCATTTTTACCCCCCCGCCCCCGCTGAACATGCTTTGCCCACTGACGCAATGTTGTTTGTGATATTGAGTTATATCAATAAAATTGACTAGAATGACTGAAACCACAAAATTTCACATTTTGGAAGCAAGGACAGGCTAATTTTAAGGCATGTTTGCTCAGAAATTACTTCAATGTTAATTCGCTTACCAAAACGTTTTCACAATTCAGTTATATTTCATCGATCGACTTACCCACCAACACTTCTCAGTATGGAAACTGTCTCATACCAGAGTAAATGTGTAATTTCTAGTGTTTCACCTCATTCATCCAGAATTTTGAAGAGAGCCGATCAGTGACTGTTTTTAATCAGGAAGCCGAGGCGCTTTGGTATTAGCCAACTCGAAATGGCAGACAGGAGCCTGGTTGAAAGTATTTTATCATTTAACATAACAATTTGATACAGCTACTTGTGCACAAAGAGAACAAAAAAAAAGTTCTTGACTTGTCAATATTGCACTTGGATGCACTAGTTTACCAGTGTACATATCTCACACCCACTGCACTCAGAGTTTGACCTGCTAACATCTGGCCTTCGATTCAGCGTCGCAAAAGGTCAGTGGGAACACATATAAGAATATATTTAATGGTATGCTGTGCTATTTGCAGTGCATATACCATATATAATGTACTTTGGAAGAAGCCAAAGGGAATTTCCACTGAGATGGACAATAATAAATCAATATAATCTGATTTAATCCAATAAGATGTACTAAGTAAAAACACAGACAAATTTAAGATATAAGATTGTACTGGGTGCTGTAGATTAGATGAAGAAATTGTTATTTTCATTGACATATACTCAGTGGTCACTTTATAAGGTACATATACACAATCTATTGCAATTCAAATCAAAAGCTCATAAACAAATTCTACCTTTGCAACATTTATTATGTTCAGTTTTTGGTGCCATTGTTGCAAAGATGTGTAAATGTAGTCCTTTGTTTACCCTGAAGTCATCGTCAAAGGCGCTGTTGTACACGACTGTATTACACCAAGATATCTCTAATGGTTTTGTTGCTTTCATTTACACACATGAGAATTTTAGAAACACCTCTGAATACACTTCTGTCCAGCACAACACTACTGCTAACTATGACCTCTGTGCTACAGTATAGAATGTGATAAACACCTCAACGGCAAAGTCACTAGAAACTAAAAAGGTGTGAGTGCAACAGTGAGCTGATGTTGCAGCAGGAATTTAGCTAATGCTAGCTCCATTAGCTGCTACTAGAAAGAGAGACGTTAGTGGCTGCTGTGAAGAGACTGGGCTCGCTTAAATGAAATGTCAATAACAATGCACCTTAATGCCGTAAACAATGCACCTCAGTTCCCCGGGTGCTCCTCAATAATGCCTTCTCATTATCACCTCCTTTTGGTCTCCCCCCCTCAACCAATACACTAAAACCTCTCTCTCTGTCCCCACTGGCTCCACTCACCGCTCTGTGCTGCTGGACCTGCTTGTGGTTGGTGATGACTTGCCGGATGCCGTTAACGAAGCCGCTCTGGTCGTTGGGGATGAGGCCCATGAATATTCTCTTCTTGGATGAGTAGAGCAGCATTAACACCCGCACTTCACAGGGCGATGTCGTGTGGGGGAAGTGGACGCAGCCGGCCTGCAGGGAGGGTCACAGGGCACATTAAGACCTTGACAAGGGACCTGGCGTAATTATAGGAATGGGCGCGAGCTTGGGGACATAACCTACTCCTGAGCTCTTTTGCCCAATCAAACATATCGGTTTTGAAAATTGAATGCAAATAGTTTTAACTTGATTCGTTCTGTGCTTTCTCTGGGCTGTAAATCAAATTCAGGCAAAGAGGCAGAGCTCAGCTGGGCTGATTCTATTAAAGCCTCTACTATTTCATACTGGTATTAGCTTGGTAACAATGCACTATACTGACAGAACCACTATAATTATGCTAACGGTGCTGAATCAAAACTAAACAACACAAGATTTTGTCTGCAAAGCATGTTTAAAACGTTTCTTGCTTGACAGTGACTAAATGTATGGGCTGGAACCCCCTCTAGAGTCTATAGCGCAACACTGCAACTCAACCTCATGAACTGGTGGACAGAGGTGGGACCTGCACTCACTTGCTACTGATTGGAAAATGTACTGAAGGTGCACTAAATGATGGATAAGTTCGGGGACGAGCAGGAAAACACAGGTTTTAGGCTCGGAGAAAGGTAGTGTTTAACGAACTTACAAAACCACTGGTCATAATGCGGTACAGCCCTTTCAGCGACTCCATGTCTTTGTTGGTGAACAGAAACTGAACCATTCGAGAGTTTCTGAAGAGGTGACCTAAGGTTGTCTGCAGAGAGAATGTGCAAAGAAAGACTTAGTTACGCATCATTTATAACAAAGAGTCAACACCTTCACAATCGAAAATAAAAGCTGCCCAAAAAGCGGCCTCACCAGTAGCTGCTGTGGAATCAGCTGCATGATGAGCTTCTGTGGCCACTGCTCCGTGTTTCTAGTTAGACACACAACGGCATGCATTGAGCTGCAAGTACAAAAAGCCCACTTTTTTTTACTACGGAAAAACGTTTTAAGTGTTTAATTGGATACTCACAGATTTTCTCCTTGGTTAACGTGCACCTGACATGGCAGAGAACGCGTCAGTTTGGTGTTTGAGTCAATGGAAGAGGGTTTAGGCTTCTGTGGGGAATAATACAGTGACAAAGGAGGGGCACAAAAAGCAGTGCATCGTTAGTATTCGAGTCTGAAGAACACCTGGATGAAAAATTTAAAAAATATATAACTTTATGGGTATTCTGTTTGGATCTTTAAAATAGAGAACACAGCTGTCAGAACTACTACACTTCCAATTCAACAAGGTACTCAAATATCTAAAAGTTTACATTACAGAATGGGTACAAGGACAGGATAAGACTTAATTTAAACACACTGTATGTCATTTCTACCACTGAGGGTCTCAAACAAAACAAAACATGAAAGTATTGTGGGCTCATGGAAGTTTTTATCTTCAGGTTTTAAGCTAAAAAGTTGCAGTTGTTTGAGTTCTCTACATGCGCACAAGGATGCACGTGCAAGCAGGTTAGACGACACACATTCCTGCTAACTGCTTGGAATTATTCGACGTATCTACAGGAGGCTTGTAACATAATATGCTGCATGCTCCAGCAAGGGAAGAGGAAGACGGCTTAAATGTTAAATAGACTTGCATTTCTATAGCGCTTTTCCAGTCTACTGACCGCTCAAAGGGCTTTTCAACACTAGTCACATTCACCCATTTACACACATTCATACACTGATGTCAGAGGCCGCCATGCAAGGCGCTCAAGGATTCGACATGCAGCCGTGGGAGCCAGGGATTCGAACCAGCGACTTTCCGATTACTACGACCCACTCAACCTCCTGAGCTACAACAGCCCCTTAAAGAGGCACTGCACACTTCAACATGTTTTTTGAGCTGCAAACTTAATTATATGACTGTTTTCTGATGAAAATCATTTTACTAATTGATGGTGGTTGACATTTTGACTTTTTGACACTTGTCTTATACGTGCAGAGGAACTGCCTGATCACAGGGTGCATCGGTGGCTGTTGTGATCCATTGGTAGCCATTAAACTCTTGGCGAGGGCTGTGTTCACATTCGCCCGTTATGAGCCCATCATTTCCAACGGAGAGAGCAGCTGTGCTCGCGTGTCCAATAGGACTGACAGTAGGTGGAAGTTTGGCCTAAGACCAAATCGGGCATTGTGGGAGCGGTGTGGGAGGACACAACAGGGTGGGTATCATCGTTTTGTCAGAGAACGCCACCTGGAAAATGCCCAGTTTTTAAGTGAAGGAGGTGCAGCTGAGGAGGGTCAGGTGTTCTGATTGACTAGTGGTAAGTCTCAGCCAAGGATTCCTTCCAACCGTCTCTGGGGAAAACTGCTGAACACAAAAGGGAAGACCCAGGGCATGCTGGGGGATTACATCCTCCAGCCGGCCTTGGAGCAGTTGGAAGATACTGCAGAGATGTGTGCAGCCCTGCTCACCCTTTCTGCCATCGTGACCCCAATCAGGACAAGCAATTAAAAATGGATGGATGGATGGACTTTTAAAGACCTGCAGATAACCTGTTCCTTTGCAAAATGTCAAGAGTGAAAGAAAAAAAAGAAGTACTTTCTAAGCGCATCGATATGGCAACCCCGCTGGGGGAAGCCGGCACTCTTCATCTTCGGGGCATCAATACAGGATCAATGACCAATCAATCACATATTAGTCAGGCCCTCTGTAGTCCCTGTGCTATCCATTACAAACGTATTGTGCTTGACTTTCTGTGTGGACAAATGGGTTATCCATTTCCAGGGGATGAAAGATGTAGACAGCTATTGCACAATCCTACATCTACCTTAAATTTGTGGTGGATTAAGAAAATAATGTTAGCTTAACCAATCTGAAGAGCTCTTTGTTCAGACAACAAAATCTTTCAAGAATTAATGGATTGAAATTCAGCCAAAACAGAAGGAGCCATATTGATAACACTGTACTCAGAGCAAGAGCCAGCCAAGTGCGTTGGCATCCCTTAGAGAGTTTTTATCAACAACCATTTCTTCAAATGAGTTTCAGTGTCTGTAGTGTAATTCTCCCCAACATTACAGATTACTCCAGAGGAGAATCACTTACAGAGCTGAAAGCTTAATGAGTGAGCTGGAGGTGGAAATGGCAGATTAAGAGCAATGCTTCATGCTCCTAATCTGTCCACTCAGGTTGTTTGCAGCTGCACATGCTCACACTTTCATCCCTGCCCATTTAACTGACTTAGATAATTTTGACGAGCCGAGAAGAGGGAGGACGAGACTGGAGTCGATGAGGTGATTGATCCGAGTCCCTCCACCAAACACAAACACTCGAGGGCCTCCCGACTGTCGCATAAAAGCCATTAACATCCTTTTTCCTGGCTCAGCACTGCCACTGTAAACTAAATCGATTTGACCTTGGGCTCAACAAATTGTTTGTAGGACGATGAAATGATGTTCAATTAATCATACTGTAGAACAATCAATGACAGGTGGTTATTAAGACTTACCAAAGTGATAGCTCTTAGACAGTGGTGATGATCACAAGTTTTGATGATCAGATGCTGCTGGATTTAATTCAAGCTGCCTAATACAGACCGATTTACAGCTGGGATATCAGACCAGTAACTTTACTAATCCAACAATCAGATATTTTGGGAAAACACACAGCAGAAAACATAAAAACTGAAAATGGTCAGCTTATCTTTAGCGTATTGATTAGAAAAAGGGGGAAAGAGCTAGTTTGGCTTTGACTGGTGTCTTCTCACCCGTCACTTCAAGCAGAGATGAGTTTCTTTTTGTGATCATAGCTGCTCGAGTCCAATGTGAAATCAAAAGCGAAAGTTCACGTTTTATTATAATCGAAACCCCGATTTTTTCCTAAACCTACCCAACTGCGACTGAAAACTGAAAATATTGTGTTAAATACCTGAAAACACTAGATTTACTAAGTCTGACAGTGAAAATCAATAAACAAAAAAAATGACTACAAACTTTGGTCGCCCATGTGAAAGTGAAGTGCAAGATCAGTTCGTCCAGCTCAGCTTGTGTGTGTAATCAGTCTTTGTGCAGTTTCATACTCTACTGCCTAAAGGCCTGTCCTTTCAAGGATTTCTGGGACAAAACTTCTCCAAATGTTTTTGGAAGGCAGACGTCACTATTTCTGCACATAGAGTGAGGTCAGACACACTAATTATTGAAAAGCAACATGCAGTCAGGGCACGGGCTGTGACGAGGACAGAGCTCGCCGAAGGGTGCACCGCTACGTCCTGCAAAACCACGCCACACTGAGAAAAAACACATAAACCCCTGAAAACCAAAACCTGTTTTTTTTAAAAAAAAAAAAAAAAAAAAACTTAAATAAAAACAAATAAATAAAATTTAACATACATCTGAGTGGTAACATTCTCCTCATCTAATTCTCACCATCAAAGAAAATAAGTACATTTCTCCAAACTATTTCTTTAACTGAGTTTTGTGGTCAGTTTGTCAGGTGGAAACCACTGAACTAGGACGGCTTTCACGTCCTCTACAACTCTGAGCTTCAATCCTTTATGCTAGTTTTGTGTGGGGAAAAAAGACCACTTAAGACTCAGTTGTTAGCACCGTAAGTTATTCCAATAAAACGGCAGGAATTGGTCTGGACGACAGTTTTTCTTAAAGGGTTTTTCTAATATTGCTTTACTTTACAGCTTTATTTTCAGAGTCACACTTTACTGAGTGTTACCTCTTGCCACTCCAGAACACCGGTCCACGCTATAATCTTATTGGCCACGCCTTGCTGCTGTCCAATCGGATTTGCACTGACTTGAGGTCCAGACACACCAGGCTGTCGAGAAGATAGAAGTGGAGAAGATCACATGTGGTTAACTCAGAGTCAGAAATATCAGAAATGTCTACTTGTCAATTCAGAGGGGGAAGAACACATGGACTACTAGACGATTTCATTGATTCACTAATATAAAACATGGATTTCTGTTAATCTGATTGAACTGGATTGTCATAAATTATTCGTTTCGGCTCATTTTAGAAAATTGAATTTATATTAACCAAAGTATGTTTTACTACTAAAGAAAAGAATTAATGAATGAACTGGAAAGCAAACAAAACAATGACTGTACAATGATTTCCAGGGAAAAGCGAGTGCCGTGTGGTTTTGATCTGTTAGTAGCGCTAACATTTAAAATTCATTTTGATATCAGACTTCAGACAGTGCGTTCGTCTGCAAACTCAGCCCCAGGCTGCTGGTGCCACAGCGTCGCAGATTAAAGTCTTGGTTGCATTATTTCTAACTTACATTTGAAAAATATCAATATGGCTTAAACATTGATGGTGTTTACAGCGGGGTGAGAAAAGCAAACGAAGTCCTCACTAGGGTGCCATGATGTTATTTAAACGCCACTGAACGCTGGCTACGAAAAACTTACAACAGGGAACTCGAAATCAAATAAGAGGTAACAGCAAAAACGTGGCATTAAAGGAGTCAGAGACGAATCAGAAACAAGTTGTCCAAAAGGTGACATGTTCAACCCATGTTTCCTTACTGATGGGGACTTCTGGGAGAAGTGCTCAGATCCTTTCCTTAAGTAAAAGTATTAATATTTAAAATAATGAAATGTTTTGGTCTCGTTGTGAATCTTTGGTCTGAACTTGGCTTACAACTAACTAATAAACAAAATATATCTCGTTTGGTTAACCTGTTCAGAAACAAAAGTGTAAAAAGGACAAACATAGTTTTGTGGTTAGCAATTTACCAATTTAACCAAGCAATTTTTTATTTAGAGTGTTTCTTGGCCGGGCAAAGCGACTTCCTTTGTCTCTGCTTAGACCTTAACTAAAAAAAAACAAAACACTTTCTATCATTCTTTGTGCTAGGCTAAGCTAATCATCTGCTGGCCTTTTATTTACCAGACAGTTATTAGAGTGGTATCAATCTTCTCATCTCACTCTTGGCACAAATGCAAATATGTCTATCTTCCAAAAAGCTGAACTATTCACTAAATTGCTGTATTTGCCAAATGGACTGTAACTGAATACACAGGTCACTACGCTGCTGGAGTGGAAAACCCCAGTGTTAAAGGACTGGTTGTATTATCATAACTCACCATGTTGGGCTGTGCTGAAGACACTGCGGACTGATTCGGCGTGGGTTGCTGCTGTGGCTGGGCCTGCGGCTGCTGATTGGGTACAGGCTGTCCTGGGGGCGGGACTGGCTGCTGCTGATTTGGAGTAACTTGTTGCTGTGGCATCATGGGCTGCGTTGCTGTAGTGACCGTCGATATGCTGGGCTGATTGATCTTCACCCCGGCGACTGATGGGATGGTTGGCTGACCGGTGAACGGAGCACCTTGACTGACCATTCCTGGGACTGGAAACAGATTCCACACTTATTTTTGGTAATTTTATTTAATTCATATGAATGATTAATTATTAGTAATCTAAAGGATCCTGTTATTAAAGATCCCTGTGGATGAGAGCAAAAAATCTGTCTTACTGCAATATTCAACAGTCAGACTTAAGAGACTAAAAGCTCAGCTAACATAAATTGTTCACAAAGGCCCACAGAGTCCACCAGTAACTCACAGCGACTCTTCTGGCTGTTGGCTGCCTCCACGGCCATCTGTGCAGCCACCTGAGCAGCAGTCATGGGGGGGGGCTGCTGTCAGTGAGCAGATTAAAGAAAGACAATGCGGGTGAAAACGTTTTAGGGAAGGAACATAAACACCGCTGTCTGAAACGGAGCCAAAAGCAGGCGGCGGGAATTAGTCTCCAGACAGCCTTGCGCTGTGTGGCTGCTGTCCCCTTTACCTGATAAGGGTGGGCTGTGTTAATGGTTGGAGGGGCCTGTGAAGCTCCACCATGAGGCTGACTGACAGGCAGCGGCTGAGGAGGGAGGACAGGTTTGAGCGGCCCGGGTCCTCCACCTGAGGAAACTGGAGACAGACAGTGGGATGAGCTTAGAGTTCTTACACGGTTCTTAGATGAGCATTTACTCCCACTGTGGGAGTGAAATAGTGTTGTGCTTTGCTGAAAGTGAAAGAAAAGACAAATTTAACAATGAATTCACTCCTACACACAGAAAAGTGTAGGAATAACCATTATGAATAGCTCATAAAGTTGTTATTTTCAACAGCTTTAACTTCAGCAAAGTAAAGAATGACTTCTCATGATCAATAACATCATCTTACAGTGGAAATGAGTGACATTTTCAATATCTCCAAAATAAATCAACACATGGGAAATTAGCAATTCATATCATGCAACTATATTAGTAATGATGTGATTATAAGAAACCGGCCAGAATTCAACAAAAGCAAAATCAGACTGGTGGGAAACCTGCTGCAATAACAGGAAAGAAATTTAGCACCACAACAAAAAAGCCCAGAGAACAAAGATGCATGGAAAGAGATAACATAAATGCCGGCTTTACTCTTGTCATCTGCCAGTGCTGACAAATGCAAAAAGAAGAAAAAAAGAAATTGGTGTAACATCCTATCAAAGGTGTGTCTGGAGATAAGAAGCTTACAAGAATGCAGCTGCTACAACTGAGAAACTGTAAACCTGAACTGCACTATTGTTGATTATGAACAATTTTATACTGAGTGAGTTGGAAATTATCTATGTAGCACAAAAAGTAACAATATGCTTAAAAATACATCTTTTTAAATTTTGACTTACTGCAGCCACCTATGGTAATTACTGGCTCTGCCTTACCATCATAAGAAACCTTTACAGCTCTATTCAAGAGATTTCTTTCAGAGAAATTCTATTATTAAAGCTGCAATGATAGTTTTGACTTAGTAGGCAGACTTGACGAAAAGCTTTGACTTTGTGCTCTTCTTATTTCTGTATTTTACTCTGTCCCCCTACCTGTGACCTGGAAATCGATCACCATATTGAGATCCATATTCTCCACTAACTCCTTAAAAAAAGCACATCTATAGCCGCTGAACATTCAACTTCTTCACCAGCTACTCGCAAACACTGTTTTTCAGGGCATATCTTCTGGGTTGTGAAGCAATATCTACTGCCAGCTGTAGGGTTTTGTGATAATGTAGATGAAGAAGTTAACTGGAACCACAGAATAATGTGCTTATTCAGGATAAGATAAGATTTCAATGAAGGGCCACAATCATACAGTAAATAGTTAAAATTATCCTCACCGTCTTTCAAGACACTTGAATTAATTTGGACAAAGTGGTCTGAGCTCAAGGAAAACAAGTTGTTAAATGATGTCTCTCACCAGGAAGCGAGATGCCTCTGACGAGGACCATGTGAAAGGGGTCCTGACTGTAGTCTGGATGGGGTTCGACTGCACCTCCAACTGGAGACGCTCGCTCAAACAAAGCTCTTAGTGCGGGCAGTTTCCGAGGAGCCACGACTGAGAAATGAATTCCTCTCTAAGAAGAAATATAAAGAATAAATATATTCAGCAAAAAACAGTCACTGTGCTTTTGCAGATATCATTGATATAGCCTCATTGAAAGGATAATTGGGACAAAGATTATAACACAAATATGTTGTGTATAAGTTGCAAAATCAGCAATAACTCACATCTCTGATGATTTTGACCAAGTTGTCGGCTGTGCAGCCGGTGTAGCTCACACTCTCCACAGCAGGAAGCAGATATGGAGGAGAGTTACACAGCAACACACACACCTTGTGGGTTTGACCTCTGGCAAAGGTAGAAAAGCAGAGAGAGCAAAAAGTTGAGGTTTCCATCACTGACGCGCCCCTATAGGAATAAATTACTATTTGATTTCTTAACTTATTGAAGATTTATTTTTAGACTCACATTTAATGCAAGAATTAAGAGGATACTTTATTATATACTTTATTATGACGAGCCTATGGAGGGCACCAGAGGAGCTACAGGTTAAACACGTCCATGTCGGCTTCATCACTCAGTTGTGGTGGTTACTACTTCAAGAAGCTGAAGTGCAGTCTTTAAACTTGTTTACAGCTGCTTCAAATAAGACTCAACGTGTGTGTCTTTATTCATGGTTTTCTTGCCTTTCATGGCTGAGCTGTATCACTGAACCAGTACTTTGCCATTACCAAGCAAAAAAATGACAACAATGTTGACCATTAACACGGGTATTTCCCAATACACTACCAAAGATTTCATTACTTTATGATGACCAAACAGGAGCAATAGTAAAGTGATTGTTCTATACTTACATTTGCTCCCTCATTTTCTTAAAGTCATCAAAGAGCTGCAAGGCCACAGAGAGTCCCTCTGCAATTAGACTACAGCTTTCTGCTCCACCTCCCATGAACCTTTGTGAAAAAAAAAAAATAGGATAATTAAATACTTGCAAAAAACAAACAGTACTGTATCATTTATCTCCGTTATGAGAAAAAAGGCAATAAATATCCACGAGAATGTCGAATTTGTAATAATCACTTACTGGATGTTGTCAATCCACGAAACAAACTCAAAGGCAGAGCTGGTAGGTGCGTGACACTGGACATATGACTCTGGAGCGCAGTCCACTGTGTTGAATACCACAAGACCATACTGTGTCCCTCCATACTAGAAGGACAAAGGAAACAGGGGAATTATTAGCAATATCAAAGAAATGTTTTCCCAAACTATCATTCTCTAAAAACTTTGCCCCAAAGAAAGAAAGAAACCACTCACATCTCCACCAAAATCTGTTTCTGCTGGGGGCCCTCCATTGAAATATCTACAGAAAAGCAAAGGAAAGGCATTTATACATAAAAACATGAATAATAAAGTAATAATTTAGCAAATGCAGGGTCTCTTAGCGCTCTTACTCAATAGCTGGAAGTATGTAATTTTTCCTTAAAGATTCAAAGTAAGGTCCAAGATTTGCCGTCCCTTCAATGACAAACACCACATCAGCCACCTGGTTGGTCCCAGGCTTAGTGGACGGTTCCATGAGCGCCGAACCTGCCACCATGGGTCTGGACAAGAAGAGGGGACAGATTTAAATTGATTATGTGACAGACATCCATGGTTGAGGAGAAAATCTACTGCAGGACCAATAACTTTACATGTACATTCATACATTCATTTGTGTTTCTTTATAAAGCACTCAAATGCTCAAAACTACTTAGTGCTCTGAAAAACTGCAATTATATTGGTAGGTGTCATTCTGTAGGATACAGCTAAAAAAAAAAAATTCAGGTCGTAATGTGACCTTGCTTTGGTAACTTCTCTCTATTCGTTAATAATAACAACACGTACGTAAAGCATCACACATGTACATGAAGGGCACTTTCAACAATCGATACGCTCTTTATTATACTACATTAATCCGACATATTACACTGGTGAACAACATCGACAAATAATCACTGTAAAAGCTGAACTCCTATTAAAAGAAGCACAGGGCATCACTATATGGTATCACCCTAGTCTTTGACAAATATTGCACTTGCCCTATGATTCACTATTGGGATTGAACATTTTAATATTCTATATAAAAAAATAATAAAAAACGAATAAAATAAATAAAATACACGAATAAAATAATGATGATGTGACACCTGTTTGGGTCCGTACCAAACACATGTTTTATTACATGTGCAGCACTACAGTACTCCATCATGATGCTGCTTTGTCACTCATTTTTTGCTTCTTGCGACTACACTACCATTACCATTACATTTCTAGTTAACAAGCCCTGTGTGTGACATCAAGTTCTGCTGAGAAATTATGAAGTTAGCTAGCTAACGTGATGTGCTATTTGGCTAGCCTGGCTAAAAAGTTGATATTATCCAGCCTAACTCAATGCTAAATCAAACCAATCATTCCTGACTGGCAGTAACAGTCCACTACCGTGGTTCGGTAACTCAGAAAGCATGCAAACGAAAGTAAAAGCATCCAGAATAGCTAAAACAACTGGGCTGCATAGAGCTTTCATTTAGTGCTAGCTAGGTAGCGTGAACGTCACTAAGGGATTTAAGCTAACATGGTGGAAAATAAGCTGAACTAGCCAACAGCCATCTTGGTAGAAAGTGCTGCGGACCGACCTGGTGGTATGTTGCCTTCAGTCGAAACGCGGGTTCAGTTAAACACAAGTACAGCAAAAAAAATCTGCTCGAATTAGTTCGGACTTGTCACTCTGCTGTTATGCTAGCATAAGCGTTTGTTGTATTTTTGCCGGAAGTGACAAGCACACCCGCCCACAAATGTGACGTCACGACCATCTTCTTCGTCGTTTCGCTCCGGGGTGGAGTGCTGCCCCCTTCAGGTCAGAATCGTGAAAACAACCTCATTTTTCACACACATCCAAACATAGAAAAATGATCTCATGTTTGTCGCCACAACAACGTATTATCATCTTGCAGGTAAGGTAAGGCAAACTCATTTTGTTTACCAAAGCTATTAAAATGGTTTCTTAAACATCAAATCAATGCGAGATATAGAGGATCATATAAGGCACTAGAAAAACACACAATGGGCCATCCAAGTCGTGCAGTTACACTTACAAGATATGGATAGATAGCCCAGAATTATAACTAACCCTAAGGGGCAAATAGTAAAGCCTTAAAGGACAAATTCACCCAAAAATGAAAATTCAGTCATTATCTGTTCATCACCATACCGATGGAAAGTCAGGTGAAGTTTCTTGGTCCACAAAGCATTTCTAGAGCTTCGTAGCAAAACAGCATTGCTGCATTTCTCCAAACAACTGAAGTAGATGGGGACTTGTTTTAAACCGTATAAACCATGTCATACTGATTTAAAACAGATGTTATTTACACCCTTTTCCAAGCCAAATTCTTCACTGTAGCTGCTAAGCTACAAGCGTTCTGAGGTTTGACCATATGTCTCCAGGGTGTAAATGAAGTCTTTTCAAATCAACGGGATGGTGCATGTTTTGTCCAGTCCAAATGATTAAAAATAGAATAAATCTTGTGCGTTCAGAGGGGTTCGATTTGTTCAAAATTTGTGGCTGCATTCCGACTGAGCTACCTGTAAAACAAATGTGTTCCCTAGAGTCTCACATGGCCTCTCTGAAGCTCGGAGACATGAGGTCATCACTGCATATTATCTTCGCCTAAACCTCTTCACCTCACTCCTTGCGAGCGCTCCGCCAGTCCTGAGAAAGGTCATCTGTTATTGCATCTGCCTCAAATCGATCTTATGGCTATCCGGAGGCAGAGAGAGTAGCGGGCCGACAGACAAACTTCTTCAAGAGTGCAGTAAGAATCTGAAAATCCTGGTTGTGAAAGAACCAGCATCACACAGTCAGCTCATAATCATGCTCAGATTTATCTCATAAAATAAGAATGTTTAATTAAACCATAGAGCCGGAGCAGGTCTGATGTTCGATCTGGACGGGAGAGATTTTTAATCATGAAGCTGAACATGTTCCTGGCGCTGCGTGAACAGCAGCAGAGTCGATGCTGCTGCTAGAAGTCCTGCCAGACTCCAGCGCGTCCTGAATATTAACCTTCAGCTTGTTTCTCGCAGTGAGCACACTGAAAGTTTGAAACATGCCCTTCAAAAAAATCATGCAATATGTGTCCATTTGATCAAATCTAAAAACTTAAAACAAGAGATGTGAGGCTTCACAAATCTGAACTTAGTCGACTTATATGTCATCAGAAACGTACAGATTTCTGGTGAAAATACTGCCTCGAGCTCAGTGAGGTCTTTTTTTCCCCACAAAGTACAAATTCCAGGAGTAATTCCAGGGTGAACAAAGTCAGGATCACAATTCCTGACATTGTTTGTTTCACGTGCCTTTTATGACTTCTGCAAAAAGTGTCCCTCTGCCCACTGAAGTCAGATAATTAACAGTCATTTATAACTAGGAGTCTGTTTTATTTAAAAAGCATTGTACCTCACAAAAAATAAAGCAGCAGAGACAGTGATTCATATTGTTTTTATTCATTTAATATGTTTCAGAGAAGCTTCTGCTGGGCCAAATCATTCCTTATGGCAGGCGACCTTTCGCCCGCATACCTCACCTTGGGCAGCCCCGGTCAAGTGAATTCTTCTTCTACGTCTGAAACAGAGCTCTCTGCAACAGTGCTGGGCATTTTCCAATTGCTGTTGAACCAGATCTCCAGGAGATGTCAGCAAATATCTGCACTGAGGAGAGCCGATGCCTGCTCTGTACAAAAGATCCAAGATAACAGATTGCAACTTAAAGGGGCCTTTTCTTCACTGAGCGTCAGAAAGTCTTGAGATGGTAAATCTATAGAATGTGTGCCATTTTTAGACTAAGTAAAGTTGTAAAAAGGAAACATCCCAGGGACAATAACCGCCGTGCTTTGTGCCGTCGTGATTTGACTTGAAACACTGAATGTGGTTCTCCGGTTTAGCTGGTTTGCATGTTCCATGTATCCTGTTTTTTTTTTTTTTTATTTGTTTCCTTCCATGTAGCCCAACACTTGCAAATCTCCTCTAAAACCTCAGATCTGAAAGCAAGAAACACAATTACAACAGCAGCTATCAGCACGCAAACCCGCTGTCAGATCGGCACAATACACCAGAGGCTAACCTGTAGTTGTAACACATCGGTGCATTTTGTGTGTGTGTGTGCACATTTGTATGTGTGTGTGTCTGGGGGGGTCCAACAATAGCATCTCCTCCCCTGTGGCACTGGCAGCCAGTCAGCTCAGCCCGGCGTTCAGCGAAGGGTTTCAGAGCTCATCAAACTCAAAACCTCCCACAGAAACAATGCTCCATATCAATTTAACCCAAATTCTAGGGAGGGCAACAAGCTGTGGGCTCAAGTGGCTTATTTTTTTTCTTCTTCCATTTGGGGAGCCAGCAAACAGGGCCACATCTGGAGACCGAAGAAAAGTTCATCCGAGGGAGGGTTTGTGCCCGAGGCTAACTCCCTTAGATGCAAACATTACCCCTCTACCACCCACAGAGCTTTTTATTCTGACTGAGCTACGTGGCCAAATTAAATTGACGGAACAGTTTGTGAATGTTTATGTTATGTGTGTGTTTGTGTGTGTGTGAATGTGCATGCGTAGGCACCCTTTTACTTTGCAACTCTGACGCTTTCTGCTGCTCTGAGGAATATACTGTGTGTCTCGCTGCTTTGAACTTCGACGCACACAGCGCCAGCAGTTGCCAAGCAATTACAGAAAGCCGGCTCTCTGGAAAACCAGACGGTATTTATTTATATATACATTTTTTCCCATTTTGTTTTTTTTCTTTGTTTTGTTTTGGACCGAGAATGACATGATAAAATATGAATGAGAAATATGGTCGGTGCCTCGCCGTTCCATGTCTGCGAGGTCCAGGTGGCGTGGTAAAGACAATCCGTCTCCTGACCGCGGTACCCAGCTGGGACGCTGAGGGCCAGATGGTCTTCTCACAACAGGTAATCACAGCCAGCATGCTGATACACTGACATCCACACAAATGGGTTACCACAACTACCCAGAGCAGTTGGGATGCTGTGATAGTACCCTCGCCTGCCAGTCTCTGGGGCTTTTACTATCCAGTTTGACACCAGTGCTGTGCAGCGTTATGAAAAGGATGAAACTCAACTTTCATTCCTTAAACTGCAATCTTTTAATTTGTAAAGGAAATCCCTCTTTGGCATTCCTTATTTGAAGCCGTGAAAGCTTAGAACTGTTCAGTCGGTTCTTTATACTTCCATTCCTTAAAGGCTCCCTGTGTAGTTTAGGAGAAGAAATTCAAACTCAGAATTTTAATGATAATGAGGTGTACCTGATGTATCAATTATGAGGTAATTATGCAGACTCAGAAATATTGATCTTTTCCTCAGTTGAATAAACAAGTCGTTCAAAGAGGAAAATTGATTGTTTGAACGTAGAAAGGTGGCGGGGTCCGCCACATATAAACACAGTAAAACAGTATGAAATTGTGTTGTCCTCTGAGCTCAGTTTGTTTATTCAGTCATCGAAATGAAGAAAGTTTCTTCAGGCAAAAAAAAAAAAAAAAAACAGTCAATGCAGATCTTTCTCATAAGACTCACATTGCGAAGATGTTTCGATTCTTTTACTCAGTTTGTAAAGAAAATGAGTCATCGGCATTCCTCATGCGAAGATGTAATGTTTAAGGATGCTTCACAGAACTTCTTCCACGGAAACAGTTTACAGAAAAGGTCACATCCTGGGGCCCGGCTCCTGTATTAATTCACTTCCCCCCTGCAGAGACGAGCTACTTTAATACTCCTCTACCGGTTGAGGTTTTCCACTTGCATGCGTTCTTTGAATTCATTATTTTGAAAGGTTCGGGGTATTATTTATAGTGTTGGAAAATAAAATGTTAAAAACTGTGTACGTGGCATAATAAGCGGTCTCGTAAAAAGGTCGGGAGTCCCTTTTTTTTTTGTGCTGCGCTTTCAAGACGAGAAGTTTGGCGGGGCCGTGTCACGAGAGGTTTTTCTTTCTTTAAGTGGTCGTGGTGTCAGGGCGAGTTTCGACGCGACACATGAGATTCAGACACACGCAGATGGTCCTGTCAACACAACCGCAGCCTCAAAAGTATCACCCAAAGCCGGTGCATTCATCTTTGATGACGCAAGGGGATTCATTATCATTATGTTTAATAATCAGATATATTAGCAATGAGGGCTAATGCCTCGCTGTCAGCTTACTTTAGATTAATCCGTCCAGTGTGATGCAAACAGCTCTACATTACACTCACAAACCTCCCCCGGTCTCTAACTTGCTCCCCCCTCCCTCTCTGCCTCTTTCAGCTCACTGAACTGAGTGAAATGTCTTTCCGACTAAATGATTTTTTTTTTTTTCTTGCACGGTGGGAACGTTGCCATGGAGACAGCAGCCCCCCCCCCCCCCCCTCCTCCCACTTTTCTCTCTCTCAACAGTCTACAGCATTAAAGCTGTGCTAACTGGTGCGTCGTCACATGTGTGCGTGCACGTGAGAGTGTGTGTCTGTGTGTGTGTGTGCGCATCACGCTCTTGTTGAACTGTGAACACTGTCAGTGTGCTGCAGGTGCCCCATGATGAGTGTGTCTATATACAGCCATCCTCCTCCAGCCTCCTGTTCCCACCACACACATCCTGCATGCAGCTATCCCCCCCTCTCTTCTCCAGGTTTTTCCCGTTCCTCCTCCTCCTCCTCGTCTTTCTCCTCCTCCTCACTGGCATTCTCCCGCTCTTCATCCTCCTTCATTTGTTTAATCCTCTCCCACTCCTCCTTTCTCTGTCATACCCCTGCACATCTGAGCTCGGTCTTCCTCCTCTCCTTCCCCTGCTCTCTCTCTCTGCTCGATCACCGCTGGTGTGTTTGTGTGTGTGTGTGTGTGTCTTCGCCTTACCGGGAGATAATAACCACATGACAAATAATATGAGTGTTTTAAAAATAAAGAGGCAGACAGAGGAGAAGCAAGGGAGGCCAAATGGAGAAAGAGAGAGCACACACACACAAACACACACACACAGGACCGGGCAGCCGTGCTTCCATTTTGCATTTAGGCAAAAAAAAAAAACGCGGCCACAATAAAGAATTCATGACAAAGTGGCTGAATAATTACACACGATGTAATGCACAGCAGAAAAAAAGTCAGAGAGCTTCGGAAAAAAAGTTCAGGCCGCTTCTGTCCAGGTAGAGTGTCTTACCTTCCAGGCCCCCCGAGTCAAATATAGACTGTGTACATCTGAAAATCCCCGGGGCCCCTTGCGTTTTATATATTTAGCACACTGCCTGGGATGTGTGACAGCAGCTTCACCACCTCTTCTCTCCCCTCCTCCCGTGCAATTGAAAACATGAAGTCAGAAAAAACACGAATAGCTGGATGATACATATCCTTTATTTCCATTATCGTTGCTTCAGCCACACTGTTACTTACACATTCACCTAAATCCTGCGACCCGGTACAGCTGTCCTGACTGAAACAATCGCCTTGACTTGAACCCCTCACTCAAATTCTCAGCTTTAAACCAATAAAAAAGTAAACCTCTTGAGTAAATCATATATAAAAAAAACAAAAAAACAATTGAAAATCAAAAAAAGAAAACAAAAAAAGAATACCAATTCGAGAAAGATAAATACAGCATAAACAATGTTACTTCATCATCGTTTGTTTTCGACCACAGAGATTAAACAATTGCTAGGTCTCCATTGAGTCGTCATTAGTAGTATTAGTATCAAGTTCATTGTCAGATTTTTGCTTAAAGCATCACTTATATAATTTTTCATTGCATCAAGTTGACATCATTCATGTTAATATAAGCATGCAAACATGTTTCCCCATGACCATTCAGAACTGCACTAACACGAGAAGACAGCGAGAGACAGAGAGAGAGAGAGAGAGAGAGAGAGCGATAGAGAGGGAGAGAGGATAGAGGGGCGTACACAGGGAGAAAAAAAAAGAAAAAGAGGGCAAGATGGAGGGATGCGAGTGGCGAGAGGGAGCGGGAAGGTGGGGGAGAAAAAAAAATAGAGCGAGAAATGGATAGGTGAAGGTTAGGTGGGGATGGTGGTAGCGGAGGAGCGGGAGTAAAAAGGTAAGGGGGGGTTGCTGGAGGGGGAGAATGAGTAATCAGACAGTAATCAGACAGACAGAAATGGAAAGGAAAGAAGAGGGGGGGGGGACTGAGAGAATGTGCTGGTTCCACGATGGGTTCTGTAATCTATCACCGGGCAGGAACACAAGGGGCTAAACAGGGTAGACACAAGCAGAGAGAGAGAGAGAGACAGAGTGAGGCTGGGAAAAGAGAGAGAGTTATGGGTGCCTCGAGACCGATGGATCGATACCATATCTACTTATACAAGCTGGTCAATAACCCCCCCCAACACTCGATGCTCGCCCCCCCGATATGATGCGAACGTGTCGCCACAGCCAGATGGAGCACACCACGATCCAAAGGTGAAGAGAAAGAAACCGGATCCCTCCCCTGAACAACACACACACACACACACACACACACACACACTCTCTTGGTTAAAAGTGTGTGTGTGTGTGTGTGAGATAGAAAGAGAGGATGAGAGAGAGAGAGAGAGAGAGAGAGATGGCAACGGTAGCAATACAAGTAGCTGTAGTGAGGTGTCGTACTGTTGTTTTGCTGAGGTTACAGTAGTAGTCGTAGTAGCGTTTGACAGACGCGGCTCTATAAGTCTGTCTCGGCTTACACACAGGAAGTGCAGAAAATTCCAGGCGCTTGTTTTTGTTTGTTTGTTTGTTTTTCTTCCTCACAACACCTCCTCCTCCCTGTTGTCTCGCTTTCAGGGGGAATCTAAAAAATTTGTCATGATCTGCAGGCCGTAACAAATGAGCCTCAGATGGCTTTTTTTTTTTCTTCTACTTCTTTTCCTTCCATTTTTTTCCCTCCCTCTCGTAAAATTGAATCAAAACACACCCAACGATTTAAATTTTTCAAACCACTGTGCCTTCTGTCTTTTTTTTTTGTTTTGTTTTTTTTTTTGTTTTTTTCCCTCGGACATACAGTACACAAATTTACTGAAAGAGGTACACGATCAACACAGTTACTTACATCAGGCAAAGGGGTTAGAGAGGGGGGGGAGGGGTCGAATGATTGGCAGCTGATTTCAGAGACGACATAGACAATACGAACTAATGTCTATGAGAGACAGTTTCCCCACCTAGTGCAATGAGGCACGTATAAGTACGCACACACATCCCCACACACACACACAAATGCACACACACACAAACACACACACACACACACACAAGAAATGGCTCCTCTTAAAGACAAGGGGACAGAAGACACGTTCGACTGCGAGACGAGCGTTTCAGTCGGTTTGGATGCCGGGATTTTTTGGGGGGGGTGGGAGTGGGGAAGTGAGGAGAGGCGAAGACAGAAAAAAAGGACGAGGGGGAGGCGGTGAGCACAGGAACGTGTCACACACACACAAGGTCACAGTGACACACACAGGCATACGCACACACACGGACGCGCACGAATACAAAACAAACACGCCCACAAACACGGAAACACACACTAATAAAAGCAACACGGACGTGTGTGTCCTTCTTAGAGTCTTGTCAGGGATGATGACGTGGAAGATAATAGTCTGTTTCTCAGTCGAAGCTGGACGTCTTCTTGAGAAAAAAAGGAAAGGAAAACAAAAAAAAGTCCTGGAATGGTAGAAAAATAAAGTGGAGTGGTGATATCCTTCCCTGTGGAATACATCCTCCGGCGAGTGCAATCCAGACAGATGCTGGTCCAATCCTAAACCCAGGTTCCATTGAACCCGTGTAGTCCCGTGTTCAGCCGATCATCTAGCCGATCGACTAGTCCACGTCTCTCAGAAGCTCGCACCATCGCATCCTCGGTGGAGTGTTAAAAATAACTGCCGTGATAAACTCCTTTTTCCAATGATTACATGTATGTTATATCACACAAACAAAGCGAAACAATAAAATAAAAAATAATAAACTTGATACCGATGAGCACCATGAGGGCTGTGACGAAAAAGCATGAGGGAGAGGGACACATTTTCAAAGTTGCTTAACATGCTTAAACCAATGAGTCAAGTCCTCATTTTTCACTCCTTTGACATCAATAAAGACCACTGAGCCGCTTTGTCGTCTTTCCACTGGGGAAAATAAGCGAGTAAAGTCTGAGACAGGAGGGTACGGTGCCTCGAGGAGGCGTCCAAAATGGCCCGGGAGTATCCACCTCGGCATGTTTTGTCCTGCTAAAGTACAACGAGAGATGTTTCCCCCATACAGTACGGCGTAATACTGTACACCAATGTTGCAAAGAAAAAATATCGACATAGTGATTTTTCTTCTTTTAGAGTCTGTACAAGGGCATGAACCTTTGGTCCTGGTTGAAGTGACCATTCTAGGATGGCTTCCTTTTATTTATTTATTTTTTGTTCTTTTTTTTTTTTTTTTTTTTGGATTTGGAGAGAGAGAAAAGTTTGTCACGTCACACTCCGTTCCTAGATGAAACACTACACTAATCTGAAGCACACATGAACTACGCACATACTACAAACTCTGTGTGTATTCGTGTATGTGTGTGTGAGCTATGTGTGTGCGTTCCCCTCGCTAGATCCCAAATTTACACCCGATTATCAGTCCTACTGGTCCGCTTAGTGTCTGTCGTGTGTTTGTAAAATGTGTAGTCTGATGCTCAAAGTGTATCTCGTGATGGATGTTGGTTTTTTTGGTGTTTGTTTCTTTTTTTTTTTGTTGCCCCCCCCCCCCGGCTCGGTAGAGAAAGCACAGGACTTGGAGGATTCATTAGCAGGAGCAAAACAGCACTAGCAGTCGTACACTAGCAGTGTCTCCGCCGTCTCTCTTTCTTTGATGGAGAGAATTATTCACAGATGAGAGGAGAGAAAAGGAAAGTCTGGAGCTGGAGAGATGATAATGACCTGAGGAAACAGGGAATAAGGGAGAAGAGGCGGATTAGGCAAGAGAGAGACAGTGGGGGGGCGAGAGAATATATAAACAGTATGCAGCACTGTAAGTTTGGGGGGGAGGAGGGGGGAGATGCATTACATAACCCATAACATCTAGATTATACAGATGCTTCTTGCCTTAGAGCTCCTTCCTCTGACAGCTCCGCGGCCTCCACTTTATCACACACTCACAGTTAGGTCATGCTTTTAAAAACACTCGCTCAGTTTTCCGCGTGAATCTGACTTGAGAGCATCGGCTGCACAGAACGTGGATTTAAAGATTCCAGCACAGCGCGTTCCCGTTTTTTAAATCAAGGACGTATGGGAGTGTGTGGGAATACTGACACACTCTCCAACATACTGCACACTACAACACAATCCTACTTATGAAAGCATGCGGATAAGATGAATGCATATATATATATATATATATATATATATATATATAGCACATGTCAGTCTAAAGCAGGGGAGGCTCACAGTATTAGTCGGAGTGAGGACTGTCCACCACGATGTGCGGCTTAGGGGAGGATGCTGTAGCAGTCTTCGACACAAACGTACCAATTGCTTTTTCCTGCGGGGAAAAAAGAGATTTTGCTTTTATGAATACTTCATGACAAGAAGAATCACTTTTTCATACATCCAGTTGAAATAAATGAAATTTTAATATGCTATTATATTCTTTTTCCAGCTGTTATTACCACTATGAGCCCACTATTATGCTAGTGTACCACTACTTAATACTATTATTACTACTGTGCTTAGAGGTGGAAAGCTCCTGAATATGTTCACTTAAGTCCTGTACCTAAAGGGATTTTGGGAACTATGCTGACTCACTTTCTTGCCTAGAGCTTGAAAAAAAAATGGATAACACAACTCATTTCTCTGCGGTAAATGTAAAGCTGTCATGGTTTTGGGTTAGTTTATTTTTTTTTCCTGTTTTATGTGAAAAGACTCTCACGATGTGTTATGTTGTCGTTTTATACTTCCAGTCTTTGTCTTTTTCCTACCTTTTATCCCCTTCATCTCAGTATATTTAATTCATTTTTTTACTCTCAAACTTTTGTTGATTAGTCTCATTTTCACATCTGTTCCCCAGCCCTGTTTTGCTTGATGTGTCTTACAGCCTTCTTCTTTGTATTATCCTGGAATTTTGTTTTGCTTTTGCTCTTGACTTCTTGCTTGTGTTGCCTTCCATTATTTAATGGACTTTGGACTTTGCATCAGTATAACTTTTTATTTCCAACCACCCTTCCTTGGTGTCGTGCTTGTGGGTCCTCTTTGTCTAAAACATGACAAAAGCTACAGCCAGCAGCCGGTTAGCTTCGCTTAACATAAAGCTAGCTGGTCCATTGAAAATAGAATTCTCCTACCGGCACCTCTAAAGCTCATATAATAAAGACATTAAATCTTATTAGTTAAATCTGTTCCAAGTAAAGTTAAAACAATTTTTTTTTTTAAAAAGACGTTTTAAGAGTGTGTTGGCTAAGCTTACCAGGCCTAAGTTAAGCAGTTGCTGGCATTAGCTTCATATTTACCATAACTACAAATACGAGAGTGACATCAGCATGGACTAAAACCAATTACTGATACAAGTACAACTGAATTTTGGCAACAACCAATGGATGGCAAATTTATCGTAACTAAGCTAATTATTGTTCATCTGGGAATGCTGGTTGAAGCCATGGATGCACTAAAGAGACACGTTTGGAGCGTGTAGATACAGACTGCTATATATTTATTACCCAATACTACATAAAAAAATTAAAGTTATGACCCCTTCTGCTTATTTGGAACATTTAATTTTGATTCTGATTTCTAGTGCAATGTGTTTTTTTAATCCTGGTCCTGGGGGCCTCGCGCCCTGCTCCAACACATCTGATTCAGACGAACAGGTCATTATCAGGCTTCAGCAGAGCTTGGTGATGAGCTGATAAATTGATTTCTAATTAAGTGAATTTTGCTCCAGATACTAAGTTACACTGCGAGCCGCTCACTTCTAATGGGCTATTTTTTAATGTTGCTTCTTTTTCACAAGTAAGATATCTAGATAATAATTGTATCACTGCTACGCTAATGTTACTCCGCTGTTGCCCCTCTTCTATCACTACACCCACTGCTGCTATTCTCCACCTACCGCTGCTCCTGTTGCTGCTATTTCGAATGATAATAGAGGCAAATCATTTTGGTTGCCTGGCTCCAGAACGAGCAACAGAAGTGAACGTAACATATGAGGTATGAGGTCACACTCATGGATGCACGCATACGCGGTCACACACACATGAACACACATGATCATATGGGCATTACCTCCACAAGCTGATGCCAGTGCTCTATTGGTTTGCGCGGATTGGCCAGCATGGCTGCCCAGTGCTCCCTCCCTGGACCTTCAGCTTCGCTGCCCACACGACACATCCCTATAACCTCGTTATGACCAATACTGACACGCGGCAAAGGGGATGGAAGCAAGGACAAGGGAGACAGAGGGCGAGAGAGAGAACAGAGTGGGGAAGGAGGAGGGGGGGTGGAGAAAGGGAGAGAGAGAGCGAGGATGCAATAAAGCAGGGGGAGAGAGAGGGAGACAGGGCTTGTAAGAAACAGGCAGAGAGAGTCTCATTTATCAACCTTGAGTACTGGGAAAAGAGTACAGCAACTCAGGAAGGATATTGAATAGCAGCTCACAAATACACACAGCCCCGCATAAAAGCTTAATGTCAGCGGGGGAGCAGGCACGAGTACAAACATACAAAGGCACACACCTATGGAGATGCCAAATGGAGGGCAGACTACATAATAGGGAGGCGGCGCATGTATACACAAACACATCAACCAGCCAAGTGTTGCTGCGAGCGGCAGACAGTCAAACACTGGCAGGGTTACACTCCTTCCTCCGCCATTAGCATAAAGCATGCCTATTCATGAGGTGCCCGTCTATGTAAAACAGGGAGCGTGCACCAGGAGGCTGACTCACGAGGAGGCCCTCATCATGCTCAACACAGCCGCAACACCATCGAAATGCGACAGCAAACATTACGCTGCATGTGCAAACTAACGTTCAATAAGCAGCACACTTCACAGCAATCATGGGTTTCGTCTCTGTGACGACGCCTCGGCCTTCTCACCAGTCATAGTCCATCACCGCGATGATGAGGGATACACTTTCTATGTTTTCATTGGGAATGTCAAACACCAGCGCCTCGTTGTACGTGGGGTTCAGCGTGTTCTTCTTAATAGAGGTCTTCCTCTTTTTTAGCCTTCGCCCGTCGCATATCAGAGAGGCCTTCACGTACGGATCTGCAGGGGAGACAAGAGAGAGTGGGGGAATGGATGGGGGGGAGGAGAGAGGTGGGAAGGAGGTGGGATGAAAAGCAGCGAATGAGAAAGACAGAGAAAGGGGGGGAGGAAGCAGAGAGAAAAAAAAAAAGATAAGGAGGGGACTCCCGCAAACGCTGTTAGGTATCATGCTCACAGGTATCCGCGTCTGTAACACATAAAAGGCATGAAAATCAAGTCACCTTGGCAAAGCTGGATTAAGAACACAAAGGTAGAAAAGCAGCACAGGTTGAATCACTCCGGTTATCCATTCAACATGCGCGGTGTGCTGACAGCAGCCAGGGGAATCACACACACACACACACACACACACACACACACACACACACACACACACACACACACACGGCACTGCAATCATCTTGGGAGCACCGGCGGGGCAATAACAACAGCGTGCGGTCATTATCATCTGAGATCTCATTTAATGCGAGAGGACATTGCCATCACCCAACTCTTTAAGAGAAGGATAACTAAAGACTAAAACAATATAACAAATGCCCTTTGTTAATTCAGTATTAGCATTGGAAATCCAGTTTTCACATCTTGAGTCTCGCGGGTAATAAACTATTGCTCTTTTTTGACGAATTCCGCGACATAATTGGTGTTTGCACCTGCAGCTGAAACACATTGTGACAATATTTTACCGATTGTTGTGTTTGTGGCAAATGATTTTAGGGCTCCGGGTGATGTGTTCATAATGTATTAACTCTACCTCGACTTCTTGAAGGAAAAAAAAAATCCACCCTTAGATTCTCATGTGCAGTCAGAAGCTATCAATCCGGTGATGCTCCATGCACCTCAGGAGTTGATGGTAATTTACTTCTTGGCAACTTTCCCCTTAACATGCTTCATCTATTTCTACTTCAGCTAGTGATTTAGTAGGTTTGGAAAAATGTCCAACGGAAAAAAAAAACTTTGGGGCACAAACCTGTTGGTTTTTACTTGCAGGGTGAGGGGACAGTGATGATAAAGAAAGCAAAAGCAAGAGATTTGACGGGTCGGATTCCTCAGCAGAAATGCAACATACTGTTCCTGTGGCTGCATTGCATTCTGGTCCATGGAGGCTGCTGTTGGTGGAGAAAACTTTGCTTCTTCATTCAGCGCTGAATGACATAGAAGTTACTCTTTTATTCCAAGACACTCTAAGTTTCATGTCTATTACCTCTGGCAAGAAGGTTATGCTTTCGTCCATGTCGATTTTTGTTTTTTTGGTTGGTTGGTTGGTTTGTAAGCAGGATTACACAAAAACTAACGAGCGGATTCCCACAAAACTCGGATGGAGGATCATTCTCAGCCCAGAATAGACCCCAATAACTTTTAGTGCAGATCTGGATAAAGGGACGGATCAGGTGTATGTAGGTGGTTGATATCTCTGAGTGGCTCCAATTTGATGCAGATCTGAATAAAAATGTGATATTGTATTTGGCTTGATTGACTTAAGGTGACTGTTGGGCTTTGGCGGAGGTATGCACTCTCTCGCCTTTCTAGTTCTGCATGTTTTGCCGCTTTTCACCCAGAATAAAACGTAAACTCTGAAAGAACTTGAGACAGCAACATGTGTCAACAGTAGCCAGTGTTTCAGACAGTGTTGAAGCTGTTTTCTGTCATATTTTTCCTTTTAATGAGTTTCCAGTCAGACCGCTCGCAGGAGGTCTTGCAACAGCATGATGCGTGTGTGTGTGTGTGTGTGTGTGTGTGTGTTAATCCTTTACCTGAGAAGCCAGTCAGATCCATGGCTTTGAGGTTGGTGGCCTTGATGACTGTAGCAGTGAGCCTGCCTGCAGTGGGCAGGTAACACAGCGAGAAATTAAGCTCCCCGAGATCAGCTTTCTCCTGTAGGTCACACACACACACACACACACACACACACAACACAAAGAGACAGGGATCAGATGGGGAGCAGGGACACTGCGATCACACACACACATGGCTCCAGCACCAGAGAGGAAAAACACTATCTGACAGATATCCTCTAGTTTGCGATGATTGTCTGTGGCCAGAAAAAGAGCTACATCTGTGACTGACGGCGGCTGACAGCAGGCGTCCTAATGTGGACAGGCAGAGTGTTTAGGCAGAGGGGAAGTGCCGTCACTGTAAATGAATCATATGCCAATCTGTCGATGTCCCCGAGTGGAGGAAAGTGTTAAGTAGAGGTGACGATTCTCCGGGCTTTTTATATCTCTGCCCTCGCTCCCATCTTACTGATCTTCTCGCTGCCTGTGGTCTCAGTGGCACCGCAGTAATGACACCGGTGGTATTCAGGTCACACTGAGGCATGACGACTCCTCGGCGGCTCTGAGACTCACGAATCAATACTTCCTCCGGGTGAAACATTGAAATACGCTGAGAGGCTGATGCTTTAAACTTATTTAATAAATGAAACATCCATGCCAAAAAATTTTTAAGACTCTGCTCCATCTAATTTGCTAATAGCCGTCTATGAATATTTCATATAAATCTACTTGGCTGCCGCGTGATAAAAAGTTTGGATGTGGCCAGCGGTGCCTTTCCAGTAATCTATCTGAGCTCTCTTGTGCCGTGTTCTTTACATAAACGGACTCTGAATTAACCCGGTCTGCACAATTTCTGTGCATCCTCTCAATACGGTAAGAGTTTATGATCTTCAGACAGGCAGGTAACAATGAAGATGCTTCTATTGAGTTATGGAAGCAAAGACAGGACGCAATCATTTGAATCCATCACGGCTGCTGAAAACACCACAATATAATTAGGACATGTTGCCATTTTTATTTCCCAAACCATTTGAATTAACATGGTTTGAATTCCCATCCCTGCCATTTCCCGAAAAGTCATTTAAAGTTTTTGCAATTTAAAAAAGCCAACTTATCCAGATTTTCCAGTTTGCACATTCAACTAACATACCACAACTGAGTACAGAGGTGTGATTGGTTCCATTAGAGTTCGGCTCATTACCTCCAGTAGCCTGATTATTCTGAGTTTGATAGTCTTTCCGTCTCCAATTTCAGTGTCTGAATTTCACCAATCCAATCTGAGCAGCTTTTTTTCCCCAACTCCACTTGACTTTTCAGAAATTTGAAATCAAGTTCTTGGAAGTGATTGTTCAAATCTTGTCTTTTAACTTGCACAAATTTAAATTACTTTTTTAGAAATGTCATAAACGGGAATATAAATTGCATTAATTCAGACGGACATTTGTCAAAGTTAAATATTTCAGTTAATTCCGTTCAAATTCAGTTTCCTGGGAGGTTACACTGCAAAATGTTAAAAGTCAGCTCTACTTTAAAAATTCAGAAAAACCCATTACTTCAGTTTTACAAAGTAAAGTAGGCTATTAAATTTAAATAATACGAGTTAAAAGTTTCAACAACCCCAAATGATTAGTTTAAATGACTTGATAACTTTCAATTTTCTGACAAATGAAGTCATTTTGCCAGATTTTACAGTGTACTGGGGGGGAATGATTACAGGTGAGACGTCTGGTGCTCGGCGACAAGAATACAGATTCATGATAACTGATTCAATGGCGGCACTTTCAAGGCTTAAGAAGCGTGAAGTAAGTTGGCACAAGAGTGTCGCTAACCTAGATCTTCATGAATGAATGATACCGCGTAGCAATCGCATTACCCTCCCGTTACCGTAGAAAAATACAGGTTCTGGTTAAGCGGGGGGTTACTTGTGTAAAATGTATTCTGGAAATTGCACCCATAATTTGCGCAAGGTTTGGTTAAGTAATAGTTAAGTTATTCATTCATTTTTGGCCTTTCTTTGCTTCCATAGAGTCACCTCTGCTGTGACAGGAAGCAGTGACCAGGCTGCACATTGTTTCTTTATATCTGTAAATTGAATATAATTTATAAAATGAAGAGTATTTGACTCTGAGACACGTATCCACATATTTCTTGGATATTCTCCTATGCACTCACATTTG
This sequence comes from Diplodus puntazzo, assembly GCA_963678695.2. Classification (NCBI taxonomy): domain Eukaryota; kingdom Metazoa; phylum Chordata; class Actinopteri; order Spariformes; family Sparidae; genus Diplodus; species Diplodus puntazzo. The sequence goes on along the minus strand of OZ023174.1, from coordinate 11,137,261 downwards.
CATGTCTTACTGTGTTTAACCTTGCCGTTTGATTCCTGCCGTGCATTTTTTGTAAATTTCTATCTTTCATTCATTTTCCCTCTCTTCCAAGCTGTAATTCAGATTCATTTTAACACCAGAATCGAAACTGTCACTCGTGTTATATGTTTGATAAGCTCCGTTCCTCGTTCGCTCCTATCTATCACAGCCTTGTCCCATAATTTTTCCACTGCGACGGTCTGATACCGCCGCAAGGCTCATTCAAATTTCATCTTTCGGGGCCCATCTCTCCCTCTGAATGAATGTGATGATTCTGGGTTATTTCTGCAGCAGAGCCTCGTCCTTACCGCGGTGCCCTCCACGATGTCCCTCCAGACGGGCTTGTCCCCGCTGCCCTCGCTGAAGTCCAGCAGGTTGTCCACCACTACCTGGCCGATCAGGTCGTGTCTGGAGAAGCGGTCGAAGTCATACACGGAGAAATGCAGCTTCCTGGAATGTAGCTCATTCAGCGGCACGCCGAACTGAAACGTCTCGTTGAACACTGGGTTCAAGGTCTTTCTGTGGACCTGAGAGAGAGAAACAGAGTTTAGAGAATTTACAGCTCACAGCTACAGTGCAGGTAGTTTATTATTATGTAAGCAGTAACAATTAAATATTTACTGGGTAAGTACAAGGTATCTATTAGTAATTACCACAGGGAAGAAAGTGGGAACAAACAACAACTTAATTTTATGGCCTGAGTGACGACACTATAATCACAGTGAAAAGGAGGTTAACTACTTATATTATAAATATTATATAAATACATAATTTCTAGTGCCTTGTTACCAAGTAAACACTTTTAAGGTTAAGTTGTTTAAAACATTGTATTTTACTGATTTTTTTATTTACAATTATTTTTTCCTCAACCTGTCTTTTTCACTTATACCTGTCTCTGTTTAGGAACGCAGTCGGTTCCCTGAAAAGACTGAAAAAATTACATATTAATTTGTGTACCATAATTTAAAGCGTCAGCAGATTTACGGCCTTGCCGCAGTCAGTGTGTGCCTCTCATGTAACCACTTTCCATTGATGATCGCATTCCAGGCACACACTTGAATCGAGTTTCTTCCTCAAAGACAACTTCCAAGCTGATTTTTAAAAAACCCAGCAGGTTTGTTTGACAACACTTAAGGCTGTTCTGAAGACGCGTCCAGAATCCTCAAAGACCCCCGTGTGTTTTCCGCTGGCAAGAAAAATACTCCATACCTGTTTCACAAGGTGCGGCTCTGTTTTTTCTAACCCAACAAACTAGATGTTTTTCATACCAGCAGAATGTGGAAGTCACTGAAGTTTCTGGACTTCAGAAGAACATATTTTTCAAAGTTTGTCTGTTGAATGTTGAACGTGTCCATCAAGGCAAAAGGCTAATCTGTAAGAATGTTACTTATGAAAGTGACACAAAACTGGACTGCCTGTGAAAGCAGTAATCGAACAGATCCTTGTTTCTTCTTCTGTTTCTCATTGCTGTCATGTTTCCTGCACTGAATCTTTCTCATTGCTTTTGAGGAGTTATAGCAAGCGGTATTTTTGAGGGGGGGTTATTTTGTTTTTCTGTCTCTTCCGTGCTCCTGCAAAGTGCTCCAGCTCTTCCTCTGTTTTATCCAAAACAAATTGGAAAAATAAAAGGTGTCTCTTCCTGTCTAGCAAAGGTTTTTCCTTTTCTTTCGTTTTTTTTTACTCACAGATGCGATACCAAAGACGCTTTGATTAAATGCCTGTAGGATGAATCACATTATGCTGAAAGCAGCAAAACAGACATTATTTAATGTAAATGTAAGTGTTTTCAAATTGATCCACAGAAACAAGACACATCGCCAGTTTATTCTCAGGGGAATGTTCTTGAGCAACATAATTAACCTCTTCCACCCTGGCTGACCTTCGTTCCTCGGCCAGGAGGAGAAAAGTGAATTTCACCTTTACTTGTGGGATGAAGAATCCAATCAAAGCTGCTGAAATAAAATAAAGTCGTACGTGACTTCTTTCTTTTAAATGCTCACAACACATTCCCTACAGGTAGGTAGATTTATTTCACGCTCACGTCTTATTTTGGACTGTATGTTGTGTTTACTGCCTTTTCCGTCCGTCGCCTCCATAACATGTGAACACGTCTTTTCATCCCCGGCACAGAATTCTTCCTATTTGTTGATTCGTTGTCTAGATTTATTTTGCTACGAAAGCGTTCGATACAAACCCTGTCATGCAATGAAGCCTGCGATAATTAAAATGTGACACACACTCGATTTTCCAGTTTCAACTTTTTTGTCGCCGCATGAGCGGGCCTGTCGCTCAGGCTTATTAGCACTTGATGATTACTTGTTAGCTTTTGGATTTAACATGCTGATGGAGACGGCATGCCTTTAGAAAAAAAACTGAAAAAACACAAAAGCCCCCGAACATCTATTCTGGAAGGTGAAGTCTGTTTCTCTTTTTGGAAATTAGTCGGAGGGGATGAAAGCGCGGCAAAATATGAGAGGTGTAAAAAAAAAAAACTCATGTTAATGAGGATGTGATTGAAATGAAACAATCATCTACAGCCCGGACAAAAGAGGAGCAGTATTATGCAAATGACTGAAGCATTCACACTTTTCAACAGCTGAAATGAGGCTTTTGTTACATACAGGAGACAATCACACAAAGGGGAGAAATTTCAAACTGGTGCAGCACCACTATCACCGAACGCTTACTTCTCGTACTCTGCGGTAGTACGGCCGGGCGATACGGCCTTCAAATGACAAGAAAAGCAATATTTTTAGGCGCTTTTATGTCATGTGATATCTAGATATTTTGAATTCTTCAGCTAGGACTGGGCAACAAAATCAAATATCACAATATCCATTTCCATCCATCCATTTTTTCAAGCTTATCTGGGGTCAGATCGCTAAGCCGTGTATTTTCAAACGTCCCTCTCTCTTCCATCTCCTCCTGCGGGATCCCGATGCGTTCCCAGGCCGGATGAGATGTTTAATCCCTCCAGTGAGTTCTGACTCTGCCCTGGGGTTTCCTCCCTACCCCGGTGACTTTCAAAGCGAGGGCGCCAAGGAGATATATACTAATCAGATGCCCTAAGCACCACCAGGGGAGCAGCAGCTTTACTCCAGGCTCTGTCCGGATGTCCAAGCACCTTATCTTATCGCTAAAGGCCCTGACGCACAAGAGCGACATCAAAGAACTAGCTCGGATGAAGGCCGACCGTTGCGATGCCAAGAAGCTGCACTTGAATGCACCGCAAAAAACGACAGCGGGCGGCTGACAAGCTTGTACATCCTGCACCCGTGTGATATACAAACCATTGATGGTGAAGCAGCAGCTTTTATTATTTTTTTTACACCACCCTCGCTAGTATAGCCGCTTATCGAAAAAAGCGGCAGAGGAGAAATGAGGTGAAACTAGGCTAAATCATGAATGCTACAGAGACAGGCTCACGGGGCTATCCCCTTTCTTTTCATGTTTATCTTTTCGTTACTTTATCCACTGATTCTACATGCTCAATCGCAACACACCGCACTGCCTAGAGCCATGAATGCTCACTGACGACCCAGATGATATTCAAACTCATAAAATTTGAATAGTTACAATACTAATTATCAACTCAGAAATTTTTTCCATCTTGTTTGAAGCTAGCAAAAGGTGTCAGGGTCCGCCACAAAAACTAGATAGTGCACCTTTAAGGCTGCTTGTACCAAAGATCTCCTTCTTTTGGTCTCTTCTCAGAGCTCCAAAAGCATAGGTTACCGGAAATATCATGTTTTTCTGATCAAATACCTCGAGATTGACATTTCGACATGGATGACTATTGCTACAAAATATTAACAGGAGGAGATGTCTGGGTAAATAATAATCAGTAATGAGTGGGATGTAATCCTTAAGTGGGTCAAGGCAAGTGTAAGACAAGGTAGAACAGACATCCACTGACACCATATTGGTCTAATATCACAATAACAATATAATATCGATGAATTGCAGAGCCTTTGTAGTTCTGACCCTTCCTGCCTCAGATTTTCTCCCATGTCTGTATCAGAGCGCCGGTGATATTTATGGACCAAAAAACTGAGATCTACAACTCACATTTGTGAGGCCACTGAGCACATAAGTCTCGAGCTTCTCCACAGAGAATAAATTAGAAAGCGAGGAGGAATTTTTTTTTTTTTTTTCGAGGGGGCTAAGGGTACATTTCCTTCCCGGTACAGAACATCCTGAAAAGCACTCAAATATTGACTCAACTGTCCTCAAACACCAGAATAACACAAGAGCTGAGTAGCAGTGCCCTGTAATAGATTGGAGCGCATTATCTTGAATAAATTATGCCCCAGATTAGATTAGATTACATTAGCGAAACTGTAATGATTCCCCCGTGGGGAGCAGGAAACTGGCAGACCTGATAATGAAACGTTTGAAGGATTTTTTGTTTTCTTTCCGCGGCGTAAAGACAGTTTGAGTGAGAGAGTTGTGGGAGTCACCTTGGTCTGGAATTTCTTCTTCCTGTCTGGCAGTAGGTAGATCTTCACGTATGGGTCAGAGAAGCCGTTGGCATCCTTCGCTGGCAGGTCCAGAGCTTTCAGGATCTTCACCACCAGCTGCTCCGTACTGCAACACACACACACATACACACACACACACACAACTCCTTTAGACTTTCGCGCTCTTATAAAATGCAGGGGTCGCACAAATTTAGACAAATACTCCACAAGACCCAGACAGGATCAACCCGCCCACGCACAAACACACACCTGTGCAGGAGTTCTACGCACATAATGGCGTGGGAGGATCCGTGTCTCTGAAGCAAGGAATCACCGGAATGGCACGCGTGTGTGTTTTTAATGTGTGCGTGAGTGTGTTTGTGTTTCACCCCTGCAGCTGTATCATGGTTCGCACTATCAGCAATGCTAAATGAACAGTAAGCACAGATGTAGAGCCACGGTGAGAGAGTGTGGCCAAACGCTGAGCTCATTAATAAACCTCAGCACAGCAGCCTCGATTTTACACTCACTGTGGGCCACGTTATGGAGTCGTTAATGCACAGGAAAACACACAAATAAACAAGGCCATGCTGTTGTTGGCTGCTCGGTTCAACCATCACTGTCATCAACATTTAAACATACTTCTTTAATCGTCCTGAGTTGAATCTAAGGGGCCACCAGATAATTGATACAGTCCTAAACAATACAAACAACATTCTGCTGCACAATATTATGTTAATTCTGGGGATTTTTTTTCTCTCTCCTTAAATATGAAAGAGTTTTACTTCTCGAGGGCTCGAGAGTTATTCAAATTAAATAATCTGCATTCAGCAGCGAGGGGTCACGCACAAGTAGACTTTATGATGCAGGGTCATGAGCAGAATGAAAGTTAAGCATTTACCGGTTTAAAAGTTGTACTAAGAAACAATCAGAGGTGGGAAAAACAGAAACATAAGTTTAATTATTATTAATACTTTCTATCAAATATATCAAAATACACTACAAATAATGGTAGGGGAAAAAATTGTGGATTTAAACACTAATAGTTCGTGATTTAAAAAATACAAAAACACATTCTATACAAGCATTTTTATCATCATCTTTATTTTTTGTCATTTGGGTCATTATGGGTTTGGATTTTGTTCGGCCAAACGTTGATAGTGACAGACGGGAGCTACTCATATTCTTAATAATTAACCAACGATCGATTGTTAAAGCTGAATATCTGTATAATAATCAATCAAAACACGTCTATGTATTATGTTGAAGGGATATCTACTCCAATTAGCATGCTAGCCAGCTAGCCCTCTACTCCTGCGCTAGCGCGTGCACCAAGGACCGCTAGCTGCATGGCTAACTAAGCTAAAAGCAGCTACAGTTTGGCGTTTCTCTGTGTCCATATTTGTTTTGAGCATGAATTTGCCAGTTAGATAGTTCTAACATATTGAACTTTTAAGGAAGTCAACTATAATTGAAAGAAATTGCTTAAAATGTAGACCCCTATGTTTTATTTGCTTCTTATCCATGTTTTGTGTTTAAAGCCCAATCTGAAATCCAGCAGTGAACAAAGGTACATCACCAATACCAAAATTGACAGTCTTCGGTCTCTGGATGGATGCAGTTTAAATCAATTAATTCAAACAGCCCTGTTGTGTAGAGCTGCATTAATTATTGTCATTAGCCAGTGATTTTCTAATTATTTTCTCAAGTAATGTTAAGTAGTGATAAGTGTCCATCACGGTGTCCTTGAGCCCAATGATAAATCTTCTAATGTCCTTAAATATCTTCTTTTGTCCTTCTGATGTTCCAAATCCAGGAGATAATCAGATTATTTTGGCATAAAACAGGGAAAAGCGAATGTGAGTCACTGGGGTCAATGGATTTTTTGAGAGTGTTAACTTAATAAATTACTTTAACAATTAATTATTCAACACAATTGTCGCACAATATTTTTCTTCTACTTCACTCATCAGTTTAGCAACTAATTTTTTCAGCTTTAGTAATTATAAATCAAACTCTGAGTGTAAATATTTAATATTGTATGTGGCCGAACCAAATTACAGATTTAGGCTTTAAGATGCATTTTATTGTCTCAAGCTCGATGTGACAAAAATGTTTCATGATACGCTTGTGCTTTATTTTCTTGAATATTTTCTGGCATTAAAAATGTTTACAAATGGCAAATAGAGATAAAAACAGACACACATGTGAGTACATGTAACCCACACGTCTTTACATGCTCCAGCCACAGTCATGGCTGCGTGTCACGCGCCGTTTATTATGTATTTAATTACCAGGAGAAGATGAAGACGGCTCGGAGGCCTTTAATCAGACCTCGTTAGACTGTGTCTCCCCGTGTTAACCAGTGTGTCAGCACTTCATTAGCTGCTTTAGGAGAGCAGCATGAACTTTGGGGCTGAGGAAGGATAAACAGGGCAAATGCCAGCAGTGACCCCGGCGGCTATAATGTCTTCTGTCCCTGTGTACCAATCACAAACAAGACACGCTTTGTTGACAACACAACCATGACCAATCTGGACACGTGTTTACCTCTGAATCACATCTAATTAAGGCAATCGGATAAACATGCCCACTCTGCATTCAGATCAAATCATGGGAGATGACATACAGGACGAATTGCTAGAGGAAATCACATTCGCAGCTCGCAGCTATTTTAACGAGAGAACCCTGACCAATTCAAACATGTATCTAATAATCTTTAATCCAGTAGGAGTTGCGCGAGAGACACATTAGCCAGTGGCTCAGAGCGATGCTCAGGCACACAATGACTGGAAATGACAGAAGGCGTGCGTACAAAAAACACAAAAAACAGACCCGCCCCTCTCGGCTCATGGTGAATTTGCCTGCATTCCTTGTTGCAGGTTTTCCTGCACTCACGCGTCTTATTACAGTACAAGACGTGGGCTTGAACCAAAACCAAGGTTTATACACAATCCGTGAGGCATGGTGCAGCAAGTACACCTATTACTGTTCCGGCAGAGAGGGAAATTCACAGCCTTATTCCTGGCAGACAATGCCCGAAAGCTAGCTGTTATTCCCACAGTGGAAATGTGTCAGCTTTTAATGGGATTGTCAATAGAAATGCCTTTCCCAGAGGATCTGAGGAAGATTGGCATTGTTGTTCCGACTGTTACACTCCGAACAGAGGGGTCTCGCACATTAACATACCAATCCTATCACAGCTCCAGCGCTTAACGCACCTCTGCATCTGTGTATCCACACACATGCCCACACGCCCGCCTCACAACTACAGCTCGAGGCCTTTTCTTCCCCGCTCCTCAGTCACTCCCTCGCTGAATTAATTCATTAATTCCTGCCATTCTGTCCTATGTAAAGCACTTTGAAAGGTGCTACGCAAATAAATGTGCGTCTACTGCTCCTTTTCGCTAAAACAATTCCCCTCCGGTGTAATGACAGGCACCCACAGCGTGACATAAATTATCTCGTGACTTTATAAATGGGAGGAAGGGGACACATGAATGGTTTCCGTCATTAACCCTCCTCTCCAGCCAACTCCCTTGCTAATTCCCTGTATCTGTAACTCAAGCTATAACACAGTCTGGTGTTATTATGTGTTGACAGGGGCTGCTGTTTAAAGTGGCTCGCCATATATAATTCATGACTCAAACGGCCTCTCGCTCCCTTTCTTTTCTGACCATCAGCACTTTCGCCCGTTGTAATGCTTCTACATGTCGGGGCTGGGCAGAAATAGGGGGCCGCCAGCTGAGCCGCAGACCGGCCGAACAAGCGGAGCTGCACACTCGCGAGAGCCCGCAAGCACCTCGACTGAACAGTACGCACACACTCAGTGCTCACAGCATGGCGTCAAACAATTACGTGCTCAGTTCTCCAGAAGAGAATATGCACGAGAATTGTCAAAGGGGCAAAAAATGAAAGTAACTACAGCAATCTGTGCCACACAGCACATGAAAGACACTGACGTTGCTGTATGTTTAATGACACCACTTTCCCTACTTTTAAACATTAATATTTCAGTATGATTTTCATAAACAAACGAGACCACAGCCGAGACAACAATTAGCCTCTCTCGCATCTCACGCTAGTGGTACGTGTGCGGCCGCTGAAGCCCGAGACGCTCAATTTTCTACTCAAGTTAAAGGTTTTTTTTTTCTTTTTCGTGTCCGCCAAAGAGGATAAACACGCTGAAAGATATTTTCCCAGGGAGCACCCACTCTCTGTTCTCCGACATGAAGAAATTCAGCAAGAACCAGCGTATGTTTGCAGCCTCCCTGACTTTATGTTTGAAGAGCTGCACACTCAGCTCTGCAATCAAAGCGGTGCACAAAACACATGCATCAACGTTTCGCCGGAGAGACGAGTGAAACCCTGTGTCAGATTCATCAAACAAGCATTCAGGTCAAATTTCTTTAAGGTCAAAACTGTCCACAGAATGCAGAATTTATTTATCTATTTTTTTTTGTTTACCTTTCAGTTTTAAACTCTGTAAAGTACTAATTAGTAAATATTGGCATGCTAACACTCAGGTTGAGCAATATAGTGGATAAAAAGAAGTATTGTCAGTAATGTCACCATGAGCATGTTAGCATGGCTGTTTTGAGGTAGTTAAAGTTAAAGAGGTTTCTCCAGGTCCACATGTATCATCCAATACAATGCTTTCTTGCTCTGTGGTGGATTGTGGGGACACGTCACGCTATGATTCCACCGGCTGCGGCTCTATGACCTTGCATTGTGACGCGGTTTTAATCCATCCTCCACGTAGCTTCAGACCTGTGCTTCTACCATGGATTATTAGCCTGTGTAGTACAGCATTTATATTTTAAACCTGGGCCCCATATTTACATGTTTGGGTGTGTGAATGATTCATGCTAACCAAAGATTTGGGAATCTGTCGCCCCAAAGGATTACATTGCAGCCACTGCAGATGTCACGGCCTACCGCTGGGCCGATCTGCCGGACCGATTATAGGTTTAAAAATACCAGAATTTCCCTTTAATGTTCATGTTGTGAGATGAAGCACAGTCGAGAGTCTGCATATGGTGTTTTTATGCTTTGAAAATTGGCCAGACGCTCTGTGCCGTTCCTGTGTCTGACTTCCTGTCTGGCTCTGTGCAGGTAGACACGGCTTCTGTCAAAAATAGACTTGGCACTTATTCTCCATGAGGCAGAGCCCAGAGACACTTCTGGAGCGCCTCTGAAACGTGACTTGGAACCGCCAGTGTTATCTAGAATGGTCACAATTAGCTCAGGCGACCGCGTCATGGCCGGAACACGAAGCACTCGTGCCCAATAAATCTGGGGGTAAAATCTGACGATTCACATATAAAAAAGAATTGAGCAAAACAGTATTTGAGCCACAGAAATCTTTCGTGTTTTAATCTATTTTGATCAAAACAGAAGGTTTTTTCTTTTTTTTCAAGAAAGCAAGTCAATGGAGCTCCCTGCAGACGCTGGTGGAGCATCAGCCTGATAATATTGTCACAGACACTTACTGAAGTTACACTTTTTTACACAAGAAGACAGGGACAGAGCAAGCAAGCTGTTTCAGTGTAAACTCGCAGACTTACTTGAAGGCGTAGCGCAGGAGGAAGCTGATCTTGCCGCAGTTGTCGCCCTGTTTACCTTCTCCCTGGTCGCCTTTGGGTCTGTAGAGCTCCGGTTTGATCTGCCCAATGCAGGTTACCTGCTCCTTCTCCTCAGCGTGGAAATCAGGACTGGAGAGCTGGTGAGTCATGGGCTTGGGCCTAAACAGACACATGAGAGCTCAGAGGGTGAATATAAAACTAAGCACAGCACACACACAAACACACACACACATAAACACACACACACACACACACACACACCCACATGTACACACAGACACGCACACCAGGAAAAGATGCTCTGCAACAGTGTGATTCAGCAGCTTAATCATGGACACAGTGGAGGGTGCATGCACTGTTTTTATACGCGGACGAGTTTACACACCTTTTCTGCACATGCATGCATCATAGTATGAGCATTTCACAAACCAAAATGTGTGTGTGTATGCTGTTCTTTTTAAACGTGAGTGCTAAAAATAGGCGATTGGCTCCACTTCTCCACTGCTGAGATGAGTTTCCCTTTTTCTATTTCTTTCTGGCGTGTCATGTTCGACATCACCAATGTGCTGGAAAACCGGAAGCGACAACGTTACAGTGGGTACTTTTTCATATCTTATACTTCAGTCTCTCTTTCATGCTCCATGCGTTCGGGTGGCATATTTCCATCACTGTCGGAGCTGATAAATACTAGTGACTACTGCACAGTCATTTGACCTGGAAATGAAAGCTTGTACCCTATTCCCACTGAAGCGAGAAGCCAGATGTTGGCGGGTGTCAGTGGGTTTAGTCCAGTGCGAAAGAGGTACAAGTGTAATCAAATCAAGGCGACGTGTTTGATGGAGGTGCTTCTGGAGCAGAAAACCACAAAAAGACACTAAAGATATCTGTTACAAGACGCTAAATGGCTTGCTGGTGTCTTTTCTGTTTTTGTAGAGTTCACTTCAATAGCTCTCGGTTATTGTCTGTTATTAGAGCCCAGGCTGCCAGACAGCCGACCGCAGTTCGAGTCACACCAGTGGACACCTGGGGATATTTAGTCCATTTTTTTGTAGCATCAAAAGTGGATGTTTTCCAAAGAGAGCTTGCAGACATTTCAAGCTTTTTTGTGTCAACCAAAGCCGACATGGGAAGTCGGAACCATCTCCATCTCTGATCGTTGCAACCGAAACAGGTCTTTTAAGCCAAACTATATTTTCCTAACCCCAAAAAGACCAAGTGGTTTTTCTACCAACACCTAATCAGAGCCAAGCACAGCGTTGCGACAACAGTGAAATAGAAAATGCAACCTAAACAGATGTGCAACATAAAGAAAAGTTTTAGTTTAAGCCTATCTGCGGTTTAACAGAAGCGTTCTCAGCTAACATTTATTCTGGTGATTGGGTTGCCAACCAACAAGGTCCCTACCAGTGTAGTTGCAAAAACATTATGTTAGAGCCTTTTTCTTAACTTCCCATCTTTATTTTTTCGGTCAGTTTCTCTTTAATGATCTTTAGCTGTAGCCTCTGTTTGTCACAACCACCGACTGCTCCACCCAAATAAAAAATAGTGCAAAATGCATTCTGTTTTGAACCCATGCAAGTGTGTTCATGAAGTCCGTACTGACCGTGAGGTGACCTGCTGCTGGGAATGAGCGTTGGGCAGGTCTTTATGGGGCTGGGCTCCAACCTCTGAGTTGGGGACATCTGGAGACGTCTGACTCAGCTTCAGAGTTCCTAACAGAGTGAGAAGAAGGACAAGAAAAACAACCCTTAATGACTCACGCCTCTGTTCTGCGAGAGCTATTGTGGCCTTCGAGGCTAGTGCAAAAGGGGGAGTTTTGTTCTGCAGGGTGGGAACCATTGATCGCATTGATTGTATTGTATTGATTTAACAGAGTGATTTAGCAGCAGAGAGGAAGGGAAGGAGTGAGCAGATGTATTTATAAAAAGCACCACAATGAGGCAGCATGAAAGGCATAAACAACAGTCGGATATGAAAGGAGGTACATCCAGCTGCAATAAAAGCAGCCAGCAAACATTTGACTCTGAATGATGATAAACAACCCGCACCAGCTTTGACAGCCAACGTAAATACAGCAGCACAACGAGAACTCGTAGCAGTTACCTGAGCTGGTTCATCAAATACCACTCTGACATTCGCCTCTATCTTACTGTAAAAAGTGTTAATTGCTGCTTATTTGGGTTCCTGTTGAGCTTAACTGTCTGATTCCATTAATCAATGCTCCAATTAATGATTATCTTTGAAAAATGAAAACATAAGAAATAAAAGAGCTCAAGGTGACGAGTAACAACACAAAATATTAAATTTACTATAATGTAAGACAAAGAAAAGCGCCAGTTTTCCCATTTAAGAAGCTGAAACGTTTGATGTCTTTAAAGACTGACTTAAAATGATAAATACATTTTGGAAAGTAATTGAAGGTAATTTGTCGATTAGTTTCCTGTCTATCGACAAATGGCTGCAGCTCAAATTTGTGAATTCATTTTTCACATCTGAAGATTAAATCAAATGACTGTGTGCGATGTTGCCTGCAGTTACCAAACCCACACAGAATCACGAGCCAACTCGGCAGCTCCAGCGAGCTTTAAAGCTCATTGTTTTTGTTTCATGGCACGTTTGCTGCTTTGGTTCGGTTTCACTGCTCACATCAGACTTGTGTTGAGTGGAATCAGGCAGCTGTTTTCTGCAAACACGCTCTGGTACAACTAGCTGGTGAAGGAGGACGAGCATTTAGCAGCTAAAGAGGGAGATTTTCTCAGGGGTTTTTGAGACACCAAAGCAGAGCTGAGAGATTAATTATTTTCCCCCAAAATAACGTCTGGAGCTACTGCATGCTTACGTAGCAACCTCAAAGGTCCAGTGTGTAGGAATATAGTATCAATAATTATGTTTTCATCATAATCACTTAATAATGGTTGTGTTTTCGTTATCTCAGAATGAGCCTTATAATGGAGCGGTTCCCCTTCTACAGAGACCGACATGTTTCTCCGTAAGGATGGGACAATTCAAGATTTTATAGTGGACAGCGGCATAAAACACTCAGGACAAGTTGAATTTAATGTATTGCCGTCATTGGAGTAATCGTTAATCAGGATAATTATGAATATCCTCAAATGAGCGCCTTGAAAAAGCTGTCCAGCTCGATAAGTGCTGTATTGATTTCCTGATTTATTTTGAAAAAGCCACAAGAGGTAGCCCACATCTTCCAGAGAGTCCAAAATCCTAAAGCCTGTCACCATGAGTGAAGGCACAGCTTGTCAGTCGGATGTATGGAACAACTATTAATACCAGTCTTAAGAATGAAGAGAGACGAGGCGCCGACCCGCAAAACCAGAGGAGGGTGTCTGCCTCGCGAACCGACAGCTCGACTCTGCACTATCGTCTCAAGGATGTTTTAGTGTAATTATAAGAGTTTTAACCCTATTTTGAACTGCAGTTATTCTGGCTACAGTGGTTCCCAAAGTGACGGGTAGAGATATTACAAGGATGGCACGGAAAGGCTACCGAACAACACCAAAACAAAGAAAAGGAAATATGACAAGGCATGTCTTCTTCAGCTTCACCAGCACAATTGTGAGTAATGCAGAGAGACCGCAGTGTGTTGTGTGTCTTAAGATATCAGCCTCTGACAGTTTGAAGCAAAACAAGTTACAGTACGATGCCACTTGGAGACCACACATCCTTGACACGAAGAGAAGCCTGTTGATTTCTTCAGAAAACAGAGAAAGAGGAAAAACTGCTTAACTGTTCTGCAGGACGGAATGAATTTACGAAACCGCTGTTTAAGTTTGAGGTGCACGATGCTGTGACACTTTTAAGGCTTCCTCTATAAAGGAGACTTGTTTCTTATCTAGCTGTATCAGTGACCTGTCAAACTGATGTTGCAGCTCTGTAGAAAAAGTTTGGGAAGTACAGGGCGAGGATAACTATGACATGAAATCTTTATATTGTCTCATGCCTATTAAATCGCCATGATACCATGGTAGCCCCCGTAGCTTCTTATCATTTTCAGCGTACCGTAGGATAGCGAGACGAGAGGTTATATGGATGCTATGAAATCCTACACATCGGACGTTTAAAAGTTAATTCTATGTCTCTGCACAGTATGTTGCTTAGATAAATAAACAAATTAATCTCAAGTGAAAATACAGCTGTTAATAGTGATTAGTGAACCTAGGCCGGAAAGATGAAAAACTAAAATTCCTTGAATATAGCACAACTGAAACGAACCCCACATATATATATCTATATGATGATCAGCATTCATCCCACTGTTGCTGCACTGATAAATGACTCTCACTGTATGTAGGTAACTGTATTAAGTTCAGTGTTCTGTAGGTATATCAAAATGAGAAGTTATTGACTGAGGCATTACATTACTGGGATTAAGAGTTGACTGTGAGGCCGCTCTCTCTCTCACCGGCATTGTTGGGGTAGGAGTCCATATCCAGGTAAGAGTGCTCCTGGGTCTCATGCGGTCCCCCAACCACACCCCCGACCTCCCCCCTCTCCAGCCCCACCAGGTCAGAGAAGTGGGGATGGTGCTGGCCCAAGGAGGGGTAGAGCGAGGACGAGGACTGGCCCTCCTTCCTCTGCAGCAGCGGCGGTAGGAGCGACGAGCCGCCGGTGCCTCCGAGGCTTCCGACGCCGGCACTTCCTGGCAGCAACCCCGATGTCAGGCTCAGGCCTCCACCTTCCTTGTCCCGCCATGGCAGCCAGCAGAGCTTCCAGGAGACAAAGAGGGAGACGGAGAGGAGGACGATGCCACAGAATGTCACGATGACGGACAGCAGACTGACAGAGATCTCTACGGGGGACCAGAGGGAGACGGGAGGAGAGAGTGAAGAAGGTAGAGAGATGAGAAATAGAAGCTTCAACAGTGAGAAGAAAAAACATCTACGGTGATGTCTCTATGCAATGTCATCGAGCATTTCCTCATGGTTTTTAGCTTTTTAATCTGTGAAGGCTCAAGGACTGTGTTTGAGGGGGTGGGTGGGGGTGTGGATATGGGGGGGATAGAGGATGTGCTTGTCGGGGATGGTGGAGTATGACTCATCCGGATGAAAAAGTGTACAAATAAAAGGAAAGCACAGTTTCAGCACCGGACTGTCGGACAGCTCCAGCAACAGCCAACGTCAAAGAGAGAAGAAATAGAGGAGAGTCGACATTGGCTCCAGAACTGGGAAACTTTTGTAGTTTTATTTAGACGTGCACAAGCACACGTGTCGGAGCCTATGATACAACAAAGTCATGATGAATTCATAAATTTGTAAATAAATAACTCATGAATATTTATAACAAACAGACTAAATATACGATGAATATTTATAATTATCCCAATCCATTTGAAGTCCCTTTATAAATAGCATGTTTTCAGTCTGATGACTGTCTTAACAAAAGGACCAATCAGAGCCCAAAATGAACTACAGGCCCAGAGCTCTGAACATGAATATTAATAGGGCTGTAAGTAGACCAAGAAGACTCATTACGACACAGTGTGAAGATTTCGCTAACCGCGTATGCTTCCCCACCTTGCAGCATCTAACTGGAATGTTTGCCTCTCGCCATCTTGGACTCCATCCAGACCAGAGGGCCACCAATTAACAATCCTTCCTGTCTGCAGGCAGGCCAAACATCACCTTTGTGTAGAACAGCGCCAGAGGAAAATGTTGCCCAAACGCCCCCCCGCCACCCCCCCAGAACCACCACCAGATCTGCACACAGGCCTGCTTTTTCTCTAACCACGTCTTCCTTTAATTTGCTTCCATTCAATGCGTCTTTATGGGCATGACAAAGACATAGACACTGTTAAATCACACAAAAGAGAATGCAATTTTATCTGTAACAGGCTGGCAACAAGACTGAGCGCAAATGAGTGAAAACAAGACAACAGCAGCCAATCCTCCAGCCCTGGGGTACATCTTCTGGAATTCAGTTCGCCTTCTGTCTCCACCCGCCCTCCCTCGTTCTCTTTCGCTTTCTCCTCTATATAATCCCCTCAAACACCCCTCATTCCTCGCTGTCATTTCTTTTCCCATGCTGTCTGCCTCTGCACGCTTTGACTTTATTCCTCTCCTCAGCAACTGTCTCTTTGTTCGTCACCCCTACCTTCTCTCCGCCCTCCCCTCCGCTGCCTCTCCTTCCTCGCTCACTCACTCTTTGGTGAATTATTCATCAGTCTGTGTATGTCATTAATCAGCACTTGTTCAAAAGATATGATTGGGGGGCCGCGGAGGTGGGGGATGGGTGAGGGGACATCGATCCCGTCTCAGCGGAGAACACGACGGGGTGAGAATTGACGAACAAGGGACGGAGCGGCAGAGAAAGGAGGAAGAGAGAGCAACATGACGATGGAAATCTGGAGATGGGAGCGCAGTGATGGAGCATGAGCAGAAGAAAAGAGGGCAAGGGAAGGTAGGAAGAGATCAAGGAAGAGAGAGACGGTAGTGATGAAGGAGAACAGAGTGATAGGAAAAACGATCCAAACCACAGAATGGCCGGCAGGGCAGGGATAGACTGAGGAGAGGAGTGAAAACAGATTGATGCACATGTTGAAACAGACATATCAGCTGACTGGGTTTATTCCGCCTTTTCATTCCCTCGGAGAAGGAGGACGAAGAAGGGAGGGAGGGAGCGGGGTTTGATAGAGTCGATGCAACTACAGCGTCATGTGTGAAAGAGCCGAGAACCAAAGCGGCATTGGTTGAGGGAGAAGGAGCCCGGGAACAGAGAGAAGGAGGAAAACAAGCTGACAATGATTTAGAGCGAAACCTGAGGAGGGGAGGGGTTTAAGGATAAGAAAGGTTAATGTATTGATCTAGATGAGGAAAAACAAAGCAAGGAGGCAGAGGAGTAGGTTGTGTGTGGTTGGGAGATCAGGGTGCACTGATAAGACACGGCTGTGATCAAACGTGCACAGGGACTGTCAGGGCCAAACCACTCTCCTCCATTTGTCTCTCTTTAGGGCAGTGGCTGTACCTTCCTGGAGTCTGATCCTGCCATAGATCCATCGCTAATCCGCAACGCATAATAAAAGAAAGTCAGCGGGCAGGTAGGTGGGCGGGTAGGAGGCCTCTGAAGTGTAGCATGAAGCGGGACTGAGACTCCTTGTCAATCAGCGGCTGATGCAAGCCCGCTGGGACTCCTACATCGCTCCACATCAAACACATCTCTGCTGCTTACACAAGCCATTCGCTGACAGCTTTCGGCGGTCGCAGTCCTCGGAGGCCTCGGAGACTTCCGTCAGCAAACACCGAAAAATCACAGCTGGTAAGCGAAGGGGGGCCAACGCCTAAAACCACGGCGTGACATTTCTTCACAGAGCCGTCCAAATCTCCAGAGGCAACATGCAGCCAATCCAGGCTAATCTACACTGAGCCACAGATATCCATTCCACGCTAATCTGCATAACAGCGCATCGCACTTCCAAACGCTTCAATGAGAACCCACACACAATACTCCGCACACAATACACTCCAGGGTGCAGCGTGGAGGCACCTACTCAGTTTAGCAGAAAAAAAATACATTCATTTGTAATCCAGCTCCGAGATAACAAATGTAGAAATCTGTGGAGACGCTTTTGGGGCTCGTGAAAGGAACGGGATGGACTTGTACCGTTCAAACTTGCAGATGAATAATTCATGGTTTGTGGTCCTGAGTACGCCATACCTCTAACTACATAAGCACTACTCTTAACATTCACCAACATGCCGCTGCTGTAGGTGTTTGCGATTGACAACGCAAACTGAAGCTTGCTATGGACTGACTGATTGCACTTTCATGACAAAACACACCACATTTGAAGCATCAGATCCCGGTTTTTGTTCTTGTCAGGATGTTAAAGCTCAATTCAAACCATGAAGGGGTATGAAAAACTCAGTGAATTCCTTTTGAGCAAGTGATGAGTGCCATAAAGCAATTCCCCAAATATTTTTCAATATCAAAGACTCACCCCCATGTAGGCTTGAAAGGTGTCTGTTGAGTTCGTATTTCATAGAGAACAGCAGCGATGGTCTAAAAGCCAAGCCAATTTTAGCTAAAAGAGTGATAGTATTGGACGGATGAGGGGCTTTGTTCTACAGGAGATGTTTAAGAGGCTTTAGTGGATGTTTGAACGCTTCTGCCACTACTAACATTGGAGTACAGTTGAGCTGACATTCTGTGTGTTAAGAAGTAAACTATCATCACGTACAAGCCACCGTTCAAATCAACACAAGGGTAAGACTTTGATATTAGGAGAGTACCTTTTGGGTGAAGTATTGCTTTCAGGCCGGGTGGCAGTATTGGTATGGCTAGTCGATGGATTGCCATTAAATGTTGTGCTGACATTCATGCTCCCCTCGGGATGAACTGTAATCACTATGCAATCCCCCGACCCTTCAGTTAGTGCCATCATCACGTCAAAACACTTTGGTTTATGACCAAATACCTGCAAAACTGACTACAACCCACTCCAGCCTCAGCTGTAGAAATGTTAGCATGCTAGCACACTGATGCAGGATGGTCAACTTTGTAAATGTTAGTGCTCTGCCACAAGCCTACTTGACCTGCTGTCAGTGCTAGCAAGTAATCGTAGTTTTGTGAATCTCTCGCAAGATCTATACATGTTGTTTCCTTACAGCGACAAAGCTGTGGTGTGACCTAGTTAGGTTTAGGCAACAAAACACTTGATACGGCTTCAGGAAAGATCCTAACTTTACAAATGGTCACCCTTCCAAGATTTTTTCGCAGGTTCAGGGTTATCATCTTGACACGATCCTGCACTGGCTGCCCGTCAAATACAGGTTTCGATTTCATGATACTCTTCTATCTGTTTGAAAATTATACATGGGCATTTAATAACTTCTCTGTTCTTACTCCAACTCTTGTACTCTCTTGTGTGGTGGCAGCTCCCATGCTCTGGAATCGCCCCCAGTTTAAATCAAATGTTCTCTCTCCGCTGACATTTTTAAGCCAAAAACTCAAAGCGTACATGTTTTCGGTGCCTCCCAGAAGCCCCCGGTGTGATTGTGTACTCCTTATTTTAAATTCTTTGAAAGTGAACAGAAGAAAAGTTTCCTATATACTCATATCACTTTAAAAGAATCTTGACAAATGCAAGCCTTGTCAAAATGATTCATGTGGAGCTGAGTCAGTTACCTGGGTCCGGCTGTCTGTTGCGACCTCTCAGCATGTAGCTGAACTCCTCGCAGCGTTCACTCTGGCTGTAGCCTCTCGGGGAGTTGAAGCATAGCTCCTCCACCAACACCAGCGCCTTCTTACACAGGTCTTCATCCCAGTCCCCCGACATCCTCCAATCCGCATCGCACTCTCACCAGCAGTCAGCCAATGACAGTCCAGCCCTCGCCGCCCTCACCTATCGGACAGCGCTCAGGTAAGTAGATTGTTGGCCCGTCCACCTTTCACAAGGAGGAGGCAGAGGAAGCGGAGGGGGCAGCGTCAATAAAGGAATAACGGGAGGGGGTCTGCAGGGTGTCTTGGTCTGGATCACAGAGACCAGCCTGATGTGCCCATGTGTGACACCCACCCCTCTCACTTTCCCTGGAAGAGATAAAAGAGAGAGAAACTGGCAACGTGAGTGTGAGGACATAAAAGTGTACAAATCAAGTTTTTTGGCAGATTGGTCACCTTAACCATTAAGTGAGAACACCGATGCCAAAACCATCAGTGTGTCCCTGATAGATCATTGGCGCCGCTGCTAAATCATATTACTTTAGCGCACACGATGAAGAGTGATACTAGGCAACTGGCATCGTCTATGAAGTCAGAAAAGTTAACAGTGTTGCAAGTACATCACTGTGCTTAAATTTGGCAGATTCATGGCAAGATTGGCAACGTTCACCCTGGAGGTTCACTCATATTAAGCAAAAACACATTGTCTTACATACCGCTTGTCTAAGTATTAGTCAATGGTGAGCCCTCTGCTGCGACCACAAACCACAAACCTCACTGCTGGTAATTTTACATTTTCTTTTGTTTTGGTAGAAAATATCATACAGCTCTGTGGGTAATCCTAATTTACCAGAGTGTAATGTCTGGCACGGTACACTGTTGTGCCGTTACTCACACACTAACACAACAATTTTAACGCTTTGAGGAGCACAAATTAATTTTCCATTTACATTCATTGTATAGGTCTGGCAGCAGAAGGCTCCGGGGTAAACAACAGTCTGTGTGTGGCTAAAAGACCTATACCAGTTAGTTAATAGGCCTTAACCTACCCCTTGAGGTACAAAAGGTACTTTGGGCCTGAATTAAAAAGCTGCAGGGAGTTCCAAATGGTTTTGAGTTTGGTGTTGATTCACAGTGGGTTCGGCACTACGAGCAATCCCTTCGCATTGCGTTTCATTCAGTTCCATGCAAATATCAAGAGGATCCCTTGATAGAAATTTGAATATGACATGAATTTAACCTAGAAAATTGTAGCTTTGCCTCTGTATTTGGGAAGCGGAGGAGGTAAATGATGGGTGCGTTTGCATGGCTGAAATTATCTAAAACAAACTTGGCTTCAGCGACTGTAATGAGCTAATATTCTATTTTGTAAAATGTATAACTGGACGCACCACGCACAGCACTAAAAGCCCAAATTTTTTGAGTTCCTTTTACTTAAATGTCAATCTTCAGACTCGAATTCATAATTCCAAACGGTTGAGTGCTCACTCAACAGGTTGCCTATTTCATTTCAGAGAGCTTCTTTTGTCAGCAATCTTGCGATGATACAAGGAGGATTCCGGTGTCAAAAATTGACCAGTGGGTTAGTCATCCTGAAAATCTGCATAGTAAAACAATCCTTACTACAATTACAGAGCAATCTAGATAATTATGAGCTCTCTTTGTTTTGAGTCCCTAAAACACAAATATGCTGAAGGAACTACAGCACCGTGAGGGTGACGGAGAGACTGAGTACTGGTTTCTCTTTTATTTGTAATGATAGGTTAGATTCATCCAAATGACTCAACACGTTCAATCTATCGCCTGGAGGATTCATCGACTACCTCAGATTCAGCTCCACATTTTGCTACGCTGATCCATTTAAATGAAGCAAAAAAAAAATCCAAATGAAAGCATTTAATTAGCTTTCATAATGTCATAAAGCCATGGGTTTGTGTGTTTTACCTTTATTGAGGTGGACTCTCGACGTTCTGGGCCATGTTGAATTTGCAAGCGTGAGCGGAGACACTCTACATGTATAATTTTCCTTACAAACAGATTTGGCAGAGGAAAGTGGAGTTATGCCTGCAGTGCATGCATAACCTTTAGCTCGTTGATGCTTCCAAGACCAGAAACGGGAGCCTGCAGACAAATGTTTTTTTTTTTTTTTGTCTCCACTGCAAGTTTGGAACAGAGTTGAGCTCTTAGTCGTCCAGCGCCAACGGTAAACGGTGGGATGCGTCTGTTTCCACGTTCCCTCCAACACATTCGCACGGACTAGAAGCCACCGTCAAATTTGTGGAGACTCTTTTGAAGCTCTCCTACATCACCTGAAACACAACGAATCAATCAATTAATAACGTGACCTTACACAACAAGAGGGACACTGATGGAGTGACAAGAACACACAAAGGTTTTGCCGACTACAAAATCTCCTGAAACAGCAGATGGAGGTATAATTAGATGTGTTGAGTCTGACAGTTTCATGTGTTCACTCCTTGTCCTTTCATCCAAGAGAAACTAGACTTCCTCTGCACACCGTCTTTATTTTTGAACTCATTCTGTCTAAATAAAAGCAGGTCAATGCCCAAACTCCGGTTTCTCAGAGTCTGCGAGTCTCCAGAGACACTGACTGAGGAGAATGTATGCAAAGTTGTGTCTAATAATACAGAAATAAGAAAGAAAAAAAACAACAACCTGGCATTGAGTGTGTCTCGCCAAAAATCTCGTAAAAGCAGAGCAGGCTGGGCTGGAAAATAAATCACTGGCTAAACAATGTTCATGGCGAGAGGTCAGCTCACTTTTTCGACCAGGCTGTTCTGTCCTTGTGAAGTGGCGGACCTATTTCTCAAGCCAGGTGCCTACTTGGACAGAGGAAGGACTATTGATCATTTGATGTATGTTGTTCTGTAAACTGTCAACGTCAGTCTTTGTGTATTGAGTGGCGCCTCCCTAGCAAAGTGCTCCTTATGTGTCCATCTGTCTCCCACCCATCAATCAATCACGGCATTAGGCAAAGACATATCTCACTCCGAACAAGATCAGAAACGAGAAATGCTTCCACTCGCTCGCGTTCGAGTCTCCCCTTGAAGACAGGAACACACTTTTCCTCTCTTGTTCACCCTCTGTCTCTGTCTCTTTTGAGGAGATGATTGTCACATTAGGATAGTCTGTCAGTCTGAAGGAAACTCAGATAATGTGGAGTCTATTTATCTGTCCATCTCCGGTTCGGCCTATTGTAGAAAGGACTCCAAAATTAGCGAATCAAAACGCCATCCCGACCCAACATCGTGCACCAGCCCTCCTCTTGCCCCCCGCCACTCTCTCCCATTAAGATAGTAAATCTGTCTGAGTGACTTTAAAACCCGGGATATCTCAATCTGAGGAATGGCTGTCTGGCACAAAACTGGCCGCCTCAAATGCCAGTGAGAGCATCAGGAGAGAGGGAGAGGCGAAGAAGAAATGGAAGAGACAGACGGACGGAAAGAGCGATTGTGTGGCGAGAGGGAGACGGAGAGAGGGAGGGATAAAAGAGATGCTGACATTAAATTGGTGGCGAGACAGATAAAGAGGGAGGGGAAAAAATGGAGCAGAGAAGGGCAGAAAAAAAAACACATAGGAAGCTGGCGGCGAGGGTGACACAGCAACAATGGTAATCAAGGGCTTGGGGACGCAATTTACTACAAGCAAAATATTTGCAGGGCCTTGTTATTCACGGATACACGCGCCTTCGACGAATCATTCCTCTCTGATAGTGCCATGTCCAGAAACGCACATTCCTACTGTAGTGAACAGAGCAACACTAAACCTCCCACAGACGCTCCATTGACTGCTGTTCTGCCTGGGATCAATACTCTCAGGGAACGGATACACCACAACACAGACCAGTCGACCAGTAAGGTCACTGTCCGATTGGACAGAGGAGACAGGACGGCATGCAAGGTCACAGCCTAATCACGCGGCGGAGAGAGAGGAGGATTCGTATACGGAGGTCTTATCCAATCAAGAATAAAAAAGGGGAACCGGAGGAGATCAGGGTGCAATCACGGGAGAAGCTGTCGTATCAAATAACGAGTTAGATCTGGAGAACAAAGGCTAGTTTGACCAGAAAGTAGGACCAGTTAATAGACGGCTACAAGTTCAACCCTCAACAGCTGTCCTTGACCGTGAGCCCCCCCCGGCTGCCCCCCTCCTGCTAATCACTAAAGATAAGAGCATCAGCTAAACGCCTCATTTTTAATGACTCAGTCCAGCCGTTACATCCTCAATCTAGCTTATAGGCGATGAAGCAGATGAGGCGTTTATGTTTGTATCCCCTCATAATGAAGGGATCATTCTCATATTTGCACAGAGGGGGACAGATTCGGAGCCGCCCTCAGGTGCCCGGAGAGCCAGAGAAGAAGAAGAAGAACCAAGCAAATCCAATACAAATAAAGAGTGGGGAAGGACATCCACAATGTGAGGAAATAAACAACTCGACACTGCTGGGGCATACACCGATAAATATTTATCTAATATTGAATGCAATCCCTCACTCTTTTTTACATTTTTTTTTTTTTTTTGGATGTTGCATTTCTTATTTTTTGGCTCAGCACCCCTCATACAAGAATTCCAGCGGTTTTACTCATCTGCTCTGAATATTCCGGCGAAAAAAACAGCCGTGAACAAACGAAAGATCCTGGAGCAGGGCGAATGTGAATTCGATAAAACCCAGGAGGGGGGCGGATTTTCAGTAACAAGGATCATGTTGGGAGTGTACGACTGAAATCTGTATGTGAGATCGGTCTCTGAGGGATGAATCACACACCTCAGCTGGGTTTGGGAATTACAGTGATAAGGCATTTGAAACGCTGCTGTCTGCTGAATAAGAAGTAGACGACATTCAGATGCTTACCACAAACCTGTGATCTGTTGCAACCCCGTATCATCATTCGGCATCTCATTTTCCAGTCAAAAGATATATTTGTCTTTCGGATGAATAAAGTGCGTCAATTTGTGGCTCTCCCAGTTCAGAAAGAAATGGATCAATATTATCAGTTGTAGCAGAGGAAAACAGTAGTAGAAGTATTATGTTGAGGCTCTCGAGTTCCCCGGAATAATGAGGCAGATTTAAAATATCCTTATTCACTTTTCATAAAAATCCCTTTCAGTCATCTCTTCTCTTTTCATTAAGCTGGGACTAATAAGAATTACGGTATGTATCGCTCAAAACTATTTTTACAAGGAGAAAGCGAACACCTTCATAATTGCGAATTGAACTCAGAACAGTCAGACCCCTTTTTTTTGTGTGAGAACATAACGCTTCTGTAGACAAAGGCGACTAATCCATTGGATATACCTAATAGGATGTTTCAGTCGGATCTCGTTGAACCTGCTTTCAAGCCCCCCTATCCGCTACCACGCTCTGTCTTTTGTTTTCATCTGTACCTGAAAGTCATCTCTAATTGAACCCCTCATCCTTGCCACGACTGCTTTTGTTGTCGCTCTTTGTTTAAAGTCTGCAAATTTGCTTAAGTGTTTAAGCGAGTTTCACACTCCCCATGCCTGTGCCTTTTTATGCCAGTTTTTTCACGAGACGTTCCCAGACTGCTGTGCGCTACAGACTGGCGACTTTGCCCTGTGACCTGCTCCTCTCTGTTCCAGACTTTGATGCTGTCTGCTCTCCCGCACCCTGCTGGGCCGTATCATGTTGTGTACCATCTCAAATCGATGTACTCATGTACCCTTAGATCATCCGCCATTCGTCAGGACTATCCCTGCTTCATAGAGGTCGTGACCTCTCTCCACCGGAGCTGGCATGTCCTCCTTTTCGTCTTGCATCACTTCCTTTCGAGGCCACGGCGATGTCTGCCGGAGACAATGCTATCATCACTCCTCTCTGCTCGTTCGACTGTGACGGATTGATGCACAGGGGTAAACAGATAGGGCTACTACAACACATCTTTTTGGTTACTCCAGTAGAGCCGGGACAGAGACGGCACCGTATGAGGCCAAGATTGAGCACGGGGATATTAATGTCTATTGACTAGAGGTAATAGCTTTCCTGAGCCTCAGCCTCGAGGTTGTTCCAATTTAGCCCGTCCTATAATAGCTCCTGGACACCCTTTCAGCAAATAAATAACACGAGTCGGGGGAGAGGGGGCCTTAATAACTGCTTAAGACCATATATCTCTATAAACATGCAATCAAACACCCGTTCACAACCAGGCAGACTCTGTCTCCTTTTATCTCTACCTATTTCTATCCCACATTCACACATATCAAAGGTTGCTGTTCACGCTCTCACAGCTTTCCTTCACTCTGGGCCTGCCGAAGCTGCGAGTGTCTAAATTATCTATAACTCGGGACAGGAAATAGAGAGCAAGTGTCGGGCCAGGAACCCTGGGATATCAGTGCTGCTCTTCCTGTCTCTTGCACAGCCAGTGGAGCTGCAGAGTGGGACCTATTTACAGACAGGGAGTGTGATCACACGCACGCACACACACGCACGCACGCACGCACGCACACACACACACACACACACACACACAGACAACGTCCGCCCTCACTTCATTTTTCACCTACTGCTATGTCAGAGTCGGTGAGTCAGTGTGTGTCTCAGTGCGTTTGGGATTTGTGTGTGTGTGTGTGTGTGTGTGTGTGTGTGTGTGTGTTCCATTAGCATAAATATGGTTCTCTGTGGTGAGAAGCCAGAGCAACTGTGCCTTTGATATTGAGGTGGGGGGGAGGAGAGGGGTGGAGATGGGGTGAAGGGGGTGTGGGTGGAGGGGGAATTACGCACGTCTTACGCACGTCAACCTGTCCTCTGTGTGTTTTCTGCGTGCTCGTGCGCGCACCCCACTGTCTGTTCGCCTCACATCTAATAGCGTTTGCTTGGAGGAAAAAAAAAAAAGTTAAATCACCGTCGTCAGCCATTGATACACTTGTAATACAGAGAGGAGCCTGTGCTCTGTCTCTACAGGATAGTACAGCCTCCGCGCACAACATGCATCCCACTACAGGCTCGGAACACATACCTACTAATGGCAGAATGCGATATGGAGGAGCCGGGGTGATGCACGAATAATATACATTAAATATTAATGGAAAACAGACACATGCTGCTGGATTTAGGGCACATTCAGCAGAGCCCAGTGCGGGATGCGGGATGCGGGATCAAAGGAGATGTGATGCGAATAACGCACGCCTCGCAGATACCGCCGGACCCGAATGCATGCCGGCCACCGGACGAACACAAAGGAGAATATCTGCCTACCTTGGCGCTGCAGAAAGCACCGTCTCCCTCTCTGTCCGATCCACGGGCTCCTCCGCTGTTTTAGTCAGATGCGACGCTTGTAAAGGGGCATTCCGCCCTCTTTCGCTCTGTCCACCCCCTCCTCTCTCTCTCTCGCTGCTCTCCAAGACGCACCGAGCAATAAACCCCGCAACCGGGATGGCAGACTGAGAGGGAGAAATGAACAATATGATATCTCTGCCCTCCCCTCTTTCCCTCCCGTTTCCTGTATTCTTCTCTTATATTTTCCCCCCTCCTTGTGTTTTTTCCTCCTCTCTGTTTCACTATCCCCTCCCTCCCTCTCTCTCCCTCTCTCTCTCTCTCTCTCCCTCGGCTGCTCGCTCCCTCCCTTTTTTTTCCTCCCTGTGCTCTGAATACTAATACTGTGTCTCTCCTCTCACTGCCTGTACAGCCCGGCCAATGCTAAAGACATACTGATGTATGTGGGGCGTGTAGAGAAGGAGTCGGTGTGTGTGCTGGTGTGTTTGTGTGGAACCCATAGAGGGAGGGTTGGGGGTGGGTGGGGGGGGGGGGGGGGACTGGCGTGGATGGCGTGGAGGGTAATGGCCACTCTCAGCCTGGAGGGTACATAGGTGGGTTAGAAGGACTCAGGATGTTGTTTGGTCTTATTAGAGATGTGATTAGATAATAATCCTCCTGCAGATGCCCCTGGAGAGGTGGTGGTGGTGGTGGTTTGTAGTGGTTGGGTTGAGGGAGCCAGGATGTGGAGGGGCCACATAAAATGTTACCTCGTTTTATGACAGTGTCCCTGAGATGAGAGGAGGTGGAGGTGCAGCTGGGGATGTGAGGAGGAAGTGTTAGAGAGCAGAGATGGAGTGGAGGGCCAGTGTTGTTTCGGCTCAGAGCAAAAAGAAGGACAGGGCTCTGCGAGTGATGCCGTGTGTGCGCGTGTGCGCATGTATGTGTGCGTGTGAACCATGGAAACCTCAACGAGAAGAGCAGCTGAGGTATACGGAGGCCATGATCTAGTTAGAACGAGACACAGTCTTATTGGAGACCTGATTGGATTATGATATTCCTGCAGGCCTCATATGAGGAGAGAGGGGAGGAACGTAAAAATGTTTCTCTGTTTTACGGTAACAACAGCGGGGGTGGAATGAGGAACGAGGAACGGAATTAGACAATGTATTAAGGTGGTTATTTTGAAAGAGGTGTTCAGCAGGGGCGTGATTGAGGGTCCTTGACTCATTCCCACGAGGGACCAACAAAATGAAGAAACACCGGTACTACTAAGGTACTGAGGAGTGAGTCAGGAATGAATCAGGAACGACTTGATCATTGACGCGTAATATTACCTGAACTCGGGGACGATATGATCATTTACTAGAGAACAGACCGGGAGATACTTCATTAATGAATCATTAGGTAATTATTAGTTTATAAACATCTGTGAACCAACATGCTGATAACTCTTTTCATGAATTCTTCCTGATTAACTATCAACCACCTGCTGATTGGCACAAACTAGTGATGACTCAATATTTACTGATTACTGAATCAATAGTTACTGTTTTCGTGTACCTTCAAGTAAATTGTGGCATCATACTGAGTAGTTACCCAATAGTCTTATTAATTACTAATTACTTAATCCTTATTTAACGTTGTTGTGTACCTTTAATTGAATATATGATACTGTGTTCACTAATGTCGTATCTCTCAGTCTGTTCTCCAGTAAATCATCGTTTTCTGTAATACAGTCCTCCAGTCACAGTTATTCAGGAATTTCTCATTAACGATTCATTAACCAATAAATTGTTCCCAATTCATTCCTTACTCACCCCTTAGTAACTACTCACATTTTGATGTACCTTACTGTAAAGTGTTACCGTAAAAACTGTAATTGAATCATGATTGAATTTGTACATTAAGCGGCAAGAGAACGCAACGGGAATCAAATCAAACCACATCCATCAACAAATGACTCATCAGATGTATCAGATATGATAATCAGAAGATGGTCTGCGGCCTAACGGGAACGTTCCCCTCTAGATTAATGTGTTGAAAACATGTTTCAACCCCTGCTTTCAGGTTTTCCGCTCCGCCTGCTGCTGAGACGGTGCCAACTTTAGCGGTTATGTAAGACAAGTCATCCCTCTGCCCCTCAAGATGTTCATTGCACATGGGCCTGTTGCCATAATGAATTAACATGGCGAACACTGTGTGCTCTTGATTCTTGTTCTCCGTGTGTGATGTATGGCCGAGTTTGGAAATGATCGACTCCCACTGATGGCCTTCCCTCGTTTCTCACACATCCTGTCACTGCTGCTATCTCTCCTTCTCACTACTGTAAATGTCTGTGTAGTTTTGGAGAAGAAACTCAAACTCAGAATTGGAATATTTACAATATTAATAAGGTAAAAATACAAACTCTTGCGATATTTATGTTTCTACATAAATGAATAAACAAGCTGTTCTCGGAGAAAAATAATGTCCCCAGAAATCAGTTTGAAGGTGGTGGGGTCTGCCAAATAAAAACAAAGTAAAACAGTGAACAATGAAATTGTGTTGTCCTTTAAAGTCATTTGTTTATTAAGTTTGTTTAGGCACTGAAGATCTTTCTCTTAGGATTAGAATTGCTTTCCCAAATACTACATATTGCCCCTTTATCTGCAGAGGTTAAACAGGAAGCTTGTGATTATTTTTAGTAAAAAAAAAATAATAAAAGGCTTCCCACTGTGAGTTCTTCTGTCATGATGGGGGCAGGCACCTTCATATTTAAAGACAGCGCACGGATAAATTAATCATTCTTTCAGACTTTGCCCAAACATCACCTAATGGACCACAGAGCACGGAGAACATCCACATGTGGATAGTCTTCGTGCGTTTGGCTCAGAAGTATTCTAAATGCACCATTTCTAGAAAATCTTTTAAAAAATACAAAATTAATTCCACCGCTCAAGCTGTTATTTATTCATAAAAAATGCTAATTACAGGCATCCAATGGGTTTGGGAAAATGAGGATGGAGGGGCACTTGAATTACCTTTGCTTAAGTGAATCCAAATTTGATCTCGTGCTTTTTATTATGATAATGGCGAGCAAAGATCAAGACAGAGACTTGAAATCCAACGTGCGTTCAAGACTAATGTTCCTGCTAAGCGGTCGGTGCTCTACATCAAAGATTTTATCACGCTGATGAAATAATAACGTCTTGTCACTCCTCGTATCTAATAATTTAACTGAATGGACCAAAATAATATCTGGAGAGTGCGTTAGTATAGTGATTTATTCGCTGTACACATGAAAATGTCTTCTTGGTCCCATTACTGATAACTTGTCACACAGATAAATGTGATATATTGTCAGTTGTCACGTGTCTGAGAAATTAAGCGGGATTGGACAGACCATTGATGCAGATAAGGGAAGGAAGAAGCCTCAGGAAGGGCATGATGGATAGATAAATGTTACATAATCAGCGGGATAATCAGCAAAAAATCTATTATTCGGTCACAGAAGCACCGATATTTGTAGATTGTAAAACATATGTGAAGAGTGTGGATCCAGGAGGATGTTGAGCAGCTACCCTCCTGCAAAATCTAATGAATTAACACCCCATAATTACATCTGATTGTCTTTGTCATCGTTGCGGAAGCGGTAATGATGAAAGGGGGACGTAGGATGGAAAAATCGCCGTGTTTGGAACCCTGCAGCGGGCGATGATTGACTGATAAATGAGAGTAAACAGTGACCTCTGTTAACTGTCACAGCAGAGCACAGAGAGCGGAGGAGACACACAACAGAAGAGGACAGGGATGCATAGAGAGCGAATAAGAGAGAGGAGAGGAGAGGAGAGGAGAGGAGAGGAGAGGAGAGGAGAGGAGAGGAGAGGAGAGGTAAGGAGAGGAGGAAAGTTAAACAAATAAAAGCTCGGCAGGCGGCAGCGGCTCTTGTCAGACCGGAGACCTTGTTTCCTCCAAAACAGGCACCGACAATATCTCTTATGTGGGGCAAATACTCCACTCCTTCAAGTGCACACAAAACACACCCGGGCAATTGCCTGAACACATGCATGCGATAGAGCACTTAGAGTACATGCATCTAAACATCACACATGTGCAGACATATTAAAGAAAGTAGACCGAGAGACGCTGGAGGGGAGAAGAGCCAACAGAGAGAGAGATTAAGTGTGACTAAAACCAAGGGTGTTGACTCAATAAGGCACAATGTGTCTGAATGTTTTTTAAGAATAACAGTGCAATGTCACAAAATTTCTTAGAAGGATACTTGCCAAGTGTAAAAGAATGTTTCCCTCAGAGGATTGTGCCTACAAATGCATCACGTCGACCGTATCCTAGCATTTTTTTCATGAGTCTTGAATCGTTTTCCACTCCAGAAATGTTGTTGACAAATGCAGAACCGTCACAAAACGGTAGGAGTGCTGCTCGGCTGTAAAAAATATGGTGTCCCTCTGGTGCTCTTTAATTCGGGGAGTCTGAGACACTCAAGAGTGTAATGAGATAAAATTAAATATCTAAGTGCTGCTGAATCACAGTAACATTAAAAACATGCCTAGGAAATTCAGCCATTAAGCACAAAAGGTTTTAGATTTGAAATAGCCCAAAGGTGGCTTCTACAATTCTAAAAGCTGGACAGTTGCTGGCGACAAATCATATTAGATGTCCTAATTGCCCATGAGGGGCAGCACGGTGTCACATCATGCTGACATTGATTAAGGATTAGCCTTTAACGCAACCCCTCGGTGTCCTGTCATCACCTAATGCTAACAGCCGTCTTGTTGAGACGCTTCTCCCTCCAGCTTGAGACTGCCCATTTTGAACCCTCCAAGAAGCCTGTGGGTTAAGTACCAATATCAAGGGAGGAGACCTTGAGTTTATCCTTAAAACAGCACTGATCCAGTGCTCAAGCATAGTTCACCTGGCTCCCTATACAGCGGCAGTCAATGTTTGACTCCAGCCTGTGGCCCTCCGCTGCATGTCCTCCCCTCTCTCTTTCCTGTCTGACTATTTAGGCTGTCCTGTCCTGTAAAAGCCAAGAAAAAAAAAAGAAAAAAGACAGCACTGATCCCCGAGCTTGATGTCATTTTAGGACAATATTTCCATTGGAGAGATATTTTGACTGCTACAGCCTGCAAGGCGATGCACGTAACCAACGAGGAAGCAGAGCTAGCGCTAACGCCTGTGAGCTAATCTGCTTTCATATTTACTGCTGACCAACCACGACTGATTGCGGTTCCGACAGTCTTCTTTATTAGATTGACCAATCAGTAAGAACTTATTGAAAAGTATGTTATTGTCTAATTATTAATGATACTGCTTCAGGGCTGGTGACACACTCAGGCAATAAATAATTAAGAAATGTCTGTGTTATTAGAGCTGTAATACAGAAATTAAAAAAACTTTTTTGATTGGGATCTTTAATTATGGTTTCAAAAGTTGTGTTTGCATGAATATTCACAACGGATATGCTATCTTTTTTCATTTTGGAGGTAGTTAAGCTTGCTGCTGTACCTACTAGCTTCTGGCTTGTTTCTCTCCCGTACATTGAATCGTACAAATCACAATTATAAAAATTAAACTTGAAGGTTGATTAATTTCATTTGCTGTACAAAAACTTGACCATTTCCACTTTTAAGTGCAGCAACTGTGGAAAAAAATACAGTTTGTATTCATGCAATTTTAGGTAATGCAATGAGGGGATCGTAAGAGGTTGAGCAGCTAATCGCCGCATAATGGCGACTCAAAACTCATTATAACACATTTGTTGGTTAGCCTTTTCTTCGTTCCAGCTATTCTTCAGCACATTTTCAACTAATTATGCTTTTAAAAATGATGGGGACAGAACTGGTCATTTGAAAAAGTGGTGTTGCCCAGTTTAAACACATCTGCAATATGAAGCTCAAGCTGGCGCTTCAACCCAGGGTTGCTCAGATCACATGCATCTCGTGTGTTGGGCGACATCAGCTCAGGGACTCGTAGTTTATTATCTTCCATTACCTTAGCAGGGTCAGTGGGGGAGATGTTCCGGTCTTCCAAAGGTCTGTGTGCGCAGGATCCTGCCTCTTTTTATTGTATGTGGCCAACCCGCTGTGTAATTAGGCTACTGAATACTAATTGGCCTATGATAGAGACTGTAGCTGCTGCACAAAGATCCATGACCACACATTGTATTGTGTAGGACAACTAAAGCCAATATGCTTGTTTGCAGGAGATTCTTTATTATCTGAGCTCTGGGTAGTATGGGTGTAACTTATCAGTTTTTCCAAGGTTCAGCTGCCACCAACCCAACACAGAAATCTTCTCTGACTCAAGCCTTCTCTCTGTAGGCTTGTAACCTGTTTTCATCCTTGGAGCTCATGATAATATTTTACCGATGTTATTGCTCAGAGATCAACAACCTGTTGAGGCTAATTAAAAGACAGTCACTCCGCTCAACCAGTTGCCTCTGCCGATTAGGTAAACTCGTAAAGTTTTCACCCGTAATTCAGCCGTGTTCCCAGACACAAGACTATGTCTCTCACCAGGGGAAGAAATGGGTTGTCCCTCCTAGCAAGGTAAGAAAGAGGAGACCGATGTAGGAATCACTCAACAAAGAAGTGTCTGTGTGTCTTCTCTGTCTTGTCTTGCCAGAGGGAACAGACATTCGAAGTTTGCCCATAGCTCACAAAGTTTTACTTTCACAGCAGCAGCAACAAAGCACAACATGGGTAGAATGTATCTTCTGTCAAACTAAGTCCAATGGCAAAACAATAGGACAGGCTGCTGTTACTGCTCTGTGTGCCTTGTGCTAACTGTGTTAGCTGCTGCAGCAACAGACCCGTTCAGCAGCTAACTCAATTAGCACAAAGCACACACCCACAGCAATCTACCACTACATCATGTCTCATTCACCTGTAAGAAAACAGCTGTTATCATATTGAACAAGAACATCGAACATGGCTGTTGTTAGTACTCACCGCTGTCAAGCTAGCAAGTAGTTTTAGGAAGTATTGGCGTCGCTTTCTCTTCCATTCTTGTGCCACTAACTCGCTGACAGCTTTAGCAATATATCCGCCTAGCCTTGTAGAAGATTCAGCATATATGGAATATAGATCTATTTAACACTAATTTTAAAGAGAAAATAACACTTACACTTGCTTTAATTGACAATATGTCAAGAAAAAACATGCCGTAACATTACACTACTGCCAAAACCATTTTGCTGTTGTAAATTAGTAGTCTATACATTTGTCTGATGGTGATGGTTTGGCATTTTTAGGGATTTTTATGTGGCATCCATAATGTAATAGTGAAACATCTTCCCTAAAACCCTAAAATTCATGAAATTTGCAGTGAATTCTGGTGCGAGTGCTCGATGCCAAGTCAGTGCACACAAGGGGTCAAATGGGACCTTGAATATTGAGTTCAGAGAGGCATGCATGCAACCTGTAACTTTACGTCAGACAATATATGTTAATGTATGCGTTTATATTGTATACGCAGCCACATCATTTCACATATAAGAGCAGTGCGACCCACTTAACTTAAAAAAATATGCCTTTGATTACTTAATAAAACCATATTTCTCTTGAGAGCTGATTCGCTGTAAATTGAACGGTTGTTCATTAAATCTAAAGTTTTAAAAATGCAAATACACTCTTGAATTTCTCCCGGTCACATGTTGCCAGCTCTTACGTAACGCTTTTGTGTATTGGCATTGTCATGTCTAATGAGATTATGTTTCGTCTGTATGTGTTTGCACTTTCTTTCCAAAAGTCGTCTCTGATCACTCTCAGCCTCATCATGATCACTTGTTACCATGACAACTCCCTCACAGGACCAATCGCCCACTTCTCTATCCGTCTCTCTCCCCCTCGCGCTCCTCTATTGCTCTTCATTGTCTTTGTCGTGACTCCCCCTCACCCATCAGCCACTGCCATCACCCACTTTAATTTGTCATCAGAGGATTCCATTTGCTCCCTTTTACACAATCTATTCATTTTTCTTGCTTTCTTAGTTTTTTGTTTTGTTGTTGTTGTTTAAGCCAGACTTAGCAGCTTGTCCTCTCACCAGCCCAGCACAGTTACAGTGTCCAGCTGAGAACCCCCCTCCAGCAAACCTCACGGGGTCAGTCCAGTCTCTCGGTCAGACTCTTTGGGGGTTTTTCCGACCTCCCTGCCCTTAGCCCTCGAGCGGGTTGGACAGGCCCCGTATGCTGTTTGTGTTAAGGTCAGGAACCGCAACGTCCTCTGGTGAACCCCTGGTGGAAGGAGCCAGTGGCCGAGGCTTCGAGAAGAGTCTTACACAAGCTGCTGCTTCTGAGGTCAAGGGAGTGGAAGCTGTACGCTCCGTCGAAGTCTGTGCTTTCTGAGAACTGGGTGTTCTGTGCGATGCGTCGGGACAACCGGGCTCGCATTGTTGAATTTTGCCCAAGCAGACTTTTTTTTTTTTACTTTTTAGAAGAAACAGTTGGTGAGCCGGCACTGAGTTCCCGAGCCTATGAAAGCCGTTTGAAGAAAGATCTGAAGGGGAGCTGTTGATGCTTTATCCTGGAATTTTTAGCATTTCCATAATTTGTTTATTCTCATTTCAAACTCGTCGCTCTTAGGGGGCTCAGTCACTTTAGTAGCTCAACACGTCTTCTTCTCACAATCATGCGGCTTACT
The DNA here is from genome assembly GCA_963678695.2 of Diplodus puntazzo. Lineage (NCBI taxonomy): Eukaryota > Metazoa > Chordata > Actinopteri > Spariformes > Sparidae > Diplodus > Diplodus puntazzo. The sequence continues at coordinate 11,102,154 of OZ023174.1, read as the reverse complement.
CTCCGACTGGACGGTGTATATTTTAGTCTCAGTGATTGATTCGGTCTCGGTTATGAGTATTTGGGGGCTGCAAACGTCAGATTGCATGGTGGGAGAAAAAAAGCGTCTGACTCAATGCAGGCTATGCTGGCGGTTGCCGAAGTTGATTTTAATGCTATTTTGAGACGCGCACTTCTTTCGTTCAGTCTCTCTTCATTTTCTTTTTTCTCACTTATCATATTTACTGTCCCGTCATTTCTTTCGCTGTACCTCCAACGTTAGTAATGTCTCATCCCATCCTGTCTCTCCGCGCTACAGGAGCCACGGAGCCAGGAGACTAATCTAATCATTTAGGGCCTGCTCTTGAGTAGTAAATAATTTTCTTGGCATATCACAAGGTTTTTGTGAGTGGGTGCGTGTCTGTCTGTGTTTGCGTGTGTGTGCATTTTTATTGTGTAATTCTCCTCACTCTTTCCAGTGTTTCTCACCAGCGTCCTCCAAAGCCCCCCGAGGACTGCTGCAGCAGCAGCAGCAGCAGCAGCAGAAGCAGCCCCGGACCAATTTTTTTGTTCTTTCTTTCTTGTTCTACAGTGACACACTATGGTCTATATTTCATGTCACTCCGACTAAACTGCTCCGCTGTTGAGATGTCCACTTTAAAGCTTGATGCACTCCTTGTGTATGGATTTGGCTGCCATGCCAGCAAAGCACTTTGCCTTGCGAGAGGAATTAAACCCCTGAGGTTTTTCTAAGATAGATTAAATAGGGAGGGGAGCTGAGAAGGCAGGGGCTCATGGGAGGGGCGCTACCCAAATATAGAGAACCTGCCAAATGCCAACGGGTGTGGGCGAGGAGGCTGGCCTCTCTGATGTGTGTGTCTGCACATGTGGGTGGGTGTTTGCATGCATTATGAGGATTTCTAGGATGTGTGTTAAAAAATACATATGCCAGCAGCTTTGTGCTTGTGTGTGCAGAAGATTTCACAGCAAAGATTCTGACACTGACAGCACAGTGGAGAAAAACCCCGGCATAAAGAAATTGTTGAATGTTAAATTTTTTCTGTGTTCGTTTGGTTTGGCATTGAACTCATCTCTCATCTCCGTCTTTCAGATGTTCAGGGTGAGTGGAGCGACAAAGTGAAAAATGGAGAGAGAAAGAAAAAAAAAAGGTAACGCACAGAAAGCCACAGAGGAGGAAGAAGAGCAGGAGGAGGAGGGCAGTGAGGATGTCTTGGAATGGGAATTGCAAAAAAAAAAAAAAACAGCGTGGAGCGAGAGCCGGAGGAAGGTTTTGTTTGCTACGCCTCACATGTTTGGTTACTCAAGCTAATGAGCAGCAATTAGACAGCAGCCAATTAACTCTGGCCATCAGACTGAGACCGAGGGAAATGAAAAGAGGAGGAGCGAGGAAGTGAGGGAAGAGAGAAGTGTTGAAGAGGGAAGGGGGGGTAAATGACCTGGGAATCACAGGCGCTGTAATCTGCTCGTGATGTTCCTGTGTGTGCGTGTGTGTGTGTGCGTGTGTGTGTGTGCGTGTTTTCCAGCAGGGGGAGCTGTGTAGGCCCATGTCACTGTAAGTGCTCTACATGACCATCTGGCTCTCACTGTCAGGCTGGATGCTGAACTTACGCTTAACTCCTTCACTGCCGGCACCTCCTCCGCATCCATACCATGAGAAAAACGCATGAATATGAAAATGAATGCGTCTCAAAGAGGACGTTTAGAGTTTTTTGGCATATGTTTGGCACTACTATTACTCAAAACCTCAAAACTTAACAATTCAGGCCACGGAATCCGGGATATGAATGATTGATGATAGATTGATGGAGTCGCTGTGTGACTCTGAATCTTCTCTGGCAGCCGGTACGCTGACCAGATTGTGTATCTGCTCCAGGCTGTGGAGGGAAGAAAGCAAATGGTTAATTTCTCATTCTGACTGCTGATGCAGTGTTCCAGCTGAACCCCTCTGAGAGTCGGTCTCTCTCTCTCTCTCTCTCTCTCTCTCTCTTGCACACACACACACACACACACACACACACACACACACACACACACACACACACACACACACACACACCTACAAATACACACTGTACCGTAGTGCTTGCCATTCTTCGGAGTAGCCCGCTGCCCTCTCTTTAACTAGGCTAATTGAAATGCGAGAATAACCATTTTCTTGATTGCTCATTATTTTTGGGCAGTTTAAAATGAAAAGCATGCTTACACACGCAGATGCCAAAGAGAGGCGGTCTTACCTCGGTTTCCTCAGCTGACCCTGTTGCTCGGCGCTGATGAGCTCCTGAGGGTTGCAGCCCCAAACACCTTTTGGCGTCGTGGCTGCTACCTCACCTCTCCAAGGGGAGCGTCCCCCCGCCGGTGGCCTTAGTGTTGTTTAAGCAAGAGAGTCAAGTGGGATTTTCCAGACATCCTTGAGACAAATTGTGAGAGACGGCTTGTGCTTAAGTGCTCTTGGCAGGTCTACAGGTGGTTGGGCGGCTTTTTTTCCCCGTGTTCTCAGCTGCTCTGTAAACCCCCGAGCAGGCCCACTGTTGGCCCTTAGTTGTGACAGGAGCCTCCCCAGGGCAGCCGGGGCTTATGTAGAGCAAGGGGAGAGAGACGGAGAGGAGGGATAGAGGATTTGAGGGAGAGAGGGAAAGAGAGAGAGAGAGCGATGGCACAGTACATCTGGAGCAAGGGGCTGGGGAGTTAAGGTGTGCGTGTATGTGTGTGTGTGTGTTTGACAGCCTGAGAAAACGCTCATATGTTTTGTGTCTGCCTGACAAGGAGGTGAGTCATTCCCTCAACGCAGTCTCTCACACACACACACGCACACACACGTACTAATGCACCCACCCAAGCATGAACACACTGTCTCACACACATCTTCAGTTATCGACTAGACTGCACGGGGGCAGATCACATGCTCATCATTAGCCCGGCAGAACTGGCTGCAGCTGTGTACAGTAACGCTCGCCGCATGATGTGGCATTTATCATACGTGCACATTATACACATACAGAGTCATTTGCCTTCGAGGAGCTATGTGATTTCCTCATTAACTTCTCGAAATGTAATGAGTCATTGAACCGAGTTCTGTGGCTCTGTTAATTATGGCCCCTGTTTCAGTAGCTCTCTCCATGGCAACCTAAAGTTCTGCCTGTCACCACATGAGAGATGAGGGAATAAAGACATTTTCCTATTATGCTGCCACCCCAGCATGCATATTTCTCCTCAAGACAGGCCTGCTGAGGGTTGAGCTGCTGATCTTTTAGCACCCTCTGCTGGAGATCAGTATGGCGTCGAGCGTCAAGGTTCTGAACCCGGGGGGGTGCAAAGAAAAGTGATGGAGAAGCGGTGCCGCTGCTGACCATCGAGCAACATCGACACCATACGTTTTGGGTTCATTAAACAACCAGAAAGTTGGATGTTGTAAACAAATGGAAAGGGATCGACACTCGTTCACACGTTGACCTCACGATCAAGAGCTGGAACCGTCGAGCGGTTCATGTTTGAGAGCTCAGTGGCATCAAATTGAATATCACGAGGCTATTAGCATGCAAATGAGCTGTTTCCTCTCATTATTGTGCTGACAAACAAGCATCTGTTAATGGGGGTGTGTTTACATTGCACCTACAGTATGAGATGAGCTCCGGCTAATGAATGTAAATGAGCAGAGTTCAGGCTGAAGTTTGGTGTGGGCGACCAGTTTGCTCCGAAAAGAAAACAGATGTTAGCACCAGCAGCAGAGCATGTCAGAACTGAAGGGGCTTCGGTGCGAGATGTTAAATTGCTAAGAATCCTTTTTCTTTAAGCATTTTTCTCGACGTTTCATGGCTCCCTTGTAAAATGACTGAGGCGTGAAAACAACCTGCTACCCTTCAGCTCTTCCTCTAACGTGACAGAAAAAGACATTAGGCCCTGGATGCAGATCAGATTTCTGCACCACAATCTATAAGCCTCTTGTGTTGTGTCTGAAGTGGCCCACGGGTGAAGCTGCCAAATAAATATCAGGAGAGCTCACGACGTTCACATCTTACCATGCTTTGTTTACATATTTTTTATTAATGGAGATATGAACGAGGGTGTACGATGTACCCTGGCCTACGCCCATCGAGCAACTGGATTTGGCCCCAGTAACCCCGCAACCCCCTTGATAAGGGGCGATAAAGCGGCAACATCCCCGCAACCCTAACGGATAAGCGGAATCCGAAAACGGAACGGAACGGAACAGTTTCATCTCCAAAGACTCCCCTCTTCCGCCAGGAATGAAATTAAAATGAGTGTGATCTCTCGCAGGGATTGGCAGAGTATTTACTGGTAATAACCTTTTTCTTTTAAGGCATCAGTGGACCAGAGCCAAGACGAAATACAGTCCACACAGTCACAGGGCTGGCAGAACACCTCACCGCGGGAAACAAGTACTCAGGTCATGGACTTGGTTTGTCATTCCTCATAAATGTACTCTTCCGCTTGTTGAAAACAAGATGAAGGATGACTCATGACAAAGTGACATTTTCCCACTTGCCAGTCGACCACTGCCTCTGGCCTTTGTGCCACCTCGCTGACTAAAGTGCATTTTTAGGTGTCACGAGGGGTTTGTTCAATGGCAAGCCCTTTTTTGATGGATTGTTACGGGCGAAGCTGCCTGCTTGTACCTTACAGTGGCCAACTATTACTTTGTGTAGTGAAACAGGAACACCAGATATGATCTATGAAAGTCACAGTGGCTCTTCGTTTTATTTATTAACCTGACTTCTACTTAGCGAAGAGACATTTTTGATTTACAGAGCTTATGACCCTCTTATAAAAATGAAGACTTATTATTATCAACTGTTTTGATGATGTTAGCTGTTCTTCCTCGCTGCTGGTTTCAAGTTATCTTGGAGTTTTGGAGCCAGAAGTCACCATATTTGGACAAGAGGGTGGAGCTGGGGAGGTTATGCTGACTGGATATGACGGAGAGCACGAGGATGCACCCAGAGCCGTTGATTAGAGAGAGTCACATCTCCATTTATCTCCAATGGATCCATTTTTTAAAGCAATGGCCTCTAAGCCTCTCAATAGTTCCCAGAAGTTAGCTTCAAATATTAGCAGCCCTGTCCTGTAAATCAATCGATCAGTGAATCATGCATTAACTACGAACTGCCAAACTTCGTATTCTCTCTCTCTGTATTAATGCATTTAAGCTGGAGAGATACAACTTTCTGAGAATATCTGAAGCCCAATGAGCGCCATTTTGAAGTTCCATTGTTGCGTCTTTCTATAATCGAGGGCTCCGGACGCACTCTGGATGCCAGAAATGTAGCACAAAATCTACAGCAAATCATCATGTTCAGTCCCTTTTCCCCCCTCAGTCCTTCTCAGTGCGACATAAATATACAAAATGAACATCATGCTGTCTTGAAGATGACTTGAAACTAGACATTGAGATCCTAAACTTATTTGGAAACTGTTAATAAATGTAATGAGAAGTAGGGACATTTTCTCATAAGCTTAAAATATATTTTATGAAAAAACAAATGGTCATTTTGGTGGGAATATATTCAAAACAAATATATAATAAGGATAAATGGCAATGGAAAACAATGGTGCAATGTGAAAATGGTCACTTGTACTGATATTTCCAGAGAGCTATCACACAAGTCTGCGTTTCAGGTCCAAAACCTTTCACTTTCAGCACCCCTGTAGCGACATTTTCTGCCCCAGCAGGAAGCTAATTCATGGGAAAGATCAAAAACCCAACTGTACAATGCAGAAATACACAGATAGCTGTAAGAGTTTGGCAAAAAGGTGAGCACTGAAATGCAAACGCAATGATAAGCAGGTAAGTAACAAAAGGTGAGCTAAAAGTGCTGATGTATGAATAAAAAAATATAAAATACAAAAATCCAAACAACAAGAAACAAAAAAGGCAGGCGGAACTTAACACAAGAAGCAGGGAGAGGCCAATTCAAGAAATAAAGAAGTCCAAAAAAACCACAAAAACTGAATCCAGTACAAACAAACATGAGTAACATGAGGACTGAAGTGGGGCTATCATAAGAGACAAACCAACAAGGAGTGTGAGGAAAACACAGGCTTAAATACACAGAAAGTGATAAAGAAATGATGCACGTGTACCCAGAAAAAGGGCAGGAAAACAGACAAAGGGAAGAAGTGGAGAGTTAAATAAGAGATGCTAGGATATAACTACAAAATATTTATTTAGTTTAGCAGCAAAAGAGCCAAATATATCCCTCAGGCAGTAAAGACGACTAAGCAACTGTCACTTTTGTGTTTCCACTCGTACCAAGAGGTTAAAGAATCAGTAACTGTATTTTACTTGTAGTGTTGCTTTATTTTCTATAAAAAAATCTGACTACTTACTGCTGAAACTGTCCAACAAACTAGTCGTAAAGCACCTGCTTTGTTCATCTTTACAAGCTTCCAGTTCTTTGTCAGACCTGCTTACGGCAGCTAAGGGAAGGTTGTCAAAGCTCAGATGAGCCCGTCTTTGTGATTACAGATCAGTCTACGTCTGCTACGAGCAAGAAAGCTGTCATCAGGTGAGGAAATTCCTTCCAGGATGACATCATTATCTCCATTACTCCTGTGGAAACAGACATTCCTACACTCTCCTGTCTGCTTGTATTTACTGCAGAACTCACTCGCAGTGTGTTTGGGTGTGTGTGGAGTGTAACAATATACCAGGATTTATCATTGCACTTCTTGCAATCGGCTGGCTCAAACACAAACACTGGTGTGGGACAGTGTGCTTGGCTGATGGCCACGTGTTGATGTCAGGCTGCATCAGACTCTGTGGTGTAGTGGTATCAAGATAAAGAGCAGCATTTGACCTGGACAGTGTTCTCTTGACACAGGCACAAGTGACTGTCTAGTGTGTGTGTGTGTGTGTGTGTGTCACATCCGACAACTCTGTACATGTTATGACATCCACAGGCAGGACTTCAGGACTCCAGAGGATGATGGCATAGTGATTCACAAACTGAAACACACACTTGTACAACATCAGTCACTCACTCACTCTCTCACACACACAAACACACACACACACTCATTCTTTCCATCTTAAATCAGACTGTAGCTCTGCTGTTGTGTAACAGTTTCATTTTTATTTCCAAAAGATTTCCAAAAGCATAGTTTTTACATGACAAATAAAGACACGCAGCACATACACAGATAGCAAGGAAGGCTACGGACACGAGCAAGGCACACCCAGCGCTTTCTGGAAGTTGTTTCCTTACTTTGGTAAAGATGCTCTCCATGATAAGTGTCATACGTTATAGTAAAAGATGATCAGATACACAGACAGAAAGGAAAACTATTTGTTCCCCAGGACTTATCTTACAGGAACAGTCGCATGTTAAGAATTTGAATGTTTTGGCGTCAAACTGAGAATCTGATGAAGAAGAAAAACATCAGCTTCATGTCTGAACAGTCTTTACATCTGGGACGTAGTTTAGACCTGGGCCCTGTTTGTCGAAAGCACCTAGATGCTTAGATAATCTTAATGTAGTCCCAAGATTAAGATCAGTTTGGCCGTGAGGTGTTTGTAGATAATGGATCCCAGGTTTTCATAATGACTGGCAACAGGGAGAAACTCCCAGCCTCAAAATTGTAAAAAGCAGATAAATGGACTGCACTTTCAAAAGTTAGCTTTACAATTTTCCTCTCATTCACCCACTTACACAGTTTGATAGTGGTGCAGCTGCCATCAGCAGCAATTTTAAGGTTCAGAGCAGGATTGTACAACCAACTCTGCAATTACCAGACAAGCTCTATTCCTGCTTAAACTCCCCAATCTGCAGAACTGGAGCAAAGCTGTCTTATTTTCACATGATAAACACCATGTTTTATGATAACCCGCAAAAAGGTTTCCAACGACAAGAACATAATTCATGGAGTGCAGGCTACACCATTTCTGTCAAGTCAGTTATTCTCTTTATCAGTACCTCAGAGTGCATTATTGAGTTTATAACATGGCCTCTTACCAAATCATGAACGTTATGATCAAACATTAATTGATTTTTGTAATGTTTGTGATGTAGCATGAATAAACAGCTTAAAACTTATCAACTGAATGTGAAGAAATAGCAGTTCTGACATCATTTTCTGGCTATGTATTGTGTTGCAGAGATATACATTGAAGCTAGCATGCTAACCAGCTAGCCTCGGCCTGTCCAGGTCCAAAAATCCTGCGCTAATGGTTTAAACAGCAACACTCCGCTGGGCTCCGAGCTCCCAACCCCGAACACTAGTGGCATGGCTAGCTGAGCTAACTCGCTAATGGCAGCTACAGTCAGCAGCAGAAAGCAGTTACTCGCCTTTAATAAACCCGTTCACTTGAAGTATTTTGCGAGTTCATTATGACAGGAAACTGCCAGCCAATCACAAGTCAAGACATCTGCAGTCACCAGGTCAGTTTCGCGGTTACTGGTGAATAAATAAATCTTGTACACTGCACATGAACAACTCATTTAACAACAATGCCTTGTTTTTTGCATTTACACCTGCAATAGCTGATTTTCTGACCACCTGGAAGCTGCAACCACAACACCAACACAACCTTATCTTTTAAATCCAATATGTAAAGGCAATCCATTTACACGTCCAGCAGATGTGGAGCATCGTTTTGTTTTCACTCGGTGTTGTGTTTCTGGCCACCTGATTAATGTCCAGCGCTAACTCTCTTTGAGCTAAATTCTTTCTCTTAAACAACTCCTGAGGGAAATGCAAATGCAGATGTCCCTGATTAGAAACAGAATAGAACAGATACTTGAATGACCTTTGACCTTTATAATGGCCTTTTGTGTAAAGAGTTACTAGAGATTGTGTCTCCAGTAACTGTGTCAGTCTATCATTTAGTGTTGTGTAGGTAGCTTATTTTTAGAAATGCTTTGCCGAAAAAATGATAATGAGGAGGGAGAAGAGAGTGAACCAAATGGTTATGAGCCAGAAAACCAAAATGATGGGCTAAATTATATCCTAAAAATCTCCAGAGCTCCAGAGCTCAGGGGAACTACAGACCCCTGAAATTTCCCTGGACTTGTCACTACAAGCAAAACCTTTCACATGACTAACCTACCATGAGTTGTTAAGAAGAAAAGGTAGTGTTGGAGTTCCAGGAATGTGTGTTGACGCTGCAAAGCTAACAGTTCCCCGTGTACTGATGTCAATCTTCACATCCCAGCGTGAATTTGACAGCCGACAACCATATTCCTAAAAACATGAACCTGTTCCTTTGAATCACAAAACCAGCAGAGAAATACAAATCATGTAACTATCTACATTTACCAGACTGACACTCGTACGACTGCTTCGGATTAATTATAATCACAGTATAAGCGTCACTTTTTCTTCATATGTTTAGAGGCTTTGTGAGCATTTGAATAGCGATGTGTTGAGGTGCAAAAGAAAATAAAACAGCTCAAAGAAAAAAATGCTCCTGTAATGTAATTTCAGCACCAAGTGGCTAGTTATACAGCATACCTTACAAGCAGCAATTTTTTTTTACATTTCTTACGTTAAAGCATTGTTTATCATATGGTTTGAATAGGTGTTTGTAGGCATACTGTATATATTAAAACATTTGTCCAAATCCTTCAAGAGATTCCACAACCTGCGTACTTTTTAAAAAATCTCTATAAGCTAAAATATCAACCTAAACATGATCAGACTTCCATCACAGACCAGATCTTTGGCTAACAGCTATTTGTTTTTTACAGCATTGGTTTTTATGTTTCTGGCATTTAGATGTCAAACCAGGCTGTGACTTCACACAGTGAAATGAAGCACGTGATGTAACAAGGTATTTCACTTTCAGTCTTGATGCAATAACTAAACCACCTCGACATAGTTGGCTGGGTAAAGGCCCTCCCAGCCATCATCCTTCATCCCCCGACACCAACCCTGATCGTCCTCGTCTTCGATCTTCAGAAACTCCTCACCTGTGGGGAGACAGACATTTATTTTTTGTAATACAGAAAGTATTTTGAAAATACTAAAAAAAACAGTCATTAAAAAAGACTTTAAAGGAGATCTATTATGCTTTTTAGTTTTTTCCCTTCCTTCACTGCTCCTGAAACACCTCGTCAGTAGTCCCGCCTTTAATTCCATGACTTAGTGACATCGCACTACATCATCATGTCAGACATTTGCAATCATTTATGCCTAGCAGCTAGTTTGCCACAGGTTTTTTTTTTTTTTTTGGGGGGGGGGGGGATACAGACCTGCAAAACTGTCAGACAGAACAGTCAGAGAAAACTGATGTGTTTTTTGAGCGTTAAAAACTGTAAACCTATTCTAGTGGTAAAATGATGGCACTGAAAATGAGAATAATAAATCTCCTTTTAAAAAAAGTATGGTTCCAACTAAACATCAAGTAAAAGTTGATGTGTATCAGCAGTCAAAAACCCAAATATGATAAATATACCAACACAGAACACAGAAGAGTAATGAAACAATCACATTTAAAAGTCAGAACCAGTAAATGGTTCGCACTTCTACTTAAAAAGCCACTTATGAAATTAAATTATTTAGTATCCAATTAATTTCTGCTGAGTGATTAATCTTTTCAGCTCTAAAGTTAAGGCACAGCACCCAAGGGCACTGGGCACTGGTACCTAAGACGAATGAATGTAAAATCAATGGAGAACATCAAAACTGACTGAATGGCTTCTCCTACATTTAATGACTGTATGATGACTCAGTGCCAAGTGGACTTCTTTAACAAAGCTGGAGAAAACCCCACGTTCACAAGGCAGTTTCAGTTTCGTAGCATGGCACGTGTTTGTGTTTACCTGCTTTAAATGACAGCTCATCTGTCTCCTGGCCAACATAATCATACAGAGCTCTTACTCTCACACCTCCAATCATCGCACTAGAGGAAGAGCGAGAGACAGAAAGAGGAAAAGAAGAGACAGAGAGACAGATGGATGTTTGATCAGCTGTACAACATCTACATGGCTTCAGATCTTTGTAAAAACTAACCTGCGCAGAACAATTTCCTCTGAAACACATTCACTCACCTCCTCTCTATCGTTGCTTTCTTTTCTACTTCTTTCTTCCCTTTACTTGGTTTCTTCTCGGGCGTCCATTCCTGACAAACATTTGAACAAAATGATTAGAATCAAAGTAAGCACTTAACATTGATTTGAGTAATAGGAAAGGCTGGAGATGGACGTGTTCGTGACCTACCTGGAAGTGAGGCCAGTCGGTGGGCATGCCGGGCCCGTGGGTGTTTTTCCACCAGCGGAGGTCCTCGTGCTCATCGATGGCCATCAGTGTGTTGTGGAGCTCATTATACACGGCCCTCACGCTAAATGAGTGGCGGGAAACAAAAGAGACATCCTAAAATGAAGTTATTTTTCACTTCCTGTACTTTTTCCCTGCTCACCTGTGTCCCATTAGTTGATTCCCCATGGCTTTCCGGATTGCAGTTTTTTTTGATCACTCTTAAGTTTTTTGGACTAAACTTTGCCTGTTTTTTCAATCTTAAAATAAGAAACAAAATCATGTGGAGGATATTTGCAAGGCATACGGGCGCTCCCAGTCATATAATTTAGTTGCACTGTCTACATGTCATGGTCCAGTTTGATTTCATTGTATGTGTGTTTCCCAATGTGTTTCCCAATGTGTTTCCCTTTTTTCTGTCCTGTTCTCTTGTTCTCCTCATCCACCTGATTTTCCCTACACACCTGTCTTGAATCTCTCTCATTAGCCCTTCCCTCCTTCCAGTGTTTTTCCAACTTCAACTTCAGCCTCGTCCTGGTTTTTAGTGTTTTTCTGTTAATTTCCCTTACCTGTCTTTCTCCCCTTCATAACCTCGTCAGTTTAATTTGTATTTAAGTCCAGTCTCTTTTTTAGTCATCTGTTCAGTCTGTTACCCTGCCGTTCTGTTTCCTTGATGTGTTTACCTGTTCCTAGTGTTGCCGTGATCCAATTAAATCTTGTATTTCCTGCATTTCCATGCATTTCCATGCATTTGAACCCACCTTCCCTGCTCTAGCCTGACACTCCAGAAATGGTCACAATGTGTTCACCTGAATGCTCAAGCTAATTTCTCTTGAGTGGCTGCTTTCAACCAGTTCTCCTGTTTAGTATTCAACCATTAGCTCAGCTACTTTCTGCATTAACATACAAACTAAGAACTGAATTGTCCGCCAAGTTTAAACTTCAGAACCTGTATTTAAACAGACACTACAAACTCTTTCAGTGCTTCAAATTAAACTTTGATTTCAAGACATTTCGCATGTGCAGGCACAAACAAGCAACTTTAGCTCATTGCAGTTTCAAAACAAACCGTCTGACTTTGTTGAATACAAAGACATACCGTTTCATTTTAACACTGAATATTTTGACTTGTCAAACATATGTCATCTGAGCCAAATGACAAAACAAAGGCTTCACATTTCTGCTGTCAGTTTAAATGTTTTCATTGTTGATTCAATGTTATTTTCTAAATTATAACATCAGCCAGTCAGCCTAATGGTAACAATTTCCTTGAAGTGGTTCCTCATAAGACTTTACAGTGCATCGTAATCTGAGCATGATATAATAAACACAGCATGCAGGACTGCAGGAGGTGGAATACTTGCTGGGGCAGCTGTATACTTAATGACGTGACGTTAATTTTAATTCAACCTGCTGATGCCCCTCGGACGGTTACTGTTACTAAATTTGTTTAAATTTCCAATTGGCAGATAATCTGCTTGCACTGCCATCCAGAACATTTTAGGTAAGTGTAAACCAACAAATTAAGCAGATTAATAGAGTATTTAATTTTTCTCATCTACCTGATATCCCCCTGCGGCCCCTGAAGATTTTATTAAGTACTTAACTTCAGCTGTCTTCTCTATTATGTCAATTTCAGTTCATTGTTGTTCACCTCTCATTGTTGGTGATGTCCAGATGTTTGTGGATGGAGAGGAAGGCCTGTTTAAGGAAGACAATCCTCTTGCGCTCCTCGTCCTGCGATTGGTCAAAGATGGACTCCATCTCCTCCATGTAGCGCGGAGCGTAGCGGTTCACCTCCTCAAGGACTTTCTCATAGCGGGCCCGAACCTGTAAACAACAGGGACACGCTTAGTTTATTAGTCTGTTTGTTTTCTTGTTTACTTGTATATACTTCTCCCTCAATCTTCTACATATCTGGTATTGATCTGTATGTGACCTTGAGAAGAAAACCTAAGCCAGAGCCTTCCAGATGCCTATGGGTATTTGTAGTCTCTTAACCTATCCTCTGACAGCTGGCTCTGTTAGATGACATGATCTCCATAATCCATTTTGCCAAACCATTGTATTTCCAACCAATCAGTGTCCTATGAGGAACTACTGGCAGGTATGAGTGTAGTTTAGATATGATGACCAGTGAGAGAAGCAGCTGTTTGTTTCAATCAGAGGTTAGCATAGATGCTGCTTTTGCATCAGCAATAACTGGAAAATGTATTTTAATAATATAATGAAAACACTGAAGGTTTTCACTCTCCGCTGGCTTCAACAAGAGTTTGTTTTACCAATGAGCTTCGCTACTGTTGATCTGATTGGTTAAATGTCCAATTTGTAAGAAGTTGATTTTTGAGTCTCATTCCCAACTCGTCAAATACTGACACCATGGGACGGCGGCCTACCTGACCTGCAATCTCAAAGTGTCAGGATTTGACAAGTTTGGAATGAGACTAAAAAATCCACTTTCTAGCAAGCTGGACCTTTTTAAAGTTAGCCTTGATGGTGACAGACAGATGGTTTGTCCGATCACCTGCCAATTATTTTTTGAAAAATGTCTGCCCTTTTCCCAACAGTTTTCTGACGGCAACCTCCCAGATGGTTTGTTACACAAAACCATCTGGGAGGTAGTTTGGGTCTGGCTCGTCAGGCTAGTTTCTTGGCGCCACAGATTGTCAATCTGTGAGACAGCCCGAGACAGGCGGCATGAAAATGCATTGCATGGTTTTGAGCTTGTGTATGTGCATTAAGTACAAACCAATTTTGGGATCCACTTGCAGCCACTGGTCAATTGTTTAGGGTGGTTAAAACAACTGATTTTTACATTATTGGTGACCTCTAGTGGCCGTAGTGATTATGACAAGAGCAAAGAAGGAAGTCGGATGATGAGGCTTGGGGTAAATAGGTGGGTCAAACACAGGACTTTCACCCAGGAGACCATATTTGTTATGCAAAAACACTGCTCTGCTAGTGGTCTTGACCACTGGCAAAATGTCAAGCCTACAGATGAACATAGGAACACCAGTCGCAGTCAAAATTCATTGAAAAAAACACTGAGAGCTGGATGAAACATGTTGCTGACCTTCTCAGCCTCCTGTTGAGCCAGCTCTCTCTCCTCCTGGATCTTCTTCTGTTTGTCGATGGCGACGTCCGGGTTTCCCTGAGCGTGTGTCTCCCGCTCCCTGGCCGCCTGCTCCTTGCGGCTCACTTTGTGGTACGCACGCCGGGCCTTATCCAGCTGTGGACAAATCATAACATTACCTATTACTTGCAGTTGTGGATGGTGTGTCTGTCTGCTTTACATTGCACAAAAAACCTCCCATTCATTGAAAATCAATTGCACATTCTATTTTTCTTTAAAACTTAAGATGCACCTGACTTTGAAAAAGCACCTTGCTGATACCTGAAGTAAAATAGCGGTGCATTAGGTCTCTGTGGTCCAAATTTAGATCTTGAATTGAGGCCATTTACTTAATGAGTGCCCATTTGTGATGCTGCAGCCACTCTCAGTGTGTATAAAGTATTGATTCCCTGAGGGGCTCCTGTATATTTTTAAACCAAATATGTAGTTCGCTTGTCTTTAGTTGCTTTTAAATCGCAGTAAAACCTTGATTCAAGAGGCTCTTTACCCTTAAATGCATAAGAGAAACTGTTCAGAAGGGGTTTTGTGCTTAAAGTCCCGAACTGGATGGTAAAATGTGATTTGGGAATGCGACAGATGCTCCCAAAACAAACACCGAAGTGTCGTGACTATAGTATCTGACTGCAGCTGTACTGAAGGGATGTGTGGATCTGAATCAATGTGGATTAGGAAGTTGTGGGGGGAAAACCTGATGTTTAGTTCACTTTGAAACCGCTTGACAAGCAGCAGTCTAAATTTGGACCGTTAGGAGCCCTATTTTAGGTTGCATCCATTTTTTATCCTCACAAAGCCGAAACAAACTACTATCCGTATAATCTGTTTAAGGATCTCACTATGACTTATTTTGAATACAAAAGAGATCTAAAAATAAAATAGGCGAGAAAAAACCTTCATTTTCGCTATGTTTTTACCTCTGGGGATTTCTTAAAGTGTCTCATTCGTAACTATTTACACTGTTCTAACTCAAGCAGAAAATGGTGCATCAAGCTCATAGCCCATAGCAAGAAATTGATAAAGAAAAGTTTTTTAGGGCCTTTATGTGAACATCTTGAGATAATTTCTTCAAATTTGGCACAAATGTCCACTTCAGTCTCCCTTCATGCACAAAAATAGATTATAGATAGCCTAAATACATCCATGCGTTGGCACTGCCATCAATGACCGCCGGAGGTACTACTCCGTTGGTGCTTATCCGTAAGCTTTCAGAAAACTTGCAGAAACATGGACAGAAGGTTCCGTCTGTCTACATATGTGCATGAATTGATCAGATTTTGGTTGTCAAAGGTCACAGTGACCTCATGGCATCCAATCCACATGAATGCAATATCTGACTGCGGGAATTTCTTCAAATTTGGCACAAATGTCTACTTTGTGGAGGGGACTGATTCGATTTTGGTGGTAAAAAGTCACTGTGACCTCACAAAACACATCTTGACAATTGATGTGCTAAATATGAAAAATGTCTAACAGGATAAAATAATGAGGTGAAGACATTTCACACATAATACGGTTACAGATCAACCTCTCCGTCACATCATTATGTTCTGCAAAAAATGCTCTGAACATTATTTTAGTGCCATTACTGAGGAATAGCATGGTGGATACAACTGTGAGGGCAGAAAAGACAAGAAAAAGTCTTTTCAGAAAAATATCAGAAAGGCTCCTTTTCATCTCAGCTTGCTGTGTCGGTGTCTGATTTGTCTGCCAGAGTGTTTCACCGTAGTGAACCAGACACAAAGCAAACATGTCATTGGCAGACAGTGTGTTGTTTGTGGTATTGAAGAGTAAAGGCTACACCAGCCTCCAAACGGACCAAAGTGACATTTTCTGTTCAATTTGCTGCAGCTGAGCCGCTAATTAGCTAACTGTTCTGCAAACCGACATCAGTGGTGCACTTTTCCCTGCGGAGCGTTTGCTTGGGAGCTTTCATAATAAGCTAAGGTGCAGGACAAGATGTGTGCTAATGTTTATAATTCAAATGAGAGGGAAAGCTATTTAGAAGGAAAGCTATGATGGGTTGTTCAGTCTGTGGCTCCTTTGTAGCAGGCTGCTGTCTGGCTCAGTGCGACCGTCTGCTCTGCCAATGATAAAACACTGACGTTACTGCTTTATGAAAGATTTAACTCAGGTCTCCATCTACGTAGATCAGCACCTAAGAATCTAAAATAATATTTTTTTCCTTCTGGATTCTGATTTGATTTCTCAAAGGACAAAAAAATAAGTTAATTAAATTTCCATTTGACTTTAACAGGTGCACTGGCATTTTACATGTCATTCAGTAGTGAAGCCTGGATTCATCATTATATCAGTGTTTGAGGCTACAGCTTTTAATCATTAGTACAATCCGATGGAAAAAAATGAAAACCCACAGAATGTGGCTTTCGAATCTCGAAAAATTCTGACCTTTTTAAGTCGTTTGGCCCAAGGTTTCTGAGCACGTATAAAGCCTGTCTCAATGTCCTGGGACTCCTTGAAGCCTCCGAATAACTTCTTGTGGAAGGTGTCCTTCTGCCAGGTCCTGACCCGGTCTCCATCCTCCGACACCAGAGAGCGACAGATGGAGGCGTGTAAGGAGGCCAGTCGGTCAGCGGAGGACAGAAAGCACTGCCAGGCCTTCATCAGAGATCCATACAGCGGACCTGAGGGAGGAGGACGAAGACCGGGGAATCATAAATTCCTGGAATTCTCTTTCGTACTTCAGAACAATTCTCATAATATGAAACAGCAAATCAGGTCACCACCTCTCAACACGAAAAAAGAGATGTTATTATCACAGTGTGCTGACACATCTAGCCGGGGGTTGAAGCTACAGTACTCACTGGAGTCCACGACTGGCTTCCACTTGTTACTCCATTCACTGAGCTGCTGGGCGTACTGTCTCTCCACGCGAGCTCTCTCTTGGAAACACGCCACGATGTCATTACAGGCCTGGAAGGAGTCCTCTGTTCGCTTTACGGTGCGCTGATAGTTCCCAGGCTGCCAGGTCAGAAAGAGAGAGGAGCTACTGTTAACACAACATAAACAGGAGGGCGGAGCGAGGACCAGCTGACTGATGCCTGATAGCCCTCATAGCCCTGATACTAATATGCCATTACTATCTTTTTTTTCTTTTTTTTGGATTGAGAAAGTCGAAAGTGGCCAATATTTTAGCCAGTATTCAAAACAGTCTTTTAGTGTCACCGTTTCCATGCCAGAGAAAGCAAAATTGTACATCTGCTCACAGTTTATTCCTGGCAGAGCGGCACCGGCATGAAGGCCATAAACTGATTTAGACAAACTAAATTAGAAACTAAAACTGAACACTGAAACGGTCCCATCCAGCTCTTCTACTCTTACTACAACCACTGGCCTACAACTACTATATACTGCTCTGTTACTATGGATAGTAGCACTACTAATGTTAGTACTGATATTATTAAAACTGCAAAATCGACTGCTACTCTGTCATTAGGTGTCCTTTGATTACTTCTTTGTTTCATTGAGGTGTTCCCTCTGAGTCGTGCCAGTTAACCAGCATGAGCAAACCCTTGAAGTGGAGCAGCTAAATGGAACGTGGCCATTGATAATGTTGTTATAACAGTAATATGTGCGTTTGACATGTCACAATATCCACCATGTGAGTCTATCAGCGCTGCTCATACCGTTTCTTTTTCTACCTCTTTAACATTAAACTTTTGGTCCGTGTCTCAGTTTCTGGTCAGTGAGTCATAAAAAGGCTCCAGCTTGGATCCTCATCTCCTCTCACAGCTGTGAGGCTGCCGCAGCAGACTCAGGTCGGCCTCCACGTGCCATAAGTGACACTTTACTGGCATTAAGTTTCCTGTGGTAAACTCTTAATGCCGGCGGCAGCGCGGGGTGTGGTCGCTGGACATGAGGACGAGGCCGGGCCCATAAAAAGAGGGCCAGACGGAGAGAGGGAGAACAAGAGGGCAGCAGAGGCAAGGCCCTGAGTGTAATAACATATCTGAAGCAAATGTGTTGTTTGTAGATGTGGTATTTGGAAATCTCTCTGCAATTTTCCTGGCAGCCGCTGTCAGCCTCCTACTCAGCACTCGCTCCTTCTCTCTTTCTCACTCTCTGTCAGGCTCTCTCTGTTCCTCACTGACACATTAAGACAGCCGGTCGCAAGTTTCCTGGAAACCCCGATACGTTGTCTTGTTGCGTTAAATCATCTGAGGCAATGCACTTATCGTAAATACCACAAACTCAAAAAATGCGAGTGAGAAAGAGGGATAAGGGAGTCGTACTTTCTCGCGGATGACATTTTCACTTGTCAAACAAAAGTGTAACTAATAACGTCAATTAGGGAGTTCCATCTGCCGCCGTCGTGCTCGCTGACTCTCTGTCATGGCTTACAAGGAGAGCGTCGTTAATATCATTAGCTACACCTGCGCCTTTGCCGATGTGTCAAGTCAAAATGTCTGCATCTTCCAATAGGGATCTATATCAGACTCATCGGGCTCATGTCTGCACGCTTCTCATCCGTTCGTTCACCCGAAAATGAAAATCTGGTCATTATCTACACCGTCAGAAACAGGGGAAGTCGGCATCCCCTAAGGTACAATCCACACTAATGTAGCCCATAGGGCTCAAGGTAACTATGTGCACCTTTTGAAAGCCAAAAAGGTGCTGTTTTTTCTCTTACAGGAACAAACAAACCACAAGAGTAAAACACAAGTACCCAATATCATGGGTACAAGCCGATGCACCCCTAAAGGTAGGAACCTTTTCTGAAAGTGTGCTCACCTTCATGCCGATGGAGTCAGGATAATTCTTGTAGTACGAAAAACAGTGGTTGGGGACTTGTTTTATACAACCTGAAAATATTTTGAGGTGAAATCTTCACTGCAGATGCTGAGCTAAACAGCATTAGCGTGTGCCCCATCTGAAGTGGATTCAGGAGCTCCATGTGAGGGTGTAAATATTGATGTTTAAAATCAATGTGAGATCTCAGGGCTTCCAGAAACTTGGATTACGCCAGGCGAGCTAAATGGGGCCATTTTAGGAGGTAGTGCCCATCTACCTCAGTTGTAGATCCAAGCAAAAGAATTGTTTTGCCGACTTTCCCCTCGGCTGGAACGTGAGGAGATCGTGACTGATTTTTTCATTTCTGGGTTGAACTTATCTTTTAATACGTTACTCGCAGTACCTAGTGCATAGTTGATATTACGAGCCACAGCGGTCTTATTTTTCTTTGGCAAATTCTCTGTAAGATGATATTGCATTCTTCAGAGCACAAACGACTCTGGTGAGCGGCCCTCTGCTTCCCACAGTGACTTGCGTTTGCCAGACTAAGACCTAAACCTTTGTTCCTGACAACTAATTGGCATGGTGCTCGATCCTAATGGGACTCCTAATTAGTGGTTAATTAAATTCAGGTGCATCAGATAGGTCAGTTAGATCTTTTTATGTCAAAAACATTTAGTTAGTGCTAGCAGCAGTCAGGTATACGTGGATGTGTGTGTGTCACCTTTCAGGCGTCAGCTGATTGTCACGCGATCTAAAGTGATTAGGAGTCAGAATACAGTGTGTACGCAGTGTGCACCCAGAGTGTAAAAGTGATTTATTTTCACACTGACAACCTTCACAAAAGGCAATCACAGCCCCCCGTGCGCCTTTAATGAAACACTAGTTTCCTCTTGCCTTAATCAGAATCAGTCGGGGTGCTTCTCATCAGCACCACCCCCCATCCCCGTTTCTCTCCCTCTTTTCCTTACTTTCTTTCTGCCTCTGTTGTGGTTTGCACTGACTCTCCTCACTCGTCTGAGAATTAAACAGAAACAGCTGAGGAATCCAGTTTGAGGCCAGCGGCGACGCTGCAGAGACCCGGTCGGCCAATCTCTGAGGCAGATGCAAATCCGCTACTAGAGAAATCTGTCCAAGCAACAAGATACTGCGGTAAAGGAAAATGGCCACGGTCTTCCATTGAAAAAAAAAAAATCACATTTCACATATTTAACCGATCCTATCTGCAGCGTGTCAGTGCACAGAGGGAAGGCTGGGAACTGCTGGCAGAAGTAGCAGCATCAGGAACGGGAATATTAGCAGTTATCAAGCTACTAATGGTCCCAGTAAAAAAGCACTGAAGCAGTAGTGGCGTAAAGGATAGGAGCACTGACAGTAATACTTAATGTTGTAGCAGCAATACTTTAGTAGTGACAGTGACAGGAGTAGTATTAATGGCAGCAGAAATGGTAGAAGTAAACCATGTTGATGTCAGTTTTTAAGTTCACGTCCTTCCAAAGTGCTTTCAAACCAAACATCAGCGCACTAAACAAAACATTTCCTTTTCACGAGACACATCACAGCTTTAAAACAATAGATTAGGAGCCTGACGCCTGACAGGAATGTTTGTCTTAAAGAAATGAAGAGCTCAAAATCAGTCCAGAAAAACATTTCACAATATGCAGCCGATTTAAAAGCCTTTAGAGCCTGTGTCTTTAAGCCAAATCTGTATTCATATTTGTGCCGAATAGCCTCTATAACCTGTTATCCAATCACTCAGTGCATGTTTATTTTGGGAGGTATCGAATATATAGAATAGGGGTGTCGGTGATATACCGATATTGACCATAATGGTGATATAAATCCAGCACCTCTTAAATGATTTCATTGTCTTTCCATTATTTCAGCGTCATAGTAGGTGGTAATGAGACTTAACGCTCGTTACCACCCCCCATTAACAGGAAAGAAAAGAACACGCAGTAAATAGCGAGCTAACTACTACCGCACAAAATCGCTTTGGAGGCGATGACAGACGAGAGCAAGACACTATCTACAGCGGGGGTAGATATGATAATATTGTAGTGAAAGTCTAATACCGTCACAGACCGGGTATAGAATTTGCCTTTGTATTAGCAAATTAATGTGTACAAAGGACTAATAGTAAAATAAAAACTCAATCTTACTTCTTGTTTGTTACAATATATATATTTGTGGTTATAACAAAATCCCACGACACACCTGGCATTGCCTCATGGCACACCAGCGTACATCATTAGGAGAACAGTGGTTTGAAAGCCAAGTACCATGTCAGTGATCTCAGCATGTCTCTATATAATCTGTAGGGAGTACAGAGGACAGTAACAGTGTAATATGGGACCCAGGACGGAGTCCAAAGTGTACACCGCAGCATATCTATTAGTGTGAGTACTACACTTGTATACACCACAGAATTCACCGTTGTTGCAATCCTCTTGAAGTGGTGGTGACATTGCAAATACAAAACAAAAGAGCTTAGGTTTGCAGTATAATGACAGACAGGCTTTGAGCGCGGCGGGCAGGATGACACAGACAGGAACTGGACTGGAAAGACATCCAGCACAACAGGAGGCTGCCAAAATTACAGGAGGGGGAGAGATGAAAGTGGGGCAGCCCATCGAGGCCAACGGGAGACAAAGCCAATATTAAAGCGGTAGCACACTCAAATTAGGCAGTCAGGCACTTTGAAAAAGTTGGAAGTGTTTAGAGCTTTAAAACTCGGTGCCAAAACAGATCTGTGCCATGTAAACAAGGGCACAGGACAATTTACAAAATGGGAAAGTAAAATAATATGTTTGTGACCACAGCTGAATTTGAGTTTAGAAGATTCAGATGATTTACAGCAATTTGTACAAAAAAATAAGAATAATTGAATTACATAAAATATTTATGCTTCATTTGATACCTATTATTTTTTCTTTTTTTCATCTCTTTTCTTTGTTCTTTCCCGACCACAGCGATGACTGACAGCCATCTCCTCTGTAAACTCGGCCCTGGATTTGAACTCGGCGGTCATTGTTCTCGAATCGAAGTTCACCGAGTTTAGTGAATAATGTTTCGAATATTTGTGGGATTTTTCCTTCAATGTTGTTTCATGCCACATCTCGGTTGAGATCTTATTTTAATGGTCTTGGGAAAAATGCTTTTTGGCTTTTCTCGCAACAAATATGAAGCAGCGGCCGGCGGTAAGCTTTGCCTGTTAGCAGTGACAGTAACAGTGAAGTAATCCATCTGTTTGGGGAGAATAAACACAAAACACGAGTTACATGAAGAAACAAAAATGATTCTGCAGTCAAAGTGACCTCGCTGGTGGTGAACGCGCCATTAAACAATCACCATTTCTCATGAAAAACCATCTTTCTTGACTTGAGTTTTTTTGACGTCACATTAGTGTCATCCACCGACTTCCTTATTTACTCTCCAACTGTCTTTCGTAAGTTGTAGCGAGAGACAAACAAATGAAATGCGGCAGTTCTTTGGTTTTGAACATTGTTGGAAACATTTGGACTAAGATAAGTATGTAGCCTGTCAAAATATATAACCAATAATCTAGTCGTTTTATTGCAGAATTGACACTTATTGTATCTTTAATGTAATCTGTATAGGAGTTGCCATTAGTTCATCCTGAAACGTTTCTGTATTCAGCAGAAGACTCTTCAAATGAAAACAGCAGGCAGTACTGTAGCAGAATAATGATGTGAGAGAGAGCAGTGAAAATTGAAAAAAAAAAAAAAATAAAAAAAAAACTTGTCCCAGATCCCCAGAGACATGACCCCTGTGCTATACAGTCTACTTTATCGAGCAAACACAGACAATCAAACACCTAATGAGCTGAGCGTTATCACAGAAACCTTGCCGGGAAGCAGTTAACTCAAGAGGGACGTTGGGAGGGTACAGTGGTTACTGTTCACATTCAAAGAATGAGGGCGCAGCCTTGTTCACACTGATATGTAGCCTGACAGACAAAACTGTTTGGTCTGTCTCTTAATGGTAAGGTCATTGAGACTCAAGAGACCAAGGGACTTATTAACAGACAAACACACACACGCGCAGGCTTACCATCCAGAAGCTGCGATTGTTGGCATCTTCGGGGCTGTTTTCTGAGGGAAGCGTTGACATCCTGTTCTCTGAAAGAGTAAGGATTGCAGGATTAGTTCAGAGTACAGTATCACTCTGCCTTTTAATCCGCACGCTGACCTTACTGTGATTGCCTTCCACGTGCAGCTAATGAAAGCTGCAGGGCTCTGTAGCTACAGCCTGAAAAATGAAGTGTTATCTAAGTCAGACGTTTAAAAAACGAGCCTTTTCTTGAGGGACGATCTCGACCGTGATGTTACATTTCGGTTCAGCGCAAGTGATCACATCCAGACGATGTGCGAGCTTTACATTAAATGTTTTATTCTTGTGTGATTATCTCATCACCGAGGCAACACGGTGAAACAGCTTTAAGACCAGCAAAAATCCTCATACTGAAGTCAGTGGAGCACCACATCGGGAAAAATGTCGTCTCAAACCTTTTAGTCAGTCGAGCCGCCCCAGCCCTGTCAGATGAACTCAAGTACCCATGAATCGATAAAACCCCAGTATTTAAACTTTGTATTTAAACTATTAAAGTTCCATTTTATTCGTTTCAACCATTTACCCATTGCTTTAGCTATCTCTTAGTGCACCTTTTAGTGTTCTTGCGTCCTGATATATAGAGATGTGTTTCAATCAAATCATAACTTCTATTCTATCAAATTACTTGAGCTATTCCACATCTTCTCATGTGCAGAAGTGCATCCAGCTGGGAATCACTGCTCTGATATGTGCCTATTTGAGGATCTATGACATAAACACTTTTGACATCCCCTCAGATAAATGGCTGCTGCGCTCTTGTCGTGATTAATGTGAACATATACAACAGGTGCGGGATGCGTCAGTGCCTGAATCGTATAATGGCGGCTCTGTAAAACCCATTAAAGGCTCGCGGTAGCTGCTGGAAGTTGATGTGTACAGTTAATTTGAACCAGGGGTGTACAGTAAATCGAGGCAGCAGCTCGCGCGCCATAATAACATCTGCGAGCATGGAGTATCCTGTCCCAGCAATCCCAGCCTTGAAACACGAGCGATCCTAAAATAAACCGAGGGTAAAGGTTAGCACATCCTATCATTCGCGTTCACTTTCTTCCCATGCTGGTAGCCTTGTCCGCTCTCTCTGCCGTTGTAATAAGAAACTGTTATCAACAAGCACACATCGCAAGAGCATAATAAGCTGTGTGTTGTGCTGCTGCTTGACTCAGAATCAAGTGATCCACGCTCAGTAGTTTCGATCTCTGAATTTTGCTTCCACTTCTTAAAAAAGAAACTTTTCCAGTTAAATATTTAGGCACAAAGCAGTTTTTTTTTTTTTTGCCTTCTGGTGTTTCAAACTGAGCTGAACTCCACCCCAGACGCAGCCTCCATGTCTTGCCTGTTTTCCCTCCCTGCAGCCATCGCTCCCCGTGGCTCTGCGAGGCGCACAATTAGATTCGATGATTTTCCTCCACATTCTGCTGTTCACGGGGCATCACATGCTCCACACAGAGCGTAATGTCATGCCTCTCCCTGCCTGAATCTCTCTTCAGCTCGCCTCTGCCGCAGCTCTACCACTGAGGGGTCTGGTAGATTACACAACCCTGCCATCTGCAAGGGGGGCTCAGAAAAATAGTGAACTGTCTCCCTTTTAACCTCTGACCTCAACTTCCTGTCGCCTTGCTGACTAACTCTCTTCGGGGGTATGGCTCTGCCCGAGTTTTCAGAGAAATGTGGGGGTGGAGGATCTCTCAGCTGTCTCTGCTGATGTCAAATAATTTGGTGCATTCCTGCAAGTTTTAACTACACCTTTCACTGTATATAAGATTTACCCTGAAAGAGCACAAAAGTGTCAAATGAATATGTTATGTTGTGCAACTCCATGTCTAATGGAATGAATTTGACGGCTCCTCAGGCCTTTCAAACAGGATTTCATAGACTTAATAATCAATTTAAATGCCCACTTAAAGGTGCACCAAGTAGTTTTTATGGAAGAAATTTTAATCAGAAGAGAAAGATCTTCATTGACCTGAAAGAACACCACAGTTGCATACTGTTTGACTTTGTTTATATGTGGTGGACCCTGCCACCTTCTAGCTTCAAACAGTGTGCTGGGGACCTCTGAGAACAGTATTTTTATCCAATTATGGACAAAAGTAAAAAAAAAAAAAAAAGGTATGTCAGAGTTAGAATACTGAGTTTGAATTCCTTCTCCAAAAACTACATAATGCCCCTTTAAAAAATAAATAAAAATGTTGTTACAAAAGCCTGGACTGTAACTTCCATCTGTGTCTCTGTCGTCGCTGACATTTGTGAGGCACATCCCCAAAGTTTAGCGTGGTAAAATGTGTCTCTACCACTCGCATTTGCATACCACTTCATCCTATAAGTACAACACAGATTAAACTGTACAATTTACCACCTACCAGCACAGATCTAATTCCACCATGCGTCCTGCAAACTTTTTATAATCTCTTGGCAGGTCTGACAGGAAATTTGTTCTCCCCCCCCTGCACAGTTTTTTTTTTTTTAAAAAGTCCTGCAGCGATCCAGTAATCCGTCCAGCACCTGAAACTCCAATTTTACATGTAAAAAAAACTAATAAAAAAAACAACTAACAGTAAACTGAAGCTCCTTTTGGATCATAAGAACGTCCAACCAAGCAACTCTTTCACCCCTCTATCCACAGACACACACACACACACACTCACATGCACACACACACACGCACACACTCCTCCCCCTGTCCCCATTTCATCTGTCACACATAACTCACCACACACACATTGCATAGAGGAAATATATAGTAACAAATGAACACACAGAGCAGAAATAGGAGCTCGGTCACTCCGTCAGATCTCTCCTAAACGCAGCTACTCAGCTGTGGACGGCGAACAAACTGCTCAAAGTTTCTTACCTCTTTTTTAAATGTTGGGGCCCCTCTATGCTTCAACCCCCTTTTTCTTCTTTTGTTCTTCTTCTTCTCTTTTTTTTTTTAACCCCGGTTCAATCTTCGTGCAGACTCTCGGGCTCTTTTTCTCTCCGTCCCGTCCTCTTTTTACACTTCTCCAACTTTGATTTTCCACTCGTTCTGGACAGTGCTGCTCCTGCTCTTCCCCTTTCTTTGGCCCACTGTTTGTGTCAGATGAGTTGGCTTCTTTTTTTTTTTTTCCCTCCCTCACACACTCCCACCCTCCCTCTCTCATACAGTCTCTCTCTCTCCCTCTCTCTCTCCCTCTCCAAAACAGCTGCAGGGATCTTAGTCTCTTGTTCTTTGTATTTCACCACTTGTTGGAGATAGATCTCTCTTTCTCTCTCTCTCTCTCTTTTACCCTCAGAGTCGTCAGTGAGTGTCAGTGAAGAGTTTTATTGTGTTTTGTGTGTGTGAGGTGAATCAGACGGTAACTGAGTCACGCGCCCAGATTCTGTGCACGTATTTGTGTGTGTGTGTGTGTGTTAATTGGTCCATTAACCGTGTTTTACCTTTTATCAAAGAAGCATGAAGCAGCATGACCAGATAAGGGAAACTCCATCCCCTCTGTGCTTGTCTTTATACCCCCTCTTTCCTCCCTTCAACATTCCCTCAGGATAGTTTGGTAGGCCTGCCTCCACAGCTGGAGGACACATCCGGTGTGTACGTGCCTGTGTGTGTGTGTGTGTGTGGGGGGGTTATGTGTTAAAGTCAGAAATTCTTTGAAGTCAGAGCCCAAGTACAAGAGCCCTCTCTCACTGCATGCTATGCTGAACTTGTGAAACGTCGCCCCTTGCCAGAACATGTCATGTAAATACACAGCTGTTATACGTCGCAGCGTTTACGCCCCAACTACAACCTGCTCCTAGAGAACAGTAATCCCACGTGAGCAAGCCTATAATCAAATCTGTCAAAGATAGTGGACCGATATCAAGATGACAACACTGTGAGATCCTGTGATTAAAATGATGACAGCAGTAAGAAACAGATGATGTCAACAAGTGGAATAACGTCTGTGTCATGTGAGTGACGTTAAGTACAGATGCACCATGTCGTGGCAAAGTGTAAAGCCCGATAGGAAACAAAAGGCATTTCATATCGAGAGCAGCCTTCTTTATTCTAGGCAGTTTTTCAAATAAAGAATCTGAATAATCCTGATGTGTTTAAGTAGCTAAATGTTTACCTTGTTGAAAATGTATTGATGTAAAAACATCTTTAAACTTTGCTCAAGAAAATAGTGTCTCAGTGTAAAGATATTCTTTCTTATTTTGGTTCAAGCACCAAAATCATGATTTACTTTAATGCTGTCCCTTATTCATATCATACCAAGAAAAGTGCAAATGTGGACTACAAAAAGATCCTGAATAATTTTGATAACAAATGTTGTTAATGCTCATGTGTTTCTTCAGTAACCTGACACAATTTTACTGTATACAAAATGTATTTTGATGTAAAATTACATTATGATACTGTTATTAGCAGTTGTAGGTATTGTAACACATTTTTATTGTACACATTTCCAGTGCACAAAATTACAGTCATGTACTGTGTTTTCACATTAATCCAACCATATTGTTTACTGTCATATTAGCATATTACCTTGTTAGCTGGTTGTTCGCCTGTGTACCTTCTTGGACCACGTGTAGGTCCCTCAGCCTTTTGTAAGTAGGCTATGTTAGCCTGTTGGGATGTTAGCATGTTAGCTTGTTGTAAGACTTTCAGCATGTGAGAACATGTACCTTCTTGTTAAACTACAATATGTTATTGTTAAATTACTGCAATTATTGCATTTACTTGTAATGTACCATTTTTACTTTTTTACAGTCGCTTCCAAATGCCACTTTAATTCAGATTCACAGGACCTTACTGTAATATCCCAAATAATTACCCATCATGCATTGCAAAGCATCATTACAGCAGTTTGCTGTGAAACCTGCTGTAGTGTTCGTCTACATATTAATGTAGACTAGGATGAATGATATCAGGCTTCATAAGAGGCTTTTTGCAGCATGTCCTCAGCCATTTAGTGAAAATGGTTGACTGGAGAGAGAGCTTTTACAAAGTGCTAAACCACATGTAGCTGTGTTTAAAATGATTGATTGTTTTGGAGCATGTGACACTTAATACGATGACATCTGCTGGTCAGACCTTGTTCCTGCATCTGCAAAAACAACCTTGAAAATGGTGAATTGAAAACCGTGCAGTACAAAAGTAAATGTGCTGCTGTCATTGTTGATATTTTGGTACAGTAATGTTCATTGATGGGCTAAGAACACAGAGGCTGCTGTGTGCCGGGGCGGCAGGGTCAGGGTCAACAACGCCAGCCGAATGAACGAGCTTATTAGGAAGGCTGGCTCTGTTGGTGGATTCTTTGTTAGAGGTGTCAGAGAAGAGGATGCTGGAGTGTTGTGGACACAATGTGATGGTCACACATCTGGTCAACACTCTCAGCAGTGAGGGTGTGAGGGGCCTGTGTGCTGACACATCAATTTTGACAGGTCGATACTCTGTCAGGTCGCCTGATTTACATTTATATTTTAGGGCATTTAGCGGCCGCTTTTGTCCAAAGCGACTTACAGTAATTCATACATACATTCAGACACTGATGATGGTGGCTGCCATGCAAGGTGCCAAATAGCACATCAGGAGCAGTTTGGGGATAAATATCTTGCCCAAACACACTTCGACATGCAGATCAGGGGAATCGAACCAGTGACCTTTAAGTCATCACCTATCATCACAATGTTTATGTACATCTACACTTCTGTCTAATCGGTATTACAGTTTCATTTCAAAGACTGTCATCAGAAGTGTTGCCATTGTGTTGTTACTGCCTTGTGTGTACCCTTGTCTTGTATCTAAAAGTATTGCTATGCTATTGTGTTTGCCGTGATTTTAAACACTGGTACTTGCTTGTACATAATCAGTGGAAGATTCCACGACACAACTGTCTTGACGATTATTTAATTTTTCTGTTTTTAAAATGAAATAGTGAGAAATTTTAAATTTTAATGTGCTGCGTCCAATTCCACTCCAGTCCGGTAGGAGGCGCAAGTGCGCTTAAACTGACTTGACAGCCGCCATTTTTGAGAAGACAAAGAAGCGGCGCTAGCTCGCAGCAGTCAGTTTGCTGCTGTCTGCTGCAGGCGAATCTGGTAAGCATTCACTGGGAAGTTTTTTTTTGTGATAAATATAAAATTAGCTGTAGTACAGTGTCGTAGCAATGTCTGATAACATATAACTACCACGACGTACCTCCTTTGGGATTTGTGAATTATAAAAAACATGAATTCCCTGTGAACTGATTTAAGCTAACTGCTACGGTTTGATTAACTAGCGCTAAGAAACAACTTCGTTTGTGAAAGCTTGTTGGTTTATGCTGAAATACGCCGACTTTGGTGGATAAAGTGTATGCCGAACAGTGACGTGTGGCTACGACTCGAAGAATGTGGCCATATATTGTACTCGTGTCCTCTGGTGTCGAGCACTTCAACGTTTAACTTCACATTAGTTTTTTGTCAATGGGGTTTGGTGTTCGCCTGTTGCTGCCATCTGCCCTCGCATGCATCAGCAGCAGGAATAGCCGCGCAGTCAGTTCACAGTGGGCCTATCTCCACGTGGTACGGCTTCAGGTTATGTTAGCATGGTAGCTAACAGTGAGATGAGCTACAGGTTGTCAGTTATCTCAAGGTTAACAACAGCAAAACGTAGTTGATTGACTGTGTGACTTTAACTTAGCAGGTATGATCATGTGGTTATTTCATAAACTGCAATCTAAACTTTTTGTGTGGATTCAGCTGTCCCCCTCCCCTGATGACTTGCACTGGGCTCTGAGTCTGTATGAAGACAAAAGTGCATCTTTGGCCCTGACAAGCCAGAGTTTCTGAGGAGAAAACAAACCAATGATGGTCAAAGGGTCTGGTCATGACAACACAATAACACATACTTTTGTTCTTTTCAGACCACTTCCAACATGTGGAACCACGCTGACTAGACTCAGCTTGAGTCTTAAAGGTACGTAAAAGCAGTGTTTTCTCATAGTTTGAGATGCTCTGATCACCTTTACCAACTGTAAAGGCAGACAGTTTAAGAAAAATCTTTTGATGAAAACCTTAAATGAATGCTTACATCATTGGCAAAGGTCTAGTTCTGAACAGTGGCCCATGGACGGAGATGAACACATGATTATGCACTTATGTGGAGGACATTAGAAATAAAATGTTTAAATTAAGCAGCAGTGTGGATAAAGTGCTGTATAGAAAATGGGGTTCTTGTTCGTGGTGTTCATGGGATTCTCGGAGTGTGAGAGAAAGGCTCCATCTTGCCACATTACATCATTTTTGAAAGCTGATACTGTAACATTTAAGAGATGTTGATAGTGGTTAAGTGAGGATTAATTCAGCTGTCCCTCTCCCCTGATGACTTGCACTGGGCTCTGAGTCTGTATGGAGATAAAAGTGCATCTTTGGCCCTGACAAGCCAGAGTTTCTGAGGAGAAAACAAACCAATGATGGTCAAAAAATAGAATAATAGCCACACATTAATTCTTGCCTCTTGTTATTTCAGGTCTTGAAGAAGGTGAAGATGTAGGCTGTACGTCAGGTTTGTGTCATCGCATCTTTTGACCTTGAATAGCAGCCTCTGAATGATCTCTTGTGATGTATTGCACTGGGCTCTGAGAATTGGTGTTGACACAAGTGCGCTCTGCCCTTGACAAGGCGGAGTCTGAGGAGACTATTGCTTAAACCTTGTAGTCTTTATATTTTATTTATATTTATATTTATTTTTCTGACTGCTGTGTTGTTTCTCCAGGTATGGGTCCTCCGGCACACGTCACCTGCTGGTCAGACCATGTTAAGATGGATTCACAGCCGTAACAATTGTGAGTCAAAAATATACAGTATATAAGAACTGTTGATATTTTGTCCTGTAATGGTAATATTATATCAGCTGATTTCTATAAAATAAAGGAGGTGGTGGTGGACTACAGTAGAGGGGCAGCAGCCTGTCTGTTTTCTCATGGTTTATAATCATAACTCTTTAATGTACAAGTCATAATTTGCAATATCATAGGCATGAATGTTTGGTATTAACCATTTACACTGTACCTCAAATTTGATATTGTCCATACATAGCTACAGGCCAGTTCTCGTATGGCTATCTGCAACTCGACAAGAATGATCCTTACTGTAAATTGGTTTATATTGTTGCAGTTGTGTGTATTTTGGATTAGCATCTTTTTGCTAATTTATAGTTGTTTCACTTCCTACTTCGCACCTGAACTGCTACACAACATTGTCCCATGGTATCAATAAAGACCTGTCTCATGTTAGATTCTGTGCCCTATATTTAATTAAAGCCGGTAGCACACCGTCATGGTATTTGTTAGGACCTGTTTTCTGTGGTCATGTGATTTATTTATTTTTAATGTATTTTTTTGTGGGTGTTATCTTGCCTCAGAACTTGACCTACAACAGGTGGCTACTCACTCAGGTCGGCAGTTTCAAGTGTAACATCTCTTATCATGTAGTCAGTGTTTATCTAAATCTACACGTGTGTCTCAGAGGGGTTTGGTTATCACCTGCTTTTATAACATGAACTTCGCAGGTATGATCATGTGGTTATTTCATAAACTGTAATCTAAACAGTTTGTGTGGATTCAGCTGTCCCCCTCCCCTGATGACTTGCACTGGGCTCTGAGTCTGTATGAAGACAGAAGTGCATCTTTGGCCCTGACAAGCCAGAGTTTCTGAGGAGAAAACAAACCAATGATGGTCAAAGGGTCTGGTCATGACAACACAATAACACATACTTTTGTTCTTTTCAGGCCACTTCCAATGTGGAACCACGCTGACAAGACTCAGCTTGAGTCTTGAAGGTATGTAAAAGCAATGTATTCTCAGAGATGCTCTGATCACCTCTACCATCTGTAAAGGCAGACAGTTTTAAAAAATCTATTAAATGAATAACTTAAATTAATTTTTACATAATCGAAAAAGGTGTAGTTCTGAACAATGGCCAGTGGAGGGCAATGAACACTCATTATTGTACAGTCATGAGTCCAATTAAATGTGCAGAACTCAGAAGACATAGAATTTTGAATTAAGCAGCAGTGTAGATAAAGTGCTGTATAGAAAATGAGGTATTGTGCTAACAGCAGGCTTGAAGAGTCCTTGTTAGTGGTGTTCATGGGATTCTTGGAGTGTGGAAATCTCCATTTTGCCACAATATGTCTTTGTTGAAAGTTGACACTGTAAAGTTTGAGACATTTATTGTAGTAAAGTGTGGATTTATTTAGATGTCCCTCTCCCCTGATGACTTGCACTGGGCTCTGAGTCTGTATGGAGATAAAAGTGCATCTTTGGCCCTGACAAGCCAGAGTTTCTGAGGAGAAAACAAACCAATGGTGGGCAAATATTAGAGTAATAACAACACATTAATTCTTTTTTGTTTTTTCAGGTCTTGAAGAAGGTGAAGATGTAGGCTGTATATCAGGTTTGTGTCATCTCATCTATTGGCCTTGAATAGCAGCCTCTGAATGATCTCTTGTGATGTATTGCACTGGGCTCTGAGAATTAGTGTTGACAGAAGTGCGGCTCTGCCCTTGACAAGGCAGAGTCTGAGGAGACTATTGCTTGAAACATTTTTTTGACCTTGTAGTTTTTTAATTATGTTTTTTGAATAATTTCCTGACTGCTGTGTTCCTGTTATTCAGGTATGGATCCTCCGGCACACATCATCTGCTTCAGTGAGTCTGATATATTAAGCAGCAATTGAACATTTTGTCCTTGAAGTTGATTTGTTGGAAGCAGGAAAAATGGGCAAGTGTAAGGATCTGAGCGACTTTAACAGGGGTCAAATAGTGATGGCTAGACGACCGGGCCAGAGCATCTCCGAAACTGCAGGTCTTGTTGGGTGTTCCCGGTCTGCAGTGGTTAGTACCTACCAAAAATGGTCTAAGAAAGGACAACCAGTGAACAGACGAAAGGGTCACGGGCGCCCAAGGCTTATTGATGCGCGTGGGGAGCGAAGGCTAGCCCGTGTTGTCCGATCCCATAGAAAAGCAACTGTTGCACAAATCGCAGAAAAAATTAATGCTGGTTCTGATAGTAAGGTGTCAGAATACGCAGTGCATCGCAGCTTGCTGCGTATGGGGGTGCGAAGCCGCAGACCAGTCGGACTGCCAGTGCTGACCGCTGTCCTCCGCAGAAAGCGGCTACAATGGGCACATGAGCATCTGAACTGGACCACAGAGCAATGGAAGAGGGTGGTCTGGTCCGATGAAGCACGTTTTCTTTTACATGATGTGGATGGCCAGGTGCGTGTGTGTCGCTTACCTGGGGAAAATATGACACCAGGATGTACTGTCAGAGGCAGTGTGAGGCTTTGGGCAATGTTCTGCTGGGAAACATTAGGTCCTGCCATCCATTTAGATATTGCTTTGACAAGTACCACCTACCTAAACATTCTTGCAGACCAAGTTCACCCGTTTATACAAACGGTTTTCCCTGATGGCAGTGGCCTCTTTCAGCGGGATAGTGCTCCTTGTCACACTGCAAAAATAGTTCAGGAATGGTTTGAGGAACACAATGATGAGTTCAGTGTGTTGTCTTGGCCTCCAAACTCCTCAGATCTCAATCCAATCGAGCATCTGTGGGATGTGCTGGACAAACAAGTCCAATCCATAGAGGCCCCACCTTGCAACTTACAGGACTTAAAGGATCTGCTGCTAACATCTTGGAGCGAGATACCACAGCACACATTCAGAGTAGTTGTGGAGTCCATGCCTTTGCGGGTCAAAGCTGTTTTGGCGGCAAAAGGGGGACCTACAACAGCAGTTCCCAACCTCTTAGATAACACAGACCAGACAGATACAGTTTCTGGTTGTCCGGAGGATGAATGCGCACCTTTGACCCGCACATGATGTAAACGGCTCTGTCTTGTTGCCATATTGACATTTTTATGTAAATAAAGTCATTTTAAAAAACCTTTTTAGTGTTAACGACCATTATTTGCCTTGTGATTTGTGATAAAACGGTTGCCATTTCCGTTGTCCATATTAGACAACATACAGTATGAAGAATGAACAACTACTTCAAAGTAGAAATACTATTATTTACTAGAGTATTGCCATTTTCTGCAACTGTATCTGTCCGGGCCACTGCATTTTTAAGGTAAATGTACTATATTAATTTGACAACATTAGTAACACGTTACCTTGCAGGTTGCTTTAGAGCCAAGCAACTTTATTTTTAAATTGATTTAAATAGGCAATCAAATATATAACTGCGTGATGGAACTAAGCAGTAAAAAATGAGAAATGCTGTATATGGGATCCAATTATTGGTCAGCTTTTTACTTGCACTAACAAAGAAGAACACTTATTCCCAGGAAATTAATTTTGATACTCTGAAGTACAATTAGTATCAGATCATTTAAGGCTTTTACCAGAGTATTATTCGTATGGGTGAGTTTGAGATTTCCAAAAATCATGTCAAGATATTGTCAAGTATCAGCAGCACTTTTTGGAACACGGATTACAACTGACAAAGGCAGACAATTATAAGTGCTCCATATATTGCTGAGTAGCTTATGAACTTGTAACAGCATTCAACAAAGCCTTATCTTAAATAAAATGTATTTGTTGATATTCGTAAAGTAACTAGTAACTCAAGCTGTCAGATAACTCGTGTGCTACAGTATTTCCATCTGAAGTGTAAAGTGGCAGTACATGAGCTCTTGGAGTTTTTTGGTTTTTTGGTGGGTTTTTTTCTTAGCATTACTGTAATACTGAGCAGAAGATTTGTTGAACCTACAATTTTTTATGAAAATTTAAAAAAAGATTTTAAATCAATTCTTATTCATTTGATCTACCTCATTGTTATTTAAAACAGTTCAATAACATGCCATAATAATTCACATGACACATAGAGAACTACTTGCCTGGCAATATACAGTTTGGTCCATTAAAGTGAACCAGTTATAAAGTAGAAGGTTCTGAAGAGTGAATAGAAGTGGTTAGATGGAAGTGAAACACATTTTTCATTCAAGAAAAAAACAAAAACATGAATTAGAACTTTGTTTCTTTATCTTTATTATAATTCTAACAATTTATTATCTCTTAAAACATTTGAAATTCATATAGGTTTATATGAATGTGTGTATATGCATATCACATATACATATATATTCTGTAAGTTACCTTTCATCAGTTCATATTCTCATTTTTTAAAAGATCTCTTAAAGGAAAAAGAAATGCTTTCTATAGAGTCAGACCGATTCCCTCAGATCTTAAATTTTCTCCTGACAGCGGCGACTAGCCGTCACTCTCTCGATTAGAACTTCTAAATGCAAAGAAACGATTGAAACGAAAACATTACTGTATCAGCAGGAGATGTTGTCAAAATTTCTTATCCAAAGTTATTAATTGGCCCTATTTACACTAGAAAAAATTTTTAGAGACCTGATGGGAACAAGTAGAATCTGGCTGTGGAGTCGAGTTCAGCCACATTCTGCTCTGTCGTGCTTTCAGAAACTGCCCCTTTCTGGCTGAAAATTACTTCAAAAACCTCTAAACGTAAATGTGAAAAAAGCCACAGTTGCTAATGGAAATAGGGTCATTGCATAATATGCTGGTCATAAACAATGAGCTGTGAGTACACTAGCACATGTCAACGAGTGCAGAAGGTGCTTCATACAAACAAGGAGATGCAAATGTCGAGGGAAAAACAGACTGTTGATACTGTCAGGTCATTAACAGTGGAAGAGGGCAGATACAGAGAACGGGTCGAACTGTATAGAAAGCAGAACGGTTAAATAAATACATTGTACCTTTTCATGTTAAACATTATTTGGAAGACAGAGATTCTTTAGAACTTTTGAGACTTTTTTTCTTTTTTACATCTTAAACCATAATTAGATGACCATTATTTTCATCGTCCTTATTGCTATTTCCCTTGCACTCAAACATAATCTCTCCTTGACCACAGTACAAAGCAACTACACGGACAAATCGTCCACAGTGACCTTTGCTTTTTCACATTTGTAGCGCGCGCGTGTGTGTGCACTTTGAGCGACATGATCTATGAAAACTCATTTATCTTTTTGCAAAAACAGACTGAGCATAGCAGGGCCCGTCAACGCCCCCCCCCCACCCCCCCGATGTAAAAACGCACGTTTGATATGTGTTCGAGGACTCGAAAGCAGCAGGAGAGGTGAAGTGTTGTTCAAGGTAGAGAGGTCATGAGAGAGCCCTTATAGTCGATCTCAGCAACAGTGAGAAAAGCAGGACTGAGGTTGTGATGGAATGTAAATGTGCAGTGGAAGCTTATGGGGAAATGAAAGGACTTTAGTGCAATAGATGGAAAAAGACTTTGTGGATGTGATCCATCAAAAGGGCGTCGCTGTTATCCAGGATTGAAAGAAATGTGTCACTGTAAATAAAGTGATTTATCATTTTCACTTGTTTGTATTGTGGGCAGAGCAACAGTTGCTACATTTCCAGCATCTGCATAATTAAGTGGCAACGATCGCAATCATATTTCATATCGATTACGGTCAACATGGAATTTTGATTAAAGCTTTTTTTTTAGTGTGACAAAATAAAAGCGGAGAAGAGAAAGTTAAAGGAAGTGATTGTAAAATGTGCTTCACATTAAGTTGCAGTGCTTCCTTTCAGACAGAAGCAATGTTAAGGGTGCCGTGCAAGAGATAAAATGCATCTTTCAGTTCAAAAATACCTACATATACATATATTTATATATATAACCAGCACGATTATCTTCACTACAGTCAGAAAATACACTGACTGCACCATCTCAGCCGCCGACGGCTGAAGCCAGGAACTCTCTGAATCTATAATAACAGTAAGGACGATGATAGTAATGATAAATAGTAACAATAAATCTCTTCATATCAATGTCAGTATTCCAGTATTCCCATTTAAAGTTTAAAAATTGTAAGAACAATCATAGTATTAAAACTTGATATAAGCGTTTCTCTCAGATCCCCTTTGTCACTTGGTTCCTCCTGGATTTTGTCGAGAGAGAGGGGGGGCCACTCCTGGAAGGAGCAGGGGGGATTGGGTGGGAAAGAGCAAGAAAATGGCAGTTTTTCCTCTTCCCCTCCCCTCTCCTGTCCAGTCTTCCCTTGAGACGGAGGGTCTGAATTGGTGTACAACAGTTGCCTCGACGCTGAGGAAGTCTTTACCGGTAAATAAAATCCTCGGGGAGATTTCTCTTCACATTGTCACGTATCCCGTCTAACAGTTGAAATCACAGTCTGTCCCCTCTTGTATAAGTACATCTTGGATCCAAACATATAGTGTGTGTCTATATATAAGGTGTCCCATGAACTCTAACACAATCACCTGTAAGTGCTTGTGTGTATGTGTGTGTCTACATGTTGGTGTATGCATGCAGGCATGTATAGTAGTATCTTGGGTGCCTGTGAGTGCGTATCAGTGTGTTTCTTTTTTTTTTCTTTTTTTTTTTTTGTTGGTCTGGGCACTTATTTTTGCTACAAATTTGTGATACAGTGACCAGTCTGTATATATGTCATTATAAGACTTAAGATGATAAAGAGCTATAGAGAAACACATATGATCCTGATCACAGGACCTGCAGTGAGGACGGAGCCCTACAGGTGGTGAGGTAAAAACAAGACAAAACCAATCAAAGCCAAACACACAGCCAGCCTCCTCGGCCTGAACCAAGGACGCAAGTTCTCCATCTACGCACTCGTCTCCCCTGAAAAATGCGAAAGCTGTCATGATATTCTGCCCTTCGTCATCCTGCTTTCACCAGACAAACAAGCCTCATTCCTGCAGACATTCACCCCCATTCAACCTCAAATACTCACTTTTAAAACTTAACATCCACTCACACAGGGAGGGTGTCTCATTCGTTGCACTCTAAATTGTATTCTTCGTAAATTTCACCCTCAAACCTGAACAGATTTAACCAGCCGGCCGAGGGGTAAGAGGACTAAAACAAGATGGCTGCACGATGATGGACACCCTTCTTCAATTTTCAACAACAACAAAAAAAAACTAACTGGCTTTTGATTGTTCCTCTCAAGTATTTGGTTCATCACTTTTCTCCCCTCTTAATATCTGCTGTAGCCATAGTGTCTTGGTATGAAAGTGTGTTTGTTTGTTGTTTGTTGTGTGACCGTGCATGCATGTGGGGGGAGTGTACTCGTGTAAATCAGCCTGCCACAACTGGGGAGCGCCAGCCGGTGTGTTTCTGGATCGTCAGCCCTTTTTCCGTCCCTGTGTTTCCATTTCCCTTTGGGACTTTACTCCCTCTTTCTGTCGCTCTCTGTGTGAAATCTGTTCCCCCCTCATTTGTTGTATGAATCCACCATGGATAGCAGCAGTTGTGTCTTCCTCCCTCATTGACTCCAACCCCTCCTTCTTCCTCTCTCTCTCTCTCTCTCTCTCTCATTCTGCTTCTGCGCTTGCAACCTCAGCTCCGACTCCCGTCGTCCCTCCTCCTCTCAGTCTGTCCATCCCGAGGTGAGAGTACAGAAATAGGAAATGGGCTGCTGGACAGCCTGCGGACAGAAGAGCAAACAGAGGATACAAGTGATCTTTGGTGGTGATTGTGAAATGATAATAATGTTTTTTGTACTATATTGTTATTGATATATTGTTGTGATTAATTCTCTTGTGTGACTCATGCTATTTAAAGTGAGAAATAATTAATTGTTCATTAGGATAGTATGGTGGCTCACTACATGACAGATTAGACTGTCAAAACATTGGTTGTGACACTTTTAATGACTGATAACAGATTTTACATATGAGACACTGGTTACGACAATAGCTCAAATAGATGTGTTTTGTGAGGTCACAGTGACCTTGACATCTGACTTCCAAAATCTAATCAGTTTACTCTCCACCTGTGTGGAGAAGCAGTGTGTAATGCCTGCAGGAAGCAGAGCACTGTACTCAAAAATATTCAAAATATAGCAAACATTTTCTTGGTGGCTAAAATACCTCTTGCTGCTGGTACTATTTACAGCAGTACAATGGTCTGCTTCCTGCCATTGCTACACACTACTTCTGATTAATTCCTCTCACATATACTGTAAGGGGAGCACAATTCATGCAGTAAAGTAAAGTAAAGTATGTTGGTTGTATTAGTGCATTTTGATCTGAGATTAACTGTTGGGTTTAGCCGCTTGCTGGTAAAAATAACTTTGTGAAAAAAGAAATGCATGTATCAATTGTAAATATTCCAAATAATTGAGTTAGTCCTTCCAGAACACATTTAAGGAGCATCTGTGCTGACTATCTTTTGCAACTCTTCCAATCTAAGAAATTAGTGGTCAGTCATGTTGAGCCTGTACAATTGCAGCAATACCTGTCCATTATGGTCCTCAGGGCCCGCTCTATGTTCATGCGGTGGCCTACACGTGTCACACCCAAATCCAGATAGTCGTCCTTTGTTAGGGAGGGAAGGTGGGTGCCATCAATCTCGTTGTCCAGGAAACGCTCTCTGTGCTCACCCAGGTTCAGGTATCCTAGCCAGTCTGCAACGTCATACTTCGTCCAGTAGGGTAGCGGCTTGGAGGCGAAAGGCTTTGTAGGGGAAGGAGGCGGTAGATGAGGGTAGCTCAGGCAGGTGGGCGGAGGGAGAGGGTGCAGGGGTGGAGAAGATGTCCCAGACAGGAAGTGAGTTGGAGAAAGGGATCTGGAAACAACTAAGTTGGAGTTTTGAGGTGGAGGGGCACCAGAGGGGGCAAACAGGGGAGGAGAGGGTGAGAAGTATGGGTCTCCAAGAGGG
Organism: Diplodus puntazzo; assembly: GCA_963678695.2. Taxonomy (NCBI): domain Eukaryota; kingdom Metazoa; phylum Chordata; class Actinopteri; order Spariformes; family Sparidae; genus Diplodus; species Diplodus puntazzo. Next base: position 11,062,236 of record OZ023174.1, on the reverse strand, counting down.
TTCCCCGGTGATGGTGGGGTGATTGAACCTCGGAGGTCATAGATGGCACTGTAAAGGGGCGTGGTGGGGAGAAGGGGAAGAGATGATGGCCGCGGTGGACCCAGCTTTGGCCTCTCTGATGGGGAGATGAGGGGACTGGGTGCTCGCCTACGCTGGAGCATGTGTGATTCTGCTTTACGGGACTCACGACTGGGGATGAACTGGAATTCTAGGGCTTTGGTCCGGTAGACAGGTCTGTGTTTGGGGGAGGTTGGGTAAGGGGCGTAAGATGTCGGGGAAAGTGGGGAATGGGAACGTGGAGGCTGAGAGGCAGTTGGAGGCTGAGGAGATGGGGATCGACCCCAATTGGGGTACTGGGACGCAGGGGTGGGCGACGGGGATAACGATGGTTGTGATAAGGAGATTGGAGATGGTGATTGGGATCGAGCTGAAGGGGGGCTCAGAGCTGAGGCAGAGTCTTCTGAAAATCTGTGAATGGAGTGCAAGAGAAATTGTTGGAAGAGAAAAGCATCACAGAAAACAATACAATGAAAACGTAAATACATTAAAGGGACAGTTCACTCCAATGTCAAAAATACATATTTGCCTCCTACCTGAAGTGTTATTTATCCATCCTGATTGATTGATGTGAATTGTTGAGTTTTAAAGCTGTCAGTAGAGATGTTTGTAAAGCAATATCTCTTTCAAGAAATCATGATGTGGTTACTCAAGATAATCCACAGTCCTATTCATGTAGGAGCTATATCCTTTCTTCCGAACTACACCACACTAACTGAGAGAGCTAATTGAAAGAGGACACCAGTAAGGTTTGCACCCAGGCCGTCACAAGCACAACAGTTTGATTATATCGAACTATATGGTGCTTGGGAAAGAAGACATCTCTATGGCCAATATTTCCAAAACTCAGCAACTCAGACAAAACAATCACATTAAAAAAGGCACTACAGATACGAGAAAAATTTGTAAAACTTAATTTAAGAACCTGTGGATTAAAATATTTGTATTCTGTCAACATCTTTATTGTGTATGATTGGTTATTAGTTGTGCTGTTTCAGTTTTTACAAGTTTTTTTCTCCCCTTCCTTACTGTTTAAAAACAGGCAGTAAATTCAAGCACGTGTCAAAGTTTTATGTTCTTTCTGACAGAAATGGAGGAGTTTGGAAGTGGCTCTGTTACCTGTTTCTGCTTCTGAGAGACAAACATGGAAAAAGCCAGAAAAATAAAAGAGAGTTTTACACAGTTGACAACACTTATACAACACATAAAAAGGCAGTACAGTCTTTCACAGAAGGTTTGAACATCAATTATGGGAGATAAAGAACTCACAGGTGGCATACTGATAGATTCACACAGGCGAGTAGAATGGCAATGCTGTGCGTCAACAACAAAAACAAATGTATTTCATGCTGTGCAATGAAAAACATAAAGATAGAGTTTTCACTAATGTGTACCTGTGTCTGCTCAGTGTTCTCTGGCTGCTCCAGCTTTCCTTGCCTCTTTGCTGCAGTTTGCTGTTCAGCTCGTTTATGATGCTGGGCTTCATACTGGATGCAGGTGGGTAAACCTTTTTTCCCTCTAAAAGTGTCCCAGATTGGCCATCCCCAATCATCTGCCCCTCGCTCCAATGAGGCTTCATCTCAGGAGTGCGTGGACGGTCAAAGTATGGTGAAATGGGACGACCCAAATTCTGCATGTCCCTCATCCCATACCCATCCTGGCCACTTTCATCCTCTGTCACTCCCTCCTCAACCTCCTCTTCTTCCGGCTCTTCCCTTCGTCTGTGGGAGTGGTAGGAAGCAGGCGCAGTGCTGGTCTGTCTGTGTAGATCACTGGAGCGACCTCCCTCTCTGAACCTGTTGGCTTTGGGGTAGGTGGAGGCTGCTGCTGTGGCATTTTGCATCTCAAAAGTTTGTCCATCCAAGTAGCTCATGTAAGACTCCAGAAAATCTCCTCCCTTTTCTGATTCCCCTGTCCCACCCCCCCCTCCCATCCGTCCACCTGCCCCACCTCCTCTCTCCCCACGGTCCAGCCTGTCCCTGGCTCCACTTAGAGCCAGGATGCTGTCCAGGTGGTGGTCACTACTGCTGCGGCTGTCCAGCTCCTCAATCCCAGAGTCAACCACTGTCTCCTGTGACTCTCCTTTCTTGGTAGCAGGGGGAGGCCGGTGGTGTTCCCCTGTCCTGCGACTGCCCATGATGGAGGATGTATGTGTGGTGTGTGTTCGCTCATGGTAGAGCTGAGTGGAGGTGCTTGTTGTGGTGGCAGCAGTGGTGGTTGTAGCGGCACAGCTAGCGGTCGTGGCATGTGAGGCAGTGCTCCTATGTAGAGCAGAGGTGGCAGCAGTGGAGGAGGGCGCTGGCGGACCACGGTAGGCCGGGGGAGGAGCGACTGTGTGAGGGGGAGGTGTGGGGGAAGAGCGCCCAGGAGTGTGAGAGCTGTTGTAAAGGTGGTGAGGGTGGGACATAGAAAAGGGTCTATGATAAGATCCAGGAGGAGGCGGTGGTGAGACAGACGGGGGAGGTGGAGGTCCCGAGGTTGGCTGCAGGGTAGAGGGTGAAGGAGGATGTTGGGGGTTTGGCGACGTTTGGGATGGGGAAGGAGCAGATTGAGTCAGGTTAGCCACCTCACTGTCGTATGATGTGAGGCTGGAGGCAGTGGAGTCTCCGGCCTGAGGTGAGGGCAGGGGTGTATGAGGAGGAAACCCGCTTACAAATGGTTCTTTTTGGGGGGGTGGAGGAGGTGGTGGCGGTGGTGGAGGTGGAGGGGGTGGAGGGGGCGGGACCTGTTGTTGGCGGGAGGCCAGGCTGTTGGCCACCATCGCGTGTTGTGAGTACCCTGATATTCTCCCTATTCCCCTGTCGAAGCTATTTGCAAACTCTAATGGAGGTGGTAGGGGGTCAGCATAGACAAATTCATCGTCCGCATCAACTGAGGGGGCAGGGGGAGGAAGAACCATCATACCACTGCCAGTGTTCCCAGTAGTGTTTGCTGTTTGCTGAGTACCGGTAGGTGGAGGAGAGGGAGGGGTGAGGGACAAGACATAGGCATCGGCCTGACTTTCCATCCTGAGAAAAGAGGGTCTACGAGGCTGCTGAGATTGGGATGCTTGCAATGCAGAGTTTTCAGCGGCTGCAGCAGCCTGCTCTGCCCTCCTCATGTAACCCTCTCTCTCTTTGTCCCTTTCTCTTTCTCTGGACAGCTCCCTCTCCCGTTCCCTCGACCTTTCCCGCTCCCTCTCCTTGTAGGTTGGCTGATAGGGCTGAGACTGGTAGTGGTGTGTGTGGACCGTTTTGTCCTCAGAGAAGCGAACTCTTAGCCCCTCACGAGCCCCTCCGCCTTCCCTCTCCCTCTCACCTCCACTACCTTCCTCGCTCCACACACTCCCTACTCCTCTGAGGATTCTGGGTGAGGGTGGACGACCTACTGTGGCCGTCGTAGCAGCCAGAGAAGACGAGGTGACCAGATAGGAGGAGCTGGAGGACTGGCCAGCGGAAGACACCGGCTGAGAGCTGGCAATAGATGTAGGGAACACCACACTCGACATCTGGCGGGTGAAATGGTGCTCTGCTCCCCTTCGTAACCTGCTGTCATCCCTCAAAGCACGCTCTCTGGCAGCCAGGGCTAGCCCTAGTGGCGATGTGGGGTCAAGAGCCTTTCCTGTGAGAGGGTGAATGAAGGTGGTGGTGGAGGGTGCTTGCTGCCTGCCTGCCGCTGTGTACAAGTCAGTAGGCACAGATTTGGGCTGATAGTCCAGGGCATGTGAGGAGTACTCAGGTAAGCCAAAGGCTGGAGGCATACTGCGGGTGTGATGGATAAAGGTATCCCCAGAGAACATGCCCTCGTCAATAGACTTGGACGGACGCAGTCGTGTTGATGAACTTTCAGCCTGTGTGCTAAGCTGTTGCTGTGACACCTGAGTCCTCGATACACCTCCTATTCCATCACTCACTCCTCCAAGACTCACGTCCTCCTCAGCAGACATGAATAAGGAGGCACTCTTTCTGCGGGCTTCAATAAACCGTTCCCTGTCTCTACGAGCTGCGCCAACAATTGCAGCCCCAAACTGGCTGGTATAGTCCAGGTTATCCTGGGCTCTCATGGAAGGCATAGATGGAGGCGGTGGTGCTGGGATGGAAGGTGGGGCAGGGGGCTGTGGAGCAGGGGTGGAAGGAGGAGGACCATGGGGTGTTTTTGCATCATCTGTCTCCCCTGATGCAGGAGCATCTGCCTCAACACTGCTGCCCTGGCTGCTGCGTCCGCTGCTGCTGGTTGAAGGGGCCTTAACGATAATGGTGGGGATGGGTATGGAGCTTTTCTCCACCGAGCCTTTGTCCCCTAGTGTTCCCTGGCTTGCGCGCAGGTCTTCTACCTTGGATTGCTTCACCAGAGGGCCCTTACCTCTCCGGGCCCCTCCTTTAGGACCGCCTGCTCCAGCCCCAGCTGCACTGCGGTCTGCTCGCTGGGGTTGACTCTGGGTGGTCTGTTGTTGCTGGGGCATCACAGTGGCAATGCTAGATGGGGGGACAGCGGTGCTATAGCCTCTCCTAAGACCTGCTGCCTTAGCCCCTCCACCGGCCCCTATGCCAGCTACAACAGGCTCCCCAGTGTAGGCAACCTTCCGCGAAGCAGTCCTGCTTTGAGCAGTATGGGAAGCAGCATGTGCATATGGGGTTGTGTGGTCCACCGCTCCACCACTGGGGCCAGTGCTAGAACCACCAGCCCTCTCCCTGCCCCCATGGGTGAAGTGCACTGACTGGGAGTAGGGTTGGTAGTGTGCAGAAGTGGATGTTGACTGGGACACGGAGACAGAGGGCTGCTGGGATGTCTTCGTTCTCCAACCTAGTGGCGGAGCAGAGGAGAACGGAGGGTCTGGTGGAGCTGTAGTGGGAGGAGGAGGGATGTCGTCTGGGCCGGGCACCGACAGACTACGGGCAAACTTCATGGCCGGAGGATGCAGGAACTGCTTCTCCTCCTCAGGCACCCCTGCAGTACAGTATTCACAGATGAAGAAAAAACAGATTGGAATGAAATAGAGATTTGCAGATGTTGTAGAGTTAGAATAAGGGAAGAAGAGAAGTTCTGGGGCGAATAAGAGTAGAGAGGAAATGGAGCCAGAGAAAAGAAAGCTGAGGGTAATTTATGAGAGTGTCTGTCTAAATCTGCCTGCCCGTCTACCTGTCAGCAAGTCTGTCCTCAGATCTTATCTGTTAGTGGGTAAGTCAGTTAGTGCTATATATTCCACAAACAAGTAGCAACTGGGCAGCATCACACAACAGTTTTTCTTTTGTTGGTCACCAGAGAGCCCGTGACTAATTCAGGGGGAGAGTTGGAAAAACCTTAGTAAGCAACAAACCAGAAAATAAGCCATCAGGATAAACAAGGAGATTAGTGGCACTACTGCATATAACAAATAGTAGTAGGGTGAGTAGACGACAAACATCTTATTTCTACAATACAAGTATAGTAGCTCAAACAGGTGAGTGTATAACGTACGATCAGCTACAGATACAGATGCAAAGTGCGTACATTTTTGGCCACAGACAAAACATTGTTGGCCACAGACAAACAGGTCAGCACAGTGTAGACCTCTACTGGTTCAGAGGACAGACAGACAGGCGGATGGAGGGGCAGACAGAAAAAACAGACAGCCTCACCGATGGATTTCTGCCGCAGCATACCGTGCGGTGGGCCGTGACCTGAGGTGTACTGGCCACGGTCATAGCCGAGGCCCAGCCCCGACGACATCATCCCCATCGCAGACTGATCCCCGTAGTTTGGCTGAAATGGCAAAAAGGAGTATCCGAATGACAGGGAAAGAAGAAAAATGAGACTCAAATGTACAGTATTTTAGGACCTAAGAGTGAATCCACTGCACGACTGATTCACTGTAACGGTCAAAATAATCCCTAAACCACATTTAAAGGTGTAAGAATTGGCCAGATTCAAATGCAGCTCCAAAAACATAGGGGGCAGCATAACGGATTACTGCTGCTCACTATAATGGAATTGCTGCTCTTTGGTGTATCTGTCTTTGACAGTAGTGAGTAGCTGCCGTGAACAGTTAGCTCAGTTAGCCATAGAGCTAAGTGGCTAAGTCAGGCCACAGGTAAATATACAGAATCATGTTTCACAATACGCACCTCATTGCCATAGAAACTTCGCCCCCTGTCTCTTTTTGGCCCCTGTCCCCGTGTCCCCGGCGCCTCATTGGTGCTGATTGTCTGCTGAGCTGCTGCAAGAATTTCATCTAGTTTATCTGAGAGGAAAAAAAAGGTCGAGAAAGAGACAGAAAGAGAGACGGAAAGGTACGGAGAGAGAAAGAGACATACAGCAATGAAACAGAAAAATGGACAGCAACAAAATGACAGAAACAATGTGTGGAAAGGGACACACTTGATGAAGGTGGGTGAGAAAGAGAGCAAGAGATTCAGGAAACATCCACTGACAAACATGAGCTCCCTTACTCAAAGCCATCTGATAGACTGTCCTCTTCTTCTCTGTAACTTGTGAGGATTCGAATTCTACAAGAAAAGAAACTCAGAATAAGCCCCAATAAGTGACTGAGCGGTGAGTGCCAAGTCATTTTGGACGGACATAAATACAATGCCTTAAGTGAGAGTGTACCAGAGCATACCTGATTTTTTTTTCCAGGGGGTAGCAGCTGGAAGGAGGACAAAAGGAGACTTAAGTTTTGGCAGGAGTGAAAGTGCGATAGCGTTGTTACAGTGAATACTAATCATATTCCCCCGGAGCCTGACAAACTGAGTCACCTCGCCAGGCTTTCCAAGCTTCGATGTAATAGAACGCACATCACACCCACGCTTTAAGACAGCTGAAGTTTTTTACACTTATGTTACAGTAAATATGCTGTACACACATACAGTATGCTGCTTTGTGTTACTCTCTCTGACACACTTCAGAACACACACACAAATGCGATATTAGTGTGAAGCTGACTCGCACCTCTCTCCACTGTTAAGTGGTTAGGATCCCGTCAGCAGTGAATTGAGGAGAAAGGAGACAAAGAAAAGATAGAGTTAGTGGTTAAACCAGTGAAAAGTAAAGGGACAAGTCCATAGAGGAGGAATAAAAGATGACCCTTTAGTGTTTGCATCCACTGGTGTGGGTGAGCTTGTGTGTGTGGACTGAATAGGGATAGGGTTCTCTGCCATACTGAAGCTGTTTCATAATGTGTAGTTTATTGAGCTTAATCAAACAGAAATTAAATTTTAATGTCCGATGGTAAACCAAGCACAAGAGTTTTGAACTCATCTCATCTCTTATGTACAAGCGCACTGCACAAATCCTTCCAAAAATTAAGCCACAGTTTTGCCTTAAGACATGTCCAAACATACTGAAACAACACCTGAAATGAAATGTCGGGAAAACAACAATTTGCGGACTTATGTGCACTGCAGTATCATTTCCATACTAATGTCCTTGTTATCTTGCAGCATGACTTCTAGGTGAACTGGGACACTGCACCAATCGCAGAGGTGAGACAGTTTATTAGGCGTCACAGCTAAATGAATTCTAATGCATTAGAATAAGCATATGGCAGAGCCTGACATGGCTGCGTCACACATTGTACTCCTGTCACCTTGATCCAGAAGGAGGCAAAAGCAAAGAGGAGCTAAGTTATAAAGAGTCTGACTACCAATTAGGCACACACATCTAACAGATATGTATTGATGAATACATTTTATATTGATTCAAACTGACTCTTTCATCGAAAAGTGTATGTATAGCCCGACCATACTGACATTTTTTTGGTTGATACTGATATCGATATTTGGGACTGTGGGTAAATAATAATTTTAAAATAAACACATAATATTGATACAAATCCCTTGGATTAGACTTTTTAAGTGTGGCTGCACAAAATGTTGAAAAAAATCAGATTGCAGTTATTTTGACGGATATTATGATTTCAGTATGAGTCACAATTAGCAGAAAGGTTCATTTGTGCATCACAATTTTTTATTTTCACTGAAGAAACCATGATGTGGTGACATTTGTTGGGATCTGTGCCAGACAAACATGTTTTCTTTCGGCCATCTCTACAGCTCCACAGTACTTCATCATAGTGCTGATTTGTCACACATTTTACCTTTATCAGAAAATTGCTCAACAGCTTCTGCGATTCGGAAATTGTGATTTGGATAATATTTCAATCAATTGTGCAGCCCTATTTCACAGCAGAAGAATCAACTTGTAAATTCTCTTTGGGTGACACACTGTAATTGTAACGCTGCCTCCAATTGACCTGAATCCTAGTTTGGCAGTTGAATTCTTTTTTTTTTTTGCTCATCGGCCAACATGTACACTAATATAATACATCACCAATGAGCTAATATCAGCCTGGCTGATTAAGCTACAGTGCTGTGGCACCTTTACATCTGTTAATCACTTCTATTGATTGCAGTTTTAATACAGCAACATAGTTATTGCCATTTTTCTCAAAATAATGACCACGTTTACTCTAAACATGATAGCTTCCCTTTGCAGAGGATGTTGCGTTTTGATTCATTTGTGATGGAAGAAGAGAACTGTCATGTTTTTTAGCATAAATTGATTTAGCAGATATCCCTACCAATATCGAGACAGCACTCAAAATACATGTGATTACTGATGTGTATGTACTGAAGCACCTTTAAGTTTGTTGAAGTGATATCCTTTGTATTGAGGTAATGCATACTGTATCACTGGTGCTAATGGTAAGATAGTAGTGTATGGCAACTAGTGGAGGTACAGTAGAAGGGATGTGGGTTGGGGGTTAAGGAAACTGGAACCTGTGTGTCAGACTGGGTGCTCATGCTTTGTACTGGTCAGGTGAGGTCACACCACAGAGAGAAGCCAGGTGAGGGGAAGAGACGAGGGAGGAATAAAGCATAGAGCTGATTTCTTCGCTGGCGATAAAGTCAAATGCAGATTAAAAGCAGCACAGCAGGACTCAGTGTAGCTGCTGGTGTTCACCAGTTCAGATCAGCAGCATCTCAGACCAAAACAAATCCAACACAAACAGCCCTTACTTTGCTCTCTTCAAAGCCACCAGACTCCATCGACAAAAGCAGCAGTTGCACCTCACAGATTATCGCATAATACATTTCATTCAAACTTGCCTGAGACAAAATTCACCACAACTGCATGGCTCTACATGCAGTTTTTCCCGTGACATAGTCAGCTTGGTAAAGAACTATTTCTTTAATCTGCCATAAATATTTGTTTGCTAGCTATCTTACTTATGACAGCTACCTAAAACATCAAGTAAAAAGTAGTACATTTGATGTTTCAATTGTCTCTTCATAAATTCAAGAAGGTTTCACAGTTCACAGGACCTTTGACATATATGAAGATGGACAGCTTCACAACATTGTTCAAAAATGAGACCAAAATGTCCCGGATACAAGCGCTGCTATATTGCATTGCTGATGTCATTTGGAGGCAGAGTCTGCACAGTGGTGATCGAGTGGTGGAGCAGTAGAGCTCGACGGATATTTGTAATTTATTTGTAAAAAAAACATTCATATATCAATATATAGATTCGATGTCAGACAATATTCATATATAGGACACAGATTATATACATAAACTAAAAAACTTTTGAGGTGATCCGTAAAATCGGCTCATGTCAGACAACATATATCAGGCTCTAATTGCGAGGAGGGCTGTCAATCATTATAAATCTAACCCCCTTGTATAGCTTTATATAACTTAGTCATCAGAAAAATTGACACACTTAGATCAACATGATAAAAGTGAACAAAAATGACAGAAACATTCTTTTGGCAAAATGTATTTGATGTGTGCTATAGTAGTCTGGCCTATGTCCTATCTGTTACCAGGGAGGGGCAGAATTTATGACCTCCCCTGCAGCCAGCTACTGAGGGGCAATTGAGATGTTTCGGCTTCAATCTTGTCATCCATCTTTATATGTGTCAATGGTAGGGACTCGCATGCAAGAACAGAGAAGCTAAGGATGCCATTACTCCACTATCCATCTTTACATAGCAACAGAGCAAGTATTTGTTTGCTTCTACATTATTGTTCATACTGTATAGAGCCATATAAATAAGTCATGACGTCTGTACGAGAATGTGCTCAAACCACATCTGAGACCAGCTGATGAGGCCCTGCAGATCCCCCCCTCTCTCCCCCGGCAGCTCCGCATGTCATCAGCAAACACCATAATTGTTCGGAAGATAACCACCAATCAAACGCCGGCCAGCGTTCTGATCTGCAAATGGGGGCGTTGACCCTCACCGTGCACTCTCCTCCCACTATTTTGCCTCAAATAGAGATGGCATAAGCATAGCCACACATAATGCTGTTACTATAGCAACAGACCTGGAACAAAGTTGTTTTTTGTTTTGTTTTGTTTTTTCCTCAAAAATTACTCGTCTCAATATCCTCGGTGTGTTTTCTTCCAGATTCATTAAAAAAACGTTTTGGATAAATGGATAAAGAGGCATCGACTCAAAAACGGAATATTTAGCAACTTTGCTCGCTAAAAACACGAAGACCAGACACTTCTGCGATGATGTTCGTGCCACCCGGAAAACTCTTCTCAGGTGACGCCCATTCCCCTGCGGTGTTACCTTGGCAACAAATACTTCCTGAGCCTGTGTATATATGAGTGTGCGTTGAGCGGAGGGGCTGGTAGACTGCCCTGTGGGCGGTGGGGTTAAAGCTGTGGGGAGGGGGGGCCAGGGAGCAGTGGGGGGGTGCAAGGGGGTAAGAGGTAAGAGAAGGCGGGCAGTGAGAGAGGGATCACAGGGTGGATGGCGATACTTTTTCTTGGTGGGGTTACCTGTAGTGGGTGTAGTGCTGGAAGTGACAGTGTGGAACCTCTGAAAGAACAGTGAAATGGATTGAGACCGTCATCCACGGCGGTAGCCAATCTTCTTCTTCTTCCCCCTGTCACAGAGTAACTACGCCATCTCCCTCGCTACATTCTTACTGACTAAATTTAGCCCTAGCTCGACTCCCCTTCACACTTTGAGCATCTATAGCAGCACCCCAACACTCTAGTTTCACACTGTTTCTATCATTCCCCATCACCTCAATCTATTTTCTCCCACTAACTTGTTTTTTCTCCTCTTGAACTTTAAAGCATTTCCTCTTATTTACCAACATCTCCCTGTCTGCCTGTTTCTTTTTACCCCCCCAAAAGTTTATCAAAGCCAATTTCTTACCCATCTCCTCCAGTTCTGAAGTCATGGATTTGGATCGTAGGGCGATGGCCGGGGTGCTCAGCCTCTTACTCTGCTGGGGGACTGGAGGGGAAGGAACAAGCAAAACATAAGTCAGGCTTTTTGAAGAGTGAGGTTCAGTTACCACCAACATTCACCCAGCAGAGGCAAAATTTTGGGGCCCGCTTAAGAAAAAAGTTGGGAAAGGTCCCCCGAATGGCCACTGATATTAACACAAGATGGTCACCAACCTACTGTGTGGCTTAGTTCCAATGTGAGAAAGTTGAATTTGTTTAATTATTAATTTAGGTTTTAAATGTTCAAATGTTTAATCTTTTATATATTCAAATATTCAACTTATGTGAATATTTGAAATTAACCAAACAATGTAGATTTTGTGCCTTTTTGTTGTCATTGTCATTGTCTCGACTCTACAATTGCCACTGCCCAGGGTGCACGAGATGGACTCTTACTTTTCTTCCTCGTACCTTCGTCCATGTCGGGGTTGCGAGTTACCATTACAACCTTAACCATGAGGCTGTTGCCACCTTGCCGGATCATGTTGACGACCTGCCGGTGACCGACCTTCACCACGTTCTGACCATTGACCTGGGATAGACACACAAAGCACGGGCAGAGGTAAGTGTTACTGAGTTTAGTAACACAACCCATTGTCTTTTTTAACGTCTTTTCTCAATTACATTCACATTTTGTCCATTCATTCTGGACATTAATATCAGCAAAACGTCACTGGGTCTCCAAATGAATTCATCTTGAAATATATATTACTTTATAAACGTTTTAACAGGTTGGTTAAAAACATAGAAACAGCTTTTAGATCAAATCTAGTGTAAAATAAGTCCACAGAACAAACTATTTGTGGATCCAGTGTGAACTCATGCACCACCTAAATTGAACCAGCGCTTTCAAGTGTAAATCATAATGCAGCCGTAATTCATGGTTTTACTTCGATCAAGAAATCCCCCATCCTGAGGCCGGCTCTCCAGGCGACGCCTCCCTCGTCCACTGACTCCAGGTACTGCAGGGCAGGGAAGGCCGGGGTAGGAGTGAACTCCTCGATAGGAGTCTGAGCTGGAGACACCATGAAAATAAGAGGACTCATTAGCATTGCACATGATGAAAACTTCCACACCTAACTCGAAAATTAGTATCCTAGTTTTGAGTCTTATCCTATTTTTTGATTATATTATCACGTTAAAAATAAAAACTGATGATGATCTTAACAGCATCTGGCTTTATGATCATCTGAGTATTCCTGGTAGTTTATTCTGAAACTGGGATAAACTGATCACATGCACAAAACATAACTAGGATCCTGGGGTACATTCACTGAGTGGGATTGCAGGGCACGATGTTTGTGTTTGTTTTCACATTTCTTACCTTTGGCTCCTCTCAGCACAAAGCCGAAGCCCTCGCTGTCCTTTTTCTGCAGAAGCACCGTCTTCTCCTTGATTATATAGTCACTAGCAGAGAGGAAAACAGACAGAGGGGGAGTTAGAAACAAAACAGAAATGGGAGACAGACGACAAGGAGGTCAGCTTGCATGTATACTTTCACCCTCTGCCTTAATAAATGGAGACAATGATTGGAAAAGTCAAGTTTTAAAATCCGGTAATCCCAACCACAGCACACCTCTCCTCTGACCTGTGCCCCCTTCTGATGACTTTTTTTTATTATATTGTTCTTCATGTGTTTTTATTATTTCTCTGCTGTATGTTTTTGACTGCGAGCCCAGAACCTCAGTGAATAAGAGATGCCATATACAGTATGATGGCGCTGCTTGTTGCCTCAGCAACAGAAAGAACTGGACGCAGGGAAACTTGCCTGGATCGGTCCACACCAGAGCCAAGCCATGTAATTGTACATTATAAAGCTTAGAAAATATGATGCATTGTTGATGATTAAACCAGCGGCTCCCAACATTTTTGTGTCTAATTGAGGCCTCTTGTTATGTCAAGTGTCCATTAGCTGTTGAGACGTTTAAACTGGTCAGATTATTTTATTTAAGTAAAAGTACCCAACAAGTCACAAAAAAGCAAAGAAAAGTCAAAGAAATTCATAACATTTCCCAACCTCAAATTATTGGAGCACTGAACTAAGCTCGTTCACTGCAGGCTCAGACCCGCAATTCTGGCAAATGCCAGATGGGCCGGCCCGAAGGATTTGGATTAAGTGGCCACGCCACCTTACAACCATTTAGCCAGACCAGCAAGACTACCCTAGAGAGGACAGGAAACAGGTCCTGGATGGGAGCCATGCTAGCACATCTTGGACTTAAGGCTGCTCCTGGCTAATGTCTGGTCCAAGAAAAAGAAATGGATGAAACTGGATTCAGGCTGGAACAGAAGATTAGAGACTGCTGTGCCCACATCTTTACAGAGACCTAGCTCCACCACAACATCTCAGATCAAACTTGAATGTCATGAATCTCTTAACCCTCTGTTGTATAATGACCAATAAATCACCCTGGATCCTGATCAGCCCATTTAATTTTGGGTTACACGGTCGCCAAAACTATCAGGAGGCTACCTAAGGCAGGTGCAGGAATTAGTGCTGATTACCGTCACCTCCCCCTCCCCTTTTAGTAAATCCGCCCATCAACGTGACATCAGGTCAAGCAGGAAATAATTTAATTAAATCAACACAGAAAGAGCCAGGTATGAATCAAAACTACAAATTAAACGGATGAAAAGGTGAGCGGGAAAGGTCAGAAAGATAAATTTTAAAAAATCATTGCAAGGCTGATGCTGCAACATTTTTTAAGTTATTACATTTATTATTCAAAAACAGCATTGCCGATTGCCAAATTCAAATCCCGCTAGCTGCAGTGACAACATTAACAGTCCTCCAGTGCCAAGTGAGGAGAAGGACGAAAGAGTGTGGACAGATGAGCAGCAGGATGATTCCAGTGGAGCCAAGAAGAGGAGGCCGCTGACACGACAACCCACCAACCGTCGATATTGCTAATGCTAGCTCATGTAGCACCGGGCCTGATTTAAAAGTTGCATTCGTCTCTACTTCTGACTTGATATTTATTGCTGAGCCTATAATGTACATTATACATAGCCTGAATATTTCATGCAACTCATAAGGGGTGTATGTTGGGGAAAAATGAGCTGAAATTTGTTCTCAGTCCGACTCTGACTAGCTGGATACAAATTGCCCAAGCGTCAATTTGTCAAATGCAGTTTTACACTCGGTCAGTCTAAGCAATTAAATCCTTGTGACGTGCAAGCAACAACAACATAGTAAGCATTACATCTCGGACGTTAAGATGATCTGAAACACAAGACACAGAGGTCATCACGTCAATGAGAGAATCTGGTGACAGCATTTAAATTAACACATTTTGGCTGACTTCTGTTACTTTAATAAAAGTACGTGGTGATCAAAATGCACCCGTCCGCATCCATTAAATGCTTAAGAAGTTGTTCGATTCATATATATTTTCTCAGTCGGTTGTTTGCGCCCATAACAAGAGGCTTATCTTGTTTTTACTGGCATGAGATGTCAGACACGTGACACACTTGGCGGCTCAGCTACTTCAGCTTTAACCACTTTGGCGTAAGGACCGCTGGCCTCTAGTGGACTCTTGTCTTCTTATGAATGAAAAGACCATCCAAGCAGTCATTCAGTCAGTCAGTGAGTCACAGAGGTATATATACACCGTGTCAGCTGTAACATACTGTAACCACATGCTGATAATCCCATCGTGCACCGAAATAGTCCCAGCCCACTCCATCTGTTCCTCCCTCTCTCTCTCCCTCTTCACTGGCTTTTTCTTCTTTTTACATCCTAATGGCCCCAACTACTCCATACCTCTCTCTCTGTACTGGCTTCCTCCCCTCATTCTCCGAACTTCTACTCATTTTTTTCTAATCACATTCCCCTCCCCCCCCTCCTAATGATCTTTTTCATTCAGCCTATTGAGTGCATGATGCTCTCCACAGGCTGTAAGAGCCTCTCTGTCTCTGCCAAGGCTCTGTCTCTTTGTTATTCTTGTCCTCTTCTGTTCATCTCTGCTGCCCAGCTCAAGAGGGGCCGAGTGAATAAATGAGCACATAATGTACATACAAACACATTCGGACAGATCTTACGGTAGGACCGAGGGGTGGGAGTAGATTACTCTTGGGATTTAGGTACAAAGTAATGCATTAAATTCCCCCTGCCGCTGTTAGCCTGCCCTCTGCTTGCAGGCAACGCGAGCAACAAGTCGCTCCATGGAAATTCAACTTTACCTTTAACAGCAGATCATATTTTTGCACTTGTTTCCCCGCTGACGTTGGTTTCATTTCATAGACAGCAGCTCTGGCCAGGCTAAATATATTGGATTGCAATATGACATCTCCTAGACTTATGCAGCCTTTATTTGGAGGAGTGATGGATTAAATGCCTCAAAAACAACACTTTAGGAACTATTACATCCATCACCAGGGCCCATGATAAACTCTGAGGTAATGGTCTTTCTTTATTCCAAACAGACCCTTTAAGTGCCTTTTAATCTCATCAGAACGACCAAATCTCGAGACGTGATACCAGCGCAGCAGAAAATGCAGAATATCCCAGCTAAAAACTTTGAGGACACACAATCAAAGCCAAGTCATTTGAAAACAAATAATTGTGGCGGCTCCTCTACAAAGTGCCTTTCTCACAAAGAGTTGGTGTCAATGTCGTACTACTTATCCTATATTCCCTCACTGTGTCTGTGTGTGGTTGTGCGTCCCCTCAGCTCCAGCAGTTATCCCTTGAATCCCATCCAGCCGGCGCCTAAAACTAACTCGGGCTTTGCTGTCATCGAGGATTTCATCAACTTTAAAGTGTCATTAGCCGTGTCCCAATTCAGTGGCTGGAACCTTTTGAAGTCTCTAGACTGAATGTTCCTCCGAGTGCAGTGGAGAAATTCAGCCTTTGCGTCCTCACAAACCCCAATTGTCCCCAAATCCATCCGATGGTCAACTGGCGATCCTCTTCAGCTTGTGAAGCTGAGGGATATCACACGATCAGGTCATATTAAGGCAGGTCTAGATCAGTGTATTCTCTCGCTCTTTTAAGTTTGACCAACCACATTATGCCACAATCTTCTAAAGCCAATAATGTCATCGCCGCCAAACTCTGCTGTCAGTTCACTGAATCAATGCAACCCTCCAGCGCCCGGGGTCAGCGCCCACTCTTCTTCACATCAGCCATTCTCTTCATCCAGTCACCACCACCATCGCCCATTTCTAGACTCCTGTACCGCACACAGCTTTAACGTGCCCTTAAAATACAATCACGTTATCATGGGGTCTAAACGCCAAAGACTATCAGCATGTCTAATCTTCAAATCAATCAATACACACTTGTTCACTTGTAGTTAAAGGGCACTGTGTAGTTTTGGAATTCAAACTAACTGAATAAACCTTTAAGTCATTTAATGTCAGTTTGTCTTTTCTGTTAAATAATAAATAGTCAATAAAGACGTTTCTTCTCTGATTACAATTTTTGCCCCAAAATTACAAACTGCACCTTTAAGCCTTTCCTGATTTAAATGCTGTTAATCACAGAATATTACATAAAAACTGATCGTAAATGTTAAGATGTACTTGTTAAATTTGGGTATCTTTAAACTTGTCCCAGGTTATCACTTCAATTCAGACTTTTAAGGTTTAAGAGCAATTACCATGAGACAAACTTAAAAACTTGTCACACCATTGTTTCGGCTCTATGAGAGGCCCGACCATCGTCTTTAGAGAGAAGAAACACTGCATCCTTCAGAGGATCCAGCCACTGAACCGATAGTGTCTGTCAGTATTAGTAAACCAGTGTTGTAATCACTATCTTAGTCGCAAGCGAGTGAGTTGGACAATCCGGCACAGCGTACAATGTGTCTCTGCGTACTGCGTACGTAAGGAGCCAACGCATTAAAAACGGTTTGACCGAGCGGGCTTCCATAGAGGTGTCAGAAAGAAGCTGGAACTTGTCATGCATGCTGCATCGTTAAAACTCCCTCACCATGCGCTGTTTCCAATTTGTCGGCAGTCTCCTTCCCTCTCTCTCTCTTTCTCTGTCTCACACACATATACACACACACACACACACACACACACACACACACACTGGTAAACATACAGAAAACATGTCACACATCACGCAGGACACATGCAATCAACTAGCCGGCAGAGGAAGAGAAATTTCCCCGCCGTACCTTTGTGTTTTTAATGGACAGCTGCGTACACACCATCCATACGCACAAACACACACACACACACACTCACACACACACACACAGGCATGCATTTTCACAAACACGCAGTGAATCTGCACATCAGTAAAAAAGCAATGAGCATCACTTGTGCCGGTGCAGCATCGCTGGAGGACGTTTGTTCAGAGAGCGATTCAAAGCGGAGAGGGAGAAAACGACACACACACATGTTCGCACAGAGAAACACAGAACGGCTGCACTGCTCATACACCGGGCTGTGCAGCAGCAGCAGCTTTCGTCCGTCTTCACACACACACACACACACACACACACACACACACACACACACTGAGACACAGAGTCAAACACATCCGTCTGCAAGCATGCACCGCAACATCTGTCAGTCTATCTAATCGATCCTGCCCTGCCATCCATGATGTCCACATGCATACATCTCTCCCTCCTCCTCCCCCCCATCTCCCCCGGCAACTGGAGGGAGAGAGAGAGAGAGAGAGAGAGAGAGAGGAGGGGAGGGTAGGGGGGTATAAAAAACCATGGCAGGTACCTGTAAATGAACCAGACGCTCCTATTCACAGGGCCGAGCGACGGCCAGGAAGAAGAGAGGGAGAGGGAGAGGGAGAGATCCTCCTCGCCGCATGCCCCCATCGCCATTTCCTCCCCTCCCTCTCCTCCTCCTCCTTCTCCTGCTCCTTCTCCTTCTCGTCTTCCAGCGAGACAGCAGCGAGCGTGAGCCACGAGATAGGAGGAGGAGGAGAGGAGGAAGAAGAGGAGGAGAGAGAGATGGAAGAAGGGAAAGGGAGAGGGCCGAGCTCTCCCAGCCCCTTCATACTTAAGACGGAGAGAGAGGAGGAATGGGAGAGAGAGAGATGGAGATGGTTCATTGTGACTGCGACACAGGGAGAGAGAGGGAGAGAGAGAGAGAGAGGGAGAGAGAGAGAGAAGAGGAGCAGGGGCAGAGGGAGGGGGAATAAGGTGGCTTCAAAAAAAGGAGAGAGAGAAATGAGGTAATTTAGAGGGAGAAGGTGTGAGAGGTGATTGGGTTTGCTTGCGGGGGGGTGTTTCATGCACAAACATACACACACACACACACACACAAACATGCACGCGTTCATGTGATCAACTCATGCACAACCACCACATGCACTCTCTATCTTTCCTCTTCGCCTCCTAT
This sequence comes from Diplodus puntazzo, assembly GCA_963678695.2. Taxonomy (NCBI): domain Eukaryota; kingdom Metazoa; phylum Chordata; class Actinopteri; order Spariformes; family Sparidae; genus Diplodus; species Diplodus puntazzo. The sequence continues at coordinate 11,043,650 of OZ023174.1, read as the reverse complement.
GGTTTTGTACGTATAGTATCACTTCTGCCTATGTATCCCACTCATGATTCCCCCCATTCATAAAAAAAAAAAAAAAAGATGAGATAAGCCAGTCCCATCAAAAATGAATCATTCACAGTGACTGATCGGAGGTTCCTGAAGTTTAAATGACTGAGCAGGTATCACTGTCAAGCTGTGACACGATGATGAACGATAAGTCAAATTATTATTATGTAAGATTACAAGTACGCTGACAGGGGCCGAGGTTGAGGATAAATGTGACTTCCTGCCGCTGTCCTTGCCCCCTGCTGTTACTGACCCCACGTGCCTTTAAATCACACTTAACTAACCTCACCCACCCACTCCTTTTTTTCTGGCGCACACACACGCATGCACACTATCTTCTCACATTTGCTGTAAACAAAGCATGAATGAGAGGGTAGAGCGAGGGAAAGAGGAGGGGGAAAGGAGGAGACGCATCGACGCAGACAGGAAGAGGAGAGAGGACAGAGAAACAGCTGGCGGGTGAGTGGCGGAAGGAGGAAGAGGAAGAGGAGAAGGAGAGAGAGAGAGAGAGGTTGAGATCCTCTCGAATAGGCACTCACATCATCTCCTAGTCAGAGCCTCCTTCCACGTATGTCGAAGCTGTCCTCCGTCGACTTGCCCTCCCTCCCTCCTTCCTTCCCTCTCTCCGACTCTCCCCTCTCCCTCCGCATTCGAGGACGATCACAGCTCTTGTCCCCTCTCCTCTCACATCTCTGCCTTTTTGTTTCCCTCTCTGCATGTCGGGCTATACCGCTGTGATCCTGTGTACAGTACGCGTGTTTGTGTGTGTGTGTGTGTGTGTGTGTGCATGCATGTGTGGCGAGAGAGAGAGAGAGTAAAGAGAGAGAGAGAAGGGGGAGGGAGCGATAGAGCAAACAGAAGGTGACATGATTGTGTACTTATGTGTATCTGCATGTCTGCTAATGGGCCCCTGTGTTACTACATGTGTGTGTGTGTGTGCGCCAAAGCCAAACCTAAACACACGTCTCTTTTAACAAATTCCAGTCGAAACACTGAAAAATCAATCAAATCAATTTTTATGTTACATATCACACCAGCGAGGGTGCGATGCATGTGTCTTACAAACCGCCACAGCAGCGTTCAGCAGGGCGTCCTGCCGCTCTGCTCCAAACTCGCTTGTCCTTATTCGACCCACTGTTGGACAAAACATTGTCTCATACGGGCCAAGAAGGAGCAGATGCAAGTACAGACTGTGTAGAGTGACTGAGTGCATCTGTGGCAATCAGCTTATAGCTTTCACCTCTTTTTGTTGTAAACAGCAGCGTTGCAGTACGTGTGTTTTTTGAGCTACTTCAAAAGCTTAACTTCAAGCAAATGCAGCTAAAACTGCAAAAGTAGAAAAATGATTCTTTGCAACCAAATGCAGTAAAATAATGGTTATACTGCCAAGAAGAGAACATATAATGAGTGCAATAATATATGTCAGTATGTCAGCCATGTCCAAACTATTCCACAAAGGGCCGATGTGGCTGCAGGTTTTCTTTTCAACAAAGCAGCAGCACACCAGACCTGACTCATTTAATCAACTGATCTCAGTCTCCAGAGAGTTGATTGGTCAAACTGTGTGCTCTTTACTGGTTGGAACAAAAACCTGCAGCCCTTTGTGTAGTAGTTTGGACATGCCTGCAGTATGTGATCTTAATCAGAGGACTCTGCAGGACTATGCGCTGCCCAACAAAGTACACAAATATGTTATAAATGATTTTTAAAAACGTGTGTAACGACACGTTGCAGCATAAAGCAACAAATCAGAAGCAAGTGGAGACACTGTAAGTCTTTAATATGAACGGAACTACAGTATGTTACAACCAACAGAACCAAACACTGCAATTAAAGACTTTTTGGTCACAGTGTGCTGAGCTCTCTGACTCAAGAGTCATTAGCTTTTGAGTTATTATGTTACGAGAGTAAGTCGATACACGTAAAAATGTTACTTACGTAACACATGTATATAACGTACCGAGGCAGCTATTGTTACATGACATGACTTATGCCACTTATTGACTTACTAAAAGTACTATTGTGTCATAGGCTATGACAACTAATGCTAAACCACTGACCATGCTCCCGCAGAGCTGGTCATGCTTACTCTTTCGACCCATAAACTAGCAGCAACAGATCCTTGGAAACATGTTGTCTTTGAAAAATCTACATGTGAAGTCTGTCTTTAAAACGGTGATTTGTAATGTGAAACCTCATCAGTATGGCACCTAATCAAATCCTTATGCGTTAGTGTGGAGAGCAGGGAATCAGTCACCAGGGACACATCGATGTCTGTGGTTCCATTTATCAAAAGTGAATTTAGATATCACCCAAATAAATAATTGACTGCAAAAGAGAATTTTGCTTCAAAATTAACTTGCTGTATCAGAGGCTTCTCAGCAATCCATCCGTTCCTTTTTTATAGATGTCAGTTTGGACCAACTGTCATTACCATCCACAATAAGTAATTATCAGTGTCACAGAAGACTTCAAATGTTCACATTGATCTTAGTTTGGTCTTCACAGACCGAAGCAAGTTAAAACATGCACAGAGGGCATCCTTCCTTACACTTTTGTCTAGCCTGCCTTGACCCCACGTTGCTTTCACACACATTCAAAAGAAGCATATGTCTCTTTTCACCCATTTGTAAACAAAGACGCCTTTCTTCCCTCGCCCAAGCTCTTCATCCCCCTCTCCAACCATCCTCTCCCTTTAGAGCGCCCTTCACTGTCTGACCTCCAGATGGAGACACCACAGGGGAGAGAGGGTGATAGAAAGAAAATTAAAAAGTACAGGGGGGTTAGTAATACAGTGATGAATAGAAAGCGAGGGAGGGATGCAGAGATGGTCAGGAGATGTGGCCAAATATAGAGGGTTGAAAGGAGGGATAGGTGAGATATTACATGTAGTGATAAAGGCTGTGAAAGTAGGCCTGTGTGAGGGCGGCTCTGAGTCAGCCATGCCTGCCTGCCTGCCTGCCTGCCTGGCCAAACAAATCGTCTCCGGCTCGGTCTGTGCCGCGGCACATGGCTTTAATTATCCATGATGTGTGTGTGTGTGCGCGCAAACATGTGTGTGAGTTTGCATGGCTGAGTGCGTCGCTCCCATGAAATGTCACTGTTGATGAAAAACGTGTTAATAATAAATGATACTGTGTGCATGTGCGAGGGAGGAACGCAGAAAAGGAGCGCATGAAGAGAAAGTTGAGGAACGATAAAGAATGATGACGAGGGAGAAGAGGGAAAAAAACGGAAAGAGAGAAAGAGAGAGCGGCTGGATTCATGTAAATAATACATGTGATTGATAATGGCTTTATTTCTATGTAAATAATTCTCTCTTTGCTCAGTCCAAGTCGCGGACACTGAAATGAGTTTGCCTCAAAGCGACGCCGAGCTCGCCATGATGCAGATGCAAAGGCATTAAAGGGAATGACATTATATTAGGCTGAGTTAATGAGGAGAAGTCACACGCCCTGAGTCAATACAGGAGAGCTTCACACTACTCAAGCGTCAACAGAAGATCCAGCCACGTTTCTGCTCCGTCTATTCTCAGGAAGCTGAAGAGAAAATGTGTGACATTGTCATGCTGATGAGGTCTCTATCTGCGCAAGAAGTACAATGACCTTCTATCAAAAGTCAAAGATCTCAGCTGCTGTTTAAAGATTTTTTTTTTTTGGTTACTCCCATGATGCAGTGCTACATATGCATCAGTCCAGATAGCTGGTCGTCAAGGGCAGGAACGATGTCGGCGGTTGTATAATATCTGTGAGCACAAAGAAGTTTCAGACTTAGTCATCGAAAGTGGTCTGAAAGCGCCTTCGCCATCACCGACAAGTTCAGCCCACCTAAAAAACTGCAGCCTGGCAACGCAGCTTTGCACCTCGGAGACATTAAAGAAGGAAGCTACTTTAAAACAGCGATATGACAAAAATCTGCCCGTCTGCCCGGGTTAAACTCTCAAACTTGCAAAAACCAGCAAGTCAAAACACGGCTGGTAAACTTGCAGCCTCAAGGATGACTCCGGTCTGAAAGCAAGAGGATCAGCTTCTAGACCCGAGGCAGTGAACCCTCACACGTCGTCATCCGGCCGCATGAGTCACTCGCAGCATATCACATCGCACAAATCAAAGCACCACTGGAACGCATGAATCACGGGATGAATCATCCGATCTGAAGTGATGTATACAGTATGTTACCATACAAACAACTTGTGCTCCGCATCTAAACAGTTGTCACTGATGCACTCCTTGTCTCGGCGGATCGGTCCTGTAGAGCAGTAATCTGAAAGTCAGACTGCCCTCTTCTTAAACTTTTGTTCACCAGGATGTGTCGGTATTGTAATGGGATACTTCCATGCGTCACACTGCTACTAATGTCACACCAAACAGGCACTGAAGCATCACCCCAAGTGCCCTAAAGTGCCTCCGTGTTCCGCTCAAACATCCCTCTGGCAGGTGAACTACCACTCTTTTGTGACCTTACACTAAATGAATCCAACCTCTAACCCTGTGAGCCAAACAGGGGCCCTTATTCATGTTTACAGCTTAATCCAACGATTCAGCGATTGGTGACGACAAGCGTCAAAGCGACTCTTACCTGGGAGCGTCAAAGCTGTCATAGGATCCCACAGTGTAATGGCGAAACAGCCTTTTGGCTCGTTCTCCGCGGCTCTCTGAAACACAGAGTCCCAGCGACATTAGCATATAACTGTGATTATAATAATATAAAATGATCACAGGGGAGTCTGTCCTTTACGTCAGCCCAATTCCCACATTAATTAATCGTTTGTTATGAAGGAAGAATGTGCGTACATCGCGAGGTGAGAGACGTAAACCTAAGACTCAAAACATTGTTTGTTCAGGTTGTTTGCCAGTCTCGCCAATTGTGTAACTACTCGTTTGAGGCTCGTTTATAACCTTAATTTCAAATTATTTATGAGTGATGAATTTTATTAGTCTTTTAATTTACACTGGAGCTGCTCCCTGCGATCTTCTCATTCTCATTGGATCCTGAATTGTGGGGCACTTTGTAAAGGCTGTTTTAATACGAGCTCTATAGATTAATCATTGATCACCCGTCTGACTCTTAATAATTGTGATTGAGATACTCCCTCGTTGATTGTTGAGGCGCAGCCTTGCGTAACAGCCGCATGTACGGACAGCTGTTCTAATGCTGCAGGAGAAGCTCGCAGTTTGTCGTCTTCTCACTGACAGGACTTATGAGTGGTGGAGCGGACAAAGGTATCAATATTACAACAGATGATTAAGGGTGTTTATGGATAATTGTGGGAATGGAAATTAATGTGGCTGGGGGCTAGCTGGTTAGCGTGCTAACTTCAATAGATATTGCAACACAATAGATGATACATGGACACGAATAGAAGTCTTTGAGATAACGTCAGGGTGTCTTTTTTTATTTCATCACTTTCTGCAGATAATTAAAACAAAGTTATTGTTTTAAATTACTTTTTAAACATGAGCTTACAGAAAATATGAAATGAAATAAGAGGATTTTACATTCGTTCGACGGGTTTTGTTTTTTGACTGCCGATCGAAACAAAACAAGAATTTTGAAGATGTCACTTCAGACTCTGAGAAGTTGCGATGGCCATTTTTATTATTTCTTGCCATTTTAACACAGAACTAATGGCAATAGTTAAACATTTACCCTTATTCGCTGTTTTGTCGAGAGTTAGCTGAGAAGATTGATACCACTCTCTTGTCTGGATGGTAACTATAAAGCTACAGTCAGCAGCTGATTGGATTAGCTTAGCACAAACACTGGAAACCGGGGGGAACAGCGAGCTAGCAGCACCTCTGAGTCTCTCTAATTAACAACTTGCACCTTGTTTGTTCAGCATGTACAAAAGGTGAAGTGTAAAAAGGACACATTGTGATTCTGAGGGGGGGGAGCTGTGTACCCGACTATTTTCTTGGCTCAGAGCGGTGACTTACTAAATTTGTTGTCACCGTGAGGTTCCCAGACAACCAGCGGATATTTTAGGAAACTGCTGAATCCAGCCAAGAAGTAGTCAACCTCAGGATTCCCATAATCATTTCCCAAATATGCTCAAGCATTGACTGAATACAACGACTTCGCCGCTTATTGTCTTCAATCAATAGTATACATGAACCGGTATCTTAATTCATCACCCGGCTGATGTAAGAGACGTGGAATTAGTTAAAAATTCAGAGGGGAGAAGGGGAACTCCTGTGAAAAGGTGTTTTTTACCCTTGCAGTGACACTGGGCTTCCTGTGCGTGTGTGTGTGACTTCACCTGATCTGTTGTCTTGGCTCCGTAGCATCACTTCCTCCACACAGTCGGAGGGGAACCAGCCCGTGCGACCCCTGACCGTCCCCTCCCAGTATCCGCCCTCGCCAACACTCAACACTGGGGGGGTGGCAAGAAAGAGCAGCGTTACAGGAGAAGGCAACGCGACACGCACCAACACACACACAGACACCAATGAGAAATGAACACACACAAAAAGACGACGACATTACACAGACAGAAAGGAAATCATGTGGACACACACACACATGCAAACCTCCTACATACTCACCAAGACATACATACCTGGCAACACCTTAGACTCACTCACAAACACACACATATTCATACCTGCAGACATTGAATACAAACATATACAGAGACCTTACACTCATGTTAGGACATGACCATTTTACAGACTCATCTAAGGACACTTGGGTTGAAGCTGGCCTGGGTGCTGATCCGTCTGTGAGACCAGAAGATCCCCTTTACACCTGGTGTTAACATGCATCTCATGTCAGGCTTTTTTAATAAGCAATATTAACAGTGTTGTTTATCAATAGTCAGCCTGGTCAGCAGGCAGTGGCCTTACAGCTAGGTGAGCCGGACACCAAGGTTCCAGACGGTGTTTCAACATTTGTAAGTGTTACATCATCAGACATTTTTTAAGAGATGTCGGAATATTTTCCAGCCACTTTTATAGCAACAAAACAGGATATTTTTGACGAGATGTTCGTATGTTTCCAGACGTTTTTATGTCAACAAAAGCAGATTTTTTTTTTTTTTTGACGAGACGTTGGGATGTTTTCCAGATGTGTTTGTGATGACTGATCCAGGTAAACCAAAACATGATCTTTTACAAAACCCTGACGGAGTGGTTTTTGTGTCGAAACCTAACCACACCATGAGTAAAGTGTTATCACTACATGAAATTAAACTAGAGAGATGCAATTGGTTTGCTAGTTAACTAATTTCTTTCTCAAATCCGTTAACTTTACAGATCTTGCGTACTGCTACTGCATTTGTAAAAAATAAACCCTTTCAAGGCTCCAGGAAAAATGCTGTACCCTAACTGTTATTCAATTACTTCGTAGGGATTAGTTTGTTTTCACATTAGCCATACCACCTTAATAAACCAGTGGTTCAGCCGGGCTGCGTTTGCATCAGATGGAAGTATTAGCTCCAGTGTTATGTTCACTGGATGTTTTCCAGTGTCACAGCAGTTAATCTCGGGGTAGATAAACTAAACGCTCTTGTGGTGCAGCATCTCACTTCGTGTCCAAAGTACTTTATCAGTAAGCTAAACGGTGTTAGCTTAAAAGCTGCTAATTAAATCTTAGCTCTGAAATTGTTAAACCCCTGCAGTCAGCAGATTATATAAGGAACTACTTGGGGCGATGCCAAAGCCCCAAACAGAGAAGGTGTTCTGTAAATAACCTCCTCTTACATTTATGTCTCTTAAAGGTGTCTGTAATGATTCTGAATGTTTCTTTAGTTCATTTCTACATGTGTGTGGAGATTAATTTAAAGCACACTGTCTTTTCCACACACCTCTGGAGGTTTCTTTACAGAGCAGAACATTATTGTTTATTTTTTTCAATCCCGTCATGTTAGTACCAGGTGTAAACATCAACACACAAACCCCCGACCAGACGAACACGTTGAATTGACATGAAGGACAAAGTACAGGATTATGCTCCAGCACACACACATATACACAGTGAGCATCGTGACAGGAGAGAGCACACATACTGACCTTTAACCCTGTCTCCCTTATTGAAGCTGATTTCTCGTTCTCCCTGGGCAGAGTGTGACCGAGTGGCTACAAAGACTCGTCCTGGGACGGCGCTGTACAGGCGTCTCCGCTGGCCTGCCGTTTGTCCGGCTGCGGTGGCGGTGGCAGGGGCAGGCCTGGGTGGGAAGTGGGGAGACGGCGAGAGAAAGGAGTATTTTATATAATGATATAATATTTAATATTTTATTTTTAAAACTTAAAAGAAAAGTTTTCTTGGTTTGTTTTTGTCTTTGTTTGTTTGTTTGTGATCTTCGAAGAGTCCTCCAAAACAATCTCTCTGGAAAATTACCTAAGAAACCACATTTAAGGACAAAATGTAAACATTAAACCACTTTTATAACCCAATTAAGAATGAGTTAAGCATAAAAAAAAGAAACGGAAAGGCCACAAGGCCGCAAAACATTTCTGGAGCTTAACAGCGGAGCAGTTTCACAACATTCTCCTACACAACTGAAGTAGATGGGGACTGCTTTTAAAATGTAAAAAGACAAACAAACTCATAATATGGCTGCATTCCGCTCATCCAGTGTAATCTAAATCTCCAGAAGATCCTAAATTCATTTGGAAAGATGTTAATTACACCCTCGACGTGCGATTGAATTCATGCACGCTAACGCTTTAAGCTTAGCAACTAAAGTGAAGATTTTAGCTTAATAAAGGGTGTAAAAGAGATCTCTGGGCTCCTGGAGACTTCAATTACGCCAGACGTGCTGTACGGGGAATTTTATGACTGTTTTTTCCAGTAGACAATTAGGTGAACTTATCATTCAAGACTTTGATCCTGGTAATTCCCTTAAAGAAATGTGAAGGACGACCTTTAGGACCTGCAGATATCTTGTAGAAGGTCTACTCCCAAGTTGTGAATTCTAGTATTTATTGTACAGTATCTATCTCACCCCTGTCTCCGACTCTGTCTGCTCCTGTCCTCCTTGTCCCCGATCCTCCCTCTGGACGGGGAGCGCGTCCTCGCCCCTCTGGGACTGCTGGAGCTCCGCAAGGTTCCCGTATGCTTATAACCCTGTGAGAGAGACAGGCAGGGAGCAAAGGAATGAAATATGTTCATATGTTACATGTATACAGTATGTACACGTATCATAATCTCACATTATTGTAGATACATGCAACATTCTGTGTATGATATTGTCGTGATTACAGCAAATGCTGTTTGTTGTCTGGATGTTGTCTTTGTTTTTTTATTCTAAGTTTCTATTCTTTGTTTAAGCAGTTTTGCATTTCCCAATTTTTCTATTATATCTGTTATATTACCCTCAACATATGTCAGCCTGGACTATAACAAACAAATATTTTGGTTAATAGAGGTTTTCAGAATTAAATGAATAGTCATAAAATGTGAAAAACGCTCATCACAATTTCCCAGAGCCCAGCTTGATGTGTGCAGATCACTTTTTATGTCCAAACATCAGTCCAAAACCTAAGGGATCTTTATTTTGGGACATAAATATAAAAAAAAAAAACACAACAAAAAAAAAAGCAAATTCTCATCTTTAAGGAGCTAGAACCAGCATGTTTGACATTTTGTCTTGAAAAATGACTGAGATAATGAATCAGACTTTCTTCGGATTAAATAATGGTTTAATCGAGTGACTGTTGCACCTGTACATTGACAACGCAATCTTCTTGTTTCTCCGACTTCCATATCTATAATTCATTGTAAACACTCTTTCTCGTGCCATCGACTGTGCTTTTAAGAGCACAGAATGTTTACAGATGATGACATCAACACTAATCAAACATTAATCATACAATAAAACGCATGTGCTGTAAATGTCTCATAAATTATGCAGTTTTAGTGCTCGATGTTTAACATTTATAGGCTGTCATCCTAAAGAAGATCGCTGTGACGTCATGATTTATTTTCTGCTACACGGCACATAAAAGCTGGAATGCAAGCACACAGGTAGAAGCCGCTGCAGTGAGATCTCTCCACCAGCAGAGGTTGACAGAGGTCGCCCATTTACGTTGCATGGTGTCCCTCAAATGTATCATTTTGTTTATGAAGTGTTGAAGTGTACCCAGTGGGTGCAGCCGCTCAAACACCTCAACACAAATCCACATCCAAGCAGGTTTCGGAGGCACGAAACACTAAAACAAATTTGCGTGGCCAGGCAAATACTTGCAGTGGACGAATACTAAGTAGATAAAAACCTCCCACTCAGACACATCCAGGGCAGAATAAAACAAGTAGCACATCACGTCTACAACAGCTCGGGAAGAAATCACAAACCACAAGAAACATTCAGTTCTACCACATGGATTTGAGTATATGAGAAAAAGCAGGCTTATTGTGAGTCTGCCACTTGCTATTGTGCACTTTGTTGAAGATTACTGCAAACAGTGTTACCACATTTGCTTCAGCAATTGATTGTTGATGTAATCATACCTGATAACTAAGCATAGACTGATTCTTGGCCTTGGGATATTCCCCATTTTTCTGTTATCAGTATTGGTGATTATTCTGTCACATTGCTGATAAGATCATTAAAAAAACATGTTACTTTGGCTGTGACATCCAGCTTCCTCTCACACAGTGTTCCGCCAGCAACAATGTCTAATTGGTTACATGTGACAATTTAAACTGAATAATCTGCAAAGTAACCAATGACTAAATTACTGAAGTGAAGTTTAAAGTAGCAGAAAAAGGAAATATTCAAACACTCAAGAAAATTGGACACTCCATCATTGGTTGCTCTAAGTTCTAACTAAGATTTTTAATTTTTCCCTGCAAATAAATATCGGTTCAAAACATATTCATCCTTCCTCTTTTTTTTTCTTTGCATGTCTGGCAATGACGACTCTTCAACACACACTCTCGAAAAGGAGATGAAGTCATGCTGACACGCAAGTAAGAAGTATCAACAACATCATGCAAGTTATGTTTTGTTCACTAGGGAGTAACTTTAAAGTCTTTTCAGAGGTCAAACAGCTTCTTCATGGGTTTTGAGGGTGAGATCGTGTTGCCAACTGCTGTTTCGGATGCCAAGAAGAATCTAAACTTTTAACCTCATCTGTCACACACACACACACACACACACCTGCACTGAGACAATGTTAGTCCCCGGGGCGTTGGGCACTGCCATCCACTCTGGCAGGTTCATGCTGCTGTCACTGTTGGCCCGGAGGAAGGGGTGAGGGTGGGGGATTGTCAGCGTTCGACTGCTCTCCCGCCTCTGGGGTGCGTACTTTGGTGACTCCACAAAGGGAACTGGAATGTGAGGGAGAAGAGAAAAAGGGGGAGTGTTATATCTGTTAAACTTTGCACGCTATCGTCCTCAGCACACGCAAATCCTTGTTTAACTGCTGCATCTTTTGATTTGTTGATAAAAGGGCAAATTTTCTCTGCGTAGAGCCAACGTATAATTTCAGATTAGTTAATGTCTAGTAGAGCCTGATGGATATATCGGCTGGCCACTGTTATCGAATGATATTCAAACATCAGAGTTATATCGGTATTAGCACCATGTTGTCTGATACGCATCAATATTGTTTTTTTAAGAGAAACTTATGCAAAAAGAAGCAAATGAAATTTAAAATAGGGGGGATTTCAATAAAAATAAATACAAAAAATAAAGATTAAGCAAATATCTTAATCACTAGGCACAAAAACACAAACACAAAGTGGAGCAAAGACGTCACAGATCCAAAAAAAGGCCATAAATCAAAACAAATTATTACATTTCTGTGTAACCAATATTGACAGTCAGGTACATCAGTCAGGTTCTAAAGTCTAATATTACGGGACGTTAAATGATCAAAACTGGCTGCTTACCCACATCTGTATCCCGGTGGTTTTTGATGATTTCTCCCAGCTCGAAATGGCCAGACATAACGGCAACCTGATAAAAAAAATGTTTAAAAAAAACACGTAGAAACACAGACATGTTTCGTAAATGACAGCACGAAACGAAAGTGGAACGAACAGTTTACTATTCATCTTACAGTGAGAAGCTTTAAGCGTGTTATTGCTGAAGAATAATTCACCCCTCTATTAGGAAAATTCACAAATGATGGAAACCAGATCCATGTCTGCGGCTGTTTAAAATCATCTTTGTTATGAGTAAGCAGATCACATTCCCCCTGCTGAAAAAGATTGATAATCCGTTGTTTCCGTGGTTCATTTCGTTGTTTTTATGTTTTATTCAGTGTAATTCAAATTCTGCTTCCATGTAACACCACAGCTAAGTGACCACAAAGACTCTCAGTTGGTAGAAAATGAAAAACCGATGAGTTCTTTCACATGAGAGCATTCGTTTGTGCACAAATGCTTTTGACTTGATCTTAACACACCACACAGGTCAGCACACCACCCAGAACATTTCAAAGCTTTTCTCCCTGTTGTCTGCTCTCTTGGTTTTCTCTCTAACAGTTACACACACACGCACGAACAGACTGTCTCAGCTGGCGTTAATGTATCCAGATTAAAGGGTCGCATGCGATCTCGCCGCCTGGGACCTCCGTGTGCATCGTGGCACAATAATGGTTTAAAGTGAAATTAGGCCCCACCGCTTTCTGCTACGTTAACTTAATAAGACACTAAACCATACAACCACCCAGCACGCGTAATTACCCAGCCAGGCACTCAGCCATTACCTGAAAGGGAGTCTGCCCACTGTTGTTCTTTGTGTCTTTATTTGCTCCCCGGTAGAGCAGAATTCGTGCACAGCTTTCCTGCAACAAACAGCGTTGATCAACGTACATAAACTTGTAAAGCATAAATGGTATGCTTAGTGTAAGAATGCATGTAATTTGTTTGCACGCAGAAAGCACAGTATTCTCTCTCTCTGTGGATTGTGTTACAATCTGACTGCAAATATGTGGAATATTTCAAGCTTGTTATATCAAAATGAAAACAGAGGGTTTTCTGTTTTCAGATGGCTCAGATTTCTTCCTTTCAGCTAAGAAGATATGTATTTCAAGAGTAATTAAAGGAATTAGCCTGTTGTCAGGTTCAGGTTGAGGAGGCTGGAACTTGAAAAAAGATGAATCAATTATTCAGCGACAGTAAAGATCCACCTTGTTAAACTGCGTGTTCAAAGATTTCGGGTGTTTGATCGTAACATTTTCTCCGCTCTACAGAATCTGACATTTGATCTCCATGAAAAAAAGAGGAGCTCCTACCTTGTTGTATAAAGCACAGATGTGCAAGGCAGTGTTTCCAGAGGCATTCGTGGAGGAGGAATCCGCCCCGTAGAAGAGGAGGTGCTCCAGATGCTGCGAGTTCCCATTCTGACAGGCCTTGAGTGAGGATGAACAGATCGTGGATGAGAGATAGGAAGAGGGAGAGAGAAGATGGAGAAGGATTTATGTGGTTGATTGATAAAGAGAACAGAGAGGCGGAGGAGCAAAACAAGGATGGAGACGAGACGGCGACACAGAGAGAGGGACAAGGTGACAGTTATTAAGTGACATCACATTTAATCAACGCCACCTCCAAACTCAGAGGGCGAGAAAACAGTCAGAGGACACGGGTGAGATCCGGTAATCACAATAATCAGATTGACACACACGTACAGCAACGTCACAACTATAACTTATTATTTCACCACAAGATGACTCAGTGATACCAGCATTAAATCCTCATTTCTGGTTGGTTGGCAGCCCTCCTGTGCCATCAAATATCAGGACATTTTGAACACATTTTAGATAAACACCTTAAAAATAGATTACATTAAACTGCAGCTAATCATAGTAAGACCACTTCTTCCCTTTAAAGAGTGACTAAGTCAGTGTAGGCTCACATGTTATCCTTCCGTAATGGACCATAAATTAAGCTTGGCAGCGAACACGATATAAGAAAATAATGGATTCAGTGGATTCACCTCGACCTCATCTATTATTATCGATCATTATTATATAAGTAGCCCACGGAACAAAAGGAAAAAGCTGAAATACAAGAAATTAACAGTGAATTTGAGGAGAAATCACAACAGAAGGATGAAATTTGACAAGACAATTCAAGTTGAAATAGGTAAAAATACATTTACAGATCAAATTACCTCAGATTTGACTCGCTACGCATAGAAATTATTGAAATAAATTGAATGCTAGCAAATGAAAGCTAACAGAAAAGAATAAGGCCAAGGAACAAGAAAAATCACTAATTTAAGTGGAAAATGATTTAATACTACAGTCAAATATGATTATGCTGTTACTTAATATGAACGGGGCTGTAAACAAACGTGAATCAACCTCATTTGTATTAGTGTCGAATTGATCCTGTTAAAAATGTCATTCAAACATTGCAAAGAATAAATATCAAATCAAAAGATATTCAGTGTGAGTAAAGAATATAAAGAAAGAAGTTTAAGAAAAAGTCTCAGCATCGATGCTACATTTATGTGTCAGATCCCACTCAACACACACAGACGGATTAAGATTGAGGACACGAGCGACTACAGCAGAGAGACAGACGCTGATGAAGTGTGAGTGGGTGATGGCGCTGAGGCGAAGAGGCCGATACCTTTTTTCATTTTCTGTCCACTTCACTGCTGGAGCATGTGGCCACAGACGCAGGGTGGGTGGGATGGAGGGTGAAAAGGTGCCCAAGGTGAAAGATGAGAGGTGTTTCATGGCACGAATGGTGTTTGACGTGGACACAGACGCTTGTACGTACACGGAAACTGGAACACAGATGACACTGACACATTTCAAATCATGACGCGTGCACATTTGTGCAAAACGAGCCACAGAAAACCAAAAACCCCGATCGTCCCGAGGCAGGACTTCTTCTCTGTTGCTGTCATACGACATCCCTAAATAGACACAAATTAGGCCACTGACCTCATTAGATTGAAAGATTTTCCCCCGAGCACCCTCCGACAAGTTTTGCTGTTTATTTAGTGCAGAATTAACTGTACGCACCATTTAGTATTCATATCCACACGTTAAAAAAAGCTAATCACAAGTGAAAATGTCCAGTTTACATTAACACTATTTCATTTTCACATGTTGGAAACTAACGTGATGATCTGAAGATCTTCGTAACAAAAAATGTCCTAACTGCAAGTTTTTACATAGTGACATTGAAAAATGAAATACTTTCGAATCCACATTACTTATTAACTTCCTTTATCAAAAATCTCATTAAAACCCATTTAAAGACCCTCTGACAAAGTGTTTTAAAGTCTTAAGGACTCAGATGTATACCTGATGTGTCTCGTCCCAGCCGTTCTCATCCCTGATGCCCAGTTTGGCGCGGTGGTAAAGGAGTGTTTCACAGCAGGAGGTCTCTCCCCCTGTCAGCACAGTGTGATAGAGTGGCGTCAGCCCTCGCCGGTCCTTATAGTCCGGAGATGCACCCAGAGACAACAGGACCTGCAGAAAAGACGGCAGAGAAGCCAAACCTCACTTACAGGCCTTTTTCTCTAACGCCAGATGCAGTGTGAGAAATGTCTTTTATGAGCGAACAACGCTACACTAAAAGAGCAGCAAGGACAAATAAAATATTAAGGCGGTTTCCAATTTCAAGTCGAGGAATATTCATGGAATTTTATATCAGGACGGGAAAACAGAGGTTCAGGGAGGTCACGCAGCACCTCGGGCTGGAGAGCATTACGTATTCAGTCAGCGTCTGCTGTAAATCTTTAGCAGCTGTTTCTTTCCTTTGTGGAAAATATGGACTCTGTCAATGTAACACGCAATCATCTCCCTCTGAGTGAGCGTCCCGTCTACAGGTATACATTTGGGAGCTGAGAGTCTGGAAAAATGCCTGAAATGTAAACGTGTCGCACACCTTTAAAACCAGGCAATCTGTATTTTAATGTAATTTTCCTCTCTGGTTGAATAGAATAATAGATTTCTTTTCTTCACGTTCACTCTCTGTGTACGTGGGAGTGGACTGCTGAGTCTGAGGGACTGTTTATTCCGTCTTTAGCGTTTTTGCTCGCACAGTAACACAAATGAAGACAATGCTGCATCAGTAAGTATCCATGTAGCAGATTTATACCCTGCTGTAGCTTTTCATGATAATGGAACCTCATTATAACAGCATTTCTAGACGTGTGAGAGTGTTTACCAGCAGGGCTGTATGGCGGTGGCCCCGAACAGCCTTGTGTATCGATGTGAGCCCGTCTTTGGCGCGGAAGTCGATGTGAGCCCCGCCCTCCACCAGGACCCGGATGGCCTCACCTCCACCCGGTTCACACTGCACCGCCAGCGACAGAGGAGTCTCTGGCAGACACACACACAGAATGAGAATCAAATAAAGTGTTTAATTTATTGTAGGAAGGATTTGTTCTTGAGCTGGAGTCTGAAAGTCATATTATTTGGGTGAGGCTGTGGCCAGATTGTTTGCTCCAAGGGGGGTTGTTGAGATACTCTGTGGGGAAACTTTCAGCAATACATTCCAACTATTTATAGTCTTATAACGGCTTAACACTTCCGTCCTTGCTTCGAGGTTATGTTCTTGAAAAAAACAGCAGCTTTCTCGTGCAGTAAACAGACAGATTAAACTCTAAGAACTAAAAAATGAGTGTCTCCTTCTCTGGATTCTGGTTGTGTTCCAAGCCAATCATATTTCCAAGCAGATATCTTGGTGTCAGGTTCACAGCGGTAAATCCGCTGATAGCAGCTAATGTGTTTGTTGACAAGCTCCAAAGTTAGTTGCAGCAGACACCATGTGGAGTTTTCTTGCAATCAAAACTTATGTTCACATTCAGTTGATTCTTAACAAAAAGCCACACCATAAAACCTCTTGCTTTTGAAATCGTTTAAATCCAACACTGTTTGGTGTCATCTGGACTAGTTTCACAGTCTTCTTCACTGCCTTTGTTTGGCGCATTCATTGCTTCTTTGTGCAGTACTGCCACCAACGTTTCATCAGCGGAAACCAACCTGTGTCAACACCTACAGGATAAAAACGTTGCTCCATGGTGCTGCTACTCATCACAAATTCCACTTTTTCAAATATATTATAAACAAGATAGTCTTCAGGCACATCCCTTTCGGCCATGTGTATTGTATTATTTGAACAATGATGAAATGTGATGATGATGAATTGACATGCCCGAAATAAACAACATAAATAGAAGCTCATTGGCTGTAATTAGGCTAAGCATTGGCGAAGCTGCAGCTAATATTCGGATATGAAGCCATTATCATGTTCATCATGTCCACCATCTTAGTTCAGTTGTTAGGTCGCTAATTCATTCATCAGCAAATTGCCACTCAAGAAGAGGAGACACTTTGTTTGTTGTGTGAGCAAGGTGAGTTTGCGAATGAGGTACATGTTTTTGTTTTTCTTTCTCGTCTACGAGGAGGTAAGGGATGCATTTGGTCTAAGACAGCCTCCATTCATGCTGATTTTCTATTGACCTTTGTTGTTGCAGATTTCCTGCAGAATATCCTGTTTAAATCCACCTGCAAACCGCTGAAATTGTAAATGTGGTTTCTTGTAAACCCATGAGGGTTGGGCTTGACTTATGTAATGGATGGATCATTACCATGCTGCTGTCATCTCTAATTTACAAAACCATTTCATGATGGAGGTTGTTCAGGCTGCAGAACTGATTGAGAGTATGAGAGGATCCTCAGCCTGTAGCAACCTCATCCTCCTAAAAATGCAATAGTCAAGTTTAAGTAATTAGAACAGGCCCGGAAACAATCAGTGATCGCCGGTTGGACTGAAGTGCTGCTGCCTTCTTCAACTCACTTGAACACAGTCAGTTCAGACGACCACGGCCACATAAAAGCATCTCACTCGTCTCACAAATATAAGTGACTATCGACAGCGTAGAGGAGTTTAGGCCTTTATGTCCAGAAAGTCTTTTGCTAGACACCTTTTTAAAAGAATAAAACCCACTAAAGTCTCTAAGCAGTGCTGACAATTACCGCTTTAATAGAAAATCAATTATCTGCATTCCGTTTTAACAATAAAATCCTCAGGATGTGGGTGTGAAGGAAGAATTTAAAGAGATTATTCAACCCTGAGACAATTCAACCAACTGTAAAAGCATCCTGCAATGTCACCCACAGAGATTGGCTTCATCCCACAAGCACAACGTTCGCTTCCCAGTAATTGCCAAAAGCAGTTTTCCCTCCCAGTGCACTGGTATGTTTCCAATTGCCCTGACATTAAATAAAGGCAGCAAAGAAACTCAATGGAAGCATTTCAAAATAAAAGCAGTGCTGTGTCACCACACCTTTAACCGCTCTCAGCACACTTGAAGTTCTTCAGCGAGAGAGTTCAATGGCACCAAGAAGAATAAAAGCATTCAGAGTGCTCACAGTAAGAACAGGAAACCAAGCGCTAGCTGCCATGACGACAAGAGAGGTTTTTGGCGAAGAGGAAAAAACGAATGAGGGCTTTTATCTGAGAACAGCTTCTGTAGATCTCAGGTACAAATAATTCGGGGGGAATTTTTCAGCTGCACTTCCTGTGAAGTTAACATGTCAGGACAACATGGGGGATGCCCATTAAGTGGCTCCCTTGGCAGAGATGGAAGTGAGCCTCCACTGACAGAAGCCACACTGAATGTGGTAGAATAATTTTATGTCCTATTAAAGGTACTCAGTGTGAGTGTTCTGCTGAGCAGTAGGGCACAAAGAAGGAGCTTCAAAAAGACAAGCAGGCCAAATGTGAAATGTGTGACAATGGAGGGGATCCCTGCGTCCCAGAAAAGCATTTATTTTTTTTCTAAAACTAAAGACCTTATAGTTCCTGGACTATAACTGTCAGGACATCTTGACATGACCCAACAATCTAGAAAGAGGAGGAAGCCATCTAAATACATTTGCTGTAGATTTTTTTGATCCTACAGCTTTTTAAATGCAAAGTATTAATATAATTTCTGGTGCTCAGCCAAAACATAACAAAAATCATTAGTAGCATGGGATCATAGGAGTTGCTGTCGTTATCATTAAACAACTAACATTAAGAAGGAAAATCTATCCAATGTCTCTTCCACTCTCCTGGAAGTTATCACGACAGGCGTCAAAATGAAGCACATTGTCACAATTTCTCTGGACTTGAACATTGTTGGAAAGAATTTACATAATTTCTGTAGCTGCCACTAGCTAGTTAGCTCAGTTAGCCGTGCAGCTAGCGGGACATGGAACCTCAGGGACCAGATGTGCATCAGTGTTGACACCACTGGCACAGGAGCTTTAGACCTGGATGGGCCGGGGCTAGCTGGTTAGCATGCTAACTCTCCTGCAACACAACAGACAGATGCCTTAACCTCAATACTGTTGTTTCTTCAAATTCTGTTGATGATTTTTGTTAATTTTTTTAAGTTTTAAACGAAATTCTACTTATTGTCCCTTTGACTACACAACTCAACAAAATATTCAATAAAGGTCTCATCGTTTTCATAAATGTTAATTCAGAAATGTTGCATATTATGTCTTTAAAACAGAATTTTTTTTAGTTTTACAGCAAACCTTAGTTGTTCTTGTGTCAAAGTTATTAATATGATGAAATTAATACATATGTCCATCCAGATTTAATCTAATACAGATCACAGAAACAAGTGTCCAACATCACACCGTTTTCAGTGTAAGGTGTGTATGCACTGTGTGTGTGTGTGTGTGTCTTGCCAGTATGGTGTGTGTACAGTATTATAGTAAGAGCCGCTCATCAGGGCTCTCTGTTGCCCCCCGGTGTTCTGAAGCAGAAGTGCGTTTCACACCCGTGATGACAGGCTGTGTGTTGTGTTTTGACACTTGCTCCCAGAGTGGCTGGAGCGACACGGAGAAGCACACTCAAACTGTAAATGAGCCGTCTGCTGCGCCCCCTGAGCACTAACAGGATCTGGGAAAAGCCACCAAATTGTAAACAGCACTGGCTCAGATTCTTGACAAAGTGTTAGGCCAACACACTGCAGAGCCGAGAGCAGTAGACGGAGAGGAGAGGCTTGTTATTTGCGAGAGAGATTAAAGGTCAAGTTTCTACAGCAGAGCCACGGGCCATGAAGCTGCCGGACACACAAGTGTGCTCCTGTGGCTGACAGGAGGTGGCTGGAGGTGTTGAATCTCAAGTGCAAGTTCATATATTTGACTGACAGACAGAACAATTCAGTAAGTAGAAGGAGAGATGAAGGAGGAGATTTGATGGCATGTGGGTGGAGGTATAAATGTACAGTATATATGGATGATGGATGAAATGAGAAGTGAAATCAAACTTTTTAAAAATTAAAAATCATAGGGACCTTGAAGAAAAAAATCTTTATCTGGCTCCTAAAATAAGACATTATTTGCCAACCCAAACAATCTGTCAGACATTTGGAGGCAGCTCTTGTCACTAACCTTCTGAATGACTCGACAAGCAAAGTAAACAACATTATGCAGTCGAGATGTCTTCGACTGAATCAAACTTTCTGTCATTTAGTATTCTGTGCACCATTAAATCTGGACACATTCTCTGCATTAATTACTAGAACGGCACTCGATAGAACGCGAACCTCCACCCATAACTAAGCTCACCAGATCTAGGATGCGCATCAAATTGTACTCACTCATAGATTAAACAAAAAAATGGCAGATTTTCATCCTCTGTAATTGACTAAAATATTGAAAATGTCAGATGTCCTGTTAATCAGATCTGCACCAAAAGTTCATGGGGTCTAATCTTGGCTGAGACCCCATCCTCTATCCAAGTTTTATTGAAATCCGCTCAGTAGTTTTTGTGTCACCCCAACCAACAAAGGAACACCGGTAAAACATTACCTCCTTGATGAGGAACAGAAGGTACTGCAAGGACTACAACCTAAGCAAACAGCTGGAATTACAGAACTACACTTCAGTGCAAAAATCCAGACACTGGGGAACTGTCACTTTTATGATTAATCTTGAGGTTTTACTTTTAATTTCAAAAAGGTTTTTTACTGTTTTATAAAATGAATCATCTCATGAATGTGATTTTGACCTTCAAGCGTAGATTGCAACACACTGTAACTCAGTTATTGTTATCATTATTGTATATATGATAGAAAGATGTGTCAGTGGATGAATGACAGGAGTAAAATGCTAAACATGAGGTGATGAGAGGTGTTTTGGCTCTGTCGTAAACCTTACCGCCGGTGTCAGAGTCCTGGAAGTTTGGATCGAGGCCTTTGTCTATAAACTTGATCATCTTATCCACAGCGCTGGTTTGGATATAATCCATGAATTTCTTCAGGCTGGCCTGCATGTGGAGAAAAAGCGCTGCTGTTTTACAGGGAACAGACACAACTCTTCCTGTCTCAGAGAAAAATGGGTTTCATACCTTTGTGTGCAGTTTGGCCAGTTGCTTCTCATCCAGATTAGTCTGTTTGTACACCCTGGTCTTGTATCGAAACTGAACCCCAGAGAGAAGAAGAGGAAGGAAATGAGGAGTTAATCCGAACACAGAGAGCGTTTGTCCTTAATTCTCATAGCTTTTGGCCTAGATTCACAAAATGGGGCCTGCAAATTCATTGTACAGAGGAGCTTTATCTGGTTTGTTTCACAAACCTCCACTTTTACTTCACAGAAGACGAGACTTGAGAAAGAGATGGTCTGGCTTTACTGCAGTTTAGAGCCTCCGCTGGGCCATAATGTAGCTTGAAAGGAAGGCGACTGTACGGACTGCATAAGAGATTAGTGGATGTTGCTGAGCAGTTCTGTGACACTCCTCTGTGAAGTGTGTGTCAAACTTCATTCATAAACCAGATCTGCCTTAAATAACACTAGGACCAGGTAGAGTAGGTGTAGTCTTTATTTCAGTCATCTGGATGTAAAACAGAAAAATCTGGGCTAAGACAAAAGACCGGATGGAGTCATACCTCTAAATATGGAACCCCTTTCTCAAAGGACTGTGGGTACTCTCTGAGGAGCCTCTCCTCCTCCAGGAACTTGGCGTCATGTCCATCCGTGGCGGGCTGGAACAGACCGTAGTTCAAGACGTCCCGAAGAGATTCGGTCAGGGAGCACAGCACCTGCTGCTTGGCCTTCCACACTGTGGCGTCTGGGTTGAATCGCAAACATTTCTGTGGGAGAGACAGAAGTAGACGTGGTTCAACTTTTACTTCATAAAGCAATAATTATTTGTGAAAGAATAAAGATTACCTTAACCTATTAATAAACATCTTACTATGTGAAGAAAACACATTAAATATCATTGGACAACATAAGTAATTAAAACAAGGTGCTTTTTTTGTAAAAAGCACCTTATTTTAATTACTTGTGTTGTAACCCTAACAAAAGGGAAAGTTGATGACTTGCAATAATAGTCACAGTAAAAGTAAGGTGCAGAGCCAGACTTCCTGGAAGAATAAACACCCACAGCCTCATCAGAATCTGCTCTGATCCAGATCGATCTACTGAAAAAGCTAATTTAGCTTCACTCGCGCTCAACAACCTGAGTGCAGCAGTGATACATGGAGGTGATCTCCACTGTTGGCTGTTTATGTTCTATCTCATTCACTGACTTCCATCCATGCCTCTGACTCCACCCTGGAAGTCATAGCAGCAGGGAACCGAATGAAACTGACACATCAAGCAAAATTACGATTTCTCTGGGTTTGAACATTGTTGGAAACATTTGAGATAAATTATACAAAATGTGTGACAAGTTGGGCTTTTTTAGACATATTAATGCCGAATTCTTAGCTAATATATCTTGAAGTAAAAACTACACACCAATGGTAGAAGAGAATTCTTGGAAATTCATATAAAACATTATGTTCAGCAGAATATCCTGCATATTTTCTGTCCCATGAATCATCTCATGACCTCTTGTAGAGGGCACCCATCCTGTGGCAGTACAGTAGAAGCTCTAACCTGACTGACTGCAGCACACAGAGGCTCTCCTCCATCTGAACCAGCAGGGGGAGACAGCGCTAGAGTAAAGTGGGTGATTCCCAGTGGCCTCAGTCAGCACATAGGATGTGAACGGCTGTTTGGTGCAGCTTTGAGTGTCTCTGGCGGGGGTCGTGAATGGCCAAATGCATAACGGCTCACAGGCTCAGTCAGCAAAGTGGGACGTAAGTCACTACACAGATGGCTGACAGAAGGTTTTTGGCACTGCTCTCTCTCTCTCTCTCTCTCTCTCTCTCTCTCTCTCTCTCTCTCTCTCTCTCTCTCTCTCTCTCTGGCTCTCAGAGCTGAGTTGGGCTGTTCTCTGACCTTGAGGCAGCAGCAGCAGGATGATTGGGCCGTGCACAGTGGAGCCAGCTGCAAGGATCCTTGCTTCCAACTGCATTACTGCACAGGCTCAAGAGTCGCTCAGTCACAGTCACTTTCATTGTCATCTTAATCTTCTCACACACACAGACATGTCTTTCCCTGTGTGTGTGTGTTTGCATGCATGCCTGCTTGTGTGTGCGTGCGTGTGTGTGTGTGTGTGTGTGTGTGTGTGTGTGTGTGTGTGTGTGTGTGTGTGTGTGTGTGTGTGTGTGTGTGCCACAATGAGAGAAAAAAAAACCTGCATGGGTTTTTTTTGTGCAGAGGAGTAACATCACATTTTCTCCCTCTGTTTTATCCACTGTGTCTCCGTTCTCGCACAGCCAACACGGTCACCACGGCAACCGGTTCATTAGTGGAGCAAGCTGCTTGTTGCCATAGAGACATCCCTGTGTTCCCTAGGAGATGGGGTACTGGGAGGGTGTGTGTGTATGTGTGTACGTGCGTGTGAGTGTGTGTGTTAGAGCAGCGTGGCGAAAGACAGCAGAGTAAAAGCAAGGGGGAATGTCTAAGACTTTGAGTATGAGAGCGAAAAAGAGGATGAAAAGGTGTGTCTGCTTGTATTTGATTAGGCCTCACACACACAGAGATACACACACACACACAAACACATGGGCAAATGGACTTATAAGCCTACACACACACACGCACACATACACACTTACAGCCCCAATAAAGGATGCAGGCAAACACAATCTGAAATGAATCAGAATCACAGCAGGAGAGAATGAAGGTTACGGATTCAGTTATCTGGAAATATTCCCACAGTCAACCAATTATAAAACACTGATAATTATCATAAAGTAGCAAAGATTTAAATGTCTCTAATAACTTTGCTTTTGGCCGGAGAAGCTTCAGATAGTTGGAGGTTTTACTGAGGCAGCCATGCTGCTTATTGATCTGTATACCTCCAGGAGCATGATTGATCCTCCAGCAGCCAATTAGGGCTAATCAAATTCCATCAGGTCTGTGAAATGCAATTTAGCACTATCAACAGTTTTTCACATAGTTATATTTGTACTGTAAGCAACCCGGCCTGTACACTGTGCTTCATTAAAATCATAGCTACAGTCACAGACAGCCCTGACCCTTGATATAGCAACAATATAATGTTTATGGTGCCCTCCAGTGGTCAAAGAGCTTTGTGTGTAATGTGATGAGACTTGAACGGCTTCTGAGCTGTTTGGGAACTCCACCAAAATCTTGGGGTGTACAACTTCATGTGTAAAAAACTAGTAAAAAGCCTCTTGTGGCTCCAGAGGAAGCTGCATGTAATGCCTCCAGTGATGTCACTCAGTGGCTAAGTTGCATTGTAGGTAATGCTGCATCATTTTTATATAAACTGTCCATAATGAGTCCAATACATCCATTAAAAGGCTTTATAATACTTGTTTCCTCCACACATGCAGTAGCACTCCCCATGACCTGTAAACACACTTTAATATCTAAAATTGGCTAGTTACCCTTTCAGGTGTGGAAGAAGTAAAAGTATCGGTGTAAGGGTGTAAAAATACCTTTTCAGGCAAAAGTCCCCCAGAAGTATTATCCGCTAAACCAGTGATCGGCCCTCTAGTAGCACACAGGAGTGCTAAAAAGCTCAAAACTTATTTCTGAGTCCTTCTCTGAAGTAGAGTTAAAGTAGAATGGAGAAAAAGGATGAACTGGACAAGTAAAGAGCGTCTACCTCAGGATGCGTACGCATGCAAATGTACTTCTACCACTAACCGAGCTGTAATTAGTCATTAAAATAAGATGATGGTATATTTTATAACATTAAGCATTATATAAATGTACCGAGGTTTGTGATCTTTTCTCTGCAGGTGTATCCTGACTCCTCATCGTTTCAGCCACTCGTTTCTGAGCCTGAACACATTTCCTGCTGCCAGAGCTCTCTGCTGCATTTACCACCCTGCAGGATTCAGCTCCTCCATCTGATCATTGGGAACGGAAAACAAGTTACAATACCAATTCTGCTCAGCAAAGCCAGGCCTTCTGTTTCAAGCACATTTATCATCCTTATGTGCTGTGATATTTTATTTTTCCTGAAGAACTTTAACTAACTGGAGTTGATGATGTACATGCACACAGGACAGAGACGCCAAAATATCCTGGTGTTATCAGAGTATTCCAACTGGAATTTTCTGCTTTCTCACAACAAAGATAAGCGTTAATCTGGATTCCTGAAACTAGGAAAAGGTGTAAAAAAAAGTGATAACGAGGGCTGTACTCATAAATTACTCCAGCATGTTTTTCTGCATTATGACCTGTGTTGGACAACATTTATGTCAGCTGACAGGTCTCTTGTTTTCAAGTACTTGTACTTTCCTTTCCATTTTATGCGACTGAAAAATGATATATAATAATAGGATACTCACAGGGGGCGATTTCATACTCTCATGTAAGTACTTCCACCAATGTTACACATTAAAGTGTGTTTACAGGTCTTGAGGAGTACAACTGTATTGTGAAAAAAGTAGAATAAACTCTTTTGTGGCTCCAGAGGAAGCTTCATGTAATTTGATAAACTGCCTCCGGTGATGTCTCTGTGGCTACGTTGCATTGTGGGTAATGTTGGCAACAGGTTTTGCAAAGCAGTCCACGTGTCTGCATTGCACTCATATTACACTGTTGGACACTTTGACATATCGCCTTTTTCATTCACCTCTTTTTTCTTCCTTTTAAAATAAACATGATGCCTACATTACCCACAATGCAACTTAGCCACTGAGCAACATCACCGGAGACAATGACCAGATTACACGCAGCTTCCTCTGGCGCCACAAAAGGCTTTATACTACTTTTTTTTTCACGCAGTAGTACTCATACTCATGCAAGACCTGTAAAAACACTTTAATGTGTAGAATTAGTGGAGTTACCCTTTAATTATATTATTTATACCGTGGTGTTGCTACTTTTACTCAAGAATTTGAATATTTCTTCCATCACCTCTGTACATTGGCATGAAATTTCCAGGATATAGCAAAAAACCCAAACTTAACAGTGATACTAGTCGCGCATACATGCATTAAATGTCACACCTTTTATATAGCCTGTAGATTTTTCACATGACTTACAGATTTCACATTAATATCTTAACGCAGCTTTAAGCCCTTCTGTTTCTCTCCTGCTTTTTATCATTATGCAGGACCGAAAAAAAATCCGCCTTGCCTCCTAAAGCTGTGATCACACTTTCCCACTCACATACGCCCACTCACTCTGTCCATGCTGCTCTTTATCTTCTCCTGCCTATCTCTATCTTATCCACCCTCCTCCTTCCCTCTCCAGCCATCTCTCTGTAACAGCTCTGTCACTTATCTATGCAGAAATAAGAGTCGCTGAGAAGCCTGCTCTCCCTCTCTCTCTATCTCTCTCTGTCTGTCTGTGCATCTACCTCGCTCTATCTCGGTCCCCCTGGCCTTTTTTTTTTCCGCAGGCCAAGCGCAGGGGGGACTAGAAGCCTTTAATGAGATCTGTGGGGAAATAACCCCCCACAAAACACACACACACACATTCACAGACACAGACACACACTTGCCCGCCATGTCGCCATTTATGTCAACTTCCCCGCATATTTCTTTCTCTGTCTCTCTCTGTGTCTCCCTCAACCACTCCAACCGCCCCCTTCCTCTCTGCAGCAGTTCAGAAGAAGAGCAAATTAGCGTCCTTTAAGCGTTCCTGTCATCCCGTCTCTTGTTCTCCGTTGTCACCCATGCTGCATTCCTCCTCCCATCATTCTCTCTATATTAGCTCAGTCACTCTGTTCACCTTTGGGCTCACCCTCACATGATCATACACCTCCACACAGCTGTAGAGAGACACGGTGGACATTGTCACCGTACTTAAACTCTGTAAAGTCTGCATACCTTTACTAGGACGCTGTAATATTGTGTGTGTGTATCTTTCTGTATTTTCATGCAGAAGTGTTTGTGAGGCCAGATCCTGCCTGAGGGGGCTGCTGCTCATACACAAGAGTTTGCAAGAATTTCAGCTCAAGTCAAACAGCCGAGATGAACTCATTTGTGTCACGCTGCTTAATGCACTTGGCAGGCGAACAGCGTCGTGACTGCGCGCGCGTGAGTCTGAAAATCCAATAAAACCTGCAGACAAAACTGCCTTGACCTCCTGCGGTGACAGAATCATACCCACAACTCGTGCATCCACAGATCTGACTGTCACCGAGTTAATGGACCAGTGCTTTTCTTGTTCATCAGTGGAGGAGGAAGGGATCAGCGCAGGGCACACGGGTCCACAACTCAGAGATCCTCCTCAGCAGCGTCAACGCACAGTTTCTGTTTGAGTGATAGTATATCGATGTAAATCAGCCCACAAAATGTCGAGAAATAGTCGTGAAAATGCCGTTAGATGAAATCTAAGGCCTCTAAAAAAGAAAATTCAACCAAATATAGTCCTCTTTTGACATGCAAATCACGAAAACAATGCTCACTGGCAGCAGTGGAAGAAGAACACTGCCTTCGTCTTTGTATAGTTTCTAGTCAGAATATCTTATTACTCTTGATATAAGAGACAATCATCCAACGAGCAACGTCTCAGTAAGACGTGAGAACTCGTTTTTAGATCACATCTTATTTCAAGAAATCTCAACAAACCAATTTTCACTTAGTCCATCGATAAGCATAAACATCCCTGTGTTAATCATTTTATTTTTTACTTACTTTGGAAAAGGCATGACTTTTATTGTGCTATAGAAGACAACGTGTAGACTCAAGTAGTAAAGTGAAATCCCTCATCACTTATGACCCATTAGAAATGTGTAGCGGTATCCGTATCCGTGGAGACCCTGCCCACTGCCTGTACTTCCCTATTTTGCTGTGTTTAGGACATTTCAGGGGGTCAGCGTTTTGGCAGTGGTGGTGTAGCCCACAGCCATCATAGATACGTAGCAGCCAAGTTCCAGATCGGAAGCATACATCCAAGAGAAAGCTACAAACCTGGAGGAGCCAACTAGTAGGTGTTTAACGGTATGATAACCACATTATATCATCTGTTTTAATAAAAGCTACATGTGCGATCTCTTGAAAACATTTCAACCACATGTAATGCCGTTTCTAGGAATCAGTCGACCTGCTCGTCACCGAAGCAGCTCTCACTGGGTTCGCTGAGGGTTGTATAAGAAGTTTGTCTTCAACACAGTTTCGGCATGCTGAAGTGTATTGACCTTCAGTAGATAAAATAGGACAGAACATGAGCTGTCACGCTGCAAAATAACTTTCCACCAGGCGCCCTGATCTGCCTCCCTCCTTCCTGCATGAGACGATTGAATCCGTCCAGCTGAGTTTCTCTTTGACCCATTACAACAAACTACGAAAGATTTTCCCAACATGAAGCGATGGCCTAGATCCCCTGTTGACAAATGTAGTGGGCTGATCTCTCACTTCCCCCCGTCAATGCACCAGCAGCGCCGTCTTGATTGACAGTGACTTGAGAGAGATCTCCCCCAGCAGACTAGTACGGCTCAGATTTAAAGCGGTAAAGGTATATTCCCCTGGGGGGAGGCAGGACAGATGTTTCCTCCGAGGGCTCAGAGGAAACACTGACCTCTTGACAAAGGTTGGAGGGCTTTGGCACAAATATCCACAAAATCAGAATAAATGAAGAAAAGACGAACCCGTCTGTTCAATCTGTGCACAAATAGAGGCAGAGAAAGATTTAAATTCCAAGCCTCTTTCTGTGTTTTCACACTTTTACCAAAATACCAAAATATCCTGCTCTCAGTCACGGAACGTGACTAAGTTCATTTACTCAAGGACTGTATTTAAGAAAACCATTGAGGCACTTCCATTTCGATTTTCTGCTTCTTTATACATCCACTGCACTTCATTTCTGAAGGCAAATATTGTACTTCTGAACCCACTACCTTTATTTCAAAACTTTAGTTACTTGTTACTCTGCCGATTACATCCTGCATCAGAGTGCTGCATTTTTGACATAATTATTGATCATCAATCAGAAAAAAAACGATTCTGTTAATCACTATATTATACCTAATAATATGTGTATTTCATTAACATTTAATCATTGTAATCCTTACTGTTTTACATAACAAAATAACTATATCTGTATTTTACTTTAATTCTTTTAGTTTTAGGATCAAGCTTAGGGCTTTAAATTAATTTGATAATCAAACATTTCAGTTTTATTTATTTTTTTATTGAATGATGTGACGTAAAATAAAACTTTTCTAATGTTTTTAGCGTAAGACTGTTTGCTTTTTTCCTTTTCTTTAATTTAGTTTTGGCTCGACGTCGCCCTTCAATGATCTATCGAGAAGATTATTGTCTGATCATTCATTGCATGAAGATAATCCACTGACCCTTATCATTCACTATGTACATACATGTACTGTATATATATCTATAATTTACTGTTATTGTTTTCTAAATCTTTTCATGGTTTTATTTGATAGAACAGAGAAGAGTGGCGGGAAAAGGTGGTGTGAGAGGTATCCTCGTCACAACTCTACTCTTCCCAAGGGACCCTTGCCAAAAATAATTGGTTATAACATCTTTAAAATGTAAGAAAATATAGAATACTAGGTGATATATGATTATCAGAATACCTCTTTTTCATGTCAATCATCAGTGTCGAACTAATATGCAGCAGTGCCACTGGAGCCATAACACAAATTGCCATATCAAAGTCAATCAGTGAAGGTAAAGTTAATCAAAGTGCGTCAAATTGAATCATTTCAGAGCAGCAAACCACTGACTGGTGAATATCGAACGCAGTTACACAGCTGATTCTGTGTGTGTGTGTGTATGTGTGTGTGTGTGTGTGTGTGCGCGCGTGCGTGCGTGCGTGCGTTCTCTTTCGTCACAAAATCCTCCTCCCTCAATTCATAACATTTGCATTTGCGTGCTACAGTCACTCCCTTGTCTCATTACAACACAATTAACAAGCAATTAGAGTTTATTGAGGGTGAATTAGCTGACATGTAGAACAGACCTAATGTACTGGGAGTGTAAAGGGATGTTACCCAACACCAGTGAGAGGAGGAGGAGGAGGAGGAGGAGGTGGACAGGAGATGACCCAGAGCGGAGAAAAAAAAGTGTGGAAAATCAGAGGCTTTCTCTCCGGATGGAGCGAATGAGAGAAGCAAAGTGACAAATGGCCTGAGGAGGCTGAGTCAGGACACGAGGAGAGAGAGAGAGCGTAAATGTCACGGTGACGGCGGGGTAACTCTCGTGACCTTGGGGAGCGAGACAGTATATAACGAGAGTCGGTACATCTGGGCAGGAAGTCTGTAAGGTTGTTTTTATGTTTAAATCTGCATGTCTGATGTTATGGAGCTACTTAATTCAGACAGAAAAGAAGAAAAATGTAAAACAAATCAATAAAAGATGAGGAGAAGAAGAAGATGTTTTGAAATCATTGTACAGTGAAACGGATATATTTGATCATTGTTACTGTTTTGAATGTAGGAAAGGATGAATGTTTTCTGTTGTGTTATGATTCTACAACAAGTCATGATTATAGTCAAGAGTCAATCTTGAAAGTATAAGTATAAATACTACATTACTGTACTTTTCCCAGGTTTCCAGATTATCAAGGTATCTGTACTTTACTTGGGAGACATGAATAAGGAGACAAAGGCGTGTTAGTGTCTTGTATCGGAGACGCTGCAGCCATCTGCCTGGATTATCTTATTTAACATTTTATCTTCTGTGCTCAGGAAGCTTCATCAACCCCAAAATGTCAGTATTTGACGTCCAAGGAATGACACTCAACAATTAGCTGTCTTTCTGGTGCGTTTAGGAACCGCTCGGACAAATCCGACTGATTCTTATCTTTACCTTGCACAGAAGTGTCCCTCTGAATACTTTTCACTTTCTAAGCATCTGCACCTCTACCTGATTGAAGAATGTGTGTACTTTTGCCACCTCTGCTCAATCAGCACATCATCAACTGATGTTGAAAATGTTGCAAAAAAAATTTGGCTCATGGTTAAAAAGCTTCAGCACTGATTCTTTTCATGTAACTTTAAAAAAAATAAATACATATTCATAATTTCATTTCCACCTTTTTGCGATTTGCATAAAAATCTCTCCTGTTAAACGCTGAATTTGTCCTCCCACGATGACTGAATTAATTCTTTGCCATCGTGGTCTTTTGTATTTTATTTCATTAACTGATCCGTACAGGCATTGATCGTCCAGTGGGGCGATTCATTTTTTTTGTCGCTCTTCTTAACGAGTAAAATTGACAATGTTTCACTTAAACAGGATATCTATGAGGTCTTGGATTTATTCCCATTAGTCTTAGCCTTCTCCTTGAAATTACTCTGATTTACCCCGGTTAAATCTAAAGATACAGAGAGTCGGCATGAAATGTGCCTTCGAGTAAGCTTCAAAAGTCAGCATCGATCATCAAACAAAGCCTTTTCTGTTTCTACGTACTTCAATCTAATTCCACCTTTGTCTGTTCCTCTCTGCTTCACGTTATCCGACTATATCTCAGTCTGTCTCCTTCCATCTGCCTTTATCTCCTCCTCACTTACCTTCTTTCCACATCAGTCCACTTTGATCGGCCTCTATCTGTGTCTACCTCCACTTACCTTTATCTGCATGCTCTTACATACTCCACCTTGTTCTACATCTGCTCCCAAACAAACCCCATTTCTAACATGCCCCATTCTTCCCGCCATCTACATCTGCGTCACTTTTAACGGCCTTCAAATAATTTCTGAGGTTTTGACCCGCGACTTTGAGCAAACGTTCTCCTCCAGAGCATCCCCCATTTATCCCTCTTTTCACAATTAATCTTTGATGCCGATTTGTTCGAATAAAAAGGGAGTGGTGAATTATTTATCGTTGGGTTTGAAAACACTGAATCGAGCACACACACACACACACACATACGCCGCTGAAAACACCCATGCACAGATCAATAATAAATCACACGGCACCAAGAGGGAGGAAGAAGCGTTGAGCGAGGCATTTATAGTGCACTGGGATGGTAAATATAAAATATGGACACAGACACACACACACAGGCCCTCACAAATACATGTATTTCATTCGCCGCTTTCATACTTGCCGATGATTTATAAAGCCTTCACATCAACAGAAAAGGAGAGGACAGAGCGCTTAATGTCTGAGGAGCGTGAACTTCTGTGTGTCGAACACAAAAGGCAGTCTGGTTCTGCTCTGATCTGGCAATGAGCAAAGATGCACTCTCCCTTTTTTTTTATCTCTGCTCCACTGATTTTCTTCCTCTTCTACCTCTGCACAAAGAGACACACTTGGATGCAGCCTTGATCCCCTCGCAAGCCAGACTTCGTAATTCAATTATCTATACGATTGAGTAACGACTCATGATTCACTTCAACAGATCACTAGTTAGGGAAACACAGAAGGGAGAGAAAAAAAACCTGCCTGGGTGTCTGACGCCTGAAGAGAATGGCGAACAGTACACGGAGGCAGCAGCATCTTTTAGCCCCTGAAGCCACTTTGGACACACTTCTGGTGTGATGTAAGACTGGGATATGGAGAGCGATGGCGGATAGGTCCATCATGATTCTGGACAACCCCTCCTACAAACCAGTCGCAGCGAAAAAAAAGGTCATTTCACGCCGAGCTTTATCGCACCACTTAAAAGCTCGGTGGCATTAATAAGCCAGAGGCAGCGCTTTCACCCCCCGTTACCCTCTCCTCTTCACTTCAACTTCCCTCTCTCTCACACTCTCTCTCTCTATCTGGCTGGCAGTGTTTTTTTAAAATCAAATTCTTGCTCACATATAATCTTATCGTGATTGCTGTTGTACGCAATTTCTCTCTCTCTCTCTCTCTAGCTGTCTTTCTGTCTCCCATTTTCTCTGAAGCTGGGTCACCTTGAAAGTCTCTCTCACCCTCTCAGATCAGTCACTTTGCTGACAAGTATTTGCGCATCTCTTTTTTTTTTTCTTTTCCGCTGGTGATGCAGTGTGAGAGAAAGAGAGAGAATCTAATTGGCACAAAACGCCCCAATCCCCTGAGAGTTGACGTGTTTCTGGAGTGCCTCGTTTGCGTCGCAGGTTTTGACCGAACTGACCACACATGCCGTCACACATCCAATGGACAAACTATGAGATGAAGGGCCCCGGGGGGCAAGACACACCAAACATGGCTCCCTCTTCCCTAACATCACTCCTCAAAGTCTACAAGCTCAGACTGCAACAGAGTCCACTTCAAAGTGTCGAGAAGTTTTTCTTGCTGCAGCAGTTTTAAAGTCAAGGTGAAAGCTATTCAGACTTTTGGATGCTTTTTATTCTCTCTAACAAGAAATCAATACGCTCATGCATTTGTTTTACCCACGTATCCTGAGCAGCGTGACAAAGATGACGTCAAACAGAGGCATTTAAAAGGAGATTCGTCAATACATCAGGAGTGTTTTCACACACTGTATGTTAAAGGAATGTTTTTTCTACAGAGTAAACAAGATATGAAGTGTTGATAATCAATCTTTAGAAGTGCTCGATGTCAGATTTACAGTCGAGGTTTGGATATTAAAGCAAAAGGTGGGACTGCTCATCTGAAAACAACACTGGCAGCTCCTGAAGAGGTTAGGGTGCGTTGCAGAAGTCAGAATTTCTTGGTGACACAAAAAGCTTTTGTTCTTGGGGTGGTGAAATTGATAATCAACAATTATGGTTTCACTGATCATGACTGTGTTAAAAAAGGCAAACAAATGGGACCAGAGCAGGGTGGGGATGTGACCTGTATCAGGGATTGTTGTCATGATGCTGTGGTTTTTTTTGTGTGTTAGCAGCACTGACCGTTTGCTTTATGTCTGGGATGCCGATGCGAAACACCATCATGGCAATGTGGGTGTCCTCAGATGGCGCTGAGCTGGAGCTGCGCTCCTTCAGCCTCCTCTGCTGCTGCTGCTGCTGCTGCTGTATGTGATTGGCTGGCTGTTGGTGTGTTGGTCCGGGGTTGGACGAATAGGGGTTCGTGGTGTGTCCGGGGTTCCCTTGCCGGATCTGTCTGTCCCCGGTGGGTCGTCCAGCCAGTTTACCTGACTGCCTGTGTCCCTCACCCCTGCCCCCCCGTGACAGGCCTCCTCGCCTGACCTCCTCCACCATCTCCTCCTCATCCTCATCCTCTTCGCCCTCCAGCTCCCCATTCTCCTCCTCTTCCTGGTCCTCGTCGCGCTCATCCTCTTCCATTTCCTCCTCCTCCTCTTCCTCCTCCTCTTCCTCGTCCTCTGCCCCTGGATAGAGATGTCGATTGTTTCCCAGCATCCTTTGTTGCTCCTCGTCGCTGGACAGGGGGCTGAACGGCATCGTCATGGCGACAAAGAGGGCGGCACCAGTGGCAACACCATCATTCCCAGAGAGACACTGCAACAGGAAGCAGAGAGAGAAATCAAGTTAAAACAGACAAAGAAGAGGTAACGCTGTATCAGAGCCTCAACACCAAATCACTCCAACAAACTCTGGTCTCTGTGGGAACAGACTGCTTCAGTTACAGACATGCAGTACTTCTAACCCTCGCCACATGATGACATATCATTCATACCTCATCTATAAATGAACCCACTCGTGCTGGTAATGTTCAGCTTCCAGGCTCTCACCAGACACCCTGCCTGTGCTGTTAAACTCGAGATTTACCCACAGAAGCTTTCAGTGTCTGATGGCGAGTAGCATGATACTATAATGGAAGGAGAGCACCACTGTGATAAGTACTGCTGGAGAGAATACTAGTACAGAACACTGAAAATAAATACCTCAGACAAACTTCTGATATTTTTGACTTTGTAGAAGGAAAACCCAAGAAAATGACATCAAATAATCTCTGTTCATCGGTCTATTCATACGACCACAACGATGGGCAGGGAGGCGTGAAGTCTGGTGTGATTATCCCATCCGGAGAGGATGAATCATTAAATACATCTTCAATGAATACCCTAATATTCCACTAGTAGTCAGAGCAACAGCCCAATATTAATTAATTACAGAAAAGAACGGAAGAAACTGATCAGATCCAGCCTGATCTCTCTAAGGTGACGTTGCAGAGTTGTTCTGTGGCTGACAGAGTTGATTCTACAAAGTCAATAAAGTTAAATAGACGTAAAGATTTATTTGCAGAAATCTATTTCGTTTTGTCTGTGTCAACTAAAATACTACTGTGTGTGGGAGTATCAATAAATCTATACGTGCAAGGTACATGTAGGCGTATGTAGATATGCATATGTGTGAGTACAGTTTCAATCTATTCCTTGTTGTGATAAGAATACGTTAACTAAAACAGGAATCCCTTGTTGTTCTTTTGTTTTGTTTGTTTTCGTCTCTGTATTATTTGTTCTTGTTCTTATTAAAATAAAATACAGTTTTTTAAAAAGTTGCTTTAGTGGTCAAAAGGCTCGAAACAGGCTGTTTAAACAAATTATTGAATTAAATATTTGCAATAAAAGTAAAAAAAAAAAAAAAACTTTCTTATTAAAAGTTGTGTAACCACGGCTTCTGTAGCTTGGTGACCTCTAAACTTGCAGCTTTGTGCAACAACTCTTAAACAAGAAACATCAAAGTCTATTGGACAAGGATCTCCTTGAGCCAAAATGAATTCTTTTCGATTTTGGACATTTCAAAAGACAAAATATACAATTTTGCTCAACAAATCCATAATCTCTAGAGGATAGACCTTTACGTGTGAACAACAGAAAACCAATAGAAAAAAAGCAACTGTGTATAGGTCACCATGTCCAGCACTGTGTTACTGTCGGTCTAAATCAACAAGGACCTTCGACTTTAAGTCTCTTTACACTGAAGCGACTGAGAGCTGAAACTCAGTCAATATCCTTTAACAATTTAAGTACCCGCCTTTGCAACTGAAGCACATGTCATGAAATCATTCATTTGTTAGGCAGGGATGAAACTAAAAGTCACTTCTTACTGATTCAGCTCCTTCAAGCAAACTCATTCCTCTGTAAACTAATATATCGCTCTGCACGGCAAACTATTCATCGTTGCACATCTGATATATAAACACTTGTAATGGACAACAGTCCTTCATATGATCAACTGTACACTCTTTTGCTCATGCCATCACCCCTGAGAGCCCCGAGGAGCCACTTCCGAGCATCAGTGATGCAGCGCTGCGTTCAAGTACAAGCTGAGCAAGATCCGTCCCTAGTGGCTCCTGGTTGGCTCTGCGCGATGTTTCAGGATTTTCAGCACCACTACATTCTGGACAGCTCCACGCAGAACCAAACAGCAGAATAATAAATGGTGAAGGAGAGTCGACGCCAGAGGACTGACCAATCAGCAGAGAGAGCTTGAGAAACACCAAATGAACTTCTGATCAGAAAGTAGCTGTACAGTTTTAAGGTGTGTGTGCTTTACGTGCTAGTTTATAGTTCTTCTCTACAGCATTAACAGGTCCAGTGTGTAGAATTTAGGAGGATTAATGCGTACCTATGGGGGTAATATGATATAATAATATATTTAGTAGGTTTTCATTAGTGTATAGTCACCTGAAACTAAGAATCTGTGTTTTTATTACCTAAGAATGAGCCATTTATATCAGATGGAGCAGGCCTTCTTCCTTCTTCCACCATGTTCTATCACCACGTTTCTACAGTGGCCCAGAAAGGACAAACCAAACACTCACTCTTGATTTCACCGACCAGAAGACAGGAGAAAATGTTGGCAGGTAATGCTTCTGCAAACCACAGATACACTCACATTTGTAAGCATCATACACACCGCATTTACATTTCTGTAAAGTTATATCAGAGAAAAGTGGAGTTACAGGCGAGAAGGCTGCCAAGCCAGCGATCGCAGTCCAAGACTGCATTTCAACATTTTTAATCATTAGCAACAAAACTCTGGACATCTCCAGCCGTGTGTGTGTGTGTGTGTGTGTGTGTGTGTGTGTGTGTGTGTGTGTGTGTGTGTGTGTGTGTGTGTGCGCGCAGTGAGACAGCTGGGAGACAGGGGGGAGTCAGAACCATGTTGTGAAGGCAACAGAAGTGTGAGACATATAATGTCAGGGCTGTCCTCGTGGGACGCTGAGACAAAGCTACGAGTTGTCCAGTTTGACAAGAAACAGGAAGGGAGAACAAAAAATGAAGACACGCCAAAAGAAAATGAAAAGGAAGAGGGAGCACACATATTACAAAGATTATTCGTTTCAACTGGCCAATTAAGCTGGTAGTTATTCCTCTTGAAAACTTAAAGCATGACAGTGAGGGAGATTATTACAACTCTCTATATTACAACTTTCTCCATGAAATTTGAATCAAGTCTCATTTATTTGATGCCTTTGGAGTAATAGGTGTATATGTTGTCCCACTTTGAGGCAACACCTAATATACAAATGAAACTGCTTTACAGAAAATTGGATGTTTTGCGACAATCCTTCACTTGACCTCACAAAAAACACAATATTAGCCTGAAAGTGAAGCTCAATGACTCATGTGGAGGATGTACGTCACTCCTCTCGCTCTTTCCATTTCTCTTCTCTTCTCACCGGGATGGTTGTTACAAACACTGACCTTCTGGTAGCATTTCTGCCTCCAACTTATTTGAACGCCCATTAGACGGAAAACAGCTGTTCGCAGAGGAAACGGCAGACGAGTATGCAGCAAACTGTAGAAGTTTAGCAGACACGACATCCAGATTGTATCACCCCTTCACCAAAAACCTCTGAAGAAACAGACTTATGACACATCAGCGAAAAGATTAATACCATTGTTATAACTTTGTATAACATCTTTAATTAAACGGTTTGTGGCATTTTAAATATCACACTTACTTGGATTTTAAACGTATATCTACAATATATCTTATTCTGTGATCTCATCCTATGTTTTGCACGTCAAATCCTTTCATCTGGAGTAGTAAATAGTAGCCATACGATAAATATAGTGGAGAAAGAAGTGCAGGATGTCAAGTATAAAGATGTATATAATGGAAGTGCTTAATTATAGTCATTGAGCAACTAGAAACATAAATGAGCGTGAACTGGACTCCTACTAATAAGCTGCTTCTGCGTTATATAAATTGCATTTTTAGAGCTTCTGAAAAGGTTAAAAAGCCTCCCTTAAATTTAAATGAACATTAATGAGACCTCTCATATAAAGCTGTTCTGATAATTTAGCAAACTGCTGGAGGAATGGAAGAAAAATGACGTTATTAAAGCAAAGCAAGGCGAGCGTATACAGAGAAAGAGGGAGAGGAACGAGAGGAGGCTGAACAGAGAGGAGATGACAGGGGAGGAGAAGAGGGCCGGAAAACCACATTGTTGGAGGGAACTGATGAATAAAAGAGACAAGGGCGCTGAGACAATGGAGGGAGAAGTGTAGCATGGTTCATACAGTCTCGTCAGAAAGCTGACCAACCGGGGAGAGGTACCTAAAGAAGATATGATAATGGAAGTGAGCAATCCATATTTTTGCATAGTGCTGAGTAATCAAAGATAGAGGAAGCCAGAGAGGAAGGAGAGGGAAGAGGACAAAGGAGAAAGCGGAGGGGTGTGATTAGAGAGTGAGAGAGAGAGAGAGAGAGAGGAAGAGGAAGGGGGAAAGACAGGAAGGCAAAAAACAATACAAGGGATTTACCAAGGTGAGAGAAGGCGCATCACAAACAAGACTAAAAGCTCAGTGCTAACATTTCCTTAGCATGCAGTCGTTTAGAAGATATTAGATCATAAAGCAAAGTGGTGGACAAATAAATAATATATCCTGATGCTGCACAAGTGGAAATGTTCAATCACAAAGTTATTACAGGTCATCCGAGGGGGACATCAAAGTTTCATGGCAATCCATCCAGTTGTTGAGATGTGTGGGTGAGATACTGTATATCATTAGAATGTGTCCTCTGAGGAACCTGAATATCTTGCCATCCAAAAGTTGTCAAGATATTTCCCTCTAAAAGCAGAAAACACAACATTTGCTGTAATCCATCATGTAGCTGTTGCAATATTGCCCCATATGAGTCAAAACTTTAAACTGCAGAGGGCGCTACAGGAAAAGGAGGGATCATCTGGAGAACTTGAATATCTTAAACAACATTTCATGGCAAACCATCCAATAATTGTCAGGATATTCCCTTCTGAAACACCAGTTTCAACCTCATGATGGTGCTAAAGGAGAGGTCAGAAGATGCCCAAAGTCAGTAGGATTTTTCCTCTGGGGACCACGAATGTCGGTGCAAAAATGTCACATCAATCCATCAAATAGCTATTAATGATGCTGCAAGCATGGCTAAAAATCTGAGGGGTTTAGCTGGGGAGAGAGGGCAGCATACTGCAAGAGGTGCCGGAGGAAACAAGAAACTGAAGCACATGGTTTGAGGAGAGAGAGAGGAAGTGTGAGAGAAAGTAAAATGAGGACAGGAAAAAGAGCAGCAGAGATATTATAATGGAGAACAACGAGGACAGGAGTTGAATGCGAGAGGTGGCTGTGAAATCACAAGTGGGGAGTCACGGGGCTGGATGGTGCAGAGCGGCTGATGAAGATGGGGTCGGACTATCATACCACCGCCAACATTTTTTGGCAGAAGTTGCCAGAGCCAGAGCTAGGTTTGATATTCATTGTATTTTGATTTGGCCCGTTTCCACTTTTTCATGCCAAAAAAAATGGAAAGGCATTCAGTATTTTTGTGGAGTTTGAAGCGGCTTTTAGACCCTCACAAGATGCTACAACGCTCCACCAAAAGCCCGAATGAATATTATTTTACGCTGAGGAGCTCCTTAAAGCAGGTGGAGGTAGTTTTTAACTGTAAGGTTGCTTTTAACTGTAGGTTTTATGGATTGACACGTTGAAGTTGTTGCGTAAAATCCGCCCACAGCACACCGCAATCATCGGCCTTCTCAAAGCGGCTGGCGTGACGGACCTATTTGTCACGCATTCTTAGTTATCTATTCAGATTTTCCAAGCTTGATATTAGCCAGATATTAGCTGATCCCGAGGGATGGAGCGCAGAAAAGGGAGCGTGGGGCTGACGGGCTGATTCCTAACTTTTTGAGAGCATCGCTTACCGTCAATTAAGCCGGAACAGGTCAGGGACAGAGTGAAAATTATGAGAGAAAGTGATAATCAGTTCCCAAGAGAAAAGTCATGACTCACACATACAAGACCTTCATAATGAATGCTCTGTGTGTGTGTGTGTGTGTGTGTGTGTGTGTGTGTGTGTGTGTGTGTGTGTGTGTGTGTGTGAGCGTGTGTGTGTCTATCTGAGCGAAGATGAAGAGGGCCATGGAGAGATTAGATATTGCCTAATGCCAACAAGTGATAATCATCTCCTCCGCTTCAAATCGCGGCGCCATAAATCTTTATCTCTCGCTATTCTCCTAGGAGAGCTGCTTCAGTTTCAGGTCACATCATTAACACGTTCAGTCGGCTCTGAAAACTTAAAACTATATTAACCCTGCTAACCCTGCACCTCGCGGAGCAATCAGAGACATCAGCTCCACTACGAAGGTAAGAAAGCCCCTGTCTGAACGATTTCAAATTAAAAATGTGCGCCACGAAGAGCAGAGTACATGATCTCTTTTTACAAGGGATGTCAGTTTCAGATAATTTTGATTTCGACAGCCTGACACCTATTAACCGGTAAATATGAGGTTAATAATGTTTGAAAAAAACGGTGCACGATTGACTGAAAGAGCTCTGGCGCATTGCGTTAGCTTGTCTGACATGTGCCAGATAGAGGTTCAGAGTGAGAAGCACACTAGGCTCTCATAGCTGGTCCTATTTTCCACATTTTGTATTGCCACTGTTCCAGCACCGGAGAAAGGAGCAGGCTGGACAGCATCTCCCAGTCAACACTTAAAAAGTTACAGGTAGTTGTGCCCTGGCTAGCTTTACTTCTAGGTCATCGTTCCTCTTCTAAAAATGTCTTTGCATGCAGTCAAGGTAGCTCTCGATGGCACAAGGTACACAGGCTCAAGGTAACGAACCAGCTCCTCTAATCCATCGCCTGGCAGCATATCGCCACAGAACAGCACATCAAACTTTCTCCCCCAAGCTAGCTTCTGTAGTCTCATTTAGCCACTTGTTAGCAACCGCTGTTTTTAAAGCAGGTAGGCGAGAATTTCCAGGTTTTAGAACTCAGGACGGAGCTATCTGTATCCTTTCCTAGTTAGCTTAGCCTTTGTGTGAGGCTAAGCTAACAGGCTGCTGGCCGTAGCTTCATATTTGAGGTGCACACATGAGAGTCTTGGAAAGAAAACATATAAGCCTATTCAATTTAATTATGCTACAATTATTGATCTCCTGAGCTTAACATCTATGCTAAGCTATACAGAGCTGTGAGTTAACTGGCATTTGGAGACGGAAAACTATTTATTTTACCAGCAGTGTGATGTTTGATTGCGTGCCCCTGCCTTGGAACATTTCCAGTAGATTCATTTGCAGGCTCGCGAACATCTGACAGCTTTTATGTTTATCTGTTCTGTCAGCAGTGTCATTTTCAGCAGTGTTTGTTGTTGAATCTCAGATTTAAGGCGCAGCAGTGTGTTATGCACTCATGGGCTGTCATTTGTGCCGTTTATGATGTGTTTTATATGCAGCTGTGTTGTGAGTACAGTAATATTATTTCTGAATTTTAATCACCCACTGATGTGGGACACTATTTTTGGTGACCCATTGTTGCTCTGTCGGC
This sequence comes from Diplodus puntazzo, assembly GCA_963678695.2. Taxonomy (NCBI): domain Eukaryota; kingdom Metazoa; phylum Chordata; class Actinopteri; order Spariformes; family Sparidae; genus Diplodus; species Diplodus puntazzo. The sequence continues at coordinate 11,001,797 of OZ023174.1, read as the reverse complement.
AGATTGTTAAAATCTGTGAGACACATTTATTGATTTCTCGTGGATTTGTTTTATGCTCGAACCAATGACACCACTACCAACCAGTGTGATGTTTACTGACAGGCTGACATCACATTTCTGTGAGTTAGCATTAAAAAAAAGACCTAGAAACAATATACACATCATGACTTTTATCCCCACATCCACTGTGAATTGTTGTGCATATGAGTTGCAGTTGTAAATCTACCAAATGTGCAGCTCGCGTGTTAACACACTTGTCAGAATTCAAATGTTAAGATATTCATGGATGGGGAACAAGTGAGATGAGCCATTTAACATCTGTTTTTAAAAAGACGCAAAGCTCACAGGGGGAAGTGGCATGTTTAACAAATCTGTGTTTTGGCAAGGGGAAGATGGATTTGATCCCTGTTTGTTAACTCGAGACACAGTTGCCAGGTGTAAATTTAATCCACATAAATCCTGTTTCATAGAAAACGATCGCGCACTTGAACCAGCAGCTGGTGCCAGAAGACGATGAGCGGAGGAGAAAATGGGGTTATGAGGCAGCATTTTCTACTTCGACTTGAGGAGTTTTTCATGTGATGGAAGTAGCGGGGAAAAATTAGGTAACTTTGCGGGGCAACTTGCTGGAGTCTTGACCTGGTTCTACTAAGCTTCAATCTGTCAGAGGTCTGTGCGATGCCATCAAAAGACTAATATCCCACCAGCACATTGACATTTAACCTCCCGCTCTTTCTCTCTTTTTATCTCTCTCAACACACATGTATCTTCATGTGCTCTCTCTCTCTCTCTCTCTCTCTCCCTCTCTGTCTCCTCCTTTCTCTGGTTCACCGTCTCTTTTATGTAGGACATAGCTTGTATATAGATAGATATTTTCAGTGTCTTGGTCCCCAGGAAATTTCACTGGGAAACTTCCAAAGAACAGATCGCCCCACTTTCCTGCCACTAAACTGGAACGGCCAATTTCCCTCCCTCCTTGTTTGACATCGACACACAAAATAGCGCTCTGATGTGCACTAATGGACACCACAAACCTCCTGTACAGCCCGTGTGTTTGTGTGTTTAAGCGCAGGCATATAGATCCACCACACAATCCTCGTGTAGCTGTGAATGCGGATGGCTGAAGGCTAATAATGTGTGTAACCTTTGACCCTCTGGTCAATTGTGCACATATGTAATCATCCCCCAGGCACTAAGGCGTCCACACGGGAGCTGTACATCACAGAAAATGTCGATCTGAACTGCGTGGACCCAGGGGAGCTCAAGCGAAGGAGAATGAAGCCATCTCTTCTACGCACATTCTGATGTAACTATCCCTGGTGCTATCAAACTAGGGTGAGCGCCGGTGGAGAAACCTGGTTTGAGTTTGAGAGTCACACATTTCAAAGAATTGGGCCCAGGACACCTCCAAAAAGAGCACCAGCCCATTTGGTGTCCCAGAATCACCCGTCTGTGCACCCACTGCTCACTCAATCACACCTGCTCTCAGCGTGCCAACAGGTATACACTAACAACCACGCTAGCAGCTCTGTGAGACTGTACTCATACAGTGGTGATTAGATTTAAATGCTCGCAATAATAGTTCTGACAGGCTAACATGGTCACCATCTAATTTTAGCACGTTAGCCTGCTAATATTAGCTGTTTAGCACGTAACCAGCCCCAGTTCCCGACTAAAATGTTGGCAGTTAACATTTCTGAAAACCAACAATTCGTTCGTAGTTGTACATGTCATTTGTGCGTGTTCTTCAATACGTGTCATACAGCGTTCACATTACATGTTCACGACCTGACTGTCATATCCAGAGGCAGAGGATGGTGGTGGAGTTGGCAGTTGGCAAGTTTGAAATCACTGGCTGTTTTTACAGAAGCCTCAGGACAATTTATCAGCCATATCTGTGGCGAGAAAACACATATTTTTGACTGGGAGTCATTTCCAGCTGTGTTTGTGGTGACAGACTGTGTGTTTTTAATAAGACCTCAGGACATCTCCTCCCGTGTTTGTGACAGCCAAAACAGAAGGTTTAAGCCAAAACATGAGCTTTTCCAACCATGACCAAGTGGTTTTTGTGTCTAAACCTACGCAGACCAAACACAGCGTTGATAATTGAACCTTAAGAGAAATCAAGTTGAAAGATCAAGAAATGCAAAGTTTCAACATGTCTGCGGTTTGCAGAAACGCACATTGCCGACATCTCTTCTACTGATTGGGTTGCACCGGGCAACACAAAGTACAGCTGAGGCTGATGGGAGTTAACCTGACACACCAGATGGTTTGTTACAACCATGTGGGCAGTTGTCATTGGAAACAGTTTGGAAAAGGGCAGGCACCTCTGAGAAAATACTTGGCAGGTCATTGGATTAACAATCTCTCTATCACCGTCTATCAGATCAACAGGAGGAGAGCACCTTCAGCGGAAGAGGCTGCCTCGCAAGGTATGATAGGAATGTCTTTGCCAGTCCATCTTTTAGATGTTGAAATATTTGACTGGGTTAAAATTTAAAGAAAAACTAAACACATCCAGGTACCATGGATATATGTGAAGAATGTCACGCAATCCATCTGTCATCTCTTGAAAACCTGTCCTCCTACTTTCAAACATCCTCTGAGACTATACACTTATTTAAACCGTCTTGTAAATGTAGACTGAGGCCAAAACACTCCAACCTCCGATCAGCCACCAAGACATTCATGCTTACAAGAAATCAAAAACCTTTTCACGCCAACAATAAGCCCAAAGACATCTATCTAATTCTGCCTCTCTGATTTTGGAGCATCAAAAGAAACTACTGTAGTACAGGAAGCGGATTTAGAGACATGTTGGGGAGAAGCAATAAAACAAAAGCCCGCAGGGCTCCCTATATATAGACAACAGTGGATTATAGTGAAGATGTGAGTGGGTGTACGAAACTACACGAAAAACGCAAGAAAGAGAATCAGCGTGTGAGCTCTTCCTTAGGGGTAAGAGTGACCTCATAGCCTATTTCCCTGTGGTCCAAGATGGTGTTTAGCTCAGGCGACCAAACCTTGCCTCACAACACATTGATTTTCCAGACTTTTAAGATCAGTTTAATTAAATGTTGCTGGAAGGCTGGCCGGTCGAATCAGAAGAATTATAATCAGCATTACTAAGATTTCTCTTCTCATCTGCTGCCTTACAGCTTCTGTTCTGTTTCCCCTTTGTGGACTGCAAAGGTCAACTGTGATATCATTCTGTAAACAAATGTTATTACACAGTTGCTGTTGTCCCCCGAGCCAGAGGATTGCTCATTTGCTATTGATCAAACAGAGGTTTGGTTGTTTACAAGGGCCTGTCAGGTCTTGACAGCTGATGAATGTCAGAACCACGCGCAAAGCAACCCCCCTTTGACTGAGCAGCGAGCGTCATTCGAGAGTGTGAAGCTCCTGAATCCTTTTAGGATTCCCAAAGTGGTGCATTTACACTGAGTTTCTTAGAGGTCACTTGCTTTATAGGATACTATATTATAGTCCCTGTTAAGACAGAAATTGTTTAGGTCCAGCCTGACACTAGGATAAAATGTTGGCAGTTAACATTTTTGCAAACCCCTGAACACGTTCACATTTGCATGTGACATTTGCTGTGTACCATATTGGCATTTTCATAGTACATGCAATATCGCGTCCACATTACATGTTTAGGACGTGACTTTTATGTCTGGAGGTGGAGAGGATGGTGGTGAAGTTACAGGCGCAAAGGTTGCCAGGTTAGCAACTGCAGTTCCAACATTTGTAAGGGTCACACCAGGAGATGGAACGATTTCCAGCACTGTATGTGGCACCAAAATAGATATTTTGAGGAGAAGTCAGGACATCTCCAGACGTGTTTGTGATGACCGAAACAGGTATTTTAATCCAAAACACAATCTTTTCCTAACCTTGACCAAGTGGGGTTTTTTTTTTTTTGCCTAAACCCAACCAGAGCATAAGAACTTGGTTGTTAGTTTCAACATATCTGTGGTTTGCAGAAACATATAATTTCAACATTTGTTCTGGCGATGAATCGGTTAAATCACTCTAATGTTGTATGTTTGTGTGAGATGCATGTATATGAAGGTATCATAGGAAGTACAGTGAGAACAAGTTATATAATTGTATAATATTTAGAGAGCTGAAGTGTGTACACATCACATGATAACACTGATATAAGTCAGCCTGTAAAGGGTTAGGGTAGAGAGCCGATGCAATGCAGTGATGGATAACAGCCAATTACTGTGAATCTTATTGCGCACACTGTTTGTTGCTGAAAAGCAGTGCAATTATGTTTGATTAATCATTTTTCTCCCACTTAATGTCGGAGAAAATAACACTTCACAATTTCAGAGAGGCCAAAGTCACATCTTTCAACATCTGGTTCATTGAAACTAACAGCCCCAAAGCTCAAACATATTCAATTAACAATCCCGTGAAAGAAAAAAAGGCAGCAATTCCCCACAAATTATAAGCCAGAACAAAAAAAAAAGAAAAACGTAACGCATAACTGACTAATCACTTCACTTTATAATGAAGCACTCATGTACAAGCACAAACAGCGTTTCTCTGCACGCATGTAAGCGGCCACGCTGTTTGTTTAAGCTTCTTTATTTTCAACAGAAGAGATGAAGACAGTCAATCAGCTGGGGAGCCAGAGTGCTGAGATCTCATTCAAATAGCCTGCTAATTAATTAGCTTTATTCGTCATCATCTATAAATCTCTGTGGGACTGCTCAGAATCTGTACTTGTTTTCTGCCAGCAGCTATATAGTATATGCTGCCTGATTCAGAGGGCTGAGTAATATCCTAAATCACACGGACTCATGTCTCTTGTGAGGCTGCAGAGCTGGAGCGGTTGCCTGGCTCAGAGTGACAGGACCCACTTGCTGCTATCTAGGGCCGGCCTGTGGGCCAAGTTGGGGCTATTAGTTGGCAGCATGTGGGGGGGGCTCATGAATAAATAAGCCAGAATGGGAGTAGCTGTAGGGGAGGAGACTGCCGGAACATACGAGGGGCTGTGAAATATTAAAGGTGGGTGCTGTTTCACGGCCGCAGGCGCCAAATGGGAGCCTGACCATGTGGCAACCTCCAGCTCGTCCTTTTTGTTTCTTTCAGCATCACATTTCTCGCTGGTTCACAATTGCGAGAGCCTGCTGGATTTCTGTTTTCTCCTCAGAACAACGTCCTTTGAAGTCCTGTCAGAAAGTACCGACCGTCAGCAGAGTCGGGGAAGCTGTGCAAGTTTTGATGTCGACCCGCTGGGACTGGGCCAAAAGCCCGGCTTGTGATGAGCGTGCAGCTCTGACGAAACTTAAAGGCCAGGCCGGTTGGAATTAAACACGTTGAACCAGGGAGACACGATGAGAGCTGTGATGCACACTCGCTCGACACTCACAAAAAGAGGTAGAGCGAGCAGACGGCAACAAGCTGGACAAAGCTGTCATGGTTTGAAAAAGCCTCGTTCGACCAAGCGAGGTTTTTTTTTTAGTTCCCTGCGGTTCAGCAGCAGCTGAATCAGCACTTCTTCCAGGAAGGTCGGGGGTTCCACTTTTCAAAGCCTTCCAAGGGAAAATCTATTTCCTCTGACTGATGCAGCATCCCAAATACACACTCACCACCACTCTGTACTTCCAACATTTCATATTATGTCAGTTTATCATCAACACTGAGTCAACAATAACAATGTCAAGGTGATATCACCCAAGGTTTGTCACGAATAAACTGCACAATTCTCTTTTCTCATGCGAGACAATCAGCTACATATGTCTTCTCAAGCACAATATTTAAGTAAAACCTTAAGATTTTTATGCAACGTTATATTTCACTACATACAGGAAAAACTATGAAAGCTTCAAGGCCTCTTACACATGAATGTATCAGTAGTGGGAATTCTATAATATAATATTTTAAACGTATGATACAACAACATCGAAGAAGCCATCTCTGCAGAATGAGTTCTTTTGCTTAATGATTTAACTATGTTCAGCTGATTAGGCACTTAGACAATCTTTTCCTTTCGCACACCGTGCAACATCTGTATTTCTATGCACAAGCACAGTTGTGCCTTCTCCACACTGTATTTCGTGGCTTTCTGACAGCAATGCACAGCACCAGAAATGTTCAAAATATAGCTTTAATATAACTTAAAAGGATATATATTGTAGGTGGCTTAAATACTTCACAATGCTCTGCTTCCCTGTCAATGTTATCGCTGCTTCTCCACACATGTGGAGAGCTGACGGTCATCTACTCCAAGTAACACACTGACTAGGCATAGGTGCCTCATACAACCCCATATCAAAAGACCCTAACTATCACTTTAAGTAAACTTTTGAGAATACTTTAATTGGCATTTGCATGATGTGGTTTTCGTACTTTTACTTAAAAACATGATTCTGAAAATTATACAATTTTTTTTTCCAAAAATTGTGCATATAAGGTTTTATTTTCAATGCAGATAAGCCCCTTTAAAAAAAGGCATTAGAGGATTTCACACATTTTCCTTTCTGTTAACTTTCCTTCGTTACTAATGACCCAAAAAGCAGAGAACAGTAAAAAGCAACAGATCAGAAAATATCCAGAAGACAACATAAATATCATATCATCAAGCCCGAAAAGGGGCAACAACTAATGAGTGTGTTGGGTTTTCATCCTCGCCGTTATGCACCAACAAACACGCTGGCTAAGTCAACTGATGCAGCGGCATGGTTGGATTATACAAATTCAGGTTAAAGACAAAAGCCAGAGGTGAGCGAGTGTGTGAAAGGGGTATTAAATTCTATTTCTGCCAATACATCCCCTAAATCCTGCACACTGGACCTTCAGGTAAAGGGTCTGAGTCCTTCCATGGTTAGTCAAAGAGGTCGCTGTGTGTGACACATTGTGTAACATGGCACTGTACAGTTGTTGTTGCCTGATATCAGCGTCCTGTATTTCCTCACATCCCTGCTGTCTTGTGTGCACAGAAAGGCTCACTTCCTTGCCTTTTTCTTCAGTAATCCAATGGGGACTTTGATGCGCAGCTGTCATCTGTGTCTCGTTATCTGGCTTGAACGAAAAAGTAACAAAAGAAGCCAAGCGACAATTGCGAAGCCACAGATTCATTCAGACTTCGTAAAGTCTAATCCTAGAGGGGGAAAGCGTCACGTGACCGCTGTTTTAATCTACGCTATGTAGGCCAATCAATATGGCTTCACATCAAACGACTCCTATATCCCATATCTCCTTTGCCTCCATCCGTGCATGTCCCCCCTCCATTTTCAGCTCCATGCTACCCCTCTCTTCCATCCCTCTCCAGCTTGGACTGACAACCTCAACGACTTTCTCACTATCAGCACTCTACCATCGCAGAGATCAGAGAGACTTGTGTTGTATTGCGTGAAAATGTACTGTTGAGTATGTTATAGTGAATGTGTGTGTGTGCATATGTCGCCATCAGGCCCCCCCCCCCCTCCGTCAGCCAATTTTACATCCAGCGCTGCCTACCGTGAGGGAACTCACACTGTCTGATGTCCAGGCGAGAGCTGGCAGGATGTACTGTATCTCATATATCACCTCCCATTCATGCTGCCATGGCCCTCTTCCATTGTTACTATAAATACTGCCAGCTGTGCTTCCATTATTAATGCAGCAAGACGCCCAAACCTTCCCTGGCCCCCGAACATCACCGATTCATCATCTCCTATAAACTTTAAAACACCCACTGCTGCCTACTGCCGGTGCAAACCAACACACATTAACAGGAGGGTAAGGTGCGAGCGCACACACACCGACACACACTGCTGTCCATGACAGGTTCACTGGTGGAGGAGGAGGCAGGCTGAGAGGCAGAAATCAGCATGGAGACCAGAAATAACACATTGCATCTTGATGACAGATCAGTTACTGTTTGAACAAGACTGTGATGCATTATGGAAGCAGAGGGCCGCAGCTCTTTGGAGGTGAACTGAATTAGCCTTTTTTATTTATTTTTTATTTTTTTTTAGATGCATTAACAAATTGAGATGCAACAATACTGTTATTTGAAGAGGTTTGCACAGAGAGATGGGAGACAAAACAATAAACTGTTTTTCATCCAAGCTAATCACTACAGTAGAACATGTAGAGTCAAAAGCTTAACTACGCAGGCTGCATTTTCCATCAGCTGCAGCTGTTTCCTCTGGCACGCTGTGACAAAAACAAGGCAACGCAGCTCGACACCTTTCGATCACAAGTAGCAAACCTGACACCGATTTGCGTTTGCACAAAGCGTCGAGTCACAAACAGTGACAGGAACGTCAGGAGGAATCTCAACAACACCTCAAAGGTCCTGGACTCAACTGACAAGCTGGTTGACATCTATTTAAGCATATGGACAACTTAAACTCCTGACTGAGACATCACAAAAATTGGTTAAATGGAAAATGAAAGGGTAAAATATATGGGAAATGAAAAATAGAGTCCTCAAATATGAAATCATCCCATTAAATTAACAATATGCAGCAGGATACTCGGTCTTCATTAATATCTGTTTGGAAGTACAGTACACGTTGTCAAACAAGATCAGCTCCCAACCAAACATCATTTGATTCCAGTCTATGTCACAACACCGTCCTCAGCTAACGCAGATCTCAGACATTTCACTGTGCAGTTTAATCGAATAAAGCCTTTCACAGATAAAAAGAAAATGAAACACGCTTTGGTTAGATACTCTTTGAGCGCTGCTCACGATCCTATCACGCTGTGAGCTGCTATCGAAGCTCATGGGAATAACAGTGAGAACAAATTTAGGATTTCCAGCATAAAACATGGAAGTGGTTGCGCGATAGATCTCATTTGAAAATCAAAATTGAGGAGTTCATGTTCATACTGCAAATTACTCTCTACACTTTGCTTTGTAAATCCGTCAGTGCAAAATTCACTCGGGCTCTTAATAGCATTTGTCAGATGTTTTCAAGTGATGAAAACGTCGCATTTTTCACTCTGTGCAACATTTCGCCAAAACAACAACGACAGGACTTTCATGTAAGAAGCTCATGTGTACTGTCTTTCCCACAGGACATGAATGCAGCATCAGATCCTGCTGCTGGTGCTTGTGCTGCTGCCTTCAATTGTGCACAAACACACAACACACACAATCACACCCCACCCTACACTCTGATCATCATCCCGGGCCAGCACTGCCTCACTGCTACCATGCATCTGCTGCCGCTGCTAAATATAGCAACCCCACTTTGATGATGCAGTGGTGACTGTTGGGAGAACTCTAAGCCCCTCTCTACCCACCCTCTCCGCCTCTCTATGGCGCAATTAGCCCTAATAAACTGAGAGTGAATTCATGATGCATGAGTGGTCTGGCCAGAACCCTCAGAACCCCCCCCTCCCCCCCTCCTCCTCCCCCAGCCTCCCCTCCATCCTCCCCTCTAATGAGCATCAATGGAGTCTTTGCAACTGGACAGATGAGATGCCTTTGTGAGGAGACCAGGTAGGAGGAAACGAGAGAGGGTGAGTGACATGGCATTCGAGATTAATGGTATAGATACAGTGACAATGTGTGTGTGTGGTGATAGTGGGGGGGGGGGGGGGGGGGAGACAGGAACAAAAACACACACAGAGACACACAACCGGAATCTGTGTTCTTGTGGCAAATAAACAACTTCTCCGTATGATCCCACGCGTCACGATAAAATGTAGCTGGAAATGCGATTTTTTTATCGTTTGACATGAAAAATGCAACACCACGGCTTTCAGGCGCGCTGCTGCTAGCTGTTTTCAGTCTGGCGCCAACGCTTTCAGAGCGTTTCTTTTTCACGTGGCTGCTCCCTTGTATCGTCACTGTGAGCATGTTAGCATTCGAACGATAGCATCTAGCTCACATCACCGGCATGAGTTAGCCAGCTTCACAGAGTCACTGCGGCTGTAGACACTGGTTATGAAAAATGTGTGATCAATACAGGGTAGAACAAGGCAGGATATTTTAGATTAGGACAATAGGAAACACACAGTAACAGCAAATATGATAGTAAATTGTCCTGGGAATAAAACTAAATAGAAATGATATATTAACCCTGACTTTACTTATCTTCCAACTTACACATGTTCAAATATATCTCAAACCATAATCCTGGCGTTCTAAAGCTATTTATTGTTCGAGCTCCACAGAGAAGTGGTAGCCATCAGTGCACCAGCACCTTCAGAGACACCAAAAACACTCTGAACAAAAGCAGCCACAAAAGACATCAGATTATAAAACAAGCTGTTTTATTGAGGTCCAGCAAAGCAATGAGTGCCTTCTGCTATCAGAGATGGAAACTGAATTTCCTTGGCTGATTCTCAGCACATAACACGGCTTTTTCTTAGTCGTGACATTATCTCTCTCATCAAATGAAAGAAGAGGTGTTTCATGGCGGACGAGCATCAATTTTCTCGGCCCAGGTAGAGAAAAAATGTGTGGTTGGTAATGACGGCGTCTCTGTCTCCCAAAACACCCTGACAGCCTATTAACACCAGCCAGAACCATCACTCTGGCATGATGAAACAGTCACAGACGGTGAAGATGATTAATAAAGACTGAGACGGAGTAGAATCACTGAGAGATGGGTGGATAGAGGTAAACGACAGAGGGAAAGGAATAAGTAGAAACAAGAGAGAGGACAACGCTGAAGTAGGACAGAGCGCAGGGGAGGTCTGTCTGTCCCAGATCAGTCGTTTACTGCCGGCAAGAGAGAGAGAAGGAATGAGTGAGATAGGGAAAAAAAGAGAGAGGGAGGATTGAGAGAGTAAACGAGATGGCTAAATCTGGAGTTATGAACTACATCCCCCCCTGAGCAGTGTGGCAAATATTGAAAAGAAAAGTTAAGCTCCTCTCCCTGCACTTGGGCAAATATACACCAGGAGAGAGAGACTGGAAACAATAACGCCGACAAAACCTCAGAGAGAATAAGTCTCTGACTAAGAGACTCTGACAAGTTGTCAGCAAGGCAGCAACTGAACAGAGGGATAATCAGTCCAAATGATACAGTGTTTACCTCCTCTTTCTCCAAACCCCTGCGGAAGAGAGGCTCTGAATAAACATGGCTGAAAATAATTAACAAAAATCAAGCAACAATTATTCAACATGCATCCTTGTCAATGCCAGTTTTTCTGCTTTCAGACAGGTACACTCTGCTCCAGCGTGTTGATAAATCCTCTTCTTGGCAAGCTTTGCCAAACTTAATGAGTGGCGAGGAGAGATTTTGGTCCCTTGGGCCCCGAGGAGGGAAACTGTACGAATGGAAATGTCAGCTGTGTGATCTGTCCTCTGTGTGGTTAGTGGAACCTAAGTGAGGCGTTCCACATCACTCTCCGATCGCGAAGGAATTAATGGTATTTCCCCGCTAATGTGGGCTGAATGTTAATTCATCTCATCGGGTTCTGCTAGACCTTGTCTTAAGTGCAAACAACGTGACGACAGTTAATCAGCGCTCAACTGTGAATGCACCGGCCTGTTGGACCAGATCAACTAAACTTTCGCAGGCCACAGTCATATTGTGCATTCAGCAATATGTGTATCCAAAAAAAAATCAAAATTTTCATGTTCTCTTCCTGTGAAAAAAAACTCATGCTTCTATCAACTACTTTCAACCAATAGTATTAAGACATCCACCCATCAATCAATCTCCAAATTTTAATGTGTTAAGATCATCGGCGTAGAAGAGAACCGGATCCAGCTTCAGAAGTGGAGCCCCGATCATTGCTGAGAGTTTCTTAGTAAAGCCAAAAAGTTTGACTCGTTTGTGTGTCTCAAACCTTCCTACCAGGGTTACCGGCCCGCTGGCTAGAATTAGCCTACTCAGTTTGAGGAAAGTAATATCTGTGACAGCTCCATGTACTGTGCTAGGCTTTTTATGGTAGACTGCTTCAAGCAACTAGGTCCAAATGGAGCATCATGGGATTTGTCTCTGTCCCTGACAGATATTGTTATTTCTTGTTCGCTGCCAACATTGTTTAGCGTCGACCCAACCACAGGAAAAAATGGCGGCAATGTACATTTCTGCAAATCGTGGATAGCCAATGTTGAAACTTGACGTTTAACGGCATGCTTGTGGTCTGGTTGGGTTTAGCTACAGAGACCACTTGATGAGGGTAAGGAAAAGGCTGTTTTTGGCCTTAAATTACTGTCGCCATAAAACGGCTGGAAATTGTCCCGAGGTTTCAATAAAAATATCCAGTAGTTAACAATCTATAGATGGTGAAACGCAGTTTTGAGCTGTGGTCACTGGCTTGGTCAGTGCCTAGCTCCGCAACCATCCCATGCACCTCCCAACAAGAAAGTCATAAACGTGTATTGTAACGTAACTGTAGTCTGCAGAAGCAATAAGGCAACTCGGTGGTTAACGTACAAAATCAAACTCCTCCCAATGTTCTGTCCCACCTGCCTATCCTGTTTACCTGAGAAACACGCAACGATACAAAAGCTAGATACTCTCAAAATGCATTTCATCTGGACGGAAAAGACCATTCAGCTATCTTCTGGTCAACCACAGTTGACTTTCAGCACCATAAGGAGCTGAAACAAACACCACAGGACCTTAATAGATTTCACATTTCCACATTTTCTGTTGGCTACTGTGGCTAGCGAAATGCAAATGGTGAGGGAAAGGGACTACAGCAGTGTTTAGACTATAGCTAACCATGAACAAGAACGAGAAAATTATAACACGGTCCGGACATGAAGTGACACAACGTCATCTGTTTCCTACAACATAATGGAAAGTGAATTAAAGCAGTCAGACATGAGGTAAACGATGTTTGTCGCAAAGCAGTCCTATTTCTGTGATGATTAGAATCAATTAATTAGCCAACAACATAAGTTAAACAGTATTGAATTTCAGCTTCCATCCCATCTCTGGCAGACTCAGACTCTTTATTTCATATGATCATTGAAGGCATGAGCGCTGGTAAGTTAGCGTGTAGCGACTCCTTGACATCAGTGTGTGATGAGTGCGTTTGAACTCGGAGCACCACTCAACGCAAAGACTGAGTCATGGATCTGTAGCACCAACACTTAAAAGAATAATCACTACGCGCCGTGGAAAGCACTTCACTTTTTATACATCAATACAGACTATGTGCTTCTCCACCGTTAACGCGCCGACGGTGGCGTTCAAAGTTCCTCGCTGTCACAAATCGCACTGTTGGTGTGTAATGTTGGCTGTCCTCTCTGATGATCCGCTCTGCCATCCTCTGCCTCAATGTCCCCGAGGAGACGCATCACATACAGAGCATGAATGTGCATGCGTGAGTTACTATGACTGTGTGTGGGAGATTGTGCTCGGCGTCTGCCATTGTCCTAAATCTCTGCGAAACCGAATCCTGAACACTGTCACAGTCGCGTCTCTCGCGCTTGAACGCCTCCTACGACAAGTTATTCCGGGTTTAACTTTCCTGCCGTGTTGTGCGGAAATCGTCCTCGCCGCTCTGTGCCACGTTAAAAGTGTGCAATTATGTGGCCCGTAAGGTGACCTGCCATCACCTTCCTGTGGGCTGTGTTCAATAGAGACAAAGGCATCTATAGATAGACTAAACTCATGTGGAGAGATAATGACAGGGGCAGAGCAAACACATGTTCCCTGCTGGCAGGGTGACCCTTTTTCTTGTAGGGGCGGCAGCTCAAGTGAGAGGACATCGGGTTTGAATATCCGCTATCAGATTCATCTGCTGTTTAATGCATGGCGAAACACTTACACCTACATCTGTTCCCGTGTCCACGCAGGCATTAAGGTGCATCTGCGCTCATGCTCGCCCATGCATGCCCTGCCTTACGCGCTACAGTCGATATGTCAGGGGAGCCAAAGTGGGATTCACCGGGTGATTTTATGCACCGGTTAGCCTTTGAATGTGAACACTAAGCAGTGATCTGCAATCCTTGGCAGGCATGCAAATGTATGTGGGAGGGATTATCAGTTTGACACTATGATGAATCCAAGAGCTGATCATCTTTTTCATGCATCTACCTTTATCTCTGTTTTACTGAAGGAGCCAAAGACACTCTCTGCAATTCCCCTCACTTGTGTCCGTCCTCTTTTTATCCTCCCACTTTCTCTCCCTCTCTCTCTCGACCCCTCTCCATCCTGCCTCCCTGTAAACCCGGGATACTGTATTCATCTGCTGGCATCAAGGAGTAATCCGTTGCCAAACACCGCTTGGTTTCCTTGTGCCTGTGCATCCCTCAGCAGATCCTCTCACAGCCCGCTTCGCTTTTCCTCGCTTCGTTTTTTATTTTTCGTTTCCAGTGTTTATTTTGTGTAACTGCTGCATATCTTCCTCGCACGCCCAGACTGCCATGTGAGCGCGGAATTCATGTTTTTACATCATTGCAGTAAACTTGAACATGCAAACCTCTTCCCCCCCCCCCCCCCCCGCTGCACACACACACACACACACACACACACACACACACACACACATACACATACACCCTTTTGACTCCACAAACATAAAACTGTTCTCTCCTCCACTTTGCCATGCCCCCCCTGTCCATCTCCATGCATGTCTCCGTCAGAGATGAGAAGAAAAAAGAAATGCAGAAAAGACAGGAAACGTTCTTACTGTCTTCTACAATCCCTGATGAAATACAGAAATCCCTCTTCTGGAGAAAAAGGGGACAGAAGTAGAAAAAGAGAGGAGGGGGAGCCCAGTGGTTGCCAGTTGCAGAGGAGCAAGGAGTGAGGAGGGGCGAGCAGGAAGAAGATGAAGAAGACTGGTGTAAGGAGAAAAAAAAAACAGGAAGGAAAGACAATCACTGCTGCAACAATGAAGACCCTCCTCCTCCACAGCCGCTGCCACCGCGAGAAATTACAGGGTGTCCGGCGTGTTGCCGTACGCTGAGGGATGGAGCATTATCCTCGGCTCCCAGCCCGTCTTCCAGCAGCGGCAGCTCTGTAGTAACACTTCTATCCGCTCGGTCCGGCGATCTCCCCATCCCTCGCTCACCGTCCTCCCTCCTCCCTCCTCCCTCCCTTCAGCGTGTTCAGAGTCCCCCCTCTCTCTCCTTCTCTCTCTCTTTCTCTCCTTCTACTGGTTGGTCGGTTTTCTCTCCCTCACCCTCCCTCCCATACCTCTGTCTCTTTTTTGTCCCCCCCCCCCTCCTCCTCCTCCTCTTCCTCCCCCCTCCATCTCTCTCTCCTCCATCATTACCCGGATACAGGGCATACCCCTCCCACCCTTTCTCTCTCTCTCTCTCTCTCTCTCTCTCTCTCTGTGTCTTTGATGTTTTGGAGTTAGACTCTTAGCTGTGAAAACTCTTTTCTTTTTTTTTTTCATTCCCTTCTCGGAGAGCTGAAAGCACCACAGAACAGAGTGGGATCCACCCAACGGTGCAGATATATGCACACCAAACACACACACACACACACACACACACACACACACACACACAAGAGAGTACCACGCAATATCAACAACCAAACCACACACATCAATTAGAGGAAAAAAAAGAAAATCTTATTCCTAATTCCTCCTATAATCCAATGATTGTATCCACGTCTAAGATACAGAGCAGCATCTGCAGCAGTAGTGTGTGTATTCCCTTCCTCTTTCTCTCACTCTCTCTCTCTCACACACACACACACAGAAATATGAATAAGGAATGAAAGAGATGTGTATAAGAGGATGAGGGAAGCCACTGCTGCAATGCTTATTACCATACGTAGAGGGGGGTGAGAGGACTGTGGGTGGAGAGGGAGCCTGACGAGCTGAACTGAATAGCAATTACAAATCAACTCCATTATGCCAATCATCGGTGAGTGAAGCATGTCAAACTCCTCACAGCCTTTGATGAGCTAACACCCCTTTAATATTCGGGCATGAGGAGGGAAAGGGAAGGGGGGGTCATCTTGGTTGTGTCTAATGACAATGATCACACAGAAAACAGATGGGTTTTTTTTTTCCAGCAGTCAGATCTCCCTCGTGTTGCTCAGGGTGATGAATACAAAGTCTGCGCTGGCTTGTCTTGACACTCGGTTAGTCAGAAGCTTTGGTGGGATTATTCGACTGAGATCCCCCGAGCTCCAGAAAATGCCAAAAAAAAAGAACATCTGCCTGGAATATTCCCTCTGTGGGAAAGCTGTCTGGTTACAGCTGTGTTGACGAGTGCTACACTTGTGCGTCAAGCGCTGACAAAATGAATCTCTGGTTTCAGAATCTAAGACGGCAAGCTCTCCTGCATCACACCGAACAATATCTATCAGGTCGACTTTTGAGGCCATTTATTTGCCATTTTCAGAAGCATCTCATGGTGTGCGTTCTGACAAGCATTTCATGTAAATCTCGCCTGAAATAATATTTCTAGAGAACTGGAGATCTGTTGGGTTGAAACGATGACTTTCGGGGCCCTGACACACCAACATCAGGACCAATTGGTGAGCGTCTAGCACATCCATTGGTAACTTTTTGGTTGATTAAGCAAGTTCAATTGGCCGTGGTTTGATTGGCTGTTCAGCAAAAGAATCACTGCATAAGAAGAGACACAGAGAAAAAAAAGGAGGGCCCCTTGAGCGTCCACTGTATTATCAATGATTTCACCCATTTAGTGCAGTTTCTCCTTATTTTTCTCCTCCGCCTCTTCACCAGTGCCATTTGCAACTTTTTTTTTTCTTGCTTTGATGCTTTCCAGTTGTCATATCATTATCATACCTCCGTCTTTGGTTTGGCTGGCTGGTAGTGGGTGGGGCAGTATTGACAAAGCTGACGGTCACAACTAGCCATGCCACACCAATCATTGTTTTAACACTACCGCTACCTGGTCAATCTAATATTTATTTAGTTTCTTATAAATCTATGGGTGGTATGGAGACGCATTTCCCCTCAGGCAGATACAACATGTACAAACGAGTTGGCCGTCGGCTGTAGTCTTCGCGGTGTGTTCAAGTGCAGCTTTTTTGGCTGAGGCACAGGTGGTGTGTGGCGGCGCAATAGTCAGCCCTTCATCACTAACAGGTCTTTTATGTCAGTTTAATGTGTCTGGGTTTGCTAGCAACTATTTTCTCAAGTAATCAATTAGTTCAAAGAAATTAAATAAATAAATCATTGAAAAATGTCCATCAGGGAGCTCAAGATGTTACAGCTTCAAAGATAATATCAGCAAAAAATATCACAATCAAGAAGTTGCAACAATCAAATATTGGACATTATAGCTCGCTATCAATCGACTAATTGATTGATCGGCTAAACCTTTTGCCGCTAAATATCACCATTTTCTTCTCGCTGAATCTGCCACCCAGCACCTGGACTAAAGATAACCTACCGCCTGTTTCACAGTGTTAAAACGGGTGAAGCAGATGCCCTGTCATGGCAGCATATATCTCAGTCAGTGTGAGGCAGCCTGCGCTTCCACTCAAGGTTGCATCGACCCCGTCCTCTCAGCTCTTGATGCTGACATTAGTAACTATAGAAATCAACATCCCCCACTGTATTTTCTCTCATTAACATTTCATCCATTAGCTCCGAGCTGGGCATTTAGAAATGTACGTGAATGAAATAAAAACCTCACACAGAGCGGGGGCTGCCCACCTCTTCATTCAGCTGGTGACTCATGCAGAGGTAACTTTCGCACACAGTATTAAAAGTATTACACCATCTGATCTATTGGTTTTCTTTAAATTGAGTTTGCATTGATTAGTCAGGCTGCATCTGCCGCCGCTGCTGCTCTGACGGATTGAGTGTATGTAGTGAGGGGAGGGTGTGTTGTAAAGGGTTTTGTTCATTAAGCTCCGGCTGGACCAACGGTATTAATTGACAGTAAGCAGGCAAGCAAGCAAGCAAGCAAGCGGGCTGAGCTAAAAGCGATTGCTGTGCTTCATCAAAAGCCCCACACACGACTTTAGCGAGCACAAAGAGACGGGGGAGTCGCCCTAATGGCAGACAGACCGACTTAATAAAGAAAGATGGCCATAATAATGATAAGAGCAATATCCCTGCTTGTGCAGCTGACATTTATTCAGCCCCCTCTGTCAGACACACAGGGTTTTGTTACAGTCATAATTTACACTAATGCACTGACACCTCCGCCGGTCGCCAGTCATTTGGAGCCTCTGCCACCTGTCACATGGGAAATAATGTGCGATGCCAGTGCACCTTTCCAAAAGCTCTCTCTTCGATGTGTTTTCCTCTCTTCTTGTTTTAGAGGGGGGGGGTCACACACCATTTGTGTTTCAGTGCTCTTTCACCAGGAGGGTGACTGCACTGCTCTCGCTGCTGCTGCTGGTTGTTCCAGCACTATAGGAAAAAAATCAGTCAGCCATTTCACACAGCTGCCTCTGCCGTGTAACACTCACATCTCATTTTATCCCAAGAGTCCTGAACATGGGGAGCAAGGCCATGTGGCTTGATGCATACATAGGGGTTAAGGTTTAATGGAAGTGGGATGTACACTAGAGTGGGATAGAGACAGTGAGGTGACACCTTAAGGAAAAATCTGAAATTGGGGAAATTAGCAAAACAGAATCCTAAAAAATAACGCTGTAGATGATGTTAATGGTCAGTGTGTAGGATTTAGAGGCATTTAGGGGCATTAATGTAAGATAACAGTCATAATTATGTTTTTATTCCTGTATAAGCACCTGAAAAAAAAAAAGAAAAAAAAAGTGTTTTTGATACCTTAGATTGAGCTTTTTACATCTATAGAGGGAGCGGGTCTTCTTCCACCCTCAGTCCATAACGTTGCACCACCGCGTTTCTACAGTAGCTCAGAGCGGACAAACCCCGACAAACACCGGCTCTAAAGAGGGCCTTTGGCATTTTTGGCAAAACACACATAGAAACACCTGGCAGAGTACTCAGTTTGTGGTATTTCTACCACACAAGGTGTGACCAAGACCACATACTGAATCGATGGCGTGCTGACTCAGGAGGTGAAAACATTTTACCTGCCTCGCTGTCGCAGCTGGTAATTATGGGACAGCTGCTGCCTCTAGTTTCTCATCATGTCAATAACGTTTTACAACCACAGAACAAACAAGATAAAAAAAATATATATAGAACACAGAACACAGGATTCAGAGGAGAGATTTGACTACAGAACCTGTACTAATTTTGATATAAAAGTATATATTTCTGTACTTTTACTTTAACATTAATACTTCCAGCTCACTGGATCTTCCACCACTGGTTTAAAGTCGTATTTTGATAAACTGCAGTTGATTTAATGGGTGCATAAAACAACGCAACATACACCAGTGTACTCTGCTATGACAGCAGAGAAACACTGTTTTAAATATTTATCCTGTGTGTCAGTTTTTTTTCCCCTGGTTTTTCTGTCCCTTTAACTGAATCATCTCCAAGACCTTCCCTCACTACTATAAGGGATAATCCCTCCCTCTCTTTCCATCCTCATTATGAGAAAAACTGGTATACTTGGCACCAGAATTAACTGCTCTGCTGCTACTGAGAGCTGGAAAGAAAAGCAGAAGTGGGTCACGCACTGGAGGAGAGGCGGGGATCGAGGCGAAGAACACAAATGCTGGTTAGGTAGGATGAAAGCGCAGGTAGAGAGGGAGGAGGGAAACACTGAGCTCGACACCAGGAGGATGAGCCCTCGCCCCAAGCTTTGAAATCAACCACAGGAATACATCAGCACAGAAGAAAATCTTTAGTGACAGGTGTAAACAACTTTCTCTGCTGTCTTCACTGTAGCTTATGACAAATATGTAAGGCCATAACAACAGCTTCAATGTAAACATTTCATTTTAGTGTCTATTTAACAGTGGCAAAAGTACCAGTGCCACATTGTGTTAGCATTAAGTAATACTCAAATTAACAAAATTAAAAGCATTTATTATGCAAGAATCATATATTGATGTCTTATCGATGGATAAATGTGTAAGCATTACTTTAATGCTGTTGATTGTAAAGGTGGGTCTAATTCTAACTATTTTATGCACTACTGGGTAGCTCAGTACATAATACATCATCACTTTATAGTTGTTTACATATGATTTTTAAAAATCAATATTTGAAAGCTTTCTTATCTTAAGTGTACCTCTGAATGTCCAAGAAGTAGTCTATAAAGTAGGATAAAAGTGATTACTCAAGTTATTGTACCAGAGTCTTAGCTACTTCTGACCATTTCTATATATTAGTTTTATGAATCAATGTCAGGTGGAGACCATTTAAGCAAATTATATGGTACTTTCCATTATTTTCCAATATTTTATGACACTTTTAATCAAGAAAATGATCAGCGAGATTAACCCACAATGAAAATGATCATTCATTGAAGCCCTAATCTAAATCCAAATTACAATGGAATGTAAAGGTATGTCAATATATTTGGGCAGATACAGAAAGTGACAAATACGTCACAGCCTAGTAGTAGTAGTACAAATAGTGAGATGGATGTCTTAATCAATCAACTAATAGATTATATTGATAACCAATCAAATTAACAAGCTTGTCTCATCCATTCACTTCAATTTTCTCTGATACAACTGAAAGAGTTGTACCACTAATGGATTTATAATTGCTTCCACCAAGGAGATTATGTTCTCACATGTCTCAGTTTGTTGGCTGGATTGTTAGCAGGATTACACAAAACTACTTAACGGACGTCCCTCAAAAGGCACCAATAATGTGGAATATGTATGTGAAAAAAAATGTCATTCAGAGAAACGCACACAATTAAAATTAAAGAGGAGTCAAAGAGAGAAAATACAAAAAAGAATTAAGCGTCTTTAATTATATAGGCTACATTTGTACATTTCTACAGCAGACTTTCAGTAAGACTAACTGCCAATTAGAAAAGAGACAGAGAAAGTTTTACCTGGAACAACTGAAAAACTGGGTAACATGTCAAAAAGGCTCTGAAATTAAATTCTCAATGTAAATATTTAGCTCAGCATTTTGTCCCATTAAATAATAATAAAAAACATTTAATAGTTTGAACAATCAATGTGAAATATAAATTACATTAAAGCACCATTTCAAGGATGAGGATATTAAAATAAATAATTGGCCTTTCCATATCAAGACAGTACATTTTCATGGTAGTAATGTAATGGCTGTGTAGTCACACCCAACACTCGTCCCCATCAATGTCAAAAGGGTTTAACATATAGAACATCATAACATGAGGGGAGTGCTCGGTGTGACTTCGCAGCCGACAGCAAATAACTCTGCTTACAATATAAACACCTATTAATGTGTAGCTCCAACAACAAAATAACAGACACTGTAACCATTGATGTCGATGAACAAATTTTCTTTTCTGTTCTTGCCATATAATGATCATTAACACCTTTGAAAATAAAAGGCCAAGAAGTGACAAAAGTTAGTTACTCTGTCGGAAGATTGTCAATTTTCTTAATGTAACATGGAAATATCTCAGTGTTTCTCTTAAAACATCCAATCTCATTAAAAAGGTTCTCATGTTGTACTTTGCCTTAATTGGCCTGAAAAAGCAATATTGCAGTTTCTCCCACTCACTCATTCACGTAGGTATGTCTTCACTCAGTATATATTGTGTCACGGCAGGAAATCACCTAACTGTTCATGCACAAACCGCTCATTGATGCAACGACTAACAATCTTACTAAATTTTGGTAGAGCAACCGTCATACAATCAGGTACCATAACACACCTTTACGTTGATCCCTCGAGACCTGCCTGCCAAATGCATGCACACTCTCGCACGCAGATTTTAAACACACAACGTGAGAAAAGAGCTTACTGTGAGTATAAAAAAAATGAGGGTGAACTGTTTTAACAGGTGCTTCAAAAAGTCACAAGAACATATCAAAGACTGAGGCACAAAGCTGCCTTTTAAAACCAATACAAGTACCAGCGACCAATGATGGTGCTCCTGTCTCTACTGCCATACATGGTATAGAAAATTCATACAGCTATGTTACAGTACAGTAAAAGGGTTTTTTTTTAATGTTTACAGGGTGTATTAGTTTGAACTACTTGTCACAAATATATTAATGCTTTGTTCTCCGTACGCATTTTTAATTTGGTATTCTCAGCAAATTGTAGTGGATATTTCACTTCAAAATCATACAGTAGTTAAAACACGCCCACTTTACAGAAAACCCTGTACAAGTAATTTATACATTAACAGTCCAAAATAATGATTTAGAAAAATGTCAATCAGTCAGTGGGCTTTAATATCTGGTAGACTTTGAATTACAGTGTTTACAAAAACATCTTGTGGCAGATTCTTTATATCCCTCTCCCCCCCCCCCAAATGTATTCTTGGATCCAGTGACACTGGTGGGTTTAAATCAGTCCGAGTACTGGAGATCTAAGTCTACTGTGCCGTCCGTCACCACTAGCCTCACTCTCTTGGGTTTTGTAGGACCCATGGAGTGAGACGTGGTAGCAGGTCCATAGTGTGGTGGCCCTTGATGGTCTCCAGGCTGACACTGTTGCTGCATGTCCTTCCGGCAATGGTCGTCCTGCCCTTTGAGCCCTGAAAACCCGCCCAAGGAAAAAGATGCTGGGTTAGAAAGCTGAGGTCCACAGGGCTCGAGAACCAGCCGCCCTTGGGTGCCCGAAGGCTCCATCAGGCAGTGGTAGGTGTAGTTTGTCGAGCCTAATCCAGAATAACCCTCAGCCCCGTCCCTGAGACCCAGGGTCAACGAATGATCTCCACTGAAGTTTAGAACGTATGGAGGACCCTGATAGCCATAAGGGAATGAGGCTGAGGATTGACTCTTGTTTGCTGGTGCTGGTGTACCAGGGGGTGTACTGTGGTTCACTTGGGGGCTGTTGTGCTGAGAAATCGGCGAAAGAGAGGAGCCAAAGCTAAAATCAAAAGGGTCTTGCTGGGTGTAACATGGCTGGTGCTTGTCTGAGGTCGGCATGGTGGATTTTTCCTGCCTTAAAATCTTTTCTTGAGGTGATGAATAACTGTCAGACATTTTGGTAGGAAAGTAGGGTCTTTGCAGCACTGAATGGTTTCTGTATGTCATGTCGACACTTTCATGTTTGTCAGATGACATCTTACTTTTACTAAAAGACTGAGGGACAGAGGCGTGTGTTTTGTTGAAATGAGGGCTGGACCTGCTGGGGTTGTTCGGGGAAACTAGATGGCTGACATCCTTTCCAAACCCTTGAAGCGAGATGTTGCCTTTATGATGACTGTCTGCACTAACGCCGAGTTTCTTCTCGAGATCGCCTTGTTTTGGACCAAGTGTTCTGGATGTGATGGTCGGGCTGCCAGCAGCCATGGTGTCTCTACAAGGTGCACTATACAAATTCTGACTCGGGTTGCCCCCTTGAAACTTTAAAACCCTGTGAATAACTGTAGAGTTTTTCTCGTGGTATTTGAAGGGGTTGTCAGGATGACTGGGAGTTCTCACAGTGAAAAGTTGAGGAGAGAGTAATTTGTTGGGCATTTGAGGTGCTGGGGCAGGTTTCGTTGAGCAACTCTGGGGCGCTCTGACTGTGTTTGGCTGACTACTTACAAAAGGCTGGGGTTTGTTGGGAATGGACACACGATGGAAGGGGCCCTGGGTCCTAAGGTTAGACTGGGGCTGGGCTTTTGACTGACTGGTGCTCGGCTTGATGTTTAAGGGGTGTTGGGTTAAAGCAGCAGGAGTTTCAAGTGTAACAGAAGATGACGATGCACCAAAAAAACGAGGCTTGCCAGCTACCGGCATGGGCTGAGATTTGAGGTCTTCTCTGGGCAGCCTCATTCCTGGATTTTTATTTATAATCCGATCTCTAGCAGCCAAGTCAGAGTTGCCAAGAGCTGAAAAACTGAAACTGGGGTTGGGCAGGTTTCTGTCTTTGGAGTTATCCTTCGCTTCACATTCCAGAGGAACAGAGTCACTTTTGGAAGAAATTAGACCTGGGAAAAACTGCAGATCCTCACTGGTAAAGTTATTTCCTGGACTGGGAGGGCCAAGGTATGGCGTTTCAGTGGTCCATGTATCAGCTGGGCTGTGCGAGAGCGGGCTGCTGAAAGGATCTGTGGGTGGATCCAGTGAACACAAATCTGATGGGGAGGATGGAAGTATATTCTGTGGTTGGTAATACCCCTCAAAGTTGAGACACTGAAAGTCCAGAATATCATCGCAGCAGTTTGTGAAGCTAGGCTCACCGGACAGCATGTTATCTGCTGTTGTGAATGGAGGAGACTGGGACGGAGGCTGGATGACAGAATTAGAAGCACCCGAGCAAGCTGTTGGCTTTTCCAAAGTCTGAGATGAGCACAAGCCCTCGGAGAGCTTCGAGAGACTGTTGTCAATTTGTTGGAGAGTGTGACTAAGACAAGTGGTGGGTGTTTCTACAGGCCCACACTTGCGCTGTCTCTCCATTTTGTGCCTCGGTTTCCTTCCTCCGCTGTTCATCTCTGGCCTTTCAATGACTGTATGTGCAGCTGAAGATATCGCTTCAGTTTTATTGTCATTAAGAGGGGAAGACAGAGACAGTGGTGACAGAGATAAGGAAAATGGAGGCGGTTCTGCTTTCAGGAGGGCTGAGTTGCTGTTCACTCTCAGCGAAGATGGGCACTCTTCTTTCAGCTTGCTGAAATCAAGACATCCTTTCGTTTGTTTTGCAAAAATGTGACCCTTCACTTCTTTTTTAACATCAGGCTCCATTTTAAATTCCACTTGTCTGAGCTCCTCTTTGCTGTCCACCTCCCAAATATCCTCAACCTTTCTGCGTAGTTTAAGGACTGGTAATGGAAGACCATTTGAATCATATTCAGGCTCCAGCTTCTGTTGTGACCCACTTTCAAACAAGCAGCAAGTCTTTAAACGATCTTCAATTTTGGTTTCTTGCCCTACAGCTGACAACATATCACCATCATTTCTATGACTCTCGATTTTTTCAGCCAGCAGCTTGACTCCATCCTCAAGGTCTCCATCAAGCTTTTCTTTCATTTCTACTTTGTCATCAGCTGTTTCACTGGCTCCAGATACAATATGAGGTTCTTTTCCTGACTTTCCATCGTTGACATGCCTGGATCCACAAAGCCTCTCACCTCTTCTTTTCAAACGATGCAACCTGTTCTTTGACTTCCTACTAGCATGCACATGAGCCTGAGCTGCCTCCATCTCCATATTTAAAACTGATACAGAATCCATGATGGCTTTAAAAGGATCGCATGCCACCAACTCGTCTCTCTTTTCTATCTTTAATGCTATATCTTCAAGTCCTGCTCTTTGCATCTCCCACACTCTCCCTCTCCTCCTCTTAAAACGAATCTTAAAATCAGTTTCAGGCTTAGTGTCCTCCAAAACACTTTGCTGGATTAAGCTTTCCACCTCATCATCTGTTTGAGATTCATTTGGACTCACACTTCTATCACACTGCTCTCGGATTTCAGCAGGATCTTCGGCCTGTTTGTCCTCTGGAGGTTTATCACTCTCTAGTGTCTCAGTATTGTCGATATCATCCTGTTTCCTCCCTAATTTACTCTTTTGAACTTTCCTCAATAAATGGCCTCGTGGAACTTCATTAGCTCGGGACCGAAGCACTCGGTTAAAGGTTGTGATCCTTTTGGGGGTTAACCTCTGGATTTCTGTTCTCCTCACTCTACCATTAACATCTCTTTTCACTTTGCTACTGTCCTCTGAACACGTACCAAGATCCTGCCTCACCTCTGTGGATGAATTTACTTCAGTGGGTTCTTTAGGCGTTTGATCTGAAGCAGAATTCAGAACTTGATCAGAGTCTATTTCCACAGAACTGCGAAATGTACGTTTCTTCAGAGGTATGTTGGACTGTATGTGTGCCTGCGGAGTGGAATCTGAATACAGATTAGTTGTGGCTTTTTCTGAAATTTGTGTCGTATGAGGTAGTGGGTTGAAGCAGGTAGCCAGTGGGTTAATATGTCCCTGTGGTGACTGAAGTTGCGAAGTGTCCTTACTCAGCTCCGTCTTTGCTGGAGCTGTATCGTCTTTGCTCAAGTGTCCCTTGGTGCTTTGCTTACCTTCTGCTTTCGTTTTCGCTGCTCTTGGCCTCATCTTTCGTCGTCTCATAATCCTCCTCTGCACCGAACACTGGTACCTGCCTCCATTTATTTCAGTCTTTTCTTCTTCCTCCTCGGTACTCTGTATTTCTTTGGAGGCCAAGGTAGAAAACCCTTTTCCTACAATATCTGCATGTAATCTTTCATCTATTAGGGATTTATCTTTTCTTAAAATATCAGATAGCAGAACCTTCGCCTGCTTTATGACAATATCTTCTTCATGCCTACACGCATGCTGTTTAATCACACACCTTGCTTTCTGTTCTGATAGCCTAACAACTCCCTCTTCCTTACATGCTTCTTTGACTTCATTTCTAGCACCCTGCTCATCATTTTGCCCTATGGGCTTTTCACTGGACATTTCTTTACATTCAGACTCTTCTAGGGCTTTGTTACCTTTACATTCAACAACTTTTAATGCTGCATTTCTCTTTTCGTCCTGCCCTTCAATTTTGCCTTTTACAATGTCCTGCTGCTCCTCTTGTAAATCATCTTTTCCTTCTGACAAGGTTTGTATTTCGATAACCTTGTCAGTCGCCTCTTTCTCCCTGTGGGAGAAATCACCAACAGATTCACTTGCTTGTTGCTTCCTTACATTTACTTTATCTACAGCCTTGAAAAACATCTCCCTCACCCCTCTGTTACCTTCAGCTGTGCCGGTCTCTGAACTGCCTCCCTGCTTCTGCTGAGATCTGGACACTCTTCTTTCTGCCTGTACTCT
Source organism: Diplodus puntazzo (assembly GCA_963678695.2). Lineage (NCBI taxonomy): Eukaryota > Metazoa > Chordata > Actinopteri > Spariformes > Sparidae > Diplodus > Diplodus puntazzo. The sequence continues at coordinate 10,975,149 of OZ023174.1, read as the reverse complement.
CAGAGGCGCTGGTCTATGCGTCTGCCTGCTCCTTCCCTTTAGCACCACACTTCCTTTCTTGTATTGAGAGGCCTTTTCTGCTTCTATGCTTTGTGGCACTGATAACCTTGTTAGGCTGACTGTAAGGTATTGCTTCAGTGATATAAGTCCACTGTCCCCAGCTTTCTGCAATCTATCCGTGACACTCTGACAAACTTCTAACAGGGATGAAGCTCCGGTGGGCTTTAGCTGCGACGGTTCTGCTGCTCGATTTTGAGCCGTGTTTGTGGTGCTGGATTCAACACCGCTGCACTTGTTGGTTTGTTCAGCAGCTAGCTTTTGAGTTGTGTCCTTGATGCAGGATTCAATGGTGCTGCACTTGTTGTTTTTGCCGTCTGCTGTTGCCTTCTTATTCGTCTCTGATGTAGCCTTCTTATTCGTCTCTGCTGTAGCCTTCTTATTCGCCTCTGCTGTAGCCTTCTTATTCGCCTCTGCTGTAGCCTTCTTATTCGCCTCTGCTGTAGCCTTCTTATTCGCCTCTGCTGTAGCCTTCTTAATCTTCTCGTTTTTTAATGCATTGCAGTTGTTGTCAATTTCAACAGGCTGACAAACAGTTGTAGTGTTGACTGTTTTACTGGACCCTGTTTGATTTGTGATTGGGGTTTTAACCATGTTTCTTTCTCTCGAAGAAGTTCTCCTTGGAACTGTCGGCTTATCTACAACTTTAACAGACTTTCCTTTAAGGCCTGCACTTCTTGCTGCAGGTGTACTTTTCTGACGGGCAGACATGGAGGAGTTTAGAGTGAAAGGCTTCAAGTTTACCTCACTTTCGCTATTTTCTTCACCAGTCGAATTGAGTTCACTCAACGCGTTACCCTGCAGCTTCACTTCCTCCAGTTGGTGAAGCAAGGCTCTTTCTTTGCTTTTTGGATCCTTACAATTGAGTAAGAATTCCAATGAGTGGCGCCGTACTTTGATTGTAAGGTCCTTCAGAGTGACCTGGGACAAATGAGGAATCGTCCTCCACTGTTTGACCGTGGAGGAATTCAATGGGTGCTTTCCTGATAGTCTGTGCTTCTCTCGTCTCCACTTTTTTGTCTGACAAAATTTTCTGTTCTTCAAGGCATTTCTCCTCATCTGCTGGGTAAAGGAATTCCTTGAAGGGATGGCTATGAAGACAAGACAACAACAAAGAAGCAGTTAAACTTGCAGCTGCTGTATACAAACGCGCCTCTTTTGCTAATGTCAATGTTTAATCAACATATGCAGTGCATGAAAATAAAGCTTATTCACACGATGAAAACACTGACATTTTATTGTATGTAATCATCAGAAATAGTGACTATAGTTGCAATAAAGCATCACAAAAACTGTGATTCAAGTGACCAACTCATTAAACTGCTTTCATTAAATTTTATCTATTCAGTAATTTACAGAACAGAACACGTCGAGGAAGCCTGTGGTGCCAACAAAGCACTTGATGCTTGACAAAGGGTGAGGACAAAAATTATTCAGGGCGTACAAAGACGACACTGATGCTGTAATATTTACAGTCAGCATCAGTGAAATACATCGATGATAGGGGTGTGTTGTTTTAATTACTCTGTAAAGCATTTTGTGCTACATTACGATGTATGAAAAGTGCTCTATAAATAAAGTCTGATTGATTGACTGATAGATAGGATATTTTCTCTTTACCACTCAATGGAAAAGGGGGACATATTACAAATGGTGGTGATCAGGAGTCGGTAGATATCTTTTCATTAGTAAACAAGGACGACATATTTGGATCAATATTAACTTTGCAGAAAAAAAGGCTAAATAATGATGAAATGTAACTTAGTACAATTTAGTAAAATACTGTTCTGAAGTACTCTTACTTAATCTAAATATTTCCTTTTTCTGTTATTTGAGCCTTCCACTCCATTACATTTGAGGAAAATATTGTACTTTATCCTCCACAAATAATTTCATAATTTATGTTGCTAGTTATTTTACAGATTCAGATTATTTACAGATTATTATTTGGCATCAAAGCCAAAGTAATGACTTTTTAAATGAATAAATTTTATCAGCAAATTGACAAAAACAAAACACTGATAATCGCAAAAAAAGATCTATCTCTAGTCATTTTTCTACCATACCTTATTATTTGGACTGAAACCTGTGTTTTATCCAATACTGAATGACAGTGATATGCATTTATGTGCACAATGTGAGTTATAAAACAGACAAAAACCTCACAGAAATGTAAAATTATAAGTCCTCATATAATATCACATGTAGTAATGTAGGTAACTTAATAATATACATGAGTAAAATATAGAAGTAGTTGAATTATTTTAAAATTGTAAACTATTTGGTCATGATGCTCTGTTTTTTTTCCATAGATGTCATCAAACTCTTGAAACGAAATCTCTTGATTTTCTGTGGTTACACATATATATGGCCCATCAAGTGTTGAATTGTTGTTCTGTCCTAATAAACTGATTAAAACACGGTAAACAGAAGTCCCTTAATATTACATACCAGCTGCGTAAGCTAGTTCAGTAAACATGTTTGCAGATTTCTTGATATTTGACTCCTAACGTCAAGAAGCAACACGATCTGCCCTCTAAAACAGGCCCAGTGTACCTGTAGATCATATTTCAAACATGCTTTAAGAGGCTACCGTGGACATGGACAAATATAGATGTAGTCATTTCCAAAGAGTGAGACAAAACTGTTCATTAAGAGCTGCCTGACTGCATTGGCCTGATCTTGTTTCAGATCTAACACAGTAAAGAGAGACGTCTGCTGGACTCGATTAGTGGAAATTATTTTTTCCAAGGCAGATAATGCAAGTGGCAAATCAGTTAAAAGGCCGCTGAATCCCATCATGTTTTATACATGCAATGATGCCATCAATATGATTAAAGCTAGAAATCATTCAGGTTGCATTACAAGTAAAAATAGAAACACATTTATAGTAACAATTTCAAAATCATGGTGAATATTCTTAGATCTTCAACAGGTTATATTTAACAACTCTGACACTATGAAACTCTGTGTTGTGGGTCTATCATTAAAGTTATAATGTTAAAGTCATCTGCGTTGTCAGACTTTTTATATAAAGTATATTAAACTGTATTTTGTTGTCTTAATCTGGACGTACGGCTGTTTTAAAGCTGGATTTTCAGCGAGGATTGCACACATTCTGAGCTGAGTGGTAGAAATGAGCAGAAATGGTTGGCCTTAGGGCTTTCAATTTGATGGTGCATTTAACATCCACTGAAGTGATGAGTAAACTGTTGAGCTTTTAGCATTATGAGCTGTTATTCTGGACATTACTGCTGTATAATTGCCTTGTGCAGCTAATATTCCTGTTAGTGCGTCTTCAGCCATTTCTGTGGTGCTACTTTTTGTTTTTTGGTTAACAAGTATTTTGAGAAAGACAATTTAAGAGAAAATCCTAAAGTGGTTACCTTTAAAGATACCTGAGTGTAATCCTGGTATTATTGGCCTTGCAGGAAAGTGACTCTTCTCTCTGTGATGACGAAGATATCTCTCTCTCAGTCTGTACTTTTGGCCCACAGGGTCCTTTGTTTCTTCACATTCAGGCTGCTTCCCTCGATGTTTGAAGTGCCCCTCGCCGTTCCTGAAGAATAGTTAAAATCACAAATTTAAATTGAAACGTCTGCCAGTTTTTTCATAACAAACTCTTTAGTTTTGAGGAAAAAATAACAAGCTATGATACAGACACTGTCTGATCAGATGGTGGACACACCTTTCACAGGTGCAGCATTCACACATTTCATTGCCTTCCCCAAAAAAGCTGGCACCATAGTAACAGGTGATCTCCTCCCCAGGTGAGATGGGTCGAATCACTTCAACACAAGCGATATTCTTCTCACCAGGGACAAACTGGGCGGGTGAAAAAGGGAGAGAGAAAAAAAAAGTCAGCCAAAGACAAAAGGTTGGTTGGCCCATGGGATACACACAGAGCAGGTGTTATTCTGCAACTAAAATATAAATTTCAAAATGAAAAAATTTCAATATGATTAACTCAACTTGTGCAATAAGATGTAAGTATTTGTCAGAGTAACATTACAATTTCAATGTATTCAATCTTGCACATAATTAATACATATTGCTGTTTACCTTGCAGTTTGGCTTGCAGTCTTCAATACAGGAAGGAGAAATAAAAAGAGAAAAACAAAAAGATAAAAGACTTTAAGTTATTAATTCAATCACAACAATGAATAAAGGACTCAACCTTTTGTTGATCAGCTTGCTTGTGCTAAATTCATTTTGCAAAGGCTCAAAGGATAAGCTGATTAACTCTCAAACAGCGTTAAGAGATTTTGTCAGAAAGTGCGCTCTGAGTGGACCGAAGAATGAACTGTAATCTATAATTTCATTGGACTTTTCGTATACATTACAATTCTGTTCAGACTGCGCTGACACAGATCACTGTGCTTTTGCTTAACTGCTATAATGACATCAACGATTGACAAAATGTTCACATAATGAAATTATGACTTTAAAAAAGATAAACATATTATAAACCGGACAAGGGCTGCGGCTAAATATTATTTCATTGTTGATCAATCTGTGTTTTTTTTCTCTTCTGATTAATGCATTAATCATTTGGTCAATAAAAATATAAAGTGTTCATCACATTCACCCAGAGGACCCGCTTTAATGTCCTGTTTTGTGCAACTGATTAATCAAATCCCCAAAATATTCAACTTATTACCATATAAGAAGCCGAAAATTGGCAAATATTCACATTTCCGAAGCTGGAACCACTTACATTTTTGTTTTAATGATTGTCAGACTATTTTTCTCTCAATCAACGAATAAATTAATCGATCAACATAAATTACCAAATAAATCAAATGTGTTGAGAGCAGTGATGCTAATGAAACAGTCAGAAATGAAGCGACACACTCGTGGAGAAAAATAACAAGATGGATTGTATGATGTGTCTGGATTCTGATCAATGAACATAAACAGCAATTCTATACGTCTGTTACAAGTAATTCAGAAGTATCTGCAGTGGTGTTGTCAAAAAGTATTGAAATATATATTTAAAATACTCATTTCTGCAGTGTCGATACTAGTTGTGTTTTTTTTCCAACTCCCTCCTGACCCACCCCTAGAAGTAAATAAACTGAGATGTTATCGTGCTTCACATACAGTACAGATTATATTTTATTTCTAAATTTAAAAAAAAACCTGAGATTGTATTCCCTCAATGTTGTGGCAATTTTCCGCTGTGGAATTGAATATTGCTATTTTTCAAGGTACTGTACTGAATCTATGTATGAAAGTGATCAACATTATTAACTAACATTATTAGAAAAAGAAAGGCTTACTGTTGAACAACGGCAGCTTCTAATCTTGTTCTTTGAAAGTTGCTATTTGGATTACGTTGTGTTGACATTTGGATCACAAACTGTGTCTTTAAGATTTACGACCGGCAGGTGACAATGTTGTGCTGATAAAGCTCACAGGCGGTGGTGCTCCTATCAGCTATAAAAATTTGTGTGAGTGTTGAAAAGAATGAGTCATGAATGCACACAAACGCACCATGGTTAATAAAAGCTGCAGGCCCGAGCCAAAGCTGAGCGCAGCGTTTGCGCGTGGAATACATCACACTGAAGTCGTTGACTCCTGCCCTCAGGACAGCACTGTCAGCGGGGCTCAGTTCTGCTATGCAGCCCAGCAGGACTTCCACCCGCTCTCCTACAAACCTACGGAGGAACAATTCAAGCGTCACATATCCACTCTCAACAAAAAAAAGAAAAGTGGTCCAGGACATACAGCACTTGGTGCAGCTACATACAGACTTGAGAAATACAATGTTAAGAGTGTGAGGGATTACCAGTGCCTTGTTGAGGTTATCTTCGCTCCATTGGTCTCTGAGGAGTATCTGTCGCAGGACTCTATCTTGATACCGCTATCCAACAGGAAGGCACTGAGGTAGCGATACACCTGCAGACATCATAGAATGTTTAGTTTGTGTTCAAGAGACAAATTCAAGAATCAACTGTAGGTTTCTATGCACAGATATTTAAAGAGGGAGAGAAATCTATGAGGTTTTTTGCTAGATTATCTTATTCATACTAATCAGTCAACATCATCTTACATGTTGCCTCAGCAGTTCCTGACGATGGCTTCCCAAAGCATTGAAGTAGTCGCCAGCCAGTTCACCGACTGTCAGCGCCTCAAACGTAGCATTGAAGTCATGCGTACGCTGAAAGCGCAACAGGGTCTCTTTAAGATTACCCCATCGCCGGATCTCTGGAGGGGGACTAAAACAGAAAGGCAGAAGATGGCATGTAAGAAGAGCAGAAAAGATTACAGGACAAAGTCTGAACACAGTTGGTGTTTGTCTAAGACACGTGTGTAAAATGTTGTTTTTAATCTTGATTAGATTAGATTTTTAATCTAGATTAGATTAGATTGATTAGATTTGCCAACTACATTACTATGTACACTTTAAATCATGTTACATTTTTGTGTTGAGGCTTGTTCGTTAACACTTCTTGTTATGATCAAAGAGAACACAATATATATTGAAAAAAGTAATTCTTACATTTCTATTACTTGATATGCTCAGAGAACCTAAGATCATGAGCACAACTAAATCACTCCACAGTTAAAATCAAGACCAAATATAATCACATAAGGAGTGTTTATATTGAGAATAGGATTGTTAATTATTTGTGCATCTTTCCCAGCAAAACCATTCAATTGTATTTGAATATTACAATTTGCCAGAAAACTTGCATCTACTTTCAAATAATGTATTAGAAAAAATTAAAAACATAAATTCAACTTGCTTTTAAAAAAAATAGACAAATAATCTATAATCACAGCTAGCATTATTTTATCATAGAATGTTAGATGCTTTCCTCCAATCCAAACAAAATCAAGTTGCATCACACTTGCAGCCACAATGTATTGGAAGCACAAATCAGCACATGATGGAAACATATCAGAGTATTATTACAGTTCCTGCAGTTCAATTGTTGTGGTGAGTTCATCTATATTTTTGAATACACCCAGTTAAGTAGTAAATGCAGCTGACACTGAGCAAGAGCTCTACACATGTAACCTGTAGATACAGGACAGTGAACTTTAACTATTTACACACAATCTGTCAGGGTCAAGAAATGTTTGTAATATGCCTCAGTTAACAAGAGACCTTAGGAACAGGTCTGGGTGCCATTACATGTCCATCAATGTCGACTTAAACATACAAAAATCACAGAACAGAAAAGGTAAGAATAATACTGCACGTTTATTCAAGTAAAAAATAAACAACTGTATATTATAAGATGTTAATTCGGCTTCATTACAGTGAAAATGCGCGCCCTTGCTTTTCTTGAGTGACAGGTTACCTGATATTCATTTTGTGTGTGCTGAAACCCAGAAGAGGGTCCAGCACCAAACCGGTGGCCAGGTCATCGGTCTCACACAGCTCCTTCACACTCATTCTAGTGCATCCGTCCATTGCCTCCCACCATCAGCATGCTGCGATCACAGGGTCAAAATAACGCCGTGTCAACTACAGCAACAACAACAACAATAACAAACTACAATCATCATGAGTTGTGCATGCCAGCTGATCCAGTCACCGAGTGACATAACATTGGCGTAACATTAACGATAGTTTCTCGATCACTTGCTAAAGTTGGCCCACACACCCGTATTTGCAACCCGATCTCTATCTGTATCCTTTGTTTACAATAACCAGTGAATGTAACGTTGGGTGTAAGTTAGGGGTGTCACTGGGATGCCGTAAGTTTCACAAGCATATTAGCTTAGCACATCGGCTTGCTGGTAATATGCGCTAGCTTATCAGCTGAGGAAGCTAACGCTGTGGTAGCACTGGCGGTCCGCAGCTAACGTAGCTAACATGACTGCATTAGATTGTTGATCAAATTCGGACACCATAAGCTGAGCTGTGCAGCGATATAATCTCACAGCGATGCATGCTGGCGATGCGGTTTTCGAAAAACGTACCTGGGAGTCTTTAGTAGTCAACGAAAGTCTCGTCGGATAGACAATTTATCGCAAGCTACTCGCTTGCTCGGGCTCCCGTTCGCCTGGCAGGGAAAGTTAGCCTAGCAACACAACCAGCTAGCTTTCCGCCGTCTTGCTGGGGATCCCGGGCGCGTACGAAAATGGAGTCTCCTCGTCACTTCTAGAAATTGTTGAATTGTTGACGACTAAAAATCCCAGACTAAATTACAAAAACAGACATGCACCATGCACGACGACAAATTAGCTGAAATTGTAGGCCTATGTGTTATGTAGCTTGCTAGCTAGCTTTGCACAACGTTCATCTAGTAGCAAAAGTTGATGGGCACTGTCCAGTGCAACCAAACTATTTTAGGCCACGCCCCCACGCTGCGCTATTCGCTTATGTCAAGGTCAATTAAACAAATCAAACCCAGTACAGCATTTTCGGCTTTCTGATTGGTCAGTGTTTTGTGGGTGGGGCCTCGGGTTTGGGTTTATTATGTTGACGCTGGGAAGCGTTTCACAAAATGCCTCACCCGTGCGGCTCTCCCTCCCCGGAGACCCGGCCATTCATTTTTGTCCTCTGTGGGAGACATGACACTGAATTCAAACACCATGCAGTCAATCTCAGTCCTAATGTACTGTGAAAAGCACATCTTGTGCTGCCTGGCGATGCCACAGACAAAAGTGAGGCCAACAGAGCACATCTTTTTTTCAAAATGGCAGCACGTTTTATGGTAGTAAAGGAGATAAATGATTCCATTTAGAAAGGTATATTGCTTCTGTTCGTCATGGGGATGTTTTATTTTATTTTATTTAGAGTCTTAACTGTATCATATAGAGATTTTCAAAGTGTATATTGATTTTAAGCCATTCAAAACCACATTAATACGCATATATCCCAAGACAGTGGGACTTGTTTCATCTTATGACCAACTATTTTCCATACTGTAAAGAAGTTTTTATTTGCATAACATTTTAATTAGTGACTAAATGAAGATCTTGCGTAAGTGTTTTGGAGGGATATGATTTAATTTTGGATGGACAATTTATTACAAATTACAGTCTGTAACAAAGGATTAAGCAGAGAGCTTTTGTAATAAGCCAGTTTTAATGAGTAATGTAAGATTCATTGCTGAAATCACAGTGTGGTCCATGTTAAAAGAGCAAGGTTTTTGTTTGTTTGTTTGTTTGTTTGTTACATCATAGACCTTTGAATAACACTCATAAATTGGAGGGGCTTCACAACGTCAAAAACACTAATAAGAGTTTGAGGTGCGAATTTATTAAATAGCCAATCAATCAAATTTGAAAGTTTTGGGTTGTGTTTACATTGTGTGTGTTTACACCATCACCACATCATCTCCCACACTGTCTGAAATACAAATCTTTGATAACTGATACTCACTTCCCGATCAATAAATAAAAAATGTACCTTTGGAATCCATTGTGTCAAAGTCCAGGTTGACAGATCTTGACGTTCTTTTGAAAATAGACGTTAAAGTTGTTGTGAAAGTGAAACTTAATGGGGTCACAGGCCAAAAGCAAATATCTGTTGTACTGTATTGTTTGATGATGCAAAATGCTACTTGGATCCCCAGTTCCATTAATTGACTGACCTCCTGCTCAAACTGTCACTCTGCCTGCCATGTTCAGATTATGAAAAAAGTAATTAATAAAAGGGATCCTACATATTTAAAGAGCATTTTACACAGACATGAATATAATATTTTAATAACTTTTTCTTCATTTTCAGCCAGAAACATCTGGAGGGCCAGCTTTGGCCTGTGGGCGCCACTTTGCGCCGTCCTGATTTAAACCATTCTATGTTTTTGCAAATCTATTTTAACATGCAGATGCTACATCCATACTCATTAATTTTAATACGTACAAATCACATCCATACTCATCAATTTACCAATAAAACTGTTCTAATGGCTCCACCCTCAAGGGATATTTAACCAGAGCATGCCAAGGAAGGACTGGGATCTTGCCAATAACTCAAGTGTTGAAATCCTAGACAACAATCCAGAGCGGTGTTACTGCATGTTTTATTTAAGGGCGTCGAGGCATTTAAGCTCCAACAAAACATCGTAAAACATCAGCCTGTCACCACAAAAAACTCTGCCGAGAGATTTGATGTGGCTGAAGAAATCAATCCATTACAGATTATGATCCAGTTTACAGTTATTAATGAGTCTATCCTTCTCCTCCTTAGCCCAGAAGGAAGTCGCTTGCACCCTTCAGATCCCTCACCCTTGTGAACACATTAGTCAGGCTCTCCTGTCAGTATCTTGTGACTCTAGCATTGAATATTCTTAGCTGCTCATACATTTATATAGCCTGTTCACACCACCCAATCTAATGTTCAGCGTTTACATGTTTGCAGTCTGATGAAGACTCACACATAAGTCTGATTCATAAATCAAGAGGATTATTTACGGACTCACAGGTGACGACTCCACTGTGGAGGACATCAGGCTGCATCGTTATAAACCGACAGGACCATCACAAGCACCAGTCCACCAGCCACCTGATGTGAATGTTGCAGGTACGGCAAATAACCCGACATCCGGTGTTTCATCAGGAACGGCGGCTGCCAAATGTTTTTTTTACACATTTATTGCTGTAAGTGATTTCTACAGCTTTCTTTCAGTGTACATTATAACTCATACGGAAGCCCTGAGGGGAAGTGAAGACTTTTTTTTCTTTTAGAGAGTATTATAAAAACAAGAACTTAAATTAGCTTTACAAAAAATTTAGATTTTCTCTAAACTTGTTTTTTTTCTAACTTGGTTTCACACATGAAAAAAAATTCACTCAGTTTCACACGAGGAAAAGAAGATTTCTCCTGAAATATTCATGCACATGAATTTCTTTCCTCCTTAAAAAAATATTTCCCCCTCCCTCTCACACATGAAAAAATAAATTGCTGTGTTTTCACAGATGGAAAAACAATTTAAGGAACTCAGATCATCCTCGGCAAACTTTTTTCCACCAGTTCTCAAGTCACTGACACAGGAGAGAAAACAATTTAGATTAGACTTAGAAAGTGTATCACCAGACACCTAACCCTAACCCTAACTGTAAACTCACAAACATCATCTGTTTCCTATTTCTGTAGACTGTGGTTCAATTTCAAGTAACCACTTTACATGTTTCTTAACGCTCATTGCCTCTGAAATGTTCTCACCGCACTCCCAGCATGCGTCACACTTATCGGCCCAGCCAGTGACAAAAACCCCATAAAAGATAAGCAAAGGGGAAACGATACAGGCCTCGAAGACAGACATAGAGCAAGCAAACAGTGCTGGCCAACCTCTGCCCCAGTTTTAAAAGAGAAGAGGAAGGAAGAGGCTGGAGGTGTGGATGGAGAAAGACTGTGTTGTCTTAAACAAGTTCACACTTACATGGCCAAATGAAAGGCTCTTCTTTGATATGGTAAAGTGTTTGAGGGCTGCCTGAGCCAGGTGACATCTAATAAATAAATAAGTGAATACACACACAGGGGAAAAAAAAAAAAAAAAAAAAGAGGCCACCCATGCTCCTGACTCATGCAGGAATGTTTGATAGACAGTGAAGTCAGCCTACGCAAAAAAAAAAGGAGAACAAATCAGCCTGAAGGCAGAAAAGACATGTAAAAATTACAGTACTACGTTCCCAGAGCCGCTGCATGAGTCTTTTTCCAGCAGCTTTTCTTTATGTGGCAGAGAAATGTTAAGATGTAATATTTCCCACACTGCAGTCAGAAAAGAAAACCAGACACAAATATACAAATTCTATGTTTTATTTCTACCTTGTAACAGAGACAGTTGGTGACCGATTTTGAAAAGAAAAGAAATACAAATTAAAAATACAGTTAACTTCTGTTTTTTTCCTAATTGTAATAATCTAATAATTTCATATCTACCCAGCGACAGTGCATGGTGCAAAACATCCCTGATCGATTAAAAAAATCCTACACTAATAAGCTTGCAGAATCTAGCGTTAAATTTGTCCGTAGAAACAACATGAACAACGAAAAAAAAAAGTAATAAATGAGCAGATTCTTAGAGGTACTAACAGTAAATATAGAGTTAAACGATTAAAAAAAAATGTTGGAAGCAGAGGTTTGTACAGCTATGAACATGGGAATGAAAGTGGCCTTTTATTTGGGCCACTTAGTTAGAAGACAGATCTATAAGTTCCATAAAGTTTCAACATTATATTATCTCTTACAGGAGCCGCTTGCATCGTCGAAGACACTCTCTCCATTGGAGACGGTCTACGCAACGTCAGAGCTCTCAAATCCTTGTATTAATGTTTATCGTCCTACGAATTAATACCATACATTTCTGTACATTTTCAGATCTCCTTCAACACAACTCCATCCACAGAAGGCAGGTCTGCATGATTTACAAATCCAAAATAAATTACCTTCAAAGCACCAGATCACTTTGAACATTGTGTCCAAACCCACATGGGCTCAGCAGCATCTCAAGGTTCGATTCAACTCCGATTTAGCCACTTTAAAAATGTGAACATCTGTCTATTCGTCGGACTTGGAATAAAGGTGTGTTTTTCTTGGTATATGAATATAAACACGATGTCCACATACCATTTGTTTGAATTTAAATTTCACTTCCTGAGTTGATCTTACTGGATGTGAATTGAAACATGAGCGCACAATGGGGTCTGATGATTTCTTCAGTTTTTTTCCTGTTTTCACCTGCCCTCTCCCCCACAAAATATCCGACGCCGTTATGAGTATGCAAATTGTTAGAAAGCCAAGCAGGATTCGGAATATAGCTTACTTACATTTGATTTTTTTATTTATTTTAAAAACAAAATTATATTTCTGAGGTACTGAGTTGGAAAGAAAAAAAAAAAAAAACCTCTTGCTGAGAAAGTGGAGGGAAAAAAAGGCCGGGCAGGTTCGATGGCTGAGTTCCAGCTTTCCCCACCGTCTGCTTAAGTACATGCTTGTGCACCTACACTCGACTTGGACCAATATGTACTGTCTTTGCAATGTGGAGAGCTGCGGTCACATGTGTTCCTACTCGGACAGAGGGCTAAAAAAAATGAAGACACACAGCAGACAAATAAAACCAAACACGGCAATTAAGTAACGGGGGGAACATTACGTTTGGATTATAAGAAATGGGCAGTGAGATACCCTGAAACACTGTAGAAATATATTTTTTCACCAGTTTCAAACAGCCTGTGCTGGGCTGCTTTCACTGGTCGAACCCTGTTTGCCAACCGAGCTTACATTTGTGACAAAGTGGTGAAAGAGATACTTTTAATTTTTTTTTTAAAAAGCTGCATAAACAAGCAAAAATGTCCCGGAATTTGAATTCATTCACAGCGACTGTGTGGTTTGAGGGTTCACAGTTGTCACAGGATCCACTTTCATCATTTAACAACACAGAGTGAAAAATTATCTCCGTCTATGGCTCTTTTTATGCTTATTTCAACGGCGAGCAGATGAAAGAAAAAGCAGAAGTGCTGTCACAAGCGATGCAAGCGCCTTTATCTTTGCTCATTTACATAGCGCAATCTAAGAAGCTTAAAAAATTATTTACTAATTGCTGTACACTTGGGAATTACCTGATGTTGCAAAACAAAAAACTGTACGCTAGATTCATTTGGGAATTTGCTGTACATGATTATCTTGAGTATATTATATTTGTCTTACAGTAAAATGATGATTTTGTGCTCAGATTCTCCATCAAGTTTAAAGGACAGTCTGCTACTAGGCCATTAATTGATCCATTACTTGGTTTTATCCAAACACAGCTGCCTTCAGCGCTCATTTTCCCAGTTTTATCTTACATGTAACAATCATTAGCCGTGGGTTTGGATTAAAATAAACCCACTCTTTGTTTTATGATGGACTCAGCTGAAGTGGTCTTGACTACGGCACTTCGAACTGGAAAGGTCAGAGCAATGATTCAGCATCTCAGCTCCCTTTGATGGATTTTTTGTTCTTTGATCATAGCAGAATATGGTAAACCTACAAACCGCTTTCTCCCCAGTCTGCACCTCGACTATGCCGTGTTAAAGTTCAATACAGATTAAAAGCCCGATAAATGGTGGAAATCTACTCGTGGAACGCATCAACTACACGTGGTGATAACAGCGAGGCATCGAGCAACAGACGCTCGGAGAAAGGGCTGTTCGCTTCCTGCTCCTTAACGTCAACATCAACAAACAATTATTAGAGAAAAATAAACATTTTGCATCGAAACAATATATTTTTTTGTGATAAAACAGGCAGCTTCTGGTTCTCTGCTGCAGTCAATGAATTTCCAATGAACATCTTTGGCTAAATCACACTGAAGCAACATGTGAAATGCCCCTTTGTTCTGTTTTAATGACCTAAATGACACTTTCCAGCCTCTACACGTTAGTGTGAGAGTCGATCTTAAGACATCTCATCAAGTTGCTGTGCTGTAAATTCAAGGCGCCACTCAAAGGCAAGCGCAGCCACGATGCATGGCAAAGGTTGCTGACAAACATGACAAAGCAATGGCAAACACAAAGTGATCAGCGTGATGGCATAATTCCAATAAATGGTTAATTTTATTCATCTTTAACTTTCAATGAACTAAAAAGAAAAATGAAAAACAAGAAAAAAGGAAAAAATAAAATCAAACCATGTAGGTTTCATGTATCTACAAAAAAAAGAAAAGAAAAAAAAAGAAGCAAAACTATTTCACATCCATGATCGCATTCTCAAATCATTGGTTTACCAAAGGGAAGAGAAAAAAGTTATTATCTCCTTGTGAATCCATTTCATTCAAGGATTCACCTGCACATAAATCCACCTATGCACCCAGTGTGTGTGGTATGTGCCGTTACCTTTGACCGTGCAACTTGATCCCACCCACCCGCCCCTTTACACAGACATACACAGACCTCTGAAACAGGATGTACAAAAGCTTGTGTTTAGCATTAAACAGTGCAGGGCCTTAACATAAACAGCTAAGGCTCCTCTTTCTCTCTCCCCCTTCCTCCCCTGCACCCGGGTTTTGAAAAAAACATCACGGATGGGCAAGAACCCACCTCTACAAAAAGACAGGAAAACAGAGCAGAGGGTACAGGAGGAAGACAAAAAAATAAAAACATACATACATACATACAGAATACAGCAATTCCTTTTGTGTCATTCACACGTCTTTTTTTTTCCCCACACAAAAACAATTGCACACAAACAGCCAAACAAAGACTTAAAAATCATTTTGGAGAGAAAAAAACATGACTGAACCCTGGACACTTGTCTGCTTTGCTGCCATTTGGTGACGAGGGAAAAACAAGTTTGGGAGGTAGAGGGAAAAGAAAAAAGAGCGTTGGGCTGACAGGGGGAGGGGGGGTTTGCAGGTTGTAGGAGGGGGACCCAGCGGGTGTTATTTCTTGGCCTTGGCAGACTTGGCTGAATTTCGTGGTGGGGTGACCGGTCGCCCAGATCCCATTCCTCCCCCTCCGCCATAAGGATACAATTTCTTATCTGCTGGCTTCAGAATCTGTGACAGAAACAACAAAATTCTTGTTTAATTTGACAGCCTGACCTCTGTAAGGACTGACAGTATGTTATACTAGTGGAGTAAAAATTTAGAGAGTTAAAACAGACACAAGAAAAAGAAAGAAAAATACCTGAATTAATCTTCTGAACTATATAATTTTCAAACACAATACAGGCAGCAGACATAACAATGTGTATAAACACAGGTTCAGTTTTACACACCTGGAAGGAGCACATGAGTGTCTCATCCACACTCATCATGGCACCGGCATTGTCAAACTCTCCACAGTAGTTGGGGGCCGAGAATAAGGTGACGAGTTGCCGCTTTGCGAAAAACTCATAACCATCTTCTACCACCTCAAAACAGAAATAAGACTGTCAATACCACATATAACAAAACAGAAGCAAGAAAATGAACAAGTCAGTTTGTGGCTTGCTTGTCACCGTCTTAGTCCAGCTGGTTGAACACAGTGACTAATGCTCATCAGCTTGTTTAACTTCAACTTGTTCAACTTCTTATTGACATGTTTGGTAAGACAGCATATTTAAATATTAGTATATCTGAATAGTCATCTGCCTTTCTTGTATATTTATAGTGAAACAAATCTAGAAAATTAAAAGAGGACAAATGCACAGCTTCAGTTAGCAGGGTCAAAAGACCTCTTGGCTAAACATTACCTGGTGCGCCCTGCATATTAGGTCCATGTCGTGTTTGTGCAAAAATTTGGCCACCACATCTGCCCCGAATGTGAAGGAGACACCACGGTCGTTTTCACCCCAGCCCAGCACGTCTTTGTCTGGATCAGCCCACAGCAGGTCACACAACAATCCCTGGTCAGGCACGTCTGTGGGTCGCATTACTCTGCGGATCTGCTCCATAGACTGCAGATCAGGAGAGAGGCCTGGAGAGAGATCATAACCCCAGTTTAGTCTGGCTATAATGTGTGTTATCTAACCCTCACAACATCCTATATTAACAAGGGTTACCTCCATGACAGCAGAAGATTTTCTCATCTACAATGGCAGCCACAGGTAAACAGTTGAAGCAGTCTGTGAAGGTCTTCCACAGCTTAATGTTATACCGTCGCTTACCTACAACACAAAAGGAGAGATGAGCACTTAATCCAACCGTCAAGAGAACAGATTTGACTTTTTTCCTGTAAACTAAAGTAATCTGCACTTACACTCGTCATAAAAGCCATAGATTCGATTAATAGAAGCGCATTCGTGGTTCCCACGCAGCAGGAAAAAGTTCTCTGGATATTTTATTTTGTAGGCTAGAAGCAGGCAGATAGTCTCCAGTGACTGCTTCCCTCTGTCTACGTAGTCACCCAGGAACAGGTAGTTGCTTTCTGGGGGGAAGCCTCCATATTCAAACAGCCGGAGCAGATCATAGTACTGACCATGGACATCACCTGCAGAGGGCAGCAGAGGAATGGAATTTAAACACTTTGCTTTCACAGATACTGGGTGTAGCTGCTTTTCCATCAAAGAGTGCACACTTATCAACTGATAACAATGAGTCAATTATCTAGTTGATCATGAACAAAATATAAGGTAATAATCATTTTCTCTTGCATAAGAGTCTGTCTTCATTGTAGCCTCTTTATGACTTTATGATAGGTCTTGATGCATTGTTGAAACTCACTCACCACAACATTAACACTCACCACAAATTTTGAGGGGAGCTTCTAGCTCGAGCAGGATTGGCTGGCTCAGGAAGATTTCACGGGACTTTAAGCAAAGGCCACGAATCTCACCCTCTGTCAGCTGGACATTCTTCCCTGGCCGGGAGCCCTTAACTGAAAGAAGGGACACAAAAAAAAAGGACAGACGTTTCATGTAAGATATAATAAAATCAAAAAGACACACCTATGCTCAGAGCTGTAAGAAATACTGAATGAAGAAGAAGGACATAAGGCCCTGGAATGAAACGTGATCTTAGGATTTAAGCCAGACTACCAGACTGTCAAGTTAACACCTCCTACCAGCCAAATGCTGGTAAATTCTGTTAGCAGTCCAGTCTAACAGCCATTTCAGCAGGTAAACACATCATTGGGACATAATATATACAGCTCTCACTTTTGGAAATCACAAGTTACTAACACAAGATACAATTATAATGTTTGTCTAACCACAACAAGATCAGACTGTGCAGTATGCACAGAGATGCAGCAGCTGAGAAAACTAGGAAATGGAAACTAGCCTGACGTTGTCAACCTCAAAAGCACGTCTTTCTGCTTAGGTAGCAGTACAAACTCAAGCTTGGAGAAAGACATAAAACCCACTTCCCCTTTTAGCTGATGTGGCTTCAGCAAAGACATTGCAAACAAGCAATTAGGGACTCTTAGTGTGCACTGTCAAGAATGTTACGCCGGCAGCTGTAATAATATCACCGTTTCAAATCCCAAATAAGGCCAAGTAACAGGTTGTACTCTGTAATTTAATCAAATATAACCTGTATTTATAATGGAATGATGGAGCTAACAAACTGTTCTTGTTGTACTTTCACTGGTGCCATCAGAAGAATCCAGCAGGTTTGACAAGTCTCTCCCTGTCATGCTTTTTCACACTTACCACACACTGAACGGCGCCAAACATGATAAAGACTTGAACAAGAAATCCCATTTATTTTCCTGACAGATCATTTGTCTTAAAAATGACACATTCCAGTGATATGTGCTGTCATGGCTGAAATGCGAGAAAGGTAGGAGTGTGATGATGACAGCAACAGAAAGACGAGCGTCCACAGGAAAAGAAGTTAGTCACCTCACAGGCGTTCTCAAAGGATTTATATCAAACTAGAGCTACTGTTCGTAATTAATAGCAAAATATTTTCCCATTGGCAGGCAAACCATAGGGTGTGGACCTGATGCCATGCAACTGTACCTCAGCGCCTGTGTGTATACTGCAGTCTTATGAAAGACTACCCCTGATGGAGTTTGGAATCGGGTGTGTTTGTATCACTGACAGAATCAATCACACCCCCATTCCTACATGTACTGCTTGATGCCAAAGCAGATCCCAATACAAACTGCACAAGCCTACTATTAAGGAGTCTCTTTGCAAACAAATTCTACCACCGCCTGCTGAACAGGTAATGTAGTATGGTGTAAAAGGGAGCTGCCTTTTAATCATTTTCAAGCTTCATGTGAATCGAGTTCTTCTCTCTGCTGTCAGGTGTCAACATATAAATAGACAAATGTTTACGCCTTTAAATGTCACGCAGGTCACAGGTGAGTAATAACAGAGGAACTATAGCTCTATTCAACATTAACTGTAGCGTAATTAACTGTACTCTCAGCTACTGGCAAAACAAGAAGCAAGCTCAGAGGCTAAGCTACACAGCTATGGCTGAAATAACAACTGTTAGAGGTTTACCTTTTCAAGGTATGCCGTGGTATTCATCTTAATGTGTACATCTGTATTACTTATGGTGTTGATGTCTGTAGTGTTACCATCTTTAAAAATGTATCTATGAATATGAGACATCTCAATCAAAAAAAGCCATTTCCATTTTCATCCTTTACCAGTTAAAACATGAATAAAAAATGGTTTGCTTGTTGTGAAAATGTTACCATTGCAAGAGAGATCATAATCACTCAGGAATCCAGTGAACAAGATAATCCAGTTAAACACTGACAGAAAACTACCATCACTTTCAAATTGCAACCATGAGGCAATGACCTAAAACCTGTTTCAAATTTAGTCGACCTCCTTCACAGATTTACCCTATTTCATTCACTTTGACCTCATGAGCTGACGTTTAATAACAATAACAATAACAATAATAATAATAATAATAACAATGATAATAATATATTCATGGAGCCAGAGCATTATTCAAACAAGTAAGGATGCAGGTTAATTTTGTGTTTTTTATTATCTAAAGTTGTGGATGGTGCTAAAAGAACTGCTCAACACTGTCTTGTTTATCCGTTACTCTTCTATTGAGGTATCTAGTACATTGATCCAATAATAAGGACTGGAGTTAAAACACTGCCAGTTCAAGGTTCAGAGGGCACTATACTGAAAGTGTTTTGGTGGAAACAAATCTTTGTAGAGCAGCTTTTGATAAACTGTCATATATTGGATCAACATACTGTGACAAACAATATTATTTATATTTGTCAAAATAACATAATTACAGACCATCTCTAGCTGCAATGGTTCCACAAAGTATAAACCAACCAATGGATGCCTAAATAATGAAATTCTTGAGGTAGGAACTAAAAGTGAAGCCCTAAACAGTGAAAAGTAGTATAAATACTGCAGTGCTGCTTGTCACTTTAAACCTGGATTACAGAAGGCTAAGCCCTGACAGAGCTTACTCCAAAGTTAGCCACATAGCCAGTGGGCAACAGTGAGCACATCATGAGGGCCACAGACAAAAGGCTTTCCACTACACTGATCAGGGGACAGAAAACAATGAGCTGGACCAGCACATCAGAAAAGCAGCATTGGAAAACTGGAAACAACAGTTGGTTTGGTCCAGCCCTCCTGACTCAGTGCTGGGTGTTCCGGCTGTTCTCGCTGAGCTTATGTGATGCAACAATCTTCAGACATGCTATTAGCAACACACATTCTCAGAGTTCCCTTAGCTCTAGATCTTCAACAGTAATCCAATTGAAACCACTCATTATCCAAACACATTTAATTGGCTTGGTCTTGAAACACAGTCAGCAAGCAGGTGGGTTGTTGTCCACACAGAGTCGGTAATTTATCAATCTTTTGATGTAGCACCTGCAGTGTGACATGGATTCTTGCATCTATTGTTGTCTTGAACAAAATAGACCAACACAGTAGTAATACTTACTGGCAAGTGGTTAATCTCAGCAATAAAACCACAATGCCTGACAAAAAAAAAAGGTCAAGTGAGTTACATAAGAGGATATAAATACTGCCACTGTCAGGCTTGTTTGTCTTCCCCTGTGTTTGGCAGACAACCTTATCACGGCCCAAGTATAACAATCCATGTACAAAACACAAGCAGAAGGCAGGGTCCACGGTCAATGTCAAACTCCCAGGAGGCACTGTGACTGCATATGCATATTAGTGAATAATCCCAATCACATCCACCAGCTCAGTCTAGGCTGCTCGTGCAGGATCTATAGTTAAGAAGGTAAACAAACAGGGATATGGTCATATTTATTAACACTGTTGATAGGCCTGAGGAAATTCTTTGTACCAAGCATTCCTCAATTACTGGTCAAAACATATTTTAATACTGTAACTAAAGGTGCATTTTTTGTGAATCACAACATGTAGAGACCTCGAGACCCTGAATCAACAAAAGTGACATCTAACCAAAATATATGACGCAGCTCTTGTGAAACATTAACAGAAAGAAGTCTCTACCTAAGCATTTCCAGGGATACACACAAGTGTACATGTGAAGCAGGAATAATTTCCACACCCAGTGGACTTGTCTTGCAAGGACAACTACAGAGGTCATAATCTTATTTTTCTTGTGCTCTGTAGATGAACTGTACAGTTGGTTATGAAAAGATTTATGCTACTGTTTGATGTCCTTGGGACTCCTGTTACACAATCATGTGAATTTAAAGATAAACAAACACACACACACACACACACACACACACACACCATAACAAATCTGCAAGCATACATTATATACAGTGGGCATTCAGACAGGTGTTGGTTTTATAGAATAACAAAATCACTCCATATCTGCCGCCTCATTGTTCTTTGTCTAACGTGGGTACTACAACATTAAAATGACTTAGAAATGGTCTGCATGAACGGAAATGTACATTTTCACAAGGAGTTCACAATTTGCACGCAACACTGCTTTATAGGGAAAATATTATGCTTGCAGTTCACATCTTGATTCAAAAACAACCGTGAAGAAGCAGAAATGGCCAACCAGCAGTTTCACAAAGTATTAGGAGGGAGCATGTGCAAATCAAAGCATCTTTGATTTCACAACTCATTAACAAGACAGTATGAGGAAGGTTGTGGCTGTACATTGTAATCAGATCTTCAACAAAACAATGGGCCCAACATGGGACAGTCCTCCAATGGAACTGAGAAGCTCTGGTGGGAAAGGGGCACGCAGATGGGGTAAAAACTAAATGTAAGCATCCACAAGTCATAATCCCACAGTCCCACACACAAACACATTGCAAAAAGCCAGTCGAACAGTAATTATTCAGACTGGACATTTTATCTTATTTTGAAATGTGAGTGTGAAATCTCGTCCCCGCGTCATCGACCTGATGCATATAGCCTAAAACCAGAAACCCAAAGCCAGCAACAAATCACACGGTGATCTTGTTGCTCCTTTTTCATGCCGATTCAACCATTCCACCTTGATTTTCAAGCAACGCCGTAACACCGTATCTCTACTGACAACAGAAATTGATAATAGAGTTGAATGGTTCATTCCAATCCATTAACGTAAACTCAACAATCTTGCCAGAGCAGAGATGGTTTGGCTAAAATCTTTTATCCCAATCCAGCAATCAAGTCTGAGCAAACAGCGACCTTAAGTAGGCTACTACACCATAACGTGACTGACGCTGACTAACTTTAGCTGGCATACCTGCTATATAAAATATAAATTTAATTCACTACCATCAAGATATACCCTAAATTAATACAAGTATATTGCTGTTTAATTCTTCTCACCTTCCAAGAGACGCTGAATTATAGAGTCGATGTTTAATTTGTCTGGCTCCGCCATTTTCTTTATTTTCTGACGTTCTCGAGCAGTCAAGACCTTGGTTTTCCGTGTTGCACCCTAGATTCAAGAACAGGAACAAAAAGGAGACGGACAGTAGTAGTTAGCTACTCATAATATATGATGTACTATACATCGATGAACTAACGAGTGCCTCGCACTAGCTAATCGAGCGGTATTAGTGTACTGGATAAATGAATGAGCTTGATGAATTTAGCTAAGGAAGCTAGCTAGGTAGCTACTAGCCAAGTAGCGTAAGATACACATACAGCAAACTGAACGGCTAGTAGCTAACGATAGCTTTGTAATATACGCTAGAATCTGTAAAAATATAAATATATATATCCCGAACCTTATCTTCAGATTAACGGCAGTGCTCCTGGGGTGAATAGTGTGTAAATATCTCTCCTTTCAGCTCAATCTTGGCCCTTTTCCTTCGGTTTGTCCGGGTCCCTCCACTCTTCCCCCAGGAACTTTAAAAGAGGGCCGTTTCTACCGAAGTGTCTCACGTAGGAGGCTGAGTCAAAACGAGGGCTGCACACGTTCCTAAGAAGATGATTGGTCCATGCTGGAATTTAGAATCCCGAATCGTCACATTTGATTGGACTCTTGCTTGGTCCGTCATTAATTAAACCCCGCCCCCAGCCGTTTCCCAGGCGCATCAATGGAGGGAGAGCTCAAAGTGCGCCACCGAGTGTTTACAATTAAAACTGCGGTGTTAAACCTTAAAATGGTACTTGGTGCTATTTCATCCAAGCCGCTACAATGTATTCAAAGTGATCGCTGCTAGTTTGACTGCTTAATTTTTGCAGCTATACATTTTTTGGGTGGTTGTCAAATGTCACCACAAGCTTCTCAGCCTGGGGACTTTGGGGAGGTAGTTGAACTTGCTGCCATTTTACTTTTGCACTAAACGAAAAAAGCAAAGGAGGTTCGACCAGGACGTTTTTCTCTTCTGCTAGGAAACGTAACGTAAAAGGTCAGCCCACTAAACCGCAATGAACAGGAAAAAAAAGTGTGTTGCTACTTCTGCTTCAATACTTTCAAGACTCACTTAAAGACACCACCTGATGTCAGAGGCCTACAGCACATTTACAAAGCGTCAAATGTGAATTAAAGGGTAGCTCCACCAATTTTACACATTAGGGTGTGTTTACAGGAGCTCTACGGCTTAGATGAAAAAAGCAGTTTAAAGCCTTTTGAAACTCCAGAGGAGGATGTGTGTAATATGATAAATCGCCTTCAGTGTTGCCATTCAGTGTCTTGGAATTGTGGGTAATGTAGGCACCAGGTTTTGAAAGGTAGCAGTAATGCATGGATGAGGAAGTCAGTCAGTCAGAGGTCAGTCTGTATAATGAGGTCATTGTAAATGGTGCGCAATATTCATGTTTTTTGTGTTTATTTAATGGTTAGGATAACTTATATCTAGCAGTTATTAACAACAATTTAACAACAGTTTGCGCTAAAGCAGATGGAAAACGTGAACACCAGCCTACTGTGGGTCAAAGACACATCAATCGGAGTCAACAAAAGCAAGACATTGAAGAAGGAGAGACATTCCGCAGAATCCAATATAAAATCACCCAATTTTGTGAGTTGGTGAGTTAGGAGAAACTTTATACACTTGGTGAAAAGCTGTCTATGACAAATTTTCAATGAGATGTGACTTCTTGTAAATCAGAATCAGATTCAGAATACTTTATTGATCCCTGGGGGGAAATTGTTTTTGTTACAGGCGCTCCATGCAAAGTAAATACAACGTGAATGGAAACAAGAGTTAAAGATAAAGGTATTAATAAAATATTAAAGTAGACAATAATAAAATAAAATAAGATAACATAATAAAGTAGACAATGAAATAAAATATTGAATAATAAAGTAGACAGTCTGGAAATATATACAATAAAATATACAGTAAGATAATATATACACTATACAGAGAAATAATTGTATTGTTGAATTACAGTTTTGCTTTTTCCTTTGTTTTTGTTTTGTTTTTATAAAATCGCTCGATCCAGTGAATGTTATGTTCTTTCCTTGTGTAAATATTTTTTGTTGTTTCTGTTTGTCTCAGTGATGTACGTGTTTACTTGCATATAAAGCGGCGAGGTGAGATCCGATCACAAGCGGTCACTCGAGATTCATGTGGAGACAGCTGGAACTGACTCAGCAAAGACACGTGTTAATAGCAGAAATGGATACAGAAGTTTCATGGGGGGGATCAGTGCATATCACTCAGATCTGCTTGTTTGTCACTGTTAACAGAGACACCAGTCTGCAGTATAGTTCATATACTTGATTGATTACATGCAAAAGGCTTTATGCTACTTTTTTTTTTAATATGCAGTGGTACTTACCAAGACCTGTAAACTCACTTTAAAGGTCCCATATTATGTTCATTTCTGCTTCTTGACATGGTTCCTTGATGTCTAAATGGAATGTTAGTAACATGCTTTGGTCGAAAAAAGCTGAAGCATTGAGCACAGCAGGGTTCTTGAAACACCAGTTTCACAGCCCTGCTCCAGGTGGCCGGTTTCAGTGCCTTTCCTTTTAAATGCTAATAAGCTACTGCGCGCCGCCCACGGTACCGCCCACCTCCTCCTGCCTGCGGAAGACGTGAGGACGGCATCATGTGACCATGGCAACGGCGGAGTTTCTGGGAGTAATGGCTGCCGGACAACAGACTGCGGTCCGACCCAGAACAAGAGGCTCCAAAAGAAAGTAAGCAGCCAAGAATGAACATTGGTGTTTCTCAGTGGTTAGTAGTTAAGTTTGTTACCTCGACATTACTTTTGTTATTATTATGTTATCATATTATTATTTACCTTTATGTAGCCAGGTAAGTTGATTGAGAACCTGCTCTTATTTGCAGTGACGACCTGTAATTAGCTACTGCCAGCAATTTTCAACTGTAGTTTTCAGTAAGCCACAGTTGCTTCCAATCACCTTTCTACCAGCAGAATTGTTTTTTAACCATTTAAAACGGTTTCTACACTTTATATATATTATCAAAGAAACAATGTGACATGATTAGTGATCATAGTTTCCCATGTATAATAAAAAAAAAAGGCATAAAAACAGGTGTTCCTGTGGCTATTGTAAACAAATGCCTACAGAACCTGAGAATATCTGCTGTATGGAAATACCACAATGAAGTGTGAACACTGGGCAAACAACGTTGTCATTCTGCTCTCTCTTTTCTCTAATCTATTGTCACTCACTTACCTTTCATTATTTCTAGGTTATACGAAGACTACAGCAGTTTCCTGAGCCACCATCATGCATGGTGGACCACCCTGGCCTGGAACCTGTCTGCCTGAATGTATCTGCACTGCAGAATGCACTGAACATTTATCGGGCAGACTATGAATCTTTACGTCTGAGGGGAATAGTGCAGTCAGCTTTTAGTCACATAAATACTATTCATTTATCGTAAAAGTGTTATGATTAAAAGTACATAACTGCTTCTTCTATCTTACATTGTTTATAGTTTATCTTTTACTTATTACCATGAAAATTACATATCAAACAATGAAAACACAGAACAGTTAGGAAAGATGTTTTAATTGTAAGAAACATTTGTAAACATGTGTTGACATGAATGAAATAAGAAAATACATATCTGAAGTGAAACAGTTTGACTTTATATATTAACTTCAATATCAATATAAAAATGATAACAAAGAAAGTATCTCGTTGCCATGGGTGTAAACATTCAGTGCTGACTTTATATTGAATTGTGTTTAGCCAATATAGCCTACATAAGCTTTGTAAGGTGGTGCTGGTGCTCTCTGGGGCGGAGAGTGAGAGTTGTGCTGCCCATCTGTGTGGTCTGAGAGGTCTTCAGGGATTATGAGTTTCAGCACCTCGTTCACATATGGGGCAGGGTCCTGGAAAACCTTCTGGAAGATCAGGTCCAACAGAGCATCACCGCAGTCTGCAGTGCAATAAACAAATGCATGTTTACAGGAAAACTGCAGTAGAACCAAAACGCCTTGTGCTGCAGTGTTGTAAAGTGTCTATTATTTCTCCTAATTACTTCTCATTTATACATTCTCATTATTTATTTTGAAAACCATCTTAAAAGAATTCAGATTTTAAGTGTTTGTTTTCAACCTTTTGAGTGATGTCTGTGTGTCCATGTTTATTTTAATTTGAGAGGTTCAAATAAAAGATTGTAAAACTTACAGAATGTCGTGTCTGTCTTCACTGGTTTGGCTCTGCACTCTCCCTTCCAGGACTTTGGAAAGCCCAGTTTGAAAAGACGATCTCCTGATGATGTGGTGGCTTGCCCTCTATCAGCATTCTTATTGTGATGCAGTGCAGCCAGTCAGAGTCTTGAACAGTAAAAAGACAAACATGAAAACAATTGCAAGAAATGGGCAAATGTTCTCAACAAGTAATCACAGTTTAATTTACCTGCACAGCATTCCCAGATATGGATAGGATAACACATGACAGCACTGTTACAGTATAATTCAAGCACTAAAGGCTGCAACGCCTTACATTACTCTAATCCGACCACTTTATTTCAGTAACGAGTAATCTAGCGTTAATATTTCCAAACCAGTAATCACATTAAAGTTATTTATTCAAGTCACTGTGCGTTACAATTATTGTCATTTTCATTCGTAAAAATATATATTTTTGCTTTCTTCTTGTCACGTATGTCTCAAGTCACGTTTTAGCCATGAGGATAACTCACGTGTACACCACGCAGCAACACAAAAATGGAGGGAGGAGAGAGATGCGTGTTTCCTAGCTGGAAATATACTCACTCAAAAAAGCACAAATGCTTGGTCAAGGGCCCAGCCAGACCCGGCCCGGGCAGAGAATCTAAACTCTATGTAGCAGTCAACAGTACCCTCGTATTGCCCCGGCCTATGCCAACATATTGCAGCTTAGAAAACATTTTCAAATGCATTATTTGACAAAATCCTGAAAGCTTAGACCCGGCGGAGGGTGTGTGTATGTACTGCTTGACTGACCGCGCCTCTGGGTTTGCATGTGGAGACCGTGTTGATGCGAACTAGGGGCTCGCGGTTAGCATTAGCTTGAAAGCTCACGGTTAGCGTTAGCTGGTACTATGTGACACTGCTTGGTTAGTTCGTGTAAAATTGCTAAATAAACACAGCTAAATACTTGTACATGCAGACATTTCCCTGGGACACGCATTACATAGTGTGCAGGATCAGAAACGTACTACACACAATGATTCTGCTTTAGCACTAGCGTTAACTTGTGTGGTCAGGGAAGCTAACGTTAGCGGTTAGCCGCTAACCTTAGCTTGTTCTCAATGGCAAAACACACAGTACATCAGGCAGGGGTTGAGCCTAATCTACAGAAACACACAGCACATTATTTGTATACTTACATGTCCTTGGTCTGCATGTATTCCTTTGAGTAAAAGTCTGCCGACCACTCATGCCTTGTACTGGCCCAAGTTGGTGAAACAGTCAGTGTCAAAGTGGCTCGCACACACCAACAGTTTTTTGCCAACTTCAAAAATAAATCATAAAAATAAATTCAATCCATGCCGCTCTTTTGTCCTCTGCAGCTGTGAGTCTCACAGTGTGAGACGATGGAGTGTGTTGTGCTGGTCCTTGCAGCCAACAACAGAGCACTTTTCCTTGAGTTTGGCCATGGTGATTTCAGTTGAATAATGGCGGATCTCCGAGACCGGAGCTGTACCTGGTGGGTGGAGACACCGTGCGGTGAAGGGAGGGGCAGTGGGGTAGCCATATGCAAATGTGCGGCCGTCAACGTCGACAGCCGCAGCAAATTTGACTCGTGTATCTGGAAACTGCAGGCAAGACCCCTTTAGAAACCTGTATCTCACTCAAAAAAGCATGGATAGTCTTTTTTCAAAGTTTCTCGGTGTGTGGCAGCACCATAGACCCACAATAACACCCCAAACCCCAGAAAAAGTCAGTTTTTCATAATATGGGACCTTTAATGTGTAAAATTGGTAAAGTTACCCTTACTTCATTACAAATACTGCAGTCTATATCACATCATATCACCCCAGTTAATTTGATATGATATGTATATATATATATATATATATATCTATATATATAGATAGATATATATATATATATATGTATATATATACATGGCTTGCATACAAAGAAATAAGCATTCGATTGCAAATTGATCTGCTGAATTGAATTGAATTATGCACGTCAGAGGCTGCTATAGGAATGACTAAATTATACTATACTGAAGTAATGTGACGTCTCGTTCGTTAGAAACAATATAAAAGAGTCAACAGAAGGAAATAATAGTAAAAAAAATTGTAAGAACAACTTGATTCGTTGTCTAAGCTATCACTTAAAAACAAACTCTTATTTTTTAATGGTGGCCTGGCAAAGGCAAAAGTCTCTTGAGGGAAGGGATGTAGTAAGTAGTAGCTAAGACAAAAATATCAAAAGGGAAACTCGATTGATATCTTCGAAGATGCGACTTCCTTCACATTCAGAGATAAATCTGAGATGATAATCTTTTTATTGCAAGGAAACATCTTTTCTCCTATAGGCTGTGTGAGTTTGTGCTGCCCTGAACATTGAATCTTATTGTATTTACTGTATAGAAATACTCAGTGTGCCTCTCCATCATTGAACCCTCTTCCAAACTACAATCTATTTATGTCTGTATATTATGTGTCAGTGTGTCTGACTGTGTGCTAAACGAGGACATTCATAATTTGGTTTCACAACATTCCTTTTTCATTTCATCATTTCTTTCCATCACATGATCCATGAAACTTATATTCTTACGCAAAAAACCCTAATCCCGCTCCGTCTCGGTTTCCTAGAGCAGCATCCTAAATTCGTCATCACAGTTTCAACAGAGGTGGGGGTTATGTGGGATCTGCAGGTATGGAATCTCCGGTGGTATTCAGTCTTCCAGGTGAGTCATTTTTCCCTTCTTTTTATTTTTAGCGGAGAAATGATTCACTCAACATCACTGATGTAATTACAACACCTGTGTATGTTTTCTTATCAAGTTTGGCTACTGATGCGAGCATATAACAGCCTGTTTTTATAGGAAACTCTGAGGTTTATCCAATGACGTGAGGT
The DNA here is from genome assembly GCA_963678695.2 of Diplodus puntazzo. Lineage (NCBI taxonomy): Eukaryota > Metazoa > Chordata > Actinopteri > Spariformes > Sparidae > Diplodus > Diplodus puntazzo. Next base: position 10,945,865 of record OZ023174.1, on the reverse strand, counting down.
GTGTCAAGTAAGAACTACTGAGATCCATGGCAGGTCTAAGATGGAAAAAGAGAGGTAAACAGACGTATAGGACAAGTCCAGTCTGGTCTTGAGGTCCTTCCCTGTTGTGTTCTTCCCCATTAGACTTCAGCTCCACCCTATACCTTACATTCTTCTACAAATACACCCCCCCATCTTATCACGCACCCTCTGTATAAAACTTGTACGTCAGAAAACAGCATCTTCAAAACAACGCAGAGGCAGGACGAAAGAAGGAACCTCAAGAATCATCTCCCATCATTTTTTCAGAAGTTCAGAGGACACTTAATAAAAGGTAAGGATGTTTTTTGTTTTTTTTAAAAATCCACTTTATATTCAGATGGACATCCTGAACTTTGACAAGAGATATGATTCTGCAAAAGCTTGAAATGACAGAGGATGAAAGGATTGTTGGAGGATTAGTTGAATACCTTTTTATGTGCACCAGCAGAAATCTGTTTAAGTGCAAATAAACATCTGTGAGAGGAAAAAAGCAGCAGCATGTTTGTGATTCTTTTTTTTTTCAGTTAATGTTTGAATGTGTGTGATCCCCATTTTGAGAAAGGTTTTATAGGACTGATGTCCCCCTTAATTAAAAAAATTTAAAAAATAGAAATGTATGTTTATATGCAAGATTCCGTCATTTTGAGGAGGAAATTAGTGAATTTTCAGGAGCGGGAACAAAAGCATCTGGTTATGTAAGATCCCGTGACCCACATCAGATTAGTTTTCAGTGTTCAATCTGCTCTGAAAGTTTGTGATCTGGGGCGAGTCACATATGTTTAAAAGTAAGATATTTTTGTCTTGGTCTAAATTCAGCCCAGAGTTACCCCCATCCAACCCTGACTGGGTTATTGGCTCTTCTTTGTTATTTCACAAAATTTGTGGTCTAATTTGGCTTAATGGTTATCTGTAAGTATAATATAACACTTTTTTTCTATGTTTACAAAAAAAATACACCAAAATGTGCTCTGTGTGTGTTTTCAGCTGGTAAAGAATCATTTGAATTGTTGGTATGGACGAAGAACAAAGAGAAGGTCTTCCCTGTGCGAAAAGATTATCCACAATGTATTAAAAAATTAGCAGCAATTAACATAAGTCTCGAGAGAGTAAAGGCACATCTGCTCTTTTTTTGTGCCTGAATTTATGTCCTTCAAGTTTTCATTTTGTTATTTTTGTTTTTTAATTTTTCCGATATCAAAACATGCCATTGATCAAAATAACGCAACAGTAATTTAAGGATTAAAACATCTTTTTCTACTCATACATTAATTCTTGTCTGTATGAAGTTGAATCAGTCATCCTAAAATAAATAAATATAGTTTAAGAAAGATTTTCTGAGGGACAAGGTCTGGGGAGTGGCTGAGTCTGCGCTGGGTGGAGATCTGGGGGCCCTGGGCCTGTCAGGACATGGACTTGTTTTAAAATGTAGCCCTAAGCCACATAATCCTGTGAAGGCCTGTTGGAGGGAACGGGTGTTTGTCTAAATGTGCAGTCAGCTATGCAATTACAAAAAAACTCCACGGATCAACAGTTACACCACTGTAACAGATATATGGCACTTACATCTGAGATCTGTGAAAGAGATTCATGAGCTCCAACTCCCTAACCATGAGGAAACAGGTGGCGTTTTAACAGCACCAAAGCTGCACTACTTGGGGGTGAACAGTGCAAATTAATAGAAATGAATCATGTGTGTGCAATGAAGAAAAACAAATAGTAACAATTGTTTTAAATATCAGCTTCATGCCTCTGATCCTTCTGTCCGTCTTGACATTTTCCAGGATGGCATCTAAGGGCGTTCAGATTGTATGTGTGGCCCTCGGGGTCCTCGGCCTGATCGGGGTGATCGTTTGTTGCGCTGTCCCGCGCTGGAAGGTATCGTCCTTCGTAGGAGCCAACATTGTGACTGCACAGGTAGTGAAAAACTTCAAGCTCTTTTAATGAAAGGTTGCAAATAGGAAGAAAACTGAGAGGTACGGCAAGGATGTAAAACCCAACATAAATTGTACTTTTCTGCAGTGCACTGACAGCATGTGTCACAGAAAGTGGGTATTGATTTAAAAACTGTCTTTCCTGAGTGTCATTCCTAACCCTAACCCAGAAGTAAATTTTTTGAGTAAATGTGCTGCCTAAGCCCCACAAAATGACTTTGAATTTACTTTGTGTGTGTGAGTAGAGCAATCAGGAGGGCCTGTGGACGACCTGTGTCGTGCAGAGTACCGGCCAGCAGCAGTGCAAGAACTACGACTCTCTGCTGGTGTTGGCCTCTGACCTGCAGGCCGCCCGCGCCATGACCATCATCAGCGCCATGCTCAGCGGCCTCGGCCTCCTCATCCTGTTCTGTGGGGCCGACTTCACCACCTGCATTGAGAACGAAGACGCCAAACCCAAGATCAGCCTGGTGGCCGGGATAGGCCTGCTGCTGGCCGGCCTCTTGGTGATCATCCCCGTCAGCTGGTCCGCCCACAACATCGTGCGAGAATTCAACAATCCCTTGGTGCCAGCTAATCAGAAGAGGGAGATGGGAGCATGTATCTTTATTGGCTGGGCGGCCGGCGTGCTGTTGCTAATTGCTGGAGGTCTGCTCTGCTGCTTCAGCAGACCTGGATCTGGCAGCTCCGGTGGAACCGCAAAGTACTATAGCAACGGTGCCTCCGCCCCTAATAAAAACTACGTGTAGTGGCTTTATGAAGGGGACGGGTGTTTGAGAGAAAGGAGGGGAGGGGGATTTAGTTGGTGAAAGACTGGGCAGCGACAAAGTAGATGATACGGGGGATAAAAACTGAATGAAAACAACAGAAAGTCTGTAAATACTGAATACTGATCTTATTTTTTCTGTCACATTCATATGCTGGAGATGTTTTCAATTTCAAAGCTGTTTTACAATTAGGTGCCGCTTATGCAGAAGCTATTTGAAAATTACATGGAAAATAAAAAGTTTACAAGCTGTAAATTATACATCTAGGGTCAATAAGCTCAACTTTCAGTACATAAAAGAGCCACTCGGCCTTAGTAAATGAACCAGTCACTCATATCTTACATATTGTTTGGACCCACATTTCTGTTTATATTGCATTGTCTGTTTCTCTACAATCTTGTCTAATGTTTTAATTCTCATCTTTAACCAAATGCACCTCGCGAGGCCTCAGGGAGCGTCTATGTGCACTTGTTTCACTGATGATCCATTCTTTAATGTCGACATGACATTTCATTACATTTTATATAACTCTCGTTATTGCTCTTTTTTTTGTTTGTTTCTCATTTTGTATGAGTATAAATGATTAAAATCTGGTGTTAGTCAAAAGTGTGTTTCGTGTGTTTCATGTGTTTGGAAAAGAAAAGTGAAAACAATATTTTGAAAATACAGAAGACTTTATTTCAAACTAAAAGCATATATTAAAATAGGGACTTTGATCAGACAAAAACCAAATAAACAAATTCAAGCTTCAAGCCAAAGAAAAATGATGTTTCATTTGTTTCAACTGTTGTCTTAAATCCCTCCCTTTGTCTCACTACAGTCAGAAGTTACAACAGTCTTTATTCGCTCCATTGTTTCTCTCTTGACTTCTGGTCTTTTTTTCATTTTTTATTTTTCTTGTTGACCCAACTTCTCTAGTTTAATGCTTGCTCTCCAGCTCGCTCACACGCTTGGTCAGCTCCTCTATCGCTGCTTTGAGGTCTTTCACCTCCTTTCTCAAGGACTGGACCTCCTAAGGGACAGAGAGACAGAGTTAGGATGTGATGATGGTTTGATTACGCAGATTGTGGATCCATATTTTATATTCAAGTTGAAATTAAGTCGATTTTCATTATGTAAAACCTTATTAAGCATTGTAAAAAAAAATTTAGTGGAGTTAAAACTACAATATTTCCCTTTGAGGCATAACATTAAAATAATCAAGCGAGTCTTATAATCAAGTTCCATACAGTACTTCAGTAGATGTACTTAGTTGCATTCCACCACTGCAACTTTCTCAAACAGGCTGAACCCAAAACGTAACATGAGAATGATCTTTAATCGTCTCACCCCGCTGCTGTCCTGTTGATTCCCAGCGGAGGCTGTTGTGGTCTTCAGGAGACTCTTGTGAACTTTGAACTCCTTGGCTTTGGTGGTCGCTACAAACCCGTCCTTTAGAGAGATCATAATAGGCGGGGCATCTTTTCCTTGAAACCACTCGTCAGCTTCGACCGAGGGCTCAGGGCCGATGGTGTCTGGGTACAGGTCCTCCTGGAACAGGTCAGACTGTGCAGGAAAGAGCGAGTTAAAGATATTCATGCGCAAATTAACCTTAACCCGCAAACTAATTCTGACTGATAAAATTACATATAGTGCATACTGTACCTTGCGTGGCACCGTCATGACTATGGGCTCACATTTCCTCTCATGAAGTTTGTAGAACCTGAAAGTATAAATATCTATTTATATTTTAAGTTCCTGAGTTAGCAGCACTAGAAAAAAGAATATTATCTCACTAAAAGTATGTCTTAGTCTTAGTTTTGAAGGTGTCCTTGAGAAAGTCAGGATGCCCATCGTACGTAGGATTAATTACGTATTAATTAAGTATCTGTACAAACTTTCATGGCAACTCATCTCGGAGTCTGGACCTACTGACTGACTGACAAACAGCATTACTGTCCACAGAGCCACTCCTCTAGTGTAACTAAAAACACTGACCTACTTCTTGTTTTATAAACACATAAATGCCCCTACCTGGTGATTTCACATTTGTTGACCTCCAGACCCCTCTTGGGCATAGAACCAATACCCTTCTGGCTCTCCTTGCTGCTGTACATGGACAGGTAGTGGACATAAGGAGCTTCATCTGTAATCTCAAAGTAGCGGATACTGCTGTCCCCCTGTGAGGAAAAATATGAAAGTCAGCCGTGTTTGTCTGCATGGGCGAGACAAACAACAGAAACGTTGTTACAACATCTGAATCTAACCTTGCCACAGAGGTAGACGACTCCAGTGTCTGGGTCGAAGAATGGCAGAAGGACTCCGCTGCTGGTGTCCAGTTCCTGCAGGGTCAGTGGCTCTCCGAAGTTCTTCTGTTGAACGAGATTCAGATACGTCCACAGGGTTACACATTTGATTATATCCAGTGTGACATGTTTGTATAGAGAGGCCTCTACAGCAGACTGCAGGTAAGCCACGGATTCATTTAATTGAGATTCATGTGGGATATTTCAGAGCAACAACGCCCTCAGTGCTGCAAGCTGGACGTTGTGTAACAGCGGTGTTGTGAGTACAGCAAAGAACTCCCTGGTGACAAATTACTAACATTTTGTTGAGCGCCACTGTCAAGATTCTCATTTCACTGCCATTATGAAACCGGTACAATTTTTCTTGTCTAGGTTTTAGTACTGTTGTAGTTGTTTCTGCTCACTGCTCTGACGTGGGCAGGACTGTTGCTCATGTTGCCAGACCACTGTTAGTCACATCTGATCTAACCCGCGCCCACACTCTCCCGATGAAGCAGATTAACTGAGTTCTTGAGTGCTTAATTTAACAACTTAAATTTAACTTAGTAATGAATATTTAATGTTGTAGAGAAATGCTATCATGGATTTAAGAAATTATTTTGCTGGAGGTTTGTTGACACTCACCGGGTCCCACAGCGCCACCTGTCTCTCGCTCATGCGACTGAAGCCGGTGGTTAGGATCTTCCCGTCAGACACGAAGAGGGCCCTGACCGGTCTGGAGCCCTCGTGAGGCTTCTCCTTCTCCTGTAGGTGGAGCAGAGTTAAAGGTGTTACAGACACTTAAGACATTTTATATTTTTAGATGACTTAAAGACATTTCTGCTTTCTGTGTGGACATAGACCAAATATAGCATTATATTTTACATTTTAAATGCTAAAATGGTGTAATACTATGAAAATGTCCTTTTTGTATACTTGTTCTTATCAGTATCAGGTAATAGAGCTGATAATAAGTAACAATACAAAACAAAAGAATTATAATTTAATAATAAAGTAGATTTTCAGGCTTCATTTAACCAAACTGCTGCAGATATAGATGCAGAAGGACAAACAAATCTGTTAGAAATAAGGAAAAAAGCATTATATCCCAAATGTATAGTCTTATACAAACTTACAGAAAAGACTTGCTCAAAAAAAGGAAATTAGAGACACCACATCATTATCAGAGCAGACACAATTTGTCTAGATTACAGAAAAGTAATCTCTAAAGTAAATCTCGTCTTAGCTAATTTTTACATTTAATTAAACTGAATGTCTCCATCAGACAAAAGGACACCATCTTGCATGCTTAAGAAATTTGAGGGGTTATTTCATATTTTTCTGTCCTTTTATGGACCAACTAATTAACTTATTAACTAGCAAAATAACCAGCAGATGAATCAGTCTTGAAAATACTCCCTAGTTGCCGTCCTCATCACTGTCAGTTAAATGACACTCCAAAGTTTGCAGAGAAACATGATTTCAGTGACGTTTTGATAGCCATTGTGTCAAGTCACTTTAACATTGACACCGGCGCAGTGTTTTTCAGGAAAAGGACAGTAAGAGCTGGACACCTACCGAGAGGACGGTGCCCTTGCGTGGGTCCAACACCCGCAGAACCTTATCCTTGCAGGCAGTGAGAATCCTGGAGCCGTCCCTGTTCCAGCAGGCGCTGTAGATGAGGTCAGTGTGTACAGTGTCGATCCTCACCACCTCCTCCCCACGAGCCACATTCCACAGGATCACCACGTTATCACAGGCTGCATGGAAACAATGAGACAAAAGTGGTGAATGAGAAGAGAGTTAAAGGTTTCAACTGTGGCTCATTAATCTCCAGCATAAATCAGTACTACATTAGACTAAATAACTGAGTCTCTGTGTTTCTTCTCGGGAAAAATCCTCAGATACACACAAAGTGGCATATTTTGGTATAAACAGACAGCACAGACAAGCCTCGACAGAGCTGAATCATGCACTGAATGATCTCTGCAATGTGAACAACCTAATTTACATTAGGAATGTAACACATAATGATTCATCACAGAGTTACAAGTCGTTTCCATAAATCAAAAGTTTGCACTATTTATAATCAGCAGTTAGAGCTGGGTGATTTCTACATCATGACATTTTCAGCTATATCGCCCAGGAGCTCTCGGCTGTGAGGAGTTCAGCGTCATCAAAGACAAATTTTGTAATTTAAGAAGTCTTTGCAATACTGTGAACTTAAAGGTTCGACAAATGAGATTTTCAGCCACTAGATGTCACTGTAGCACAAGCGTATCAGACCTAACACACACACAGCCACACCTCCCCCTCCTTTCATGTTCTCAGCAAGAGTTGTGAAACACAGAAAGTGGCCCCTCCAGCCCAGAATAAAATGTTGGCAGTTAACTGACTGCTAAACACAGTGTTCTCCAAACTCTAACCAGGTGTTTTTGTGTCTACCAGATGGTAAGTATATTGTGAAAACTGTGAAGCTGCATCATAAAGAAATGTAAAGTTTCAACATATCTGTGGTTTGCAGAAACGTACTCTGACAACTTTTATGTTCTGAGGACTGGGTTGCCTAGACACACAAGGAAATAAACAAAAGAATAAAGTTACCATCAAGTACATTAGGCAAGTAAGAGGATTTGACTCACACGAACAAACACGCACGTGAAGCCAGAACGGCTACCAAAACAAAGAACAGAGAGGCCTGTATATTAGTGTGTCGTCATTCTCTGCTCAGGAGGCCAATACTCCACTAATCTTTACAAAGCAAACAGTTGTTTTCTGCAATATTCATGTTCTAAATCTTAAGTGTCAGTATGAGGAGGTTTCAGATGCAGCCTTGGAAACTCTACAAACCACTCCCCCTGTGTAATACAAGCCCATTTCTCCATTTTTTTTTAGCAGTGAAGGAAGTAAAGCAGCTGCAGAGTCTAAAGCACACCCACCTGTTCAGGATACCGTGGTGGACGAGGAAGACAATAGACCTGATCTGACCTAAGGGGATTAATAAACTATGTCTTGTTGTTGTTGCCCTTCTTCATCTTCTTCCTATCATCTTAATCAATTAATTCACGCAAATAAAAGCTCAGAGTCAGTTTAGGTTCCCTCCTGATAAGTAGTTACACAGTCGACACTGTCTAGGGCTTTTATTGTGAGAGGTACAAAAGCAGAGTCTGTCGGCGCTGCAGTTGTTAACCGAATGGAGGTTTGCTATCTTCGCTTGGGCTACAGAACCTTGTATAATTATATTAGCTTTATAAATATAGATATATCATAACTCTGGCAACAATATTCATGAACATGAAAATAGCCCATGAACCCAGCACAAACCATATTTGGAAGGTCAGTGTCTTTCAACTTGCAGCTGGATATATTTGATCAGGGTTTGAGCGTGAAGCAAAGCGGGTGGGGGCTGTAAGAACTTCCTGTTCAACAAAGGTGTCAGTCTCGATACATGCTGACAATACATCTGTGCCGTATTGTACTTTCAGATCACCCTGGTTCCTCCGATATTCAAATTACATTTCTGTACAGAAACTCTCGGTCAGATCATGTGCATGCGGCTCCAGTCACAGGTGTGTCTCAGCAGGCTCATCGCGGTGTAAATACCTGCACTCATCAGCACATTGTGGGCGGTGGGGTGCCAGCTCAGGATGCCGACACGTTTGGAGTGACCGTCCAGCTTGACAACAGGATCTGTGAGTGACGTGGTAAGCCCGCCATCTGGGATCTCCCAGATCTATTTAGCAAGGAAACAATTCAGTGAATTCACACACATCACAGTACAATGTCATGTAAATATTCCACCATGTTTGCTGTAACGTTATTTAGTAAAAGGCCTACCATGACGCTGCAGTCCTCAGAGCCACTGGCAATGATATTGTCATTGTGAGGACAAAACTCGATGTCCAGGACTGGCCCTGTGTGGCCGCACACAGTGGGGTAGGACATGTCGATACGTCCCGTCTGTAGAGAGGGTAACATCAGGAAAGGGTGATGAGCACACAACTCATCCATAGTGTGGAAACAAACAAGGCAGCTACAGCTCAGATGAAGCGAAGGGACTGTGATGGAGTCAAAAACATGATGATTTTGTCCAGGTGGGAGGTGGACGATGATGGTCAGCTGATATAAATTCCACAGCTATGCCTCCAATTACTTTTTAATGTCTCGTAACTGGGTTAGATAGGAAATCAGGGCCGGAAGAGGAAGTCCCACGGCACAGTCTAGTCTGCCCTCCCTTGAAACATCATGTCTGACACAGGGTATCATTTATTTTTCTCTTATCTGATCAACTGAAAAATTCAGGATAGACATTTTTGAAAAAGGTTAACAGCTCACTGACTTTCTGGAGTTTATCAACTTGGGCAAAGCGTTTATTGGTCCTTACACAAGATTGCATAACGGCACCATTATTTATCTTGAAACAGGACAAGTGCTACCATGTCTACACAGTACACTTCTCTGCAATTTTATGCTCACTGGACCTGTGACAAATTTTTGTTCCCTTGAGAATTTTGTAGTACATCAGAGCTAAGACCATGGATAATGTGGTCTCTGCAGAGTTCACCGAGTTAAATTTGAAGGGCCTTTTTAATACCACATAGAATGCAAATTAACACCTGCTTCACGACTGAAGTACAACCCCGATTGCTTAAAACAAACTGTGTTTACAACATGTTCCTGAGCCCATGTGGGATTATTCTTTATACAATCGTGTGTTTCACACAGTGGTGGAATCTCGCCCCGTCCTCGAACGCTGATGATGCCTCTTTCACACCGAGTCATGATACCATCACCTGTTACCAATGAACCTGTTTACCTGTGGGATGATCCAAACAGGTGCTCTATGAGCAATACACAACTTTGCCAGTCTTTTGCTGATCCTGTCCCGACTCGTTTTAAACATGCTGCTGGCATCAAATTCAACATTTAAGATTGACGAGTTAAAACATGGAATATTTTGTCTTTGAACTCTTTTCAATTGAGTGATTGAGTGATTATTAAATTATCGTATTCTGGTTTTATTTCTGTTTTGCAGTGTCTCGACTTTCCTGGAATTTCGTTCAGTACTTACTAGCAGTATCTACGAATAATTCCTGATGATATAATTATTTCAATCAACATCTCTTGCACTGAAATAAGATATAGATGGAGCTTCTTTGAAGCTGATCTATGTTTTGCTGAAAACACTTGCCCATTATGAATCGATGAGCTTTACTAGCTGCTATAGCTAACAGTAATGACAGTGGAGACTATTGTTTGGACTGAAACAAATCAAAAAAAAGGATTAAACAGTCTCCTGTGTCCACCATTCACAGTCACAAAAATCCCAACTTTAGTCTGTAGGTATATAAAGTATTTTGACCGTCTCAAATGGCATATTAAAACATCATATACCTAAATCATTGCTTACAGCAGGTAGGAGAATATGTTTAAGACTTTTCTAAATAAAATATATTTTTATTTTTAATGTTTTCTTTTTGAGGAAACTGATCCAAGATCTTTCAAGACTTTAAACATACAAGCCTGAGGGAACATACAGGTGAGCTCCACTGAGATATTCAAATTAACACGGACGGTGTCACAAGGTTAGCAATTTTCCACTTTTAAGGCACATGAAACCCAATAAGAAAAGGTTCAAGCCACCTAACAGGCTCCATAAGTGACTGCAGAATAACCAAGCCCTCGGCCACATCCTGCCCTGACTGAGCTGACAACAAACTCCTAATATGGTGAAAACTTCTCAACAGCAGAGCGAGTGACGTGTTAGAGAGGCTCAAAGTCGGCATCAAACTTCCTTATTCAGCTAAACGTGTGATTGTGGCTGGCAAGTATTCACATTTTTAAACTGCGAGCATGTTGTTGAACAGAAAAAAAAAAATATCACACCAACTTTGCTTTTGAAATTGTCATGTCCAAAAATGGTATAATGAGAGGCAGATGGATGCAAAGAGCCACGCAGCACCCACCTTGCTCAGGGGCAACACCATGAAGGCTCCTCCACCACTGGCGTCCACAATCATGGCCACAAATTTGGGGTTGACGGAGCAGAAGTTGCTGTCCCATGTCATCTGGGAGATTCGGATGTCATCGTAGCATTGGTCAGCTTTCACCGCCTGGCCAAAGACGTGACGGAACTTACTGGTCCTCACAACCTTCCTGGACATGGTGAACTGGAAAGAAAGCAAATGTCTCAGAATGAAAAAACCTTTATGCGTGCACGATACTCTAGTCTGGAGCCATCATTAGAATGCATTCAGACTAATCATGTCATAAAGATTTACCTGCAACAGCTCCCTTTATGCTTATGCTTTTAGATTGAATGTGGAAACAAACTGACAGACACAAAGCTGACGAAACAGCTGAAAGACACGACAGAGGAAAGCCAAAAAAAGAGGAAGAAAAAGCTTTCACAACTGCTTCCTCTAGACTGTCTGCAACTCTGCCCCGTTCTCTTTCTTTAACTTTGGATTCGGTGCGCTGTTCGAATAACTGTTGATTGTTGGAGACAATTAAAAAGACAATAGTGTGAACGTAGATGCTATTCGTCCCCAGTGGAGCTGCACACGCTGTTTACCTAAAAAGGTAGAAGAGTTTCCCAAAGCTGCAGTTAGACCACATCCTTTTAGAGTGAGCAACGCAACCACCAACCTTTCTCTCTTGACAAATTTGTCTTTCGCTCGCTCGCTCTCATTGATTTTCCCGCAGGTATACATACTGGAGAATATATCTGCTAGCTGCAAGTCACAGTACAGGAAAATGAACGCATCATTTACCAACGCAGGAACCAAAGTTGCACGGGTAATGAGATTTCCACAAAGCTTCAACGTGTGTAGACTTTTAGTCAAAAGCAGCTCCAACCATTCAGCAACAGCACCGTCAATCAAAAACACTGAATATGTTTTGCTTTACCTCCATTTGTAGATTTTACTTCCTGAAATCTGCAGCCGCGCCTAAGCCTCAGAGTCAAAAGCGTACAGCAGTTTTGCTGCATGTGCATCACAAGACCTCTCTGGCTGCTCTGCACCTAATTTAATAACCTTTTACAGAGTGAGCCGTAATTTTATCAGGAGCCTAAATGCATGTCAATAATCTCTCTCCACCACTTTCTCTCTCTGGTTGTGATGGAAAACATTCGCCCTGTACGAAGTAGGAAGCAATTCACTAACTTGAAACAGGATAAACTCAAGCCAGGTGGAACATGAGGATCAGAGGATGCAAAGTTCAAACCAATGACGTTGTATTATCTGTACCCGTTATTTATCTATAAGTGTACCTGTTATAGATGAAATTAGACGTCTTGTGGGTTTAGACGAACTGTAGACAGATGCTGGAGGCCTACCTGGTAGTCGTGTGGGGGAGATTCAGCTCAAGGAGTTTCAGCGGTGCGACAACCACCCTGCCACCAGAATGAGGACGTAGACGAGTCGGTAGGTTAAAGTACATCACAGAACGACATGGAGGAAGTGACAGTTTCAAATGATGGTGGAAGTGGGAGGTGTCGGGGTTCAAAATCTGCAAGAGATGACATGAAGAGGAAGACGGTGTAAACTGTATGAGATCGTTGGTAGGATTATATTAATGTAAACATGTCAGGATGATACATACTTACATGTATTTCATTTCTATTCGAGCCACAGGTGCCAACAAATGACAGCGGATTCATGCCGTTGTTGTTTAGGTGTCAACTTATAATCAGAGTCACTGCTTTGTGAAATTTGCAGTGATCACTGAACGGGTTAAAAGGCATCACCAGGTCGCAGAAATTCTGAAGCATCTCACGTGCATCCCTAAAGTGATGTTGCAGCTACAAAATTCTGCAGCCTTCACTGCAACATGATGCGGCAGCTGGAAAACTGCTTCATCATCAGTTATTCTTGGCGATTACACATTGAAGGTCTACTGAAGAAAGAGCGCATAACACATATGATCTTGGGGAGATTATAATCTTGGATGTATCTCCTTACCCCCTCATCTAACCAACATTACACTTTGATGCTCACCTTTTCTGATGCTAAACCCAATTTTAGTTCCAATCAGTTTACAAGTCACGATGAGTCCTAATTAGCCAATCAGAACTGTTGTTTGAGGTCTTATGGCTGTCAGCTTTGTAGAGTCTAATAATAATAACAGCAACCTTGCTTTGCAAAACTGGGGACATCATGTTTGAAATACGTGGACATGTACCAGTCAGGGAAGGCCTAATAAAAGACACCAATGGATTATGGGAAATGTAGGATCAAGTGCGTTTGGAAGAATTGGGAGTATAAGTAAAGATATATTCTTATCACAGTAATATTTATTCCTAATATGTTTTCACACGTGTCCAGATTGGCCCAGAATAGACCTCATTAACTTTTGGTGAAGATCCAGATTAAAGGACATAGCCAGGAATTCGGAAATTGCCAACTGGGCCTTGGCCTAGTCCTAGTTTATTTTTACCTCAACTTTATGGACAAGCAACACTAAACTGCCGAAGCGCTATTTTAAAATCTTAAACTTGAGCTCTAATCTTTTCCATGAAGAGGTGAGGTTGAGTAATTACACATTTTTTCTGAATCAACACTGCATACAGCTGACTTTGATGCTTACAGATTCTAAAACTAAACCCAATTTAATAACTTTAATCCCAAACCCTAAACTATAACTTTCAGTTTATCAGTTATATTACACCGACAAGCTTGACCCCTGATTTATTGCATTCTTGCATTGCAGGGCCGTTTGATCCTTATATGCATGCACACATACATCTATTCTTGTGCATGTCCTCATTAACATAATGTATTCCCTGGCCCAGGGTTGCTAAATTTGACTGACACCAAGAAGCCAAAAGTATATCGATTAAGTCTTCCAGGCAATGTTTAACCAAACGTGAAAAGTAGTCAATCATATGAACAGATGTTAACTTTTACCAGGCTTTTATGACAGATTTAAAACCACCCAGTTTGGATGCTCTGCCCCTGGTCCCATCCATAACCACCACAACTACTTACACCAACTTTAAAGCCTAGACGCCAGAATAAAAAGTTGGCATATTGTTCCTGCAAACCACGGACACATCTAAACGTAAATGTTTCATATCAGCACTCAGATTACCTGTATATCAGCTGACTGTGGATGGCCGCCACGAAAGAAACCACAGTTCATTGTTACAACCATTGTAAAGCTGAAACCACGGGATAGTTTTGACGAGATATTGAGACAATTACCAGAACCAAGTAAGACAAACGATGATCGTTTTCTTACTACAACCAAGTGGTCTTCAAAAGCTGAACATGAGGAAACATAAAATTGCGACATAAAGAAACAAAGTTGCGGCATATCTAATGTATGTTTCAACACATCTCCGGTTTGAAGAAACTTACATCGCTAACATTTATTCCAGCAATTGGATAAAACTTTAACTTTAATCTAAATTTGTCTCTCAAATTAAGACTAAACCTTCCAGTTTGAAGAGGTGAGGGCCTGAGAAAATGTCCCCACTTCCCAGTTGTACAAACCAAATCAAAATACAGAAGTACAGAAGCAGACACACACACACACAGATCTCACAATAAAAGAAACATAGATGAAAGAGAAGGTCTATAGGCAGTTTTAAAAATATAGACTTCAGTTTATTGCACAATCGTTGCTGGAGACTGAGGAGTGTGAGAGCCTGTCTGTTACACAGGACGTTAATGTTGGACAGACGCGTGAACTACAGCACGGGAACAAACTGTGTGTCTGGGTTCGTGCACATGACTTTGCAAGCACACGGACCAGATAACGAGGCACTCTGGGGATGCAATCGGCCACCCCGTCAGTGCTGAGGGAGAAAGCAAATTTGACGAGGATCTCATGCTTGTATGGGTTCCACAGGAGAGCTCATACACACATGGCATACGTACATGATCTGGAAATCTAAATAAATAAACCCTGGAGAATAACTGCAAGCCAGCGCTGACAGTGTAACAAGCTGTCAATTATTTCCATTTGCTTGCAGTATGGCTACAGTAATGCCTGCATCAGTGCGCGTGAACCTCCACTAGATGGAGCCACACCTTGTCGTTTGAAAAATGCCGTGACATTGCAGATATGAATAACAGACAGACCCTCCAGAAAGCTCCCTTCATCCTAAAGGAAAGGGCTTGTCTCTATCTGTACACATAGACCAGTGTCATTATTAGGATCCACAGAAGAACAGTAATCATAATAATCAGTATATAACAATACAGGTAATCCATTATAAACAGGTCATTAACAGGCTATCCGGCACCTGTGTTATATTAAAAAAAACTTGAATTTTGTTTTGTTAGCGATGTACTCAAACATCATGTCTCTTCTTTTTTTTTTTTTCATTTAACATACAGACAAACGGACACATTTTCTGGCCAGGTTCCACTCCTGCAACATGGTTTTCAGAGAAAGACTTCCTTTCCACCTTCTTTCTCCCGTCTGTCCTATCTGTTACCCAGGTCACAGCACGAACAGACCGGACAGAGAGGACAGGTGGAGGTAGATCATAGTCTCACAGCCATGTGTCAGACAGCAGAGGTCAGGTCTCGGATGTTACAGCTACTGTTATGGCACCCTGAGAAGTGGGAGACCCAGGATGTTAGAGCGAAGCCCTCCGTCGCAAAGCGGATCAGAGAGCTGTTTTTAAACCACAACACAAATCGACTTCACTGTTGCGTATCCTTCGGCTGATAATGCATAGATAGACCAGTGGTAGTCACGAGGTATTCACATGCCCGCCAAGATTCCCCCACGGTGGTCACGAATGTCTTTCCCGCGCGCCTTAAAAAAGTGGTTACATTTAAATGATCAAAAGCATTCTTAGTTAGGGGTCACAAAAGGGTCAAACAAGTCTACATTAGCGCTGAAACCAATTTCAGCATTGTTTTTTTTTTCCTCTGTGTTGTTCACATACATATGGACATAGCTAAAGCAAACACACATCTTTGATATTAATCTGGAGCACCGCGCTGAGCCGTGTCTGCTTCCCTTTTCTCATAACTCACTTTGGCTGTGAAAGAGAGCATCAGCACACCAATATGTTCCCGTTAAAATCCTGTTCCTATATTTTTCTGTATTTAACATATTGTGTATCAAAAATGAGTCAGGGTATATTGTTTGCACTGTATGTATATATAATCTACATACATGTATTTACATTATTTATATGGACTTTAAATGTGTTTCAGAATTGTAATTTACTTTAATCCAAAGCCCTTTTTGAGAACGATGAACAGTGCAGTTTATTTGAAGGTGATGTATTGCCTCTGATCATCCTCCTGTAGTGGTGAACCCCCTTACGACCCACTACATACGCAGTCATCTTCCATCTGAGTGACATGGCCTGTGGATGGCTACGGTGAACGATTAGCTAACACTATGAGACTTCAGCTACTTTCATGCATTTTTTTTCGGTTTTCATTCAGTGGCCAAAAAATACATTAGTTTCAGCTTTTACATTGTACCACGGTCATAGCAGTTAAAAATCACTGTGTTAGAGTGAGACTAGCAGACGTACAGCATCTGACTTTTCATCAAGGCGAGAGGGGGCGGGTGGTGGGGTTGGTGGGGGTGCAGTCTAAGGCTAGTGTACATGATAAAGACTGTGGGAAATCTTCCTTCACCTCTGAGTCAGTGTTAGCACAGGAAGCAGAGGAGGTGCTACACCTCAGACGCTGCTAATTTGGCAAGATGAAGTGGAGCTGACGGGATTGGCAACTAGTCAGTGGGCGGCTGTGACTGTTGGCATCGGAAACAAGTGCAATGTCGTTAAGAAAAGTAAAGTCTGCCTCTGGAAAAGGAATCGCACATCAGCCGCTAGTCTTGAGCTTGAAGGAACAGTTACTCAAGAGTAGTGACTAAAATACCACGCAGGAAAAAAAAGTTGGCAAAACAATCATGAACATTCACACAAAATCTGACGTAACTAAAACATGACAGGCGGGCGAAGAGGTTCATTCCAGTTTGGCAAGAATAGCTTAATAAAATACAACCGTCTAACCTGTATTCGGGTTAAAAAAAGTGCAACCTGTAACCGTCAAAGATCACAAACACAACTGCAGAGCAAACATAGTGCATCTAAATTAGAAAACATAAAGTGGCAATGATGACTGACCCTTGTAAAGTCTGAGGTCAGTGTACAAGTAAACATCTAAACATATGAGAACAATTCAAGCCAGAGAAATGACAATAATAACATCAACATGTTTTAAAACTCATATAACAAATTTTCCTTCTACTCATTATTGTGAACGTCATTGACGAGTCGATCGAGAGAAAAATAATGGCCAATTATTTTGATAATCGATTAATTGTTTCAGTCATTTTTCAATCAAACAGTTAAACATTTGCTGGTTCCAGCTTGTGACGATTTGCTGCTTTTCTTTGTCGCCTTTGATAGAAAATTAGGATTATACTGATTTTGGCCAGCTGGTTAGACAAGAGAACAATTTGAAGGAGTCACTTTGGCCTCTGGGAAATTGTGATGAGCAAATTATTTGACATTTTACAAACTAACCTCTCAACATTTAAATGATTCCTTGTGAACATGATCAGCAGTAACTCGTAGTTGCAGCTCAAGCATATTGCAATGCGTAGCGACTGATCTTGTTCAACAATATTACTGTGTGACTGAGGAATCAAATAATCGCTAGAAAAAAAGAGTGTGTGCAGAGAAAAATGAGGAGCTAATCCTCCGGATTTGGACAGTTTGACTGAAACAAAAGATTTTCTCTGACCTCTAACTTGATCTGTCAGCCAGTGATCCCGCACAGCAACAACTTAAATTGACTGGGCAGCTGACAAACACATTTTTAACATTGCCAGCAAATAAATACGAATGAATAAAAAACATAATAAATATAATATACTTCAGGACAGTATTTTGTGCATATTGTGCCAAAATGCAGGTCGGCTTCATCTTAAGTTTCTCTAAACAGACTGACATCTAATTGTTTAGAGAGTGACTTACACTTGCAATCAAGTTGAAATTAAGAGGCAATTTAACATTCAGTGCATCCTGTATGCTACATGTACATCAAGATCCAATGCACATATGTTGGCATTTCAGTGTAAAACTTCTCAGTAAAATTTAAAAGCTCATCTTGTTACAATCATCCTGACAATGGGAGGTTGTCATAAATATACATGGGTAAATAACCCGGAGCAGACTCCAATAAGCAAAAGTTTGTCCAACGGTTCGGCCACTGAAAAACACAAATTGTAAACCAGTGCACTTTCTTTTCTGATTAAAAACATCTGAATTCTATTGGCACTGAGCTCAGGTGCAAACAAAGCCAATAACACTGCACGATTGATTCTAACAACCAAGTAAACTCATTGCCAACATGTTTGCACACTCAGGAACGAACCCCCTCACCCACCTTCATTTCCTTATTCTCTTGTGACGGGGGAACAAATCAGACACACACAATAAAAGAGGCAGAAAACAGGAAAACATTGACAGAACAGCCAGTCCGGTAAAACTCAGTCAGATGGACGTAGTGAAAACTCTATGAGTGCCTCGAGCGGCACTCACAGAATGTACATGTAGTATAAAAATATAGGTGTGAGGGTGTCTCAGTGTGTGTGGTATATGTGATGTGCATGAGCTGAGATATGGATGTGCTGCATAGGTAGCAACAGTGACATCTGAGAGAACTCGAGCATGTGATATCATTTAGCCACAGACTTTCTTAACTAACCATGTCAAGCTAATGCTCAAGTTAAACTTCTATTATTAAGTAAAGGCTTTAAACTCAGCAGTGACCTTTAACAAGAGCCTTTACATAAGACTTTACAGTGTTCAATATTCAGTCGTTAAATGTACTGTTATAAATATTCCCATTCTGCTGTGTGTGTTTGTGTGTTTGTGTGTGTGAGTGTCACCTGTATGTCCATGTTTGCGGCGAGTGAGCGACCGAAAATGCTTGTGCGTGTTACTCGACATACTTTTGCCCGCGTTTGCACAAAGTACCAAGATGGACGAAGATATGAACATTCTGAGTTTGAGTGCATGAGGTGAACACGTGCACGGTCAACATATCGTCTCACCTCACAGCATAAGTCCCTTCTGATTTCCCCTCCTCCCCCTTTCCCTCTCCAGACACCCCCCTCCCCCCAGAGGTCCTTTAACCTTACATCCCAGTGTTCCTTGTGAAGGGCTGGGGGCCGCAGGGGGGGTCAGTCTGAGGGGCAGTTGTAGCTGTTGATCCACAGCAGGTCGTCCAGCACACCCCAGTGCAGGTACAGGATGGAGCCCACCACCAGTACATGCATGATCTGGTGGCTGTTACACCAGTAGTCAAAGAGGCCCGGGCGAAAGCGCTCCGGGATGCGTGTGATGTTGATGACCCCGCCCAGCACAGCCAACGCGTCCATCATGAGGAAATGGCGTAGCGAGGTGGGGCTGCCGCCGCCCACCCCCACCCAGCGCAGCAGGAAGAAAGAGAAGCGGAACAGCGCCTGCCAGGCGAAGGAGCGCAGCCGTCGAACGCTGCTCCTAGCCGTGACGGCGCAGTAGATGGCGTGGCTGGACAGAAGGATGTAGACTAACAGGGCCACAGTGCGGATGAACGGGTAGCACAGCAGAGTGCTGTAGACGATGGGCAGCGCCCCTGAGACCGGAAAACACACAGAGAAGAGTTAGCACAGAGATGCAGGGTTGATGCTTGAGTCAGCAGCAATGCAACACCTGATGCAAGCCACAACACAAAGAGGTCAAACTGTTTGAAGTGTGGTTAGAAGCCTTTTTAATGGTGTTGCATGCAATTCTCCGCTCTTGACATGTGAAAGCCTTTTAGGAAACAGAAACTGGGTGAATTAATAAACTTTCCACAAGTAGAAAATTGCTTAAATGCGGGGAACAAATCATTAAGTCTGCAGGGAGATCGCTTTATGTAATTGGATTATGGATGAGTAGATTATGCCATTAGTCGGTTGACAGACAATTATTTTCAAGATAATTATTAGGGGCATTTCACTTTATTAGATAATACAGTTGGAAATGGAGAGGAAAGGAACAGAGAGACGGGACAACATGGAGCAAAGCAGGAATCGAACATGAGGCGCACGCGGCCGAGGGTTGTTTAATTCCTCCTTTAATATGTGATGATTTGCTGATCTTTACTGCTTTGTAACATAATATATTGAATACCTTTGGGTTTGGGCTAGGGCTGCAGATATAGTAAAAGAAACTGATGGTGATGATTCAGGATTGGTTTGAATGAACATCTTTATATTTCGATTAATTGTGCAGCACTTCTTTGGACTGTTTCAGGACAAAGAATTATCTGAACATGTCACCTTGGACACCTGGAATTGTGATTGAGATTTTGATGGTTTTTTTTATGTTTATAGATAAATGAACTCATAAATTATTGGGAAATAATAGCAAAGACAACGGCCATAATATTTTTCCAATCTAGGGCTGGTTAATGTTGGTGTATTAAATAAATCCTTAAATTAGCAGGAGCAGCTGCATCATCAAATGCAGCATTTAACTTATATGCTGACCTAAAATGTAGACATCAAGCATCATGCCATCGTACGTTAAATATGGCCAGTCTGTTTGTTAAATGAATAATTGAAAAATATTTCACGTCATTTTTAATAAGCTTATATAGGCAGCATGGGCGGATCAATATTCATTTCAGAACTTGGATCATGTTTGCATTGGCCAGTTGACTCAGTAGTCAAATTTGTTTTGACAAATCAATACTGATACACCTCCAAGCAAAACACTCCCATGGTAAATCATTGACAATCAATAAAGAAAAATTCCACCCTTAAAGCAAACAGAGCAGCAATAACAGGAGGGCGGCTGACGATGAATACAAAATGATAAGCGGTGAAGAAATCTGCTGATCCCGCTCGCTCAAGACTGCTCACCCAGCGTGTTGATCATGCAGATTCCACACACGTCGAGTTTGAGGAGCGTGTGGTAGACCGGCTCCCCTCCCTCGTGGTTCATGAAGAGGTGATAGAGCACAGAGCCCAGCTGGGGCGATAGGCAGGCCAGGAAGTGCACCACGCCCAACCACGTGACGCTGATCTGAGACCAGGGAATGTTGAGAGGCAGCAGCACCAGGAAGCAAACCAAAGGGATGCCTGGAAAGAGAAACAGAGACAGCACAGGTTGTTAGAGGAGGTTTTGCCTCAACTGTAATTAACGCATGTACTATAAAAGGTAGAATAATACATCTAATTTACCTTTGCAGTGTTCTCTGTTTGTAAGTTCATATTTTTGATGGCGAAATTTGTAAAGCATGATGTATTTTAGGACATCGCTGAAAACTTATGTCTTCAAAAACAAATGTTGGAGGAACTGTGGTATGGTCGGTGACCAGACTCATAATTTGGACTGTTATTATTTTCATAATCGATTAATCTGCCCAAAGTGACGTCTTTAAGTTGCCCCTTTTTTCCAACCAAAAGTCCAAAACCAAAAGACTCTATTAGACTTTAAAATTTTACGATCAAAGATGACAAAAAACGGCAGCAAATCCTCACATTTATAATGCTGGAAACAAAAAATGTTCAACATTTTTGATTGAAAAAAAATGGAAACAATAAATCAATTATCAAACTGGTTGCCAATTAATGTTCTTACAATCGACTGATCAGGGTTATTGACTAATTGTTTCAGCCCTACATATATTGAAGGACTACTCAATGTTGTGCATTTACTTATTAGGCGTCGTGTGATTGAGAGAACACAGAGTCTGAGGTACTGTGCATGCTGGCATGAAAACCACAACTCAAGTGCGATAAGATAACACAGACACTTCGTCAAAACCAAACCAAAATCTATTGTTTATACTGTGGTTGATAATCTAGCTTAGGACTTCCGTCGCCTGTGAACGCGATTTTTCACAGTGTACAAGAACAAGTGGCTGCAAAAGGCTTCTACAAATGCTGAGTGTGCACAGACACCAGCAAGAATAATGTGGAGCAGAGCAGAAACCTACATGATTGGCACAAACGTGTCAGTGTTGCCCTGTGAGGGAAAGACATGGGTCCCACTAAGCTCCTACTTTCATGCAGGAAAGGACATATTGTGAATGTCAACATTTGAGCTGATCTATCAGGCGAGGGAGAGGACCTTGAAACCTGATCCACATGCAGTACAGCTGTTACAATCATTTATCACTCTACTGCACGCGTATTGCACTCCCTTCCGCTTTTTTTTGTGCTCGCTCTGCCGTTCCCAATGTCAAGGCATACGTCCCAGCCAGGTGATACAGGCAATGCCATCTAATGTAACACATCTATTTTAAGTGTGTTATCTCTGCTCCTCCCCCCACTCGTCCTGAGCCGACCGGCCGTACTCTGCTCCACTCTGGGTTGAACACAGTGGAGAGGATCTCCTCAGACAGCCCGCGGCATGAACAAGGTGGAGTGTCTGAGTGCCAAACTGCGGGCAGGATGTTTTGAGTTTATATGCAAAACAAACCGACTCATGAAACTTGGCTGAAATGTTTCACCACAGTCCAAAGACAACAATGCTACACCTGAGTTACAAGCACGGCTCTGCATCTTCTCTTCTAGATTGGGACCAAAACTCATTAGATTAAAAATCACCTCCTTATACAGCCAGTGACGTAAAGAGTGCATTTAAGGTCACATGCTCGGTTGATGTCACTGGAGTGTACTAAAGACTTCCAGGGCCACTTCCCAGATGATCACTACTGCAGTTTATTCAGTGATTGCTGGCAGTTGGAGTGCCGTGAGATAATGACCTTCAGAATGACGAAGTTGTCAGATTCTCTGAAGGAGAATAATGAATCTGACGGTAGTGAGAAGAGGGAAGAAGGAACCAAGGCATGCAGCTGTGTGCCATGCTATTGGCAGTGTGATCGTATCAGTCGGAAAACAGAATAACACCATGCAGATTGCTAACAAGCTGACACATCGGTCTCACCTCTGGCTGCACAGATTAACACATTACTACAATTAATTTTGGCCTGCGCCAACCTATTAAAAGAATGGCATATTGTTGTGTAACCATGACATTTTGGATTGGATGAAAAAGGTAAAATGTGCCCTAGTGGCCTATTAATTGAATTAATAATCGAAAATCACTCTCCAATTAGGCACACACACAATGGACAATGTATGGTACATTCATTCGAAGAAAAAGCAGTTTCAAAGTAGTACTCTATGTCATCACCAGGGTCAGGGTCAAGTGACTGAGTACACAAAAAAAGTACTCAACACAAACTGCAGTTCCAGCTTCTCACACAAAAGCATTTGCTGCTATGTCACGTTTCAAATAAGTTGAATATCTTTGAGTTTCAGATTGTTGGTTGGACAAAACAATACATTTGAAGCCATCACATTGAAGTCAGGGAAGTTGAGATTTACATTTTTCTCAATTTTCTTGATTCATAGACCACTTAGACAAATCGATACAGACTTACCGAATATTAAATAATATCAGCAGATCCTATGCCAAGATGGGTATACGTTTGTTTGTTGCTTGGTTTGTCAATAGGTTTACAAAAAAACTACTGAAAGGATTTCCACGAAACTTGGATGGAGGATGAGTCTCAGCCCGGGATGAAGGGACAGATCCAGGAACTTGTTCTCTCTTTCTTAAACATTGAGAGACAGGGCGCTCTGGGAATAATGCATAGATCTTGATGAAAACACTCAGACTTGTATCTACGAGGACCCTGAAAAACGATATTTGGGACTGATATTCATTTGCAGCAAAAATGAAACTCGAAAACAACCAGTGTTGTTATAAATCTAAGTAAAATTTGTGGTGCTTTGAGTATTTCCTTTTTCTGCTACTGTACACATCCTCTCTCACATGTATTTGATAAATAGATTACTCATTTTTATAGGCTAGGCTGACGTGTTATCAATCAGATAGTGTTGTGGGCAACACTGTGTGAGAGGATGTTGCATCAGAAACAAAGTGGCACATTTTTGAATTGATTAATTTTGAATATCGCCCGGATAATCAGCCAGGGCCCTATTTAAAATCTTAGTCGGCTAGTTATCAACTAGTAACTACAGCTGTCTCATACATTTTGTGAATTACAAGTACAGTATTTGACTCTAAAATGTAGTGGAATACATGTGTGAAGTAACATAACTGTACAGTAAACCTGTGTTAGTGTAATCAGTCATTTTCCACCATTGAGGATTTATGTATTAGGGTTGTGCCTGTGTTTTATGAACTAAAACAGGTAATATTTCTAATTCTGCCTACCTGACAAAGACACAAAATGTAAATGTTTCATCACTAAAGAAAATGTTTTGAGTTTGAATACATTTATGTAAAAAATACATGTTTAAAGTTATGTATGCCTGCCTTCCTGAATGCAAAAACATCCAGGCTTCAGTGTAATGTCTGTCCTAGCATCCTCTCCTCAGGTGCAGCAGTGTGTCTGCACCGGTGTGGCTTCATGCTCCAAAGTCACACAGAAATCTCAGCTGCTGACTAAGCGCTTCAATGCTGATCGCTGTACTCACCGTGAGTGTATATGTTCCCAAGTTCATTGTGCAGGTAGAACAGGCTCCTGATGCAGTCTTGCACTGAGGAGATTGGCCGGTATCCCGTCAGGACGTATTTGTTAAACTGAAGATGTGGAGGTGAATTCGCCCAGTCCAGCAGCCTGGGTCCATTTAAAAATGCCATAGCAAACAGGACCGTTAAAAGGACGCCGCCGAATAAGTAAAAAACAGACTGTACACCTATATACACATTTAGTAAGATTATTGCGACTAAAACCTTATGGGATACCATTTGTGTTGGCATTTGTTAAGGGTTTTTTTCCTTCTTCTTCTAATATTTTGTGCTGTTAGCCTCCTAGCTTTGGCGCTAGCAGGCTCACGTCAAGTCTCTCAGCACTACCCGGCGCGGGTGTATCCGCGCCGCCGCTGTTTGCTCTCAACCGCCGGTACCTGTGCGAGTGTCATCCGCAGGGCTGGAGACAGACACGGCCAGCCACGTACATGGTGCAAGCTCGGGCAGGACATCACATTTGGCATCTAAAAAATGTCCGTGTAGCACCAAAAAGCCTTGAGCGGTCGAGAGACAGTGTTCCTCTTCATGTTAGAGCCACTTCCTTCAGTGAGCAGCTAGCATTCCGGTGCAGCAGCGCGGGCTTGAACGCGTCCCGGGCTGGGATGCTGTGGGTGTTTGAGTGCGAGCCGCGCGTCCATCCAACTCCAGATGATGCTAGCTTGATCCTAGCGGTCAGATTTTGCGATAGAGGACTAGCAGGTCATACCTTCACTTGAAATGAAAGCACGAGGTTGGCATATGCTCAGGTCAGGTCCGTCTGATGCCGGCTAGCTTTCGTAATGCTTTTTATTTATTTTTTTTTTTTAAACACAAATGAGATCCGTGATTCTGGAGCGGAGATTTTCGGAAGGGACCGCGGGCTAGCAAGCCGGGCAGTCGGCTATCGATGTCCTGTAACTTAGGGCTGAGGAAGCTGATGTTTGAGCTGGCTGACTCCAAACATACACGGCCCGGTCCGTAGAGCTTGCATGCAGTTTCTTCAACATCTGTTTTAGCCTATTATTATCCACCATTATTTCTGGCTAGCCGTATTCCTTGAAAATCCCTGGCGGCCTCAAGTCCCCTGCATCGCTTCAACAGAAGTGTCAAGCTACTTGAACTAACACGGCAGCACTTCCGGTCATTGTTTTCAAAATAATTGTAACTTTGACTCCACTACTTTGATTTCATAACTTTAGTTATTAGTCACTCTGCAGATTACATGCTACATCACAGAGTAAAAAAAAATAATCATCAATTAGATTAATAAATACTGATTCTGATTATCAGAAACATGCTTGAACATCAGATCCAACTATTGGTCGACTGATAGCGTGCATGTAAATATATATTTAATTCACTTTAACTTGTACTTTTGTTTCTGAAGCATATTCAATATCAGATACTTTAAGGCTTTTACTCAAGGACTCTTGGATGACTTTTACTTTTATAAATCATACATATCATTGCACAATATCTTTACTGTAACCCAAGTCTGACTTTGGTGTACTTTTCCCAACACTGCACGGTAGTCCAAATTGCGCTATGCAGTAACAGGTACGAGAACAGTAGAGGATCTGAGGTAGTGAGGAAGTGTTCTCAACAAACCTTCTACAAGACAAGTCCATAAAGTTGCATCTCTTAAACAAATGTAACCAAATTAACCAAATGACCCAAACAAACAGGCACAACGTGAACATAGGATTCTTCATTCTTTTATTTTATTTTATTTTGAAGGCGCCCTCTTCTGACTTCTGGTCTCACTCTGCTTGGCTGACACCGGGTTCATGCTGCCTGGCTGCACTTGGCAGCGTGAATGCCTACACTGACTGAGCTACTCAGCTGCCTTCAATACAGGCGGAAATATTGGATTTACCACCTGAGCTCACATGATAAACAAAAAGAACATGAATATTATTTGTCAGACACACCAAAAAAACAAATATGTTGATTACAGAGACAAAGTGCGTCTTTTCTCTCTGTAGTAATAATATAATTACACATGAAGATTGAGGTCAGGCTTTCAAGAATGTTTTGAAAAGCCTAGAGGTTTTGTGAAAGGCAGGAATATACCAGTGAATGAAAATTATATTGTAAGATCTTTGAATCACTGTGATTCATTTTAGAATTAACCTCACTGCACACTGAAAGCTGCAGGTCCAGAAATGAGTCACAATTTAAGTGCCGTGCCTAACTGTCATATATGCCACGTAAAGCTTGACTCTTAATCTCAATACTGACAGCAAAACACTATACTATAATACTATATATCATTATTCATTTTGCTGGTGCTACTGCACAAAAGCAATGACTGTACTGGACTGGAGTTAGAAGTTTCCCAGGAGCACTTGAAGGCAGCGGCTGGTGCCTGTAATCCTCTAACAGCAGAGAACTGCTGAGGAGCCTGACGAATCACACCACCTCCACCTCTCACACCTCTGTGGGACTGTGACAAACAAGACCCTCTTTGCTGCGGACAAGCCACAAGTTTCATGTTGAAGAAAGGTGGCTGAGAAGAAGCAGAGAGGAGTGAAGAATACATAGCACATAAATTTTCGATTTCAACTGCAGTGTTGCTTTGTACATCTTCTACGTCCTGGTAAAAACACATTTTAATGTATGAATTGATGCATTTTTCAGTTTACTCGGATTCTTTTTACCTTCTCTGCAATTTTTCATCTCTTAATTTCACATATGTTAATTTATCTGTATTAGATTTACTTTTTAAATGGTCCCACATAGCTCTAATTTAATTGTTTATTGTCTGCATCTGCTGTTGAACCACCCTGAAATCACATTTTGTTTGGTTTAGTCTTGAGAAACAGATCTTTTAAGCGTCTTCTGTGCCATAGTTGAGAGATATGTTTAGTCAAACCAAGTGTTTTCCTGTTCTGTTGAAGACCACCAACACCTCACGCCCCTTTCACACCAAGTCTTGCTTGTCTTTTAACATGTGAACTCATGCTTTCAAAAGCACTGATGTTCATTTTTCCTTATCCATGATTCGAACAGATTCTTCTAAATTAATCTGAAACGTGGATTTATCTGCCCGTAGATTAACCTAATGTAAAATAAACACTCCGGATTTACTCTATTTTGTATGTATATTGTCAGTATTTGCTGCTTAAACACCATCATCATCATCATCATCACCATCTTCATCATCATCATGTTGCCTTTGACATTGTTCTTGTTTCTGAGAATAATAGCCCACACTGGTCAAACTGAGAAACCACTTGTTTTCTTCTCTGTTCTGTCAGAGACCACTTTTTCCTCACGCCCCTTCACTTCCTGTCTGGCTTGTCTTAAAAAGTACCGATCCCGATGCAGACGATCAGATTCACGCAGAAGACAAAGGTGAGTCGATACTGATTTGCTCATTTTGAAATACTCTCAAACTTCATCCGCACAGAATCTTTTCGGGTTATCAAACATAATCATCATATGAAATATTAATATGATATTAACACATTTTCTTAAAATGTGACTAAAATTGAGCGTTTAAATGTCTGCTCTATCTTGTGACAAAAAGTCTCAGTTTAATCTCGCCCTATCTCTCAGAAAAAGTGATGCAAATGTTCGTTTTTTTTACTATTCATGTTCTTCTACCATACAAGTAGACTAGTTAGCTCGCAAGGCTGCTAAATATTAGTCTTATAACACCTTCTGCTGTCTCCATCGGTCACGTCCAATCTCCCTGTTCACTCAGATCACATCATGTTCCTAGCAGAGGGTAAAAATCTGTGCACTGTAGCAGAAACAATCTGTTTGCGTGGCTTGGTTTCACCTAGTCTTTGGGTTTTTACAACATCAAGCCTTAGAGATGGGTCGAAAATACGTTAAAACAGATAGCTCCAGCTGGGTTTCTTCAAGAGGGGGCGAGCAGCGGCAGTTAAAAGTGACAAAATGCTGGTAGATTGAGAGCAGTTAATTATGGATAATATCTGTCCCAATCGTCGAAAATACTGTTTTTAAAAACCAAGTGAAGCTGCGGTCAAAGTGAGTGAATATGGTCTTAATGTTAAGTAATTCAGTAGTACTTTAGGCCTGTCCAAAATTCAGCTTAAAGTGGTGTCGTAATGTTCATATTCATGTTTGTTCGACAAAAACATTTCTTTTTCAGGATAAACCATCAGTTTGCATCCATCGTCCAACTTAACAGCAACATGTTCCTGTGGAACATTTGCATCCTCGCTGGTCTCATGCTGTCCCTCCCTCAGTGTACACATCAGTCTTGCGAGGAGGGGAAACCCGAAGACTGCACGGATGCAGAATTTGCTCCAGGCGCCAATTTGGCCGGGGAAGGCTTTGACATCACCAAACTAGAACGTAAGGGGGCCTTTGTGATCGACATGCAGCTGTGGAAACGCAAGGACAAGAGATGCACCCTGTGTAGCAACCCCTATCTAGAGAACAAAAAGCAAAAGCTCCCGCTGTCAGTGGTGGACTGGAGGGCAAAGCAGTCCTGCAGCTCAAATGTGGCCAGTACAGTCTACCGATCGAGTGAGGCTCTGGTCACTTCCAGCACCTCGTCTGTGGAGAACAACTGGCAGGCCAATCTTGATGTTCAAGCAGGAAAAAGAGGAGGCTCATTGATGTTAGCTGGCTCTCAGTCTAAACTGGCTGGTTACTCTATGGAAAAAACTAAGAATGACAAGTTCAGCTTCACAAGCCAAAGCATGTCCTGTGAGTACTACAGGTAAGTTTTCTCTACACACTCACAGTCAATGAATAATGATTTAACCCCTTGACGCCTGAATTTATATGCAATTATGTTAAAAAATTAATTATTTGTGTTTTTGCTTTCAAGCAGAGACTAAATTAAGTGGATATAATTAATTTGACTGTAGCACATAGAATAGTTATAAATTAATTGGTACTAATTAGTTACTAATTACTAATAAAGTAGTAATTAAAACACATTTCCCATCTGAGGCGTGAAATTGATTTTATTAATGCCAACATACTATTTAAATTTAAATTGTAATCTGGTTTCATGACAGACATTCAAAACTTCATAATGACAATGATAACAAAACAACAATAAAAAAAAAAATATGTGCGTGTATGTGTGTGTACTAGATGAATTATGTTCATTTTGTCTTCTAGTATATGGAATGAACCAACACTGGGGGAACACATGCACTATCTCAGCTGCATTCTGAATAGAAGGCGTTGGGCGTTAATAGGCGTTAAGCGGTTAATATTGTACATTTGCTTCATACTGCTCTGTCTTTTTTTGTCTTTGAAACAGCTACCGAGTGTCCAGCACTCCCAGGCTGCACAAAGAATTTTACAAAGCAGTGAAAGAACTCCCCAAAATCTACAGCCCTGAAAACAAGCAACGATTTTACAAACTGATTGATAACTTCGGCACCCATTACATCACAAAGGTGAACCAAGATGATTTAATGGTTGTAACAAAAGAAAATGCAACAAACAAACATCTAAATATAATCTGCTAATGAGCTATGTGTGAAAATATATAATTCCAGGTGAAGTTGGGAGGAAGTGTTCAGTCTGTGACCAGCATCAAGCAGTGTGAGGCCAGCCTGAGCGGCCTCAGTGTGGAAGAGGTGGAGATGTGCCTGAAAGCTGAGGCGTCCGTCAGCGTCCACGTTAAAGCTAGCGTTCGAACAGAACACTGTAAGAAGGACATTGACAAGACGGACAGTAAGTCCGCCTTCTCCAGCCTCTTCAATGACAGGTATGGAACATTTTCTCACATATTTTGTCACCTTTTCTGATAATCTGCATTTCTAAATTACTAACCTCAACATTGTTAAGAGCAAACTGTGGTTTCTTAAATGCTAGAATTGAATCGGAATTTAAAAAATTCCTCTAAATCCAAGCTCATGTCTACATGGTAACGCTATAGATGAGAAACTCTCGTACATGCACATGTGAGTCAGCGCAGTAGAGCCTTCAGGGCTTTTACCCGGAAAGTCACTGTTCACGTCCCGTGTAAAACCAAAAGTCAAAGTTGGCTTATTATTTCAACCTGGGCGTCAAGACCCTCTGAAAAATTGAGGATAGTCCTGAATTACAGTCAGTTGTCTCAGATCCTGAATCTTGTCTTGTTTATTCTTTTGGCGTTGCCCGCAGAAGGGAACTTTTTCATCTGAAAGTTAGACTGGATTCAGACCAAATCTGCCATTGCAGCAATTAGCTGCAGGTTCGTTCAGCAGTGTGGGAGCGTCGCTCCATGGTCCGTGGTTGTGAAGTGTTGTGAAGTGGATACATATGACTAATCACATTGCCGTTCACTATGGTTTTAGTCTTTCATGCTGCCAGTCTGATCACCAGCCCGATCACCATCCTAGGTGATGGGCGATCGCAACATGACATTGCCCTGCGTTTCACCGCAGCCGGCTGCGTTGTTTTTTGTGCGATTCTATAGTGTTGTTTAATTGATTGATTGTCTCTCCTCTGCAGGTTCACAGAAATAAAGGGGGGGCATACGACAGAGCCAGACCTTCTCTTCTCTGCTAAGAAAGATCCATCTGCCTACAAGGAATGGCTGAACACAATATCACAGCATCCAGATATCCTCTCGTATTCCCTGGACTCACTGCATGAGTTACTGCCTACTAAAGACCCTGTCCGTCAGAACCTGCGCTCAGCCATTAGCCATTACGTCCTGGAGAAAGGCCTGTGGAGGAACTGCAGCCAGGGTTGTCAGGCCGGCAGGAACGACACGAGGGATCCCTGCGTCTGCCAATGCCACAATAACCGAGCTGTAAACCTAGACTGTTGCCCGACCCGTAGGGGCATGGCACGGGTCGTCATAACTGTACAACGGGCTTCTGGTCTTTGGGGAGACTATTTTACAAGCACAGATGGCTATGTGAAGGTGTTTTTCAACAATCAAATGTATCAGACTCCTGTCATTTACAACAACAACAACCCACACTGGGCCATGACCTTTGACATGGGCGACAATGTTTTGACAGCAGGCAATACAGTGAGATTTGAAGTGTGGGATCGGGACAACAACTGGGACGACGACCTGTTGGGAAAATGTGAGCAAATTCTGTCCGCTCGGGTCAAGAATGAGGTCTGTAGCCTGCACCATGGTAATCTGTTCTACAAATGGGAAGTGAAATGTGCTCCAAGCCTGGGTGGAGATTCATGCACTGACTACAAACCCTCACCTATGAATCCGAGTCTGAAGAGTCTGTATGTGTCCCGTCATGCCCGACCTGTTCCAAAGCCCATCCTGTTAGAGATGGGTGTGTTTGTAGACGAAAAAGGCTCAGGGAGAAACCAGAGTCTTCGTGCAGAGAGTCAAAAGTTAGATGAGATATAAACAGCCATGTTTGGCTTTACCAATGCTGATATTGTCCTCCTATCAAATCTCCACTGATCACAAAAGATGATCAGTTTGGGAAGAAATGACTTATTGACAAACTGGTTAAAACTTAAATCCGATAACATTCCTGTTACACTTTGTGTGTTCAGTTTTAATACAGTTTAATCTTTATTAAGGTAATTATGACTTAAAGCTAAACGAGATTTGCGTTTGACAGAAGAGCTTTATCATTTAAATATTTTCATATATCTTCATAATTGAATCATAAAGGTCTTAATATACTGTAGACACTGGCCTGGTGTTTAACGGGACAGCAAAGCATATGTGGTCCCTCATATAAATGTTCCTGTAGTTGTTGAGTTTAATTAGACACTGATTTTTTGCATTATTTCTTACCAGCTTTTTATCTTGGCATTTTTATGTTTCTACGCAGGCATTATAACATGCTGTACTAGTGTGTTTTATCCATTTTAATCACATTATTGCCTTGTTGATTTTTGAACAGAGAAGTGACGAATAGACCAGTAAAAGTTAAGAGTACATTAGACATGTAACGCCACCGTATTATACATGTTTTATGCATTTTATAGTCAGTTACTCCTCTTGCACTATTTTTACATCTCCTTAGTGCTGTTATATATATGTTTTTTTATATATATATATATGCATTTATCACTTTAGCTGTTAATGGTTTCTTGTTATTTTGTAATCACATGTGCTTTTCTCTGTTCATTTCAAATATGTTAATCTCTCCATCTGGGTTTTACCTTTTATTATTCTTAAAATAAAATAATCATATACTTATTCATATGGTGACTGACTGTGTGTGTATTTTTTAAGTTTGGATTAATTTTCTATTTGTACAGTGTTTTATGCTTAAACAATCCAATTCTTACATATTGACGTCATCATATGCAACTGTTAAGTTACTTTTATCGTGAAATATAATCATTCATGTGAAAGACTGGTTCCTAGTGCGGACGGCCACAGCCCACCACCACTTCAGAGAAATGATACGTTTGTGGTCTCTAGTTCATTGTTGACTGGAAAGTCAGCCTGACTTTCATGTTGTCACTATCTATTTGAGTTTGTCTACCGACCATCAGCTCCTCCCCCTCCGTACTCGGTCTGGTACATCGATGATGATTTTTTTTCCCCTGTTGCCTCTGAGACCACTGTCACCTCACCCCCTCACCACCTCCCGCTCTGTTTCTTACACTTTTAAACACACCGTTATTCGTGCTCTCACTCAGTTTCACCAGTGCAAGACAAAGGTAAGTCCATGCTGATGTGCTCGTATTCAAATATGCTTTTGATTTATCTGAATATACTAACCATCTGTGGCTTAACACAGTGTTAAGTTATACTTAGTTTTGTATAAACTGTTCACTGCTGTGACAGTGAGAAATCAGATACTTTAGTTTTGTTAGATTTGTGAGAGTCATAGCTTTGTTGCATTCAGTGAGCTATTTTACTGCAAGTCAAGGCCATTTACTTATAGAGCACATTTCAAAAGAACAAAGGTTGGCCGAAGCAATTATGAAGCTGTGACTGTTGTTGTGACTCAACTGAAAAGAAGCTTTATTGCCTTTGGCTATTGACTAGGAATGTAGAATAAAGAAAAAAATTGATCAGAACATCATGGAAGCTAAATTAATTTGTAATAGGGGCTGAAGAGATCTGAAATATAATCGCTTCAATCACTGCAGTGCTTAAGAAACTATGCAAGAGACAAACGATTATGTATTATGTTGGTTTCTTTTTGTTATGAGTGACAAGAATGGCCGATGACTCACAGTAAGAAAGTCAGAAATCAAGATATGAGAAGAAAAAAATGTGAAAAACTGAAAAGAGAGATATGGTTTAATTTTCACGATAATTCTAATGTGGAAAATAGTACTTATACTGAAAGAGTCTGGCAAGTTTCTGGTATATTTGGGCGCAGACCACTGAAGGCAACTGAGGGGCGGAAAATAAGGGGTTTTAACTTACGCTCATTTAGCTGTATATATTTTTGCCAGTGCAGTTCATGACACTCTTGTGGAAAAGGAGAAGACACTTGAAATGGTCCTGCCAGGTTTTCTTGTAAACCAACAAAAGTTTCATTTACAGTGTGTGTTCTTCAGCAAAACAAAGCTGTGTTTTTTTAGGTCTAACAACAGCGTTCAATACATTTCTACTTCATAGAACATCGGCAATAGACTATGTCATGTTTTCTAAAATTAAACCAGAGTGAAAGTGTAATGAGGTCCTAAAATGTAACTTTGATGTACACCACAAGAGGAAGAATCAAAGGAAGATAAAGATCGTCACTTGCAACTGAAATTGGTGAGCTGTAAAGATGAGACTCACACCACAAGATTTTTTTTATATAAGAGTTTATAACCACTTGGGTATCAGCTGCATGATTGAGACCACCTAAGAGAACAGAGCAGTTGATTTTATCAAAAGCAGCAGTTGGTGTTCAATTATTTTATAACCAAGTGGTAGTGTTGCATGCTTCACTTTCTAATGTCTAAAATGTAATTTTTTTCAGGATAAACCACCCATTTGCATCCATCGTCCAACTTACCAGCAACATGTTCCTGTTGAACATTTGCGTCCTCGCTGGTCTCATGCTGTCCCTCCCTCAGTGTACGTATCAGTCTTGCGAGGAGGGGAAACCTAAAGAGTGCTTGGATGCAGAATTTGCTCCAGGCGCCAACCTGGCCGGGGAAGGCTTCGACATAACGAAACTGGAACGTAAGGGGGCCTTCGTGATCGATATGAATCTGTGGAAACACAAGGACAAGAGATGCACCCTGTGTAGCAACCCCTATCTGGAGAACAAAAAGCAAAAGCTCCCGCTGTCAGTGGTGGACTGGAGGGCAAAGCACTCTTGCAGTATGAAAGTGGCCAGTACAGTCCACCGATCGAGTGAGGCTCTGGTCACTTCCAGCGCCTCCTCTGTGGAGAACAACTGGCAGGCCAATCTTGACGTTGATGTAGCTGAAAAAGGCGGCTCAGTAATGCTAGCTGGTGCCAATTCCAAATTGGCTGAATACTCCCTGGAAAAAACTAAGAATGACAAGTTCAGCTTTACAAGCCAAAGCATGTCCTGTGAGTACTACAGGTAAGATGATCAGGACTGAAATTTCTCTACACACTCCCCTAGTTCTGAACATGACTCCAATTCTGTTATAAATTTGCTTCATACTGGTCTGTCTCTTATTGTCTGGTGTCTCACTGGAAACAGCTACCGAGTGTCTGGAACTCCCAAGCTGCACAAAGAATTCCGCAAAGCTGTGAAAGAACTCCCCAAAACCTACAGCCCTCAATACAAGCAACGATTCTACAAACTGATTGATAAGTTCGGCACCCATTACATCACCAAGGTGAATCAAATGCATTTTTTTTAAAAAGCCATTCCATCAAACAAATTACCACATTGGCAAAATTAGACACCATAGCTTCTTATGCGGTATGTCTTAAAATATATCATTCTAGGTGAAGTTGGGAGGAAGCGTTCAATCTGTGACGAGCATCAGGCAGTGCCAAGCAAGCCTCAATGGCCTCAGTGTGGATGAGGTGGGGATGTGCCTGGAAGCTGAGGCATCCGCCAGCATCAAAGATTCAAAACTCGGAGCTCAAGCAAAACACTGCCAGAAGGACATGGAGAAGTCTGAAAGTAAGACATCCTTCTCCGGCCTCTTCAACGACAGGTATAGAATATTTTCTCCTATTTGTCATATCCTCTGATCATTTGCATACTTTGATGGAATATACCCTTATAAATGACAGTTTTCAGCAATAGAAATCCCAAATGCCATATTTTAAGCAACTCACTCCTCTACAGGTTCACAGAAATAAAGGGGGGCCATACGACCGAGCCAGATCTTCTATTCTCTGCTGACAAAAATCCATCGGCTTACAAGGAATGGCTAACCACACTAGCACAGAATCCAGACATATTCTCATATTCCCTGGAATCGCTTCATGAGTTACTGCCTACTAACAACCCTGTCCGAAAGAACCTGCGCTCGGCCATTAGCCATTACATTTTGGAGAAAGGCCTGTGGAGGAACTGCAGCGACCGCTGTCAGGCCGGCATCAAGAGTGACTCCAGGGATCCCTGCGTCTGCCAATGCCACAATGACCCAGCTGTAAACCAAGACTGCTGCCCCACTCGTAAGGGCATGGCACGGGTCGTCATAACTGTCAAACGGGCTTCTGATCTTTGGGGAGACCACACCACAGCCACGGATGGCTATGTGAAGGTGTCATTCAACGGGCAGCTGGTCCGGCGTTCTGCTGTCATTCACAACAACAACAACCCACACTGGGGCACCATCATTGACCTGGGCACCCAGGATTTGTCTGCAGGGCATGTCGTGAGATTTGAAGTGTGGGATCAGGACAGCAACTGGGACGACGACTTGTTGGGACAATGTGAGCAAATTCTGTCCGCTGGAGTCAGGGACGATGTCTGTGTCCTGCAGCATGGTAAGCTGTTCTACAAGTTTGATGTGAAATGTGCTCCGAGCCTGAGTGGAGGTTCCTGCACTGAGTACAAACCCTCACCTATGAGTCCGAGTCTGAAGAGTCTGTATGTGTCCCGTCATGCCCAACCTGTTCCAAAGCCCATCCTGTTGAAGATGGGTGTGTTCATGGACGAAACAAGCCCAGGGAGAAACCAGAGTCAAACGTTTGATGTGATATAAATATCCTTGCTTGGCTTTACTGAGGTTTACAAAGCAACATTGCTCTTTTAATTAGGTAAATCGATGATGCTGATTTATTAAATCTCTAGTGGGCATATAGAATGAGAAGTGTGTTCAGGAAGAATGTTTTATGTGGTTACTAAGCAGCTGCAACTCAATTACGAAACATTTCCCTAATTTTTTGTATGATCAGTTTTGTTTCAGTGTAGTCTCTGTACATGGAATGATTTGTGTTTGACGAAGGACTCTCAGATATCGAGATGAGTGAAAGATTTAGATGACTGACATGAATGGTTAAAATGTTCAAAACATATTTGAAATTTGAATAAAAGCAGTGGCAGACAAGATGCTATTGTTTTTATATACTGTATCCATGTATTAACATCACAAAGTGTCCATTATACTTTCACATTAGCAAAGCATATGCAGTAGATCATATAAAAGTTCTTCCACTTGTGAAAATATTATATTCAATGCAGCTTTTACTCATAGATTTATTTATACCTTATTTTTTTAAATGTGCATATATTTGCAGATTCAGACATGTTGTCTTGCGCAATCACTCTATAGCACTTTCTTTTTTATCTATGCAATCATTTATAAAAATTTACTGGTGTGTTTACTATGTTGTGGATTTTCGGTATGTCTGTATATCATGAATAAAAGCATAATATCTGATCTGTTCATAGTATCTGATGTTTCATTTATTACATTTAGTGTTGATCTGAATGTTTAGGTTTGTCTCAGTCAGTGCTGCCTTCTTTAGAAAGGATGTGGTAAAACTTCCTGTGTACGGATGAAGCTTCGCTGACGCTATTAAAGTGAACAATGTGTGCAGGTAGACATTATGTAACATGTTTTTACTCAGAGGCTTCTATTCAGCATCATTTGATATATAATTTATTGGACTCAAACAGTAAAATTACCATTTTTTAATATTCATTTTAAAACATAGAGACAATGTTCTTGCATCTATTTATGTTCATCAATCACCACCAAGTTTTTTTCAGTGTTGATAAAATAAGACTGGTGGGGCACTGCAGGTTTGGGACCGACAAGACAAACAAACATGGATAACAAATGTCCACTCACAGAGAAAGACAAAGGGGTTGAGAAAAATAAAACAAAAGGCAAAACAGACAACACAACAGGACAAAATGGAGAGAAACACACACAAAGCTTGAAAAACACAGTACAGCAAGCACATCATGGAAATGATCCACTCGAAGTCCAGGTCATTTGAATTAGCCTGGTTAAAGACAGAGACAAAGAGGACAGGGAGGGGGAACACAAATATAATGAAACAGGAAATAAACATAGATGAATTTGATTGGCTGATGACTAACACGAGGTCCGGTTTTGAATATAAATAGTTTTATGATGTTTTAACTGGGCTACACCAATCGTAAAACCCAATCGTAAAACTCTCACCTTTGTATCCATTCACTCCACCATATTTGCCAGCTTGCTCTCCTGTGAAAGGATCAACGCAGTTCAATGTTATAAATGTGCTCAGAGGGAAACTGCAGCAGTGAGAAAACAGGGTTTGACAGCTAAGTCAACCCTTGCAATAAAGGTCTTTGACTTTTCACAGTATGTGAGGACTCAGCCAACACACTACACCCTTAAGTGGAAAATAATCCATAATGCATGCACTTGTGCTTTTTGTGCAGAAGCAATTTAAGTAAAAGTACATGTTCAGAGCATGTGAAAAGAACAACAGTGAGTCCAAAAATAGCTTTGCTTCGTTCGTTGCAGTCAGCAAAAAAAATTGTGTTTAAAAGCACAGTGCTATTTAGACGCATGCAAAACCGCACAATAATTAGATATGAAAGCTATTTTGTAGCACAGCAAAATATGCAGTACACTATGTGCTGTCACTGTATTATTACGCAACCAGACATGGCTAATAATGTCACCAGCAACTGCGCAGTAACTGGAAATTGATGAAGTGAAATAAATGAGGAAGTCTCGGGTTTCTTGCTTACCCAAGCCATCATGAGCTGCTCCCAGCTGTGCACCGTAACCTTATCAAATACAAGCAAAGAAGTTGACTTGGACAAAAAACAAAAACACAAAATACATTTATGTTATGATTTGGTGTCTTTTGGACTTCAGGAGTAGCTGAAGAAATGTGTGCAGCTAACGGCTGTACTTAAAAATGTCATTATCAGTCATGCAGGACATACTGATACTGAAAATACATTCGACTGTCATGCTCATGCAACCGCTCATGTATTGCAATGTGATATACTGGTGTGATGAATGGCACATTATGTGAAAGGATCTGTGACATGGAAATTCACCTGTTTGCTGAACTCCATATCCTGCACCAGCCCCTGAAACATCACAAAACATGTAGATACTCAGATAACACTTGGCCTAACAATGACGAATCATTATAGACAGAAAATGTATACAGACGCATAGAACACATTACTGGTCACAGTTTGATTATCATCTGTTCTACTGTGGGTTCTAACCTCACTTGGTTAATCTGGTTAAACAACTGAACAGCCATTTTTCCATTACACAGTTTCTCACCCTCATTCTCACCGTATTTGCTGGCGGTTTTGGTGCCTTCAGCCCCGAGAGCAAGCTGCTGAGGAGAGTACGGGTAGCCACCATCACCTAAAGGAACAACAAGTATTTAGGTGTTTTAGTAGCTGTGGTGTTGTGATGAACAGGATGGTATATTGTGGTGTAACAAAACTGAATTCTTTGTATTTACTTCATTGAGTTTATTCTACTTAAGCACTGAGGGCCTCGGACTGGTGGTGTTGACTTTACTCTCATTATATTTTGCATTTGTTTGAGGCCTTTGAAACTGTGACTGAGGACTACACCAATAAACTGATGCTAATAAAGTTCTAGTTATAAATCTCATGTGAATTATACTACTTAACTCATACCTTCCAGCCCAGTAGGAATCACTGGAGCATTACCATAAGGAACCTGAGGAGCTCCTCCCCCTGGAGGAAAAAGAAATCATTTGGGTAAACTGACTCATATTTCTTCTCCATTTTCACCATTTCACATGCACAGCCCTCAAACAGGCTCTGTGCTGTCAGCTTATTAAAGTTTGACTCTTGCACGGAAAGCCGCATTCACAAAAGCCTGACTAATACTGTGACAGAAGGATGAGGTCATGTCAGCACCGCTCACCATATTTACCACCAGCTGATTCCAGTCCTGCACCGAGCGCTCCTGCGCCGAGTGCGCCTGAACGAAGACAAGAGGGGCTTCAGTGACATGCTTTCAAACATCCCAGAGAATATATTCATAAAGAGCTCTTGTTGGTGAATTTGAGGAGGTTGTTTTTTTCTCCAGCTTAGCTGCTGGTTTGATAGGATTTCTTAAAAAGTAATAGAAAGTTTGACCGAAATGTGTCAGATATTTTGAGCTGTAGCTCTATTTCAGCATGTGTATCCTTAAACTAGTACAGAGCCAGCAACGTTTGCAAGCTGTGAAGAGGACAGTTGTTTGTTAAATAGAGTGAATTGGATTGTGAACCCTGGGTTGAAGCATTCAACACTCTCATTGCAATCTAGTGTTTCCATTTTATTTGTACCACTGTATGGCAGCTAGAGGATCACCCCTGTCTGTAAATTTCTTACCGTATGCCCCCTGGACTGGTCCAGCATAGCCTCCTGTACCGAGGGCTGGGAAAAAAATTCAAATAAAAACATAAACAAGCATGTTAGACAATGTTCATCCATTAACTGATTCACATCTTTCAGTGAAACTGTGTGAAAAGCTTCTACAAGAGCCAGGAAGTCAGAAACCACCAGATTCAACTGGTCAGCTTCTATAAATAAGAGACAATAGCTACACCCAGTGGATGAAAGACCGCACTGGCTGTTCAGCAGAGGAAGTGTGTTTCCTTGACGGCCTCTTATTTGAACAGCTGTCAGACGATGCAGGTTAAAGGTCCAGTGTGTAGGCTTTAGGGGTATCTTTTGGCAGAAACTGAAAATAATATTCATAATTATATTTACACTGATGTCCTCTTCCACTGGGTCCACTATGGTTCAAGGCCATGTTTCTACAGGAGCCCAGAAGGGACAAACACAACACTGGCTCTAGAGAGGGCCCTTCATATTTTTCATATCTTTAGTGATAATGTT
This sequence comes from Diplodus puntazzo, assembly GCA_963678695.2. NCBI lineage: Eukaryota > Metazoa > Chordata > Actinopteri > Spariformes > Sparidae > Diplodus > Diplodus puntazzo. The sequence continues at coordinate 10,905,236 of OZ023174.1, read as the reverse complement.
CAGCTCAGTTGACACACTGGACCTTTAAGGCATCTTCAGGTTAGTGCCATCACCTGTTATGGGTTTCAGCAGCTTATAACACCTCAAAATTGTTACCTTCACTCTTCCCTGCTTTGTTCTCAGCAACATCAGCTAACTCTGCAGGGTAATCAAGCCCTGAAACATAGCTCTAATTAGCATTATAATGAGCTGATGGCTCTTTACATTCACTGAGCTTCTCCTAATATCGTTTTTTTTTTTTAAATGGTACTCACCAGCCCCATAGCCATCGCTGTAACCATTCCCATAACCTGTTAAGAGAAGGGGCTGTATGTTAAAACATTTAAAAGCTATATTTACATGTAAAGACTGAATTCAAAGTGAATCTTTTCAAGTGCCGTATTTGACATTTTCCGACTGTATCAAATGAAATGGAAATGTTCAGGAGAGTCTTTATCATTCATGTGAAATACTGTGGACGAAGCTTTTGCAGCTTCTCTAAATACAGTGAGAGCAGAACAATGAAAGTCACTCAGCAGCACAAAGGATCAGCCTGTCTTAACTGGATATCATCACTCATGTCAGTGAGGGCTTTGATGCAGATTTCCTCTGACACCAAACAGAATGAAGAATGATCCTCAGTCATTGCAGGCAGACAATTCATGTTTCACGGTTCACGTTCTGGCTTCTGAATTTAAATTGTCCTCCATGTTGCCTTCCGTGACTCAGAGTACTTAATTTGACTGATATAATTTTTTTTTCTCCGTGCATGTACTGAGGAGTTTCCTCTTACCCAATCCGTTGCCTGGCACAGCACCCAGGTATCCTGTTGCTCCATCACCATAGCCTGTGATAACACACATTCAAAACCATGGCAGCAGACTCTCACTACTTTTGTAAAGACATCAATATTTAACTTGGAAGAAAAAATTCAAATGGAAAGGCTGCTATAAAAACAATATTTGGATGCTGTGACTTTCTGACTTTGTATACAAAACAAGGGAAAAGACCATTTAGAGACGAATGGAATGGTTTTAAAGAAATCCTTCATTGCTGTTGTTGTTGCCTTTTACTTTTTAAAAGCACCATCAATTATTCACCAGAAAGGAGAGCCTCGCCTGTGACCTTTAAAGAAAGGTGAAGAAGATCTCTAGCGCAGCTCACAAGCAAATGGTTGTTTTTCAAGGTAAAGTCTGAGCAACAGCTGATTTTCTGCTGTGCGACGCATCAACTCCTTTGTGTCCTGATATTAGTCAATAAGGCAAATATGGGCCTATACCAATGTTGAGCTGATATATCGATGCATCCCAAGTGAATTCCTGATTTTAATAGGTCTGTGCTCTCAGACAAGCTTCTACATTTGTATACAGTCAGCGAGTCTGTGGAGGTAAAGAATCAAACTGAGCAAGAAAAGCATTATATAGGAGACAGATAGTACAATTATCCCACAGTAGACATCCCTCAACATCCTGGGAATACTCACCTTGTCCAAGAGCAGCTGCAGCTAAGATTTAATTTAGAGAGAGACAATAAGGACATGGTGCAAAAGTAATAACATGAGAATATATACCTGAAAGTAAAACAAAGAAAAATGAAGAAAAATGTGCGTCCTTACCTCCGAGTTTGCCAGCTGCACCACCTAAGTATGCTCCCTGTCCCAAACCTGTGGGCAGTACACGGGAATCCTTTACCATAGATTGTGTAAGATCTATCGACATCTACATCTGCTAGCGAGAACTGTTCTTTTGTTATGTGTCAGTGGTCAACATTACCTGCTCCATAGCCCCCAGCACCCAGGCTTGCTCCCAGACCTGCTCCACCACCATAACCTGTGGAGGAAGTTAGCACACACTCAGCCAAGTCTCCTGTAATTTACATTAAAAATATGAGTGCCAATATTTATAGAGAAAAACACGAGGAACAATCGCTCAGCTCTGCTTTTGGTTCAAAGAGGAAATCATATTTTAAACGATGGGACATAAGATTCTTTTTCATTCACGTGTTTTCCATATACAGAGGTTTGCTGTTAACGGACTGTTGGACATGTGCAGCTGACAGTGGAACAAAAATAGACACACACACACAACAGATGTCAACATCTTTGCCTGGGTTTGGTGGGTCTAAGCACCTTCTCCATCCGACACAGACCGTCCTGAACACCAGATACTGAATGGTCTTTCATCATCTCATTTTTCATTGATTACACTGACTGTCTGTTATAGCCCCCTCTTTCCCTCTTCATTTTATGGATGGCCTTATGTAATTGATGTTCTGAAAAGTACTATATAGCTCAGTTGGTAGAGCATGTGACCCATGTACGGAGGGCCTGACCTTGCTGCAGCAGCCCAGGGCTCAAGTCCAACCTTTGGCCATTTGCTGCATGTCACCCCCCACTCTCTCATCCCCATTTCCTGTCACCCCTCAAGCTGATAAAAAAGAGGTGGACCAACAATGACTTCACAAACTTTGATCTAATATTCTTTGTCCTGAAATCTCAGTCATTAAGAGCTCATCACCTGGATCAAGCGTAAGCAAACATATGAGCCATACAATACACAGCTAAAGGTGTTAGTGAATAAAACAAAACCCTCCAAAGACAAAAGAAAAGTGCCTTTGTTTTTGACAACAGGACTCTGAGCTCTGGAAGGAGGATGCAACATCCTTATTTTACAAAATCCTTCTAAATTACAACAAATTTAGAAGTGTCCACATACAACACATCAAACTGGGTTATAAAAAATGTCTTGGATGAAGCCTGATCTCAAGCTTGTTGATCTAATACAATTAGAATCATCCATCCTGTAACCAAGAAGCAAACAAATCTTACGACAGAAGAGAAAATGCTCCATTTGAGGGATCACTGCAAAAAAACTTGGGTATGCTGCCTATGTATCGATATTGGAAATCGACTCTGAAAAGTAAGGAATCAGTTAGCTTCAATCTCACAATGAACACAACTTCATTACTCTTATTATTCTCCATCCACGCAAAGGTGAAAAAGTTCAAGGACAGCACTCAGCATGCCAAGCAATACATATAGATGCTAATGGATTTACTATTTATAGAATCATAGTCACTACAGCTGCTGGCCCGTGACCTTTAGAGACAACAAATATCATGAAGCAGCATATGCACTGCATGTGCTTATTAGTAGATCCTGAAAGCCACAACAAGAGTTATTGACAGACTCTGGCACAGTAATAATCAGTTCTGTATTAACTGATTACAGCTTACAAACTTGTCAAAATACAAAGAAAAGCAATTCGTTGTTGCTTGTGCAAGTGTAGGTGTGTTGATATTATAACTGGTTTGCCGGTTGTGCACACGTATGAATGAAAACTGGATAAGAATGAACAAAAACACATTGTGATGGTGTGTAAAGACAAAGCTTTGCTCTTACTTGATGCCTGGGTATTCCTCCCAGTCTGTCCTGGGACACTGAGAGGATTAGACTTTGTCCCTTCAAGTTCAGCATGGGAAAGGTGTTTTGCCTTCTTTCCATCAGCAGTATAGCCATTAGCTTCCTGCCCTTCTACTGAGGGGACGCCTAAACTTTGGGTTCCACCTGTGCCTGGGATCAGTGGTGCATAGTTCCCTCTTCCTTGTACTTGAAGATTAAGAGAACCACGACCATTGTTGTCTACAGCAATTGTTCCGCGGATTCTAGGCACACTTGTGTCTTGAGCCGCAAGCCCAAGGTCTTTGACACCCTGCCTGTCTGCTATGGCAGGTACATAGTTTCTGGCTGCCTGACCCTGTGGAGAAGAGAATATATTGCCTCTGACATCTTGAGTCTGTGGAAGAGTTTGTGGAGATGCACGCCCAAGATGTTTGCTGTCCTTACCAGCATGAGGCTGGGGCACTAAACCTTGACCCCTCTGCGTCTCTGAACCCAAAAGCTCATGGCGATTGATTCCCAATGCATCTGACAAACCACGAGTGGATCCACAGTTTTTGACCCACTGATTTTGTTGGCTAGATAAATCATAGTCTTGTGCCCTTTGTACCTGTGAAGGAACATGACCAAGACCTCTGATGTTATCTTCAAGAGGCAAATGCTGTCTTACACCTCCAGTGACCAGTGTGGCTCCATGGCTCGCTGTGCCCCTTTTCAATGAGACCAAACCGTCATAATTTTCTCCTACCTCTCCTTGTGAAACAGCAAGACTTTCACTGTTTTTATCAAAGGGTGTCATACGTCCAAGACTCGATGACTTCAGTTTCGAATCAAGGCTTTTGACCTCTCTTCCAGGTGTGAGTACAGCAGGTCTAAAGCCAATTCCTGCATGTGCTTCAGGAGCAGTGGCACCAAGTATATTGGTTCTCCTCATCCCGGCCATTTCAGGTCCAAGAGTTTTGTCCCCTTTTCCATACGATGGGCCAAGTGCTCTGCTCTTTTCTCTCATCAGATCTTGAACAGTTTGGCCCAGATGGGCCATCTCAGGTCCACCCAAATCTGCTGTCGATGCACCTGGCAGAGAAATATCATCATGCATTCGTGACTTCTTGTTGGCTCAGAGACAACAGTGCTTCTTTGAGGGTCAAGGGCACTCTGTGGTGGCCAGTGGCACATATTTACTGATCTGCATTTCGATTGATGTGTGTATCAGAGCATTCAATGCAATATAACACATCATCAGCAGGGTAATCAGTGCTCAAATAGAGGTAAATCAAGACCATACGGACACAATGAAAGAATCCATTATGGCCTGAATGTGCCCTGTTTCAAAGGACAGAATCATCACCATAATTAGAAAGTAAGACGACAAAGACACAACTGAGGCCACTTCTCGTTGAGTCAAAGCAATGACATCAACACATAAAACATGACAACATAATGTTGCCATCCCAAATTGTTGAATGCCATAAAACACAACAGTGTTACAGCACAGAGACAAGACAACAGCTGACTCAGACATCATGAGTGTGTGACAAAGAGAACAGACAAACAAAGCTTAGTCAAACACTGATCGGACAAGGAAGCAGAAACCTACAGAACAGGGTGAAGGATTTAAAAGTGAAAAATATTGGCCAGCAGATTGAAATAATTCCACTTTTATGGCACAGTTTCAGTCATCAAGTTTTTCTTGAAACTAAGGACATTTGCATGCACACTTAAGCGAACCAGTGTGTGTGAAAAAAGATAAATCAAATAGGTGACCCAAATTCTTTGTAATTTTCTGCAGAACTTGATTAAAACCTTAAGATTATTATAATCAAGTTGTTAGTGTATATTCAGCTTTTATAATATATTTTCCTGTAGCCCCGTCAGCTCTTGCAAACTACAGGATTAAGTACTCCACATCATCAACTCTCATTAACTCTGATTAACTCAGACTGAAAGAGCGGTAATAAGAGCTGGGCGACTCATGCATCATGCAACACATAAAACGCTGTTAGAAAACCACTGTCACACATCAGCATGTGAATCTACCCTGTGCACGCAAAGTAAAATGGAGGATCTGACGGTAATATTACAGTAGATAGCTGAGATTTCATGCAAACAAAAGCCAACATGAACTCGACTTCAGCGAGGTTATAGACAAACACAACACAGAACAAAGACAGACACAGACTAACAAACACAAAGACCACACATGTAGCTGTGGTGATGGTTTTACCAGGTTTCTGTGCCTTTGCATTCTGTCCAGCGGCATACCCAAGTCCAATTCCTAATGATAGCAGATAAGGGAACTGTCATCGATTTTACTTCACATACTGACTGACAGAGAAACCCTGGCCGACACTATGGCCGTACAGGCAGACAGTCTTTAGGCTAGTTAGGTAAAAAAAGACAAGCAGCTGTGTAAGATAAAGGGGATGATAAAAATAAAAGCCCACAGTTCAGTGAAACAGGACAATTGGCTACATTAAAGAAGATATGGTTTTGGAAGACTACCCAGCATCCTTGGATACCTCTTTTGTGTGTGTTTATGGCAAGCATGAGCTGAATGGAAGAAGTAATGGAAGAAGTAATGGGGCTCTGAGGTAAGACGCGATTCATCACTCACCTGGTCGGGCTCCAGGGTACCCAATGCCAGCTAAAGCACCGTATCCTGGCAAGGAAACAAAAAGCCAAGTTCAGAGGACATCTATAAATCTGAGCAGCACTCAGATTACATCACCAGTGCTCTGGGTTTTTTCTTTGTTTTACAAGGACACGTAAGTCATTTGCTGAGATGCAATCTGCCCCATATATATCACGTTCACAGACAATGACAGAGTGGCACTTAGCTGAGACTTATCAAACAAACACAGAGAGCACTTACAGAGAGAGACTGTGTATACTCTCATTCAGGCAAACAAGGTAAAGAAATCATAGAACAAACCATGTGAATACTTACCAGGCAGAGTGCCATGGCCAGCACCATAAGCTGCAAAGACACAAAAGCATACATTTCATTTTCATTTACAAAGAGGTCTACAGCTGACACCCAACTGTTTATGTGAGTTTTGTCCTTATTCCCGTCTCCATATTTACTCAACAATAACAACCTCATCAATCTGCTTCACCAGAACAGTTTGGGTGGGGTTTAAACACTCTCGGTGCAGACGTGCGTGACTTCACCTTTTTCTAATTGAGACATGTCCACTCGTGTGAAACAACTAAAGCAAATGTAATTTTAGCAGACAACTGTGGTTGTAAATGTAACATCCTATTCCTATGCAGTTGGAAGAGGGCGACTGAGAAAATGACTTTTTCTTAAATATCATCAAGATCATTACAGCTGGCAGCTTTTCAAATAGCAGACTCAGGCTTTTACCTGTCAATTTAATGTTTTTTCACAAGCAAAGGGTGTCATTGTCCTGTCATTTCAGTTTAATCTAATTTATGTTTTGTGTGTTTCTAGTATTCAGTTTTCCCCCTCTGTTCATGTGCTCCTCCCCAGTCTGCTTTCCATTCACTCCTGCACTGCATTTTTCTTTGTCAGCCCAGCCCCGTTCCCAGTGTTCTCTCTAGTCTATCAGCTTCTTCCCTGCTGTCTTGTTTCCTCCACTCATTACCCCCACCTGTGTTTCTCCACCTCACTCGACCTGCAACTCACCCCATTGTAAGTTTAGTTTGTATTTAAGTCCAGCATTGAGCTAAATCTTTGTTGAGTCATCTGCCTTGATCCCGCCTGTTCCTTGTGATGCCTTGATCCTGAGTAAAACTCAATCCACTGATCTTCCTGCCTGCCATCGACTGCATTTGCTTGTGATTTGATCTTTGCTTTTAAGGATCTAATATCCAGCCACACATATTGTGGGTTAAACTTGATGATTCTTTATCAATATCTTTAAAAAATATTAACTGGATTATGGCAGATACTTTAATATGTCAGTCTTACCACGTTTCGGTCCCTGGCCCAAACCCAATCCAAGTCCGTTTGTGAGTCCAGTCCCTAAACCCATTCCTGTGCCAAGATGAGCCCCTGCAATCACAAGAAGGATTATCTTCAGTTTTTCGGTAGTCAAGGAAGATCATAAAAAGCAAGTGAGCTGTGAGAGTTTGAAAAGGGTCATATTGATGTACCATAGGCTCCCTGGCTTCCATATGCTGGCTTCAGGCCTGCTCTACTTCCTAATCCAAGAGCTCTGTAACCTCCTGTGAAAACAAAGAAGAGCACATTTCACAAAAACTACAATCATTTGAGATACACAATCTGTTTCTATGCATCAAGACTGGAATACTCGTATTCTTCCAAGTTACATGGTCCCACTGAACTCCGAGGAGTTTAATGCTCATTGATGAAAAAAAGGGCTTTTTATATTTTAATTAATTGTCCTCCTTTTCTGTTGGAAAACTTACGCTACAACATAAGTACAGGTAGGTGTGTAAAGATCCAAGATCCAACTAAAGGACAACTTACCAGCACCAAGCTGAGCCCCTGGATAACGTCCCACTTAAATTAGAAAAAAAATCAAAAATACAAACATTACTATCTCAGATGAAATAAGACAAAGATGTGAGCAGAAAATTGCGGACAGAGTTAAACATACTTCCGGTCTTCATTGCTTTGGTGCCATATCGGCTCCCCAGTGCTCCAAGGGCACCTGCAACTGAGAAAAAGTATTTTTTTTTTAAAAAAGAAACAGTCAGTGATTTTATTCGACCATTTCATTTCCATCAGCTGGGTCCCAAATGGAAGCTATTGATATGAATTCCCCTTACATTAATTATTCAGATTAACATTACAAGTCGTAGTGTAATATGTCCATCTAGATTTAAATCCATAGCACATTTGATAATATGTCTGACTGATAACTACTTTCTTGTCTGTCAATGCTACTACATACAGGTACATGTTATCTCTCTGTATATGATGACCTACACATTACACACATCTGATGTTTCACATTACAGCAAATATTAAAAGTGGACAACTTTACTGTTCATTTTCTCCTGATTCTTCTATAAACCTAATCATTTGCATGGCTGACAATAAACTCTTCTGACTCCACAAACCTATAGATCAGTCAGTAGAGGTGCTAATCTTACACCATCTTTATTTTACTGCACTTACTTGTAGTTTAAATCATTTGGTATGATGGTTATAAGACATGCTAGCAAATCTACTCACCTCCAGGTTTAACTCCAATGCCAACACCTGACAAAAAAAAAACACAAAGAAAAAGAACAGAAATTGTTTTCAGGAGTTAAAAACACCACAGCACCTACTTCTGTGGCAACAAACTGAACAAAATGGCGGATTAGCTGTTAGCTAGCGTTTGAGAGCCTGTTTTGTGTTAGCTAGTCTTGCTAACGTTCCAAACTAGCTAACACAAAACAGGCTCTCAAACGTGGCTAATTAGCATTCAAAAGTCATAAATTACATGGTCATGTTCATTCTAAGTCATTAAACACGGGTTTGGAAATCTTTGTGACATACCTCTGGCTGGCAGCACTCTCCCCCAGGACACACTCTGAGGTTTAACCCCTGAAAATTGAACACAACATTACACCAGGTGTGACAATCTGTTTGTTGAATTAATCAGAAGTAAAAATGATCATGTGAAATAATTTAAAATGGCTCATGGGGTAATACGATAATCATCCACTGTATGAAAATAATGACAGTAATGCAGATGATTAAGATTAATTCAAGATTCAGGTTGAAGTTGTCGTTATGCAGACAGTAGAATTAGATTTCTTTTTGTTTTACTTCCTTAAACTACATATATACAAATTGATAAATAATAATTGAATACATTTTTAATGGTGAAGTGTTGAGGATGAGTTCAGGACCCTCAGAGCCAGACCAGACAGCAGCATGTATAGTACACATAATACAGGCTTAGATATGCAAGATAATAAACATTATGAAATACATTTTTTGGATTCTGGTGTAAATAGGTCTATTAGATAAGTTATCTACCACAAAAGTAGCCTAGTTTTGAGTTATGTTACACTGACTATTTCTTGTACTTTCAGGAAGGACTGCTGTTTGCTGACTTAATGGTTTTCTACCTATGAAGATAAGTACTCTGAGAGGATGATACAAGACAATATGAGTCATTTCAAACTACCAAGTATCAAAATGCCACTGTAGTGATTCATGAATAGTGGTCAAAAGGAGGAGAGAGGAACAGATATCCATTGATGCAAATGGAGGAGGAGATGACATGGAGCGACTGTGTGGAGCCTGTTAGTTCATCTCACGATTGGTCGTCAAATTTTACTCGCCACTGCCACCTTCTCGTGGTATCCTTTGATTCAAAGAAATTAGATGGTATAAACCACAGTGATTTGGCGGGATCGCTGATGTGAAGCCCACGTAGTTCAGCAGTTTTTTTTCTCCACTCAGTCTCACAGACATGATATCTTACAAGTAGGTGAGAGGAAGTCACTGGAGATCCATCAGAGCATTCGAGATGAAATCATACTGCTTTTGACATGTGTCAGCTCCGTGATGAAGTGAATTTGTCACTCGAAATGACAAACAACCACGGCATATATACTAAATGTAGCAAAGCAACGATGGAAATGAAAATGTACCAAAAATAATAACATGTATGTGACTATGCTTCACATTTTGAATAATGCCAAAATGTTATTTTTCCTTAATTTTAATAGATATTTCTGTTTCTGTAACAATATTTTCTAATTTTAACCTGATGATTGGATCTTTTTCAACCAATAACCTAAGTTGAATAGTATCACGCAGAGATAATAATTCTCCATGAATCTGAAAACTCGGATCTAGTGATTTTATATAATGCTTGATTAGAATGAGATGCAGAAGAAGTAGAGGAATTAAAAATTATTTGGATGTGAAGAAAACCAAAAGGATCCTCATCCCTGACATTGTGTTTAAGACAGACTGGGAAATCATCAAATCCGTTAGAGAAAAACTGTGATTCTAGTATACAAGAAGTGTAATTCTATGTTTATCTTACCGCCTTGCAGAGTTTGCTGAGCCAGCCAGAGAACCAGCGAGGTCTGGAGAAGAGCTCGAACCAGCATGATGGAGGAGAGAAAACACTGAGCAGCACCGACAGAGAGCAGAGGGACCAGCTGATGGACGGATCAACGGATGGACGGATAATTAAAGGACGACTACCCCAGATGTCTTATATACGATATTCTCTTTGATACACTCCCACTGTCCGGTCCTGCCCTCTGCACACACACACTGGTCTGATTGGGCAAAACCAAAGGGCCCATTTTGGTCCATTTCCATTAGCTGAGAATGCACACAAACTCTGGAACTGAGATCTTGTGCTTTCGCCAGCACCTGAAAATCCAGCCTCTCTTAACCATCTCTGTGCCTGGATTTCTGCACCCAAAAGAACTGAAAGAGGCAGATTGCATTTGGGCAAATGTTTTGTCAAAGTTTCATTTGCACTATTCTAAAAGTATAAGTCAGACATGCACTATTTATTTCTGTTTCAGTCAGATGTTACTGCAGCAGAACAAATGCCTTTTCACTATGACGAGTGTAGGGATGAAAATAACAGATATCTGAGCCAAAATGTGTTTTTGCCCATGTGCAGAAGCTGGAAATTGGTTCTTGGGGTGGTGAAGATGCTTTATAATCTGGTTCTGCACTTTCTGGAGTATAAAGTCCCACATGGTCCCAATGGTAGGCTCTGCGCAGTGCATCACTCTCTGTAGTTGCAGCAGAACAGTTCCCGGACCAGTTGGTGAAGGTTCTTGTTTGGATGCTTTCCACATTAGACGTTCTTCAAACACACGCGACACTGTTTTCTCCAACACGACATTCTTGTCAGGATGGAAAAGCACCAGTGACAGCAGTTTAACAGCTCTATAAAGGAAGATGATGTCCTGTATGTAAACACTCACACAGTGACATTTACACACTCAGACATAAATTACAGACACACTCATGATGAAAAATCCTAGTATCAGTTTTTTGTAGAAAATTACAGTCTGACAGATGGCTCGAAATTATCCGTCTTCCAAACAAACTCAGCTGCGTCAAATACTGTCAACAAGCAGCTGTTTTTCTTGGGTTTTGTTAATTGAGTAAACATCACACCTTCTAAAACAAGAAGGTGAAAATAATGGGAGTGAGCAAACAGAATCTACTCAAGAAGGGTAAATATCCTTGTAAAAAGTGCGGACTGGAAATTCTAGAGTCAACATTTCATCCTTTTTGTGTTCATCAATAAACAACAAGTGCCTAATGTGAAAATGCACACACACACACACACACACACACACACACACACACACACACACACACGTAACTGCTGTAAAAATAGCCCTCAAGGCTGCCACCTCAATTAAGTCGTAATTTTCAAGGAGTTGCCAAAGCTTTCTACAGAGGAGCTTTGTGTAATCTCACTTAATACAGGCTCTTTGGGGCAACACAGCGTGTTACTACAGTCTTCTGAGAGTGTGTACAAGAAGCATTAGGCCGTGGGAGCATCGTCACCAAGCTCCAGGATCACCTTCATATCATATAGTGTGGGAGGTCCCCTGTCAAGACAGCTGTTTCTTAATGTAATGTTTCAAGTTTATGTCTTAGACTCAGGCACAGCAGCCCTCAATGCAAACGTCTGAGTGGAGATCCACATATGATGGTCACGCTGTGAAAGAAGCCAGTTTGTTTTGTTTTTTTTCGCTACCTGGGGGAAAACTGAAGTCACATGGGCAGACCACCACATCGTCTTCCCTGGTGGTACTGAGCATAAGACAATAACATAACCCACGTCTGACTCATGACTCCCTCAACCATGATTAACCTCTAAACATTCGTCTGTCTGCATGTTTGAGATGTGCCTAAGGACGAGGATCCATAAGGAGAGTGTTGATTGTTCAAGAGGAGATGTGAGGAGCTGTGAAGAGGAGCTAAATGCTGTCAGAGGCGGTGCGAACCGTGTTGGCTCATTTACTCAGAGAACAGTATGAGAACAGGGAATGCAGTGTCTGGAGACACATCTGGATGGCAGTTTCACTGTGGTCGGTCATATTAGAAACACTGTGTGCCCCAATATATACATACAGATTACATTCTGTGTGTGATCGTGTGCTGTCCTCATGTGTCCTTTAAGGACAGAAGACAAGAGAAAAGATCTCTGAAGGACGGGGTTTGGAATATGACGGATACAGTAGCCATGTTAGATGAGGATATAGGCATAAACCCCAGAGGAGACAACCTGGACATGGCACCCCAATCCTGACACAAATATGATTTGTCCCACGAATATATCAGCACCACTTTCTGTGGCCCCCTCAAGAATTGCTCTCAAGTTGTCTCCTCCACAGTTGATATAAGATTTTCGCCCCTCGGCGAGGCTTTCGTTAAGTTATAAACAGGCTTTTTGTGCGATGTGGTGCCTCCCACAGTTTTTGACTGCAACACCACTATGTGTGCCTAATTAGTGTGTGCCATCCAGATGCCAAGTGTGGAATTGATCAACTTTATACTCAGGAATGTGTATGTATTGCACAGAATCCAGTTGTAGAATAGGGAAACCGCAAACAGAAAGTATTGCAATCGTCTTGCTGTTTCTATACTCATGCACATTTTACTCATATCAGAGAGTTTAGGAGCCTTTTCCATGCAATGTTTGATTATGAGGGCCCGTGTCTGAGGCAACTTGTGAGACATAATGTAGGTGCTTTATGAAAACTTGTTACGTCATGACAGTGTTACATGTTGTAACATGTATGTAACATTGTGATCCTACCCTCTCACTGAAGTCACCATTAAAATAATGTTGTGATGTAATGTTTAAGTGGAATCTCTAGCAAACACGTTTATATGCAAACTGACAAATCTGCAAATATAATATGGTCCGTCAACCCAGAGACAGGTCAATGTTGTTGGTCTCTTTAGTGACTATTTGCTACTCTGAGACAGACACCACGGGGCTGCTATTCTGTAAGAATTATTCATGATGCTAGTTTCCTATAAAAAACCACCGACAAACATCAGAGTTATTATCCAGCTCACTGGTTGCTGTTGCAGTATTTATAGTTCATTGTTTCCTTCTCACTTAAAATAAACCGAACCGTTCCACAGAAAGTGAAAAGGAAACACAGACTCGGGCACACCTCAGCAGGACAGACAAAAACAGTGTGCCTCTCTGTCAGAGCAACAACACCTGTACCTCGTTACATAACCACCTCCATTAAGTCATCAGTCATCAGTTATCTCACATTACAGACAAGTACAGACGGATAATCACTGTTGCATGCAGAGCGCTCAAAAAATGGGCTCCCGCAGTCTTGAAGTTTGATCAGACGTTGGAAATTTGCATAATCTCCAACCTTGAGCACTTTCATGAATCCAGAGAAAGTGCAGCTCCACACTGGCTTTGCCCCGGTAAAATAAACATCCAATGATCACTTTCACTCTTCTCCAAAATAACTTAAGTCTAGAATTTCCTGACAAGTTTTTCTTTCTCAACCTTGTGACTGGAATAGTCGTGTTTATTAGCGGTTTTGTGCGCCGCTACTTTCCAGATTGTAAGACACTGTGGGCCACCTCCAGGAGGCTTTATATTAGCGTTCAGCTCCATGTAGCGTGTACACATTAGGGGAAGAACACAAAGACCTACAGAGTGACGGTGCTGGCACACTCTGCGTGCAGCTGAAGCTGCGTCTGGCTGGGCAGGTTAGGTAAGGGAGTGTAGAGCTGATGGGAAATGGCTCTCCGATGTGTTTTTAATACTTTTCAGAAGAAAACAGTGTTTAATAGCATAAAGGTATAATCATATCAGTAGCTATGTTGATGTTGTTAAGGGTACTCAAAAAAACTACTAATGAAATAAGATAATTTCAGCATTATTTGCGAGTGCTGGCTACCAGAGAGATAATTACAATGAACCCCCCTGGAAAAAGGTTGAAAAGTCGGTGTATTGATAAAAACAAAATGCAACAAAGTGCAATGGGAATAGACTAAGCCAATTATTCATGACATAAAGTGAGTGAAGCGTGTGATTTAAATGTCCCCTGACTCAGAGCTCTGTGAGGAAACTCGCACACGGAGTTTAAAAGCCTGCAACTCCCCTCCAGTTAGTAAGAACTGAAGAAGCCTCTTGGATGAGAGGTGAAATGTCTTCAGGAAACCTGAAACACGTCCAGTTGCATACAACACGGCAATTAGAACTACCATGACCTGGATGATTGAGAACCTTCATCAACATGTCCCCAGACGCTTCCACTGAAGCGGCAGACGAAAACATCAGATCTGTTTGGAGCATAGACCGCATTCAGACGCTGGCCATTTTCCCCTGACAATCAGGTTGAGAGCATCACATGTTGTTCTGCTTCTTTCCAGTGCAAGTCCTATAAAAGGCATTGAAATGATGACGATTTGTCAGTCTTAGAACACAGCAGCATAACATCATCACAGCATTTGAGCTTCCCACCCTGAAGTCAGGTGTTCGAGGAAAATAGTTGCCATGTGAATATGGTCTAATTGAGGGGACAGTAACCTTCCACAGACACATGATGAAACCACGTCCAACTCTGTATGATGACAGCCTCGACTGTATTGTGGTCCTGGTACCTGGAACTGAATCCATCCAGGGAGATGGAAGGCGAGAAATCGACGGAGTTCAACTTAGAGAGGCCTTTCTTCGCCATCGGAAAAACTTAGCGGGGAAACTACGGGTCATAGACTGCTGCAGAAAAACACAAAAATAATTTCCCAGTCAGTCATTAAAGTAATTCTATTCTATTCTGTTCTATACAACCAGTGCTTCACATTTAATACAGCCTCTACATTTGACTCAAGATGTTAGCTCACAGTCTAAACCAAACTAATGAAGGCAACAAATGCGAGGAGGAGTGAGGCGTGTTTTGCGTCATGTTTTGGTCTGTAGCTGGGCCAAACCAATGTTTCTATGTGGGTTTAAACTGGCTTCCACTAACTTCCACCATTAATCAGTCAGTGGGACGGTGCCTTTCCACTGCCATGTGAAAAATTCAAAAATACCTTGAGCGACTCATATAAAACTCATTGCCGTTGCTTGTTGTTGAAGGGCCCACCAGTTGTGTCAGACTGTAGGTAAACATCCTCACTGGAGACAAAAGAAACTCTCTTTTCCACCTGCTCTGTCTGCACGGGACTGCTCGTGTGCTGGACGGTGCATGAACGTTTCCACTGTAGAGTAATGTTAACCCTCACATCGCTCCAAATCCACTACTTTCTGAGTCTGGGACAACATTGATGGTGGATTCTGGCTCCTCATGGTTTGTTCAAGTGTCTGCAGCCACAGTTACCCTACAGGCCAAACACAATCTTACATACTCACAATTAGAAGACATCATCCCAGTGTTTAATAAGTTATCATGACAGCACTTTCTCCTGAGAAATCTAAATCAATCAGTCAATCATCCAGAAATGGTCGACATGAAGAGCAAGAAAAAAAACAGTCTCTGTCTGAAAAACGGTGTAACTTCAGTGAAGACCTTTGATGTGAGCTGCTCTGAAATGACTTCAAGAGTAAGTGCCCAGAAAAGAAGGAGCCACGTAGATTTACAGGGGGAAGATTGGACAGACTGTTACAACTGGCACAGGCTGTTTTCACCTCTGTCCAACATCACACACACTTACTGCATTTGCACACAGTCCACAGTTGTCTTTCTCTTGGAATAAAATACACACAGACAGCAGTGTGTGGAAGTTGAGGGATGTTGCGGAGGACAAACCCACCCCGGGCTCAGTTTACTCGCCATTTTTAATTTGAAAACCCACAATTTAGGATGACTTAAATACCTTGTAGGTGTATTAATTGTGTAAATGGTGTCAAAATGAGTCTGTGGTATTTTTGGAAAATAGAAATAAAATAATTGTGTTTTCCGGACATAGTTTACACGTTCCAAACATCATTCTGTGTGAGTCTGTGTATGCCCTGTGCACTTTTGCTGTGTTGAGTCTACACTATTTCCTCCGGCTGCCGTGTGTGTATAAACTCCACACCTGCCCTCCACCCTCCGTGGAAATGCTGGGCTTCATCAGGTTCAGGTAGAAGAACCCCTTGAATTGTCGCATTTTTTTTATGCGGCTGTCCTTCAACCTGGCAACACAGAAACCTGCTATGCTCAATATTAAAGGAGGAAGCTATTAGGCCTGCTAACATGTGGAATGAGGTTAGAGGTAATGAAGGTAAACTGTCAGTGTAAGTGAATGGTAAAACAACAGAATGAAAAATACATGTCGTGTTGAAAATAATACAACAATAAAACCAGATCTGTGAAGCTAGTCTGCCAAATGAATGGAGGGAAGTAATAATGTAATAACTGAGATATTTCACGCAATAAACAAACATGTCAGTCTCATGGTGGACTGACAGATAGACTGACATCCCCTCCTTGGATCCACAATCCTAGTATGGCTGAAATACAGCAGATATACATGACTTAACAGTGTTCCATACGTCCACGTCCTGCCACTTGTAGGCTATGCAGGTGAATGCAGGCAGTGGAGGTAATCTTAATAATATGTTTGCGGGTTGTACAGTTCCAGCACCACATCTGCAACACATGCAAATGTGTCTAACTGCCAGTACATGTCCGCGTTGGAGTCTTCAAACTGAGATGGTGTTTCACCTCTGCCCACAATAACACAGGTGCTAGACGTTCAGACTGGCTGCTTGCATGACTGGCTGACATCACCGCTGGCTCTGGCTGCTGTTTGCACTGCAGCCCGAACCTGCCAAGACAGAGACGACAGAGGCAACACTAACAGTGTGAATACTTAATGGAGGGGAGATTATTGTACAACATAATTTGATGAAAAACGTTGCAAAGAAAGCCTTTTCTCTGAAGATATGAAGTGTATAGATTCATTTTTTTTCCCCATCCCATAAATGCTGCATTTTTATGACATTTTTTGAAACCTTAAAGTTGTCACATGGACTTCAAAAATACTACTAGACATACAGACTCTGTGCCGGTTAATAAGCCACAATCCAACAACAAAGTAGTAAACTCCAGCAAAGAGGAAGGACGGCCATTGAAGGAACGAGCCTGTATTATCAGATGACCCAAGGAGTGTTTAAGGACGCGTCCTCATAGCACTCATAACAACAACAGTAGCCAAACTACCCCATCTAGTGGATAGTCTGTCCTATGATTTATAAAAAAAAATGTTTACATGTCATTTTTTCATATAAGGTCACAATTCTGATCACCAAACCATTCTCGCCAACACTTTAAAATAAGCTGGGTGGATCAAATTAAATGTGAAATAATTAGCTGACACATTTTCCTGTTAACTGAAGCACCAAATTAAATATTTAGGTGTGATAATGTGGACATAATTTATAGTCATTGTGTTTCAGGTCAATCTGAAACTTTTTCTGTAAGAAAGACATATACCAATAGTAACTATGATACTATATATATAACTATAATACTCATAAGCTGGTATGTTAAGTGTGAATGTTATGATGATGATACAGAGTAGAGTTCCTGTTCTCAAATAAGTTAAAGGGTTTTGTCATTTAACTCTTACCATGTAACATTTTTTATCTTTTATCTGCTGTTCCTTCTTTTTCCTTAATATGGGCACCAACTACAGAATTACTACAGGATATCGGTGTTCATCAAATCTTAACGCAATGCGGACCAAAAAGGACTTAAAGCAATTAAAAGGTGAATTCGAAAAATGCAAACAAACAGAAGATTGTTCTGAATCTGTGACACACAAATGAGCAACATGTGCTTTCAGTGCACAACTGTAACTGGCTTCCTGGTCTCTAACTGAAACCGAAAATAACAGCTAACACACTGATAGTATGAAAAATCTGGTGCATTCTCTGTTCATGTGATCCACTAGAGAGGATCATTCCGGAGCTTCTGTGGCGATTTCAGTCTTCGCAATCCAGGCTGAATGTGCTCAGCACACCTCCTCCCATTCCTTCTTCCTTTTCGTCACTTATCAGCCCGCCTCTGCACTTGCCCAAATATAAACTAGCTGGTTGTGCAGTGACAGATCAAAATGGGGAGGAGTCTGACACACTGAGTTGAGTTCAGCTCAGGACAGACTGAAGGACAAACAAGCAGGAAGGAGGAGAAAATTCAAAGATAAACGGGTCCGAAGAAATATTTAAGAATATTAGAGCATACTGGTTGTTGCCTGCCTGAACAACAGTAAGTTCTGACCTGATTTTCTTGGATTTCAGTTACAGCAGGGTTGCTAATATACCAATATGCAGCAATACTAGGAGGCCCAGCCTCAACTGCCTGTTGTTTGACTTGTTGCAGAGGGTCATATGACGGATAGCTATCTGCAAGTGACTTAATATATGGCATATAAGGTGTTTAAATGGCAGTATAGAGAATCGTATATAGTATAGAATAGCTGTATTATGGCTCAGCGTAAAGCATATGAATTTCTCTTGAGGCTGAGATAAATAAAATTAACTTGGGCCAATCTTACTTCTAAAGTCATTTCCTTCCCCCTGCACCTCTACAGATGTCTCTGTCTATAGCAGCTCGTCGAGTGTTGGCTGCTGCGTCACATTCGAGCCATGAGGGAGGAGGTCAGTGTGTCTTTACTGTAGTCAGTCTCGACTAAATACAACAAAAATGCATTGCAGCCTGCTCATTGACGGCTTCTACATGTGTAACTGCACCTTTTGAGTCACTTACAGTTGGAGCTTTTTGTTGAACATTTACTGAAATGTCTGCAGAGCTGGCAGCTGTCCTGCACATTCATGCTCCTTGGCAAAACACCAAGTAGGATTTTATCATGGATATGGACTCTGTAGAAAGACGGCTGATAAAATGTTTCCATTCTCCTCTATAGCCTACTTAGTGCTTCAGTATTTTTACTTTCACTTGTTGTTTCTTACAGCGAGGACCTGGAAGATTCTGACGTATGTGTTGGCCATCCCTGGTGTTTCTGTCTGCATGGCTAATGCCTACATGAAGATGCAGGCAGCTTCACATGAGCCACCAGAGTTTGTGCCATATCCTCACCTGCGTATCCGCACCAAGGTGAGTCTCACACTGCCTGCATCTGCACACGCCAATCAGCCACAACATTGAAAGGACAAACCGGTTAAGTAAATAGTATTGATCATCTTGTTACAATGCATTGTCAAATACTAACGTGAGGGTTAGAATTACATATTGACCCGAAACGTCTGTACTTGATGACCTGGGAAGGAATCTCAGTGGTCATATATCTTTCTCCAGAATCACAATCTCCACCTTCAAGGCTTTGACCAAGCCTCCTTATGTCAAGGGGTCCTCTGCAAAAGGCATAGTGCCAAACACCACAGGACACCTTCAGAGGTCTTGTTTTAATGCCTTGACGCGTCAAAGCAAAGTCTGATCCACGGTGGCCCCTCTGTGACTCGGATTTGTCCCCGGCATGTCCCACTGACGCTCAATCAGATTAGGATCTGGGTAATTCCAAGGTGGCGTTGACGCATGGCAGGGAGTATTAAGCTGCTAAGGGGGCATTTCCATCCGGAAGTGCATGCCAAGCGGCATCCACATGAATGCCAAGACACAGAATTCTGACCAGAATATTTGTAACAAGATTATCAATGTCACGCACTCCCCCTGCTCCTGTTTAACGTTGTGGCTGATCATCAGTGTACTCCTTCTCTTTCAGCATGATTTACAAAACACCACCCCTCCACCAATAAAAGATTGGTATGGGGTGAATATCAAGGTTTTTTTCCCTGTTGTTGACCTTACATATGTGTTACATCTCCTTCCAGAAATTTCCTTGGGGGGACGGAAACCACTCCCTGTTCCACAACCCTCACACGAACCCTCTGCCTGATGGCTACGAGGACTCCCATCACTGAGACGATCAGTCACATTTCTCAGCTGTGTTTCCAGACAGCAGTGTACTTGGCTTAATTATACTGGCTGAGGGGCCAAGCTGCACTGCATCAACCAGTGCACCCAGACAGGAATAAAACCACTTTGTGCTCTTTAATAATGAGTGCTGTTTCTTTTGTTAATACAGAGTAGTGCTGTCTTTAATCAGTCCTAAAGACTTATATGAAAATGTTCTAGTTGTTCAAGTGTCACCTCTATATTTTACATTGCACTTTTATACACTACCACAAGGGGTTGCCAAAATCTGAATTGTTCAAAACCTGCACACATAGGCTTTCAGAAGTTAA
The DNA here is from genome assembly GCA_963678695.2 of Diplodus puntazzo. Classification (NCBI taxonomy): domain Eukaryota; kingdom Metazoa; phylum Chordata; class Actinopteri; order Spariformes; family Sparidae; genus Diplodus; species Diplodus puntazzo. The sequence continues at coordinate 10,884,704 of OZ023174.1, read as the reverse complement.
AAGGAGGATGGCCATGTTGTTCTTAATGTCAAACAATCCCATGAAAGGACCACAGAGACAATGAACTGATCTACTTATTTATGATCTACTTAATTACTCACGATGCTGAAGTATTGTCTGTAAAGCCAAAGCCTTACATAGCAACCTGTGCTGTTCCAAGGCTCAGTTGTGATCCATAAACAAGAGCCACACTATTGCACCTGGTGACATGTTCCTTAATCACCATGAATGTACAAAGTTTTTTGGTTTTTTTACCAGCACACTCACAAACACAGTCCAGCCGCTTGAAATACTTACTTGAGTGCCAAAAACGTATTACTCCACCACTGAAAATAGTCCCAGACAAAATGACAGTGCCCAGCTGTAATATCTATGATATATTACATTTTGGAAAATATATTAATGCTCTATTTTTAAGATTTATGTCCTCAATAGAAATCAATAGGCTTGGGGGTGAGAAGAAAGTATTAAGAGGCAGACTAACAAATTGTTGGTTTTGGTCTTTTCACAGAATCAGGAAAATATAGAACTAATATATTGCTATATAACGATGGCCACATAGTGTATACCCCAACAATAAGAAAAAACAGGAGCAAAGTGATGTTCCAACAATATATTCAGCGGCATAAATTAATATGGGACAACTGGAATCTATACAATGTATATCTGCTAATCCATATCATCTCTATGTACAAAATAAACAACTGGCTTCTTGACCAACCCTGATAATTCCAGTACGTCCAGCTAAATGACATTTATCAAATGCATTGCAGACATTTGCTTAGACTTCATCCTAAATAAAAAAAAAAAAAAAAAGAAATCACAATCAAATGTCATCAGAAGTTAATCCAACAACTGTAAATTATAATACAATTACGTCATGCTGGGACAGGCTACAGTTGATATCAGTTTACATCAAAACTAAATATAAATTTACGCCTCCAGTTTATGAAAATAAATCAGTTCTGTTAGTGCTGGAGTAATTGATACAGCACAGTTTTTCCAAGCATGCGGTTAATGTGACCTGATTTGTAAAAATAAACACAATAGCAACTTTCCTAGAAGCTTTTAAAAAGCCCCAAAGTTGAATTTCACTTAAGCTGTAATTCCACCGATCAGTCAACATTTCCCTCCTTGTTCAGCTCAGAGCTACTGTGGCCAAACTTAGCAGGTCCTGTTTCAGAGTCTCCGTACAGTCAGCCTCTCTGGCAAATCTGTGAAGGCAATCTCCAGTAAGCGAGGGGGACAGGAAGGGCCGAGGACAGTCCTGACAGCCCAGCAGCAAAGACAGACAGGCTCGACCCAGTGCTGGGTAGCTGTACCGCTGCGAAAACCAGTACACCTGGGGGAGGAGAGCAGCCAGGGCCCTACCTCTGGCGCTGGCTTTTAAGGATGAAGGAGAGTCCTGAGCTGCTGATTTCATAGGCTGTGCTGAACTTTTCATCAGGTTCTTTGGTCTCAACTTCAACTTCCCTGGATCAGGTGTTGTGTCCAAATCTGACGTACAACTTGATTTCGAAACAGGAGAGAGAATTTTGACGGCCTTGTGGTCTGAGGTTGTATTGATTCCTTTACTTGCCTTTTGAACTGTTCCAGAGAAAGAGGTTTTATTATTGTCCGTCTGATGTACGGAGCTGTTTGGTTTCTTCATCTGTCCTGTTTCTGTTTGCGCTTCAGAACCAGTCAATTCTAACTCGGATGTTCGGTTAGCCAGGTTCTCCTCAGCAGACTCGAGGCCTTCTTGGTCCGTTTTAGATGCAGAGCTGTCCTCTGTGGGAGCTGATGCAGCCCGACTAGCAGCCTTGGTGGAGCAGGACAGGAGAAGAGACACACAGAGATCCTCCAACTCTCTCTGCAGCTCAGTCACCAAAAATCTGCACGCTCCGATCATCATTTCGCCTAAAGCTGTTTTCTGGAAAGTCGAGTCTTCTGCTGAGTGATCCTCTGTCTCTTTGTGGTAGATCCCCAGGCCTTCAAGGACCAGTGAGTCCAAAATCTGACACTGTCCTCTCAGCTCTCCTTCATCGCTTTCCCTTTCTGTGTCCTTTGTGAGGCGACATCCATGCAGGTAATGCAGCACTGGTAGCAGCATCCCTGTGCTGACATCTTTAATGCAGATGGCGTCTTCTGCATTACCCTGAGCTTCTCCAAATCCACCTCTCAACAAGGCCCAAAAGTATTCAGAGCCAACCCCATGTTTTCCCTCCACACCGGCCACAGCTTCCCTGTTGGCTGGCACCTGAGTCCCATCGTCAAGTAGCAACATGAGGTCAAAGTTCGAGACTCCATAGGGACAGATGTCGGCCATGCGAGGCTTTTTCAAGGGAGGTGGTGAAGCTCTGTCAATTTTACCGACTGATGGGGTTTTGACAGAATTTCGATATTTTTTATCAAACTCAATTTTGATGCCACCCATCAGGGTGGACAGGCATCCAGACAGCAGGGAGAAGTACAGCGAGTGGAGCCGAGAAGTCAGGCCAGAATGCTGGGAATTAAACCAATCAGAAAGCAACCTTCCACACTCAGCTGGATGGTCTTCATCCTCATCAACGCTACTGCAACCAAGGGGCTGCAGAGCCAAGAGCAGTCCACCGCTGTCCAGAAGGAGTTTCTTCAACAGGGACTTGTTGCTGTTGGAGAAAAAGAGGACTTGTAAAGCTCATAGATGGACATTTACATATATTATTCTGTATCCCCATGGAATGAGTACATGTAACAGAACTTTGCACTCAATTGCATGCAAAGATTTGTGTAAATAATTCTCTCAATGATTGCTGAACTCGTATTCATACAGATCCACCACTCACCTGCTGATCAATGGCAGAGACAATGCACAGTTCATCTTGTCAGTCTCAGAGCCGGACAGCATCACATGGGCAAGAACCCCGGAGCCAAATCCAGACTCACACTGAACACGCAGATTGTTGAGAAGAGCAACACCTACAGAGAGAGTCAGCACACAATTACAAACTGCTCTTGTATGATATAATGCTAAAGTTAATGTGTCGCAGATTACTGATCCCTCTAGGACCTCTATCTTACCAAGTTGTTTAACTTTGGCTTTCACTCGGTCCGTCTGCCTCTCCTCTCCTCCAATCCCTCCCTCTCTCTGGCAGAGATGGTGGCAAATCAGCGCGACCGAGCCGGTTCGGACCAGCGCCTGCAAACAGTTTGGGTTGCAGCTCAACCGGCAGAGCATACGCAGGCACCTGCTGCTGGGATCTTGGTGCTGGGTGAGGTAGTAGAGTAAGCCGGACATGACACCTGAGCTGACAAGAGCAGCACTTGGGTCGGTGGTGTGGGAGAAACGTGACAGCAGCAGCAGGATGGGCGACTCGGGCGTCCATGGTTCAGGGTGGTAGGGGTGTTGGTAAGCTGTTTGGCGGGGCGCAGAGGGAGGGGTATCAAGAGTGACTTTTGTCAAACAAGCTGCTGCATGAGCACGCTGCCTCCTTCTGTGAGGGGATGAAAATTTTGATGGAGAGACTGGTGTTTGGGTTGTTTTAGCGGGAGAGGAGAGAGTGGAGGAACTAGGCTGGGGAGAGGGAAGGGGATCAGGGATTTTTCCTGAGGATGACGGCTGCGGCTGAGTTGAAGAGGACATGGGTGAAGGCTGAGTCGCTTTTTTAGAAGTGGAAGAGGGAGCAGGGTTGGATGGAGAAGAGATTTTAAGAGAGGAAAGGGAATCAGGGTTTGGGGAGGAGGTTTGAGGGGATGACGACGGGATCTGAAGACTCCCCCATTCCCCTTCAACACCTGAGGAATCCAACAGATCCCCCTCTGAAGTGATCAGTCCCTCAGACACCAACCAGGACCTGAAGAGAGAGCAATAAGCATGTAGATATACAACAGAATATAGGATAATAAAAAAAATTCTCAGGGGAAATAAATAAATCTTTGCTCTTCATTTTCCATACCTGAGACTTAAAAAGCTTGATGAACATAGACCTTGTTCCTTCCCGGCCCCTTCCTCCTTCTTCCCCTCAGGAGCAGGAAAGTCAAAGGAGTCGAAGCATGAAGAGGGCAGGAGCTCAGTGGGAGACATGCTGGAGTTGAGGCTCACATCCATCTTCTCAGCAGATTGTTCCTCGCCTCTGGTGAGCTCAACTAATCTGGCAACAAGCAGAGGGACCAGCCCCAACTCCTGCAACTGCTCCATAGCAGATTCATCGAAAACAAAGTCTACACAGGCCAGGATGACTAGTCGGGAAAGGGGATGGCTCTGATGGGCAGACATAAACCCAATTAGAACCTCCAATCCACCGCTTTCCTTCACCTTGGCCCGGTTGACGGCCTCTTTGCAGCACAAGCACAGCGCCTTGAGAAAGACTCCAGACTTCAGTGGGTCCCTCTTGACCTCCTCAGTGAATTTCTGAATGACCCCCAGTGACCCGACGATAGGGCGCAGGCAGCCTTGGGAGCACATGTTGGCGAGGGTTTTCAGCGCCAGCTCCTCAAAAGGTTTCCCAGACTCCTCCGATACCATGACACCGAGCTGAGCGAGGACCCCAGACCGGGAAACCTCTCTGGCACATTCAACACCACAGCCCCGGGTCAGCTCATGGAGGGTCCTGAGCGCCGCCCGCCTCAGCCCCTGGGGATATTCTGGAGCAATGAGAGGGGCGAGAGCAGATAAGGTCCCTTGGGTGAGCAGGGACATGCGGTTAGAGGGCGTATCTGAGAGATAGAGGAGAGCCCGAGCAGCTGACTGAGCGCACTCCAGTTTGGGACAGGTGTCTTTGAGTGGAGCAGCAGAGGGGGAGGATCGTCCAGAAGACAGAGACACGCAGAGGAGGAGAAGAGAAACACCACCTGCAAAAAGAAAATATAAATAGATTATTAATTGTTGCAGCTCCAGCTGGATGCGTTGCTTTGTACTGCAGTAAGCATCTTTTCATTTTGACATCACAGCTGCCAAAAAAAACAAAATACCAAATTATACACTGTGTTTATAAGACTGTGAGCATCTTTTAATTTCATAATAACTAATAAATCAATACCCCTCTCTTTTAGTCCATAAATTATTATTCTTTCACCATTATAACTATTACTACTATTCTGCTGTTACCGCAAATTTCCCTCAAGTACCACTCATCTCATTTTAAATGCTGAAAACCTTGAGCTAAAACTTACGCAGTGGGATACACTGACATTTCAGACTTACCGGCAGAGTGGATGAGTGCAGAGCTCTCTGGATCCATGGCCAAGTTTCCCAAGGCTCTGGCAGCTCGGTTCTGGACCGTCTCCAGGGCCACATTTCTCCTCAAGATCTCCACTAAAACAGTAACGTTTTTATTCAAGATTAAATTCCATTCACTGTGGTTTTCGAGCTACAATCAACTTCCTCATAAAAAAGAAAATTACCACTTACCGACAATATTTATCCCATCAAGTTTACGAACCTACAGTGGAAGACATTTTAAATGTTATCAGTCTGAATGAGAGATTTAAAGAATAGAGTTAAACAATTTCTCATTTTTCTTTTTATCTTACCTCAATGCGTGTCTCCAGCTCAGTGCAGCAGTTTCCCAGGATGCTCAGAGCCAGGTCCAGGGTCTTCCTGGAGCAATCTGGGTGTTTTAGGAGGTCCAGCAGGGGCCGGAGACCCCCTTGAGTTCTGAATTTGGCAATGCCAGCCTTGTCGCCCTTTATGTGCTGTGTCCGGATTGCAACCAGGGCTCTCCACTGAGAAACTCTGGATCTCTTATCCATTTCTCTTCCACCGCCTGAGTCAGACTTGCCATGCCCATGATGTTCAGCCCCTGGTCCAGGTTTGGAGAGGTGAGCCAAGCACCAGGCCAAAGAAGACTCTGGTGATGATGGGTGCCCTTCTCTGGAGGGTGTTCGAGATTGTTTGCTGTCACCTTGCGCAGGTGATGCAGACATGGTCCCTCTGATTTCCCCCACAGGTTCAGTAATCTTAATCTTACTCCTCTCAGTTTAGAGAAATATTATACAGCATGTGGAGCATCGCTGAACTGTTCCAGTGAAAAAATAATAACATGTCCTTCCACTTTAATTTGTTTACTCAAGTTGCAGAATATATGCTCTTAACGAGTTCGTTCATATTTTTCAAAGTTTTCCCCCAAAATTAACCTTCTGGCGTGGTCAGAGAACTACAGATACCATCAAAATAGGAAAAGTTGTACCACCTGACGCCGCAGTCGCTGTCGGGAGATGGAGTTCCAACAGCCTCGGTCCACTCCCTAAAAACAGGCCTACATCGTGAGAAGGCCGAACAAGCGTTATTCTACGTAGTGAACGTGTGTTGGCTCAATGTAACATATTTCTGCATATCAAATGACGGACTAAAGCTCTATTTCATCAATGTTTTTAACCACTGGCAGAATAATTTTTGTGAAACAAAATGCAATCGCCTGTGTTAGCCGCTAACGCCATCTTTAGCCAAACAACAAAACAGGGGCGAGCGAGGGAGGGAGCACGGAGTAAAGAGGTGGGGCGGTTGGAGAAACACTGGGACTTGTAGTTCGAATACCCCTGAATGTCACGTCCCCCTTGTGAATTCCCTCCCTTAAAAAACTACATTACCCGTGAAAAGTACGAAGGGTCGCTTACGTTTAATAATTCGCAGCTTTCAGGGATTGTAGTCCAGTCGGTACACCAGGACACGCAAAATCCCGTTCGTATCAACCAACGCGGACTACAACTCCCAAACTGCTGAGTGACGTTGTTATAATCATCGGTTTACTCGATGCGAGACGACGCATCGGTGACTGTGAGAGGTTGTTAAAGTCCACGATAGGTACTCAGCTTATCAAACAAAAACAAAAAAACAACTCCTGAGTGTTAAAAAATTACTAATTTGGAATGAATTAATAATGTGTGGCGGTTTAACAGCATGGAGGTTATCGAGACAATTGTGATACAGAGTACTGAAGTGGAAGCAAAGGAAACGGTCGTGTCCAGTGTGGATACCGATAAAACCAAAGCAGGTTAGTGGACGCAGCCCGAAGTTGGCGAGCTTTTATCCAGTCACCGCGTGAAGCGAGGAGGGCCTGATGAGTGCGCAGTCTCTACCTATCGCAGCGATTATAGCCACAAACCGTGATTCATACACTGTCACCTATAGTAATCAGAGTTATGTCCACTGGTGTTTTAATAACCTCAAATCGTTGTTACAGCCAGGCAAGCTTTGTCAAATCAAATGAATTAATTTTAAAATGGCTAAGAGGATCAATGCTAGGGAATGTAATTCAAGATTATATAAAGATGTGTTCATCCAATGACATGATACACCTTTTGTTTTCCCCTCTAGAGTTTATATGGACACTGCAGGCTACATGGCACCTTGTCAACACGCGGCTGGAGATGGATCAGGCTTTCGACCAGCCAGTGTGCAAGAAGAAGAAACTCTGGGAGATGGTGGCAGAGAAAGTGAACGCCAAACTGAGGGAGTCGGAGGTCACAGACGTCACCGTGAAGGCCTATGAGTGTGACCTCAAGTGGAGAAACATGCTGGCCACGTACAGGAAGAACAGCGAGAGGGCCAAGAGGCTCGGGGCGGCCAGCGTCCACTGGGAGTTCTTCAAGGCCATGCACGAGGTCCTGGGCAAGAGCAGCGAGGAGATCGAAGCCCAGCGGAGGGCCAAGCTCAGCGGGACGAGGGTGGGCAAGGCCATAGCCAGCAAGAGGTTCACCCCCATCCTCCCTACACCTCCTGCCACAGCTGCTCCCTGCTCTGCCCGGCCTCCACAGGACGTCCTGCAGCTGTACATGGAGCTGCAAGAGAGGAAGATGAACATGTGGGCCCAGCAGAAAGCCCTGGAGGAGAGGAAGATAGAGGCCATTAACAACCTGGCTCAGGCCATCTCCAGCCTGGCTCAGAAGAACAACACGGACCCGTCGAAGGATTAGTCCAGAGGAGACACGATCTGAACTTCAACGCGTGTCGTCGGCTCATACCAAAAAACTTTTACGATGTCGCACAAGGAAAACTGTTGGAGTACCGTTTGTTATAAAACTTTTTAGATCGGTCATGTCCTACACATTTCTTACTGTTACAGTTTTAAGAGTAGTCTGGGCAGGCTAGAGCTCAGAACTCAGAGCTGAACTTGACACAGCAGGTGGAGCACAAAGAGAGATTATTGTGTCAGAATAAATGGAAATACAATGGTTCAGAAATGGAGACACAGGGTGCAGAGCTTTCCTTCTCTGGTGGATGTCATCATCAGTTATTTTATACCAAATAGAAGACAAAACAAACAAATCCTCATCAATAAGGTTAATATGGGCATGCTACCACCACTGTACCAGTTATGTCAAAAGTCAACAAACCTATGCAAGAGTGTTATTTTTTTTTCATGGGCCCTGGAAGTGAATTAATAAACTCACTGAAATGATCATGGGATGATTATGACCATTTGATCAGAGAATTGAGACTAAAAACTCACATTTCTAACTGAAGAAATACACATTTATACTGATAATTATCATTGTTAAGGGTCCAATGTGTAGGACTTAGTAGCATCTAGTGGTGAGGTTCCACATTGCAACCAAGTAAACAGCCCTCTTCTCAACCTCTGCTACAGTGTCCTGAAAAAATGCAACAAAAAAAAAATACATTTTAAAAAGAGAAGGGTTTTCTCTAGAGCAGGTGTTTGGTTTGTCCTTTCAGGGCTACAGTAAGTGAACTCTGTAGAAGACCAGCTCCCTCTGTTCATTCTAAGATCAACAAAAAAAACAACCATTCTCAGCTTTAGGTTATCATATACTAATGAAAGCATGACAATGAACATTATATCCAATTTTTCTGACAATATTTTTTGTTTCTAAATCTTACTCACTGGACCTTCAGTGGGTATAGATGATAGTATTAATAGAGACGACACAGGCTTTTACAGTTACTGTAGTATTAACTTTACCATGTATTGTTCCAATAAATGATCCTGCAATAAACAATAACTTTGTAAATATTCTGTCCACCCCCACATTTGGCGGTGGACGGAGTATGAGACACACTTTGTCTTTTGACTGGTTTATTTTTAAATTTAAGATCCTGGCAGAGTTTCTTTGCAGACTTGTGAAAGCTCACTGTCCTCCAGTGGTTTTATTGTAAAACTGCAGCAATAGTTTTACTTTTAATATCAGTATAGTCAATGTTAATATAGTACAACACATTATTAGTGTGATTATTACAGATATGATAGTAGCAACAGTGTTCTCGATAATGGCATTAACAGAAAGGTGTTTTAAAGACTTTTTTGAGTGGGGAGATTAGTTTATAATGGTTATCAACGATGGGTTTCCAAGAGCCCAGAAATAACCTAACTTGCCAGTTTTCTGTGGATATTATTGTGTTCCTTCTCAGTATGCTGCTATCACAGTACAGATATTATTGGCTTAAAACTCGTCCTTCCACTCCGAGTATGAGGAACACAGAAATTCATTGGCATCTATATTTGTGTCAGAGTGAAGCCTGTGTCCATGACAGACAAGTTAACTCTTTTAACAGTTCTCATTTACTCTGTGTGATTATATTTCTATTTTCTATTTTCTATACGTGGTGAAACTGTTGTGACCTTGCAAATTATTATCATTTGTCATTCCAGTGACGGTCAATGTGGAAAACAGCTAATTCACAAAATGTAAATGCTTTATCAGCAAACTTCTGATCGCAGCAGTATGTGTGCAGACAGACCGGGACAGAGGAATTTCTGTTAAAATAAAACTTCATGTTACAGAACTGTTCATTTAAAACAAAACACACGTTTCCAAAAGACCTCATCACATCATGTGTTTCCAGAATCAGTGTTTTTAAACAATAAATCTGAAATGGCGTCACGTCTTTGTACTCCCTCGTCGCACACCTCCCCCACTTCCTCTCTGGTTACCGCTTCCTCTTTCTCAACTTCTCCTTGAACCACTTGTCCCATGTCCAAAAACACGTTGTGCAACATGCAGGCAGTCAGCACAACAGCTCTGGCTCGATCATAGTTCCCAATATCCAGATACCTGAGCCTTTGAAATCTGGCTCTCAGGCTGGCCACAGCCTGATCCAGGATGTGAAAATGATCCTCCAGCGTTTTGTTGAAGTGCTCTTCTCTTGGTCCGACACTTCCTGAGTATGGAGTTAAAATCTGAGCAGTGAGCGGATAGCCAGCTCTGGCCACCAGGCAGGAGCCAGCGGGCATCAGTTCAGGATGCTGTTTGAGTTTGTCCCGCACAGCGCTGCCTCTGTCCACATCTGATCCTTTACTGATTCTGCAGTGCAGGAACCGGCCCTTACGGTCACATACAAGCTGAAGGTTTAGCCAGGAGTCGGGATGGGCCTCCTTCTTCATCCTCTTCACCTCAGGCACTGTGCTCTCCGCATCATGTTTCCCTATAGGCAGGCGGATAGGGATGTGGGTGTGTCCCAATACTCCCAGGACCTGAGGGACACCTTGCTGCTCCTCTTCATGCTCCTTCTCTGGACTGGTAAGTGGGAAAAGGGCCTCTGCAGCTTCTGTGCCTGCAAAATTCAGAGGAAATATTATTTCCAACCCCCCCTTTTGTTAAACACTCAAATCACTGACAACATTACACTGACAATCCCACACTGACATCAACCCACCGACTGGCCATCTGATCAGCCTCTCTTCCAGCATGTTGACACGCTCACAGAAAGAAAAGAAGATCCTGTGGATGTTTCCTTTTTCCAGGTGAAAGCGACGGGACACTGAGCGGTAGCTGACGCGCTCGGTGAGCAGAGTGAGGGACAGCAGGACAGTGTGGGACAGCGATAACCGAGCCCGCCCGGCCATTCGAGCCCTGGATTTGGAGGTTTGAAGCAGGTCCGCGATGTGCTGATGAAGGGGGAAAATTGATTGTCAGCAGGTATTTCAGGTGAAAATCCTGACAAATGATGATTCTGCTTATATATTATTGTAAAATAAAACAAGGAGTGCACCTGTCAGCAGACATGAAACTGAATGCAGTTTATGTAACTTAAAAGGGGCACTGTGTAGATTTGGAGAAGATATTCAATCTCATTTTAATATTTAAAATATGAATTAAGTAATTATACAAACTCAGAAATATGTCTTTTTTCCAGAGGTAAACAAGATCCGCAGAACACTGTTTGAAGCCAGACATGTGGCAGGGTCCACCAAATATAAACAAAGTAAAACAGAAGTTGAAAATAAAATTGTGTTACCTTTAAGGTCAGTTTGTTTATTCAGTCACAATAAACTACATGGTGCAACTTTAAACTAAATGCATCACCAAACTAGTGCAGAGAAAACACTTTTGGATGTCCTGGTAGTGTTGATGTGCACAGCAGTAAGTAAATGATCTTTCCCTCTTGTAAACCTTCTTTAAGAGCATTAACAGCTCCACGTTTGTCACCACGGACCTTGACTGCAGCACTCTCCACCGTCTTCAGCGGCTCCCTGAGCTCCGGGCTCTCCTCCTCCGGGGGACTGGATGTTGTAGTTTGCAGAACCTGGGGCTGCACCTGCACGTTAGCTTGACTTTGCAGTAGCTGTACATAAACAGCAGGAGCAGGCTGAGTTTTAAGTTTAGCCATCAGGTCAGCCTCCAGGATCTCCTCCACCGCCTGGTCCAGCCGCTGCTCCAGCTCGCCCGGGGACAGGGGCTGCCACTCCCGCTCCACCATGTCCTGCACGGCTCTGCCGGCGGACAAAACATACTCTCTGACGTCCATGAGTGGAGATGGGTAGTTTTTTTTAGGTGTATTTCTTTTTATACATGGAGCACAAAGTTATTTGGCGCTGCGCAGACAGGAGTCGCTGCCATCAAAATGCTAACCAAAGCTACCCTGCTAGCTGAAGTACGCTGCGTTCAAGTGCTGTTGGGAATTTCAAAGACTCAGTCTGCAATGATTATGAAGCGATGACGGTTTCAAACTTTTCGTCCATTAATCAAGTGATCAATTAATGTTGTCATCAACTCATTTGTTTCAAAACATGTTGCTAAATGACTGCATTTGAAAATTAGCCACCTGGCTAACACAGTGGCCTTGTATTTATAATGAATTGAATGTCATTATATTGAATTTAATCAACAATATAAATGTTTTTTGATTTAGTTAAACTTCAGGATACACTGAGAAAATCAATCAACAACTGAATCTTTAAAATCTTTAGTTACAATCCTACTTGAGTTACTTTTCACACATATTTTTACTAGTTATCCTGATATAAGATGAACACACTTGCAGATCAAACACAAATTGTTGCTGTACGTATATCAAGTTGTCTGTGCCATAGTGACAGTACAAACCATCCCATTTTATTGGTTGCGGGTTAGCATAAATATTTAAAAATCTTTAACATGGCATCTCCTCTCATCAGCCTTTGTACTAGTGTGTTATTGTATATGAAGGCAACCCTTGAATGACCAGAAAACACACAAATGTGACCAAAAATCATTGTTGTGTTCCTTCAACACAAAACACTGCATAACTGTGCTAATGTTTACCTTCTGCTACAAAAGCATACAAAAACACCAAAGAGCACAGGGTTGAAAAACAGTTGTTTTAATGTTAAATCAGTTACAAGTGCAACTTTGATCATGTCCCACTGTTTAACAGCCTCAAATTGCAAATGCGGTAATGTCAACAATTTCATTCAACACCCCCAGGTCGGAATATATACTTTCTTGTTGTGTCTAATGGAGGATTTTTATTTTTATAGTGTAGTTTTATAGATCATTCGACCCACTGTTTAACTTTAAAGTGATTTTATGATGTAGACAGGAGGTCATTGCGCATTCACCTTTAATTTTAGGAAAAGGGCATAAATGGTGTAGAGTAATACAACACAAATTGCAGCATGAACTTAAACGGGCAGTGATTCTGGGATGATGGAGGGTCAGATGTGCAGGTCACTACTCACAGGCACAGTTCATAATTCATCTCATGTCAAAATGGGTTTGGTGTAATACTCATCTCCAAGACTTCCTGTGCTGCGATCAAACATTGGAGAGGAAAGTTGATTAGTCCCCACCTTTGTTAGTAACATTGAACCAAAACAAAACAAATCAATACCATTATCAATTCATTTTTGATTGCTGCCATGCCTGTCGCTCGTTTGATTTCCAACATCGGGTCCACGCCAGCGCTACATGTGTTGTAGACTGAGTGTATTCATTCAGTCTCAGTAACTTGAGCAGCTACAGTATGAAAACTACAACTACTGATAAGTAAAGTACCAAGAAATGTTCATCTTAATGTCAGATCTCCTGCCAACAACTGAATCTATTTTATTTCAGATTCGTATTGTTCAAATGTTTTTGAAATACAGATAGTAACTTAGAAATGCACAAACTCCTAGCTATTGTCGCAACACATATCCAGGCCAAAGACCAAAAACATGTTAACTCCTATATAGTTTAATAATAGTTTAATAAAGAAAACACACAAACATAAAAGCCTAAAAAGGTCACACCGTATCAACTCCCACGTTTAAGCCAGCAAAATAAAAAACACAAGGAAGGCAGCAATAACCTTACCCCAAATAAAGACTAGAATCAATTAAATACGAGGTACAATTCTTTATGTTCAGCCTTTACCAATCCCATGGATGACTGACAGTGTCGTGACAAGTCCATCAGGTATCTCTGAAGGGTCTTGTGTGAAATTATCAATTTATCTAGCATGCGTTCACCGATTTCAGGACAAATGAACCACTTTGAAGCACCCGCCCTCAAATGTACAACTACGAGAATCCGTGTGTGTAATTCTTTGTGCCCAGCTGAAGATCTGTTGTCGGCAAGATAAAACTCGCCCGCTAAGGCATCATTTCCCAAAATTCAACCCCTCCCTCCTCCTCCCCCCCCGTGCATCCTCCCTCCGGCCCCCCTGCGCGTCCCTCTCATTTCCCTGCCCCCTCCCTCACTGTACAGCCTGCTCGTTGGCTGTGCTGCCCGAGTCCTGGGGCTTCATGACGTCAGGGAGCTCTGGGGGAGTGGAGAAAGACTCGACCCTCAGCTGCTCAAATGAATCATCTGGGAGAACGACAGAGAGAGAGCGAAAGTGACAAACGTGAGTCGGGAGGGCAAAAAGATACGTAATATAAAGTAAATCAGGTCAGAGCACCAAAGTTCAGTTGACACTGAGTTAGAGTTGCCTGAAATGAAAACAAGTAAGTGTATATTGCCACGGCTACAAGACTTACTGAAAATGGTCTGTGACGAGGTTGAATAAAAAGGGAAAATACTCACCACCCAGACGGAAAGCTAGTCCCACTGTGGCAGGGGCCTGAGGTCGGGCTGTTTGATTTGTGAAGCCACAATTTCCAAGAGTTTGACTGTCATTTAGCATCACATCATCCTGGTGAAGGAATTAAACAAACAAATAAAAGTAGTTTAGAGCATGCTGTTCATTCAATATAGTTTTATTTATTTATGTTTTACACAAAGCACCAATGGGGGCAAAATCCATCAATATCACAAAATGCTCTATGTTGTGACAACTAATTGTGTTGCTCGGAACCAGCAAGTTTGTATTTGGTATTTTTATATTGTCAGTTAAGTGTAAGGTTAAAGAATCCTGTAACTGTTGGGTTAATTGCATGACACATTTTGGCTTTTCAAAACACAGCTATGGATGGGTGTCTCTGAAGAATCGGAAAGTGTCCGTTTTTGATGAATCTAGTGAACCTAACAAATTCACATGCTGATTGCTGCTCATTGATTTGTTTCATTGTGCACAGACTGAACACCACCAGAATTACTAAGGCCACTTGAAGACACAAAGGGTTGGATAGAAACCAGTGGATCTGCAACCTTTGTAATGACAAGTATCATATCTTGTTTGAATGTAAGAATGTAAGTATAATGACTTATAGAAAGGTGTCCGTCAAAGCACTCTGTAATTTTGTTATTTTTAGAATAAAATAAGCCAAAAGTTATCTGTAAAATAGGTGCTATCATGAAGAATGTCCTTACATTGTTTAAGTAGTAGTTACTGTATTTTGGCCATATTTTGTAATTGTTGTATATTCTATTTGTGCTATATTCCATGTAATCATATTGCCTTAATGAAAATTCAAGGAATTCAAAGATTATTCTAGTTGCTAGGAGCAACAATAACAAAGCCAGAACCTTTTAGCTATAACTACATGGACCACTAACTGGTCATTACGCTACTATGATGGCAAAGACTGACACTTTTATTACCAATTGATCCAAATGTATCTGTTAAAATGGTATTTATTAATTAACTGCACGTGTCTAAACAATCCTTTTTTTCAAATGTACCTTATAAAGCCTCTGATCTTCAGGTGGCCTCTTTAAAATCCCTTCCACAATGCGCTTCAGTTCATAGACTGTGGTCGACTCTTTGGCATCTGTGAAGATGGTCGTCTTGTGACGTCGAATCATTAGAAACACATCCTGTAGTGAGATCAAGTGACAGGGGAAAGAGTGCAAATGAGACAACCGTGACTCTCACAAACATTCACACAGGAAAAACTTCATCCTTAACCTAGTTAACTCCATTTCCCCCTGAAACAACTTGTCAACGATTTGTTAGAAGTTAGAATTAGATTGTTCCAAAGTTAAAACATCAACAGGAAGACATGCTGCACCTATAATATCATCATGTTATCTATTACCGGCCCATGTTCCGCACTAAAGAATAAAACTCATGTCAGTGTGGAGATAATTCAAATCTAGTCAAAACATCCTCAGTAGACTTAACACTGAGCCAAACCCCTGACACAAGGTCCCTGATAAAGGTGTTAATGCAGTCTGAATGTCCCATGATAACACAAACAATGTGCCCAGTCACCATAACCTCTGTGACAAGAACTACCATTGTACAAGGATCTTTTATCAGTGTTGAATAAAGTTACACATTAAACTCACAGCGACAACCACTGCTGGCAGAAGCTAAAGCTATTTAATAAGGAGGCTGCTTCTTGTTTAGCTAACGCTACCTGCACTAGATCAGCTAATGTCTCCACAGAGTGAAGTTGTGTGGCTGCAGCTGTGGTGGTGAAGCTGACAGTGAGTTAGGATGTCCGGTTAAATCTGAAAAGAAAGATCACAGCTCTGCTCCATAACGCCACACCAATCTGTTCACCTAGGTGCTTTAAAAGACACACGGTGCGGCAGCTGCCAGCTAGCGTCATGACGAGCTAGCCTAGCTGTGAAGTAATTGCTCAACCAACTGTTAGCTGGAGTAGCTTCCCTAATAGACTGGATTTGGAAACTGTGGGCCACAAAGCTCCTAAACACACGTTGAGTTGGACACCGATTTGTGTTAAAATAGCTACATTCACTGTTAACACCATCTCCGCCTTTAATTCAAGTTGTTTGGTGGATTTGTAACGTTAGCGCAGCTACAGCAGCTGCTGACAACTTCAGCTAGCTAGTTAGCTTCTTCAAGGCTAGGTAGCCGTTTGATCAAAAGCAAAGTTTGTTGGTTGGGCTGTCACTTATCCTAAACGATGTTAATCCCTGCGCTTTAGTCTGGATCCTTCTCCGCCAACCTTGCCATGGACTTGATCGTTACAATCAAACGTCCAACCAGCATACGCTAGTGTGTTGACGTTAACCAGCGTAAGGAAGCTAACCTTTGATAGCTAGGGTTAGCTAAACAAAGACATGAGCTTTTGTATGATCGCTTTTCGTGACAGTCTTGGTTCGCCGACTGACCGCGTACATTTTCACGTCTAGGGAAGGAGTATTTGACTGCCTCAAGTAAGGTTTGGGTAGTCAAGAGCATAACATTTAGAGCTGTGTCTGTTTTCCTCACTCACCATTTCTTGCGGTTGGTTGCACACAGGGAAAAAAACGCCTCCACCGCACAGCGACAACTGTGAGATCACAGCAGCATCAGACAGCCACAGCTGCAGCTCCGACGTCAACCGGCAGATGGCGGTGTGGCGCCAAAAAGCGACCGTCAGCCAGAAACTGACTTCCGCCTGTTAAAGCTGCATCGCCCAGTTTATTTTATCTGGATCTAACTGTCATAACTACACATACAAATAACTTTATGTCCGTAGTAATAGCAAAGATATTTCTGTAGCGTTTCTTGTAACCGAATAATCACAAATGTGGCCAAAGTGTTTGCAGTTTATATCGTTAATCAGGGAATTACATTTACATGATCACAGGTAATAGTAGTGTTTACAGTGTCATTATGTGTTTATATTGTTTGTATGTCTAATATCCTTGACTAGGCCTATATTTGAAAACTAGACTGTTATAAATACGATTTGCTTGAACTTTCTTCTTCTCTTACTGAGCGAGCTGCAACCGGATGGAACACTACCGCCGCCCACTGGCAGAATGTTGACGTCATTGATATCAGTCCCCTGTCTTGTAATCAATAATAATGATATAATAATATCTTGGCGACTTTCAAGAGACCCGAGGATGCTTTACATTATGAGGGAGTGCATACGAAAAATTATACTTAATTATAATAATCAGAAAAGAGAAAAAACAAGCAAAAACATGATTCTAACTGAATTTCCAAAGCTGTTTCTTTACGATCCAGCTCGGTCCTTAATAACTTTCTCTCATTTGCATATTTAGGACAAACATGATCCAGCTTCTGCTCGTGTGCTGTCCTTAGAATTATAGAGCTGAATTTACTTCAGTATATCCCAGTTTAATCCTAACTAATTTCCTCTTTCCTACTTACCTGGGTTGCAAAATCTCACAACTGTACATTGCATCATGTGCTGGCATTAACTAACAAATAATGTATTTTGGTTCCTCCTGCAGCTTCAGTCCTCCTTCTGGGCCCATGAGGAGAGCAGTTCTTTTTGATCCAACCCCCTTTTAATCGCACTGAAAAGAGCTTTGTCTCGTTTCCCTGCCCAGTCAAACAAACAGGTGTTTCTCTTCACTGGCTGTGTCTTCTTCGTGGGAGGACTTGTTTCCTCCTTCTCTCCTCTGATAGCAGCTGTCTCTGCAGTAAGTGGGACAGCTGAATCGACAGCAGCTGAAACATGCAAATAAACCAGGTGCCACAGACTGCAACGAACAGTCTTCTGTTGTTTTTTTTTGCAATGTTTATGACATTGTGACTTGGTTGGCTGGCCAGTGATTGCTACAAATTTATGATAAGAGAGATAAAAGATATATTTACATAAATGAAACCTTACACACAGTTGTCATTCAAATGTTGTCATAATTGTTCACTAAACTGTCCATTTAGGTGATACAATGTAGAAACTGTTACCTTTGACACGTTACTGTTTTTAAAACCTTTTAAGTATCAACTATTTAAAATGAGTAATGACCATTACAGTGTCATTTGTCAACAAGGCTCTAACTTATCTTTGCATGATTTGAAATTGCATGTGCAGATGCAACTCTGGCATAACAGATGTGACTTTTATGTTGCAGACTCCTACATAAAGCATTATGTTTCACCATTATTTTGTAAATACTGACGTGTAAACACACATACAGTTTTTGTATGTAACACAAAAGTATGTTTATTGGCATCTTTAACATTTTACTGACATAAAATAACAACAAACAATCAGGAACAGCAGCCTTACATTTCTCAAGTCAAATGCTTGGGACTGTTTGGACTACAGCTGATTAGTAGTTAGACTTGAAATACCACTTTGGAGAATTAGAAACTGATTGGACATTTTAAAAAATACAAAAGAACACTAGTTTCTTATAAACTCGACTTCCTCTCTGGTATCAAACTGCATAATGACATTTTTATGACGATTCATTGTAGTACAAAGTTAACATCTTTAAGAAAACATTACATCCAAAATATGATACAAAACTGAAAATGGCCTCCAGAGCTATTGACAGCGAGTAAAAACCGAAAATAACTGAAGGTGACATTGAGTCTTTGGAAGAGTGAAGGATGCTGTAGAAATCTACAGTTTTATCTGCCGTGCCAGTCCAGTCAGCAAAGTCCTCCTCATTGTCAAACTATCAGGGTTACTACGTTCCCACTGTGACCATGAAGTATCGCAGGTTTCCAGCACTTTTCCATGACGATCCTCGATAAAGTCAAAGCGCTCCCATGAGTGAAAAATACTCCGTACCAATACCAAGTCAAGTCTGTCTCTCCATGTGAACTGACCTGAAACATAATAATACTTAGTGAGACAAGTTGTACATTAGTGTTTGTAAAATCTCTAATATTCTTAAACTTCTTTTAAGTTTAAGTTGTTTTCAAATTCTCAAAAGCTTAAAATATCTTCAACTCACCAAACAAACAGTAAATCTCTATCTAACTATAAAGGCGCTCTCTCGGATCTGGGAATAATCATACTGTGGAACAGAGACGGAAGAACACAAGAGTCATTTAACAGTTTATACAAAAAATATATTATATCAAAATTCTAATATTCCAAATCTGCACTTACATTCAGACCTCTGGGAGATTGGACAGGCTCCAGTCCTTTACAGCAGAGTATTGAAAAAGGCCTCTCTTTAGTCTTTGCATGTTCTTTGAAACACAGACTGAAAACCTTAGCAGGCAGGTAGACATCCCAGTCAGCTGCATGCTCAGTTATTAGATCGCCTACCATCCTGTTGGGCAGCAGATATGAGACAAGTTAAAAGGGGGACCAGGGAGATCCCTAAATGCAATAACAGAAGAGTAATATGAGAATTAATATTGTCTGGAATTTTGACTTTTGCAAATAGGATATTGATACAAGACAATGTGTCGTTGTCTTGCCTTCAATCTGATAGGCTGTCTCAATTTGGCAATCATCAGGACAAAAAAAAAAAGAAGACTGAGAACCATCTTCAGTATGAAGTGATAATAACTTGTGTAAATATGTAAAGGAAAACGTTGCATACAGCAGTAAATCCAAAACCTGTAACACAAGTACAGACCTGTCAATCAGTTGCTGTGTGATCAGATCCGCAGTGCCCGTCTGCTGATGATAGATGACCAGAGCGACGGTGACCTTCAGCTGATCTTTCAGTTCTTTGTTGATCTACCATGAGGATACAGTAACATCCATGTGAGACATGACCTTATTATAAAACAAAATGTGCACTGTGTAGTGAGATAAAGCATCTGTAATGTAGTGGAATTTCTCATATTTCTTTCTTCAGCATCATTAAAAAAAAAAAAGAAGAAGCTTAAACTTGTTGCTTGAGTTTTCTGTTCATGCTCTGTTTGTCCAGTAATGTACTAGACTAAATCAAACACGTAGTTTATTTTAACCAAGATGAAAAAAATGGCAGTCAAGGTAACATCTTAAGCTCTCTGTGAGCAGTTTAATTGACAGTACACTCACTTTTTGGACGATGTCATGAGGGAGTCTGGAGAGGATCCTGATGGGGTATCCAAAGTGGGCGATGATCTCCACGATGTGCTTCGCCACAACTGAAGGGAGGCAGGACTGCATGGGCACAGCTTCAACCCACTTGGAGAAGTAGTCAGTCACAGTCAAAATGTATTTGTGTTCATTCAGTGTTTTGGGCAGCGGTCCTCTGATATCCAGACCGAGCCACTCCCACGGCTCCTTCACCTGCCACAGAAATAAAATGTGAATGCAAAATTTATCCCAAAACAGTTGGTTGCAAGATGTTCAGGATTTAAGAAAAAGGTAATTCATGCTGTAACTTACCTCAATCGCTTTTTCAGGATCTTCACTTTCTGGCTGTGAAAATCACAGAGGAGCACTTGATTAAAAATACTTATAAATAATAAAAGACACAATATTGTTGCTTAAAATCATGATGACTACTTACACTGACATTATCATCTGGAGCCCACTGAATATCCTGTTAGTACATGTAAAAAAATGACACAAATACATGACAATGAACAAATTGGATATAAACATGAAATAATAATATTTGATAATAAACCGCTATAATGAAAGTAGAAATCTGACAACAAAATGCTTTTGATTTGCCACAATTAATTCCAAAAATAAACAAATATAATGAGATCACTAACTTAATATATATAATACAACTTACCTGTGGTACACAGTAATCTCCATGGAAGAAATGTGGGAATGAGTCAATCTTCATCAGACCTTCATCTACTATAATCCTCCATCTGTCAGGATTTGTTGGGTCTTTGTCTCTGAACATAAAACCAGAAAGGGAAACAATAAAAAAAAAAACAGTGCGAAGATAATGCAAAACACTTAACGAAGGAATTTTGGTTTAAACTTGTGTGTGCACACATATTATCACAAAAACACAATAATAAATCATATATCGTTGAGCACACTTACGCTATTCAATTAGTTAGGGATATTGGGATATTTTAGTCTTTCACTTGGTTGTTTATTCTGTGAAATATCTGAATGTTTATTTTCGTGTTCTGTGAATATCTTTGGTCCCCAAATGTAATGTGAAAAATGTACATGCATATATGCAACCATATCCTAATGTCCCCAACTAATTTTGAATAGTGTATTCGAACACTTATTTTTTAGGTAAGTCTTAAATAATGGGGGAAATACTGTCTATTAAAGATTAATGAGGTATTTAGTAACTTATATCTTTCTGTTGCCCTTGTACAGTAGACATCGTATGATTTGGTTCCTGTTTTTGCCTTTTCTTTTGTTTACCATGCATGTATTAACTGTAAAATGATTATTTTTCAACTTGACTCAATGACAATGTAACACTTGAAACTTGTTAAATAAAGAAAAAACAACCGACTTCCTGTTTAAGCCGGGACGCGCATGCGCACTGTACACAAACCGTCATGTGATACACGTTTTCAGGTGTGTTTTGGACGATTATTTGTGAAAAGCTGCTAAAACGCTCGTCTGGACATATATATTTTAATTTTATTTTAAACCCCCTTTTTGAACGATACCCGTGTCAGGGCAACATTTCAGAAAGAAATGTCCATCGTGACTGAAGAAGCCGAAGAGCTACTGGTCAGCATGGTTCAAGAGAGGCCAGCTCTGTACGACATCAGGGAGAAACACTATGCCAACAGAGCGAAGAAAACCGAGCTGTGGGGGGAAATACAAAATAAACTCGGGATACCAGGTGAGATTTCCTACTCAACCACTGACCCTCTGTGTGGCTGTCGTGCTGCTTTTCATGCCAGTGAAGGGAAGTTGCTCCCATCTCCAGTGCACAGCTAGCTAGCTGTTGCTAACGTAAACAGGCGAACACACTCCTTTCACAAACCTGTCGCCATTAAACATTGTCGCTATCACATGATTTGGAGAAGCTGCTTGGTTTACGTGTGGTTGTTTTGACCTCCAGAAAAGGAGCTGAAGAAGAGGTGGGACTCTCTACGGACTCAGTACACCCGCTACAAGAAGTTTGCAGAGCCAGGGAGCCGCGGAGCGATAACGACCGGGAGGCAGCAGTGGATCCTGAGCCATCTGCAGTTCTTAGAGCCCCACAGAAAAACAAAGGAGGCCACCTCTAACTGTCTTACTGTCAGTGTAAGTAGAGCGAGCAGCAAAACACTGAATTTACAGCTGCTTTCTTATTCTTTAGTTTGATATCCACCTCAGTATGACTGGATACATAACACAGTGCAGTGTGCACACACGCCAGCTTCATGAGCAAACCAACCAGTGCTCCCATAACTACACTGTAATAACAATATAAAGCTATGACATGACAAAAAATGTGACTGCCAGCTTCAATTATTGTCCAGGAGCAACATTAATTAGATTTTCTAGGAACAACACCATCACAGGGATATCAGATCTCGCCACTCCTCAATTTAAAACAAAACACATATTGTAATGTGATCATAACTCGTCTACACCGCGCAGGCCTTGCTGGACACTGAAAGAAAACTCACCGTATCCCTCATTTTTTTCCCCCCTTTTACAGGAAACTTCAACTATTCTTTATGATTCAACCTCAGAGGGCATCAGCTACATCAAAACTGAGGTGCCTTCCAGCCCTGGCAGCGAGACCCAGTGCAGCAGCCCCACATACGACGACTGCACATCTGAAACAGATATGAAGCCATGTGCTCCCATTGAGGACTCAAGCATCTCTGACCCAGAGTACACACCCACACCTATCAGGGAGGAGCCGTGGCCCAGCACCTCCAGAGAGTCCAGGCCTCCAGCTAAGCGCAGCAAGAAACAGCCGGAGGAGTCCTCTAGTGAGGAGTCCAAGAACTTATTACGCGTCATCAGTAAAACTCTGGAGACTTTGGCATCTAAGGATGACAACAATGATGACATCTCAGCGTACTGCAAAAATCTAGAACGCAAGATGCGGAAATTGCCACCACATATTCTCCCACATTTCCAGCATGAGGTGGACACTTGTCTCTACAGATACCTCATTATTACTTCTTATAATCATACGGGACAAACATCAGGGGCTCACTTATCTCAGCATCCAATATGATGTTGAGTCCAGTAAATGTTGAGGTTCCCCGCTGATATCATGATGAAATAAACTGGTCACTTGCCTTTTCTACTACATTAACCCCGAAGCATTCTTGGAATTGCTGAATAACTTTTGTTTGTGGGCAACAATATTCATCTTTTTATCATTTGAAAAGGTCTATTAATGTATCCAAATGTTAACACAGCCTCAGTTCTTCGAATACTGTGCAGCTATCTCATTTTATTGTACACAGCGCACTAAATAAAAGCTGTAAATCTTTTTTCCTGTGACATTTTTATATTACATGTAATGACTTATTCTTACTGTCACTATTCTATTCACCTTGGATTGTTTTCGCTGGGAACTATTTTTTTAAATCCCACATGACATAATGGTGGTACAGCGAGTATCAAACAAAAAGAGGTGGGCGAAGACAGCACCAAAACATTTCTGTCTATAGTAACGTACCCAACTGGCTCTTCTGTCTGGCTGGGCTCTTTATTCTGGACGCTTTGCTTCGATGTAGCAGGAGTGGTCGCCGGAGCCGGTGCTGGACTCTTCTGTGAGGCTTTAGCACCAGGTGGCTGGATTCACAATACAGGGAAACAACACATACTGTTTTCAGAAGTTTGCACAAGACCTTGAATAAAGACAGAATTTATGTTAATGTCCTTGATTTTTAACCCCAATCCAAAGAAGAGACACTGTCTTTTAAGTTCAAGAAAACTGACCATCACGTTTGCTAAAATGACCACAAATGAATGACAGAATTTTAACAGATAAATGACAACATAGTACTCTCACCTTGTTCCTTTTACTTCTGGGGTTGACAGAAACCTACATCAGAGGGACAATGACAGTTATTGCATGAGAGATCTTTTTTGTTTTTTGTTCAGAATCCCCTATCAAAGCTTTTACTGTCTTAAAACCACACACAAACCTTTCTTTTCTGTGTGTCGGCAGAGGTTAAAAATATGGTGGGAACAGCATCTTCCCGAAGTTTCACACATTTGCCTGTTCTGTCAATGCACTGTTCCTCAAAATGACTGCTGCACAGCACAGAGAAGCGGGTTGGCGTCCAGTCTTTCCATTTCATGTTGGCAAGCCATTTCTTCAGTCTTCGAGGATTGTACAGTGGAAACCTATTGCAGCACACACATCATTAGAATAGTCCAAACATTTGTGAGTGTCAGTATTTCCTGTGTGAAGCAAACACAACACTAAACTCCATTTAAAAGTCATTAACTTTTATTTCTCACAAACAGTTTTAACGCCATTTTCTGAAATGCTCTAATATTTGGTTAATGTTGCATGCAAAACAAAGCTGTGCATTCTCAGTATTTAATATTTGCTATATGTTTGTCTCCAGTATCATCTATTAATTAATTAATTAATTAATTAATTAAAGAGGGTAAATAATAATACTGCAATTAATATATATGTTCATCATTACTAACCTGACGAATATTTTCACAACTAAATGATTGATAGTCACAGGAAAAAGCAGCAAATTGAGAATCTGAAACAGTAATTGGTATTTTTCATTCATCAGCTGAATTAAACTTGCTATACCTATATCCTTTCTCAAAATCAGAGTTATTAAAACGTTGAGACGACCTGGAAAAACTCAATATTAGGCACAGAAGACAGAAAAGTGGCTTCATGTTTACGTTAGCTAATGTTAGCTTGACTATTCACAAATGTATAAGCTGATTTATAAGCCTGTTTTCAGGTGACAAAAGCCGATACTCACTTGAAAAACTTCCCATCTGAGTCGCTGGAATTTTCGCAGTTGTAGGCACATTTATATCTCCCCATTTAGCACACAATTTAATTCAACTCGCTACCAAACAAAGTGATATATCTAGTGTAGTTTGGGCGACCATTTAGTTAGCAGAAATACAAGGTCAATATCCGGTCATAAATTTCAAAATAATAGCCTCACGACATGTCGAAAGCTTGAAGTTTCAATTCAACAATTCAGCAGTGTATAGAAATATATATGTGTATTTCAATTAAACTGCTCAACCGTAAATATCTAACAGCATTTGTTCATTGTATCCAATAGTTTGAACATGTTTCCGCCATCATCCTAAAAAATCTTGCTAACTTGACGCAAGCCTTTCACCAACGGATGTTGTTTTTTTCTTCTTCGTGGTGTTTTAAATGCATATGAATGCTCAGTAGCGACCCCGTCCGGATAGAAGATAGAAGCGCAGTCAGTCTTTTATAGTTTTTATACATTTGTACACAGGTGATTTCAATGTCTTTTACAGAAAATAGAAAAAATAACAAGGAACAATGTGCAAAATTTGGTTGATGAGAAAAATTGCCGTACAAATATAGATTCTTTTTCTCGACTTGTATCAAACCCACTGAGAATTGAACACAAAAATAATCAAAGTGCACTTGAAAATATCAATGTTTAATTGACATCTAAAAGTGTGATATGAACGGTGTGAAATGGCTCCATGTGTCTAACAGCTCAGTTGCTTTTTGTTTTCCACTCGACCCTCCACTCATCCCAGTCCAGTAGAGTTCGTTTCAGTTCCCATCCTGCAGCTTCCACACCTGGAAATTATACATGCAAAATGGTTATAGGTAAAAACTACAAAAGATAAAGCTGATGATTTGTAGTTTAAAACAGTAATTGCGTGCGCTAACCTTTGAGGAATGGACTGAAAATTTTGTCCATCAACTTGTGACTCTCATGCACCATATCCCAGTGACCTTTAAAAGAAAATAAAGGTGTGCATTGTGTAAAAAAGAGAAAGCACCTGTATTAACATTAAGTGATGAAATGAAGGGAGGTTTACTTTGCCGTTCACTAAACATGCTGCTGAGCCACACAGCTTGGCACAACGCTCTGATTTCATCATGAACTGATGCTTCTGGTCCCAAACAAACACATACGCATCCTGAAAGGAAGACAGCTGAGTTAATGTAAAACATTCAAGTATGTTATATAGATCGTAAACACATGACAGATGACATACCATTGCGTAATCCTAATAGGAAAGGCATGTTGTTGTTCTTCAGAGCCAAACTGAGTTCGTCTGGGCTACAAAATAAAGAAATTACATTATCAACTACGTTTAACTTTTATTGAGTGTAATTCTTTATCATATAAGCAAAAGGGTGAATTAAATTACCTTTGAACAACCTCCTGCAGCCTCACTCCAAGTTTGATTGGCACTTGTTTCCTAAACTCTGAAGAAAATGAGCCAAATCCATCATTTTGAATGCACAACATTAACATGTCACAACTGCGACTCAAGCGCTGCTAGTATCGAATACAAGAAACAGTCAGCAAATCCACAATTCTCACCAAAGAAAACCGGTTCCCTTTGATTGGCCTCTACTGGGCTCAGGATCCGACCGTCTGTCAGGTACTGCTGCAGTACGATCGAAAGTCGTGCCTCGTTGAAGGTTTCCATGACAACTGAACGCACGGCCTTGTAGTTGGCAAAGAGGTGAAGTGTGGTGAAGAGGAAGAAGAGGCTCAGAGTCAGTCTGAGAGGCGGACAGAGACAGGGTAAGGGAGGTAGGTGACGTAACAGACACAGCACACTCTTCAAAGTCCCTGCATAAGATTGTTATTGCAATTTGAATACTTTCTATATTAAAATACTTACACTGGATTATCAGTGACTAGGGGAATGAGCACCAAACTGACCAGCAGTCCAGCCAGATTCACTAAAGTCTCCTGTGGTAGATAACAGACGTGCAGATGAGACTAGATTAAAAGTCCCTCTTTTCAGCACATAATACAGATATCTATTAAGAATTGTTCGCAATTTAAACTCAGAAACCTGCAGTGCAAAATACAAGTCACAGGTCATTCAAGATCAATGAAAGCACCTGACTGCCATCTTTGGCCGAGATGTCAGCCATGTTGTCCCTGCGAGCCTGATGAACGGTGAGAGCAGCTCTGGTCGCACCGCCGGCCACTCCAACAATGGACTGGAGTACACAAACACACACAGTAGTAATAAATAGCCCATCCAACAGTAGTAACAATGAATAAAAGAGGTGAAAAATCTGATTATCAGGCGATTTAGCCCAGTGGTTCCTGACCTTTTTTGTCACATTTCGACTTAACTTGTTCATCGTGTTTTTGCTTACCTTGAAAATTCCTGCAGTACAAACAATCAGGGTGAAGAAAGCAGGGAAGTAAGGAGCCAATATTTCCATGAACATGGCAAAGTCGTTGAGAACATCAGCAAAAAGTCTAGGGATAAATCGAAAGTACAGACCAAAATACATTATATAGGTTCATGATCATGACTAGAGTGACTTTTTTTTAAGAAAATGTACTGCTTGTACACCATGTATACCTCCATTTTTTGGCCTCAGAGTCCAGTTTACTCCTAGAAGGAAAGCACAAAAACAACTGACCATGAAGACAGGATGAAAATTCTCAGAAACTGTTATTGGACAGAAAAAAGAAAGAAAACAGAAGCCTACCCTTTCCGCCAAGCGAAGAGGATTCTTCCCAACATGCCAGTTCCATCTAAAAAGGGAAAAACAAGAGTTTGCAAGTTGCACTCGCCATGCAAAGGTCATGTAAATGCATGGTATATTTTATATTAAGGCATCACCTCGTAGTAACCAGGTGATCGTGGCTGCAGCTACTGTTGCCTCTTGGTTTCCAACACCGACACCTTTGAGAGAGGCCTGAGTGGCTAAAGTCCCTGACAGAGAGCTGGAGAAAGCCTGAGAGAGAGAGAGAGAGAGAGAGAGAGAGAGAGAGAGAGAGAGAGAGAGAGAGGAGTGTGTGGATGAAAGTCTCAAGCTGATGGTGATGATAAAAAAAATTTGGTGCAAGATTTTCTGTACCTGCATAGTATCCCAAAACTGGTACTGCAGGTAATCGCTGCTGACACTCTCTGGATATCCTTGAGGCAGAAAGACACTCTGAAATAAAATGTTAAAATGTGAGTCTGGAGGGGAGCGTATGAGTTTGAACAGTCAATGCAGCCACACGGAAACGTTTTAAATCCTTACTTTAAATACTCCAACAATAGATTTTCCTCTTGATTCGCTTTCGCCCCCATCTCTTCTCCTCTCCATCGCGCCATCCTTTCCAAAATACTTCCAGGATTCTGCACTGCCATATCTCTCTGTGGCCAGAACCACACCTCTGTCTTCCTCCATTTAGGCTGAAAGGAGCGAAAACACAGAGGTTCACATTAAACTAACAAACTGATCGATAATGCAGTCTCAAGACCACTGCAATATTTTTAATCAAAGTTGATTTTTGGCACAGCATACCATAAAACTGGCCGCAGCCGACGTGTCGTTCCGTCCTGTGGTGTTTTTCTTTTCAGTACTTCCGTGTTTTTTTCCGCCCTCAAAGTTTGGCGGCTTCTGATTGGTGGGTCGGGAGTTTAAGGCGGAGCTTTGATTAACATGGCAACCAACGACCAATAAACAGAGAGACAGGAGGAGCATTCTAATAGTACTGCCATAATAAAGTTTATTGTACAAGAAGCTATGATCATTTATGGCTACAGCTACCACCTGTAAATATTTCTAGAAACAATATTGTGATACATGTATGGCACTTCAAACAGAGATTGAACAACAGCGTTAAAGTGTCAAATAGACTATATGGATAACATGAATAAAGATCTAAGTTAGAATACATACTGCATGCATTTGCTAAATAGCACCGAAAGTACAGCTGAGGCTCATGGGGGTGTATTTAATTATTTGGTCACAAGCAAAAGCAGTGGACAAGCTTAAATGATGGACTGATGGTTGTGTTTTGCAAGAATTGGAACACTGGTCCTGAATGTGGATGTGAGAGAGGGGATGATTCATGATATCATGCTGGAAGATCAGACAGATGACTGCTGGCATGAGTCAAGGATCTGCCTTGATAGAATTTGTGAACCTCTGGGAGCCTCCTGTTGTTTGTTTAAGACGACGTATTCAGGTGTAAAATCTCTCCAGTCTTGCTTTCGCCGGTCCCTGTAACTGTCACTACCTTGTGAAAATGACCAAACTTTATTATTACAGTTAAGCAGTCCCAGCAATTTGCTGATGCAAAACAAAGCCAGGCTGTGGTTACTATATTTGGAGAAAATGGATCATAACAAAAGTAGGAAGCTTCTGCTCTACCTCGTCTGACTGGATTATGATAATTAGTATGATGCAGACACAACTGTCTCGCAGCTGGACGAAAAGACACAGCAGATCCCTCCCATTTTCTTTCGCAGAGCTGTCTCAGAGGCTGGTAGAGTCGACGGCGTCAGCTCTGAAAGAATGCAGTCAGGTCGTCATCAACCTCTGAGCCAACGGGGAGTAAATATTTCTTATCTCTGGGTCATAGAGCAGATGGACGGCAGCAGACTAGAACAATAATATGAATGGTAAGAAGTTTGAACATCTACACCCAGAGAAAAAAAGAGCATGTAAGTGGTAAAGCAGAAATATAATGTGAAAACACAAGATCTGTTTACTCCTCCAAGGTGAATTTAGAAAAAAACAATGAGGCAGACTGGAATCCGTGGCTGTTTCACCCCCAAGGCAAGACAAGTGCTGACACACCTTTCCCATGTCCTCTGGAATGCTGTATGGGAAGGAAGAACGGGAGCAGTTCAAACACTTTATGCAAGTGAAACTGTGACTAACAAGGAGAGAGGAAGCCACCGCTGCGAACTCAAGGCAGCAGAATATGAGAACTACTGTTACCAAGTGAGGCACGGGTTTCTCAAGTTTACGTGTGGGAGGGAATAAGCAAGGAGTCTGTACAGTAAATGGGCGTGGAGGTATCACACTGAGTTTCACTCTTGGCTCTCCCTCCTGTCATTCAACAACTTATATGGCACTGGGCTGTCACAGGGACAGGTCGGCCTCGCAGCTAATGTCTTTTGGACTCTACGACGATTACAGTGGCGGTGTTTGGATGACCACGTGTGGCAATCTTTACTAAAAAAATTTCAAATCTAAAGGAAGAAGCAGTCACCTAAATGGAAATACTTTTTTAAGGAGAGAAGACACCTGCCTACCAACTCTGAACAATACATTGGACGAACCAAGACATCCCTTGTTTCACTGAAGGAGTGTTTGGAGCGAGAAGTGGATTCGAAGCTTTTTAGATTTGAACAGGTTTGTACATTAAAGTAAATTTTAAATTAGCCTTCATAGTCTTTGAACTCGAACAATTTGATATTCCCTCTCCGTACTCGAGTTGTGAATACTCTTATCTTGAAGAACCAGCTTTAAGATTGTGTTTTCAGTTGTGTACATTTGCAGAACAGAAACTCTTTATCATTCTAACATCATTATGTGTCTCGCTACGAATGATTCACAGGCCTGTGCAATATGACAAGAGCAAACTATTCTTAACCAACTCTCTGTTGATACATTGTCAAGCAACAAACACGTAAAGTATGCTGTTGTGCCACTCTATGATCAAATCAGAGATTAGACAGGCCCAAGTTGCTGTTTACCTTTTGATTTTGCCATGACAACCTGCCAACCAAGCAGGAAGATTGTACATTAAAGTGTGATCCTACGAGTTTGTCAAGCTTTTGCATAGTTACCAGACAACACATGACACTGTGCTCCATGTTGCGCCACTCAAGGGGTACTTTCTGTTCGATGTTGGAAATACCCAGTCCAGTGACATCCCCATGATTGCGTACTGTCTGAATATTTGGAGAAACATGTTAAGACTTGCTGGGGACATTTGTTTTTATTTCTTGAAACCTGAAACCTAGTGGGAAACAGCTCAGCAGGTAAAACTGCCCTCGGTTAAGTCACCAACCCTCGTTATGCATTCATAGAAGGTTAACACAGGTCACAAAGGCAACTTGTGAACACATTTCATCTAAACCAAGCTTAAATCAGAGCAGGAGCATTCACCACCTGGGCGTTGCTTACAGCAGTGTTTGGCTGAATACAACAAACAACTGAAAAAGATGGGTGCTCGCTTTTAAAATGGTCATTCGGCATAATCTACTGAAGCCCCTAGATCCAAAACTGATCAGAAACAATGTTATTTACATCCATAAAGCACGGTCGAGCTCCTGCATGCTAACGCCTTTTAGCTTGGCAGCTAAAGCGAAGATGTCAGCTTTAAAAAGGGTGCATATAACGTCTTTTCAAACCAACTTGGGATCTGGGGGCTTCTAGAGACAAGGATTACTCCGGACGAGCTGCATGGAGCCATTTTATTCTTCAAAGTCACCATCTACTTCAGTTGTTTAGGAGAATGCTCCAACAAATGTTTTCTGGACGACAAAACTTCCCCACCTTTTCATCAGCATAGGGATGAATAGGTAATAACTGAATTGCCATTTTTTGGGGGGTGAACTCCTTCAAATAGTGTTATTCAGGTTTAATAATGGAGGGAGACTCTGATAAAAGGTCAAATACAATCGGTGTGGTCAGTGAGAATAAAATAACTCTGAGGCCATCCGTCCCACTGCTCCTGAACAATATTCTGAAAAGACCATACACAAGTGTTCCTCTTAAGTTTGGGGCATTCAAGTATACATATTCTAATTGACTAAACATTTACATAAGCAGGGTTTGTCCTTCAACAAAGGGTGAAACCGGTCCCTCATAATTCCCTTTATCTTGAAAAACAAACAATTCTATCGAGCTGGAACAAACTTAAAACCATAAAGCAGCCACTCAGACAAGTCATAACAGTGTTCTTTAGTTTTCAGCGTGCTTTTGCATGGATAATTATGACATCACTCAGGTAATCAATCCTTAAACATGTTCTTACGTTTTACAGAAATGGTTAATTCACTTCAGATGTATGAAAAGGAGGCTGAAGTGGTCCTGCTGAATCCCTCTCCAGGGACAGCTGACACACAAAGTAATGACACTTGCTCTGAAGTAGTTGTTGAAAAGGAAGCTGCCTCCTGCTGCGTTGACGAGCACCACAGGAAACTGGCCATCTGCAGCATCATCTGTGGGATCTCCTGCATTGGAATCAAAGCTCTCATATATTCAGTCAAGGTATTTTATTGTCTTTCATCTGTCAGTCCACATGTCAAAGCCCCGAAGCTGCACTTTACAAAATCCCTGAAGGCTGCTCTCAACTGCAGCCAAGTGACATTTTTACAAACTTAATTATAAGAATGACTTCATGGTGGTAATTTCCAGGGGTCGCCAGATTATTGGGGAGGATAAAATAAAACAACATATTTTAGACTAGGGAAGGTTTTCATATTACATCGCCTGTTATAGTGGGTATAATGTGCCTTTTTTTGTGTGTATGTGAGAGTCAAATGCATGTATGCACAAGTTCTGATTGGACACACACACACATTGCATTAAAACATACTGGAATCACATTAACCGTCCATTTTGTTGGGAAACAAACATCCTTAATGCATCACAGAGAGGACGTGCCTCTTTTTAAATAAAAAACTTGATTTTGCATTTGTTATTCAAATGTACAGCAGTGACGTCTGTGGGACCCAAATCAGTAAAGAAGTACAGCCGAAAAAACTAAACACAAGGGCTGAATAGTTTCCTTTACATCACAGAATGTACTAAATGATAAACTAGATTATGGATTAAAGGGAGCGTAGTTGATTTTGTATTCATGCATTGCCAATTCTGATTTAACCCTTGATTCTTTTTATCATCTTGTCCTTACTTCAACAGGCTGAGACGACAGACGATACTCGGAAAGCTGCAGAGTTTTCAAAAGAGGCAAAAAAATTTAGCATCATCTCTATTGTGACATGGGTTGCCATTCTGGTTTTGACTCCCATGCTGATGGCACTGATCTCATATCTTCTCACTCTGCGCAACTAATCGAAACCCCAGCAGAAGACAACCAGAGGACTGTGACATAAGATGCTTACGGAGACAGACAGCAGACAGTTGAAAAAAAACAAAACTGTCTACTATTACAAAAAAAAAGCATGAAGACATGAAACTGGAAGTTACATGAAACAAAGACTGCTTTTGCCTCCCTTGTGCTGATAAAATGACCGCCACCCCAGTTTACACTTTTCTACTTCCTCTTTATCATTTGTTGGTTTTTGTTTTAGTTTTACATAAGGAACGACCACTCGAGAAAATGTTATCAAAAATATTACAACTTCTGCATGTTTTCTTTATACACTGTAATTTTTATTTAACAATATATGAACATATAGACAATTTAAAATCTAAATGACCATAGAAAATCCAGCATGAACTATAGTTTGAGACATGGCACTACAGGACACATATATATCATATATTAAAGACAAGAATTATCATTCCCCAGCAATGACCCAATCCTTCATATTTTTGCTATTACAATTTGACATACTCATGTTTAGATATTGTATGTACTTGCAGATACTACAAAAGATGATACATTTCTCAATCTTAAAAGGTAGCAACATAAACCTGGTCATTAAGGATTGGGTCTCTACTGTAATAAAACGGGATGGCAATCCTTCAGAAGATTATGTTATCCTGCTCTTGTTGCCAACAATATCTTAGCATTATTGCATTGTTACCATATTACTTTATTGATGTCAAATGTATCAATATGTTGTACTTTTATACATACAAAGACAATTTATAATAAAACATCAGGAACTTGTGTGCTCTGAGCTGCTTGATGCGTCTTGACATGCCGTCATAAAAACAGCGACGATTACAAACACACCTACAAAACATCTATCCAAAACAGAAAAATCTTACAGTTAAGGCAACCTCATATATAAAATTTGGCCAAAGGAAAGACATTATACATAGGCAGTTTATCAAGAATTTTTACAGCTGCTTTACAAATATAGACACCACAAAACAATCCAGAGAGAACCACAGGTAACAAAAAGCCAGCTAGCAGTGGAATCTGGACACCTCCACTCTTGATTAGAAATACTCTTGTTTCAGATTTATATATCATACAAAAAAAACAAAAAAAAACCTTCTTCAGCCATAAATTTACAAACACAAACACTTGAATAATTGGACATGGTCTGCCCTGAGCTGAGTGAAAGGACTCACACGGTCCATGCTGCTTGCAGACACATTAGAATGTACAAAAAGAAAAGAAACTTGGTTGCAGCAAATAGAAAATCTCATGTTGGCATGTTTAAGAGTTATATTCAGCGTTTAATGAAAAAATAGCTGCCTTTAGATGATGAAGATGCTGCAACATCACCACTACTTATGATAAAAAAAAAAGCTTTCTGTCAAGTGCAAAAGAAATTAGACGTAGTCCGCAATGTCTTTGTTGAAAAGAAACATCATCGAAACAAATCTTCATCACCCCGAGCTGTCACACTGTACAGATGTTTGAATGACGGATATCAACTTCTGCTTCTACACGGTTTCACTTATCACACAGAAATGACCGGAAGAATAACGGACGGCAGAAGTTTCAGTGCAGTAATGACAGTAAAAAGAAAAGAAAAGAAGACTTAACGTATAATGCATTTAACCACTATGTTTATATCCAACTTCTATGACGCAATACATTTTTGGTGCTGTGATGTCTTGTTCTTCAACTTGCAGGATACAAGTGCAACAGAATGAAAATATAATTCTTTAATAACAACTTGTCACCACAACAATTACACAATAATTGTGCAGATTGAAAGCAGAGCTGAGGGACTGCTGAAAAACACACGGTCAACAAACAGCCTTAACTTGTGCAGTGTTGTTGTTCTTGTTTTTTTAATGGCTGCCAAACAATGGACATTAAAAAAGGTAACCTGTCAACTGTCTTTCTGATCATCCATCAACCACAAATTCAGCTGATCCAACTTGGCACAGAGAAGTGAGTCCACATCCTGTACACTCAGGGACGGTTCATCTTTAGGGGAGCCCCCGCGTCTCGTCCTGGAAGATGACATACCTGCCTTTCCAACACCAGCAAGTGGCTTCTTTGGTCTTCTGGCCTCACCAACCTCAAGGAACTCCAAGAATCGCTTGACGCGCCTTTGGCCAAACCACGACTCGGAACCGTTCTTGCGATTTAGAGCCACCTCAAATATGGTCTCCAGCCGGCTGAAACATGAGTAAGAAAGTCAGATCAATGAGCAAGTTCAGGAAGTTCAGTGCGTACAATATGCCATTTTAATGATGCAAAAAGTTTTACATTCCCAATGCAGAGTACCAAATCCTAAATATCCGTTTCCTCTAGGGCCACCCTCTGGCCAAACCTAGCTTTAAAGCTTACCTCAGAATAGTGAAGCTTTTACAAATTGATGAAATTTCACAATTGAACGTATTAAATGTCTTTACTTTGAAGAAACAGACGGCTCTGGACTATACTACATATGTCCAGGAATGCAGCATAGAGTCACAGATAAAGTTGGAATTAAAGAGAAAAAAAGTCTAAAGCGAAAAGGACGGTGAGGCTGCGGTTTATGTCATGACTTTATGAAATGGCTAGTAGTGTGACTTTGTGCTAATAGGCACCATAACATTAACAGTGAGTGGTGTAATGATGATCTTACCTTTCAGGCGGTTTGCTGAAATTCTTATTGGTGTAAATTTCTTCCAAACTAAACTCCTTCTTTTTTAGCCTGTGGTGGGGGAAAAAAAAACAACACAGTTGCAATCAGTGTGAATATTGATCAGAGAGTGTTCAATAAAATGACAGACATGTATTGACAATGACATACATTCACATACAATGGTAGGCCAGTGTGACTCAATAGGACTTGTCCTACTTTGCTCCGAGTGATGAACTAGTTTGATTTAGTTACAAATTATCAAATTTCACCTTGTATATTTTTACAACTGGAGAGTGCTCCAACCGGGGACTCCGTCGTTCTCCTGGGGGACTTCAATGCCCACGTGGGCGACGACAGTGTTACCTGGAGGGGTGTGATTGGGAGGAACGGCCTCCTCGATCTGAACCCGAGTGGTGTTTTGTTACTGGACTTCTGTGCTAGTCACAGTTTGTCCATAACGAACACCAAGTTCAAGCATAAGGGTGTCCATATGTGCACGTGGCACCAGGACACCCTAGGCCGGAGATCAATGATCGACTTTGTGGTCGTGTCATCTGACCTCCGGCCGCATGTCTTGGACACTCGGGTGAAGAGAGGGGCTGAGCTGTCAACTGATCACCACCTGGTGGTGAGTTGGATCCGCTGGTGGGGGAGGAAGCTGGACAGACCTGGCAGACCCAAACGTATCGTGAGGGTCTGCTGGGAACGTCGGGCAGAACCCTCTGCCAGGGAGATCTTTAACTCCCACCTCCGGGAGAGCTTTGACCAGATCCCGAGGGAGGCTGGGGACATTGAGTCCGAATGGACCATGTTCTCCACTTCCATTGTTGACGCGGCTGTCCGGAGCTGTGGCCATAAGGTCTCCGGTGCCTGTCGCGGCGGCAATCCCCGAACCCGGTGGTGGACCCCGGAAGTAAGGGTTGCTGTCAAGCTGAAGAAGGAGTCCTACCGAGCCTGGCTGGCCCGGGGGACTCTTGAGGCAGCTGAAGGGTACCGGCAGGCCAAGCGTGCGGCAGCACGGGCAGTCTCGGAAGCAAAAACTCGGGTCTGGGAAGAGTTCGGGGAGGCCATGGAGGAGGACTACCGGTCGGCCTCGAGGAAATTCTGGCAAACCATCCGGCGCCTCAGGAGGGGGAAGCAGTCCCCCACCAACACTGTTTACAGTGGAGGTGGGGGGCTGTTGACCTCGACTGGGGACATTGTCGGGCGGTGGAAGGAATACTTCGAGGATCTCCTCAATCCCACTGACACGCCTTCCATAGAGGAAGCAGAGACTGGGGTCTCAGAGGTGGATTCATTCATTACCCAAGCCGAAGTCACTGAGGTAGTTGGGAAACTCCTCAGTGGCAAAGCACCGGGGGTGGATGAGATTCGCCCTGAGTACCTCAAGTCTCTGGATGTTGTGGGGCTGTCTTGGCTGACACGTCTCTGCAGCATCGCGTGGCAGTCGGGGACAGTGCCCCTGGACTGGCAGACCGGGGTGGTGGTCCCCCTATTTAAAAAGGGGGACCGGAGGGTGTGTTCAAACTATCGGGGGATCACACTCCTCAGCCTCCCTGGGAAAGTCTACTCCAGGGTACTGGAGAGGAGAATTCGGCCGATAGTCGAACCTCGGATTCAGGAGGAACAATGCGGTTTTCGCCCTGGCCGTGGAACACTGGACCAGCTTTATACCCTCCGCAGGGTGCTCGAGGGTTCATGGGAGTTTGCCCAACCAGTCCACATGTGTTTTGTGGACTTGGAGAAGGCATTCGACCGTGTCCCTCGTGGCATTCTGTGGGGGGTGCTCCGGGAGTACGGGGTCGGAGGCCCTCTGTTAAGGGCTGTACGGTCCCTGTACGACCGGAGCAGGAGCTTGGTTTGCATTGCCGGCAGTAAGTCAGACCTGTTCCCAGTGCATGTTGGACTCCGGCAGGGCTGCCCTTTGTCACCGGTTCTGTTCATTATTTTTATGGACAGAATTTCTAGGCGCAGCCTCGGGCCGGAGGGGATCTGGTTCGGGAGCCACTGGATCTCATCTCTGCTTTTCGCGGATGATGTGGTCTTGTTGGCTCCTTCGGGCCAGGACCTCCAGCATGTCCTGGGGCGGTTTGCAGCCGAGTGTGAAGCGGCTGGGATGAAAATCAGCACCTCCAAATCCGAGGCCATGGTCCTCGACCGGAAAAAGGTGGCTTGCTCCCTCCAGGTGGGAGGAGAGTTCCTGCCTCAAGTGGAGGAGTTTAAGTATCTTGGGGTCTTATTCACGAGTGAGGGAAGGATGGAACGTGAGATTGACAGGCGGATTGGTGCAGCGGCAGCAGTAATGCGGTCGTTGTATCGGTCTGTCGTGGTGAAGAGAGAGCTGAGCCGAAAGGCGAAGCTCTCGATTTACCAGTCAATCTACGTTCCGACCCTCACCTATGGTCATGAACTTTGGGTCATGACCGAAAGAATAAGATCCCGGATACAAGCGGCCGAAATGAGTTTCCTCCGCAGGGTGGCAGGGCGCTCCCTTAGAGATAGGGTGAAGAGCTCTGTCACCCGGGAGGAGCTCGGAGTAGAGCCGCTGCTCCTCCACATCGAGAGGAGCCAGCTGAGGTGGCTCGGGCATCTGTTTCGGATGCCCCCGGGACGCCTTCCTTGGGAGGTGTTCCTGGCATGTCCCACCGGGAGGAGACCCCGAGGAAGACCCAGGACACGCTGGTGTGACTATGTCACCCAGCTGGCCTGGGAACGCCTTGGGATCCTCCCGGAAGAGCTGGAGGCAGTGTCCGGGGAGAGGGAAGTCTGGGTGTCCCTGCTCAGGCAGCTGCCCCCGCGACCCGGCCCCGGATAAGCGGACGAAAATGGATGGATGGATGGATATTTTTATAATCAGCAAATAAGCGGTCTTTCTTAACTTAAAGGCAGCACCTATGAAGACTGTTAAGACTGCTAATCCGCTAGATAACACACTAATAAACTTACTTAAGATTCTCCTTTGAACTTGTTACATGTGTCACTACTATTCACCTTGTGGGTGAACTTTATCAGATCACTCTAAATAATTATCATTTTTTTAAGCACTATGGCAACAAATAAATAGTGATAGTTCTGCCCAATCCCAACACACCCCTTCCCTACCAGTGAGCCCTACCCCCGCTTTCTTCTCTCCCTCTCTTTCAGTGTATTATGGTCCTTTTTTTCTATATAACAAGCATATAACAACCGCTACTAGTTTGCTGTGAGGTCTCAGTAGCTAACTAGCTAGCTAGCCAAAGTTACATTGATATTTATGAGCGTGTCACACATGTAGATAAGGGTATTAATATTTACCTGATGGGTTTGGGCAGGCCCATGGGTGTCAGGTTGTTCTGAGGTTTGGGTAAAGTTTTCCGAATTCTAATAGATGACACCTTCCCTCGCTCCTCACGCTTTTGGACCACCTGTGATGACGAAAAAAAGAGGCTTAGCAACCTGAATCTCTCAAAGCTTAATAAAATATAGTTGACAAAAGTATAGTTAAAAAGAGCGAGCCGGGAACAAGTGTCATATCTTCACCAAGCTGTGACAATATGACTGGTCCAGACTTATGTATAATAAAAAACATGACAGAAATATGCATCAATTTCTGAATAAAAAGGTATCTACAATTATTCTGAACACCACTTAATATAATAAAATACAACGTAAAATGGACAGTAAAAGTAAATTACAGCTACCAAATGACCATAAAGTTCAAACAACACCTCTCAAACACTTTTAACATAAACTGAGTAATATTCTTTTATGGCCTCTATTTATTTTGCTTTTTATTTATTATGTACATTATGTGTTATTACACCTGTGTACCTTGATTTCAGAATCAGACAAAGCTTTTTCCTCCCTCAGAACTACATCTTCAAACTCCTGGCTGGATGAGCTGGTGTTCTCGCCATCATCTTCCTCTTCACTCTGTCCCCTTCTCTCAATCTCACACTCCAGGGGCAGTCCACTGCAAAGAAGCCAAGTAAGAAAATGCAGCAGCACAGCAATAAAAACATTTGAGTATCATTGGAATTGTTATGATATATGGTATGTTATCATGAAATTAAAAAAAAATAAAAAAAAAAGTGTATCACCTGCTACTTGAGTCAAAGGTAGCACTCGAGGAGTCAGTTCTCTGGAGGAATCCTGATAGGCGCCATGGGGAGTTGCTCAATGGGTATATCGAAGAAGAGGAGGTGGGAGAGGAAACGTGACTGCAAGTGCTGGTACTGGCAGGGCCTCCTCTGTTGTCAGCTTTCTTAGAAAGGAAAGCAAGGGGGCTCGAAAGGAAACAGGAGGCAAGTGCTGTAAGCGAAGTGCTGGGAGACAGTGCATGACTAGGAGACAGGTTGTGGCTGGTGCTGTCATAGGGGAAAGATCTTCTGGATGGATACACCTCCTTACGAAGGCAGAGAGGGGCAATCTCCCTCTCCACTTCAATACTGCAGACTGTATGTCGACGAGTCCGACGTAGCGATTTGTTGGACTGGTGGACAGGAGTGTGTGACTGATGCTGGTGTGATGTGTTAATCCTGCTGTGATGTGGTGAATGCACAGAAGTTGTCCAGGGCAGGTCAAGGGGACGGAATGAGGGGATCTCTGGGCAAGAGTAGCTGCGTAACAGGGGCCTTGAGGAGCCATCTTCTGAAGAGTTAGCACCTGATGTGGCCAGGTCTACATCATCCATAGTAACCGACTTAGTTGCCTCTTCACCGTTGTTTGTCCTATGAAAAACCATGAATCTTTTCCTTTGGTTACCTGCCCTCCTTGGTTTAGTGTTAACCCCTCTTTTACTTGACCTTAGCCTACAGACACGGATGCTGCTGTGGTGACTCGTTTCAGCGTCAGTGGGAAATACCTCATCTGCCACAACAGTAGTACCCTTTTCTTTCTCATCCTTGAAATGATCAATGCCAGTTTTTAATTGTACATAACAGTCTAAAGGAAGTTGGGAGGCTGAAGGGCCAGGTTGGTGATTATTTTCAAAAGGTGTCATTTCAAAATACACAGGGTCCATTGAGATTTCACCATTGCCTTCTTGAGACTGGTTTTCTTTGGTTTTCAAATGAAGTCTCTTTGTCTCTCGACTCCCACTTGATGCAGATGATTTAACAGCACCTCTCAAACCCTTTCTAGGTCTCTTGGACAGCTGGTCCAGCTGTGTTTTTCCGCTCTCTTCATTTTCAACATGTTGGGAGGTATAAGAATCTGCGGGTGTGACTTCCACTGGCTCCATTGGTGGTTCTGATGAGGTAGGAACCACAGTGCTGTCTGATTCTGTGGTTAAACTAGCTTGAATTGGCGATTTCCGTTTTAGTGGTTTCTTGTTTGTATCCCTGCACTTTCTGGTGCTCTGGAGCGGCTTTATATGAGGACGGACTAGGACTTCTGAAAACGGTTCCTGCTCGGCTTGTTTTGTAGAGGTGATTGCAATGGTGGTTTCCAGATCCATACTGTTATCAATGTTTACATCAGGTTTACCAAAAGCCGTTTTTGTCTTCAGTCTTTTGCATGAAACACTGGGCGTCGACTTGCTGCCTTTTTGGTTGTCTTCAGACACCCAGCTGCTTTTATCCAGCGAGCAAAGCAACATTGCATCAGAGAAACTTTCAGTCTGTGTGTTTAACACTTCTTCGTTTATAGTACCAAGCATTTCTACCACATCTTTTCCTTTCGTATTTGCTCTTGTTGAGACAGCCGGTCTTCTTCTGTCAGGTCTCAGTCTTTCTTCTCCATTCTCGCTGGTATTTGTCGACACGACTTGCTTTCTTGGTGATCTTCGCCCTCTTAATACACCACTATCTGAAGCCACATCTGATAACTCTCGTTTTTTTGCTTCCTTAGCACCAATATCCCTCGTCGATCTTTTCCTTTTCACAAACTCTTGGGACTGACATTCTTCTTTCAGCTCCCTCTTTGCTTTCCCAAGACCTGCAGCTGAAAAAGTTTCATGGTTTAGGTGACACCCAAGCTGCTGAGTGCTCAAAGTTGGTTTCAGTGTCCTCCCATTAGTGCTGACATTGAAGTCATTGTGAAGGCTTTGGCGAACCAAGTGGAATCCGTCCATTTTCTTTTCATCATCATCATCATCATCATCATCATCATCATCATCAGGCTGAGGACCATCAGTGTCAGGCTGATTACAACAGACTGAGGATGACAATGTTGTCTTGAAAGAAACCTGATCCTCAATAATCTCTGCCTCAGACTCTTCCTTTTTGACTTCAGATGTTAAAGTTTTAGAGATAACCTTCCTTCTATTTCCTGAACATTTCCTCGGCAGTGGCTTGAGCCGGACAGCCAGTTTGCTTTTCTGCTCCTTGTTATCACTGGATATCTCTGAGGTGGATTTGTGTGAGGCACTTACATTGACAGAGGGCTGTAGCCGTAACGAGGACATACAAACAGACCCAGCAGATTCTGAAACATCCTCAGAAACAGTGCAGGGTAAGGGACTGTGTTGTGAAGGCACAGAATCAGGTATGTCTTTGTCCTTAAGAGTTAATGCACATTCATTTGGCTGCACAGAGCTGTGTGTTGCTAAGTCCATGTCAAACGATAATTTTTTTGAATATTTAATAGCAACAGTTTTTGAATTTTGTGCATCTTCTGCTCCACTGAGCCTCTGCTGATTAGTTTTAGCTTCCTCATTCCCATTCTCACCTTGTGCTCCTTGATGAAACATATCACTTGGCTCTGAAGGTTCAACATCAGGTGTTCCATCAGTCTGTAGCTCGCAATCATCGAGTAAGTCTGGACGGTCCATGGACGGTGGAGGACTGTTAGCTTTGAAGAGTTTTACAGGACTCATGACTATCTCTGTGAAACTGGCCATCTTTGACTTGAAGGACTGAAACAAGGGTCCGATCACCCATCCCTTCGAGGCAGATGCATTTTCAGCAGAGTGTACAATAGGTAATCCCACACATGTATCCATGTCAGATTTAGTGGTGTTAAGATTCTCTGTGGTATTGGCAGAAAACTGCTGAACTACATTTTCTGCAGCAGAGAAATGAATTTCCTTCCGTGGGCCTTTCTGGTCTTCTTGTCTGTAATAACGGAACATTTGAATTTTTTAATAAATGGTGTCAACACAAGATCTTTTACTTGGCATCCTAACACTCACTAGTTCCCTGTTAATAAAAAACATAACAACTGGGGACATCTATGCCCCTCTGGTTTA
Source organism: Diplodus puntazzo (assembly GCA_963678695.2). Lineage (NCBI taxonomy): Eukaryota > Metazoa > Chordata > Actinopteri > Spariformes > Sparidae > Diplodus > Diplodus puntazzo. The sequence goes on along the minus strand of OZ023174.1, from coordinate 10,841,843 downwards.
GTAGGCTGGTTTACTTGAATTCTTTCATGGCTAAAAAGAACGTGTGAGCAGTTTTCTTTTCCAGATAAGTAAAATAATAAGTAAACACATATAAAATACATTTTATGCATACCCAATTTGAGAAACATTTGTTACAACACTTACCTATTCTGGCACTCTGCTGCAAGGCTAAAATCAAAGGCATCCTGCAAAGTGAATACAAAAAAACATTTTAAAGCTCTTTTAAGAAGACTGGGCATTGTTTGGCTGAGCATTGATACCAGTGTTATCTTTTGCACAACATCAAAGAAAACACAGTGCATTTGAGATTAATGAGAAAGTTTTATATATCTAAGATCAATTTAAATTGAACAAATTCCCTTATAATTTAAGATTTTAAAAAGAGCTGGTGTTCTATATTCCAATTTTGCATGACAAGGGAAAACAAGGACAATAAACATGCACTGCATTCTTTAATGTCTGTGGTTTTTGTATTAGTGGGTCACATTAAGACACTCGATTGCTTGTCTGTGTCAGATGCAGCAGACCGTGAAGGAGGATTAAATCACTCAATTAACCCTCACACCCCGTTCACTATACAAGGTCTTCGGTGTTTACGTACAGTACAGCCACTGAACAGATTACGCGCTGAAAGCTTTACACCATGGAAAATACCATCAAGGTCATGCAGACAGACTGTAATACAGAGATTTAGGGAGGACTGAGAGTAGGAAACTCAAGCAAGAAACGTTAAAACTGACCTTGTTTTGTTTCTCATGTCCATGTGTGCTTTCAACTCTTGGCAGTGTGGACTGTGATGCTTGTACCTACAAATCAGAGGGATGAATGTTTGCTGTATAAGTAATGACTCATTTAGTTACCCAAGAGTCTCTAAAAAAAAGGATTTTTAAATTAAACTCATACCATGTTTCCACTTGCCCCTTGTCTTTTGGAGGGGGACGGATTCTGTCTGGAAGGTTTCGGAGCTGCTCCGCTGTCTGTGTTGCCTTGCTTTTTAGGTGTTTGCGTTCTGTTCCCTTGAATGCGACCACTCCTTCTGTGTCCAGATATTCCATCATTTGCACAGCTATGAATAAAAAAAAAAACAGCACCTGTAGCCTTTATGCAGTACTTTAAGTATCAGAGTTGCACAATGCAGCAGCATCTGTATTAGGCCTCACCCAATCCCATTTTTTGGCCATGATTCCAAACAGAGTCCTTTCCTAACAGGTATCTTCCCGTACAGAGTGATACTTAAGTGAATACCTTTGACTAGTGCCGTCTGACAAAAATAACATATTTTCTAGAGAAAAAAAAAGTATTGCTCTACACTTTCCTTTCAATTTGTACGCCTGGAGAATTTTGCAGCAACATATTTTTTCACTTAATGTGATTGGGTAGTCACTTTAGTCGCTGGAGGGATTCTGGTTACAGAGGACTGTAACCTGTTGGCAAAGCTGAATCAAAACTGTATTGTTAATAAGCTTAACTTATTGATAGGATATAGATTAAGGCTACACAATTTATTTAAGATGTGTAATGTAAAGTAAGACATATGAACTCAAACATGTCCTGTTATAACTTTTTTGCCAATACAAAAGGGAAACTCACACGGTTCTCATAGACATCCAAATCTGCACCATGCATAGCAGCATACCAGAAAAATTCCAATAGCGAAAATACATTTTCCCAAAGCCAGACCTAAAGCTAATTGTCAGTTGTCAGATATTGGCAAGATTTCCTGTGTGTCAGCAAGTCCTAAATAGTTCAGTCCATTAAGAAATAAAAGTCTGAAAAGGAGAGGAGGGGAAAACGCACCTACAGCAAAAGAAACCAAAAGGTGCCAGGACAACTATACCTGGGAGTGGTGGAGGAAAGGGGGAGGAGAGGTGGTGGAGGTTCACTGTGGGGAGGTGCACTACAAAAACGGTTTTGGGGAATAGCATCTTCATCCATTGGACAAACTATCTGAGGGAGTGGGTCAGAGGAATAAGTCAACATCCCCTTGCTCTCCTTGTCTGTCCTTCTCTGTGGATAACAACAATGGGGGGGAAAAAACAAACATGCAGGGTATCATATCAATATGAAATCACATCAAAATAGGTCTTAAAAATTAGGCTTCACTTACTTTTCTTGTGTCTGGAATGGGGGTTTAATCTGAAATGAATAACAGTAAAAGGATTTTTGTTTTTATCTTATTTTTAAAACTACTAACCCTACACAAATTTCATCCTACATTAAAATGATGACTTTCTCAATTTATTGGGTCATATGTGAAATGTAAGAAGAGTGAAAAAGCTCCTTGTTAACAGTCTAAAACCTGAAAATTTCATGTTTAGGCTCACATAAAACAAAGAAAATCAAATCCTCCCACCAATGACGCTTGAATTAGGGATTTCTGTCATATTAGCGAGCTGATTTTGTCGGCCCTTGGTCTTTTCCTATGCACATGTCGATCTACAGGTGTACAAAAGCTGTACTTTTACGATAACAATTATCAAAATAGTGATGATTAGTAGTCTGTGAATCAACAGTTTCAGCTCTAAAAAAAAAAAAAACAATAGCACGCTGAAAAAAAGTGTTTTAGGTTTTTTATGTTTTGTGCAAGTAGAAATTCTAGTAAAAATTAAAATAAACATTTAACCTGAGGAAAATAGTGTTGGAAAAGTTGAAAGATATCTGAGATACTCATGGGGAATTTTACATACATTATTAGATTCACACACAGTCTGGTTTACAGAAATATCCTTCATAGAGTCAATAAAAGGGTTTCCATAGCTCGATCAAGGTGTTTTTTTACAAATGTAATTTTCTCAAATGCTATGAAACGATAACAGTAAAATTTAAGTAAGGTGGATGTTTTTGGCTATCGTGCAAATGCTGATTGAAGACTGAAAATGCGATGTGAATCGAGAAAAAAATATCACCACAGTTTTTAGGTCAAAGGAAAATCTTAACTGATGTTTTGAATTTCAGGTCTCAGTCTTTGATGCTCATTATCACTGCAACATCAATATTAGTGTTAGTCAACTTAGTATGTTAGCTTAAGGTTGGCTACATCGAATAACAGTGGGTTGTGGAAGTAAACCATGTTTTAAAGCTCTTAAAATACGAAGGAGCTTCAGTGAGGTGTGTTTTCAATCAAATGGAAGCGGCGGTTCGATCAAAACTGAGCCTGGTCTACTTGCTGGAATGACCAGTTTCATATTCAAACTTTTACATACGAGCGAACGTATCTTCACACTGGCCACCGTAATCGTGACTCGTACAAAGGCTTTCATATCAATACGAGTTAAACATATTAACCACATGTGGACGGAGCTCTATTGTACCCCCGTCCACAATGCATGGTATGGCTAGCGCCGATATTCATAGTGTTTAACATTCAGTTTCTGTGCCAGGGAATAGCCGTAGCCGGGAGCTGTCATATCTCCCAACGTTCACACGCTTTCTGGGAGATAACTGGACGTATGATATTTTCGTTGTTTAGTTAAATACGGTTATTTAGGCTGTATAACATAAAAAGACACTTACCAGAAACGTGTAGCTGGACAGCTGGCTAGTATTCCGACCTTACCGTAAATAAGACATGCCGGACGGCGCCCTACACTGAGTCGTTCATGTATCCGTTTTTACAAATCCAGCAACAAGACAGACGGATCATCCAATCACAGCACGAGTTCGTTTTCCGCCCGGAAAGCGCTGTTGAAATCTGACCAATTAGGACTGAGTTTGACGTGTCGTTGTTGGAGGCAGCCAATAGGAGAGTGGAGGCAAATGGCTCATAAAATGATGGTTTTCTTTTATGTCCTCGAGTGACCTCATATTTTAAGATTACTATATTTAATTTATATATCAAACACCTTCACTTGATTGAGTTTTTTCTTGACGGTTTATTGGAACGTCTCATATAAAACAACATATGTTAAAGTTAAACATTTAACAATTATATCAAATTGTAAGATGGTTTTTCTTTATTTTCTCAATTGTTTGGTGTATAAGACATTAAAAAAGAGCACACGGTTGTTTTATTAACAGTCTGAAAACTTAAAATGCTATCATAGAACCAAAAAGGAAGCACATTTCCTCATTTAAAAACCTGAATCAATCAAATGTTTATCTTTTTCTTTTTAAAGTGATTTTAATAGAATTTGGATTGTACTGCCAAAGTTCAGTGTCTTGTCAATGACTACCAATATTAAACCCCATCCTAAACGTACTACAGATGATTTTTTGCTTACTTTGGATTTGAAAGAATATAATTTGAATTGGCCCATTATTCTACAACGCACTTCTTGATACTTATGTATTTGTGACTAAATGCAAAGTAAATATAATTAAATGGGGACCTAATGAAACTGTGTCCAGACAAACTCTATTCTAACATCTTCATACTCTATTCCACTGAAAACCTCTATTTTTTCATGTCACAGGTATTATTTATTCAGTATTGGGTTTGAAAGTAAGCTCAGCCCAGATTGAGAAACTAGAATAGTAGTATCTTTAACATTATAAGTGTAAAAAGCTCTGCAGTAACAAGTAACAATTATCGCTACTGTGGGAAGTCAGAGATGTGCATGAGCCTTAAAATAAACCCCAAATTTTATTTGAATCTCTAAGAAAGAAATAGCTGAAGGCAACACCACATACATGACTTATTTATTTAAAACAATGTACAGAAAACAAAGCCCCTGTTAAAATAACAGATTTGACACCAAAGCTCAGGTTGAAGAAAGGCTAAGGGCAAAACATGATAATGATCATGACAGGCTCGAATAATGTGCTGCTGGACTGAATCATGTATATAGCTCAAAGTCTAGTCTCTTGGAGTTGTAGAACTGAGAGCCGTCCTGGTCCTTCCTCCTGCAGTAAACACCGCTGCTGAAATAGCCTTCATCCACCCAACCCTGGAAAAACAGACAAGAAGAAGATTAAAACCCACCTGGACAGATTGAGGTTAAAGGTAGAACCAGCCTGCAACCCAATAATCTAGTGAACATAATGGGATTTACTAACAGCTTTGTGAGCATATTAGTTTACAGTATAAAGAAAAACAAGAAAAAGAGTAAACTATAAAACCTGGAGTAGTCACCGGTAATTGTCAAATGACTCTGCAGTAATTTAAATGATTCAATTATTAATTAAATTGATTCAGACGTTCATTCAGTGAAAGCAAATTATACATTTATTTACATGTATGTATGTAATGCATATTCAGGGTTGACTCATTATGGAAGATGAATAGATCTGATATTCAGCATTTTATTTCATCGGAATGCTGATAAATTGAATTAATCAAAAAATGTGGCACTTGGCTTTGACACAGTCTGTAATTTGCAAACAATGTAGTGCAATTTATTTTCCTTCAAAATGTTGTCCGGTGGAAGAAGTACAAAAGGGAAAAAATTCAAGTAAAGTATCTAAAATTTGTGCTTGAGAACAGATCTTTCTTACATTCTACCACTGCCAATTGAGACGTAAAAATGGTAATAATAAAGTGAGTATGACATGATGCATGTGAGCTGTGTGCTTGGTATTTATGTTTTTTTGAAATTCATATTTATCCTAGTATCAATGTTCTTGTGTTTTTTATCTATAATTTGCACTAATAACGGGTTTGCTTTGTAATTTCATTGTACAATGACAATAAAGATCTATTCTATTCAATCACCCTAATGTCAGGAAGTCCCTTCCAACTTTGCTCTGATCATTCTTAACACTTGCTTACAAAACCAGAAGGTCAAACCAAAAGCAATGAGAAGGACTGTGAACTCATGTCATAATCTATAACCAGTGATGCTTTTTTTTAGAAGCCCATTATTACTATTACAATACACTGCATCTCCTACAAACTCAGAAACTGCTTTATGACCCAAATTTTTGTAAGACATTACCTGCATCTGCTGACTGGTGAAGGGGCCGTAAACTTCTGAATCATCTTTATTCTCCCATCTGTACTCCCACATCACTTCATCACTCACTGAGAAGAAGACAAAACTTAGTTAAACCAAACACGATATTTAGTGATATTGAAGAGAAATGAATACAAGTAACACTAAGTTACCTCTTTTGTCTTCCTCGTTATCATCAGTTCCATGCTTGTCATCAAATTTATCTGCAAACATGTCAAGTTCATCTTCTTCTCCATCATCATCGCCATCACCACTGGCTTTCTGCCTCAAAGCTGGTTTCTTGCTACTCATGCTTTTCATCAAATAGGCCAGTTTTTCATACGTTTGCTGGTAGATCTCAAACATCCCAGATCCAACCAATCTGTCAGCTAGTGCCGTCAGCCTGTCAAGCTTTTCTGTATCCCTTTTGGCCTCCTCAGTGGGTTCACTCTCTTCCCTCAGCTTTCCCTTCTTCCGTCTTCCAAGGCCTCCTAGCCGACGTAGTGCTGCGGCAACTGTCTCCCCAGGTAGCAACAGTTCGACCACAGCTTCTGTGAGCTGGTGCTGTGTGAAGGATGCCAGGGGGTCCTCTGCAGGCTCCATCTCCTCTTCATCCTCTTCATCTTCGTTTTCTTTGTCTGCCTGCTGCTCTTCTCTTTGTTTCTCTTCCTCAGCCTCATCCTCATCACCAACTCTGCGCTTCCGTTTGGCTCCAAGACCTTTCTTCTTTTTTTTGAAAGGTTGTTCTTTTATTCTCACCTGCAAGAAACAACATATCTTGTTGCATATTGCTTGAAAAGTTGTCACAACTAAAGCGAGAGTCCCCAAATTCTATTTACCCAATCAATGTTGTCAAGCCAGTTATCTCTAATCTCTTGATCCTTTTTGACAAAATAGTTTCCCTCAGAGTCAAAGTGTCCTTCCTGCATCTCCTCATCCAGGTTGAAAGGTGTGATAGGAATTCCCTCATCACAGTCGATTGTTGCTCCCTCTTGGCCTGAAAACATAGTTGGCATAGTGTCAGGTGACATAATTACTGATACTCCCTGTTTAGGTAAAACATGATCTCTCTAAACTCATAGCATTCGTACATAGATGGACAAATATTTTCCAACGGCTTCTTTTTTAAGTTTGCTTCCTTAACATTTAATTCAAATTCTTAGTCTGGGGGAAAGCTATGGATTTAGACTTCTCAAAAACATGTTCATATGTACTCAGAGTTGTATGTAACAAAACTAAAAAATAAGTAGCACGTCATATCCACCGTATCTTGTCATAGTAACAGCTCATATATTAATCAAGACATACCGTCCACATCATCACTGTCCAGAATTTCATATTTTTTGCTGTCTGTGTCATCCCCTTCATCCTCCTCATCGCTATCAAGGGAATGTTTGCCCTTAAACCTGGAGCCTGGTCCACTGACAGCTTCGCAGCTCTAATCAAACAGGGAAAGATAGAAAAGGAAAATGTGACATGTAACATTATTCAACACACACAACATCTTACTTGCTCTAAGTCCATGTCCTGGTAACACCGTCTGTTTTTCATTAATCTTTATGGCTGTGCTTCTGTTCATGATATCACTTAAGGTCTCTCAGTCTGACGGATAAATATTGTTCTTCTGCACATTTAAGTCTTGAAAGAGAGATGTACTGACAGATAAAAAAAGAAAGAGGATCCTGCACATGTGAAAAGCATGCAACTCAGACAAAAATGACTTGGGTGCTGTTTGTTATTCTTTTATAAACAGGTATATATTTTGGACTGCACACGTTGAGACTGATCGTGTTATTGCGTCTTTATAGCGTCTTTTGAGTGTTAAATTCTGTATTTGTCAAGTCATATGTTTGTTATTAAGCAGTGATGTGCGCGGCGCAGCGGTACCTTTTTGTTTGGGACTTCGTCATCCAGGTCGAACTCCCCGTTCCCATCCTCAAATGTTACTTTCCTCTTCGGCATGGTGCTACAGAAGGCAAGACAGTGGCTCTATTAATCCCCAACGCAACTGTAACATCAGTGAGCGGTTGTATTAGTGAGTACCGTTTTATCACTTTCACAGAGTAGCTGGATTCTTGTAACGTTGCGAATATGCGCGGTTACCAACGGCACTCGCGTTAGCTTTGATGCTAAAAAAGTTAGCCGACAACTGCAGGCACGTAGCGCATGCGGAAGACAACTCTTGCTAGCGGCAACAGTTAGTAAACTCCTGCAAATCAACCTGCATGTCCTCTTAGTGTGATAATATACATATAAATATATTAAACTGAGATTTAGCAGGAAAATACCAAACCTGGTGAATATAATTCAAGCGACGTTTGCTTTCGTTTCTTCTTCGCTTGTTTTCGTCTGTTTCTTCTTCTTCTTCGTCCCTTTTGGTAGTTCTCTGGTGGTCGGTAAACAACAATATGGCGCATTACCGCCCCCGTCTGGTGACCCTTCTAAAACTAAAGTCGCCTCAAGGTCCCAGATATTTTAAGAAAAGTTGAGGATTTTACTGTTCATGTTTCCTGATAATAATACCCACCTGGTGTGTGCACAGGAAAATAGATTCATGCTTAAGTCTCAAGTCTTTGGGGTTTGACTCCCAACCCTTTGTACCCTGCAATATAAATGGCCCACCAGATCTTTCATTGGTATTTTTGTTTATTTTGTCCTTTCTTGGAGTATCTTTAAATGCGTCTCATCCCTGAAATCTGCACAACCTAAGCTAAAAGGTAATGTAAGTCAAAAAACCGAAATAAATTATAAAATCATTGAACATGTGTCATAATTTAAGAAAATACAAACATCATCAAACACGTCACATCATCATTTTTTACTACAAGAAACACATTACATATTGATCAAGCAATTTTGTCATGTAGACTCATGAACAAATTATTTATCAACACTCAATAACCTATCCGAACAATGTAAATATTTTAGAATTGAGATATGCTTATTTTTATGAGCAGGGTAAGGCATATTTAATATTTGATCTGCAATAAAAATGGTCACAGGTGCTTATATTGCTATTTGTGCTAACTGTGATGTTAGTATGTTAAAATGCTCCATACCCCTAAAATCTGCAAAACCTAAGCTAAAAGGTAATGTAAGTCAATAAACCCAAATAAAGGATAAAAGCATTGAAAAAATATATTAATCAATCAATCTATCAATCTTTATTTGTATGGCGCTTTTCATACAGAGGAGTAGCTCAAAGTGCCTTACAGAAATTAAAAACAACAACATATATATAAACATCATCACTCACATCACATCATCATATTTTACTAAATAAACATACAATACATATTGATTTAAAAGATTTTGTAGATAAGACAGGGTAGATAAATGTAGAAATGGGAACAAATATTTCTCAACACATATCTGAACTATGTTTAGTTTTTGAGATATGCTCATATGCTTCATATCCATAAAATCTGTACAACCTAAACAAAAAGGTTATTTGAGTCATTAAAACATGGTAAATTATGAAAGTTGGCATAAACAGAAAGAAAATGCAAAAATTAAATGTTGAGGCACCTGCTGGAAGTCTATTTTCATAGAAGAAAGTATGAAGTCGTATATAATGAAGGTGTTGATGTTTTACACAGTGAATGTGATGCCAACCAAGGTCCATGTCTGAAATGTTGAATTTTACAAATTAAATAGATAAATGAATCACTTAACGAGAGTTTGTAGGAATTCAACACTTTCTTTTGCATGAATACATAAACTAAAACTCTTAGATTTCAGTGTTGTTGCCTTCAGGAGGGGCCCCTCAGCATACAAGGCCGTGTAAATCTTTTCAGCCAGGACTCTGAGCTATGAAATTCCTTGAGGTGCTTGAGGATAAAACGGATAAGTGTGTGTTAAAATAGATGCAAAGAAAACCAGAGGCACATTTTCAAGAGGTCAAGTAATATCTGCGTGTCTTTGCTTTTAATTGATGCAAAAATATTTCATATTTATTTATTCATCTTTATTTTAATCAAGAGAGACATATTTTGGGCGTGCCACTGCTTTTAAAGCAGAGAAGAGAATTTGACACACCTGATACTGTCATGAACAATATTCATTATATCTGAAACAAAGCTGCACATCTCCCTGAAGAATCAACCACCTACCCAGTGACATATTCTCTGCACCGTCAAAGATTAAAATAAAACTCGATCTGAAATCAAAAAAAGGCAACACAAAATGCAGAAGTGAGAGAGTTGAGACAAAGCCATCAGACCTCAAACTCCACATTCACATCTACTGCAGCATCTCACTTCCAGGTGGCAGTTCTTCTCAGACAGGTTGGTTTCGGCTGTTGCGTTTGGCTGATGAGACAGCTCAGGGTCGGCTCAAGCGTAGAGGAGAGAGAATATAATGTGTCAGGATTTTGTTACCAGGAAGTGGGGCGAGTTATTTATATTTCAACACTTGTCCTCTAGTACCCAAGAGAGAACCAGTGGTAGTAACCTGAAACTATATATTCAAACATTGTCTAGTTCTGGATGCATCGAACTGATACAGAACAAGTGGCTTTATGCTTAGGAGCGCTGACGACCAGGAGAGAATATCTGTAAAGTAAATAATGTAAAGGTTGTGTGGGAGGATAAAGTGACCCTGTGAGGGACTGAAGAGGTAAGTCTGAGTCACGATTTTCTATTATGTATTCTATCTATCTATCTATCTATCTATCTATCTATCTATCTATCTATCTATCTATCTATCTATCTATCTATCTATCTATCTATCTATCTATCTGTCAATATTATCAATAATAATGTTAAAGATCTACTGAATTGAATTTAAAAGACAAGTGAAAGCTTATAGTTCTTCCTATTTAAATCGGGTCGCTTGATGATTTACAGTCAATGTTTTTCTGGTCCAAAAAACAGATTTTGGCATTAATTTCAATTTAGGTTTCTGCTCTGCAAATATATATACTTACATATTTGATAGCATGCAATTATATATCTACAAATATGTTTTCAGAAAACAAAAAAGTCTTAATTTCAGTAGTCAACTGAATAAGTTTCTCCCGTATTCACTTGTAGCTTCTTCTTCTGTGTCTTAAAACAGAGACAGAGTTTCTTTTCCCCATCATTTACAATGAAATTACATTTAAATCGACTCTTAATACACATATAGTATTTTACTGATGTTGCCAATTGATTTAGTTTTACCTTCTTTATTATTTAATTCAGTAGTTCTCAGCCTCGGCGTCACCAGATAAATCTTAGGAGCTGTGAGATGATTAATGGGAGAGGGAGCGAAGAAAAAACAAAGCTCTGTTTGTAAAATATTAAATATGATCCTCATAGCATAGTTATTCAAATCGGAGAAGTTCAGAGGGGAAATGTCTCCTTGGCCAAGAACTCATCTGTATCTGAAACATGTTAAGGGGCCATTCTGTTTTATAAAGGGTAAAAAAAAAAGTTTGAAACCACTGATTTGATCTTTGATATTGCATTAATGTGCCGGCTTGTCATGTTTTTCAATGACAAATCTTCATCTGAGAAGTATCTAATTACACCTGTCAGAAAAATGTAGTGGATTCAAAAGAAGAAGTAGAGGTGTCGCATAAAATTGATCGACTCATGTAAAGTCAAAGTATCTTAGTAGAGTGCTGCAGTAATTATTCTTTAAGTATAATATAGTGAATAATTACTGGACTTAATGCTGCTTTCAAACCTTAAGTGTCCAGATAATTGAAGGATTTTAAAGATAATTAAGGGAATTTAATAGAAACTTAATAAATCATATCTTTAGCGTGTTCTTTTGCTACATGTCACGCTGCTGTCAGTATTTTAGATTCTAAAAGCACTTTCTCTTCTTTAGGTGTTGGGATGAAGCTCCATGAGAAGATCTTGACCCATTACCTGTCGTGCACCTCTCCAGTAGACAAAGAGGGATATCTCTCCAAAAAGGTTTGCATTGATATCATGAAGGAACTACGTCTCAAGTGTTGACACCCACATGACAGTAACTGCAGTAATCATGCTTTCTTTCTTAATAGAAAGAGAGAAATGCCACCTACCAGCGGCGGTGGTTTGTCCTGAAAGCAAACCTGCTTTTCTACCAGGAGCGCCCGGGTGACCGACACCTGCTGGGTGTCATCGTGTTGGAGGGGTGTGCAGTCCGGCGTCCGGAGTCTGATGGGCAGTTTGGCTTCTCCCTGGTGTTTGAAGGGCCCGGACTCAAAACCTACAGATTTGCAGCAGGGGATCGTCACACTCAAGAGAGCTGGGTGAAAGCTTTGCTCTCAGCCAGCCACTGTTACCTCTCCCTGCTGGTGAGAGACCTGGGGAGGCAGTATGAAGGTGCGTAGAACTATTCCTCTGCAAATGGTGCTATGTAAGTATTATTTATTATGAATCATGAGTGGACTATGTTTTTATTAATTCCCTGTTTTCTATCTGCAGAAGCTAAACAGCAGCAAGGCTCTGGTGAATCCTGTCACAGCTCCTCTGTCAATGCCCTCAAGTCCCCAACCAGCTTTTTCCTCCCTGTGCAGGGGCCAACAACAGAGGTCAGGGAGGGGAGAAGCCTCAGTGCCAGCACCGTTTTACAAGCCCCGACTAAAGTGGTGGCTAGAAAGTCCCCTAAACTGTGGCACAGGAGAAATGCTCACGTCACACCACTCAATGGACCAGCACCTTTGTACGGCGAATGGCCTCTGGTGGGTTTCGATCCACTCGAGGAGTTTAGTAAACTTCATGATTATTATGGGCAGGAAGTGAAGAAAGCGAGAGATGAATGGCTGAGGAGTCGCCAAGCACAAGAGGAGCGCAGTGATGGTGATCTCATCGACCTGGGGTGAAAGAAAAAAAAACCCTGACAGTTGAGAGACATTCAAAGAGGAACTGAGACGGAGTTGCTCATGCGTGTTAAAAAGGAACTGAACCTGAAGTGTTGTGAGTTCTACTTTATTTAATAACCTTAGAGTATGAGGCCCAGACACCTGTAAATGTGCTAAATGTCACATGATGAGTTTAGATCAATTCTATGTTAGATTTGTTTTACAGAAAGTTGTAATTTCCCTGATTTGCCTTAAGGGATGAGTTCACCCAAAAATGAAAATCAGTCAATATTTCACCCTCATGCTGATGGAGAGTCCAAGATTGTTAATTTACAGAACTAAATAAAATGTCTCCATACAGCTTGTCCTGCAAAGCCTCTGAAAGCCAGAAGATCGAAAAACTGATTTAAAAAGACATTATTTGCACCCTTTTTTAAGACAAAATCTTCACTTTAAATTCTAAACTGAAAACATAAGCACACACCCTATCTGAAACTGGTGCACAAGCTTGATGGAGCCATTTTCTGTTTCAATTTTGGGGTGTTTTTTTTAATTAACATTTTTAAAAGGAGTCCCCATCTACTTCAGTTGTTTTGGAGGATAGAATCGGCACAAACGTTTTGTGGACAAGAAACCTCTCCTGACGTTCCATCAGCAGGAGGGCAAGTAAATAATGAACTGAATTTTTGTTTGAGAGTGAACTTCTCCTCTGGAGTATCCATGAGATTCAACAGAGAACAAGCAACAACGGAGACACAAAGTGCAGAGGCTGTTGGTGCCCGCACATCTGTTATCCTTCGGACATGAAACAATGTGACGTCCAGCCTTTTTCACAGCATCTTGCTTATTGTTAATAATATTAATAATGCCTCAGTTCTACTGAAGTGGAAGCTGCTGTGACTGTGTAACAGTGACGCAGCATCCACAATAATGAGACCCTGAAACTGAAATAGCTAAATGGAATTCCTCCATATTTCTTTTTGTCATTCAAACCCACGCTTTTCCAATCGTGATATGTAAAAATGTTTTCCATGAAAAATGCCTTTAATCGTTCTCATGTACCCCCTGCTGAGTGAAGTTGCACACTGCTGATTGTACAATAGCTCCCTGAGCAGTTTAGTATTCACATATGGTGCAATATAAAACAATTTAACCTATGCCTTTAAAAGCAAAGAGTATTATATAGTTTTCATTGCCTGAAAAATTAAAGTTGATCCGTCTCAAACAATCAGCTGTCATTAATCCACTTCTCTGCTGTGGGTCTATGAGGTAAGATCATTTACTTGAAAAAGATCCATGAGCCCAGGAAGCATAACAGAGATGTAGAGTCACTGGAGGCTGGTAAACAGCAGAGGGCATCACATCCACACTGTGGCGACTCCAGGCTGACGAGAACCGCCTGATTTATTTACACAGTGTAATCTTAGCAGTGGGATTTGTCGGAAGTCAATCACTGATATATGGAGGTATGTGAGTGACAGAAAGAATGCAGCAAATGTCAAAACTGACAGGTTCAATATTTCGGTAAATCAGATGCCCTTGATTGAGTCGTCCACTCAATTACTCAAACATGTCTGACTGCAATTTCAATTTAATTCACTATTCACTAATTAAGCAAAGCAGCTGCTTCAGAGGTTAAAAAGTGGTAATGTGTGACTGTAATAAGCTTTAATAAGTTGAAAGCAAAGCCTGACATCTGCCCTTACGCTTAAAATGTACTGAATGGCGATCAATGTAACACAATGCTAAATGAAATCAGATACCATAACAAACAATCTTAGGCACACCAGTGTATGAAACTATAACGTCTCAGATGTCAGGGATGTCACGGTTCCTTAAGGTCGCCTCACTCCACAGGACAAGGTGGGAGCTTCCCCACATTCCAGACCCTACAGACTGGCATACCAGTCATCCAAAATGTGATAGATGGCTTCAGAGGAGCGTGGCCACACATGTCAAGTTTCACCAACAGGCATCTGAAGTGCATACACATCTGTACATTTACTCCTGACAGCAGCGTGTAAACACATAATGAAGTGTCTTGTCGTTTTACGACTCTGTTGTAAAGTTAGCAAACGGCAGCAGCTGACACATCTGTGAAAAGTTTGAGATGTCACACCAAATCTTCTTCTTTTATTTATAACTTGCCCCTCAAAATGAAGAAATGAGGGGACCAAATCATCAGTTATCATAAAAAACTGACTTTATTTCGTGATCAAGCCATATTTATAAAACATAATCATTTCCGTTCCTTGACATAAAAGTTTAATTGTAAGCAATGCAGATAAGCTAAACAATGTGCAACATTTCTCCATAGCATATTTCATTTATACCTACAATCTTGACTTGTTTTATTATCAAAGTCATTATTATCATTATCAAAAAAATAGCCAAACTCAAATATTTACAGAAAAACCTTTCAAATGCTTTATTATGTCATAATCAACTCTTGATGTGTGCACAATTGCCTTCATTTAAAGTCAAAGTCTCTTAAACTGTTGAATATAATTGTATTTCCCTTAATGTGCAGGATTACAGGACTGCCTGTGAATATAAACCTTAGATTAAGATTTTAAAATCAGTATTGCAAAAGGGAATGAAGGCACAGAAGCAACATTTAAGGCTTGAATATCACATTCATTTGTTAAAAGGACTCATTCAACAATAATCAAGCTGATCAACCAGTTTACTCTGTTTTTGAAGTTCAATTAACAGTCAGAACATGTGTTGTCACATATTTCATTCCTGCAACAAGGTGGTGAAAATCAAGCAAACCAGGGGTCAAAGGTCAATAGGCACACATGGGGAGGGCTGACAGCCAGCGTTGGGCTCTGGCTGTCCTGAACACCTAGGACAAACAATCGTCTGTCTAATCCAAATTACCACACGAGTGGAAACCAATGGACATGACTCATCATTGAACATCCGAGGAGATCAGTGGAAACACAAACAGTCACGGCCAGAGAGCTGACGAAGGGCGCAAAAATAAACTCCTCCAATAGACAAGATTAGCAAAGTTGTTAATGAAATGAAAACAGATTATCTGGTGGTAAATTTGGATATAAAATATGAAAAACTAATGAAGGAAAGCATTTTGCTCCCAGGGACTGACGCGTTGGCAGACGGCCAAGTTTATTTAGCTATTTTGGTCGCCCTCAGCTGTCCCTTTTATGTTCTTCTGGGAATGTCTGCTGCCATCACCCTGCCAAGTAATCCCCCTTATATTTACGGTGCGGGTGGACCGGGTGAGGGGGGGTGCTGAGGGGCAAACAGGTGGGAAAGTGTTCACGACCGAGGCCAATCACCAAACACGCACCTTTGTAGTGATGAGAGAGCACGACAGCAGCCAAAGGTTAACGGTGCTTTCTCCTAAACAGTAGATTGTCAACGAAAGTCATCCTGTCCGCAAAGAAAACAGGAAACAAACACAGGAAACAGACAGACACCTACATTTCCATGAACCAGCAACTTTAAATAATGAAATCAGGCGCTTTGATATTTGAGAAACTGCTGCTCATAATGAATTATATATATTCATTTTTTTCATAGTCAATATAATTGCCTATGTGGTGGAAAGTAACATTCACACATGTTTAATCTTTTAAATGAGTGATTCTATTCCCATTGTTATGCTTCTTTATACATATTCAGAGATAAATACTGTACTTTTTACTCCACTGCATCTATTGGACAGCTAAAGTTACGAGTTGCTTTACACGTTAATCTTTCATATAGAAAAGAAACATTTGCAGAAATAGTGTATAAAATCAACTGTTGTTAAAAAATAAAGCAATGAATCTTAATCTTTATGGCTTACAAAATGCAGTCTCTACCTGCAACTCAATGAGAAATGACAGATGTGCATCTGGAGAAGAAATTCAAATTTATTCATTTATTTTTTCAATTTACAGTATTAATGAGGTAATAACACAAACTTGTATTTTTTCTTCTCCCAATAATTATCCTTCAGATTTATCTGTGTCCCCTACGAGGGCCCTGACCCCCATGTTTGAAATCAATGGACTAAACTACCTAACACTATATAAAGTGTTTAAAACTAGCTCCACCAGCTCAGCCAGCTACAATAGTAAAATGCAGCTTACACATTGATCAGTATAGTGACTATAGAGTGAATCATGTCACATATAGTACAGTAACAAGGCACATTTTTTTCCTGCAGAATTAAGATAAGATGTTTTTTTACAGTGTGTAAACAATACCACAAAAACTAGCAGTGCAAGGTAGGAGAAAGTAGAATAAAAACAAACTCAAATATGTAAGATAAAGTAAAATGGAATACTTTGAGTACTTTTAGCTAATCGTACCTCTGTACTTTTATGCGTTTTACTTTTTTTAGCTTCACAATCAAAGATAACGAGGCTGATGACAACAACACCAAAGATAATGACAGAAAACATACAATCGTGATGATGATCATGAGAAGAACTGCTATTTATAGCTGATCGGTAGAACGTCTTTATATAAACTTTATAATTACTAAAATGAATTCTGTAAATTACAAATTATACAAGCAACCTTTTTCTACTCTGCGTTATGTGAATGACCTATTATTTTATTATCATAAAAGAGAAGAATTGAAAAGTATAAAGGGAAAAGTTATAAAGATGTGTCCTTAATAAAGTGAAGTCCAGTAAGCATTTGCATGAACGCACCAGGAAATACAGCAGAGATGTTTGTAATAAATACTGTACAGTATGTACGTGATTAAACATATCATGCATATCCGATGACCTGTAATTACTTTTTATATCACCCCATTTATTTATAATATTGCCTTGGGCAGTTTAATTTGTGTTTGTTGTCAGATTCTTAAATAGGCCACTGATTAATTCAAGTAATCAGAGCCCCCTCCATCGTAACTTCTGTGGGAAAATCCTATATTTGACACTGGCATTAATTTGTCACGACTTAAAATAAGAGAGCAGAGTCGTGCACATACAGGGTAAAAGCTGCATCAGTTGCTGAGAGTATAGAATGCTTGTGTCTCAGTCTGTAATATCGCAATGGACATCACAAACCAAAAATAACGTCAGCGAGCGGCTGCTGTGCCTCTCTGCAGGACGGCAGGCAGATGGAGATGGACAGAAGGAGGGTGGAGAGACAGTGTCCAGAGGTCCAACAAGCATCTATGTCCTGAATGTCCTTATTAGTCCACGTGGGACTGCAGACCTGCAGCACGGTCCCTCAGCTATCAGGTTTACTTAATTCCAAGACTCCTGGGTCTATTTCTGATCTCCTGTAAGGTGATACGCCGTACAGCCATTCTGTCTCCTTCACTTTTGCCATCAGTTCATCCTTGGTCATCCTGTCTCTCCCTCTCTCTCTCTCTCTCTCTCTCTCTCTCTCTCTCTCTCTCTCTCCCTCTCTTTCTCTCTCTCGCTGCCCCTCTCTTTTTATCCCCCATCCAAACTTGAGGCTGTGGCTAAAGTTAGATTGGCTTGCGTGGGTATATAAGCCCCCCGGGATATACGTATAACGCGGCTTCACACCATCTTCTCCTTCTTGATCATCCAAAGCTCCACTCATACCGTCTCAAGATGGTGAGTACCAGGGTTCCCACATCTCCACACTCTGCTGGTGGGAATATCTACAGGGGAATCAAACCGTCCCTCTGGATTAACTCCACTTTTTGATGAACAAAATTGACAGAACGATGGAAGCATATGTCATCACTTGCATCATTAGTTCAAGTGTGTTTTTTTGTGGCATTTTTTTTGCATAATTTGCAGGATGTTTGGGTGATAATGTGTTGTAAATTTATAGTTTTATGGAATGCACCTCACATTGCATGGTAAACTCAAACATTTGCAGGGAAAATGATGAAAAAATTGTTCATTTATACTCATTTGTAATTTACAAACCAAAAATGTATGTCATATTGGAGCTAAGATGTGGAGTGCACTTGAATTTGTAGTATCTGATAGAGCAGTGACTCCCAACCTGGAGGTCAAGACCTCCTTTAGGGATAAATATGGGGGTTGTGACATGATTCACATTACAGTAAAGAAGAAAAATATTCTTCTGCTCCACAAAAAATCATATTTTTTATTCAGTCTTTTTGCTAATTTTTGTTTTGTAGTTTTACCATTTTAATCCTCAAACAATGATTCAAATTCCAATATGAAATGAATGAGCTGAATACAACAAAGTCACTTTTTTTTGGCTAACATACGCAGGTATACATTGTTTAATCAAGCCAAAAAGGTTGTTGCCTGTGCAACACTCAGTAGCATCACTGTGATTTTGAGGGAAAATTCAAACTGACTTACGTGAGGATTTCACTCCCGTATTTGTAACCCAGGCACCAAAGAAGGCCAAGAGGAGGCAGGCAGCAGGAGACGGCGGCTCCTCCAATGTGTTCTCCATGTTTGAGCAGAGCCAGATTCAGGAGTACAAAGAGGTGAGGTTTCTCCGTCCACACAGTCATACTCCATCCCTACAGCGGCCCCTTTTTTCCACTGTACGAGCCTCTGGATGCGTCAGATGTATGTGTCACCTCTGGTTAGTTTATAGATGTAAAGAATCTATACTATGATTCTGAATCAAAGCTGGTGTAGTTTCAGTTCTGAGACCAAAATTAGAGTTTTGTTTAAGCAGCCCTTGGATCTATTTTCACGGCAGTTGCTATTTTGCGTGCCCCCCCAGTTCTCCCCTGACAATTCAATAACCACGAGAATGTCATTACGAGGAGCGCTGAAATTTCTGTCACCATCTGAAGCCCTCCACATTTTGCTCACCTTTGACCTCCCCCCAGCTGTCACTCACACATCTCCTTAAGGCTCCTGCTGAAGGCTCGGAGGCTGGAACAACTGGGCCTCTGGGTGGTTGTATTTCAAAGCAGAGGAGAGAAAGAAAATTAACTTTTGCCTTTAAACTTTTTTGTTTAATGACTTTTCTATGTGAATATTCAAGGGAGGAGAAAGCGAAAGGGGAAAGTGTCAGAGTGAGGTGTTAAGGGCGCGCGTTGGAGTTCAGTGAGGTCAGGGAGATGGGATTTTATAAGGATGGGCTGTCAAGAGATCGGATAAAGATGGTGTCCGTGTGTTCGGTGTGTTGTCAAAGGGATATGGACTGCAAACAGAGGAAGCATTCCTGCTGCGATAAGTGATACAGGCGTCTTGAGTGCCATTTTGGGAATGTCTGACATGTTGATTAGGATGATATTAACACATTGCACAGATGGAAATATACCAGCCGGGGGCTGATGTATTTTTTTATACGTCAGGGAAAAGAAAAGTGTGTGTGTATGTGTGTGTGTGAGCCAGAGAGGGAGAGGCTGATGGGAAAAGGTTAGTAGCTGAGTTCAAGTTCATGTCCAAAGGGTTAGCTTAAGTTTCATAGTTGTGGGTTCTGCATGGTGAGCAGATCAGACAGCTGTTCTCTAATGATACTTTCCTAGATTAACATGTAAGAAAAGACTCGGGGTCACTCCGTCCCATGCACCCCCACCAACGACGCCCCTCTTAAGGCTACAAGGGCTTTGGGTGCAGCCCTTTTCTTGCACCATATCCTCTAACATTTGTACCGATACTCTCCAGTTGCAACTTAAATGGACAAACTGTTGACCAAGGAGTCTTTTTCAAGTGTGATGAGGTCTTGCACACATCTTGCATGCCCTCCCCCTCATCTGTCCATCAAGTAATAAACCCTTGTGTGTTTCTCTTCTGTTCAGGCTTTCACAATCATTGACCAGAACAGAGATGGTATCATCAGCAAAGATGACCTGAGGGACGTGCTGGCTTCGATGGGTGAGCGGCATTGTGATAAATCCACGCGTGACTGTGCGTTTCATGGTCGCTTGTACTGATTTGAACATTTTTTCGTGGTTGTTCAGGCCAGTTGAACGTGAAGAATGAGGAGCTTGAGGCCATGATCAAGGAGGCCAGCGGCCCCATCAACTTCACCGTCTTCCTCACCATGTTCGGCGAGAAGCTGAAGGGTGGGCATCTCACTCTCACCAGCTGTCACTCCACAGATGTTGTGCTTGACATAACACACATTACACTGAGGGTCACTTATGTATATTCAGTCATCAGTACATATAGTTAAATCTTGACGTACTTGAGTATTTCCATTTTGTGCTTCTTTATGCCTCGACATTCCAGAGGAAGAAATTGGACTTTTTAATCCACTGTATTTATTTACATTAAATTACTTTTCATAATAAGATTTTTTACACAAAACATAAGAACAGTAGAAAGCCTATGATGCATATACAGTGTACAGGGTACAACATAATTAATTTTATCGGCAATCAGATAAAAATACTGATTATGATAATCCAAAAAATCCTGAAAATTTGCCGATAATTGGTCGACCAATTGTTTACTGTACAGACATGAATGTAGCACCTTTACTCATAATGGAATACATTTATTTCTACTGTATTTATTTTTTTTTTTTTTAACTAACCTCCTCCTCCTGTCCTCACCAGGTGCTGACCCCGAGGACGTTATCCTTAGCGCCTTCAAGGTCCTGGACCCCGAGGGTACTGGAAGCATCAAGAAGGAATTGTGAGCCCCTGTTTTAAAAAAAAAAGATTACCTTATTTGTTTGTTTCTGTTGTTGGTTTGTTTGGCTTGTTTTTTTCCGAAGCTACAAGGCCTTAAGTTAATTAACTGTGTATCTGCCAGTGTATTTGCTCATCACGCTCGTCTAGATTACAAAAATTCAAATTTGTTGACTCCCAAAATCTGTCTGATTTTCTGTTCCAGCCTTGAGGAGCTCCTGACCACTCAGTGCGACAGGTTCACCAAGGATGAGGTAAGCTCATCAACCTGTTAGAGGAATATTACTGATTTTTGGCAGACTGGCTCATTGGCATCATTGCCAACTGTTACTCAATATATCCTGAAGAGCTATGAGCACATTATCAACCTGCAACACATTGACTGCTTTCATGTAGTTTATTTAAAAAATCTATGAGTGTCTGTACGTCACATTTCCCCATTTATTGGGAGGTTCTCCAGTAATTCCAAAAGAAAAGGGCACTAATATATCCATCCATTTTTAAGACTGAGTGGTTACTTTTTTGATAATATATTATTTGAGCAGAATATTATTAATCAAAACTATAAAGTTAAAGTTCTCCTTCTCCCCTCATTTCCTCCCTCAGATCAAGAACATGTGGGCCGCCTTCCCCCCAGATGTTGCCGGCAACGTAGACTACAAGAACATCTGCTATGTCATCACACACGGAGAGGAGAAGGAGGAGTAAAGACGAAGCTAGAAGACAAGAAAGACAACAATCCCTTTGCTATTCTGCCTTCCCTGCCCTGTTCTTTCCTCCTCTTCCTCCCTGCTCACCTTTTGTGTACACCCATGTGCTCAGCCGCTCATGTTCAAACCAAAGACTTGTCACGCTGAGACATGAGAGTGCCGATGCCCGTGGGATGTCTATGTTTGCTTATGGGGAATAGGGCTGATTTTCAATAAAATTATCCTGTAACATCATTTCCATCCACAAGCTTTTCTCAAAAACCTTTTCTTTCCTTGCAAACATCTTCCGTCTTCTCACCTCTGCTGTCACTTCAGCCTCTGAGGTGTGTGAATGAAGTGTGTCCCTCCGCTTCCCTCAGTATCTGAGGAGAAGACACCACAAGGGTGGGAGGGGGGACACACAAAGCGTGAGGGCCTCATTCCAAATTTGAAGATGTCCTCTCAGGGTGCAACAGGTGAGAGGAGGGAGAACATTTGCGGGTTAGAGAGGAAAAAAGTTGCCTCCTTAAAGTGACGACGACGTTTTTCCTTGAAAAGTGAAAAAAAAAAGACAGAAGGAGTGGAGAGAAAGGGCCGAAAGAAAACATTCAAATCTTCGATTTTCTTTCCCTCCGCTCCCTCCTGCATCCAATAAATCATCTCTTTTTCCATAAGCTCTCGACACAACTCAACTCTTCCTCACCTTTCCTCTGTAAAGAATAAAAGGGACAAACTGTGAATAAAATCTCTTTCCTTTTGTACAATAGCGTCTCTGTTTAGTTGGCTCTGTGGGACAGGGTGAGAGGGAGAAAACAAGTCTGGTGAAATAATTAGCTACATTTCTTGTGAACACACGTCTAGTGACATCTAGTGGAGCTTCTTCACACCTGCATGTACAGACAGGAGCCTGAAAGAGAAATCTAATCCATGCAAATGCTGCTGCTCTAATAGTAAAGATAAATGACCAAATCAGTAGACACACAATATGACCACTGTTCATGATAATCATCCACATGCAGAGCACACCCCACAAAACAAGGACAAAAACAACATGATTTAATATATTATGGTTTATTACTCATCACAAATGTCATTATCATCATCAATTAAATACATCAGTTGTAGATCTGAAGGAATGAATTCAATTAGCTATGATTTTATTTCACTTTCGCCAGAGAGAGAGAGTGACATGTAAACTTAAAAACACAAAAGACATAACGGCATGGGGAGAGAAACAGCTAAAAACGCCTCTTTTAAACATTTGCATCAGTGGGGTCAGTCCCAATCAAATATAACCAAGAACGACGAATTTAAGGATCATTGCAGAAATGCACAAAGGACCTGTAGAAATGGATTTCCTTGATTCTTGTCCTCAATATTGCAGAGGGAAGTGCTGATTCCACAAGCTAGCGAGAGATTAATTTGAACTTCATGACATCTTGAGCCCTCTGAACAAAGAGAAATGACAACATCATCGAGGCATGAGCTGCGAGGTCGTATTGCTCAGAAAATATTGAAGTCCATGGGCCTGAAAGTGCGCTCAGAAAAACCTGCTGCAGCACAAAATTTCATTATTCCATGGCACCAATCTGATGGTCATTATCAAGTGCTGCTGTCTGCACACTTGTCAACAGTCATGATGGAGGATGGTTTGCATAGATGTGTTCAATTTATCCTCACTAACACTACACTAATCTGTGCCTATAAATGCACTGGCGTCGAAATAGAGGAGGGAGGGAGTGCGTGATGTTTATATATTTAAATGACAGCCATGTAGAGACCTGAAATAAGTGAAAACAATGAATATGGAGGACATGTTGGCTACAATTACACGAAAGTCCCTCTAATCCTTAACTACAAAGACAGCACAGTTAAAGAGCATCTATGTTTTTTGTTTTTTTTTTCGCCATCATATGGTTTTATACTAACTACCTGGCACTATTCATCATATACTGATGGGGTTCAGTGCAGTTCAAAGTATGCATAAATATTTTACAGTACAGAACACTGAGTGTAAATAGGTTAGGGAGTTAGTCCATAAGTCATTATGAATGTTACAACACAACCTGGTGAGACAGACATACTTAAGATCTCGAATTAAAA
This sequence comes from Diplodus puntazzo, assembly GCA_963678695.2. Taxonomy (NCBI): domain Eukaryota; kingdom Metazoa; phylum Chordata; class Actinopteri; order Spariformes; family Sparidae; genus Diplodus; species Diplodus puntazzo. The sequence goes on along the minus strand of OZ023174.1, from coordinate 10,817,873 downwards.
GGACTATTCAAATCACCTCAAAGTATATTATACAGTACGATTAAGACCTTCGACTCCCAAAACTTCTGTCTGAATCACTCATCTCACTGTTTGTTCTGTCGGAGGCCCCGTATTTCCACTCAAGTCTGTTTAATACTGCACTTCAGTAAACTGGAGACTTGTGAACCTAGAGTTGACCCAAACCAACAATGACAGTAAACTTAAATAATAGCAAAGACATGCATCAAGTTTGTCGTGTAAAAGCAGAGGACTTAGCGTGCAAAGAAAAAAATAAAAAAAGGAAATCAAAAATAAACACTTAAATGATCCCCCTGCAACTACACTGTGTGCAGTCAGCCATCATTCCAGTCAACCAGGTGTCTCTAACTCACATAGAAAAATAGTCAGATCGAAAATAATAATAATAGTAATTCATAATATACTATATTTGATTAAATTAACCACTTTGTACATAAATACAACAAAGCCCAAAGGTCAAAGGTCAGAGGTTAATGCTACATTGGCACACCTGGCACCTCCAGTCAAGTGGCTTCCTATAAGTCCTCGAGGCACAGAATCCAAACTCTGAAACCGGCCTGTCGGCTCTCGTTCTCTACGTTACTACACTATCGGAGTGGTTGACTTCAGTGGTGCTTTGTGACAAAATCACAAGTGCAAAAAACATCCTTCATTCTCTTAAGATACTTGAAATCACATTCTAATGGGTGAACGAACTTAAGTTCTTACCCATACTGAAATTTGGCTAAATAAAACACGTATGTAGGATTTTGTTCGTCAAAAGCAAATGAATACATTTTTTTTTTACGGATGGACATTTGGCCTGCAGGACTTGTGCACGGTCACTGCTCGGTATCGCGTGTTTTCGCATGACCAGTTTATCCATAATGTTGAAATGTCAACCTCAGACAGAAAATGTAAAATGAGGCCTGAAATGAAAACAATAAAAAGCTCCCTGTGTGTTGTTTTTGTCGAGAGACAAAACACACACATAAACAAACTATTACAAATCAGGCACCACTGCATGGTGTCCAGTTGTTGTTGTTGTTTTTTTTAATTTTCTCCCTCTTTCGTCTGTGGACGTTCCTTTATTTTCCCCATTAGAATGAAATTCTAATGCATCTGGGGAAGAACCACACATGATTGAATGATGGTTTGAATTTAGAAAAAAAAAAGCAGGCAGACTGAAAACAGGGAGAGCCACATAGAACAGTAACACATTTCACTAAACTACTAAGGCACACACTCACTCACAACATTTAACATGACAATAAATACATCCTCAACAACATTACTAGCATTTCTGCCTTCAGTGCCTGCCTTTGTGACGACTTCAAAGGGTTTTCTTTTCTTTTTGTCCCAGGCATCCAAATAACCTGTCCACAGATGAGAACTGATGGGGCGTATGGAGTGTTTTTTTTTTTTAGGATCCTATGTTCTGTAGGTAGACTTTTTATTTACAAACTCTATGGCACCATAACTATCTCTGCAAACCTTCAGTTCAACAATCGTTTGAGTCGATGTTTCTCTAACCACTGCCATCAATCTGATTAAAACAATAAAAATGAAAGAAAATCAAAATAATTTAAAAAAAGACTTAAAGAGATAATGACTGTTATCTTCTGAAAAAATTGCCAGGTTCACAGTCCATGCTCCAGTTGAAAAAGGAAATTTGTCCCATCTTACTAAAACTCTGTGAAAAAGAAAGCATTGAGTGAGGGGCAAACCCCCCGCCCCCGAGGTGCTATTAAAACCATGATCCAGTTTTCTCCACCATAGTCCTAGGACTACATTAAGTCTTCAAAACGATGTGTTACACAGGAAGCCATCCCACCTTTGTTTTTTTTATTAATCATTCTTTCAGTTTCTAGGGGTCTTTTGTTCCCCTGACCTCTTTTTTTTGTTCAACGTCCCTTTTCATTATCCTGGAATGACGGGGAGGCAAACTAGGCCGAATCTCGCGCTCCTGTAGCTCCATTTTTGTCCTCGGCTTCTCCTCCCCCTTTGTCCTTTTTCTTCCCCCCTTTCTTCTTCTCCTTTTCTAGCCTCTCTTTTTCCTTCTTGAGCCTCTCTTTTTCAGCCTTTTCCTTTTCTTTCTTTTCCTTCATTTTCTTCTTCTCATCTTCCTTTTCCTTCTTCTTGTCTTCCTTGCTCCTCCTCTTCTTCTTCCCTCCCTCTTCTTCTACAGTTGTGGCATCAGCAGCAGGCGCCGCTTCTTTCTTTGAATCTGGACATGGCGGCAGAGGGGCATTGTTTGCAGTAGGAGAGGGGATAGTCGGAGTAATTTGCTCAGAGACGATCTTAGGTGAGGGGGCTAGAGCGGTGGCTGGAGGTGCTGTGCTTTGTGTTGGGGCAGGAGCAGGAGTCTGGCCCTGTGCTGCGGTGCCTTCTGAGGCCGGAGCAGGCCCACGTGATGAGCTAGCTGCGCCCCCTACTAGTGGGCTCTGAATGTGGGGCGCAGGTGCCCTCTGACCTGCCCCTGGAGGAATGGGTGGTTTATGGCTGGGGCCTCGTCCTGGGCTTGATGTTACTGCAGGTGGGGACTGAGGTGGCAGGCCCTCCATTCCTGATGGCCCCGAGAAGGAGCCCTTCTTGTGGGAGTGGAAAGGAGCCTTGGACTTGCGGAAGCCAGGGAGTGACAGGAGGCTGGAAGACGCCCTGAGGGGTCCTGGCGGAGGGATTGGGCTTCCCAGGAAAGAGAAGCTGCCACCAGAGCTGATGGAGGCAGCACGACGCTTGTACTCAAAGATGGCCCTCGTGCCGTGGAGGCGACGGGCTGGCTGGTGTGTCAGCTCCCCTCTGGACTCCCTCCACTTCCTTACTTGGACACTGCACTCCCTCTCTATAAGCGACTCCGTCACCGGGAGCGTGATAATCTGTACGACACATCAGACAAGGACGAGACAGACAGAGGAAGTGAAGATAACTAGACTGGGCACTACAGGACAAAATGACTCATAACTCGTGTAGCTGAGTAAAAACAGAAGCAGGTTTTGTTTATGTACATTGTCTATGAAGACAAGAGAAGAGACCCACCTCCTGTACCAATATGTCCTCTCTAATCATGTCAGGTGAGATGTTCCTTAGACGCTCCATTGTTTCATACATGCCCTGGAGTTCCCGAAGTTTATCCACAGAGCCGAGCATCTGTTTCAGTAGCACCAGACCCACACGAAACACTATCTTCACCCCTACAACCAGAGAATTGAGTCTTGAGCTTTTCTGACAGAGCATGAATAAAACTGAATTCTTAATATCTTTCTACTCAAACAAGTCTAAAAATGTATGCTAGATAATGAATTTCTGCAATGTCCTAAATCATTGTAACTCAGCTAAAGGTAAATGCAGGTAAACAGCTCAGCTATAAACAGAAAAGAGCACTGAAACTTGGATCTGAAAGGTACCTTCACAGAAGAACATGTCCCATACACGCAGCACACATGACCATGGTAAGGTGCGAGAGAAGATACACATGAACCACTCAGTCATGTAGAGAATCGGGTCAATCTTGAACTTCTTAAGGTGACGATACGCCATCGGACACGTACGCCTTAAGAGAGAAAAGAAGATCTCGCCATCCAGCTGGATCGCTTCCTAAAAGACAGAGATGACCAGTCAATAAATCTGAGAAAACGAAAATGACAATTTGACAAAGACAGAGTAACTTTCTTGTTCACTCACCAGTCCTGCGCTGTAGTAACCAGGAAGGAACTTCTCGCATATCTGGACGAGGCACCAGAAAGCTTGCTGTGAATCAGAACCAAATTATAACAGTAAGCTTGGCAATCGGCTGCATATGAGGTTGAAATGTTATCAGAAAGTAGTGAGCTGAAACACAATGGCTGCTTCTTTTGGGGCTATTCTTATTATTGTTATTAATATTCATATTATTATCATTATTAATATAATAATATCACTCGCTCATCTTCCTGTATCTGTTGTGCATAAATTATGGTGAGGCTGGTATATACGTCTTTCTGTCGCAACTAAAACTGTGACAACATCTATAATAGATAAAGAAACACTTTGTCTGCTGCTACCACATCAACAACAGCAACTGCCCTAGTGTCAGTAGAAAATAACACACACTCCCACACACAGACAGCTTTTGGCATACGCCCATTTGTAAAGGCGACTCAATGAGCTCAGGTTTCAAACTGTCTGAATACAGATAAGAAGGTCAGCCCTCACATTTTCAGAGCGATGCAACTGTAACTTGAGTCCTGTCTGTTTTGCACACGCTTAATATTTGCAGGACACCTTGTCGACAGTTTCAGCAGCATCATCGGTCTGCTGCCTCCTACTATTTTTAATTTAGTAAGAAACTATGAACCACATTAAGGTACAGTTTTGTTTTGGTTTCAGTTTTCAGCGCACTGCTTACACATTACCATCGAGCTCTCCTACTCAAAAAACTCAAATTCTGGATTCTTTAACAATAAGTTGATTAATTTCTTGGACAATCATACCAAAATATTAAGTAGTTTGTTAATCTGTCATCTCAGCTATTACTCAAGCAAAAATGTCACACATTTGCTGGTTAAATATAAGGATTTGCTGATTTTCCATGCCATTTATGATAGTAAATGAAGAGTCCTTCCATTTTGAACTGAGTGTCAGTCAATCGTAAGGTATTCAGTTTTTTCTGTATACCAGCTCAATGTGTTTACAACGCTTTGTAGCGCTTTGTAGAGTAATCAGATTGTTCAGCAATCATTACAGAACACTAATGAATGCTTTTGATTTCCCTTCAAGTGTGAACCTGTACCCCGGAGTCTCTGCCCCTTACCTCAGCTGGCATATGCATAAGCAGCACTGCAGCCACAGGAGCCTGGGCCTGGCAGTAGCCCTCGTCAGGCCGGTAAATGGTGTAGGCCTTCAGGATCCGGTACAGATCCTGTTGCCTGCAGGAAGAAACAAGAAAATACTACCCAGTGGTTAAATCCACAAAAATACTTGATCAGTTTATGCATCTCTCATTAACTCTTGGAGGAAACAATACAAATCAAGCTAATGGGAATCAGTCTGTAGTCTAGTGCAGACGAATGCCACTGAGAACACAGAATAACAAAAAAATACTGACACTACATTTCGATGAGTTACATTATAAAGGAACATGTATTATCATATATTTAAATGTATTTTGATATCAGATTTCAAGTTCCTATTTTTCAATATCCTCTATTGCAATGAATTTCTGTTGTAATCAATGGTTCTAAAATTTACTTTACTCTAATCTCCATCTTCTTGGTGCCAGCCCAATTTTCCATGGGATCTTTGTTTAATTACTGACACAGATATATGCACATTGGTACAGTTGCATAAAGATCCACGCAAGATCAAAAAACTGTTCCATAAAATCTCTGGACTGCAGTCAGTGTGTAGCGTTACTTCCGTCAGTCATATATGTTTACTCTGATGTAAAACAGATTGAGGGTGTGCGGCTTCTCTTTTTACCCGTGACCACCACGAGCAGCAAACATCTCATGGAAGGGAAACTGTCTGTGAAGATCCTTCTCTATAATGTCCAGCCATTTAGCCTCTCCTGGCTCTCTCTCCAGCTCCTGCAGTGAAAAATAGATACAAGTTTTAGAAAAGTTCTTAGTAACTCATGGAGTCCGAATAAGCCATCAAAGTGGATTAGACTGCAAAGCCCTGAGTGAATCCACAATTGTGAATCTTCCCCAGTCAACAAAAACAATACTAAGCAGACTACTGGGACCCAGGCCCAGCTGAGGCCAGACCCCCCTCCAGCTTGGTCACGGAGGCAGGGCACTGGCAGGCTGGATTACCGGTCCTGATAAGAGGCTTACGGCTCGCGAGGTCTGCGCCTGCGCCCCATTAGCACCCCTGGAGCTGAAATTGCCCTACTCAGCTACAACTCCTGACTGCAATGGTCCCATTTGAGCTAGTTACTCAATCAAAATATGGTAGCTTCTTTACCGTCCTTAAATACTTTCAACACAGCTACTACCATCTTTTTTCAAATGCACTTCAATGTAAGTGCATTTGTGGAAGACTGGTCAAAAAAGCAGGACTTTTTTCAGGATTAAAAGAATGTATATAAGAAGTTGTCTCTACTTTTTGTGACATTAGTGTTGTTGACAATATGGTAACAGATGGAGTTGGTGTGAGATGTTACTCCCAGGAAGTGAACAATGATTTTCTACATTCTTCCTCTTTTCTAATTTCTGCTTCTCAATCTATGTGTGATGAGCTGTACCTGTGTATTTCTTCTGTGTGTATCGGTGACCCACACCCTAGAACTCATGTTTTCTTTTGCTATATCCTTCAGCCTTTCTGATAATGATTATATGGTCACAGTAATACCTCAAATTTTCCAGGGTTGGCGTCCAGTAGCTCTTGGCTGTTGGACAGCATCTGCCAAGCTTTGGCTCTGAGAGAAGATGGAATCCCCTTCCTACAGCGCAACTTCACCTATAAAGCACACACAGACACGTGGGGTATTAGCAAGGGAGTAGTGTCAAGGTATAATCATTAAAAAAATATCCAAAATACATCTAATTGGTTGACATGCATACCTTCTGGAAGCGATGTTTAACCCACTTATCCCAGTTGTGGAACATGTCAAGCCATTTTACCTCCCTCTGTCTGGCCACTTCAACTCGAAGGTCCTTTTCACTGTAATGGTGAGTAATATAAAATGACTCCATCATTGACAAAACTGGGAAGTACTTCTTACTTTTCATACTCCTTCATACATTCTGATACATTAAGAAATGTGTAACTCTAATCTGATCACACAAATGAATGACCTCAATGTGTCTTTTACATTAATTTGCACATTCTGCTGAATTGCACAGTAACAGGACATCTATAGCCCTGACCAGAATGCACTGCCACTACTGATGGTAAATCAATAACATTTCAATTATTCAGCAGTGGGAGAGCAATTAGCTTGTCAGTAAAGTAGAAACAAATCAGACAAAAAAAAAGGAGAGGAAGAGAGCAGATGGGTGTGAGGGGCGATACCACATAGACACACAGTCAGTACATACTGAGTCATAAAAACGCTCTCAGCATTATCTGAGTCAGACCAAAGGGAGATAAAGGAGGGACAGATATGTTTAGAGCGGCAGAGAAAGAGAGGACGACAGGACAGAGAGGGTGAGCCAGAGAAAAGAGGAAGATCTCTTTGGGGCAGATGGATGACAGAATGAATGAGACAGCCAGGGAACGCAAAGTGGCTGATTGAAAGGAAGATAGTCAGACAGGATTTAGACTGAACTGACCATAATCTAATTATGTATCATGATGCAAATAGTGATACGTCTGCATGGAATCTTAGCATAAAAAAGAGAAGTGTCTTTTTTTTCCTCCAACAAACAGCCACACTGAATAGGCGTCTTTAATTTCGTACATTAGACCAAACTGATGGACATAATGACATCACATAGTTGAAGTGATCAATCTTTCGCACGTGGCCATGACTGTGAGTCCTTAGTTGATGTTCTAAAACTTACCCACTATCACTGTACTGATTTCCACCTAGGAAGCCATATTTATCAGTGCGTCTGACAGCCAGGCCATTGATCTCTGAGTCTGAGCCCACAGAGCTGCCATCCTCTCCCAGCCCAGACAGAGACTCCAACGTCCCCGACATCAGGCTGGCTGACTCTAGGTAGCTGAGGGTGTCAGGGGCCGGCCGTTTGGGCATTGGGAGAACAGGGGCTGGCTCGTGGATCAGTGGGACAGTCGGGCTGGGGGGCTCAGCTCTGGTGGGGGTGCTGGGCAGTTCTGCTTTCATTGCTTCACTGGACATGTCAGGCTTTGGGGAGAGAGGAGGAGGCGGACTTTGAGGGTTTTGTGCTTGTTGCTGGGGTTTCTCCTCCTCTGCTGTCGCTTCTGTATCGGTGGATGCTGGAAGAGCAGGTGTAGGATTGGAGGCGGCAGCCGGTTGGGGTTGGACCGCTGTAAATTGACCATCATCCATGACAGGATTTGGATTGTGGGTGACATGCACATTGGGGTAGAGATTAGGGCCAGGATTAAGCTCAGGAGAAGGGGATGCCGGTGGCTCACTTGACAGTGCTGGGCTCTCTGGTTCAGTATTCAAGAGTCCTGCAGATGCTGGGTCACTGGTAGTTGTCTCCTGCTTTATAACATGAGCTCCAGTCTCTGCATCTTTCCCTACCGATTCCTCTCCCTGTGGAGCAGGCTCATGTACCAATGATGTGAGCAGTGTCTCAGTAGTGAGTTTGGGAGGACTTGAGGGTGAGTTGGGATTTAAGGCTGAACCCAGAGACTGTGCTGAAGGGGAGTTTCCAGTCAAAGCTTTGTCGTTGTAGAGGGAAGACTTGGGTGAGGCTATCTCCCTGTTAGACTCTGGAGCAGGGATGCCGGGAGCAGTGACAGCCGATGAGGACGGAGAGATGGATGGAGCTGGGTGAGGATCACCCAACGCAGGGGGTGATGGGGATAGGGTGGAGAGTTCAGCCATGGTTCCACTCTGATCTCTCCTTTAAAAAATAGAGAGAAACAGATGGAGGTGATATTTATTCTGCTGCTATCAGTTCAATCATAATTGTAATACATCAAACATGTAGATGCTTCAATCGTAAAAAAATTCTTTAACATACTAATAGTGGATAGAGATGCAAATATTCTCAGCAACAAATCATGACCCTGGCAAACTTAAATCGAAACACCCGACACAAAATATGAGCAAAGTGTCTATAAAAAATGTAAAAAAACAAAACAAAACTTCCTCTTCATAAAATTACATCAGATAATTAGATCAGAGAAGCAGCCATATCATTGTTGCACAGCCATAATGAGTTTTTATAACCCCAAACTACTTTCAGCCTTAAATGGTTTTACTTGTGACTTCAAATTCGACATACGGGTTACTGTTTCTGCCAACACCAATAAATCAATGTGGGAAGCTATATCAACTCTTTTGCTCCACAGAAGCCTGTATCACACAGTAAAATCACTTCACAATGGAAAATAAGCGCATTTAAGTCACATTCATTTGAAAAAACACTGTCAGGCACATTCCTCTGTTCTCAGAAGACAATACACAGAAATATCTAAAAGCTTACACCAGCTGTATTATTCTGCTTCCCCACAATGTAACTCTATCAGCGGGCTAGACAGTGACAGATATAACCTTTCTGATGACAGATCTACTAAACACTTTCTTCCGCACATGTACCAGTGCGCTGGCATTTAACGATATCAACAAAGCGCCCACGACAACCTTAGTGATACAGTGCCCTGCTGACGAAGCAGGTTAATATGTGTGGTGGTGGCTCCGAACAGCTATCCGTTCCATGCTAGCAGCTAATAACATCAGCCACTTTGTTGTCATATCCTCTCTAGAGGCCTCTCTCGGATCGACTCAACTTCCCGATTCAGTAGACAGGAGCAATGGTTTACTAATAGCTGATAGTCAACACCCTCCCTGTCTGCCAGGCCCTCGCCGAACAGCGGCCACGGCCTTGTCCACCCTCGTTGCCCCGGTCAACTACAACTTCAACTCTGCTGCTCAACTCACCCACGACCGGCGTGTCACTGTGATCCGTCCGCCTGGATAGCCAGGGGGTTCCTGTCCGCACGCCCCCCCGCCACAGCTCCGGCTCCGCAACCTCCTCCGTAAAATGAAAACACGAAAAAAATAGAGACACCGGGGAAGGAACCGCTGAACTGAGTGAGGACCTGGAAGAGGAAAACGTCCTGCAAGCGGCGAGCTAGCTAGCTAAGTTACCAGCTAGCTATGTTAGCTTATTTTAGCCTAATTTAACTCTTAGCATTAGCGCCGATAGTGTTCTGTTTCTGTTAGCCTAGCTAGCTAGCTGAGTGTTTCGGTCACATCGGTCAGACATGCGGACCTGCTGCGGCAATTCTCACCAAATCCAAGCAATCCTTTAAGTTACAGTCTTCATTCTAACACAAAAAGGACTTTCTTTGTTTAATTTATCCAAGCGCCGCAGCGGGGGGACATCCAACACCCGCAGCCAGCATTTCCTACTGACAGCTACGTGCGGGTTCTCGTCAATGTCGTCGGGCACGGGCACGCTCCGCACAGGAGCCTCCCTTCCAGAGCACAATATGTTGATGTCCACATGAATTATATTGATGCCTACATTGGTGCTTCTTGACATTATTTTCCCCTTAGATTTTATTTCTTTTTATCACATTTACACACGTCCATCACAGTTTACCAAGTGACCAAATGTGTTTATATGTAAAGCACCATTAATATACTTTTTTAAACTAGGCTGTTGCAATCAAGTAAGTAACTCCTAAAAAATTTAACATTACCCAAGTGAAAACAATGGTGAGAGGGTAAATAAATAATCGAATTAAAAAGAAAAACGAAACTTAAGTCACTTTAGCGTTTTGTTTCCCCAGTAGATGGCGCAATCCCCCTTAATTACAAGCGTTGAATGTAACCTGGGTTGTGGTGATTCCCCGGAATACATCAATTAACCACAAGCACACACCCCTCTTATTGATTCAGAGATGTGTTTACAGGTGCCATATCATTTGGTGTGTGTATCATTTTGCAAGGTAGTTGCCTTGCAAATTAATATGTAACAATAATAAGTTATTGATATCATTAATGGTTGTGATAGTAGTAATAATAGTATCATTCTTATTAAATGCAGTATTTACAAATTTCATGTTGCAGTCCTAGGTGAGACGGTTGAATTCAATAATAGTTTCACTATTACATAAGTCCCGTAAGTTCAAATTGTTTTGTTTTGTTTTGTTTTGTTTGGGGAGAGTATAGGAAGCTTTGTTTGGGGATTGTGAGTCATGTCTCTGCTTTTGTTTTTCATTCTGGTAGGCATGTCAATGTTGTGTTGATTGCCATGGAAAACCACATAACACGAGGGACACCCAGGCATGCTGGAACAGTGTCAAGTTATTATGTATTATACGAGGGAACTCCCATATACTTTGTCTAAGTCAAAATAAATGGTATCCAGATGGTCGTGGCAGAGTCTGAGGACAAGTTTCCACAGGGCCTGCAGAGGGGATAGCACTTTGCACTATGTGTAAACACAGTTTGTCTCTATGGAAATCCAGAGGTGGAGCCCTCAGGGTAATCATTTCAAGGATACATATGCATATTGAAACCAAACCAGTGTTTTGGAATAATGAGTCATGTCTCCAGGCTGTTCAAACTTTCATTATGACATACACTGCATAGTAGTGAATAAAATGAATCAATGTGACCAATGATTCTTTGTTCTCATCCCTGTTGTTTTGCAGGTTTTCACATTTTCAACCAAGAAATTCATGGCCCTCTATGGAGCTTTTTATAATATTTGTTATAAGAGGCTAATTTATGATTTATATCAAATACTGTACAAGGCTGAGAGATGGAATTGAAGCATAAGTATTTTAAAGTAACATGAAAAGCTGTCACTCTGCCAAATAATTGATAAATGATCATGAATTTGGTAGATGCTCATCTTTTAAACTGTTGCCTAAATGTGTCATCAAGTTAAACTCTGTTTAATATCGTTGATGTTTGCTGCCATTAACCAATGTTGACATTATGTAATTATGAAAGGGAACTCCCGAATACCAAGTCTTACTCATTCAAATGAATGGTATCAAGGTGGTCATCGAGTCTGAGGGCAAGTTTCCACAGGCTTACAGACAGGGATAGCCCTTTGCACTGTGTATAAACACAGCTTGTTTCCATAGAAATACAGAGGTAGAGTAGAGAATTTACTTGTCAAGGATACAAATTTTCACTATGACGCACGCTGCACATCATTGTGAATTACGCAAAATGAGATCAGTCATGGAAAGAGAAACTGGAAAATGTGACCTCTCCCTGTAATGTGAATCAAGTGCAAAATCACAAGTAAAGCCATGTAGAATATATTAAATCATCTTTAATAAAAATTACAAATAAATCAACAAACTTTACATGACACTTCAACCACAACTTCATAATAAAAAACATAATATTTAAATTACAAAAGATACAATACTGATATATTATTAAAATATTGCTCAGAGTCGGTACACATAAACGCCTGTAAGTTGTGTTTACATTTGTCATAATTTACATGGTGGCAAAAAATGTTTAATATCTAAATTAGGGATGCACAATATGGATTTTTTTGTCAGTACATGGCCGTGACCGATAGTAACCTGATTGTCATGGCTGATGCGGATAAGATAACGGATGACTTTACATTTTTGTATTTTAAAGGAAATTTTAAAGGTAATTTCTGCAGACCTGAGAGTAAAACAGGCTTATATACAATGAGCAGAGATCTGATTTAGTATTCCATCTCTAGCTATTCCAGCTCTAATAATATTTGTTGTGTTAAAATTCACACTTCCACTCATACTTGACTTTTTCTCTCCTCTCTGAATGAAAATCATGTTGCCTTCCTCTGAAACTGTAAAAAACGTCCACACCAGCGACGACATGCTCCTTCTCCCTCTTCTTCTTTCCGTTCATTGGCGCATCACAAACCAACTTTAAAAAAAGGTGCATACTACCACCTACTGTATTTGAGTGTGTAGCTGTTGTGCTTCTTAATGCTATGAAAGTGATTAGGCCACCTATCAATAATTCACATTTCCCAGTATTGGGTTGACTATTTACTTGTCCAAGATTTATTTGTCTCCTGAATCTAAAAACTTCAGCACAGTGTTAACAAGGCTGTTAACGTGAGTGCGTCACCATAACAAATGCTTTCATTATTTTTTCTTTATGACTAAGCTATGTGTGCTAGACTTGCCTATTAGACAAACAATGAAAGGTAATGTTATTTCAACACTGTAAATACTAATTAAGTTAGCCTTTTATTTGCTATTAATAGGAGGTTACTCCTTTATACGTGTATATGTATATTCTGATGCATATACATTAGGAGGCTTTATCCGTAGGGAATGTGTCAACCCATTTCTGTGTGCGCGCTTTACACTGATCCCAGTCGTACAGAGGCTGGTACTGAAAGTGACGCAGGGCTTTGTCTGTGCGGACAGTGAAGGAGGTAGAGGCCACAGCCAAGGTGAAGCGGTTCAGCAGTGGTGTGTAGTTGTATACGGGGCTCAGTATCCACCGGAGCAGGTCATTAAACATGGCCAGGAACCAGAGGAGTAGTGCAGGTATGCGGATTCTTCGAAAGTTAAACTTGGAGAGGAATAACATGTTAAAGTCCTCGTAGCTCTTGTAGGGTGAGTCATCGTAGCAGAAGAAAGCTTCACCTCCCACCGTCTGTGGGCGCTCTCTCAGGGCTCGGGCTGCTAGTAAATGCATCCAGGCCACGTTGCCTAGTAACACAAACCACAAAAAAACAGGGATTACCAGATCGAATGAGGGAGGACGTTTTACCTTAAAAAAGAAATGTTGATACTAGCAGTAAAATGCACTTTAGTGCCAAAAGTAATCAGTGTGAAGAATGAGTCCCTCATCAAAACTGTTGTTTTACACCAAGTAATTTATGGACCTCTATGGAGTTTTTAACAATAATCGTTTGTTATCGGAAGCTATTTTAAGACCTATACCAAATACTGTACAAGGTTTAGAGATGGAATTAAAAGATAACTACTTTTCAGAAAGATGAAAAGTAGTAAGTCTAAAGAATGACTCCGGTTTGTGCCAAATGATTGATAAACGACCATGAACTTGGTGTTTGCCAATCTTGTAAATGTTGCCCAAATGTGTCATCTGGCTAAATCAAGACATTGTTTATGTCTTATGCATTTAACCAGTGTTGAATATAAAATAATATCCAACTTAACTAGTGAAGTCAGATAATAATAATCAATTTTGTAAAAGAAACCATAGTTCCCTGGTACAACACTTGAGTAAATGTGTTAAGTTGCTTCACCTTTGCCCACTTCACAATGACTTCATTAATAACGTCAGCTAAACGCTTGCTACAACTTGCAAACACGAACTGACGTCCTGCGTACTAACAGTGAACTTGCACCCGCAGATGTTGAGGTTTCTCAACCGTAGATCCTTTCTGTGTTAAGTCTTTAGATATCGAGTTCCGTAACACCAGCATCTATGAAGGAGTGTGACCACCACCAGTTCATTTAGCTTGTTACTCATGCTCACACGCAAGATTGATGATGAACTAAAATGGTCATAAGCAACAGATGATAACATGACGGAATAAAAAAGCTCGTCAGATGGAAACGAAATGTTGTGGCGGATTTAAAAATGTCAGCATCACATTTGGCGAGAGGTTTATTTAATGATGTCTTCATGCTGCTACTCCTTTAAGATCTGTGCTGGCTGGTGGTAGAGTATTCACAACCAAGAAGTCTAGATCAGATTATCTTCATGTTTATCATGTTATACCATCTTGTCCACAGACCTTGTGTTTGTCAAGAGAACATCAGAGATCAGCAGTCCTGACTGGCAGTGTATTAGTGACAAAGATAGATCATGTGAAATGCAGAGGAAGTGCGTGACACTTCTGCTTTTAGTCCTGGTGTGAATATAAGCCATCACACATGGCTTTTATCAGGTCCTCTTTTGCAGCTTGGTTTACTCGCCTTTACTTTCGGAGTTAAAAATAGAATAAAAGTTGTCTAGTATTCACAGGCTACATTAGGAAACTCTGACACATCTTGAAAGTTGTCACATAAAGAAAGACGTATTTTTACCTGCATAGACCCGTCCATGTTCAGAGTCTTCTGGGACACCCCCGATGATCAAGCCTCCCCTTTCTAAACCCTGCTTGTAGAAATCAAGCATCAGCTCGTGCCCCTCGCCGTAGATGCCTGTCGGCCTCAGAGAGCATGTGTTTAAACACTTTCCACCTTTCACCTGGACAGGAGAGGAAAAACAACAACATGACTTTATTGTTAAGAACAAAATAAAACATTTGCACAGAGGGGGTCAGACAGTAGATTTCTGTGGATTTTTGGACTGCAGGAGTGACATCACAGCAAGGCCACAGAGGAATGATCTGGTATTTCGTGGCAAAGTTGCACAAGATATTCTCTCAAGCTCAAGCTGCAATCCAAGCGAGCACACAGTTACCAAACATTTACAACCCTCTGATTGCGTTTCCCCTCTAACCTCAAGATAGTAGAGTACAGAATTCAGAATTATAGACCTCCGTATCATTCAGTGCTAAATCATTAATACACATATGTGGAAGGCAATAAATATCTTTTATGTTGTACACCAGCAGCTTTTAAGGAATTCCATTACATCATTTTGGTTTTATGATTCTTACTTCAACACGGTTATTTACTTTTTAGTTTTCTCACCGTGCCATTAAACTCTACTCAGCGGTTAAAATGTGTTTTTAATAAATCTGCCTCACTCTGACTTTTCTTGGAAAAAGTAAGGACATTCAAGATAATCTACCGTGTTGTGAGCAGTTTCATGTAGGAACTATAGTCTTTTTACTGTATCCCTGGACAGAAGGAAGTGTGCATATACTCAGGGACGAGAGGCTCAGGAAGTCAAGTCTAATGGCATCTTCCTCGGCAGAGTTACGTTAGTCAGCATCTCCTTGCTGACTAATACTTCCTCCTGCACCTTGGCTTGGTTGGCAGGTTCAGACATGAAACTTCTTACAACATGGCTGATATCTCCAAACCTTGTCATGTCACAAGAACAATCAGATTGATAGATAGCCCTACATGTCCGAGGAAAAATGTGTATTTTTCACATTCATCCAGTGTGCAGTTGTGAGCTTGCAGAAGGAAAACACAAGAAACCATCACCATTTATTTTTTTCCAAATGAAAACACAAAATACCTTCTTGCCATTTGCCTCAATCACCATGTTCTCTGCCTTCTTCTTGCTGATGGGATACGCCATTACGTGTTTTACATTGTAAGGTGTGTCTTCATTCCCTCTGTAGAAAAAAAGAAGAAGAGTGCAACAGTCAGAGGAGCATTCAGGAGAGAGTGTTTTTCTTGAACTTGCCACATGTATGAGAGGAATGCGTTTAGATAACGCCAAGTGGAAAACTGGACCTCAGAGAGGAAACTTGCACAAAAGAGGGAGATGTCGTAAGATAAAAAGATCATAACCAAAGAGACCGTCACGTCCCATCAGACACATCTGTGCTTCCCTTTCTTTCTGTCTGCATTTGAAGTGTTTGGGCAGAGGCAGTCCTTCCAACAAGAGCAGACAAAGGATCATTCTTAAGCTGTGACTTATTCTTGTGACATGACCTCAGAGAGAAAGCCAGATATCGCTCTGTGCCGTGGCTGCGTACATGCACACTTGAAAGCACACAAACACACATGAAAACAAAAACACACACACACCGTCTGAAAGAATGTCATGATTCCCGCTCACAGCAGATGGAGCCTGGAGCTTTGCAGTGTTTTTGTATCTCTGGCTTTGGGATTTAAGGTCCACATCTTCTACCTTTTGTAAAGGAGCATTCCACAGTTTTATGCATAATTGAATCCAATTACTACGGCTCATGTATGTTTTGATTCACAATACTGTGAATCTTTTGTTAAAACGTTTTTTAGTGTGTTTTAATGCCTGTCACCATATAATAAAATGTATACCTTTTTTTATCATGCATCTGCATGTTGATTAAGACCTGCTGCAAACGTGTACACGCCTGTGAGAACACCTTTATAGACTGTCTACAAAAGCTGGTTTGTCCATGTACAACATTCTTGAATAACTGTCTCACAGTGACACACCCCTGCCTATACCTACAAAACACACTGCTTGGAGACAAAGTGTCAACTCATGCAGCACTGACTCATAAAACTCTGTTTGTCATCGCTGTTTATATCCTGAGTGGAGTTGTTTTTGCCACAGTTTCCTTTCATCCATGGACCAAAATAAATATTACTCAGGAAACATTGCACTCTTGAATAAGCCAGAAATACTTGGAGGCGGCCATTATTTAGGAACAGCGTTCTTCCACATGTCCGCAACAGTAGACAAACAAAGCAGCAGTTACCGCCTTTCACAAGTAGTATGCCGGATAAATTGTAAATTTGTACATCCATGAATACAGTGCCAAAATACCATGCACATAGATCTCTTGCTTAACAAAATAAAAGCATATGAGTGCTCATGTAATGGAGCTTCTTCATGCTTCATATGTGACAGAGCAAGCAGGTCTATTTTTTACCCAGTATCAGGACAACTGATTAAGCACGTCAGGAGTTAAAGCTACAGGCAGGTTGCTAACTGCAGACGCGATGCAAAACATCTGAAACACATCAGTGTGACAGAGATATAAAAGCCTGAATGTGGCTTTTCATTCCAGATTCTCTCTACCTATAAAGGACTTGATGAGACCGCCAAGATACTGGATATTGTGTGCTGTGTCTCCAACCGATCATATCTTTTCTGTACAGACCTTCTGTTTTTCATGATTGTGCATTCAAGAGAACACAAGAGAACAGATACAAGATAGTGACCACAGCAACGTAACTGAAATAGCTTTTCCAAAATGGGTGTGTAAAGTCTAACTACATGTGGTCAGTGAGGACCACTTGGACTTGGATGCTTTAACAGAGTTGAGAAACAAGCAAACAGAGTGACATTTTTTGAGCTTCACCTGACAAATGGTTCTCTGTTCATGTTGGGGCCGATCACCTCCATGCTGCTGGTGTAGACCAGGGACTGGATGCCACACTCCACGCAGGCATTGATCACATTCTCCGTTCCTGACAAGAGAGAAAATATGGAGATTTAAGAGATGGAGAACTAACGTGTTGGTTAGCTCAGACTGAATTCCATTGGGTGACGTATAAGTTTCTCAATCCTTCATCGCAATATAATTTAGCTCATAGTTCATTTGTTTAAGAGTCAAAAGAAACACACTGGAACACAATGTACAGGATGAAAGTCTTGAAATTGCAATTTGACGCTGTGCGAGAGGATAAACAGGAAATTTACTCAGAAGAGGCATGAGATCCATATGTGTTCTGTTTAGCAGAAAGGAGAAAAAGATGTTTTCAGAAATCTGGTCTCCATTAATCCAACAGTGGTCGAGGTGGAAATAAATATGGTCATCGCAAATCGGAAGAAACAAAATCTCCCATTATTGTATCTAAGGCCTTTCATGGCCTCAAGGTTTCCTTCATAAGACTTCTAGACTGTAAGTAGCCTGAACTCAACTTTGGGTCAGTTTAGAACAGGTCACATGCTGTAAAGTTGCATCCGGTGGACTTTGGCAGAGGATTAAAAGAAGTCCTGATGACGTGTGTCTGACTATTCCAAGAATGATAATTGATGCTTTACACATATTCTATCTTAAAGGCACAGGGGCATTAAGAAAACAGAAGGCCTCAGATTTGAGAGCTTCAAACATAAAGACGCATACTTCCACGCCTTTACAGAAAACCTGCATAAAAACACCTGGTATACAAAACAATACAAAAAACCAGATGTTTAACTTTGTCTTATATCAGTCAGACTTATGTTTTACCTATAAAAGACAGAAAATGCCAAAATAAAATTGCATGACTGCTAAAAAAAAAACAAGATTAAGAGTCTAAAGCTATGCTATGGTCTGTGTTCTTTGCAGCTAATGGGAATGTCATCAGTTCTGCAGGTCTTTGGCCATGCACAGAAGTGTTTGCAGTCATTGCCAACATTTCACCTGAAGGCAAAAACGTCTTCTGCCTATCCAAACGCAATCAAAACGTTTTGTTCACTAAAGCTAGAAAGGAGGCATGAAATGAAAGTACTTGGTCAAATCAACATGACTGAAAGCCAGCTCAAAAAAGTGCTTGTTAAGGTCTCGGTTTGAAAAACAAAACTGATCTTGCAAGTGCATTGCTGTGCTCTGGCACATCTGAAGAGGCACTTGTGAGAAGCAACGTGCCTGCAGATCTGAGGCAGTGTGCTGGCTCTGAGTCGTTGGAATCTCTAGTATGTCGCTGAAGGCCAAAAACAAACTTTAATATCATGAGTAAATCAATTCTGACTGGAAACCAGTGTCTGGATATAGTGTGGAGGTAAGTGTTGCGCATGTGCAATTCTTGCCAATTCCGGGAAGGAGAGGGAGATTTCGTCTCTGAGACTGAAGCACAGGGAGTTTACAGTAATTCGAAACATAAAGTAACAAAAACAAAAAAAAAACATTTGAGATCAACACAGGCAAGAGGGTGTCAAATTCTTGAAATATTTCTCAGCAGGAGGAACCACCCGCTTCTATTGAGTGCAACAGAGTTCAGAATCAAATTCTCTCCCTCTGCTCCTCCACTTTATACAGATGGATATAATCGAACTCTGCAGCTGTTTGATGCAATTAGATGCATGAAAATAGACTTCAAATTTAATTTAACCGATTAAGTTCTGGAAACAAAAATGCAAACAATTCGACAGATGCGCCACAGACATGAGCAAGCATTTGCTGAATCACTGCAAACTATTCCAGGCCAGAATTTGTACCTAGCCTGAACACAACCCACAAAAAAAAAACCCAGACAACAATATGTTGACTGTCATCGCCTTCTCCATCAGCGTGACCGGTATTTCCTTTTGTCTGGATCTAGATTAGATCATCTTACATTTCCTTCAATTAAATGCCCCACTGTTAGTGTCATTAAAGCATTTTGGAGGCTGTTAAAAAACAGGACAAAAGGCTGTGGTGTTTCCAACCTCCCGTACAGCCCATTGCCACAGAGACCTATGAATCATACAAGTAATCAAATCCAACAAGGAATTTATCCATCAAGTAAAGTCTATGTTCCATTGTTTGACCACTTGCACTTGGTGACATCTATCTTTCTTTGGCTTAATCCCAAATACACTGCAGAGCACCAAATGTGGGTCAACCTGCAAATTACAACTACAGATGTAAACATTTCAGTGCCAAATAATCTTGGCATTTAGGGGCCACATGCACGATTCAACTTTGAAGGTTGTCCGAGTGTCCAATCGTTACAATCCGGTCTGTATGATATTAATGTGATACTGCTTAAAGCAAATGATTGACTTCTTTCTTAGTCTGATTTATAGGTAGTTTTTTCAATATTTTTTTGGCAGTCTGGCAACATTCAGTGAAAACACAAACTACACCAGGATGCCATGTTCCAGAAAAGGGAGTGAGATGTTAGGAAACTCACATCCAAGATAAGGCAAATATATTGGTGATTTGTGCTCAAGCCGCTCTGTTGATTGTAAGTCATTTATTTTATTTTTTCCTTCCATTCTTCATTATGTTCACCATTTTGTCACTCATAGGAGAACACAAGTCCTTGAGAACCACCCTGGGCAGGACCGGGTGTGGACTTCCTCTGTCGTGCAATTTCCCAAACCTAAAACATTCAAAAAACTAAACCACTAATTTATGTTTCCTTCCCATCCCTTTTCCTTAGTATCGTCTGCATCACCACTTCCTTGACACCTTACCGGTGACGTTGACAGAGTAGATGAGGTTCTCTGGAATTCTGTACCAAACGTCCACCAAACTGGCCGTGTGGATGACAACATCGGCCCCACGGGAGGCCTCCAACACACTGCTGTAGTCTGTGATGTCCCCCTGAATGACCAGCACCTTTGTCCTCTCTGAGGGAGAAACAGGAAGACAGTCAAAACCATGTTGTACGTATGCAATTCGGAATGAGGGCTGTTTTCCTCAGAACACTTCAATGGCACTCATATACGCAATGGAAAAGGGTGGGGAGCGTTGACTCAGTTTGTTTACAAAACATTGCAAAACATCCTTTTGGATTGATCTGATAGAAGACAACGTTGTCTTGCTTCAACAAGAACACATACTACACATTTTCTGGAAGTTCAATTGAGAAACAACTATAGATACATGATGAATGAAAAGATGGATAGATAAAAAAAATGAAAAAAGGAACCCTCGTTATTTAAAAACTGCAATATGCATCATATCATTAGCACAACTCTTCCTCACACTAGGCACATTCTTAGTGGGATTAAATGAGGTTTTTCCCTTTAGTGTTGAGTCTCTGCCTCATTTATGAAGGTCATGCACCTTTGGCTTATCTTGGCTCCCATGAACCCTCTCCTTGAAAAACTGTAGATAACAAGAGAAGACAGAGTCCTTTGTCCTACAGGGAACTCCATCTGGAGCTCGTCTCTCCCATCTATAATTTTACTAATCACATTGCTGTTCAATTACGTGTGGTTTTCACTAATTTAAATCAGCTTAAACACCAACTACATAAAACCACACACACACACTCAAGTCAGCATTTCATTTTCCCCCTCGCTGAGAGATAGGCCGCGAGAATGGGTGTAACTGTAAGCTTATCTCCCCTGTCGCCATTAGCTGATCTCTTTGGGGCCCAAAGTGTACTGCAGCAACAGCAGGCCTCAGTACTGGCAGACAATAAATGATGAAAGCTGAACAAAGCATTTCCACAGTGGGAAAGAGGCGTCATGTGGCTGGGCGCATTGCTGACACCGATGAGGGGAAAAAAGGCTTACTGTAGCTGAATGTAATGTGTAATGCATTCTCACCAAGAAGAACCCCCCCCCCAAAAAAAGCTGGCTTTTTAATTAATTCAGTAAGAGTGTTTACTTTGTTTCTCATGAAGTAATGACCAAAAAGCTGTCAGAAATTGCATGTGAACCACCTCAGGGCAGAGCCCCTGGTTCCATGGAAAACACCACTCCTCCTATCATGGAGTACAATGACAGGTTGTAACATCTTTATCCTGGCACCGGATGTGTGAGGGAAGTTGGCTATGATGGATTCACAGGTTGTCCCGGGTTGACCGTGCACAATGTGAGGAAAAATCAATGTCACACTAGGTTCCTGTTTTGTTTTAAGCAAAAGACAGAAAGAGTAGCTTAAAAGTTTTTATTGATTAACTGTGTTGGATGTTTTAATTTCAGCTGAACAGTGATCTTAAGTTACATATTACACATATGGGTTGCACCACAGGTGTCCCAGTCACACTTGGCAGGCTTGTGTTTTCTGCTAGGTAAAATCAAATAAACCTGTCTTCACACGGATGAAAGAGGAGTCAGCTGCCAGAGCCACATGGATAACTGCATAATACACAGAATGACGCCATGCAATGGGGCTATTTATCAAAGCAGGTCCATCTGTGTCTCACCAAAATCCACTGCAACTATACTTGAAGGTTGGGACTGTAACGTTAGTGATAAACCATGCAAATAAGCACTGGGTAATAACACTGAAAATACACCACTAACATGCACAAGTAAATGTTTCATGAAGCCCCTTGGTTATCTGAAACATTCATGTTTTTTTTTTAAAGATGACGGAGGACTTAATGTTTGCATAAATGCTAAATTAAAACAACAACGACCTCTAGAGCAGACCATTTTAATGCCGAATTGAAGACAGACTCATGTAAACTTAGAAACTGCTTAAATAGTATCGTGAAAACGTGTGCAGCTTTGCTGATATGCCACACAACTTTAAATTCACAGAAAAAGACATTGGGCGTCGGTCGTCACTAGGCGACAGCGTCCGCTCGGCTTACCTGTGCTGTGTTCCTTTAAACTGTAGTCTGGATGTTTGTCAAACACGCGGACCTCCACCAATTTTTCTTCCTTCTCCAGCAAAACCCTCAGCAGGTGCCTGCCGAGGAAGCCGGATCCCCCTGTGATCAGATAGACGAGACCCCGCTGGTCTTCAGACATGTTTGTGAGATTGTGGAGCAGCTGTATGCGAATCTGACTCTGCGGACCGGACTGCCACTTCTCTCTATGACGACTGAACACTGCTGCGAGCAGCACCAGCCTATAAGAGGCTCGATTGATAGCCAATAGGAGAACAGGGGGAGGACTAGCAAATAGCAAAACGAAAAATAAGAAAAAGGTGATTACTGGATTGATCACAACAACAGTAACACCACTTCCTACTAAACATACTCAATCAAACAGTTACTACTAGCTTTATTTTTGGCAAATCATATAATTTTGTCAAAATGCAGTTATAAAAAATTGGTCATCCATTAGTACATTTGCATCGATTTCTGTTAGAAATCATCGAATAAGTCCTTAGAACAACGTCTGAGGTGATCTGTAATGATATCAAAACTTTAAACTCAACCCAGTCCTTCTTTCTTATCAAAAATACCAAATTATACGATTTTGAAGATATTTTGGAAGTTGAGCTACTGGGCACAAGATGTAAAGAGCAATGTTTCCACATGTATATAAAATATTGGACCAGGATTTTGCTTTTAGCATAATTTGGATGTGACCAATCAGGCTTGTAGGCCCGCCTCTTAAATTGTTTATTTTTAAATAGACAGAGAAAATTGACACTTCCAATCAGTGAATGTGAAAACTGCTTTCTAGTGTTGAACTCTGCACATTGTTCTACACAGTGAAGCTCTGAGACAACAAGCAGAAAACACATTTCGACTAGAGGGGGACTTTAATAAGTCATTAATAAAGGCGTTTGATACAATCCAAGATAAGATCCATATTTTTTGCAGATCTGTTGCAGAAAACAGGTGGTCAAACTGGATTTTTCACAACCTGTCAACACAAAAGTTGTTCTTAATAGTTGCTTTATACTGATTTCTAAAGCTTGAAGAGAGATTAGTTAGAATGTATAACCCCTTATAAACTTAAGTAAACGGTGGTAGAGACATCCATGTTGAAATGCATGTCTGCGTACTGAGCTTTATATCAATGAATACACTTGTGAAAAGGATCTAATAATAGTGGCTGTGAATATGAGGTCGGCATGCACTTGCAGCTGTTTTTTCATTTGTGTTACAGCTGTTCCAACTGAGCAAACACGCCTAGTTCCAAAAATGACTGTATAATATGAAAGATACAGCATAAAATGTGTCTCTTTAATTACATACGGTACATGCTGGTAGATCATTTTAAGGGACATTAATCTGTATCCACATGAGGAATCCCAAGATGTTCAGAGATGTAAAAACCAGCATGTTTCTCAAACCTGAAACAAGCAAGGTTTTGTTTGTTTTTCAGTTCATGCGAGTAATTGCCGAAGATGGCCACTGATTTTCACTCAACACTCAAAGTGCTCTCTTCATTCGACAGATATTATATTTTGGGTTTTGTAAGAATAAATGTCTCTGCTAGTTAGACTGAATCAACTGATGTAGTACATGAACCCATACTTGTAGGTTACTCTTGGTCTTTGAACTGCTGCCAATTCACTGTCAAGGCCGTTGCACGCTATCATTTGGAGGCCATATAACTGGTGAAAGGTCTTTCCTAGTTTTTACTCCGTCATTTAAAAAAGGAAGCAGGTCAGCATGATGAACACTGACACCAAGCACACACCCTTTGTGTATTTTTTAAAATACAGATAAGTTGTTGGGGTAAGCGTTCCTGTAGAGGTTTAAACAAGACTGACATCTCACACCAGCATGCTAACATGCTCACAGAGACAACACTAGCATGTTGACGTTTAATGGTCATCTCACATTTGCAAAGTAGCAGTGAATGCAAAGTAGGAAACAGCCGGGCATTATTCTTTAGTTTTGAAAAGGGACAGTGTATATTAGTCAGCATTCAAACAAATGTAAATGCGTCCCTCATTCATCCTCTGGGGAACATGGATGTCTACTGAGAATTTCATAGCAACAAAAAAAATATTTCCATCTGAAACAAAGTGGTGGACGATCAACGGACCAACAGCCAAGGAGCCGTACTGCTAGCGTGGCTTATGAGATCTGAAAACATATCAGATCATTTGCGAAATCTTGATGTGCAATTGAGATAAGAACAGCTGAAACATTAGGAGGCATATATTTCTTTTTTTTTTTACAAGCCATGCCAATATCAAGATTCACTGCAACACTAGCTTTAGGTATGTGGTGAGGTTTGGGGACCCTGAATTCCTGTTGTGACTTAACGGAGCAGTCAACTAATTTAGCATTGCACTCCCATAACCATAATCTACTCAAGATGGACAAAAATGAGAGAAATCGATGCCACAATGGCAAATGTAGCTTTGAGTCTAGTCTGGTATACGTCTTGAAGCTCCACATCTACATATCAGTCATTTTCAAACTTGTGTTTTTCAGCCCCAACCGATGCTGCCTCAAATGACATCACAAGAGGCAGTTTGTCGCACTTTGCTTAGCTCCCTGTGAGGCCACAAACAGCTTACGACTTGTACACAAATTTCGATGCATAAACTGGTCAGATGTTTGGCTGTCCTGTAAAACTTGTCCTCGCAACATCGCCACCACAAGGTCAGTGTTTTATGCAGATGAGTGTGGTGGCTCTTGTCGATGGTATTTGGGAACAATTGCCATCACCCCTACAACAATAAACCAGTAACTCTGCAGTTCCAGCACGTCTAATTGTACGTGACTATCAAGGAGAAACATCCTGCCGTTTCCAATTTCAGCCAGCCTTCTTGTGACTCAGGGGGGAAACTTTGAATCCCATCTTCAACAAAAACACATGTAGTTCAGTTCTGGTAAAAAGTCCACCTCAGAATTACCAGTCTACCTGATTTAACCATGATGATACACCGGGCAGGTTTGGCGGATGTTTTGTCAGCCTGAAGCTGACACATTTTTAAACCCAGGTCACCATCTGTGCCGTGCGCTTCAGCCGCTCACCCTTTCCTGTCGTCATCTGGTGACTTGTGAAATCTAGTGTTTGTAGGTCAGATTTCAGCACTTCCTCTCATGTTTCTCTCAACAGGAAGCATCAGAGTTGCAGGTGCAGAACAGGACGATTTCAACGCTGTCGAGGAGGAAATAAGACTTTGTAGTTTCCACCACGCAAGCAACTTCCTGTTCAAACACCGCAGTTTATCAGCAAGTTATTTATATGCACCGTCTGTATGGTAAGTAAAAAACTCCCAATTGGCTGTCGGGATCCTTTAGACGAGGAATACTTGTCGTCCTCCCACACTGGCTGAACTTTAGCGCTTCTTACAGTAATATGACACAAAGTTATTGAAAGACAACATGAGGTTTTCATTTATTTAAAAAATATTTTAATGCACCATTAATAAAGGGTCCAACGCATTAATACAAGAGAAATATTGCAAATAATATTAAAATAATCATCAAATTAAAAGGAAAAACAATAAAAAATAAATGAATGGAAGGTATGTACATGTTTCCTCCTCATGGAGTGAGGAAAAGGAACGACATATTTACAGCTTGAAATCAGTGTGTTTCTACGAGAAACAAACACCTCTACAATATTTACATGTACTTCTTTGAATTTTTTTTTTTCCTTTCATCTTTTTATCCTGTAGTAAAGAGGGTTGGTTTGTACTGAAAGGCTTTCACCGCAACAAAAAATATCTTACACATTTTTCCTGTTTGGGAGGGAACAAAATAAAAAGTCTTCTGCTAGTTAAAAGTTCAAAATGAAAGTTCAACTTTGGACGGCCATAGCCATATGAAAAACAGAGACAATGTGAGGGCCATATACATCCTGCTGTCTGCAGCGTGTCACAAACCTGCTAAGGCTTATCCATAAATACCTTCCACCCATCTACACTGCAAACAGATAGCAAGCATGACATTTGTTTGCCATAAGCCGATTAATGTTTCAGGGAGGGAAGTGTGGAGGGGGAACGACTCCACACACAAATAGAATACATACTAATGCATTCTGGAAAGGCCCACAAAACAGTGGAAAAATAATTTTCTAAACTAAAACGCTGAAGAGACCTGTACTAATCAAATAAATGTGCCTTTTAAAAACATTTGTAGCACAGACAAAGTTAAACACTGACCACAGCATCTTTTTTACTAGGGACCTGCAAGAGTTTGGTGGTGATCTTCGCTTTAAGAAGTGAAGAAAGAAAGTTCGTTGAAGTAGGCATCTGACATTTGCTGGTTGAAACAAAAAAAAAAAAGAGAATACCATGGAAGGAACAACTCAACACATACAAACAGACGGACACGAAAAGAGAGAGATCCTATCGAACAAACACAAGTTCTCCTCACGAGACGATTTGGTGACATAGCTATAAACTGGGGGGGAAAAGAAAAATCACGGGCCAATTCTCTGTTGTTCCGGTCCTGCAGACAAAAATTCAGCAGCCATGTAAAAATAAAACACATTTAGCTACAACTTAACTGACAAATATTTTCAGGGTGGGTTAAAAACAACAGTTCTAATGGACTACATTTTATCCAGGCAGAGTACTATGGCAAATCAGGAGAGTAATGCACAGTGGAGAGGGGAAATCATGTTTTATAGTGGCTGGTGAATCCACTGAGGACAGTGGGTGGGTACACTGAAGCAAACTTTGCTGCAAGATTCTCACAGCGACTGCAACTAAATACCATCAATAACAGCAATAGTAATATTAATATATAATACTATGAAAGTAAATTAAGAAAAAAAAAAAAAGCTCCAAAAGAATCTTCACACTTGGAAATCTTGCATAACTGAAGACCAAATTGATTGAAGTTTGTCAGCTTAAAAGTGCACCCTTAACAGGCGCTTTTAAAAACCCTGAATTTGTCTGATATTCCTGTGCGTCTATGTGCGGATTAGTGTGGGTGGGAGGCTGCGGGGACATTGGAAGAGTGATCCAGGTTGTGGATAATGTGAGCGGACGTAGACATAGAATACCAGTGTTTTTTCAGTTTTCTTCATCAAACGGATATTGGCGTTGTGATAGAAAGACCTTTCATGCCAGGCTGTTTGGAACAACCAATTACCATGTTAGTCAACAAATACTGCCAAAAGTAGAGTGAAAGGTGAAACAGAGAGAACCCCCTCATTGTTTTTCACATGCCAGGTAACAAAAACCCCACACACACACTGGCTTGTGAAACTGCCGAGTGAAAGAAAAATGTGCGTGAAAAGTGCAAGTGTGTGCGTCTCTGTTTCCTGGGTATTTTGAGGACGGCTGTGAAACCATCCGGAGGAGTGGCAAGGGGTTTTTTCAGAGGGTGGCTTTGTTTCGAGGTACACTCTGAGGAGGAGGAGGGGGAAACACGGGGTGTCTGGGTCTGGCTGGTTGTTGGCAAGTGAGGAAGAGAAATGTGTCCGCTAGTTGAGTGTCCCGCGGCAATTCTCTGTTCCACACAGGCAAGGAATCTTGTTCTCTTCGAGGGGGAATTTGTAGTCGTAAGTGATCTCTTCATTGACGGCGATGGCCTGCTTCGAGTAGATCACAATCTTTTTCTGGGACTCTATGGTGATTACCTTGGCGTAGCAGTTTGGCTGAAGGAACAAAACAATGAGAGACTGATGAGTGACAGCACTTTGAATAAAGTACATTTTAACTATATGTAATGGCCTGTTCGCTGTAACCCAGATCAGTGTTGATTTAATATGTTTATACTCACAGTGCAGCAGTGGTTGATGAATCGGGCCAGGTTGCCACATTTGGTGGCATCTATAATTGTGTCGTGGTCCACTCTGAACAAATAGCTGCTCCCGATGCCCTGCTGTGCATACCGCTTCTCTCGATTGTCAGCCACCATCTGGACACATGAGACACACAATCTGCTCAGTGACACTATATTAAAACCCAACCAAGGATAACAGACATGCACATAAAAAGGTGCACGTGAAACATTTGATTTAGTGTTATACATACAGTGCTGTTTATCATAATGCAACAAGAATGCAGGTGTATTATGAACATGTTGTTGTTGCAAGTATATGGAGGCCCAAATGAAATTAATATTAGGACAATTAATTACTGCATGGGATGTCACAGGTTGAGCCCAGACTGAAACAGACTTGAAGCAGTACCTGTCTGATGTTTTGACCCACATACTCGATGACCATCTCATCAGCAGCAATGGGCTCCATGGCGAACAGGCCCCACTCATGGATCCTACTGCGTCCAAAACGAAGCCTCTTCTTGCGGAACTACATAAGGACAGACAAAACTCACTGTAACAAAGGTTTTGGTAAAAATCTAAAGAGCATGTAGGCCTTACAGGAATATTTACTTGTGACTACTTAATGACACTACAGCCTGGTCCAGGGCATATGAAAGCAGAAAATGCTGATTTAAGTTCTTTCTGTTTAGGCGTTGATGTGGTTTTGCAAGCTGTTTCTGACTCTGATAAATAAACTCTTAGTCATCAAGGCAGTGTTTTCTTTCTGTATGTTCAACAGAGTTCTGCTTAAGACTAGCACAAAATGTTCTGTGGGTAAACAACAATTTTATGGGGGCAGCGAGAGGAGGTAGTATCGTTTAGTCAGCAAAGACTTAAAAGTTAAAAATGTCAAAGAAAAAAGCAGAAAGGAGCAAAATAACATCATTATGAAATATGATCTCCTCTTATTTTAGAAACAATGCACTTCAGACCAGGACCAGACTGGTCTCAGTGGGTACATTAGATCCCATGGTTGTTACTGTAAATGTACCTTAAGCTGGTTGAGTTTGAGCAGGTCAGAGTCCATGACAGCCGTGGTGCCAATGACCGTGAGGAGGCGGCGCTGCTCCGATCGTCTCTCTGATAGAACCCGGTTAGCTCCCTGGCAGAAAACAGAAAGCAGACAGCATTATAAGGGGGCACAATATCGTGTTATCATATGGCCTTGAGCTGCAGAGACACTTTGACCTAAATTTTAAATCTAAGGTCAAATCCATGTTGGTGTGGATAAAGTTTATTTGGACATCAATCACTATGAAGATAAGACTGATAAAACAGAGATAAACAAGACTTGGAAACAAAAGTTAAACCTAAAACTGTGCAACCACAACGCTAAGGTTCATGTCAAACCTACTAGAAATCATGAAGAAAGCCCAAATGTATGAAATACAGCTTCAGAATTAATATAATAATAATAAAACTGAAGGAACTCCATCTTTGGTCCATGTCCTTTGGTTATGTCATGTTTTCCTACTGTTTTAATTTGTATTTCCTTTGCAAATGAATCCCCCGAAGAGACCCTTACCAATGACAAATATAGCCTAATAACAAGTGTTACCACCAGTCTGTGCTTTGAAAATATTTTCACTGTTTACACATGCACAGACAGACCACCAGGTAGACCAAACCACATCCCCGCACACCTGGGAGGCAACAGGTACAGACTGTTTTCAGAACAGAGCTAATACCTTAAAATTGCTGGGCTACTTTGATCAGGACATCAAAGATGCTGACTGATGTGGTGCTCAGTTACATCTCATTGTGTGCTCAGTCAGTGATATTGTATCTCTATGAACACTGAGGCTACACCAAAACAATATGCCCTGGGTGACAAAAAACTTAATTGTCTGTGCTGAGAATATAAAAAAACATTTTCTTTCTCTTCTGCTTTTCTCCATGGTGATAAAACACCACACAAGGATGAAAAAAAAAAGGATTTTCAGGATGGAAAAAACACTGCTGGAAAATCCAGCTGTATGCAAATGACCTCAGTGCTAAAGTGTTACTATCTTCCCTATCAACAACGTGGCAGTGCAGAAAATGCACCATGACGTTTGTTTTCAAGTGTTATACGGATGCTGTCACTCCTGATGTGGCCCAATAAACTTCACTTCAAAAAACTAATATCAAAGAACAGATATTGCATCTTAGATACCTGGAATACATTAATAAAAGCAGATAAGCTGAAAATGAAAGCAGGAAAATTACTAAAAACGGGAAGGTAGGAAGGATAAGAAAAAAGTGTGTGTGACAGAGTTTAACTACATACACATGACAGAAGGCATACATGTGTAGTGGTGGTTTAGGGTTGGAAACCACTAAATGTTGTTAGGAACACAAATGTTTTTGGATCTGCTGGATTTGGTAAACAGATATTCAGTGTCTCTCCCTCCAGAAGCTTTTCATAATGTGGTGGTAAGTTTGAAATTTATGGCTTGATTTAAAACATGATGTTCATAAATGAAATCCATTGACAGCAGTGAATGGTGAAATTTTGAGAGCCTTAAGGAAAGTGTGCCGTGTGGCTCAGACCACAGACTGCTGCCAAATGTTGCTAAACCAGACGTTGTTAGTCAGTGGTACAGCTTCAGTTTTACTTGTGATGAGGACGATGCTGAATTCTGTGGTTTGTTTCTGTGCACAAGCTCTCTGGCAAATAAGCCTCCCCCCAGTGTTTTTTAAATTGTTTTTAGAGGATTCCAAACAGCTGTCAACCATCCGGTTATACTTCAGCAAGTGTCGCACATCCAATTTATTTTAAATTTGCTTGTAAAATTTGTGCACCAGGGTTTTATCTTTAGAATTTCAATAACATGTTCAATTTTATCATCCAATAAAAATGACTTCATTTATAAAAGCACCTTTCTTGCAGAGATGCAGCACAAATTCCTTCACAAAAAGGGGATGAGGGGCCTTTCAATTCTACTACATCTGCGTTTGTTCAAGACTTTCAGACTTAAATTTGAGCCAAATTACAATTACAGGCTTGCAAGTTCCCCTGGAGCACTGTCTAGAACAAAACAACAACCTTGGTCCACTAAAAAGAGGTGGTATCAATCCAGATCAAATTAAGCCATGGTTTAGATAGCTTTTTGCATGAAAAGATTTGTTGGGATGGCTTGAACAGATCAAATACTATAAAATCTGGCAGATTGTCATCAGAACAGGAAAAAGGAAAAATGACTGGAATAGCACATGGGGAAAGTTCACTTTTCGGTTATATTCCGTCTGAGAGGAAGAGAAAGACAGAGGATACGATAGGACAGAGGACCAATGCCACAAACCAATAAACTGAAATGCAGACCACATAGGTGATGCAACCATATGTAGCATCAGTGCGCTTGCATAATTACAATGTGAATTCTGACGTTATAATAAAAATTTTAAATGAATGTCAGATAGTATATAGGATTTTTCTTAATACCCTAAAATGAAATGTAACTCTAGATAGTGTACTTCCAGTTTATTGCATCTGTAACTACTGCAGAGACTGTCTGGGTTAAGGTGACATTTCAGAAAGTGATTCAGAAAAACCTAAACTAATCACAGTCAGTTTAGGTTTTTCACAGGTTGGGAGTAATAATGACTAAAGATTTAAAGATTATTTTATTTTTTTGAGCCATATCGTTTAATTGTGCAAAAAATCTCAACACAAATGGTTAAATTATGACGTTGCAAGCCACATCACTATTCCAACCATGCATCGCTATGCATCTCTAGCCTGTGGAAATCCTCTGCCCTCAAATTGTAAGTTAAACGGATCCAAATGACTGTGGCCAATTATACTAACTTTTGTATCAGCCTGCCAATTAAATTCCGAGGGGGGTTTTTATCAAACATTACATTAACCATCAACAATAACCATATTCAGCAACCGCTGGACCCCCTGAAGTTTGCTTACAGAGCCAGTGCAGAGCTGGAGAATATCATTCTTTCCACAAAATCTCTTGTGAACTTTGCTTCAACTTTCCAAAGAATCAAGCAACAGTCTTGCAACGTCATGATTAAGAGGATTTTATTCACTGATAAACAAGCTTGTATTTATTTTCAGAGGTTCACATCTGGGCTGCATCATATCTTTTCTTCTCAATGTTTATTTAAAGACATTTTGTGCAAGCCACTGTTAAGATAAAAGGTGAATATAAACTCAACAAGCCGAGCCCAAGTAATCCAAGCTGATGCTGGTTGGAATCCAGAAAGAAATGGACAGACCGAACTTGAAAAGCGCTACTTTATAGTTAAGACGATTCTTGTATAGTTTAAAAAGTTTATATCTTCACTATTTAACTTTATTTGTCTATTGTTCGTCTGACTATGTCAGAGCAACAGAACTAAACAGGCTAATATTTTGAAAATCAATTGGCAAAATCACTGAAGAACCATAGATCCAAGTTCATTGCTGTTACAAACCCATCTCTAAAAATTATAATGCTTTTAATCAGAAACGACTGACGAATGACTACACTGCAACAAATGGATAACATTGTCAAACAATGAAAGTGTGAGCCTACCGAAGTGTCGACATTCTCCACCTCTCGTATGACCTGCTCGGGCAGGTCCAGGTCCAGATAGACATCCTTCTCCTTGCGGCTGATGGCGTAGTAGCCCTCACTCCTGGCACAACCGGTCACATGCTCACGAAGCTGTCCGCCTGCGCTCTTCTTCTTACGCCGAGGGTTCGGCAAATTGGTTAGTGCAGCTCAAAGGTCAAGGATAACAGCAGGAAACCAAACAGACATATGAAGACACACATGATCACACGTTTTATCCATTAAAAGGCAAACAAGATTATGTGGGCTACTTATTGATTGAAACACCATCGATGGTCTGAACATTGGTAATTGGGACTTTCATGGCAATTACACACACATATTTAGAGCAGAAGGTAGTCATTGAAAGGATATTAGTGTGGGTGACCCAGTGAGTATCATTGAGCCAGTCAGAACTGTGGTCGTCCTGCAGCAGCTTCTCATAAGTCTTCTTCAGCAACATCAAGTCTTCGCCGTCCAGACCAGAGTTCCAAATGTCATACAGGATGGTCATCTGCTCAAACTCGCTGCGGTTGTCGAACTTCAAAGTTAATGGCTGGGCTGCCGGGACAGGTTTCGGCCAGCGCTGGGATGATGTTACCCCTGCCTCCTGCAGAAAGAGGCGCTCACTCTTCCTCACCTCTTCAATCATCTCATCCTCTGTGTCAGAGCTGGACAGTTCCCCAGACTCCAGCTCCTCCACATCCACATCTTCCTCCAAGTCTGAGTCCTGAAGACAGGAAGAGGAATATTACTACCAAGTAAAAAATTGAGCACAAGCAGGTCCAAGCACTAAGGCTGTGTTACCACATCCATTGTTGCCTTTAAGTTTCTAGTCTGTTTAAGGTTCAGTACAAATTAAGTTACAGACTCGGATTTACCAGATTACACGTATATGTATGTATGTATGTATGTACGTACGTACGTACGTACGTATGTATCAACATTAATTTTCATGGTTAAAATCCACAGAAGAGATTCCTGAGGATCTGTCTGACTCTGGTCAGAAAACGACACTGGTTGATCATGCACTCAACTGTATGATTGTTTTGCAGTAGTTAACACAAAAAGCATGCAGCAAAACAGAAAACATCATGTTTTTTTTTTGTTCAAAGCAAATGGCTCAATTAGATACAATCAGCCTGGCATGTGTGAGGAAAAACTCACTGCCCAAGCATGGACGGTTTAGGCTGTTGGCCAAGTACCCGCATGACATTAGCTTGAAGTTTTCTGAACACATTTATAAAACACTGAGACAGCATCAGTAGTTTGTGTTGATTACATCAGCAACTCTAATCAGAGTTATGATAGAGAGGTGAACAGTGACACAGCACTGCTCCAAAAACATCCTCCGCCCATACCGTACCTTTTCTTTTTTTATCACGTTAAAGTATACTGTAGTTCTGTATCACACAGATATTCCCATTGATTGATATCTTAATTTAATATAGGTAGGACATTTTGCGGGATCGTGTCGCTTTTTTATAGGGGAAACCCCGATGGCATTACCATAAAAACATCAAATGTTTGCGTGCCACCAACACAACTTGAAATTTAACATGCAGGTGAGTCATACAGTATTTCTATTGTGTCAGCATGACTGTTGTGGCATATTGTCACCTATGACACATTACGTCTACGGTAACGAACTCCACAAGCATTTACAGGAACAAACCAGAAGTCCCACGCACCTCTAGTTTCCGCTTCCTCTGTTTCTTGCCCGGCTGCTCCTTCTGTTTTTTTGTGTGAGGAATCTCAATGTTTTCTTTGTCTTTTCTTCTCCTCTTTTTGCTTTTGTCCTTTTCAAGTTCATAACCTTTGCTAACCATGACCTTCTTTGACGATGGAGGTAGACCTGCAGCCTGGCCAGCATCCTCAGACGCACTAAGCACTCCCATTGAAGGTAAGTATTCTCCTGCATCTCCCCTGGATGGTAGTGCCTCTCCAATGACCTCCTCTGGCGCTTCAAGCACCCCAGAAATTGTGTTGAGGTCTGCTGGGAGCAAGACAGAGGAGTCTTTGGAGGAAGTCCTTTTGGTAGTAGGTGGTACCTGGAGAACAGGGGGTTTGCAGTAGTTGTGCTCCATAACGACGATTACACCCTCTGGACTCATAACCAGAGCCAGTGACTCTGGTGAGAAGAGATCCTCCTCCATCTTCTGCTCCTCTGCCTCATCAGATGTCTCGGTCTCTTCTGAGTCCCGAGCGTCAGGGTCCATTTTCAGGGCTATGTCAGCCAACACAGACAGGTCAGTGGTTGAGGCTGAGGCCAGCTGCAGTAGGCTTGATGCCCCCAGCTGCTCCCTAAGTCTCAACCTCTGCTCACTTTCCTCCTCATCATCTTCTTCTCTGAGTGAAGAAGCAGACAAGCTGGTCATCCGCGGCCTGCCTCTGGACCGCTTGTTGACAGGAGGTGGAGGAGGGGCTTCCTCGAAGGCCATTCTGCACATAGAGGCATGGTCCAATGGCAGGTTCTGCACAGTGCGGCACACCATGACAGGAGGGCCAGGAGATTTGGGGGAGTCTTTGCCTGCACCCCGTTTTCCAGGGGATTTGACAGGAGTGGTCTGAGGAGAAATGAGTGGTCCCTTTTTGGACTCTTCTGAATCTTGGGTTCGTCCAGATGGGGGCACAATGAGGGCATTGCCTTCACCTGGTTTGGAGGCAAAGGGGAGCAGTTGGATGCCCTGAGTGGGACGAGCTGATGGGGTTGACGCAGCAGTGACAGGGGAGTCTGTGGTTTTGCTTGGGGAAATGAGAAGGGATTCACCCGACACTTGAGAGGGAGATGGGGACAGCGGTGCAGTTGGCAGCTGCGTTTTGCTGTCGTTCTCGCCTGTGGAGAACGAGACGGTCTTCCTGCGTTTCTTGAGAGGAGGAACAAGGACAACAGGGGATGAAGGACGTGGGTAGGGGGGTGATGGAGGACGCTTGGTAGGTGCTGCTGTTGCATCTGCCTTGCTGTCCTTGGCCTCACCTGCGAGGAAATGACAGTTTTGAAAGACTGATTCAGACAAAACACAATGCCGTTAACACAGATTTTGTTTTACTGCTGCACTATCTTTACAGCTGTAAAGCAGCTATAGCCACATTCCAACAAGTGTTTTGTAGTTAATGATGTTGACGATAACTTTGGACTTACCCGTTCTGACCTCTGCCTTTGGAACAGCAGCTGCATTATTTTCCCTGAGAAAAACAGAAGAACATTTTTTTATTTTGTATTATGTAACTTTGACAGAACGTGTTCAACAGGTCAGATCACCGTCAGCCACACTCAAAGACATGGAACCAACACAGAGTTTCTAACTTCATACCTGTCGTCCTCCTTCTCATTTGTGCTGTCTATGGTAGAGTCATCCATGCTGTCGAGACCGTCACTCTCAGCCTCCTCTCCCTCCTCTTCCTCATCTTCAGAAGAAGATGAAGATGAAGATCCTGAAGAGGAAGAGCCCTCAGATGACGAGGAGAGGCTCTCATCATCACTATCAGCACTAAGGGCATCGTCTAAAAGAAAAGAATTTGGCATCATTTCTGCCTTGACTTAAA
Source organism: Diplodus puntazzo (assembly GCA_963678695.2). NCBI lineage: Eukaryota > Metazoa > Chordata > Actinopteri > Spariformes > Sparidae > Diplodus > Diplodus puntazzo. The sequence continues at coordinate 10,781,574 of OZ023174.1, read as the reverse complement.
GTGAACATATAAACAAAGACATATTAATTACATTACAAGTTGTCATTTACCATCAGACTCCTTTTCACTTTCCTCTTCTTCATCCTCCTACAAATAAAAACAGGCTGTGGTTACAACTCACGGCGAAATGCCGCCATCTAGCAATCAGTAAGAGTAAGAGCATGACGTTAAAGGAAAATTCCAGCTCCTTACATGTCATATGAATCAAACATTCAAATGAATGAATAATTAATCAATTTTCAAAAAGGACCGATTTATGCCCCTCACTTGTATGTTATGTGTGCTTTATCTTTAGTTTATTTTGCATTGTATGGTTTGCTTTAAAATAAAAAATAAAAAAGGACAGACTAAAATATATATATATCTTTTAACCTTTTCAGTCGAGGAGCCGTCAGACGTTTCTTCTCCCTCGCTGCCGAGCTCCCATGGTTTACGACTTCTTGGCTTCTTTTTCCTCCTCTTGTTGTCCCTTTCTGCTCCACGCCTGTCTGCCTCTGGCATTCTCCCCTCAGTAGCTTGAAATGAGACAACAGCGGAAGTGTTATATGCAGCAGAACTATTAATCAAACCACCCGTTTAAGATTTTCAGTATAGGCAAACCTTCATCATCCTCGTCTGGTGGGGTTGAGGGTCGCGGCCTTTTCATTTCTCCCTCTTCGAACTCCTGAGGTTCTTTCCTCTTTACCTGAACAATTTAACACCGACAATTTCTTTTAGAGATCAGACACAGTCAAGAAAGTAGATGATTACATTACATACTCAAACATATGATTACCTATGCATGAGTCCTGGCAGTGCAATTAGGACTGTAAGTATCTACAATTTTAATCTGCAACCACTACTGTTAGGGAATGTCTTCTTTTAAAATGCAAAGTAAATAACATTGTTTCCAATGTGGGTGAGCTGTCAAACATGGATATACAGGCCAAAATCTGCCACAGTGTGGTGCTTTTACCTTGAAGGAAGGCAGCCGTAGTGCTCCTCGGAGAGAAAATCCCTCCACGCCACCACTCTTTGCCCAATCCACAAGAGACCCGAGAGGCTCCCGAGGACGGTTGACTTTCTCCTCTTTTTTCTCATCATCCCGTAAGGCAGACACGCCCCTTACCATTGTCTGGAAAGGCTAGAGGCGGAAACATTTACAATTTAAAATTTGTAGTCGGCTTTTGTATTTCACAGTATAACAATAATCCCTGATCAATGTGGTCAAAAGAGCATCATTTTGCAAGAGAGAATGAGGAAGGCAAGTTGAAACTGCCAGCAAATGCTAAAAGTTGTGACAGCTATGGAAAGCAAAACATGCTCTTGCTAGTGACAAGGCTTTTAAACATCTTGAAAGCAAAATTTGTAGCAACCTTGCACATAGATAAAATGATGATGGTGGTTTTTAATCTGAATTTACAGTACAGTCAATTTTAAAAGAGATTTAGTCCATAGTTCAATAAAACAATCCCATAAAAAAAGGTACAAAGAAGTGGACAAACACGTTTTCCTACGTTCACACAAAGAACACACCAGCAAGGCTAAAAATCAAGACAATGCCATTATTGTTATGATTATTCTTCCTTACCTTAGCCTTAGTCTCTTTCCTCTCCCACCACTCGTCAAAGGTTGCAAAGGCAACGTTCTCCACCATTTTGCGGTTCAGGTCCCTCTGCATGATGTTTTTCATTTCCTGGATCAGAGCAGCTAGGACCATCTGCACTGTGGCTTCATTCGGATTCTCAGCCAGTATGGGCATTGCCTCCCCGGGAGCCCTGTACTCGTCTCCATCCCCGGGCAGCATGGTGCCATAGCCAGGTGGAGGCATGTAAGAGGGGTACTGTGGTGGTAAGACGTGTGGCGGCCAGCCAGAATGGGGAGGCGGGATGCCATGGTGAGGAAGGGGGGGTATCTGAGTGCTGTGGGGATCAGGGTAGGGGTATGGCATGTGAGGGGGCATGTAGCGGTGGTCCTGGTCATAATGAGAGCCCGCACCACTCCCCTCTTGGTCTATGTAGGGATGATGTGTGTGGGGTGGTGGCATAGAGTGGAGATGGTATGAGGTGTAGTCTGCAGTTGCTGCCTCACCAGGGCCTGGGGTGCCGTTGGATGACGACAGGCGCATCTGGTGTAAGCGACTTAGCATGTGGGTCTGCATTTGGAAGGACATAGGAGCTCCACCGCTGTATTGGTTCATCAGCTCCATGGAGGTGGCATAGTCATACATGTGGTGGGGCATGGGAGGAGGATACTCAGGGTGCAGCTCCATGTGGGGGAGGGGAGGGATCCCTGGGGGAGGCGGGGGCTGGAGAGAGTAACCAGGGGGAGGTGGAGGAGGCAAATGAGGAGGGTAGGAAGGTATGGGAGGGTGCATGGAGGTGCCAAAGTGCTGTGCAGAGTCAGAAATAGGTTGGGGTGAAGATGAAGGGTCTGTTGTTTGTGAAGGCATGGCAGCCTGGGATGAAGACGGAGAGGAACCTGAAGTGACTGAGGGCTGGTGGGTCGTCACCGTTGTTATGGTGGTCGTCTCCTCCTCCTCATCTGAGATCTCCATGTCTTCCCCGGAGGAATGAGGAGAGGACTGAAAAAAACCCAAACAGAATGAACTGTTTTAAGTTGGGAAGCCACATGCTTTTAAAAGTGGAGCTGGAGAGATAAATCACAACTTTAGTTTACAGTTTAGTGTTGGAACATATTAATGTAATGCTGACTTAGGTCTCGGAAATGTGTGCTTAATGTTATTTCTTTTTGCTTTGTTTATCTTCTTTTGCACCAAGTAAGAAGCTGCCTACTGTTACAGGGCACAGCAAAAAATATCAGCATTTTTGGAATGACTTGGCAAGTGAGAACTAGAGCAGCATCAATTCATCAATTAGTTGTCAACTATTACATTAACTGCCGATCTGAAAATCAATCAAATTGTTGAGATCCAACAGTCTCTACAGAGACCCTGTGGTTTTTTTACGTGCTACTGATCTTTGTTTCAAATATTTATATTAATTTTCAAAAAACAGAGGTCCGATACAGAACAATGCACAGTTCAATATCCAATACATGACCCCTTCGAAAAAAAAGTAAAATGAAAAATATACAAAACCCAGCAAAATGATATCCTGAACGACCTACTTCACCTTCACCATGCCCCTCAACCAATCCCACCCCTGAGCGCTAAGACCGATTCAGAAGGTCAGGAGGCCACGTGCTACTGAACTTACCTGGCTTTGCCCATTGTAAGGTGGTGTGTGCGCTCCTGTCCTGCTGCGTGTATCAGCAGATGCAGCCTGGGAAGAGTCCTCCTGCAAAGCTCCAGTCCCAGTGAGGCCAACCTGGGGCTGGGGTTCCTCTGGTGGCAGGATGTGGGAGGAGTAGGTGGAAGAGGATGGTGTAGTTGCTGTAAGTACAGTGGGACTCTTCCTACCTTCTCCCCCCTTTCCCCGTTTCCTTCCTCTGTGTCCATCCCTGTCTCTTTCCCCTTTCCTCCTGTGGTCCTTCTCCCCATTGTCTCCCAACTGATTACCACTTGTGTGCTCTCCTGTTACATCACCCGACCCACCTCTTCGCTCTCCTCCATCCCCCCGCGTGCCCCTCTGCTTCTCCTCTTTCCTATCTTCCTCATCTTCTTCGTCAGAGGCAAGGAAAGAAAATTTAGCCTTCTGTTCCTTTAGGAGCATCTCAATACGTGAGTCAAGGCTGCTGCTGTGGTAGACAAATGGTAAACTCTCATTTGTGGAATCTGGTTCCGGGGAGGAGGAGTCACGTTGGGGGGGTGGTGGGGAGCAAGAGGAGGTGGGAAGATGGTGTGGGAGGGAGGTAGAGGAAGGGGAGGTAGAGGAGGAGGCGATGGAGGGCTGGGGTGGAGAGGAAGGTGGTGGCGTCTTTGGCGGTGCTGGTGGAGTGCTGGGACGGCGCTTAGGTTTTGTCCACTGCTCTTCGCGGACCGGACTATCCTGGTTGAAGTCCAGTGTTCCAAGTGTCTCAGCTACAGCCGCTGCAATGACTGAGGCTGGCGGGAGGGGAGGCGGCGGCGGAGGAGGTGGAGGCAGAGCACTGTGATGACCAGCGTGGTAGTCTTTTTCAGCACCTACTGAAGGAAGAGAACCCCTCTCTGACAAGCTTGTGCCCCCGAGACGGGTGGAAGCATCCAATCCCTGAGGCGGGGCTGGGGCAGGCTCTTTGGAGGAGTATGCGGAGTAAGATGAGGGGGGAGGAGACATACTGTTTGAGGAAGAGCGGTAAGAATTGGAATTGTATCTGGGGTCAGAGCTGTTGGAGTAGTCACTGTCTCGGTCTCTGTCCCGGTCTCTGTCTCGATCTCTATCTCGGTCCCTGTCGCGGTCATGGCTGCTCCTTCTGCGGCTGCTGCTGCCATGGTGGTTGTGAGAATGGTGGTGGTTGCGGTGTCTCTGGTGGCTGTGGTCACCTGATCGAGAGCCCAGGCTGTCTCGCCGGTACCCCCTGTCGTCCCTGCGTTCTGAGTGGTGATGGGAATGATGGGAATGGTACTTTGAGGAAGAGTTTGTGTCTTGCTGGTGGTGGTACGATGACCTTCTGGAGCCAACAGCCCCTGGCCCGTAGCGGCCCCCTGAGTCTCTATCCCGGTCCCGCTCCCTGTCTGCCATTGGGGGCTGGTCATACTGGGTGGCAAGAGGCGGTGGAGGCATTGTGGAGTGGTGCGCTATGTGTGGCCCAGGCCCTGCAACATTAGGGTATGGGGGGTAGCACGGCGGCTCATTGGGACGGTATGATGGGGTTGGGGGATACATAGGGCGACCTCGATGATACGCTGAGGGCTCTTGCGCATCCTCAGAGTAGCGAGACACTTTGTATCCTCCGACAGTAGAAGAGACTGCAGAAGACGAGGAGGAGGAAGGTAGCATGTCCTGGGGAGGGTAGCCGCTGCCCAAAGTGCCAGTGTTGTAGCCAGTATGCCTGCAGGAAAAAAAAACAAAATCGATTTTAGATTTTCATTATTTTTGGACCGAAGCACTATGGACACAATAATGCAACATCAGAATTTGATTCCTGCTCTTCTACCAACTATTTGTGCCACCACTGCCAGTTTGCCAAAGATGTTGTTTCCTAGATTTGACTGAGGGATCTGAAATTGCCTCATGAAAATGACAGTAGCAAGGCAAAGGTAAAACTTTGATGTGAAACTAAGGTAAACAGCAATGACTGACCTGGCGCCGCTGTAGCCCGAGTCTTGTGAGAAAGGGGTCCCAGATCTGGAGCTGTAAGGTGTTCCTCCTCCACCTCCCTGAGATGATGCAGAGGGAGGCGTATCCAGACGCTGATCACTGTACCCAGTATCGGTAGAGCAAGGGGTGGCGCTACCTGACGTGAGGGCTTGGACACCTGCTGCCAAAACCGCAAGCTCACTGGAGAGCCTCCGCCTGATTTCTGATGACTGCGCAGCAAAAGGGAATATGTTTTTTTTTTTTTTTAATCAAACAAGAATGATTCACTCTGTGATTGTGTTGAATTTGATTCAGGATATGTGCAAGCACTGACTTATTAAAAATAAAATGATGCAAAAACACTTTATATTCATTTGCAAATCAGCTTTATTTGATCATTAAATGAGTGAAGGGACAGTACCGTGTCAGGCTGTGGCTGTGGCTGAGGCTGTGTTGGGGCCTGAGGCTGGACCCTGTCCGTCAAAGCCTTGCCTCCCAGGGGCACAGTCTGAGGAGTGTAGGACCCGTTCACTATCAGGTCATAATACTTCTGCCTCTGCTGGCCTAGTTTAAAAAAAACAAAAGGCACAGAAATACATAAATGCTTTGAAATGAGCTCATCAGCTACACAAATGGTATCTACTTATAATGAAGTTTTCAAGACAAACGCCATTAGGTTTAATGGCCTCCATCAAGAGTCAGCTCATCTGCTTGTTTTATTTGTCTCATTTGCCTGTTTTTAGGTTCGCAAGACATCTCAAAAACTTGTTAACGGATTTTAGTTTAATTAACTGGGAAATTGGGGCATAGAACAAGTGAATTACTTTGTTATAACTGGGATAAAGGTGCAGATAGAGGAATTGAAAAACAGGATTTTGTTTTAGACAGCGTCAGTAGTTTCTCATAAACTACAGCTCTTTCTTGAATAAAACGAAAAGCTTGCATACACAGTCTCTCACAATTGTGCCTCACTTTGTATGTAACTATGTATTAATATGTGTTTACAGAGTGTTTAATGTGTTTTAAAGTGTTTTAGCTTACCTTTTATATCCAGTTGAGCGTGAATGATGTTACCCATGACAGAAGTATTGTGCAGTTGCTTGACTGTGTCCTTGGCTCCTCTGGTGCTGGTAAACAAAACCCTGGCCAGGCCCAAATGCTTCCTGGTCTTAGGGTGAAACAGGATTTCCATCTCCTCCACCTCACCAAACTTGGCACACATTTCTGCCAAAAAGGGCTCCTTGATGTTGTCATTGAGTCTAGCAAAGGTCACCTCCTTGAGGGGTATGGGACCAACGTAGAACTCATCGAGCTGGGAAGAAAATTTGCAAAATCAGTGAGCAGAATTTGTCACTCCAAAAGATGAGGTTCCTGTGTCGGGTGAGTTTACTGTTGACCACCTATTCTCACCTTAAACTTCGGCACTGGCAGGGACAGTTCTGTATACCTGGACCATAGTCTCCGGGGTCTTGGGTCCCGCAGTTCACCCACGGGAGGAAATCCAGAGTCCTGAGAGAATTATACAGGTTGCAGCTCAAAAAACGGCAAACATTTTAAGGCACACACATTACAGACTGGAGAAAAGTGAATTTCAACTCACTGGCACACTGAAATGCACTCCATCATATCTGTAGATCTTCTGTGTGACCCGCCGAATGGCTGGGTCCTGGACGAGTTTGTAGCTCTTCCACTGCAAACTGACAGCTTTTTGTGAATCTGCCCCACCGTCTGGATCCATCCTACAACTGAATGTCAAAGGGAAACCAGGAATTCAGACATTGCAGCAGCTACCGTTTGGGGACAAAACCTCCTCAGAGCAGTCACCACGAGAAGCGAAGATTTGACAAATTATCTGCAGAAGAGAGAAATACTGATTTGAAATGCTGCAGTAATTACAACTAAAGTATATTCAGCCGCTGGCTGTAGGTGCACTGTCTGATAACGTAACCGAACGTGCAGCTGCGTCACATCAGTTAGCCAACTTTTTGTGATCAATACCGGTTAATAGTAATCTTGAAGGCACAGGGGAAAAACATAATTATACAGGATAACAACCAGGACGTTTCTAGTCTCCGGTAAGATGCTGCGTGCTGTCAAAACAATGACCAGCGTTACGTCACAAGACAGTTAGTTCAGCTAGCAACATGCTAGCTGCATCAACAAAATGCTAAGAAACTGCATTCTCCAACGTCTAGACGGAGTTCACGTTACACGCAGATGAAACCGGGTTCCGGACAGTTCCGCGTGAACCACATCTTCGGTAGCTACTGCGTTAGATAACGTCAACCGATGTTAAATTACTTATGCCTTCTCGCGTTAGCTAGGGCAAGTTAACGCTGCCGCTGGCTAATGCTAACTAGCAAGAACATCAAGTTAGGAGTCAAACTCTGATGGTATAGACCCTCCGCTCGCATCATTAACAATTTATCCGTGACTTTCATGTTATGCACCTATCTTTTAGGCTCTACCTACTTGTTTTGCCTCCAGTTCGCCTAAATTCAGACCCAACCTCCTACTGCCCGCTCATCCGAAAGTAGCAACCCGCCGCTACAGTGTAGGCAGCTACAGCCAGGCCCGGGAGACGAACAAGAAAAACACTGAGCCCCGAACAGAAAAGGGACGTCTCCGATTTTGCGCCGAAGCAAATCCGATGAGCTAAAATGATGTCGCTATCATTCCGGTAGTTAGCCGAGGCAACAACACGCCTCCCCGAGCGGCGAAGCCATTGTTTTCGCTTTAAAATCCCTATATTGTGGAGCGAGCCGCCATCGCGTAACCAACCTGAAAGCCTCGCCTGTTCTCCATCAGTTATGCGAATGCAGCCCACGATTGCTGATCCACACTTTCGTCACCCTGGATAACTAAATAAATAAATATGGAACACAGACGTAAAATATCAAAATGTTGTCAAGACTAAACATACTTTAGTAGAATAAAAGACTATTTTTTTTTATTAACGGTCAATTTTTACAGTTGAAAGAATATATTCGAATCTGCTTATGCAAATCCAAGCACAGGAAAGTTACAATTGCGCCCCCTAAAGGCCGAAGTGACAGTGACAGCTCAGCTAACGCAAATTGATGGTACACTTGATTCATTTCTGGACCCATCGTTGAATAATAATAATAAATAATAATAATAATAATAATAATAATAATAATAATAATTCTAGAAAATATATAGAGGAAATCATAAAAATGATTCATTTGGTGTGGTGTGTGTACAGAAGGAAGTTCACAGATGTATTTAAAGCGCATTCAAATGTTTGATATGTGGAGAATATAAGTATTAATATAATGTGTTGTGATTGAAAGATACTCTAAGTATCAAAAGTAAAACTATTCTTCAGGCAGCAAAATGGACCCTGACCCTGTTTATTTCGTTTATTTGCTTATTTATATTTTATTATTGGGTTACTATAACTGATGTACAAAAATGTAAAATAAATGTAGCATATCTAAGAGGACTCAAGGACTTACAAATACATTTACCTTGTACCTTGTATGTAAGCAGCATTTTAATCATGAGGTGAACCATAACAAGTTGTCCTATTTTATAAACTGATCATAGGTTTTGTATATTAGAGCTTAAGTACTTAAACAATGTATAACTCCAGCAGCAAAAACTTTAAATACTTAAGTAAAGTTCATCCTCAAAACTGAACTCAAGTTCAGTAATTGAGTGAATGTCCCTTCATTCCTCCGCTACATAAATATATCTCTTAGGGTCAGAGCTGACCCAAAATAAACATCTCTAGAGGCAGTGTTTCAATGTTTGCCATCAGTCAAATGGCCTACACTGTGCACCATTAATTAATAAACAGTGACAATGTAGTGCTGGAAAGATTAACTTCCTTTTTTGCTTAATTTTGCACATTTGAGTGGTAAAAATGAACCTTTCAGAAAATAACGAAAGATGTCACAATCTAAATCTGGTCAAAACTGGATTTTCCCATTAAACTGAGTAATGGGTTAAAGAAACTCACCATTTTCTCTCTTTGTCCTTGTTATATTATTTACTTAAATCAAAAAAACAACCACAATGAACCCCACAGGGAAACTGAATTAAGTACATACACCAGATATGGATAATGTGGGTAAGATGGTGCAATAAATCAAGCATACAGAATAAAGACAAATCCAGTAACATACTGGTTAAACTATGTCTGCAAAATCCAGATTTATGGAAGTACATCAAAGTGAGTCATCTGCAATGTTGTGCCTCCATACGACAAAGGTTAGGACGCTAACGTTCTGAGGAATTTAAACATTATCCCACTCAGTATACCTGCATTATTGCTGAGAAGCTGTCACCATATTTATGCTTTTATATTACATTTTCAGATTCTGTGGACAAAAGAAGTCAAGAGACCCAAGAGATACTGTAGGTATATCCATACTTACATTTAGATACACAGTCATTGCATCATATTTAGCTCGTCAACCACACTGATGTAACCAAATCTAGTTCAGGGAACGCTGACGCTACCTAAAAGTTAAATATAGCATTAGGCATCACCCATTCTGGTCCCTGTTACAGACCCTCACTGACTCTACTAAGAGGTCTATGAATCAGGGTTTATGTCATACACAACTATGGGGCTTTTATCATTGGTCACCACCAACTGCCTTGTAAATTAAACCACTTACTTGAGATTTATTATTAAAACAAAACAACTGAAACGGTTTTCCAACAGACTCCAGTGCATTTTATTATGTTTGCTCAGATATTCATTAGAAACAGCCTGCAAGAAATATATTTCATAGCAGATATAAATTAAAAATTTCCTTGATCATATTATATTAATGTGAAAACATTTGCAATGAAACCGCAGCAATGATTTCATTCATTTAAAAATGTGGCTCAATACCACCAGATAGTGTATTCCTTCCCAGCAGATGAAGTTAAAAAAAAAAAAAAAAGCTCACTCAGCTGCACAGATTTCAAACAGAGCTTTGATCATTTTGTAAAGATAGTTTGACAGAGAAAGAAACAAATACACCCTTGCATTATTTGTGGTGACGGATTTGATGGTGAAAAAGTCCCTCTCACTAGACACGGACAGTTCACTCTCAGTCATTAAGGTTGAGCCACGCCAAATGGAGCAGGTGGTGACAGAGACAGCTAAGCTTGACACACCCGGAGGCACGGGACGTCTGTTTAGAGCTGGAGCGACTGTGAGCCAGAGCTGCGGACTGTGGTGGGAGAAGCTGGAGAGAACTGTCTGAGCTGAGCACTGCTTCCATGTGTGCTTGTATCAGGATCCCTGTGGTTGGTCATTCACATGGCTTTCACTTTGATCTGCTTCATCTTCATCTGCTTCTTCTCGATCTTCTTCTGCTCACGTCGCTGGGCAGCTTCCTGAAAAAGATGATAACAGATATACACATTAAACAGGGAATATGAGCGCTTCATTTTTACTTGTGAGCCTTTCTGTTGAAAGAATAGATCAATATAATGGAAGATATGCCAGTGAGCTTCCTGAGAGTTATAGAAGATTTATAGGACTCATGTCTAAAGCTGAGTTAACAAGACATCAGCTGGGAGCTGTAATTTCCTGGGAAATGTTTGGCACATAAATGTCTATAAACTTGATGTCATTTGTATGCGTTAGTCTCTATAAACATTATACAAACAAACAGGTCATAACATGTTCATTTATATTTAGAGATGCTTGCAGGTAGATGTTGTTACTTATGTACGGAGCCAGTCGAACTGTTATGCTATAAGACAACTGCTGATTTTCACTACCTTTTTGCCCTGAGGTCTGTGTTACATAGGGCTGCAACCAACGATTACTTTCATTGACAAATTATTAATCAAGTTAATTACTTTCTCGCTTAAACACGTCTAGAACATGCTGAAAAATATCTGTCAGTGTTTCCCAACGCCAAAGATGTCATCCTCTAATGTTTAGTTTTGTCCACAACCCATAGATATTCAGTTTGCTGTCATGGAGAAGTAAAGAAATTGAATAGTTGCAACTAACTGATTCATTTTTGCAGCTCCGAAGTTATAAATGCTCTCCGATAACTCTGTTCGAAAGCGAGTGAGCAGATTTTCTAAACTATGCATTTAAATATCATTTAGTGGGCTTTGGGGGAGGCACTTCAGATTCCAGACCTCCAGGCGACGTTGTCTCTCAGGGTCCTCCTCATTCATGATCCTCTCCTTCTCGGCTCTCTTCTTCTCCTCACGGCGCGTCTGGGCTGCTTCCTGACGCTGAGCGTGAGTCTGCTTGAGGAAGTTCTCCTCCACACGGGCACGGTTTCTGTCAGCTTTCTGTTTGCCCTAATATACAGTGAGGAGAAAATGGACTCATGGCTGCACTTTAAGCTCTTATTTCAAAGACCAAAATGGTGAGCGAGTGATCATTTGGCTGTGACACCAGAGAATCCCCCTCACCTCTCTGTTGAGACGGAGTTTCTTGACTTTATCGATGCTGTAGATCACCATGTTCATGAGAGGGAGGAGAGAGTCCATGTCTTTGGGAGAGGTGTTGCCCATGCCAGGCACTACACGCACAAACACACACAAAACAATCAGTGAACATTTAACACATTAGTAAAATAAAATTTAGGGGGGGCAAGATTTGTTCCAATTGTAGTAAAGACAAGTTTTTCACCATTAAATGTAAACAGCAGCGTCTTCTTGGTCTCGGGCAGCTTTAAAGGCTGACCCTCCCTATAAAAAGAGAACAAAAAAAAAAAAAAAAACACAACAGGTTTTAGTACCACATTTATAACTCACATGTGAGGGATTAAAAAGATTAAATATATACTCACTCTTGCATAACTTTTGGACCAGAAAATTGGTCCGAGAAATGGATGGACTCAATCTTGTCAGCATGGTTGGTGACATAATGCGCCATCTAAAAATACCAAAAGTAGATGCAGACACATGAGTGCACTGTATTTAAAAGAGAGGCAGATGTTGTCTGCCAAATCAAAAATGCTGTTTTGGTGTTCTTAAATAGTGATACTGTATGAGATGATGATGATGATAGATACCTTGTTGTCCATCACTCCATCTGTGACCTCGCCCATTTCACTTAGAATAGCCAGGGAGTCTGGGAGCCCGTACTTGGCCCCAGACTTAGGCTTGTCACCACAGAACTCACTCTATGGAAAAAAGATTTTTTAAAAGAAGTAGTTATTAGAAAGAGAAATATATGTCTGTGGGTAACACTCTAAGAGCAAGAACAAGGACTACAAATAACTGCACAATTGATATTTACCAAGTCCTGCATCTCCTTCTGAAGCCTGGCCATCGCTTTCTTGGTGCCAATAGCAAACACAAAAGTGTCCATGTCCTCTTCATTAAGAGTCACTTTGATTTGCTACAAACAGACAATGTTGGTCAGACAATGATTGTGACTGAGATACGTTTAAGTCCAGTGTGTCTGTGTATTGTCTTCCACTTGACTGATACGCACCACTTGATCACAGGCAGGCCTCATCATCCTGGCCAGAACGTTAAGCAGGTCCTGCCTCTTCAGAAACTGGAACAGACCACACAGAGCATTACATTAAGTGTTTATTAAACACAATACAGTGAAAAACACAACACCATACATACAACAAGTTGCCCAAACCTTGAGCTGGATCAGCATTCCTTCACAGCACACACGTCCGGAGCACCACAGGTTGTAGATGTGTTCATTTTCCTGATTCAGCTTGCCGGTGCTCACTGCTTCTTTACTTGTTCCATCATCACCTATAAATACAAATAGTTGACAATTAACAAAAGATCTGCTTCATAATGAGTGTCACCGAGCACATGTAGTATTTTTTATTGAAAAACAGTGCTGATGAATACCAGAAACATCTCAGCAGCGGAGTCACTCACCCACTAGTGCAAAGTTGCTCTCTAGAAGTTCTCTATGTGAGCTGAACCAGGCCTGAGCCAGCCGACTGTTCTTGTTCTTGCCGATGATGTAGTTCATGATGTAGGCCAACAGGCCGGTCACCATCAGGATCTCCATGTAGTAACTCTCCCAGTTGTTCTGCAGATGTGGAGGAACCTGCAGAGAAGCAGCAAGTAATCATCAGTATTTTAGCTCAACCGGCACTGGATTTATTAGGACATTAACAATATTGATATTTGGGAGGCTAAAATAAAATAGTGAAATACTGGCCAATAACAAACACATTCCTCATATATGTCTTTCAATAAATCATGACCAAAAATAATACTGATTGGGACATTTTAAAGTAAAAAAAAAAAATCCACTTGTCAGAGCACTCTACTGGACATTTATTGATGATAACTCTATTTATAAATTAACTCAAACCTAGTCTGACATTTCTCTACCGCAACTTTTTGTTGCCAGCCGGTCAATATATAGACTGATACTAACATATGCTACAGGTGGACATTGGCAGACATATCAGCCAGCCAATTAATTGATCTAGTTCTAATCAGTAACAATGTAATGCATGAAATCTGTTTATGTAAACAGCCTGTATCTCAGTTAACTATCTAAATCAAACTGCAGCTACAAAACAGAGGTGCAATCTGCATTTCTACTGCTCAAACTTTTCTTTGCATTGACCTCCTACAGCTGTGAAATTGCATTTTCATGACAATGACAACACGGACAACATGAATGAACCTGTTTTGTGCAGAGTGGCCCAAACTTAAATGCATTTACAGGAAAATTTACTTCTGCGGGAGAAGAATCTGTGAGCACAATGAGAGCCGAGGCAGATCACAATCAGCAGAGGACAGTATGAGAGAAGATTTCAGAAATAAGCCGGCTTACTGTGTGGATTATGAGGGGGTCCTTCATGGAGTGGCCAGTCCTCTCCATGTCTCCCATCCCCTCAAATTCCTCCTGGTCGTATTTGTAGATGTCTTGATCCTAGAGAAACACAAAGTTGAATTTGCTTACTTATGTGTAAATAAAAAGAAAAGGCAATTAAATGATTTATTTTGGAAACTCAAAGCTGTACGCAGTAATACAAGGCAGCGTACCTGCGTCTCAGAGTCCTCAAAACCATCCTGGCCGTCCTCCAGCTCAACAGTGGCTTCATCTTCATCTTCATCCTCTTCAGGCTGCGAGGACTGTGAGGCACGAGGCGGAGGAGCAGTTTCTGCCTCGGCTGCTTGATCGTCGTTCATGTCCTCAAACTCAGCGAAGTCATTGTCGTCAAAGTCTGCGAGGTCTTCGCCATCATCAAAATCGTCATTGTAGCGTCCCCTGGCGACAGGAAAGGCCAGGAAGAGCAGCAGTACGGGTATCAGGAGGAAACGCGCACTTCGCATGGTGGGACCTGCAGCAAGGTGGAGAGGCGGAGTGAAGGAGTGTTGATGCAACAAACAGGAACACATGTAAATACGGGTGTTATGGGAGGTTGTGGCTCAGAGATAGAGCCAGCGTCTTGTAATCGGAGGGTCTCTTGCATGTATGAATGTATGTATGAATTACTATAAGTCACTTTGGACAAAAGCATCTGCATTGTGTGCCCTAAATGTAACTTAAAGAGGTTTGATCGGCCTATAGAAGAACTAAACAGGAAGGAAAAATCTTACACACCAGTCCAAAAACAAGAAGTTAAATCAGTTCAGTATGACATGTTGCAACTTGCAAGTGCAGGTCTGCCATGTATTAGCTGTTTTTAAAATGAGGCCTGAGAGTTCGCGCTAACATTGTAGTTTAGATGACTTGGAAGAATTTAATTGAACAAGTCCACGATTGGTATTGATAGTGTCAACCTGCAGCAATTAATGACTTCAAGGAATTTATTACTTCAACCTCGACAATGTTTAACATGTGAGTCCACACTGGGGTGTTTGACGGTTAGGGCTATAACAGTAAACTGTGACCACAGAGACCACGTTAAACTGATCAACATTGTAGTAACCAAGCCACACACACACACACACACACACACACACACACAGGGTATTCACGTGACCAATCTCATAGTGAAATAAATCCCCAAGGAGCGAGACTAACTAGAAAACAATGACTAATGAGGAAAGAGGAATTCTGGTGTGACAGCATTGTGAAACGCTGTTTTATGTCTTTGACTACGCTGCTAAATTAGCTAATTTCCAGGGCTAGCATTGCGAAATGGCTAAAACTACAGTATAATCTGGATTGAATCACACAGTGTGGCATCAAGTAAGCCAATCTAAGGGCTCGGGCTCAGTCAAACTTACCGAGCTTCGCCATATGTGGCTGAACCCGGTGAATAACCTACCAGAAAGCTGTGGCTAGCACCACTAACTTTAGCCAACCTGTGAGGCACGCCTGCTAACAGGCTAAAATAACAGGCTGTGTGTGACTTTCTCCGTTTCAATAACTCAAAGTAACACTGTGCGTTCACCTGATGGCAATATGCGGGATTGAACCACAAGCTGTAATCATATCACCGTCCCAGACCCATCCCCCCCAACACTCACTCACTTTATCATTAGCAGTTAGCAAATCTGGCATTAGCATGCTAAAGGTGGCTAACTAGCATGGCACCCGGCTGATCCTGAAGGGAAAGCGACGTTTCTGATGGGAAACACAACTCAGAAAGTGAGTCTTAATTAAACAAACCGACTGAATAAAGATAATAAAAACTTACCAGGAGAATTACTGTGACAATAAATGACACGCTGGTTGAGCTAAAGTAGCCTGAACTGTCCTTGTTGAAATGTTACGCCTAAAGCAGAAAACTACGCGACACTGGAGCGACCTTTCAAAGTAAAAGCACAACGGCAGGATGTATCTGCCTCCCTTAGTTAAGTCACCGTCACCTCGGGTGTATTTGAGAGCTTTATTTCGAATGTTACTACCGGAAGTCTTTGCGATTTGTAATGTTATGTCTACCTTGACGTTCGTAGTACTCTGGTAACGTGATCCGCCCAAGCCAGAAGTAACTAAGTACATTCATCAAATACATGTAAAGGTAGAGTAGAAAGTATACTCTATCCAAAATGTAGTGGAATGGAAAAACGAAGGAATAAAAAAAGGTAGCTAAAGACTGTGAAGTGACAATAAACATCTTGAATCTAGAATATCATGTATTCATCATAAATTTTGCTTTTACACGCTTAAATAACTGAAGTAGATTAGATGAAAGTAAATGAATTAAAGGTTAATACTGTGAAGCTTGTGCTATATACTGTGAACAAGACAGGATGTTAATGTTTTGATGACCTCGCATTAAGAAGGGAAATGTATAACCGTGAATGTACGCTGCTGCCCTCCGGTGGGCGCAGTACGTAACTACATCAGATAGTTTGTACATTTATTTTTAATTATTCAACCGGAAGAAGGATTACGATATATATCCCAATATGTCGAACTTGACGATCGTGAAGTTGCAGTTACTTACTTCGGCCACTAGCGGGCAGAAATGCGCGTGATTTTAAACGCATTTCTACTGCCACAGCTCTCCTCAGCGTCTGCTAGCATGTTTTCTGCCAGCCGCCTGTCAGTTTAATGTTATTTTATTTCTTTGTTTTATTTCTTTTTTATTTTACTTAACTTTTATCGGTAAAATGGGTTTGTGACCTATATTGGTTGAACATCTAAGTAAAAACTTTGAATCTCATTGATGTTTTCAGTTTGTTAATTAATATATTGTAACTTTAACTCATTGTTGAAGCGGGTTTGTTAGCTCAACAGCCTTAATGAGCTTCATTTTGTGCCCATTGCATTGTGATGACAGAAAATAATCACTTTTGTGTGAACTTTTTGAGAAAGCAGAAAATAAATTCTTCCTTTAACGATCGTATGTACAAACAGTATCGCTGCCCTCTAGTGGCCACTGTGGGTAACTACAGCCAATTCGTCAAGTCAGGCATGATAAGATGGTTATACTTCCGGTGTAGACGTTCAAAAATAAAACTCAGACTTGCTTAACTAGTTACGCGCTGAATTTGCGTGATTATGCATACTTTACCCCACTTACAAAGACAACTCTGGTTAAATCATTTAAAAGCGGTTGGCAGGCACGGCCGATACTTGGCCGTGTGAGGTGCATTGTCACTGTATTCATGTTGAAACTACAATTGTATTAACTGAGTTGATTTCACTTTTAATGGCTTTTTCGCTACAAAACTACAAAAGCAAGAACTAAACACAATGTAATGGTAGAAAGTATAATTTTACTAACCACAATCTCGAAATATATCTGTCAGACTTTCGGAGTATATTCACTGCATAAAAGCAGTAAAAGATATGTGAAAATAAAATTTAAAAAATCACAAAACAGAATGAGATTTGGTAGAAAATCAAGAAGAATAGCTCTCTAAATTTAGTTAGTTATTTCTATCGAGTAATCACTTTGAGTGTCTAAAGAATGTACGTTTAATAATAACCTACCTGATATACATTTGTTTCTAAAATTAGATCCGTGCAATTAATGCCTTTATTTTGAAAACACTAACAGGAAATCGTTGGTATTACGTTGCGTTTGACAGTTTTTAGGTCGTACCGAGCAATGCTACTCTTTGTTAAGTGAAGTGGTGAGAAATCTTGCTCTCAAGCAACATTTGTTCATTTAAATGGTTGTTTTCAGCACATCTGCGGATATTTGCTCTTGCGCGACGGGTAGCTTGTAGTACTTTGCTGGCAGGACTACTTATTTCGTAGTTAGCTAACGCTAGCGTGTTAGCTGCTCAGACAACAGCTGCAGTTCGGGAGGATGTCGCTTCACGGCAAAAGAAAAGAAATCTACAAATACGAGGCGCCATGGACGGTGTACGCGATGAACTGGAGCGTCCGCCCAGACAAACGCTTTCGGCTGGCTCTAGGGAGCTTTGTGGAGGAATACAACAACAAGGTGCGTAGTGTGGAAATGGCCATTGGTCAGCTAACGCACTGCTAAAGATGGTAACGTTAGCGAGCTAGTGCTAATGCTAGTTACCCTGCGCAGCATCAAGACACACGCTCCCAGCGTTTGTTTTGTTTTTATTCCCCTTTAAGACAAAATATCAACTGTTTCTAGGGAAATATTCAGCCAAAATGTCTATAAATAGTAGTATCCCCGTGTAACACCGTATATAGCTAATGCTATTTCTGACCCTCGCTGCGCTGTAACAGTGAAACAGTGTTTTGGCTCGTCTTGTAATAACAGGTACTGTTTCTGCTCCTGTTCAGGTCCAGCTGGTGGGTCTGGAGGAGGAGAGCTCAGAGTTTGTCTGCAGGAACACATTTGACCACCCTTACCCCACCACCAAGATCATGTGGATCCCGGACACGAAGGGGGTGTACCCCGACCTGCTGGCCACCAGCGGGGACTACCTGCGCATCTGGAGGGTAAGGGTGTTTATGTGCAAGGATGAATCTGCTGACATATTTATATTTTTAAGTCAATCATCTTCCATGGAAGGTTAAAAACTATTGATGGACTGATTGTACTCAACAAAATGTGGATATATCTGACTTCTCTGTGTCACAGAGCTCCATTGATTTATGGAAAACAAATCAGGGAGTAAAACTGTTGTAATAGAAGACTTTTTTCCATCCTTGCCATCAACATTTTCTTCAGATTCAACTCCACATACACCACCCAGGTGCTCACCTAGTGTAGTAATCCACAGCATGAAATAGTATATTTACACATTCACATATTAAGTATTCAGACTCGTCAATATAGCTTTTAAATAATAGAATATTACGCTTTATATATTATATCTCCTCAAAGCTATTCACAAATAATGTAAAATCAGAATATTTTGATGCCATATCTCTTTTGTTCTTACAACAAAAGTATACTCCTCAATTCTATTCAGGGATACTGGGACATGGGTGCACATTTGCGTGTGTGTGAAAATGTGGTCGCAGTGTGTCGACCAAACATTTTCACAGAAGACAAAATATAAATTCAGATATGTCACGTGATAAACAATCAAGTGAAATATTCGGACATCCGAGTATGCCTAACTAATTTTGAGCAGTGTATAACAGTCCAGTTACATCCCCTTCCTGTGATGCAGCCTTTTGAAAAGGTAAAAGACACACTTATGTTATATCACGATGAAATGAACCACAATGTAAGACTGATATACTGCACAGACCTATTAGGTATCAATGGCCTTGGGGCTTACTGCTTCAAGGAGGCTGGGGAAGCCAGAGAGTGTTGAGAGATGGAATAAAACATTGTTTGATTTGCCTTTCTGTTTGATTTGTTGATAATAATAATGCCTGTGAACTTCAGTAGTCCCTGACTGAAGAAAGCATCATTATCAGTCCTACTAAACTGTAGTATAAACACAGTGCAGTTGGAAATCAGTTTGCTTGCTTCACCAGCTGACAGCTGTGACACTTGACTGTAGAGCTTGTTTAAAAGATGTCATCTCACTATCAAATTCCTTTTGCATTTGTCCCACAGGTGAGCGACACAGAAACGCGCCTTGAATGTTTGCTGAATAACAACAAGAACTCAGACTTCTGTGCTCCCCTCACCTCCTTTGACTGGAATGAAGTTGATCCCAATCTGCTTGGTAAGAAATCCGCTACATGATAAATCCACAGGAGGATAGAAGTTGGACTCCGTCGCTCTTTGATTAACACGTGTGTTCCGTCTGCAGGCACTTCCAGCATTGACACCACCTGCACCATCTGGGGGTTGGAGACTGGTCAGGTGTTAGGACGAGTTAACCTGGTGTCTGGACATGTGAAGACCCAGCTGATCGCTCATGACAAAGAGGTTTGTGTCTGCACTGTAAAGTGAACCCCTATATGTGTGTATACAGCCCAGAAGAACATGTATAGATAGATGTCTTTGTGTGTCTGTGCAGGTGTATGACATCGCATTCAGCCGTGCGGGAGGTGGAAGAGATATGTTTGCCTCTGTGGGAGCAGACGGATCCGTCCGCATGTTCGACCTCCGACACCTGGAGCACAGCACCATCATCTATGAAGACCCCCAGCACCACCCGCTGCTCCGCCTCTGCTGGAACAAGCAGGACCCCAACTACCTGGCCACAATGGCCATGGACGGCATGGAGGTCAGTTTGCTTTGAATTCTTTTGGCCTCTCAGTAGCTGTTTTTCCATCTACCGTTTTTAATCTGCAAGTGAAGAGGCTTGAAATTCATGAATTCTTTAAGGACTTCGAGAAATATTTGGTACATGATTTTTAAAACCTCTATTCGTCTCTAACATTACCATTTCTCTTTGATAGGTGGTCATCCTGGATGTACGTGTGCCTTGCACTCCCGTGGCTCGGCTGAACAACCACCGTGCTTGCGTCAACGGAATCGCCTGGGCCCCTCACTCCTCATGTCACATCTGCACTGCAGGTAAAAGCACCTTTTATGATCGTGGGGTGACAACCGTATTACAGGCTCACTGCAGGTCACAATAAATGCGTCTAATCAAGCCCGAATTTTGAGGCGGCCTGTTTTTGGTTGCCAGGAGCCTCGTTACAGAAAATAAATTGTTCCCCATCCTTATTGTCACACAGACCTTAAAACAGCGGTGCTACCGTTTTTGCCTATTTTTTTCAAATTACGGAAGGGTCTATGTAATCCCAATTTATTCTTCAGTAACAACAATATCCTAAGGGAAGATTGAATCCTTTATCTCCTCCTTAACTTACTTTATTAGTAGTCAGCTGCATTTCCCTGCTCTGTCAGTCTGACACGTCCCTCTTTATGTCTTCTTTCCTCAGCTGACGACCACCAGGCTCTGATATGGGACATCCAACAGATGCCGCGGGCCATTGAGGATCCCATCTTGGCCTACACCGCTGAAGGGGAGATCAACAACGTGCAGTGGGCGTCCACGCAGCCGGACTGGATCGCCATCTGCTACAACAACTGCCTGGAGATCCTTCGTGTCTAAAGCCACGGACGCTTGGATGAAGAAAGAAGGAGCTTTGTTTCAGACTTAATTTTCCGGTCCTCAGCCCACGGCTTTCAAGACAAGGATGAGCTCACGAGTGAACTTTCTGAACATGTTTGGAGTAACACACACCTGCTCCACAATAATCTGGTTTACATTTCCTCCCATGTCTTTCCTCCATCCATCGTTCTTCTATTAAACATGTTTAAGCTCTTATTTATTTTTGCTCACAAGGTAGTCTTTAGCATCTGCACAGCTGCTGTAAGAAGCTTCGAACTCTAAGCGGTTGTCTTTGAAAATCTGATTTTTATACTCCTCAGTGTGATTTCAAACAGAAGTCACTGTGTTGTGTGATGTTGTTTGTTTCATCTGTTTGATTTGTAAAGGTTGATACAAACTACTCTAGGTGGCTGAAGATGACTCCTCTGATGCGTAGGAATATGTCGTAGCCTTGTTGTGGACTCGGAGATCAGTACAATACAATCTGTTGCAACCCAGGAAGTTCAGTTTTTCAAATGGGTGTTTTTCCAAGTATCCTCTCTCCAGGTGATCGTAATATTGAGGCTCCAAATGTGACCCTTGCGTTTTTTTTTAAATTGTAAAATAACCAGAGGGATTCATATTGTCACTGCAGTGGTGTCTGTCATAGTATGGTGTGTTTTAGTTCGACTGGTGATGCTGTGAGGACGCCATGTACAGAGACACATTTAAAAAAAACCTACCAGAGCAACGTCGTTCAACCTTTTTAACTTCCTACTTATTCTCTTCTTCTTCTTCCTTTCTTTGTAGAAGATTGTGCTTGGAAAGCTGCATTTTCTTTGTGTTAGAGTGAGTTGTGAAATGGAAGGAGAGTGAAACAACTTTCTGACTGTGTCTGCCTCTCTTTCTGTTGTTTTTCAATAATTAAAGGGTCATGTCCTTGTAGCATGCCATTACAAGGCAAAGTGTACATACATATAAATATATCAACTTCAGATGTCGGTAAGCCAAGTGTTCATGTTGTAGCTTTTTCATAAAGTTTATTATTGAATTTGCTCTAATAAATTGTATTCCTTTATGTCCTAGGAAACAAACGTGTCTATGTTTTGCTTTGACATTACAGACGATGCTGATCCATATCAAGCATAAAATATTATTTAAATCTCAGTAAATAGATTCATGTATAAATAAATACAAAAAGAAATAAAAACACTAATTAAATACACTAAAATAAAAGGTGGTAGTTAAATTTGACACAGTAACACAGAAGTGTTTTCTATTTCTAAATGTTTGTTTGCATGTTGATGACCTCGGGCAGCCTAAACCTCAGTGTAAAAAGCAGGATAGGTAAAAGGAATGATCGATTCGCGTATTATTTCCGTCCTCCGAGTGGTGCTGACTCATGTTTAGGAGCGCTGCTGCAGCTACAAGCCTGCTCAACTAGCTGAAGACAAAGTTTTTGACATTTATATTTTATGTAGCACAGGTTTATTTATAGTCACTGCAAATGAAACTGATGAAAGTCACAGTTTTCGAGTAACATCTTGCAGCAAATCTTCTATTCGAAGGCATTACAAAGTAGTGTCTAGTTTGGCAATATCTGACTCACATAAGGTCCCCTCCAAACTCATTAGCCCAGACATATAGAATTACATAAATGTACGTAGTTGTATGAAAATGTGAAATGTTTTAATTTATGTACTGTGTACACCATTTAACAATCTACTATAGTCTTTATTTCAGCATTTATTCTTAGCTGTTCTCCATAAATCCTCAGAATTATAGGAATTTTCAGTGTTATTTCATCTTCAGTTAAATAATTTCATTTGTTTTGAGGGGGCACCCAGATTTGAACTGGGGACCTCTTGATCTGCAGTCAAATGCTCTACCACTGAGCTATACCCCCTGATGGATACATAATGTTTCTTGATTTTCCATGTATTTTTATGGTCAGTGTTTACCTTCAACATATATCTATAGTTCTCTCCTGCTGTGCTTGCAGACGATGTACTTCGGTGGTGTAAATGTCCACCTTTATAGACAAGGTGGCAAGTTAAATTCTTGTATCTCTTTAACTAGAACCAAAACTTGAGCACATAGTGTTTTAGTATTATCTGTTTGTTTGTCAGCAGGATTACATTAAAACAACTAAACCGATTTCTACGAAACTTGGATGGAGGAGGGGAGTCGGCCCAGAAGAGACCACAGTAACTTTTCGGTGCGGATCCAGCATAAGGTATGAATCCAGGAATCTTTCCTCCCTTTCTTAAACATTGTCAGTCACAGGAAATAAAACATGGATCTTGATGAAGAAATCAGATGTATTTAGGTGTCTGGCATCTATGAGTGAGTAGAACTTGAGGTGGACCCTAACAGAAGTATGGATCTAGCAGACTAAATATGTTTGATTTGATATAGGATTCGGCTTGATGAAGTGCCATACCAGTTGTTATTTATTGTTTTATATCTCAGGTTTGACAAGACTTGCATTTGTGTTTGTCCCCTTCATTTCATCCCCAGGTGGTGCTATAATACAAGGGTGATCTTGGTCAACAGACTGTTTCTGAAAGTTAAAGCATAAGGTGCTGCATGTTGTGGTGCGACCGTCGAGTAAAAGTTACTTGGCACACCAACCTGAGCACGTCATGTGGAGCTGTTAACATGTCATCCTGGTTCAACTCTGCATGTCCATCATTAAATACGCAACCATCCATGAAAATCAATCAGTTAAGTGACTACTACTGTCACACAGTGCTGACTGTTTCTTCTGCCCTCTGTGTGACATTACATTTGGCGGTGCAGCCAGTGTGCCAAGAGCTTTGTTGAGTGATCAGGAAAATAAAAACATTCCGGACTCCCTGTGTAACTCTGCAGTGTGTCTTTAATCTAAAAAAAAAAAAAAAAGATAAATAACAGGAATTTGTGCTTCAAGAAACATTACACAGAATTATAAATGTTTAAAAAGTCATTACATTCACCTTGTGGTTGGAACTGTGAAATCATCTTTTAACAGAGGACGCCTTGAGACGACGCCTCTGTGTCTGCATGTGATTGACAGCTACCATCCACGTCACTTATCAATCAGTCTGCGTAAAAACAACCTTTGGCAGTTTTTTTTTTCCCTTTAACTGTTTCAGTATGCGTCCTCTGTTGGCACTTTCAGATGAACACATCAGCGCAAGTGTACAGACAGAGGAAGAGGGGAGATCAAGCAAAGCCGTCGTGATCAAAACAAAACCTGTAAGAGCTACGTTTGAATGAACAAGAGGACTCTGCTTGATCTGTTGTTTTGTTTATACCTTCTCGTGATCAAACCACACACTTGTAAGTACTGCTGATTCATGTCAAAACGTCAGAATGTGAAATATGAGATGAAAATTACACTTTCAAGGAGTGTTTCTCTGATCCTGAACCCCATCCTTCACAGTGTGCCAGACAGCTATGGTAGGCATTTTGATATTTTTTCATCAAATACCAAAACAGCAATAGTGAGTCTCTAACTTACAACACTCATACTTAGTACATTTAGTAGATGTGTTGTCCTGACTGTGACGATACAGTCCCCAGGAACTACTTTTCAAAGAACTAAAAGGGTCCTGCGACCTGTTGTTGTCTGCATTTCCATCACAGTCTAAAGACCTGCGAAGATTTGGCAGGTTTGTTCTCTTACGTATGAAAAAGCACATCTGTTTTTATATTTCATTTTTGCCCGGGACCCTTAAACAGTAAGGACGATGAATTTGTAGTTGGTCCATCCGTCGTAAAAATGGGGGGCTGAAATTAGTTGCTGCAAGTATTTGACCAATCAGAAATGTTCAGTTCCCTTTAGCCCCACCTCCAAACTTCCTCTTGTACAACATGTTAAGCTGAGACTAAAATGTAATCTTTTCATTTCTATACTGTGTGCATCCTAATCGCTTCTCTGTTGATCTGATTTAACCTTCAGTGATTTTATTCCTCTTCTTATCTGCCATGTCTGGTTTTGTTTTCCTTTGTAAGCACTTTGTAACTTTGATAAAAAAGTGCTAAGTAAATACAGTTTCTAACTATTCTATCATTGTTTTCATTTGCAGGTGTGACCTGAAAATCAATCTCAGCCCGCCATATTGAATGATGTCTCAATTCCTGAAATGCATCTGAAGGAGAGAGGAGGCTCGCGTGGGGAGCTGTGAGTGAGGATGCACAGGTTTAACCTCTAGGGAAGTTTTTTTTTTAGCACCTGTTACAAAAAGGAGGCGGGACACACATCTGGAAAACCAACCACTGTGGGAGCAGGACATTTTCCAGGGTATTATTTAAGATGATCAAACTTTTACTGTCCATGTAGTGCCTGTGGGGTGCTTTTCTAACTGTATTTCACCTTGATATCACTATTATTGTCACATTGTCCCATATTGTGAACTGAAAGTAAATATACAACTTGTCGCAATCACTGTTACGCTTATCTGACAGAAATAAACAGCAGGAGAAGCTATAACAAACAAAAAAGACCAGATGATGCAGCTGTGCCTCACCATAATATCTGACACTGCACAAGCGCCTCATTTTGCAAAATGCATGCTGCCTCCTCTTCCCTCGTGTCTCTTCCGAGCCGTCTCTGCTAGAATCTCATGTGGGAGGGACGAAGACACGAAGAGAGGAGAGGAGAGTGTGCAAACTAAAAAACAAGAAGAGGGGAACGTCCCAGGGACTTAATTTAGACCCTAGACTCTGCGGTGGAAAAGCACTGAGTTCCTCCAAAGTTCCTGTGGTGGAAACACATCTTAATATTAAGAAAATAAATTCAGTTCCAAGTAAATTATTATATTTCTCTACAGCTCACGTCTAAATGTGCAACTCTTATACAAAGTAAATGCAGATAATTCTTCAAATGTGAAACATATTAGTGGTCCTTGACATTTCACCTCTCTTCAAGGAAACCTCGGTCTTGGATGCAGTTTGTGTAATTTCAGATCCACACATATGTTTGTTTGCTTACTGGCAGCTCATATTTCACAGCTGTCCCACCCTACTGGGCAGGAATAATCTCTTCATTGCACAGGACCTCGGGAGTGAGGGGACGGAGGAGCACGGCAGCCTGTGGGGGGCGCTGCAGAGTCTTGTATGTACGAACCAAGAGGCGCTCTGCACCCTCAGTGACGCGGAAGGCAAAGCATCCCACGCTCAACAGCAGCATCTGAACAGGACGGACAAGGTTTCAAGGGAGGTAAAAGAAAGTAGCAGAGTGGGGAACGTATGGCTGTCCCGTCCGAAAAAAGAACCAGGCTTTGGCGTTGTGGTGTCGGCGTTGGTGTTCTAGCTGCCTGGCAGGACAGGGTCAGAAACATGCCTCTGGATCTCCTGCATCTCTGTGGAGGTCTCCAGGTGCTCGGGGAGGGAGGGGAAGCGCTGACTGCCACATCGCAGTCCAGGAGGCTCTTGGGCCCCTGACATTTGAGGAGGGGTGAGGTCCACAGAGGGCAGACATGGTGGGTCGGCATCCGGCGACATGGACATGGTGTCATCAGAGGCCACAGTGAGATGGATCCCGCTGGACAGGGAGTCCTTGGATTTGTGCTGGAAGTCAGAGTCTGGACTCTGAACAAGACAGACAGAAGAAAATAAGCTTATTCACCCTCGTGCTGACTTAGGGATTGACTAACTGTTTACTTTGATGTTGCTGGAATTAGTCCCATTAACATCTAAAAACTGATGTAATATACGAGTCTGTAGACTGAACACAACACCTGTAGGAGTGAGGCAGTGCTGTCGATCTGGGCCGGCTGGATTGGAGGGACCGTGTGAATTGTGGGTACTCCTGTGTTGTACAGGGTGGTGGGGTGAGGCGGGTGAGGGCTGGGCGACACAGCGCTGTAGGCTGGAGGCACGGGGGCCATCTGCCTCTGTAGGAGCTGCAGGATCACATTGATGTCTGCGGTCATACGGGTCTCCAGCCTTGGCAGCATAAAGAGAGATAACATGACTTCAGGAATGTTTCTTCATGAGCGAAAGAACGCAAATTGTAAAGCTCTATTGATGTTGTTATGATGTTGGATGTAACGCTGCAATCTTTTTTATGGAGTCTCTCATCTGCTTTTTCAAAAACTGTCCACTAGGTTTCTCTCTTGCTCTCTCTACAGGATCTCTGTCACATGCAAACACAAGCAGACGGCCAATTCAAAGGTGGCACACATACGGTTCACTTCACAGAGTAGAATTCGTCCTAAATTTTCAGTCTGACCTTTGACCCTTTCCTGTCTTTGTTTGTCTCTCGTCATCTCTCTCCTTCTTGTCTCTCATACATATGTACCACACATTAACACCTGTATGCACACGACCAGCTGGGAGCTGATATGCAAACACAGCAGGAAATGAGGGCGGAGCTCCAAAGTAAACATCAGTCAGTGAATGACAACAATGAAGACAAACACGCAGGTAGAACACCTTCATTGGGGGTATAGCTCAGTGGTAGAGCATTTGACTGCAGATCAAGAGGTCCCCGGTTCAAATCCGGGTGCCCCCTTCTTTTGATCACATTTTGCTCTGGCACTACTCACCGGTTTAACTGCGACTGCAGCAGCTCCAGCCTGGATTCCAGCTCGCTGGGCCGATCCTCGGCACAGGGCGGAGGGTGGAAACTGGCCCTGACTGACGAGCCCTGTCGCTGGCTCTCTGAGAACTGGCTGGCTCTGCGGCCTGGCCAGTAGCCATACAGCCCTGACATGCTGATAGGGGCTGTTGCTGTGGAGAAGACGAGGAATTTTCCTTTTAATTTGGAATGCAAACTGTAAAAGAAACTGTACTCTTAAGATATAGTCTTCGCCATTTTAAAATTCCTCATGTCTAAGTGCTACAATATAACACTTTCTTACGCATTTCTATTGTGGTTCAGTTTTCAGATTAGATTAGATTAATTTTAAATTTTAAATGTTCTAAGGCTCAATGTGTTCTGCTGGTGGCTGTTCAGGCATGACTGATGAAGGGATTGTAGGCTGTTTTTACCTGAGTATGGTGTTCCTCCAGGTGGTGTCATCCCAGCTGAGGGTCCGCTGTGAGGTAGGAGGTTGACCACTGCTGGGGGATAGTCTCTTGTGTCGCCCCCGGGTGGGTACAGCTCCCCTTTGCTGTGTCCCATGGGCTTCATTTCCTCATCACTAGACTGCGAACAGATACTACCACTGCTGCAGAGGTCCTCCCAGTGGGATTCTGCCATCGTGCCCCGGTGGTGGTTTGCCATCGGACAGGACTGATCTGGGTATGAGTCTTCGCGGTCCATGCCGTCTGTACAGACAAGACAGTATTAGGACGAGACGAGATTGGAAATGTGTACAACCTGGAACTGCCACTCACCTGGTCGGTTTCGACGACGCAGGGAGCTTCTCCGATGCCTTGTCCGCCGGTAGCCACATTCAGAGTCCCTGCCTGGGGTTGGCTGGTTTATTCTATCTGCCTGATACATATCAGCTTCAGTAATTCAGAAATACACAACACATCCTTCAAGCATAACATTTTTTTTTTAGATACTACTTAGATAGAGTTTATCTGTGTAATACCGCCCTCTGGTGGCACTCACATCTCTCAGGTTGAAGGTGATTTCCAAGTTATTCCAGAACATGTCGGCAAAGTCGGGATACATGTCCAGCACCTCCAGCAGGTCATCTCTCAGGATCTTGTGAAGGTCGCAGTAGGTCAAAGCCCTAACATCAGAGCTGGATTTACCCGGCCTCCCGTACAGACTGATGGGTTCACCGAAGATGTCGTTCTTTCCTACAGAAACCACAGACAAGCAAAAATCAGTACAAGTCTGACCAAGTGAGCCAGCCACCGCAAGTTATAGTGCGAATAGTTTACTGACAACATTTTGATGAACAAATTGCTCCCCTAAAAACACAGCTGAAAAAGAAGTGACCTATGCAGCTTGTATCAGACTGCTGGCCCTATTGATGATCAATGCCACAGTGGAATGAGAGTGGAGCCGTGCCCAAAACACCTCTGGCAACACAACACACAAAGAAGTATGTGCAAAGGGCAGTGAGAGTTTTGGCTGTGGCTTTGTGGGAACAAGATGAGTCCGGTGGAAGAACAAACAAACAAAAGGGACAGTGTAAGCAGCTCTCGCTGTCGCTTCGGCTCACCCAGTATGGCCACCACCACATCGTCCCTGAGGATCTCTATAGAGCCTCTGGAAATGAAGTAGACGGCGGTGAGAATGTCCCCACTGTGGACCAGAGTGTCGCCTGGCGGAGCGTGGGTGGTCTTGAATCGCATGGCGAGAGCTCGCAGGCAACCTTTGTTGGCACCTCGAAAAGCTTTGCAGTTCTGCAGCAAGGTGCGGTTCAAATGTAGGCAGATGTCAGCCTGCAGACACTCAGGGAAACCCTTTAAAACCTGCAACAGGGGGCATCAGATAAATACAGTGAAGGTTTTATTTTGAACTATGCTTGCGCATATTTATGAGCATCTTTAAAAGCATACTTTCTCAAAATGCAGATGCAAAAGGAGTCTTAAAGATAAATAAAAATAAATTACTGGGTGACGAAAGGAGTGCAATGTGTCAGATTGATTCAGGCGGGACACAAAGGACAGTAGCTGCAAGTGATTATCTATTCTCGCATTGAATTGGCAGCCGCTAATGCTGTTTATCTCTCATCATGCTCTGGTGCTTTTGGCAGCCACAGCTGAAGCAGCGATATGACGCACATCACTATAAACGAAACCTCCCAACACAGCAGATGCTCTTTAGTTTGTTTGCATGAGACAGGGGGCACCCATAGTGAAACTGGGGACCTCTTGATCTGCAGTCAAATGCTCTACCACTGAGCTATACCCCCTAGGCTAATAATGATTTATTTGGGTGAGACAGTTACATGTATGAATCCCAAAAACCTGTTTCGAGTATAGGGGAAAAGATTTCATCTGAAGATAAAGATGAAAAGAAAAAGATTTCTCATTCTGGCAGAAAATGTACTTTTAGTGCAACATTGAAAACCTGTGTTTCTGTTCATTTCAGCTCAAGGTTACACAAAAGTTCACTGTGGGAAAACTGGGTCATTGCAGCGGGACAGAACAACCCATGTAGGTCAAACACAGAATATTAGAGGTACTGCAATGCTGCAGAAAGAGAAACAGGAATAAGAAATCGCTTCTTATTTAGGCATATTCTTTCAATAGAAAGTGTGAGATACTCTGAGGATAGAAGAACAAATGCATAGTCCGACAGTAGGAACAGTAGATGTTTGCACTTTATAGAATTCCTGCAACTATTAAACATTCAGTATTGGCAGTTCTTTATATTTCTTCTGGCTGCGTGGCCAGAAAAGGAGTTGTGATTTTGGAGTATGTGGACAAAGTGCACTCCAGGGGGCACCCAGAGTTGAACTGGGGACCTCTTGATCTGCAGTCAAATGCTCTACCACTGAGCTATACCCCCTCTTACAAACACCTTTCAATAGATGAAATATCATATTTCTATTACATGACTTACAGCGTTCATGTCGATGCCATTGGTGTAGGACCAGGCATGTTGGAAGTACTCCTCCAGCCTCTGTCGCAGGCCTCCTGGGATCTGATGGAAACGGATGAACTCTTTGACCCGCAGCATCTGGGTGTGGTAGCGGGCCGTGCCTGAGTACAGTCTCTGAATGATGGCCGAAACGTTACCGAAGATACTGGCGTACATCAAAGCTGCACAGGACAGAGGACAGAAACACGGTACGGTCCAGGATATGATAAAAAAAAAAAGTAGTTGATTTACCGGTATAAGAGAGGCAACAACATGCGATGACAAGTCATTGTTGTCACAGCATGCAGTAAGAAGAAATTCAGCAATTAAAACAAGATGTTTCATCTTCAATTAAAGTCACTTGGCAACATGCTGGTATAACCTTTCTTAAATCGGTTAATTTTACAAACACTCATTTGAAGGATGGAATTCAGGCAGATATTTTGGTCATTAGAAATACCAAAACTGTCCTTCAGATTTTGTTTAATCTCTCACAGATGATTTGGCGGGAGTCAGTTTGACTGATCGTCATTGAACAAGACTGTAAATAAGTCTTACGCTTTCTCACCTTAAGAAATATACAGTTTTTCATTCATTAAATTGTTCTATTTTAAGATAGAACACCAGAATTTAAAGACTGATCGTGATGACTTGCAATCGGTCACCCTACCTTAAGAGGGGTGACCCTGTGAACAAGTTAAATATTTTGTGCATCCTTAGGTCACGGCAGGGGACAAATGATTATTTTCAGATCACAAAACCCATCACAATCAGGATTCAAATCTTTGTGGCTGATCACACTGATTCTGTCTCTCTCTTGATCATTCGGACATATTCACACCAAACAACAGCTGTTTTAAAAGTGGAGGTATGTTATTCGTTTTACTCACAGCCAATGAGCATGACACAGATGGAGAAAATCTTCTCTGGGTTGGTGTTTGGTGAGACGTTCCCAAAACCCACACTGGTCAGACTGCTGAAGGTGAAGTAGAGGGCTGTAACGTACTTGTCCTTGATGGAGGGGCCGGAGGCTTCGTCACTGTCGTTGTACTGTTTGCCAATCTGCTCAGCCAGGTTGTCCAGCCAGCCGATCTTCATGCCTCCGATGCGGGCAGGGCCTGTGCGCTCCACGTTGCCGATGGCGTACCAGATACAGGCCAGCCAATGAGCGATGAGGGCGAAGGTGCACATGAGCAGGAAGAGGACGGCAGCTCCATATTCTGAGTAACGGTCCAACTTCCTGGCCACTCGTACCAACCTCAGCAGCCTGGCTGTTTTCAGTAATCCAATCAGAGTGGTCGTCTGAGGCTGGTGGAGAGAGAACAGACCTCATGTGGGTGATGTAAGTGAGCTGTAAAATAAGCTCAAACCAGTGATGTTGTCTATTTTTAAAATTTAAACGGACGTTGTGTGTGTTAAAATGTAAATCAAAGCTTCTGGCGTGCAAAATATAAAAGCCAAGATCAAATCAAACAACTCAAACCTTACATCCATTTTCCCACACGCCCATTGCTTACATTTCACAGTCTCGAAAATGTAAAGTATGGGAACTCATCATACTGGTTGATCAAACTGGGGATCTGAAAGTTGGACCAATCTAAACTATCCAAAGACTTTTAGGCAACACATGGATTTACTGTATCTCAAAACTCTGAACGTTACTAATAACTGTTTAAAGTAGCTGTTTATCCAAAATCAACAATAGTTTTGTCAATACATGACCTCGTTTTCTCAGGGTTAGGGTTAGCAATTTTTATTGTTTTCACTTTGTGAGTCTGTGTGTATGTGAGAGAGTGTTTGATCATTAATAATTTAGTTATTATAGTAATTATTTAGTTAGTGTCTTTTTCAGTTTGCAGTTCTGAAGACCTGTGACTGCTCTGCAAGTGGTGCCCTCCTCAAAACAGGGTCGATATCTCAGCAGAGCAGCTCGCAACCGTCTACTGTTTGTCCTACTTGTGTTTTAAGGATGATTGATGAGAACCAGAGCCCGACACACTTCTCTGTGACAGCCTCTGCTACAATAGCATCTTACACCTGCTTTTGTGTTGTAGTTTTACTGAACCATTAAAACGACATCGCTCGCCAACAGGCCTTTGTTGCGGGAAAGATTCTTTGTTATAGGAAAGGTTCTTTGTTATATGACGTTTGTGTTTTGGTTTGTTGTGAAAATGGTGTATTTAGCTTTGTGAGGTGAAATCGCTGACATCCACTGTCCCTCTCACCTCCTCGGACCCGGAGCGGAATATGAGCAGGTCGAAGGGGATGGCGGCCACGATGTCGATGAGGAACCAGCCCTTGAAGTAGTGCTGTGCGATGCGCCCCGGGTGGCTGACCACCTCGTCGTTGTGGTTGACATAGGTGGTCCTGAAGTTGATGAGGATGTCCACGATGAACATGACATCCACCACCAGGTCCACCACGTTGAGTGGGTTGCAGGTGTAGCCGCAGGTTCTCCTCCGCTGTTCCTCCACCTCATTGAGGAGGAAGGCGGCCGAGTATGGCGTGAAGACGGCGGTGTAGATGACCAGCAGCAGGATGACCCAGTCCCACACCGCTTTGAAGGGGCTATAGTGAAGGATGGTCCATTTGTGGATACGTGGGGCCTGAAGCTTGTACTCTGGTAGCACGTCAGCACCGAGGGACAACACCTGAGGAGAGAGGGACAGCACGGTTATAAATTAAGGAGGATAGAACTAGAGGGATGAAGAAGTGTGCTTTATAGAGACTGAGCTGAGAGGACGTTGCATATTTAAATTGCTTATTAAATACAACTTTTATAGAATTGCTTTTATTGTTGTCTTTTTAATTGATTATTTATTGTTTGTGTAATATTGTGTTTTTAATAATTTAATATTTTTTGTGTTTTTAGTGTACTCCTTTCTATTGTGCTGATTTGATGTTCATTTTCTGTACAGTGTCTTTGAGTACTTAGAAAAGCGCTTCTAAATAAAATGTATTATTATTATTATTATAATATTGATTTCATTGTTTTTATTTGTAGCTTATTTAATTACTTAAAAGTGATGTGATGTGGGCTTCATTGTTTTTATTTGTATCTATTTGCTTTTGTGTGATTTTGTTATCTCTGCCAAAGAAGTTATGTGTTCACCAATGTCCGTTTTCTTTGTTTGGTTTGTTGGTCAACAGCATTTCACAATAATTACTGAATGGATTTCCACGAAAGCTCTGATGGAGGATTGGTCTCGACCCAGAACAGACTCCATGAGTGATTACAAAAAGGGGACTGTTGCGCCTTGGCGGAGGTATGCGCTCTCCTGCTATTTTAGTTTTTATAGTAGGGATTCACGTTGTGCATATTTGTGTTTTTTGCTTTGTTTTTTTTTTTACTTAAGCTGAATCTGATCTTTTTTCTTTGTACTTTTTGTACATTGTACTTTTTGATAAGTACAATGAAGAAAGACCAGGATACTAAAATTATGGGTGATTTTGCAACAAAAAGCTGATCATTTACATACTTTTTACTTTGGGAAAACAAGAGGTAGGACACTGGGGTCTCTATACTTTCCTACACAAAGCAGCCTCAGTAGAACAGTATTATGCTTTTCTTTGATCATTTCTGAAATAATGGTACTTGAACTTGTGTGTTGTGCTGGAGGCCGGTCGTTGGTTTACGTTAGCAGACTTCATTTATAAACTAAAGTTGCTCTCTGTTAGCAGAGCTAAGAGGCACTTGAGAATGTACATCAAGTCACATCCTTTGGACTGAGGAAGAAAAACCCAACGAGGTCCAGCAGCATTAAACAACTTGAACAAAATCATCCATAGGATTGTTTTGGCAACCAAGAGCGAGGAGGGAAGGGAAGGTCTCAGTTTTCAAGTTAAGATGAATAGAAATTGCTTCACATTGTTACACGGAGCCCCTTCAAAGCAAAAATACTTGTGTTGATCAATTATGCAGGAGAAATGGAACAAACAGACAAAAACCGGCATGATGCATAACAGGATCAGTGATGCCGAAGATTAAAAGAATTGTAGCAAAATAGTTTTGGGATGCAGACAGTGTTACTTATTGCCACTAGCAGCAGCTCAGATCAGCAAAGAAAAATCAAAAAGTAAACACTGAGACACGGCCTCCCCTTCTAATGGGAAGACAAAAGAAACCAAAGCCAAGCGCTTGAAAGTGTGTGTTGTCTGTCACTTCACTTCGAGAGAGGCAACAAAAATATCCTGCATTAGTAGCCGCTGCACACACTCTGTACTAAAGCTTGTGTGTGGACAGTCAATGTCAAAGCCAATCAAGCATCAGCGTTCAATTCGTGCCCGGAGGTAGCTAAAAACTTCCTCAAATCCAGCGTTGCCACCACTCCCTGAATGATCTGTTGAGCTGCGTTAACAGGCAGCCCAACACGAAGCGGTAGATCAACAGAGAGAGAATCAGTAAAGCGTTGAGTATTAAGATCTCACTGACCGGCACGACAATTAGAGCCTCTTTGTCCAGGCTCTCTTCCTGGTGATCACAGCTGCAGCAGAGGAGAAGCCTTCTCCACACCCTCTGCAGCCCTACCTGCCCCCTTTGTCGTGGCCATCTCCTGCCCTGCATCACTCTTGCAGAAAAACAACAGACTCACACAAAGAGCACAAACTCAGCTCCAACAGTTTCCGTCCTCCACCCACAGGCGCTTGACTGAGTCGGATCTCTAACTGCTGCTTTTAAAGAGCCCACTATGGCTTCACCTGCCTCTGTGATTCCCATTTTGTTAAGACCACGTGACCCCTCCTGCCAGCGTTCTGCTCAATTGTGAACCAGAATAAAGTGCCGGCATTGATCGGGCGCCATGCAGCATGAGCGATTTTACCTAACTGTCTGACTCTATGTTGCTGATTTAACAGGTTGATGACCCATTGCTGACCTCCACATCTTCACAAAGTCAAAAGCACACGTAAAAAAAAAAAATCCTCCATGTGCATTGTTGTCTTGCCATAGCCTAACAAAATACCCAGTGGTTAGACCCTCATTTGCTTTCTGATTTGCATAAATATGTAGTCACCAAAGCTGGACCTGTGTGACCTGTTGGGGCAGCGCCTCCACAACACTCACTTAGGAACCACAAGTAGTTCATCTCCCGCCCCGTCCTCAAAAAATGCTGTTTCCTTCCAGTTTCCCAGCTTATATGGAAACAGTGGCTAGAAATAGTCGAATTGAAATGATCCTCAAGGACAAAGTACCATTTCAAAAGGTTACTAAATGCCCACTTGGCCATATTTGGTCAACAAAATGCAGGGTGGAAAAAATTAAGTTAGATCCTCTCAAGGAATACCCATAATAACTCAGTCTATGTTTTCCATTAAGAAGTATAACCAGGGATGTCGGCTTCTGCTCTTGGTCCATGAATCTGTGTTTTGTTTATTTTTATACAGAGAATTCAGCATTTACAAACTATATTGTGGATGCAAATCGCACAGGAGTCACTGAGTTTCTTCAACCTGTGTCGCTCCTTTGTGCGGTCAACACCACAGTAATGAGAACGTAAACACGCGAGCAGAAGTTCACTCATCCAAGAAATTTTAAGTTATTGACCTTGTCCGCTCTGTTTGATAATGAACGACCAGCAAACAACTGACACCACCAGTTTGCACGCCACAGCTCCCTGCCGCTTCTCTGACTTCATGATCAACACAGCTGGAGTTCACAGTTTCATATCTATTAGACTGAAAAGACCGTTGAGGGTGTTGAAGTGCAAGGGAAGCTTTAAAGACCGAACAAAATATAGATCATATCATCAAAATATTTGAAACTAGAGCATAAAAAAGAAGCTATTACAGATTGGACACTTAATATTCATGATCATAAAATGTCAGGCGAGATTATGGTTTGCATTTTAGACTTTTTAATTTACTTTTAAATACCGACACAATGCAAAGTCCAAAATCTTTCACATGAAATTCAACTTTTCAGCCACTGCGTCCTCCTCATCCTGCTTTATTCCGCTCTGCACATGAACACAACACCCATTTCTGTGTTAGAAATCTCTTTAGTGAATCTAAAAGAGGAGCAACTCAGACTCAAAATGTTATAAAAGCAAAATAAGTTTTTGAACTTTTTGAAAATCGAATGACATGACGTTAAGGTGAAATGGCTGATGTTTCTCACCTGTGGAGCTACAGGAGATAAGTGGGAAGGGAAAGAGTGGAGGAAGAGGAGGAAAGGTTCACAAAAAGGGAAGTGGAGCCGAGTAAAGCAGAGGAGAGTGTGAAGAGA
Organism: Diplodus puntazzo; assembly: GCA_963678695.2. Classification (NCBI taxonomy): domain Eukaryota; kingdom Metazoa; phylum Chordata; class Actinopteri; order Spariformes; family Sparidae; genus Diplodus; species Diplodus puntazzo. The sequence goes on along the minus strand of OZ023174.1, from coordinate 10,744,940 downwards.
ACACCAGGGAGATCGAAGTGACCCTAGTAGGGATGAGGTACTCACAGGCTGCAGTTTATGCTTGAAGCTCATGCTGAAGCGCACCACCACAGGGTAAACAAGAAGACTAAGAGACGACGTGAGAGACGGAGAGAGAAGGACCTCTGTCCATCCGTCTGTAACTCCCTCCCTCCAGCTCCCTCGTTCATGCTCCCTGCCTGTAGCCCAGCCCTCACCGTGGGATACGTTTTCACACATCAAAAAAAAAGATCCAGTGGGTCATTGAATGACGGCACCGCCTCCTCCACTGGTACTCAACAGGCAATAACTGCAGTCAAAGTAGGTCCTGCTTGACGTGACGAAGGACATCTTGACTGCTATCAGGAGGAAGCGCTCAGGCTTTAACTGAACGCCAGAGCTTTCCTTTAACACTCTACTGTGCATTCTTCACTGTTTGACAGCTACTTACAGGCAGCTTCGTCTATGGTCGGTCAGCTTATTGAGTGACAATTATGCAAATGTTTTTTTTACTGTATTTACATTCAATGTAAATGTGTTTTTGTATTTTTTGCATGTGCTAGTTGTCTGAAGGTTGACATAGATGGATGTATGACAATTCGTGATGTTCTGTTTTTGAGTTATTATAAGTTAATTGCAACAACAACAAATGAAGATTAAATACAAAACAAACAAAACAAACTAGTGGATTTTTGTTGTTGTTATTTTTTTACAATTTGAAGTCTCATAGGCAGCTAGAATGGCACTCAGTAGAGTGTATACCTCCTCCAAGGCTCAGCAGTCCCCTTTCCTTCTTCCTCATTGATAACAGCCACCTAAGTAAGGCGGATTTCTTTCATAAGATCCATCTATCCTTTATTCACTAAGAAAAATAACAAAAGTGGTTTTATCGCCTATACAGAGTATTGTTTGTATTGTTTGTAAGACCTATTCTGAACTTCAAATGCCCACCTTGAGATTTTTAAAAAAAACAAATACTGAAACTGATAAAAATATAAAAAAAAAATATACAAATAAAAAATACAAACAAACACTAAACTGTGGAAACTAAATAAAACTAAACTAAACTGAAAACAAAAACAAAAAGAAAAAAAAAGAAAAATGCAAAAATATAATAAATCTCAAGTATATTGGAGGAGAGTCATGCAGCCTCCTCAGTGTATATGTAATTACTTATAATGTCTAGTGATGGCTGCTCTTGAACACATAGTTTGATCAGTGTACAAGTTTAAATCAGAATACTTCGTGAATATGAACCCTCACATTTAAACTGTGCACTCACACTTGGTCGTCATGGTGCCACCTTTCAAAAACCAAAATTACATTTAATTCAAACAGCATCCAGATTAATCTACAGTGTCCTGTTGTTAGCTGCTTCAAAGCCAGGGGGCACCACATAAACACACTTCTGCTTTTCCAAAAATGCACATAAGCTCGTGCACACACGCACGCACACACACACACACACACACACACACACACACACACACACACACACACACACACACACACAACACAGAGACACTACACGTTTCAGTGTGCTGGGGCTTTTCTACAGTTACCAGCCCGTCTTTTACAAGCTACTGTCAGATCAATCACGCTGCGTGCTCCCTGTTATGCAGACTAATCAATATGAGCAAAGATCAATGACAACCTTCATTTCCCTTTCTGTAAGGTGCCAATCGAAATCCAATTACACAGGCAGAAAAAAAAGAAAACTTTTATTGTATAACAAAAAAAGTCAACACATTTTTTTTTATAGTAACACAATAAACAACTTGGTAATTCTTCCGTTTGGTAATGTTGTTTACTGTTAACTGCTGCAGTTTGTTCCTGCGCGGCAACAGCAACGATTTACTGTGACCTCGAACCTGACCTGCAGGCGTTGGCATCTGATTGCGACCCCACGACTGTGACACAACTGCGAGTCAGTTCCAGCTGTTTTAACAGGGCGCAAAAACCCAAACTGGCACCAGCATGAAGGCAGCTAGAGGGGACTGCAGTGTGATCCAGAGAGCAGTTGGAGGTTTGACAGATGCACAGAGAGCATGGCCGCTGCCCTCCACTTCCATTAGCCCTACAGGCCAAGGTCACTGACAGCGTCAAGCCGCTCAATAGCCCTCCCAGCCGCCGCCATTTTTTATATAACTACATCTCATCAGAACCCCTCTGCGCTTTCACAGACAGCTTCAGAGACACTCTGTGATCCCGACAATATCTCCATGCAGCCTACATCCTCATACTCAACAGTGAGTATGCCCGTCACTCAGCTGCCTGAATACCATCTGTACTGACGTTACACACAGCAGATAAAACTCTCCTATATTAACTGACACAGTAAAGGTCGTGAAGTTTTACCCACATATTTCAAACCCAATTTTTTTTTTGCTGCAACACGATATTGATTTTGTATATTGTCGGAAAAAATCCTCCTCAAAAATGTGTTTTATCATTGTTAATGTTCGAGCCTCATACGTGTCCAGATCTCTCAAATGCATCTTATGAATGGGGAAAGTTCCTCTTTTGTTGTGTCACTTTAAAGGAGTCTGCATGTGGAAACTTGAAGCCTCCAGTGCACAAATGTTGAGACTGGAGAAATCTTATGTCCAGTATTTTAATGAAAATATTATTTATATTTATAAAATCTGGCTTTTTTTAAACGAGGGCAAAGGAACAGATGTTGTTTTAAAACGTTTTCAACAAGATGAACGAACTTTCCTGCGGAAAGAACATATCATCCAAAGCAGAATTTTCATAAATTGTACCTGTACACTTAGTACTGCAGTTTTATACCTCTATTGTATTTTTCACTCTCATTCTTTTTTTTCTTTTCTTTTCTTTCTTCTTTTTCTTACCACTGTTAATCTTTTCAAAAGCCTCCCGGGGGCAGGTGTTGTGTTTTGTACATTGCAGCACTGATGTAACTGTTATGTCCATCTCAAATAAACCTAGGTGCCATCTGGTGCTGGGTAAAACACGGTAAACCAATACAAGAATGTTCTGTATCAACTCATCCTCTCCAGCAGCGTGCTCTGAAATATTGTTCATTGTTGTGTCTACTGCTATTTTCATATTTATTAATAAATGTCGGGTCGGAGATCCTGATCTTGAAACTCATGCACGGCAAAACAAAATAAATTCAATCGATGCCACGCTACTACATAGACTGTTATAGACAGTTACAGAGACAGCTAAAACACCAAAGCATAACCAAATGCAACTGGATTTCACATGATGTATCTGAAACGTGTCCTAATAAACACGTACAAAAGACAATACTGAGTTTAATCTTTCTGAAGGCCAAGATAAAATATATCACAATCTGAGATTCATAAATTGCCACCACACTGTTCCTTCTATGTTATAAAACTGATAGCAGAAACACGTTGATGTGCACTGGAAAGAGCATATCTCAGTCCCTTGTTGTTCCAGAAAACAAGATTTGAAGACACAGCTCTGGGCTACACTGTCTGATTATAGGAGACAGACAGCTGCAATAACAGCACACTACCTTCCAACAGAAACATAAAGAGCATCCCACACTCTCAACACAGTGGACGCTCACTCTTTAACCAAACTTGTACATAACGTCAGCAGACTTGAGATAACAAGTGGAGTGTTCTGCCAGGCCGTGGACGAGGCCTTCTGTTTGTCCAGTCAGTTTTTCCAGGGCCACAGAAGCCACGCTGCTTCCGCATTGTGTACCGAGTCACAGCCGGCTGTCGATACCCCTCTCCCTCCTGGTGTGAAGAAGCGAGATCTCACCACCACCGAAACAGCAACATTCAATCACAGAGCAGTCACACAGGTTATGTGACGTGTTATCAGAATCTATGCAAGATTAATGCCGGGGACATGTGTTGCTGTGTGTTGTTAGTGCTGCATGTTTTGTCCTTGATGTATATCTATTTTAAAACATTTGTACATCGTGTTCAAATGTTGTTGCAGTTATGTCAAATCTGCCAAAACATGAATGTGGCGACCAACTGAAGAAAAACTTTTAAACATCAAAAATATAAATACACATTTCTCAGACAAGACGACAAGACTGATTTATGAACAACAATGTAAACAGCTTTTACAACTGGCCTCCAGATCACTTGTTCCTTGGCCCCAATTCACCACCAACTGTCACTGAAGTCTGTCAACTGGTTTATGAGCGTTTCCTGCTAAATAACAAACCACATCCCAAGCAAACACATGAAATGGGCCAAAAACATTACTCAATAAAACAATAACTCTATGGCTGTGACTGGTTAGAAAAGAGAGTCCAGTGAACTCTGTGGAAGCCCCTCACATAAACTGGGTTAATGTGATGCATTAAGGGTGCGCCACAGTGTCAGACTGCCGCCTCTGTGCTCCACCAAACAGGCAATTACGTGACATTAATGCTGTGAGTGTGTGCAGATGTTCAATGTAATTATATAAATGTATTCGCTCAAGTACTGCACTTTGAATATTACCAGTTTATCACCGACTTATACTACTTCACTAAATGTCTGAAGATTGTTGTCAGTATTTCACAACCTACATCAAACTGCAAGAGATACTTTTACAGATTGAAATTTAATAGTCAACCTAAAATGAGATTATAAAATATGTAAAACACAGATAAACAAGTGTGGGTCACTTTGACAAAACATTTTCTTTTAGACATTAATCAGAATAATCGAAAACATTATTTCATTATCCTCAATGGATTTGAACGCTTGGATAGGGACTCTTACTCACAAATAGACCTCTAACTTTTAATATCTGAGCACATTTGACTGATAATAAGTATATATTTTTATTGATCTCTATATGCAGTAACTTATACAAGTATTTTTCCACTGCGGAAAAACTCCTGTGTGTGAGGTGACTGTGTGCCAAAATGTGCTCAAAGACACCGTGGTGCGATAACAGGTGGCTAATGAGCACGTTCTGCTGCTGCTGCCACCGATGTCACACCTCAGGTGAGATGCGAGATGATTCTTTCACACTTTCACCCTGTGACTGCAGATGTCTTTCTTTCTTTTTCTGAACTACGTGCCGAGACAACAACCGGAGGTGGCGAAATGACACATTTCAGAAACCTGCCAAAAACAGGTAACAAAGAAAGCTAAATATGAGACTGAACTTGACATAAGTCCTCCAAAAACATTAATCCCATATCAGTTAAGATCATTTGACCAATAATTTCCAAGAAACATCCCTGTTGACATCGGGGTAATGATCCATTTCATTGTCATTATAATATAAATACCTTTCTATAAAACTAGACAAACTAGATATAAGGGCACTGAAAGTGGAATTCTGTCATCTCATGGGTAGAATTTGTCTTTTATCTGGTTAAAACTGCCCTTTTCGCATTATTTTCCATCACAATGGTGGTTGTTCGATGGGTGCAGGCGCATCCATTATACATGTTTCATCAAGCAAACAATAAGAACACTGAGCATTAGCTTTTTGATAGCAGCCATCAAGTCATTCCGCTCACAAACATGCTCACAGATGAGGTTTTTTGAAGCACATGGGGAGAAAAAGAAATGGGATTCATTGTCTCATTTTTCTGGTCTTACCTGTGTGACCTGAGTGACCTTCTCGGTGACGTTCTGGGTTCGGTCTTTAATCTTGCTGGGTGCGATGATTTCAATTTCGGTGGGCGAAGGAGGTCTCATGCGGTCAGAGCTGAAGGTGAGAGTAACCTGAGGGATGCGGCCGATGGTCCGATGTCTCATCAGGTCTGAGTCAGATGTGGAGTTCAGAGTACTGGGCTTCAGATCTGCAACAAAGACCGGCGACATCAGCAATTGCATTCAAGGAAACTTATGAATGGTAGTGAGATGTGAGAAAACTAATATCTAAAAATGTAGTTGACTAATTTGTGATGATGATGCACTTCTAAATTGTTAAAGTGTCAAAGTTTGAAGGTGAAATGCAGACTCTCTTCCACTCTTTCTTGTACTCAACAAGAAAACCAGGACAGACTGCAATCAGACTACATGTTCGCCTCGGTCTCAGAGACACAGATGGACACAAAAAGGTGGTGAAAATGAAAGAAAATGTGACAGACACAGTCAGAGTCCCGAGTATGATTGGAACCTGTATCCTGCACCGAAAGATGATTTCCTCACAAAGTATTTCCCCTGAGAGAAGAGGGACACACACAAACACACACACATACACAAATACACACACACAATCAGACACACACAAACCGGCAGAGTGATTGATTAGTGTGTCTCTGCTGGAACAACTATCAGGCGGCTGTAAGTGCTATTTCTGGCTTTTTTCTTGTCTGACAGGAACGTTTTTTTACTGATTCGTGATGAAAAATCTGTGATGGCTGCTTGTTGTTTTTGTTGCCTGTACATTATGGCCATGGTACAGACATTCTTCTGACTGGCTGGCAGGTGTGTTAAGATGATATTACAGGACAACTTGGGCTGCAGCTATGCCGGGTTAAGATGACAACCGTGCCCTGCAACGTCCGCAGTTCAGTCCAGTTTTGTTTCACGCCTCTCTTGTGGTTGACTCTATACTGTCTGTACTGTTTACACTCATCAAACTCACTACCAACCATTTTTTCATCCTATTTGGTTCTTTTTATAATCTTTATTATACAAAAGTGGTCTGCTTATAGTAATGATAGTCAGGTGTCCTCATATTGAATATAATGGACTTTTAAAACCAGGAAATGTAGATGGTCCAGACATTTTCAGCAGACTATTTAAAAGGGTTTTAATAGTCGATTTTAGATTTCAGAGTTGACGTGAGGTTTATGATATAATGAACCTGATGTCTAGGTGATCAGTGGTCACTCATGTGCATCCCATTGATAAGCATATGTGTATCAGACATACATGTACATAAATCCTGTATGTGGTTCACATTTTTTCATATATCAGATGTATGTATAATGGGCCACCTAGAGGTTGCTTTTGGGCCATTGACTGTCAGCTGAATAGGCTGGACTTGTAAGTGTAAGAAACTCCTTTTCTGATACTAGTAATTCAATATTTGAATCATAAATTGAGATGCTTGCAGTGTCGCAGTAAGACACTCACTGCTGTTGGTTCGGGGGTCTCCAGGTCGACTGTTCCATTCCGCCCTCATCCCATCGATGTCGTCCAGTGACGAGGCGCGTCGGAGGCTGCGGACGCTGTCTCGAGAACAACTTCGAGGTAAGCTCCCCCTGGGGAAGCTGATGCCTGGGTCCAGCCGGTCGGTCAGCAGGGAGCGCTGCTTGGTGGAGGACTGGGCTGCAGGGGAGGGAGGATCCAGGTCCTGTTCTATCAGAGCCTCCGTCTCAGACTGCATGCAACTCTCTTTGGATGGGATCCGAAACTCCTTGAGAGGGACTTCCTCGCTGTTTGGCTGTGAAAGACAGAAAGCAGGAACCTATGTCTAAAGTGTACAAATGACTATTTCTCAGAAAAAGGTTATTTGTCAGCAGTATTCCTGAAAATTTTGCTGTGTCTTGCATATCAAGGCAGCCAAACTTATCATACATAAAGTAAACCTGGAAGGGAAAAGAATGTTTCATTCCTGCCAGAGAGCCTCACAATGCACATTAGCTGGACTTGGCCTGATACAGTTCCGGTGTCAGGTATGAATACTGTCACAAGAAGTCATTCATCAAAAACACAAGAGACGTCTAAACAGAAGTGAGAGGAGACTCTGAGAAGAGAAAGATGACCTCGACCTGGGTTGATTTTTTTTCCTCCACATTCTTCCTTTTCTCTGTCTTTTGGGCCCAAGAAATCAGTCTTAGAAATGTAACCAAATCCTGCTGCTATTTGAAGGACACAAACATGAAACTGCACAGTGCATATTCAATGTTTGGAATTTCAAAAGCCTAAAAACGAAAAAGGTTTGCTGTCTCTAGATAATTTGAGTGCAGGGTGCTTTTTGTTTTGTGCTCTTCGTGCATGTGTGACGAACAGTGAAGTCAGTGCAGTGAAGTGGCTGGGTGAACAGTCATCCAAAAATTGTTTTGCAAAGGCCACACATAGAATTTGAATTGATTCTTTTGTTTTGCACTGCCTCTATCTCTCTCTCTCTCTCTCTGTGTGTGTGTGTGTGTGTGTGTGTGTGTGTGTGTGTGTGTGTGTGTGTGTACACCACCTCACCTGCAGGTAGTCCACGACCACTCCTTCAAACTGATCTTTGGAAAGTGAAGCTCGTCGCATGGATCGCAGCACCGGCAGCCTCATCTTCAACCTGCGGTTCTGACCTGAATGGAAAACTCTGTGTTTAGTTCAGCCATTATCAGAAATAAAATAACATTTTCCCTTTTTACTGCATTAAAGAGGGCATTGAAAATGCTAACTGAGAGTGTTTCAGTGGGTAATCTCTACTATGTCCATGACTGGAAACTACAACCATGGCATAGCTATTAATTAAAATGTCAACGCTGACTACTATCATGACATGCGACATAAATTGATGGAGCACTGTGGAGCAAACAGTAATTAGCAAATATTTTACAGTTGGAAAATATCACGTCAGTTTTTTCTCTGGAACAAAGACAGACTCAGCTCTAATGGATAACATGCAGGCAAGGTGTAAGAGAAATGTTAAAGGCTTTACAGTAAATCCATCCTTGGGAGACTCTGTGCTTGAGGCCTGATTTCTTGAGTGAACGATCAATCAGCTCCTGGAAGTCGAGGATGAACATGATGACGACTCCCTCCTCGTTTTTTACAGGGACAACATCCACCAGGCACGGTCTGCAGGTCCCTACACAGAAAGAGAAACAAAGAACAGTAGGGGACACCCGGAATTGAACCAGGGACCTCTTGATCTGCAGTCAAATGCTCTACCACTGAGCTATATCCCCTCACATGGACATCATCTCTGCATATGATTATTTTTTCATTAGGTCATGCTTTTGAGGAACATCAGATGAACACTACAGGAGGGAGAAAAAAAGAGGGAATACAGAAAGAAAGAAAGAAAGAAAGAAAGAAAGAAAGAAAGAAAGAAAGAAAATTGGAGGGGGTAAAGGAGGGACTGATTTCAAACAGTGAAAGCTAAAAAAAGGCAAAATGAGCAACACTTCCGTCAGGTCTAACTTCAGTCTGCAATCAGTGTGAGCTAAAATTAGAAACAGGGGAGAGAGCAGATCACACACGCAAACACACACATGTCCACACACACATTGTGTGCTGCCTGCATTCAGTCCCACATTCATTCTGAGAAAAAACAACCCTGACAGGAATTCAGGCTGGAGGTAAAGAAATAAAAAACAGCCGGTGAGAGCAGCCGATTTGTTCTGAATCACTTTTTTTTCCTGTGTGTTCAGTCTGGGAGCACAGTGGGAAGCGGGAGATAAAACAAATAGATGCTTAGAGGATTTGAGCTGGCATGCTGATCGCATTTCCATGACAACAGCTCTCTGCAGACTGTACGCCCCATGCCCAAATGTCCAAAACAAAACAAAGGACACATGTCCGTGTATGTAAGTAGACAGTAAATGTATTTGTGTTCATGGGGTACGACTATAATCGTCCCTGAGCTCGGCGCACTCACTCGCCTCCATTATATGTTTCTGCCTCAGTGCCGGTGTGCATGTGACAGATAGATGGGTGAAGAAGGAATTAAAAAGGTTGCAGTTGACGGAGACCAAAGCGGCAACAGATCAGTCTGGTAGCATTTCTATCAAGTCAGAGAGTCACGAGGAAATGAAGGTTTAAAAGGAGAGAATGTTCATTAAAATGCCATTGAATAAATGACAGCTCAAAATGTTAAATTCTTGTCTTGCTGTGTCATTTCTTCCAGTTCCCTCATTACAGTTTAGATATCGTGATCTCCAATCTCTCTCTCTATGCGTGTCGTGTTTTTCTTTCCTCCCCTTCTGTGATAATCTTTTTGTTTGCACATGACTCCTCAAAAATCTGATAAACAGTAAGGAGAACTATCATTAAGCTAGAGGGGTAAAAAAAAAAAAAAGAAAAGAAAAGGGATTAAGGTTATACAAACAAACCAATATGGTGAGGCAAAAAAAAACAAACGTCCATTATTTGCAACTGGTTTTAAGAAGAGATTAAGATCCTGATGTTGCCTGCTTGGTCTTCCTAAGATGGTGACTCACTGCAGGAAATAATACTTTACATGATTTTAAAGCCTGATTTTAACAACCCTGCTTTGCCCAAGATGGCTGTTATTCAAGATCACGGAGAGTCCGTAGTGTTCTGCATAAATCATGGCCGGTCACTGTAAGTGGTCGCCACACATGGAGGTGCGTGATTAAGATCTTTCTCATTCCTGTTCAATTGTTTTTGGCATTTACACTACTACAATCAAGGAAAATCTTGCAGTTATTCTACCTGAACTAATTGAACTTGTTGGCAAATCTTAATCTTGATTGTCACTTTACACCTGACTAATTGTTATTAAAGCTGATCGAATGAATAATACAAATCAGTACCTGTTTCAGTCTAGTATCAGTCAATTGGTCCACCCCAGAAATATCTCCTCGGCTGTTAGGCTTTGTCTTTGAGTGAAATGTCAGTTGGAGGGATGATGCGAATACTTGATGCCTTGTCGTAAGTGATCCCGTTACTTTTCAACGAACAGTTTCAATTTGTCTAATACTTTTCTTTACATTTTGCAAAACAGCAAGCCAGCTCCTGGCTGTACTTTGTGTGCACTTCGTGTACTGAGAGGCTAACTGGAGCATGGACACACGAGCCAAAGAAATTTACAAAATGATGTCCAAGTTTTGGGCTAGACTCCAAACACACATCTCAAACATCAATATGCTTGTAATGTCATTCCAACTATGCAAACATGCTGATATTAGCTCAACTCTGTGCCAACCTGAACCAGCTGCTAGCGTGAAAAGACTAGACCTATTTATCATGAAGTCGTCTTCGGTAGACGAAACAACATTAACTCATAATAACCCGGTGACTGTGTTTTAATGACAGTCAAGCTGTCCAATTATCCAGATTTTGTTGATTTTTCCCAGGGATCTGAGGTTGCAAACAGGCTGTGAGGGGTTTTTAAATTCTCCATCATCATCATCTGCTTCCCCACGTTCCTCACCTTCCTTAGCGTAGTAGAGGATCTCCACCTTGCGCTCCTCAGAGCCAAGCAGGGCCTGTGCCAGCTGGGCCAGAGCGCTCTTCATGGTACCAGGGCCCACCAAGAACTGGCAGGTACAGGACTGTTGCATGATCTCCGCCCTGGCAAAACCAAACATCTGGCAGAAGCCCTCGTTGCAGTAGATGATGCCACAGTTCTTCATCTGGGCGTTGGCGATCAGGAACTTGCGATCTAAAGGACGGAAGATGCTGAGTTTCACATTCAAGTATAATGAGTGGAAATTAAAACAGCGACTGCGAGTTCAAGTTACGAAGTAGGCAATATCAAAAATGGCAGGTAAAAAGTTGATTAAATGTATTTCTTGAATATTCTATGATCATAGTCACATTCTGGAATAGTACTTAGGCCTACTACTTTTTGAAATTAATTGCATTAGATTGATCAAATTCGTCAGGGTATTTACGACAGTTAAACATACTGTCTTTGATTCGATAAAATACGCCTCAGTACAAGTGTTCAGAATCTCCTGCATGGCCACTCGACAATCAGCTGAAGTGGAACTAATGAAGTCCACCTTTTCACGGTGCTAATGTTATTAGCGTCACAGTTTTTCCCAGAGGGACTGAAGTGGAGCAGGTGGGCACTTCAGCATAATAACGTCACTCCAGCTCTAATGTAACTAGGGGGAACTTAAGAGATGTTGACGTCTTTCGTGATTAGCCCGAAGATTTTACCTGACATTTGAAAATTAAACTGTAATTATCCATGTGTTTTGCAATGGCTTTTGATTATTTGCCCTGATTCTTTTACTGCTACAATATGTTCCTGTCTATAAATTCAGCTAAATTGTTCTTATTTTCTCGTCCATGTTTACGAGAATTCGACACTTTTCACTTTCTTGTTCTATATATTTTAATTATGTGTTTGGATGTGTTCCCATTAAATATTTCTGGAGCCTCACAGCAAAATAAGGTTGCAGAATTCTTCTTAACAACTGACGTACAACTGAAAACAAGCAAAAAAAAGGCTCCTTGAAGCTCGACCTGATTAATCTGGGTTTCCAGGAGCCCCGAGATCCCAAATTGTGCTTGTGCGACCACTTTGTCTGGGGTACGTGCTAATGTTTTTACCTTAGCGGCTACAGTGAAGATTTCCTCTTCAAAAATGGTGCAAATAAAATGTTTTCAAATTGATTTTGGATCTCGGTTTTTGGACGAATTAGACGGTATACGCTGTATGAGTTGTACAGAGCCAGTTTATGATTGTTTGGTTGATTTTTCTTTCAGCTGGCCTCGCCTACTTTAGTTCTTGAGGAGAATGCTGCAACACCGTTTCGCAGTCAAGATCCAGAAATGTTTTGTGAACTACGAAACTTCAACCCAACAGCGTGGGGTTGACTAAATTTTCATTTTTGGGAGAATTAATCCTTTAGAAAGCATTACCACAGATATTGAATTTATTTAAGTGACCCACCCAAATATTTCTGCCACACATTTTGTGCATCTTACTTTCAACAGACTGCTTGGAATGGGAACTATTGGGGAAAATACTTGCAGTACTGTTAAGCAATGGACTGATCAATGGCTGATCAAACCAGCACATTTTAGACGTCAACCACCACCAATAAACTCCCATCCTTTGGGAAACACTGTGGCTGTACAGTGTCAGGTGGAAACTGGGCTCCAATAATGCTTTTTCCTGTAATGTCAAACCTTTTGACGCAAAGTATCTCTGAGTTACTCTGCACTCAGAAAAAAAAATCCTTAATAGTAATTCAGAGCTCATATACCGCCCAGTTCCAGATATTGACGGCTGGAATGTGCGTGCCTCGGCCACAACTCCAAAACATTGCCCGCCACGAAAATGAATCAGGACAATTTTGTTCGAATGCTGCTAATGGAGGAGTTCAATGAGCTGAATGACGAGTACATAAATGTCCTCTGCAAACATCTAACAGGACCTTTTATTATTGTGTGGTGGAACTGGGTTAAACAGTTCTCCCACTCAGATGAGCGTAGGGGACTCTGGACGAGCTCCTCTGGCGTGTGGAAAGCACATCCTGTCCAAAGTCATAATGTGGGACTCAAAGCGGAAACACTGATCGTCACACCGTTGCTAAGCAGCACTGCCGTGGCACGTGCACTCACCTGGCCGTGCACGCACATGTGGCTGCGCATGCACACATACACACACAGACAGAATAGAGCATTTGTTTAAGGAGCTCAATAGATTAAAGCAGTTTTGGTATCAAAGCTAATCAGAGTTTAACTTTAACTTCTTGAGAGTTGAAATTTTTCTTCATGTTTGGTCACTCTCTGAGGAAATCAGGGTTATTTTGAGTCTGACACATTAACCTCACTGTGAGTTGTCCATAGTGAGGTACAAAAGGAAATCAGCCAGGGCGAAATATGACAAACTGACTTGAAAGGGAGACAGAAAAGTGGATTATGTTTATCATACTCTACTAGATATGGGGTATTATGGTTTGTCACTTTTTAAAAACAAGAATTTTAAACAAGGAAAATGTAGATTACTCAAGATAAAAGTGAACCTCACGGGTCTGAAGGAGACATCAAACGCTTTTATCACGAGCCTTAGTGGATCCAAAACGAGTGAGAGTGGATGCCTCTTTGCTGCCAGTGGAAACATGTGAGCTAATGGAACATAATGTCAGGTGAGCACTCCGGAACAAACACAACGTGCAGGTGCAATAACCCTAAACCATAAAAGCGGCTGGGGCAGGGACGCCAACAGCACTGATTCAAATTAAATAAGATACTTCAGCGCAACATGAGAAGCTTGTCAGTCTGCCAAAGAGTCTTAAAATCCAGTCATGTGTGATAAGTAAAGGGTGCACGGTGAGGCTGAGGCTGTAGCCTCTTTGTGACTGACAAAGTCTGATCAAGGAAGAAATAAACACATTTTTCTTTTAAGACAATGACAGAAAACCCTTCTCTCGGGGGCATTACCCCCCCTTTAACACAGGGTGTAGCTAATGGAAGACAAACTAAACAAAATTATCTTTACACACTTTCTGTGCACTAATATTTGTGTCTGCATTCTTTGTCAGATAGATTAAAAGCACTTAACAGACATGACATCATTCATTCAGCACAATCTAAGTTAGGGTGTTTTAAAAGTGTTTACAATAGACACACAGTGAGTGTTTTAACCTGCTTTGTGTGTGTTTTTACAATCACAATGTGGCGCTCAACTTTGACAGCATCACATGGCGTTCACTCATTTCACGTGTACTCACTTTGCTCGTCGAATTTCCTGATGATAGTGTCCAGGTAGGTGTTCTGGAGCGCAACGTGACCGCGTCTCACAGGCATTTTGGTGCTGAGAGAGAAGACTTCCCCGACACATTAATAGTTTAAATAAGATTTTTTTTTTAAATAAATTAAAAGGAATATATAATAGAAAAAACGGCTGTGAGGTGGCGCCCGTGTAGAAAACAGTGTTGGAGGACGAGCGTCAGGAGCAGCTTTTGATTCCCCCTCGCAGGCTGCCGCTGATGGTGAGGGATGAAGCGCTGGAGGATGATGGAGGGGAGGTCCGGTTGCCAGGGCGATGGTAGATGCAGGATGTTGCACGCTGATAATGTAAGGGGGCAAAAAAAAAGTAGACTAGGATGATGCAAAAGCCATTTCCAACAAGACTTTAAAGAGAAAAAAAAAGCAGCTCAGTAACCGGTTTCCAACGATTTGGCGTCCTCTACCCAGTGAAGGGAAGCTGATTTGGAAGATGAAGTTGGGAATAGAAAGCTGAAAAAAAGCGCAGGATCGCTCGGTTTGTTTTATAATCGCAGTTTTCTCCCTCAAAGTTTGGACACTGCGCGATAAGGACGTCGGAGATGACGCTCCTATCAGGCAGATCCACTGCCCTTCCACCTCCCCCAGAGTCGACAAGAGCGGCTGTCAGGAGCGACAAGTCAGTCTGCGTTAAACGGGACGAGAACGGAAGTACAGTGTGGCAGATTTCCAAAATAAAGGCCAACGAATTTCTGTATTGTTCTCTGAAAAACGCTATTTATTTCAAGTTCTCTTCAAAGTGGCTTGCACGGGTTTTGTGAGTGAATATTTGTTCATGCAGCCCAACTTGGGTAGCTTATTAGCGCGCCAAAAAAGTGTTATTCGTTGCAATCCCAAAATTTTTTATATCAACCCCAAATACAAAATCTTGGTGAAGCACCACCAAGGTGTTTCTATTCCCTCTGCCGATTAGATTATGTTTCCACCCGTGGCCTTTGTTTGTTGGTTGGTTTGTCAGCAGAATTACAGAAAAACTACCTGGATATCCATGATGCTTGGAGGATGAGTCTATTTTTAACTGGGTGCCAATCAAGTGTGTCATAATTTAGAAGACTGCCATCAAAATCTTGCCCATGTTTTCTGTCATGATTAGTATGTCACAGTAGCAACCTCACATTTTGAAATATAATGCATATCGTACATCTCAATATCTTAAATGGCCTCATTTCATTACTAAAATCTGGTAAAAGGACTTGGGGGCACTACATTTAGAGGTATGTTGGGATTTTAAAGACAAGAGTATGTCTTAATAATGGGCTGTTTTACTTTGAAATCGTGTCTTAAAGTTCTGTTTACTGCATTGTGGATGACTTGACAGTGGTCTGACACTGACAGAGTGCAGACCCTCATCAGTCCACTGTGGTTCACTCCACATCACAGGTCTCTGAGCTCAAAATAGCAGCATCCTTTCCCCCTGTGGCTGCCATCACACTCCTGGAGTATTGTACTTTAGTCATGATAAGCTTTAAGTGCCACTGGTTTCTGTATGGTTTTGCACGTGTGTTCTCTAGACTCACTTTCGGTGGGGCGAAAAGAGGCACTGGGCTAAATCCCAACATGCTGATAAGATGGATTGGTGCAACTAAAGCAGAAGCAAAAACATTCAAAATGAAAACAAAGCAGGGGTTTCAAAGTCTGGTGAGGAACCTCTCTGCTTTTTACAAGCGTCTGGATTTTTATTGTAGTGCAGCAAGACATGCAAACTGCAGGGTCACATCTTTGTCTGAAGTACAATTGTAATGAATTCAGGCTTTTAAAAACAGCAAAAAGCATCTCAATTTGTTTTTGTCTTTTTTCCTGGAATCTAGTTTTATGATTTGTGATGGCAAAAGGGCTCAAGCTTCTCCCTGAACCCAAAGAGAGGACACTTGGATGGCAGCAGACATGCAGACAGATTTAAAGGTCACATGCTTCTTGACACACAAAATACACACTGTTGGTTTTGTTTGGGGATAGCTGCCACAGAGTGTTTCACTGACCAACTAGGCTGATGGATGTTTACTGCTGAGTTGTTCAAGTCAGTCTCTCGGTGGATCCCTCCAGACTTTCCTTTTGTCAATATTTCTCTACTGATGACAATGTGACCGATTGTTGTTTGAATCATGAAAACAGAGAACCTCTGGGTCTGGCATGCTGTTGACCTGTCCACCTGAGAAGTCATCACTCCACTTTGTTTGAGGAAATGTTGTTACGAGCTCGTGTTCACCGATACAATGACCGAGTCTGCACAGGGTGTTTGGAGATCAGCCGGTTTGTGGCTTTGAGGTCTGACAGATGGGCTGACCTGGTTGCTCTGTGTTGTATCTCAACAGCTTTGATGAAATGAGCGCTAAAATTAACTAAGGAGCACACATGCCTTCCCATGACCCTTCGGTGTGAGAGCCAAGTAAGACAGGAATGTGCACTGAAGAGGGCAACGAAAGACAAAAAACACAAGTTAAAACCAGGACTGCCAGGATATCAGATTTTCACTATGTGCTTATCGTGGTCGAAAGAATTCATCATAGCTATATTATCGTGACATCTATTTAAAAATGAACCTTTTTTTTATTCAGAAATCAGTCTGTGCAGCCTTGGCAACGGGATGTGTTTTTGCAGTATATTGAAATTGTTGCCGTACGTATGAAACGCGCCGACAGAGTTCAGTCCAGTCCACGCTCGAGTATTCCAACAAAAGTGTTGGCATTTTCTAATGAGCCTGTGCGACTGTGTATTCATGTTTTCTGTAGCTTACATGACAGCTGTTGCCACCTCACACTCGCTGTGGAAAGATAATGAGCTTAAAAATGCCCTTCTCCGTCACCTCTCGCCCCTTCCCGGAGCTGCGGAACAGCACTGGTGGGAAAGTGTTTCAGACTCGGACGTCAGGGCCTGAATTTTATCTGCCTGGTAGTCCTTCAGCTCAGGGTTGCCTTCAGTGCAGACCTGAGACACTCCATTCCTCTGATAAGGGCTGGGCAAAACAGACACATACTGTTCTTTACACACACATATTCAGTTACTGAGTGACACTTAAAAAAATATCATCCCAAAGAACAGCAAAGAATTGTGGTAAAACCTGTTCGTCTACACGTGTTTTATCTGACATTTTGATGGATTTCCCTCATGAGGCTCAGGACATGTTCTTTATGTCGGCTTGAATAAAAAAATCTGTTAAGTTTGCGAACATTGTCCCATTTATGTGCTGGTGAAAAGCTTAGTTAGTTTGAGTTAGTTAGTTAAGTTTTTTGACCATGATGAGAAGGATTCTGATGACATCATGCTTTCATTACTTTCATAAATGGTCACCAAGTATCAGATAAAAATAAAGACAAAAACGGAAGGCATAATCCAACATTTTGAGCCCTTCACGCCGTCTGAGAAGGAGCTCAGAGCTTAAAACATGCTGTTACTGCCCGCTGTTTGATATATATAGCTGCTTTTATACTTTGTTATACTACATTTTTGCTCCTATCTAACCTACATAATTGATTCAAATGTTCACTCAAGGCAATTAATCTTATTTTGATTTTCTAATCATATTCCGAGACACTTTGAAAGTCCTTTTCCAAATTTCCAAATTGCCAATATTGATGTCAATACTGAAAACAGCTTATGTCAACACACTGAAACAGCTTGCTGGCATTTTTTCCACCCTGCTGGCTGTAAGAAAGCCCTTTTTAATATTCGTCTAATTAAAGGGATGTGGGACAAAATCCAGAATCCTTGTTTCATGCAAAAACATATTCCAAATTTTATATGAAGTCAGTATGAGGCTTAAGCGATCTGAATTAGGCAAATAATGTGTGCAAGTTTTTTAAATTCCCTTCTTGTGTTTCCCTGCTGAGCTGGATTGCAACACGAAGAAGACATTTTGGGTGAAAACAATTTATTCGCTGAAGCCTCATTTGGCTCTGGTTAAACTTTTCTGCAGTATTTTTGCACAGAACAACAGAATAAGGACTGTGAATCTTGTCCCACATTACCTATTTTAAAATCACTTATCAGGAGTGATCAGCAAAATCTGTTATTTGTACATGTTGACGCCAGACTACTGTTGAAAAAAATGTCTGAAAAAGACAGATCGAGCTATCAGTATGAATAGTTAGTATCTTTTTGACATTATGTGACATCATGGGAAACAGACTTGTCCTAAACTTGAAGTCAGGTGTTTGACAATCCAGTGCTGGTGCTTTTCTGCATCGCAGGCGGCACTATTTCTGGCCACAATCATCCATCTGCCCAGATATACGGTAACGCTCACAATTGAGCCATGATAATACAGGAAGTGAGACCCATCTGCTCTGCAGTACGGACTGGCCAACGGTCAAAAACAATCAGTCATCATGAATAGTGTCTGTCTGCTGCTGTCATCCTTCTCATACCCTAAAGTTAACTGTCACCATATATAACACTCATTTCAGTGAGATTGAAGCTGATGTATTTACTGATACTGGTATATACTAATGTATGTGAATCAGAAGCTAGCATATAAACTTTCAAGAAAGGTTCATTTGAAAGATCAAAATAAGAGGCATCAGCTCTAACAAACAAAATGTTTTATTGTTGTTAATTCAACAAGATGTCATGGCAGATAGCATTGGTCAAAACTAATGTTATATTCGTATCTGCAGAGGTTTCTTCACATTAAAAATGCAGGTTTCAGCTGCGCCTTTGCTACAAGACTCGAAAGTCAGAAATTCTATCCAGGATCAACATTCAAAAAACACAACTAAAACAGAGTGAATGCAAGAGAGGGCTGCGTGTCATTATAAGGGTGAGGAGGAGGGGGCTGAGTGACATGGGTGGAAGTTGAGGATAGGAGAAAGCGGGTGGCACATGGAAAAACAAATTCACGGCGTGTCCTAGGCGACGAGCGCAGCGACAGCCAGCTTCGTTGTAGCGCCACTCTCATCAGTGACAGGGCCTGTCAGCGCAGCTTCAGCCAGCGGGGACTTCCAGCAAAGCACAAGGCTTGGATTACAGTGTTTGGGCTGTGACATCCATCCATCCATCGAGCCGATCTTCCTTACAGCCTCCCTCCCTATTTAGCCCAACATCCTCCCTGTCAAAATAAACGAACAAGGGTTTCTGGTGCGGGATTTCTACTTTTCTCTCGTTGCAATTGTTCCAACACTACTGCTGGATTGGGAGGAAGGATGTTGGTGGATTAAGTGGAGGCTGAGGGGCAAAGGTCACGTCAAACACCTCGTCCACACCTCCGACCTGGCGCTGTCCCAACCACCTCTGATGAATCGGTGGACATGTCCCTGACACAAACTGGTTATCAGAAAAGTGATGATGGTCTTGTCAGGTTGTACGCACCCTTCTCACTCTGTTGATAGTTTTGTCGCACCTGTTCGATGGGACAGCTTGCGCTTTTTTTGGATGTGACATCACTGTAAAGGTTGCCATGGTCACTGCCAAGTGAGGGGAAAGCACACAAGCATTCAGCATCTGGTGCGGTCAATAATAAAAACAACAGGGCTGTTATGCAAATGACTGTACAAAGAGATTTGGACAAAATTCGGCCACTGAATTTTGGAATTGATTGGTGTCAGTAAAGGTACATGTACTGTTTATATTTGGAAATTAATGACCTGATCAAAATGTCAACAAATCACTGACTGTCAGTTTGTCCTACATGTATTTCTTTTTGTTGTATCTCCTCGAAAGCCGCCATAGCACATTGCTTGGTTACTCAGTTGGGCGAGGGAGGTTGTAACTTGTGAAAAAATAACATAGTACTCGAGTTTTATGATCCAAGCAAACATCTGCAGACGCAAATCTGAGCACATGTCTAATCAGCCATACTGTAAGTGAAGGGCTTTAAATACAACAATCAACATTTGAACGGAGGTGGCTGTGTCAACAGAGGAATGAATTTCAAAGAAGCACCAGACAAGTGTTAAAAACCAGCCCGAATTCACCTGTTGTTCTGCCAGGACGCTGCCCTAATGTACACACATCTCTCATTCCCTGCCTATCTTCCATTTTTTCGACGTCTGCAAACCCCATCACCCTCTGGTACTTCTCTTGCCACATTTCACATACACATAACCACAAGTCAACCTCCACCACGCTACGTATGAGCCGAACACAATAACTACTTTTCAAGCTCTCCTTCTATGGCAGCTAGTCTGAAACAATGCTAAAAAATCTGGACTGTCAGTCGAAGTTCAAATAGCACAGGTTACTGCTAATGTCCAGTAGTTTCGACTGACCTACATTCAACTCAAGCTCTTGGTGGATCTGTACAAAAACTTAACATAAATGTTTTTGGCAGAAATTCTAATGTGGGCGTCTAGGTGTATTTAATGGTTAGATCATGGGTGAAAAGCAGTTAACATATTAGACGGTGGAGGATGATGAGAAGAGATGAAGAAGAAAAATGAAATGAGGTGATGAAGGGCAGCTTTGGGGTTTGGAAATAAAAAAAAGAAAAATCGCGTTCAGCATCCTCAGATCGTGCCTGAAGTCAAGATGGGAGAGCTGGTCGCAAATCTTTAAGGAAGATCCTTGTGCTCGGTTGTTGATTCCTTAATGATCTGAAAAGAAAAACGGATTAGAGTTAAAAATAGCAAAACAAACAAATCTCTGGTGAGCGTCTGCTGCTGCGTATGGCATCAGGTGTGCAGAGCCACAGTGGATGTGTGTGAAAACCTGCAGAAGGGTTCAACATTGCCCTCAAGAGGGAATGGGTGCAATGTGCAGACTGGCTCGCTTCAGTGTGAGTGTGTTAAATAAACTGTGCTGTTCTGGGAGAGCACATACCTCCCCATCCCTGGTCTCCACAGTTCGAACCAGGATGCTCCTCTTCACATGGGCCTCTGGGGTTTTAGTGTCCAGATTAGTTTCTGGAGGATGAGTAGAGATAAAAACAGGGAAACGTTCAGTGCAACTCAAGACATGGAGGTTTATTTTCCTCTGTTTAAGTGCATAAAAAGGTAAAAAAAACAACAACAAAAAACAAGAGTGGCCCCTGTATAATCACAAATGCAAGTGATATGCAGGAGGCAAAACTCATTTAAGATGATAAAGGAGATATTTTGACAACTTGAGATTGGAGGTGAATTCACGGCAGACGAGGGAGGGACACCATTTGCCTTGTTTGCAAAATGAATTTGTTTGAAATGCAAAAAATAAAAAAAGCGCTATAGAATTGTTTTTTTTTTTCAAAGGATATTCATAGCGGCCAAAGAATGATAACTAATCATTTTTGATAATCTCTTTAAGTGCCACCTTCAGGCCAAAATGTGAACTTGTCGACAAGAATATAGTTAATTTCTTGAGCCCTGATACTGACCTCTGAACTGCAGGTTGGAAAAGCTCTGGACTGGAATGGTGATCCTGGAGCAACAGAGGAGAGACAACTACAGTTACTGACAAACAAACCCACAAAAGTAAATATCCTGACAACACAAGAATATTTACAAAGCTTGTCTGCCAAGCTGCGGCTCACCTGCTCTCCTCTCCCTCCAGCAGCTTCCTGTAGGTGGCAATCTCGATATCCAGGGCCAGCTTGACATTGAGGAGGTCCTGGTACTCCTGCAGGTGTCTCGCCATCTCCTCCTTCAACGCATGGATCTCCTCCTCCAGATGGCTCACCGTATCCTGGTAACCAGTTGTCTCCATGGAGAAGCGGTCCTCCATCTCCCGGAGCTGACGTTCCAGAGACTCGTTCTGAAAGACAAGAGAGGAAGAGAGGGACTGAGTAATGAACTGTGCGGCTAAAGACCCAGGAAGGAGCAGCAGCAGAGTGTACATTATCATTTTCTAATATTCTTTTACTTTTGTAGTACACTGCTTTTTCCACATCTTTGCAGTTAGTGCTGCTACTGCAGCAACTGTTTTAATACAAGAAACCATTTATAACTATGACTTGCACAACTGCTTCTACTAATTTTGGCTCTCCAGCTGAGTGAAGTAGAAACATAACAACGATTGGTGATTGGGTTTTAAGTCAGCTTTTAGCAAATTTGTTTGTGTTTAAATCCATATTGGGAACAAAGTGTACACATAGGAAGTCCCACTATTTGAACCAAGTGCTGGTTTGTTAAATGAAGCAATGTAAAAAACTGTACAGCAAATTTACTGCTGCAGAGTTAGCTGCACTAACAACTTTGCTGGTTGTCAAAGGCATTTATCTTTTTATCTTTATACTTAAATGCAAATATAAGTGATGCAAACAAGTATAGTTTGACTTTAGGTCATCCCCACTTTCCCTAGGAATGTCTTTGCTAGGGGGAGTCAGTCACATGACCTCAGTCAAACTGTGTTTTACTTTACTGAAGACCAGACTGAAAGTAAAGAGTCCCTGATACAAGCAAAACGTGAAGATGGCTGCTGTACAAGCTGGGATCTGATCTGATCTAACGAGTGTGGGATGTAGATGTCATGAGGATGATGTCATCAAACTGCATGTTAATACTTCTGTGTACTCCATACGTCTCTGAAAACTATGAAAAAGGGCAACATTTTTGACCCTGTTCATATGATGTGAATGAAAATATCCTCAAATTAGAGCTGAGCAACATCACTTAAACCTGATTGTTTCAATTTCAGTTCCATTGTGGAGTCAACACAACAAAATGTGTCGCTGTCATGATGTCATCTAATTTTGTGGAGTCCTAATGTACCATTAAGGTCATTTCAGCTGTAAGTGTGAGCTATAACATTCAGTGGACTTACTGTCCCGCGAAGAGCCTCGAGGTCACAGGTTAACACCTGCATCTGGCGCCGGTATTCGTTGGCCTCCTGCTTGGCCTGGCGCAGGGCTTCTGTGTTTCGATTGGCTGCATCCGTCAGGTCAGCAAACTGAGTACAAAAAGAAAACAGTCCAACAGTTTGTCACAGTCTTGTCTCTAATTTAATATAATTTGGATGTGCACTGCACTACTTCTCCGCCAAGTCTGAGTCTACTGACCTTGGATCGGTACCACTCCTCTGTCTCCTGCATATTAGAAGTGGCCATGGTTTCATACTGGACCCTGATGTCTCTCAGAGCAGCAGTCAGGTCGGGTTTGGAGACATCCAGATCAACATGCACCTGATGGGCCATGATCTGGTCGTGCAACTCACGCAGCTCCTGAGAAGTTGAGTGGAACAAGTGAGGTGAAGAGTTAAATTGAATCAGGTGGCTGTTTGCGGTTAAAGGTATGGTTCATTTTATTATTACCTCATCATGAGTCTTCTTCAGGAAGTTTATCTCTTCCTGCAGGGCATCGATCTTCCTCTCCAACTGGACACGATTTAGAGCCGCCTCATCCACATCCTATGCAAAGAACGAGGCACAAAGCGCAATGCAGCACAGTCATCGTGCTGAATATTTACATTGTTCTGATTGTGAATTCGGGGTAATATCAGCAGAACTACCTGTCTGCAGGCAGTCAAATTCTGCTCCGCATCCTGACGGAGGCCGGTCTCCTCCTGCAACCTGAGAAAGTCACAAAAAAATCAAGAAAAAGTTGAGTATTTGTTGACTTATAATTAGCATGACAGCAACATCCACAAGCAAAGAGGTTTGAAGGTGCTTTAAATAACAGAAAACGCTAAAATAATCCCAATATTCTTTACTCCAATGTCATTTCCTCCCCCTCCTTAATGGCGCAGCATTATTAATCCAGAAACAAAATAAAATCTTCTGTAATTCAAGTGAGAGTTTCCTGTTTATTAAGAGTCAAACTATGGCAACTGAAAACATATTTCATACATTTAGATCGGATTTGAACTGTGAGCTGCTCCCTGTGGTTCAGGGGACGACCGGGGCTCAGCTGAAAGGGCAGCTTACGCATCATTACACATTCACTCCAATCTAACAGACAGAGGCCTTTCCCATGGGATGGAGTTCACACACACACACACACACACACACACACACACACACACACACACACACACACACACACACACACAAACACAAAGGGCCCATGTGTGCATGCAAAGCCTCACACGCAGACACACACCACCCCGTAATCCTTCTGCTATACACACAGAGGCATGGAAACATAAATGCCCAGACTTGGGGTAACATCTGTACGTCTTCACGCAGCGTTTGCTGTATGGAGCGGTTCGAGAAAAGCTGCAGGAATCACAAAAGTGACCTCTGACCCGCTCAGACACGGCCATCATCATTCACCCTGCGTTCTTTCAGGGAACCAGGAGCTGCACGGTAATCAGAGACGAGTCTGAAAGAGACTTTTTTTTTGCCACAGAGTCTTTCAAAAGCTTATTCTCCTGGCTAAATTAAATTATTAGTTCATGCCATGTATGAAACTTCAGTTAAAAAAAGCTGGATATGCTGCTGCAGTGAATGATGTGTTTTGGAGTAACAAGGGACAAGAAAACATCTGCCTGGCTGTCTGCTTCCTTTGTGGAGGGCTGCCATTGTGTTCGCCTCATTCGTCCGCACTCGCTCAATGGTGATGAGGGCTTCAGCCAGGATCAAGTTTGTAAAGAGGGATCCAGGAGTAAAGCTCGGGCAGAGCTCAGCGGTCTGCATTCCAGCGAATTGGAGAAAAAACTAATCTGCATTTAAATGCGTTCATAATTTAAAAAAAAAAAAGCTGAGCAATAAACTTGCCTCATTTCTCTCTGATCTTGGCAAGCTGAGCTAATTTTTCTTGCCATGGTAGCTAATCAAATCCAAAATCAACAAGTGCACATCAACAACAGTAAAACAAATTAGAGTTGACCAAAAACTGTTGTGTGCACATTTGTGTGCAAGTCTTGATAGTGACAAATGTGTTGAACAGGATGAAATTTGAGTGCTCCTGCAACAAACTACTCAAAATATCTTGCACATTTTACATGAGATTGTAGAAACAGAAGAAAGGACAAAGCAGGGGGGGTTTGGTACTGCCCCCCCAAGTTTGACAAATGCTAAATTTTATGTAAATGTAATTTTCATTATAAGGAAGTATGAGTAAGCAAGCAAAGAACTGTGCAAAGTGAGGGTTTATCACGTCTTACATTACACATGTTGCTGAAGCAATCTTTGAAGAGAATAAGAGCAAAGTAGGGACATAACAGAGGGGTGCGACTGCGTGACTGCATCACACGAACTTGATCGACCACCCACAGGAGTCCCACCCTGCTTCCTCCTACCTCTGCTTGAGGGTGCCAATATCTGCAACCAGGTTTTCCATCTCTATCTCCAGCCGAGCTTTGCCGGCAGTGAGACTGTCCACCTGCCGACGCAGTTCTCTCAGCTCCTCCTGGTAGATGTCGCCCAGGCGGCTGGGCTCCTTCCCCTTCAGCTGGTTCAGTTCTGCCACCAGCACTTTGTTCTGCTGCTCCAACAGGCGCACCTTCTCGATGTAGCTGGCAAAACGGTCATTCAGGCCCATCATCTCCATCTTCTCATTAGTGCGCGTTTCCTTGTACTGGACCTTCATCAGGGTGTCGGCTGAGAAGTCCAGCCGCTCCCCGGGGCTCCCCAGGAGCAGGGCCGTGCTGGTCGAGCCCAAGGAGACCCTGGATATCGGGCTGGAGTGGGTGAGGTTGCGAGGGGTGCCATGCCAGGAGTACCGACTGGAAGGAAGACTCCCAATTCTGACTCCAGAGCTGCTCGAGCCCTGGGGCCCAAAACGCTTCCTGTACGAGGACTGGTATCTCTGAGTCTCCATGATGGGGAATGAAGCTCACTCAGAGCACAAACGGAGCTTTTATAGGGGCAGGCAAACCCCCCAAGTCCAAAGCAGAGAGGCCACAGGGTGCGGCAGAGAGAAGGGAGGGTGGCAGGCAGTGAATGGGACAAAAAGGGAGAGCGAAGGGGTGGTTTACATGACACTCAAAGAGCTGTGTGCCAGGGATTGTCTGTGCTCGTCCACTCAACTACAAATGTCTCTTGGCCGTCTCCCTCTCTCCCCCTCTCCTCCCATCTCCCCGGCCTCTGACTCACTCTCTCTCTCTGTCTCTCTCACTCTTACTTTCACCCCTTTTTGTCCTTCTCTCTTTCTTTCTGTTCCAGCTGAATGAAAAGGAATGTGTGTGACAGGGTCTAGCCGCCAATTCAACCTGACCACACATGCGCCCTCACAAAAACTGGAAAAAAACACAAAACAGAATTTGATCGAACAAAGGGATTGGAGCGCCACTCGCTAGTGAGAGACGGCGACAGCAGGTTGATAAGACGAAGCAGATGAATAAGACACAGAGGAAGACTGAAATTTCACATGTGTTGGTATGTTGCACATGTGAGCTACTGCAGAGGAAAATGTCCAACACTGAAACCTGCGAGATTAAGTGGACTCACTCTCTGGGTCCCACTTGTTGAGGAGACAAACAGCATGTAGGACAGAACTCAAGAGCAGCTGCCTCTCCATCCTTGGACCACTGTTTACAATTCCAAACCAAGGACCAAACAACATGCAAATACTCACTCACTCAACACCTGCTTACTCTAATGTGAATAATGTACCCACGCTGTCCACGCTCTTGGCTACAGTCAACAGAGATGTGTATGAGCTCGGCTACATGACGTAACAACAGTACAGTTCTGCACACTCTTGTTATAGCAGGGGGCAAAACTGTAGCCAAGCCCCAGTGAGAGTGTAGGACTCTGGGGTGTTCGGTATGTTCGGGTTATTAGACGTCCCGTTTGCTCCAAAGACGGATGGGTGGTAGAAATGAGGAGGGTTGGGATGGGGAAGCAGGGAAGCAGGGAGGGAGGGGGGCGGGGAGAAGGCAGTGCAGTCCTAATCTGAACTCCAGGAGGACCAACAGAGGCTGCGTTACAAAACCATTTTCGTGCATTACCCTGACAACAGTGGGTACGGCTAAGTCAGAGCCCCTCAGCTGATCTTTTCTTTCCAAAGAGGACGTGATTTGTGGAGACAAGATTGTGACTGACTGCATGCTCTCCTTCTTCAAGTGTATATCCCTGAAAACAGTGAGAATTAAGCTATAAGAGTCCATTGACTCAGAGCGCCATCACAACAATCATGTCCTGAAAAACAACGTGTATCTTATTTTCTACAAATTTGCCAGTGTATTTACTAAAAAGTACTATAAAGTCCAAAGTAGTTTGAGGATGTTAGACAGGTGAATAATAGGTGAAGGCATCAATGAATAATGTTTCAAGATAAACAATAATAATTTAGTGTAAAAGGTTTAGCTTTCCTTTGCACTCCAGGCAATTCTGATAAAAAGTGATTAAAAAACTCCCTGATTTACACACTTCTTGTCATGCTCCGAATTCTTTTCAAGAGTTGAGACTTATGACTTTAAAGGTGGTCAGTTACAGAGTATAAATTATATGGCATTTTTTTGTAATTAGTGATGTAATCCAAGAAATATGTAATATAATCTAAATATATTTTGATTACTTCACAAATGTTTCCACTTACACTAAAAAAATGCTAGTTTTTTTATTGTTACCACCTTTTCCCTTAAACACCTCCAAATATTTTTAATGCTAACCCATTTTTTTGTCTTTATAGTTACTCAAATTACCCAGTAAAAAAACAGTGGTGGCACAAACTGCTATACTGTTTATATTCTAAAATTTAGGATGCTGTTTCTTTTCTGTAGTTTTTTACTCAATAGCCACATGGAGGACATCTTGTTGTAATATGTAATAAGCAATCCCAACTACATGTAATCCATTACTACCCAACCCTTCTCTCTACATAACAAAATGAATGGAAAGCAATGGCCACATGACAGTGGGAGACAGACGGAAAAATACCTACAAACATCTAAAACTGTGTTTCGTTGTTTCTGAAACAATGACAATAAACATCTACTCTATTCTATTCTATTCTATTCTATTCTATTCTATTCTAACTTTATCACATTCATTGAATGTGTGAACATTTAAAGTTTAGTTTCGACACTATTTTGTTGAGACTACAAGCTTGTAGAAACAGTGCTGATTTCATTTAACTGTTGTGTTCCTACAGGTAGTTAAAACCACAACAGCAGTAGTGGGACATAAAGGACTTCTTTGTTACTGGGTCGTAAAATCACAGGGAGTGGAAACCAGTCGGTACTGGGAGACAGTAAATAAAGCCCAGAAAGACTCTACTATCTGGCATCGGATTGTTGTTGCTATTAAGGAAGAAAGACAACAACGCAGTGTCTTGAATTCCAATTGGTCTCTGTTGATAGAGGTTAAACAACATGGCACACTGTAAGTCTGGCAGAGATTTGTTGATTTAAAAGGTTCCATCGCTAAGGATTAATGCCTCGGTTGCATCATTAAGGTGACACCGATTGTTTCAGGTCTCTAGATTTTTCAGACAGTGACGGCCGTTGCCTCAGATTTGGTCACTGAGGTAATATGTCCCGAAGATTAAACATTCACAGAGAGGGAATAAAGGGGGTGGTGCAGACTTCCCCCTCTCCCTCTCCCTCTCCCTCTCCCTCTCCCTCTCCCTCTCCTCCCTCCCCGCTGCTGGAGTCACCAAGGGGCCAAGTCAAACAGCTGATTCATGTGTCCTACATGAGGAGACCGTTTAATTTGCAGGACTTACAAGGAAAAGGGTGCGGGGCAGAATCCTAATGCGACAGGACTCAGAGTGATCTCGGGCCAAGGAAACATGGCTGCCAGCTAAGTTTGACTGCGTAATACTCAACGCCCGCTTTGTGCTCTGGCATTTTACACCCCAGAATCCCCAGTGTGAACCTCCCTGTTACCATATCTCAACCTCACTGATGCCTAAATGTACATGGCTACATACCAGATGGAACCCTGACCAACGAGCTGGAAATACGACTGTCCCAGCCCCACCCTCATCACTACATCGAGGCCTTGTTTCTCAGACAGGGTGTAAATTCAGATGAGGAGTAGGCCTTCATCTAGAATAGGAGCTCTGGGTTCAACATCGACTTACTGAGACACATTTGTTAAGTCTCTACCTTGAATTCCAACCGTAATGTACTGCACAAGGTTAATTTGAACCACCTGTCTGATTCTTATTATTGGGAGTATGTGCTCGATGCAGTGGCCTTAGGCTGCTAATCAAACTGGTTCAAATCACAAACAGCATGTAATTGTAAATATGGGTAAAGGAAAAAAGGACTTGACTGAATCTCCATGCCTAAGAAAGTCATTTTGAGTTAATCTGGTTTCAATTGAATTCAAATCTGAGCTAATTTCCTGTCTGGGGAACTGACCTTGAGTGTGTGCGTAGTCCCCATGTGAGGCCTTACAAGTTTCTCATAAAAGTATTCCTTTTATTCTGGCGCATCCCAGTGTCCAGAGATGGAAGAAATATCCGGATCCACTGACAGAGAGCAACAGTGGCTAGCGTTGGTTTAGAAATCAAATCCACTTCGAAAGAGATTCTTTATGTAAATGTAGCACTACTGTGGCGTAACTTAATCCAGCACAAGTAAAAGTCCTGGATTCAAAATGATACTTTCGCAACTGTAGAGGTAGTACCATCGTCAAAATACACTTTTAAATATCAAAAGTGTTTCATATCATGATGTAAAAATCATAATCCACAATCTCCTGAGTGGAGTAAAAACTACCACACTGTATTATCTAATATTTGGTTGTGTAGAAGTGTAAAGTAATATTAATAACAGTACAGGACACGAGTAAATGTACTTTCTACCATGACTCATGACAATACACCGACCACACATAATGAACCCGCCACATCATATTTCAATCTATCTGGTGCACCTGCTGACAGTACATGTTGTCCATTGCTGCTGACCCTCCGGACTTCTTAGGTGGATCTCTTCATCCTGAGACATGACAGGTAAAAAAGAAAAAGCACATCTAAATACTAGGGATATGCTGAACCAGCAAGGCCTCATGGGAATGAGCTGTGAAAATCAGGGGAGCTTAACTCGGACAGACAGCCCGGCTATATGACTCAGCACCACCGGGCCCAAACAGAGTGCAGCCACAAAGAGGGCCGGTGGAGAACCGGGTTCAGGCCCGAAGCTCCAGTTTGCCTGTCAGCAGGAATGCTGGGGGCCCAAATACACCAAACAGAGAGAACCGCATACCACACAAACACATCATAACAAGCACAGCGCTCAGATACAGACTGATACTGTTGTTCAAACCATACTCGTGTTTAAATTTGGTCATCAAATCTTGAAATCTTTATCAAGACACTTTGACATGATGATGACTGTTAAGGTGACATCAAACTCAGTAGGATTCGTCCTCTGAGGATCATTAATGCGCTAACCATATTTCGTTCTTTCCATCCAATAAGATGTCAGTTATATCTAATTCTGCTTTCAAAGAAGTCTTAAAGGGGCAGTATGTAGATTTGGAGAAGAAATTCAAACCCAGAAGTTTTTATATTTATAATAATAAAGAGTTAATAATACAAACTCAGAAATACTTTTCCATAACTTAATGAACAAGCTGTTCATAATAAGCCTCCCAGAACACTGTTTGAAGCTAGAAATGTGGCGGGGTCTGCCACATATAAACAAAGTCAAACGGTATGAAATTGTGTTGTCCTTTAAGGTCAGCTTGTTTATTCTGCTTATTCAGTCATGAAAACGAAGAAAGTTTGTCTCTTAACTTTGTTAACACTTGAAAAAAATCAGCCAATGAAGATCTGTCTCCTCTGATTAACCTTGAAGAATCAATATATAAGAAAACAATAGGGGAGTATGACTAGTGCAGCTCAGGAAAACAGAAAAATACAAAAAAAAAGGACTCTTTGGTTTACACTCTGTACCCTAAATTGTCCTCTTTAACCGTTGTATCGGTCTTTAACCTCTCCTTGTGCACTGTGAGGGCAAACTGGAATTAATCAATTCTTAAAGGCAACAAAAAACGAAACCTTTCATAAGCAATCCATCTCAGCGTCATGCCAATTCAAGAAAAAGGGCCTTTGTTCGATACACTCTGTTTTGCCATCTCACAGCCAGACACGGCTGTAGAAATCTCTCCTTCCTGTGTCTGCCTCCTGTTTTTCCTCGTGAGATGAGAATAAAAAATAAAAAAAAAATAGAGAAAGGCACAAAATGAGGGAGAGAGAGCGAGGGCGAGAGCGAGAGCGAGAGGGAGAGAGGAAAAAAAGAGTGCATCAATCAAGTAGCTTCTTACTGCCAACAATGAGCTCAGTCTCCTTGTTCCCTTTCATTAACTGGACTCCCCGAGTCTGGACAAGCCACCACAGTGTGACACAGTTTTTAAAAACAATTTATTTATTTGTTTCGGAGCGAGAGCATGACATATATATAATATATAAACACTGTCATTAAACATACTACTCTTTTCTGGCTGTAAAATAAATTTGATACATTAGACTTTGCACTGCAAGTCATGTCATGATACATAATCATACATTTACACATATAGATCTCTAAAAAAAACTAGTTGGTACTCATTTGCTTACCACAGGGTTCTTTATCTCGCTGCACTAGTTTCAACAATGAACATGTTTTAGCTGCCTTTAGCCTGTAGCAGCCCACAAATCAAGTTCTCATATTAGCATCAAGGCAGCAGTAAGCCCTTTGTTCAGAATATCAGTCAATGCCAGACTCGTCGTCTGAACCCTGGGATAAACAAAGTCGTCATCTGGGTTGAAAGCGAACTCTGAAATCCAGCACTGGCTCTGATCCCGCTTGTCTTTGGCTTATACACACACACACACACGCCTTTTAATTATATTATTAACACTGAAATCACACAAAAAGTAGTCCCAGCATTTTCAAATTTAGCCATCAAAGGTTTCATTCATGAGAGCTCATTGATGTGTCAAAGCGTTATGGCCGAAATGATGATGCAAGGTTTACGTAACCTGTCAGGTAACACTGTCGCATTAATGTATAGCTAAGGACGTGTGGAAAGTTTTTTTTTTATTTTTTATTCTGAGCTGGAACATGAACCAGGCAGCCAGATTTCGCTTTCCACCCATTTTTCATTTATAAACCCCAAATCTGTAATGTCTGCAAAACCAGCTGCTTTCAATGATTTATTTTCAAGGACACAAAGTCCTGAAAGTATCATCAGATTTGACACAGTCTAGATATAAAAAATATATTTATACATATATATTTGCTTATAAAATCTAATTGGAATGGACATGGGGATATAAATAAAAACTGAGCAATTTTCACATTTGAAGTAAAAAAACAAAAAAACAAAAAAAAAAATCAAATTTGGTTGAGAGAACAAAAAAAAAAAACCAACCCCACAACATTCATTTTACATAAAAGTGCATCTGATTTTAAATCGATCTTTAAGTTAAGGCTTCTCAGTCAGGGATGTTTGGGTCAGACACACATGAACAGTAAGGTCACTTCCAAATTAAGGCTTTTTAGGGTTAGTTTCACTTTCACATACCAACTGATACCAAGTCCATGTCGTCATATATTATCTGCCCGCTTTTTGGCACTTTGTCGACTGAGATACCTTTCTCCTCTGAAGAGCTACAGGAGGAGGATGGCAGGTCGGAGGGTAGGTCACACTGAGGCAAAAGGGATGAACAATAATGGGAGGAGTCCACCCTCAGCTCCCTCGAGCACAGTTAAATGTCATCCTCAGTAAATGAGTAGATTATTCGACTTGAATTCTTGGACTATACTGAAATGCACTGATTCATTTAGGAGAGCAATACTGATAATGATAGTGGAAGGAGAGTTTTTTTCTTTAAGGAGAATCATTAAAAGCAATTGTAGCTGCAGGCCAACTTTGTGCCTCTCAACAAATCACAATTTCATTCAAGTCACAGAGAAAGGCATTCCTCAATAGCTGGTTATCTTTAAGCTGAGCTTACCACTGCTCTGAAGGTATTTCCAGAGTCTACAAAAACTCTTCTACTGGCGAAAAAACTTAACCTATCATCATGAAGTCAATGTTGATGGCTCACTGTAATGTCTATTGAATAATGACACCATCTGCTTTACATTGGTTCCCTATAAACCCGGCTTTCACAATACAATTATGTCTGCCACTGGGCATGAAGTCACCCAGGAAAAGAAAAAGGTCACCTGGAGTTCCAGTCAGGTTGGCAGCCTGGAACCATTTCTGTCTGCTCTCACATCTTCATTGCACACTAAATTACTGAATAAAGTCACGTTTTTCTATTATGTGTTGCTGTTAATTGCGACTCTAAAACGTTCCAGGTGTCTTTGTAAAAGTGGCGCAAACAGTAACACCACCTGGAAACGCTAGAGGGTGGGAAAGTTGATTGCAACTTCAGAGACGTGTTAAAAATCTTTTTGTTGTGCAGTTGCCTGAATATTTATTAAATACCTGCAGGTCACATGATCATCAACATTTACTTTTCAGACAAACTTGTTGGCACTGTGACTTTAATGTAACTGTAAAATATAAGAGGTACAAACTAGGCCACCAGCTGCCTTGCCTCATGTTCTGTTGAGGGTGGTAATACATGTTCTATCTGTAAGATTATTAATGATGTTTGATCCTGAAGGGCTGCAATCAAAACCAGACTTTGTTCCAATGGCTGAATGCTTCCTCAAATAAACACGAGTGCAGCTACTCCATTTGGCATCACCTAATCTCACCACATCAACATAAACATGGAGTTTGAAAGGAAAAGTGCATCACAACTAGCTTTTAACAGGGCTACGGTTTAAGGGTGGAGACTTCTACGTTTAAAATACGGAGTTAATGTGGAAAAATAAGAAGAACAATTCTTACCATTTAATACTGCTGAGCATCAGGGGTGTTCAACATCAACGTGAGCTTAAGGCCTGCTGTAGCTTAAAAAAAAGTTCAAACACTTCAGGGGCTTCCTCATATTTCTCATAACTGCTCACAAAGTCAACGTAAACACAGGAGAGGATATTTTGTGAAGACACAACTGGTGTATGACTTGAATAATGCTGACTTTGGAGAGCTTCATTTGGAGTGTGAGTATCTAAGAAGGCTTGAAGACTTAATCTGTGTTCTGTCTCCTCCCGGTGGAGACTCTTGTAAAGGCATGTACTGGCATCCGTTTTCAGGGCATTGTTGAGTGCTGTTGTCAAACTGTGATTTGTCTTACAGTCTTCTTGAAGAATCCAAAAGATGCCAGAGGCTCAGTGCGTTAAACACTGATTTTGAGACTAGATCCATGTCCACATTTCTGTCATGGATGGTTCCGAGGAAGCTACAGATACTGCTGAGGCTACTGTGCCACTTTGTGTATGAAGTTCAGACACCAGGCAGGTTTCAGCACAGAATCTGGGAGAAGGGATGTCTGAGTAGCTCCTCAGCACTGGGCCTGTGTTTGGCCTCCACAAAAATGCAGCTAATGAAGTCCCGTGCCTGGTCGGAGGTGTGCGAGGGCAGCAGTGGGTTGGTGGGTTGGGTGGCGATCTTGAATATCGCCGCCATGGCCTCGTATTCAGCCCATGGAGGCTTTTCTGTCAGCATCTCCACCACCGTACAACCAAGGCTCCTGTAAAAGACACGATTGTTTTTGCTTCAGCTTAATCTGCAATAACAAGCTGAAACAAATACCACATATTATGTCTCAGTTGCTTGACATTAAAGCTTGACAGGAATGTTTCGAGTGAAACCCCACACACACACACACACACACACACAGGCAGTCGAGGGCCTCGTCTACCTGTCTGGGAGGCACAAGCCCCCATGGGAGCATTACTCCCCCTCCATCCTGGGCTGAGAATCTGGAACATACCAACCTCTGTTACGACCTGTCTGACTGGCCTTCAGCCAATTACATCACTCGCCTGGCAGGTCACCACCCAATCAGATTGCATAAGAAAATGTTGTCTGCTCTCTGTGTCAGAGTGTGGTAGGAACTGGGTTACATACAGAGGCCTCAATTACTATTAAGTTTTTTCTTTGAGAGTACAGGTTTGGTCACTTTGTATGGAGGACCAGAAGTGCCTTAATTAAATAAATAAATACACCATTAAATAATTAATTAAATGTGTCATTAATTAATTAAAATTGGAATTAAATGTGTCATTAATTCATTAAAATACCAATTCATTTCATGTAAAAAAAACAAAAAACATATATAATTATTTCAACATTTAATTAATTATTTCATGGTCCCGTGTTGCAGTGCTTCATGAATTTATTTTATCTGTCAAAGTCGCCCATCAAAGTCGGTATATACTGTATGTATATTTAATTCACGTCACACTGGGTTCAAATTTTGAATGCTCCTCGCAATAATTTCAATTGAAACCATCCAGACTGATCGTGATGTAGCTCAAGCATGACATCCATCCCTAAGAAACCACCACTGCTTGTTGAACTGGGATCAATCTTTAAACTACACTGCTGTGTGTCTTACCAGACATCAGCCTTCCTGCCGTAGCCCTCTCCACTGATCACCTCCGGGCTCATCCAGTAGGGGGTGCCGGTCACAGAGCGGATGCCGGTGCCAGACATGCAGATGGTCTGCAGCCTCTTGCTGGCACCAAAATCTCCCAGCTTCACGTTGCCGGCTGAATCCCGCAGGATGTTGGCACCTGAGAGCCACAGTTGACATGGAACATGTACACATTTTATCTCACCTATCACCCTACACAAACATCTGTATTTAAAAACTCTGTCCAAACATTTATCGAGTGTCTCAACTGTATAATAGTCAAGCCTCTGTAGGTTAACAGGACTACCTTTGATATCCCTGTGTACGATCATGTTGCTGTGCAGGTAGGACATGCCCTCCAGGATCTGTCTTGTGTACTTCCGGGTCACATTTTCTGTCAGCGCCCCGTAGGCCTTCAGCTGGTCTTTGACTGAACCCTGAGAGGAGGAATGCAAGCATTTTAAAACAAGTGGAACAACACACAGACCGGAACACATCTAGGGTAAAAGACTACTGATCGACCCAGTCACTGAAGGTCTGAGCTAGGAACATGAGAAGTATTAGAGCCATGTTCAAATCTGGCATAAGTCGCTGTCTGAACTAAACTCAAAAACAAAACAAAGGAGTAAAACTACCTTTGTTGCATTTGTCTTTGCTTATGAAGAACTGCAGTGACAAGGTACATTTTTACTAATAAAAGATTAACAACCAGCGTCCTTGTTTGCAAATGTATGCGATACCTGAATTGATTTTGGAAACCAGACATTCAGAGGTGGCAAGGGAGATGAAAATGCCAGAAATGCAGAGAAAAAGCAGCCCTGAAATGCTCAACGATGAATTTGTGGAACTCAGGACTTTAAAAAAAATGTCTTTCTAGTAACTGACTGCACAGATGTGTTGAGGGTGATTTCTGGTTGTTTCTTCTTCGTTAGTTCATAAGTCCATCCTTCACTGTTTCCTCACACAGCACTCAGATTTTTTTAAGTCACTGTCTAAGATCTGACATCTAGATATCTCCTAAAATTATTTACTTCAATCATTCAGTTTATCAAACATCAAAGCTCTTGAAAGATTACGGAAGTCGCAGAGACTCACCCCCGGCATGTACTCCATGAAAATAGTGAGGGTCTTCTCGTTGTGGTCCCTCAGACAGCCGTAATACTGAACTATGCGCTCGTGATGCAGGTTTTTCAGCAACTGGATCTCGCACTCCAAAGCGCTGACCTCCTGCACAGAGACAAGGAGAAGTGGGCAAATTACACACTGAAGATTCAAATGAACCCAATTAAACATTCAAGCTGTCATTTCTGAACGATGCATCTTTGTTGATTTGCTATTTTCACTTGCAAATAAATGTGTATGGTTTTTTTTTTAGACGTGGAGGAGCCCTGCAGGATGTCATATCTGTTACTACTGGTGACAAACAAATGAACGGTAAACACAGAGATAACAATCAGTGATTTTGGGCCGCACGTTGACTCTGCCAAAAGTGAAACCTTAAGCAGAAAGTAAACGAAAGCCGATAGCACAGTTCCCCAAAAGAAGATCCGGTGTTTACTTCAGAGAATGAGGCCACAACAGAGGCAGAGAGACAGAGAGTGAGAGTCAATGAGAGAGAGACAAGTCAGAGACGCACAAAGTAATCCCCCAAGTCCCAGCACAGAAATAGAAACAATAAATAGAAACAACTGATTCACATCTGCCACAAGCGGGCAGCGGCAGTGTAAAGGGGTGATGGGAGGCCAAGGCAGCGCTGACCCATCACCCCCGCTGCCAGTCACAACACGCGGCTCCTTTCAGATACAGGAAGTGACAGTGCATGTTTTCTCTGTGAAAGACAGGAAAACACATTAAAATGAGGAAGAGGGGAGTTCAGGGAGGAAAGAAAACCTCTTGAATACATTCCACCTCTGTTTTTTTCGAATTTCCTTCCTGCAGATTGATTATTTTGTTTCTGTGTCCAAGAATTAAATAAGGATTTTGTGGTTTAACTCCTGACCTCTGAACAGATGTGTTTGTGAGATAGTTGATTCATTACTAATTAACTACCTGCATTCCAGCGTGATAGCCGGAACCGATTAACGTGTTCACTGTATGAGGTCATTCTCGGCACTTTTACAGCGCCGGAAGTAATCAAAACTTAGGTTTAATAATTGACAAAAGACTGAAATGTACATTTTGAAGCAGTGGGAGGTAGCATACCAGAACAATAGTGTGAAGTACTAGAAGGACAGGGTGAGACACAAGACGACCAAGCATTCTGTCTCTGTGAAAACATTAAAAGCTGGACTATCCACGTGAGTGTCTCACCTTGCTGGTCTCTGGACTCTCAGGGTCAAACTGGACTTGCTTGGCAGCCAGCTCCCTCCCAGTATCCACATCGTAACACAGGTAAACCCGACCGAATGCTCCCTGGCCCAGCAGCTTTCCCCGTCGCCACGTCATGGGAGCACTGGGAGCTGAAAAAAAAAAAACATCCACACACAGGCAGCTGCTCATTTCTGTTTTACATTAAAAATATAGAACATGCCATTTTAATTATCACAGGAAGGAGACTATTTCTGCCATCCAAGCAGGGGAAGTCTATTTTTTATGGCTGTTTTGTCGAGAATTTCCCCTAGATCGAAACTCACACTTATGTGCGACAGAACGCTCTTGGGGGCGGAGCCTGCCCTGAGCGTCAACCAGTTGCCAGCTGCCCAGACTCTCCTCACTGCCATTGAGTGACCGGCGTGAGGGCACCAGAGTAAACAGGTTCCCCTGGGGGCGACGAATTCGAGGAAATGTTCGACGGCCTGAAAGGACAGCAGGAAAGAGGCCAGCCGAGGTTAACATCTCATTACAAGGGAGTAAACAGCGCAAAAAGAGAAAATGTTGGAAACCAGATACTAATCGTCTTACCCTCGCTGTGGTCTTTATGATGCAGGGAGACATGGTACCTTCGAGGATAGGTGCCCCCTTTCCCTGCTACCCTGTCATACACATGATTCTCCCTGTCTGTAAACAAATACCCAAAGGTGAAAGGTCAGCGGGATTACTCGCACACAGTTTAGCTCAATTTCACAGTGAGTCACACAACATTCACGTGAGCTACTTTATTACACTCCCTTGAAGCTTACACTCATAAAGAACTCAGCAGTTATGAACTTGAAATGACTGTTCATGGTTGTTTTTGAGTTGAAACATGCATCTATAGAAATCTTCTACCATCATGTCCTGATGGTTTAAAAGAAGAGGCTGTCACACTGTTTTATCCCATTAGAGGTGAGCGTGCTGCTCTAACACAATATTTCCCCCCGGTCACTGAGAATGTTAAACATTGGAAGGAAATTTTCTTGTGGATCGCTCTCACCTGAGAACTCCTGGCGATTATCAGGGTAACTCTTGGCCCTGTGCATGCGCGACTTCCTCAGGGAGGGGCTGTGGGAGAGTTTAAAGAAGGAAAGAAGAATGAGAGACGACCAGAGGCTTCCTTTAGGTGTTTACATTGAACAGGTTACAGTTTTTCCAATTTTTGCAAGCGCCAATTATGGAAATGCAACGGAAAAACAGTAAAAACACGTAATGACTAGTAGGTTCCTGGCAGGCTGCATCAACGATTAATGTTTTGAAAAGACTGTTCACCTGTCAGAGTTGCTGTCCAGAGACTGACAGCTTCCAGAGACAGAGTTTTCGGCACTGCTCCAGGGATCCAGCACCTGTGAAGGGCACAATGGAAAATGAAGGTGTGTATATACATGTGACTTGTGTACACAGATTTCCAGAAAAAAAAAAATCCATCCTTAAACTGAATTTTACATTAGAAAACTTAAGAGAGGCAATGGCAATGGATAATGGTGTTGACTCACTGAATGCTTTGCTTGACCTCTTACTTACAAATACATGTGAGTTCTTCCCAACACAAAACTTTCTGAATGTCAATTAAACTTCTATGAATGAGCAAAACAACTTCAGAAATGAGAACAGGTCTTTGATTCAAGCTTCAAGGAAAAGTTGTTTGTGTGATCAAATCTCAATAGCATAAGATCATAAGCACACCACAAGATTTCTATTTTAGGGTGGATTTTCCCCCGTTAATAGTGAAGCGATGACTCACACACTGATCGCTGGTCTCAGGGATGAACTCCCCCTCACTGTTTATGCTGGTATATGAACCTTGGCGGGCGATCCTCTGCTGGCATTCGGGCACATAGCCAGGAGGCGGCGAGCTGCGCCCCGTGTTCTGAGAACCTGGGATTAGACAGCAGGTATGAGCATGATGGAAACTTTAAATACATCATGGCCTTTACTTGCCTATGGACTGAATCTTTTGCATTATTTATTTAGCTCTTTATCTGTCGCGAAATCTATCTTATGCTTTCTGAGAATAGGTAGCACAAAAATGAGTATTTGAGACCACAGTCATGCAACTCAAACACAAATACATGCAGCAACTTTTGCAACACTGCTCAAAAAACGCAAAATATTCAGCGGGGCCCTCTCTCCCACCTGTGCCACAAGTGTAGAGAAAACAACAAACGAAAGCGCTGATTGCTTTCTGGCTGAAAGGAGCAACAGTTGCGAGCTGGTTTTAATATTTATGGCCCGGTGCTCTCAGGCTCTCAAGCCCTCGAGCCCTCCTGCAGCCACTTCATCCACTGCTGCAAGGAAAATAAAAGACCCTAAACCAGGCCACTGGTTCAGCACACTAATAGCCTTCTGTAATCTGATTGGCTGCTGTCCAGCAAGCACGGTCTAGTGATGGCGAACAGGAAAAGGAAGAGGAGCCATTGCTAAAAGGGGAAGCCAAAGAAAGAAAAGCTAGAGAGAGAGCTAGAGAGAGGACGACACGCAGGGAAACTGAGGTAGCAGAAAGTGGCAGTGGCACGGTGCTATGACAGCAATCCAGACCCGAATATTAACAAAATGTTGAGGTTTGAGAAAAACAATCCAAAATAGTCTTCTGAATCAGTGAGTGAACTGATGCTAGAGAGAAGATTAGGCCGAACTTTGAATGACAGTAAAAGACATGTACCGGTCGATAGGTGGCGCCCCCTGGGCTCGGAGGATTGATACACCGTGCTAACGTCTCCAGTGGACTGTGAGGACTTGATCCTCACCTGCTTACACGGCACATGGTGGGACGGAGAGGAGGCCTGTAGGTGGAAAGAGGGAGGTACAGAACAAGAGGTTCAAACAAGGCTTCCAAAAACACGACTGAACAGTCGCGTCATGTCAGCAAGACAGTCGGTGTGATGTAAATATAATGAGGAAATTAGATTTTTCACAACATGGCTCTATGGTGAAGAAATGGCAGTGGTGCAATGTTACGCTGTGAATTCCCGGCTGTGACAGAGAGAGTGTGTGTGTGTGTGTGTGTGTGTGTGTGTGTGTGTGTGTGTGTGTGTGTGTCTTACGTTGCTGTGCTCCTGAGTGAGCAGCAAGATCTTGATGCTCTTCATGTTGGAGCTCCGGTCCAGCAGGTCGATCGCCTTGTCCAGGTCATCCTGACCTCGTAGAGGGATGGACAACTGCCAGGACACAAGACAAACACACACACAGACATGAAACCAACATAATATGTATATGAACAAACACATATCAAGATTTACAAGCATAAAAGGTCATATAGAAGCAGATACAGATAGAACAACAGACAATTGTGTGTAATTATTTAAAGAACAAAGTGAAAGTCATCATTTCAAATATGGAAACACATACAGACACAGAATTGGCATCTGAGGACTTTTTGTTGAGAACAGAATGAATGGGGAAAGACTGGTTGTGATAAAGCACAAGAGCCTCCACTTTACCTCATTGTTCATATAATGCAGGTCTAGCTGCTGGCCAAAGACGGCCTTAACTTTCTGCTGGATTTCCTCGAACTGCACAGGTCGTCCAAACATCAGGATCCTGCACATCAAAAAAGCAAGAAATCATACAGACAGACGGATTAGGAGAGATTTGTAGCGGCTGCTAAGGAAACTTCTTCTGAGTTACATGCACACGTGCAAGCAAAATCCACAAAAGCTGCTCTTTTTAGTGCGTGCAGATTCCTCTAAGTGCACCTTGCATATTTGTGGTTTGAGCTGGCAGCCACAGACAAACCACAGTCCTTTCCCCCTTCCATTCTCCAGCTCACATACCAGTCTGAATTAAGTACTGGAGTGTGTGTTTGACTCTGAGATGTGCTCTTTCTCATGAACTGGAGCATGTGACATGAACAGCATGCCTGACTGAGTGTGTTTATGTCTCTGTGTGAGTTTATGCTCTCTTTCAATTGTATGTAGAGATGTGTATATACACTGAACACACAAATGCCACGTTGAAAATACGTGAAATAACAAACGAAAATGGTCCAAACAAGTCTTATTTATCTCAGTGAAATGCTGTTTTCTAAGTGATTGTGTCTTACATGAAGATTAATGAGATATGTTGAGTTTTTACAGTGTATGCGTGTTAAACGCCAACACACACACTGTGCATCAACAAAAAAAAAAAAGCCCAAAGTAAACTCACCTCCTCTCTCCTGAGAACTCAAACTTTATCCTGACATCATCCTGAGACAAAAAAGAAACAGAAAAGTCAGAGAATGGACAGATGAGATCATCTAAGTGCAACTAACAAAACTAACAGACAATCACGACTGTAAGAAAAGACTTGACTGACACACACATTACATGATTGTTCGAAGACAAATCACTCTCCTCTGTACAGCCTCCATTGCTACGTATCATTTGTGAAAACCCGCTTCCACTCACGTCCAACATAAGTTACTGAGGTGGGAAAATGGTGGAGACTGTCTTTCCCGAGGGGGCAATCTCTGGTTTTAAGCAAACACTACACAGCACATGAGTTGTCCACTTTAACTATTCTCTGCGGCTGCAACTGCGGTAGAAAGCAAGGGTGGGTGGGCTTACTGGCTGCTTTTCCACATGAGCAGAATATATTTATAGTGTAGAAGTTAAAAAATAACTGAATTTAATACATTTCAGATGCAGCAGAGTAGTGGGTGGCTATCTTGGGAATCCATCTGTCATTTTGCTAAATTAGCTAACTGTGTGGGCCGCGGGAAATACTGAAAGGAGCAAGAATATATTTATATACCTGCAAGGGTGATACCCAGTGGCAAGGTTTTTTTTAATAGCAGTGGTCTGAATTTTGATTTTACAGAAAAACATTATTTTTTCTAAGCGTTGTCAGGCCCTCCTGACTTCTAGATCCAGTGTCTCACCCCGAATGTTTAGTTTTTCCCAACAGTGTTGTAACTATGTGCTAAAGGACAGTTGAAGATTAATGCCCACACGCCTGGCTACATCGCCTCTCCAGAACTACACGTAAACCACCTTTCATGTATTTGAATTTAAGAAAACGTCCATAAAATGTGTGTTTTACATGTGCGACCAAGATGTTTAAGCTCACAGCTAAATCCGAGAATATTTCAATGTAACTGAGCACTATGACTTATGTAAAGCCTGGAAGTGTTACCCTGTCACTCAGCACCAATTCCATTATTGCTGGGTTTAAATCCTGGTTTATGAGGACAACTTTACACGCCACTATACCGCACCTGTCTGTTGGCCTGGGCCAGTGCCTTGGGTTTGCCGCTGTCAAATGGTAACACAGGCTGGCGCCGCGTCATCTGGAGGGCAACCAGGTCCTTCATTATAGAGTGGAGCGCCTGCCTCTCGTCTGAAGAGGATAATGGATTGGGGAAAATGCACAGTTAGAGTGTGTATTGGAAAATTGATGGCCTGTGGGTGCGTGTGTGACAGAAAGAGAGAGATATGAGTCCCTT
Organism: Diplodus puntazzo; assembly: GCA_963678695.2. NCBI lineage: Eukaryota > Metazoa > Chordata > Actinopteri > Spariformes > Sparidae > Diplodus > Diplodus puntazzo. The sequence goes on along the minus strand of OZ023174.1, from coordinate 10,701,612 downwards.
GCACTTTCAATTCTGCACCAAAAGGTGCGTGCGGACAATTAGTCAGACATTTTTAACGATAGCCATATGAAGACTATCCTGTGACAGAGTATTAGAGGCAGGGAAGGACTGCAGTGTTTTTGATATGCCTATTCCCATGTTTGATCTCAGGGCAAGCTCTGCCTCGGCTGGACTAGCTCACGAAGAGAAAATATTCTCTTTGTGTAGCTTGGACAGACATCATACAGCCCCAGGGCAGCGGAGAGAACCAGACCCCCATCTCCATATAACCAATCCTTCACCCGACAGTGTCTGGGGCAGCAGCTAGAAAAGGCTTTGGTCTCAGGGATGTTGTTTGGTGTGAGTGTGTTTCGCTCTAAAAAGCCTGTCTTACATCAGAAATTAAAAGACTTACTCATTGTGGCGATGTTTGTGTACGTGGTCTACAAACCAGTCTTCAGAAACAAACCAGCCACAGCCTGCAGTGATAAAAACAGAAATTAGTCGGTGACAGGGAAGGCGCCTAATTACTGAGGTTTTGTTCTTTGTTTTTTTGCATGGAGAACAGAGCAGAAGGAGTGAGTCGTTAAATCAGACATAGGACTGAGGTTATTGGCCGGTCTCACAAAACTTCAGCATGCAAGTACCTCGGTCTATAAAACACCTCAGTGATGAGGAGGAAGAAAAATCACAGTATGAAATCTGAAGGCTGTACTGCACTGTTACTATAGTGTATGTAGGTAATTAAATGACACGGCAGGGCATTTTAATGTGACGATAAACAGAGAGCCTGATTTTCATTTAGAGCACAGCCCCTTTCTCATGCATAATTCCTTGCATGCATGTGAAAAATGTAACCTAAGCCTTGCAGAACGCAGACGTAAAGATTTCTGTGACTGGAGGCCTGAGTGGATGAGAAAGTGTGCAGTGCATGCAAGAATGTGTGTTGTGTGTTTTGCCCATTAAAAAAGAACGACAATTGGAAACGGCTGAAAACTCGAGCTGCCCTGGCAGCGATCGGTCTGGCACAATTCATATGGGAAAAATGTTTTTTACGGGGAGTTTTCTGCCATTTTAAACATCTTCCAGCTTTAAGCTTCTCTGATTGCACGAGCTGCAAAGCCCCAACTCAGCTGTGTTATAACTCTTTTGTTGATGTTAACAGGGCAATATTATCTGGCCTGTTCAAGGCGTCAACAGCATTATAAACTGAGGCATTTCCTTCAATGGAGAGGGTTTCCCTCGAACTTGTACCAATAAACCAGTGAATTAAAACAGTTTCAACAAAGGAAAACACAAACTTAGTTTTCACAATTACAGTAGACTTTTAACAAAAGCAAAAGACAATCAGAGAGTTGATTAAAATAAACTATCTTTACCTGGAATTCACTGATCTGACTTTTGTTCTTTTGATTCCTGGTATATGATCAGACACCCAATCTCTCTATTTCCAAACATTTATACCTAACTGTGTGAAACTCCTTGGGATCATTTTATCTGCGTTAACTTTAAGCCAGGGGTTTGTTGTGGGTTAAAAGCAGATAAGGCAGCCCATTATGACTCAATGAATGTAGCTGACATTGATAAAGAGACTGTACACAGAGTGGATCTTTCACATCCGGCGACATGTACAATGTACGATGTCAACACAGAGCTTGCTTCACCTTGCCCAAATATATCCTGCAGCCAGTGAACCCGTGTACATTGCTTCTGTGGTAAGGTGCCTGGCAAGCCTATAGAACTATTGACTCGCGTGTTTAACGATATAATCGGGACCAAAAAAATAAAAACAAAAAACGACAGAGGAACACCAGACACCGAGATGAACACAGGAGGTTGGAACGACAGATCTGCGCAGTCACAAGGCCGTCTGAGAATAAAACTCAGAAACGGGAAACTGTTTCCGCATACAAAAAAGGGCAAACAGCGGCACCTGGGGCAACTCATTGACTCTGTGGATTTCTGGGTAATAATCACCCACAGGAATGCTGGGCATGTCCGTCTGCGGTCGGCAGACCGTTGCCACGTTGCTTTCAAGCTCCTGCCACTCTCGTGTTCCCGTGCCAACAGAGTAGGTGCCAAAGAGTTTTGTCCTTCAACCCCTTCAAACTTCACGCTTATGTGATTTTTATCCCCTTTTAAATAGCACAGAGTTTATGAGCTGTGCAAATCCCCCACAAGTTGCGTGGATGCGCAGTCATTTGAGGACAGTCCATTAGCTCCGCTCTGCCAACAAAATGTTCACCAGAGATAACAGCAGAGGGTCCAGAGAGAAAAGGATCAAAATTGTGTACCTCAAGGGGGTCAACAACACAACAAGTCACCTCTGTGTTTATTCCTCAAGCTACCCCTCTTCTCTCCCCTGCTTCTGCTGATTTTAATTACCTCCCAGGCGGAATGCAGGGAATTCAGCGGAGAAGGAGACTGCGCTCTACCAGTCCAGTCAGCTGTGCCCGCTTTATTTTCCTTGTATCACATTTCCAGGACTAGCAGGATTTACATGGATTTTCCTCCCCCCCTCTTCTCTGTCTGCTTTAAGAGGTGTTTAGTCTGAGGCTGTTTTTCCCAGCCACAGTTCGTACTCTGTCTTTGGCCGGTGATGCATCTGGACTTAGTGCCTCACAGCAAAATCCCCTGGCCTGATGTGTCTCCTGTCTCAGGTGCACATGTGTTTTCGGGTTCAGAGAAACCCACCACATTTGAATATTGCAATCTCGACAAGTCTGCTAGTACTTTCCTTGGCTAGAGTTTCAAACGCTCTTTGTAGTGTTTTAAAGGGACAGTTCACCTTAAAAATAAAAAACACATATTTTTCCTCTTACCTGAAGGGCTATTTATTCATCCAGACAGTTGTGGTGTGAGTTGTCGAACATTAGGCCTTAAAGCTTACCAGCAATGCCTCTGTGCAGAAATCATGACTTGGCTACTCAAGATAATTCACAGACCTGTTTTGAGCTGGTTCATGTAGAAAGTATTTTCATTTTTCGTGTCACCAAGCAGAAGGAAGCACGTAACTACTCGTGGACGGCTAGCGTTACAGCTCAGCTGAGGAGGATGCAATTGATGTTTACATCCCGCGCTCTCATGACTCTCTTGTCCATGAGTAGATGCAGGCTTCCTTCTGCACAGTGATATGGTTGATGGGTGTAGTTTGGTAGAAAGTAAATAGTTCCTATATGAAACTGCTTTCAAAGAGGTCTGTGGATTATCCTGAGTAATGGGGTCATGCTTCTTGAAAGAGCCATGGCTGTTGAGTTTTGAGTTTCTTCTCTGTTGCGTTAAGCACCTCAAGCCAAGAGCCAGCTAGTTCCATTATATTCAAGAGAAGGCAGAAATCTAAGACTTGGCATTTCACACCAAAACAAGCTAGGTGGGTAAACAGTACTACAAGCAAGAGGGAAAATATGCATTTTCAATTTGTGGGGAGCTTTCCCTTCAATACATACAGACACACTCTCAAGGTGCATAGACAACCTGAGTGTATGTACACAACTACTGACCATAAAGAGACAACCATCTTTTTTTCCATGGCTATCACAACACATGACAGTATCATTTCAACCAAGTATCTTGCTACACACGTCATTATGTCTCCCATTACCATCACTTCATCCCTCTGAATGATAGTGGTATTTGAGTTGTCACACAGTTATATCACATTTTCACATTACAGATGAGTAATCCATCTATTTCGATCCAGCAGAAATGCAAAGTGCTGAGGTAACACATCACCAGGCAAGTGTGCAGTGTGATAAGAAGTTCAAAAAGTCACATACCTAAGCATTGAGTCATTGGTGATGACACCGCCTCACCAGATACAGATATAGTGTATTATAGTGTGGTATGATGGTCACAATAAAATGTATGTAATCTTTGCTTCCCTCTTCTTCCATTACCACAAAACAGTCACATGAAAACATCAGATCAGAACAACAGCTCACAATCTAGTGCCTCTATGACGTTTTTTAAGTGATCCCCACAAGCTATTATTTTCTGGTGCAGCTGAATGTTTGTTTACACCAGTATTATTGTAAACACAGCTGTAAACCTGGCCTGTACCTTCAATCGTTATCAGCTGAGTAACACAGATGTGATGATTTTTCTCTTGAGCCAAACTCCTCAGGTGTATGCCAGCGATGCGATGGTTACCAGGTGGACTAATCGAATTTACTGTTCTACAGTGTTACCTAAAATACCTCATCGGTTTGGTTCAGCCATTTTCAATTACTTAGTCATACAAGCATAAAAGAATGCGGCCCACTGCCCAGACAATAACAGTTGTGTGACTCAAGACGGCAACTAGCTGCCAGTCCCGATGTAGTACACTGCTGCATATATAGGTGCATCTCAAAATGTAGATTATCATGTAAAAGTTTATTGTTTTCTTTAATTGAAATCATAAAGGGAAACTTGCATATCTACTAGATGCATTACACATAAAGTGAAACATTTCAAGCCTTTCCTTGTTTTAACTTCGATCACGGCGTACAGATAATGAATATCAAAAGTCCAGTACCTCAAAATATTAGAATACTACATAAGACCATTAAAAAACCCATATCACAATATCCCTAACTTCTTTTGAGCATTGTGTATTTTACTTTCTACTTTGAGCCAACATAAATAAATGAATAAATATATAAATAAATAAATACGAACAGTGTTATGGAATTTTTCTTTTTTTTTTTACATACTTTGTTTTTAGTATCTTGGTTCTAAAAATTCTGTTTTCAATCAGAAGACAACACTACAGCACAATCAACTCATTATATACCTGTCGCTCCTGTCACGTGCACATCACACAGCGCTCACCTGTCGCCTTGACAACCTCGGTGGGGACAAGCCTGGGCTTCTCCCCGCGTGCGGCCGACCGGTCACCGATGTCTCGAGGCAGAGATGACGCAGTAGGTCGGGCCGTTGCTCACGTCCATCGGTGCCCTCCGTCACACCGACACACCGGGGAGCGTGTGTGAGTGTGGGGGCGCCATGGCGGGGCTGACCCCCCACCCCCCACCCCCTCAGGTATCAGGGGCTCTTCTTCTTTAACGGAAAAACGAAAGAACACACACACTAACGGGATACTTTCCGAGCTGTAAAAAAAAAAAAAAAAACGACCCCGGTCACATCAGACAGCTGTGAGATTTGACGAGAAAATGTTCCGATGGAAAAGCTCACATCAGGCTGCTCCAGCTGTGGCCCACAGACAAACTTCTGCCCTGCTGCAGCTCCGGATCTCTGGAAAAAACTCACGTTTCCAAAACATTTTCAGAGGTCACACTCGACATCAACTCTCTGAGGCTTTCGGGAGCCCATGTCCGTGTGTTTTAGGAACAAAAAACCTACCAAACAAGGTGCAACAATAACGGCATGGCCTGTATGAAGTCCATTCGTGAGTATGAGCTCGCCAGAGGAAAAGACCGAACGATTTCCGTGATTTTTTTTTTTTTTTTTTGATGGCCTCTGTTCTTGCTAAGTTTGCAGATTTTTCCTCATTGTGTTGCCAGGTTGGAGTCCAAAATCGTAGCCCTGGAGGTATTTTTACTTGTACGAGTGCACAGCAGATAACGGCATCGCATGGGAACTTGAATATGGATCTTAAACATAACAGTAAAAGACTACATGCAGGCCGATCTCCGGCCTGTGACAAGACAAAAGTGCAAGGGAATTTGATTCAGTGCGCGACATGATGGAGTTCACACATGACGCAAAAGCAGACTTAAATGAAACTGTCTGTAAAAAACACAACCTGCATACGTTTTTATAAGCACATAAACTCGATATGTTATGTTATGTTAGGCGAAGACAAGTTGCAGCATCGGTGTTTACAGTCCTAAAATTACTGGTTCCTGGAGAATTCATGTGATATCCACAAAACGCAGTCTTCTCCAACGACAGAGTCCGCCGTCCACCGGGCTGTCGTGCGGGTTTTCTGTGGCCGATCGCGGTCCACAAACTTTGCCCCAACCAAAACAAAGTGAGAAATAATCTTCAGCCGAATGCGTCAAACTTCCTGACAGAAAAACATAACGCCACCGGAACCCGCTTTTTATGCCTCCAGCGAGCAGTGGAAGCTGTCCTCCAGGGTCGCGTCCATGTTTCCACAAACGCGCGACTGCTCGTCGTCCACACGTAGGTAATAACACGGATTTATTCCCAGGGGGATTTCTGATTACCAAACTATCTAAAGTAGCGCCGTGCAGCTGCGGGGACGCGCTGTTACTCGGTCGAAGTCTTTCTGCGGGAGCGCGCACTGTATAATTAATGGGCGGAGCAACTGTGACGTAGGTCAGGCGCATGCTGCTTTTAAAACAATAGGAAAATCGGAATGCGATGGTGGACGGAGTGTTCATATCCAATGCTGTAAAAAATACTTTATTACAAGTAAGGTTGATATAATCGGGAACATGTACTTAAAGTATTAATGAATCTAATGCAGTGTTAAAATTACTTACCATTTTTTTTTGTCTGATTTGTGGATATTCAGAGACCAGTGAGAAATTATGCTAAATTTAACGCATTTTTTCTGCCATTAATGTTATTGCATTATTATTACACATGCAATGCTGTGCATTTACTATTAAATACGTAGTTTTCCATATACTTCTAAGTACTGTAAATGTATTTAGCTGCATCCCACCACTTCATCTAAGTGAATGTTCCTTTTACTCCACTACTTTAGTCTCACTATTTTACACATCAAAATTACTTTGCAGATTCAGATTTCACATACGCTACAATGTGATCAATTTACAATATTAAAATGTTGCTTACATGTTAATTAATCCACATCTACTTATGTATATTGTACTGTACTGTATAATGTATATTTATAACTAAGTATTTGGTCATGTTTTAACAGTTATCAGTTCTTGAAAACATCCCTACTTCCTAAATTTAATCAGAAATGTTGAAATCTTTTGGACATTTAGTCATTTATCAACAGAGAACTCAAGGACCGAGATCTCTTTACATAAATAAACACACAAGAGTTACTCCATTAAATCAACACCAGCATTTTATTTTTTCTCCAAAAGCATGTAAAAAATAAAAATAAAAACAAGAAAGAAAATGCACAAAATGATTGTGTATATTGGCGTAGAAAGGGAGGCGCTTACATTTTAAAATGTTACACTTTCATACCACAACTAAGCAATAGAGAGAAGGGAGAATAGAGGAGAGGGACTGCATACACACAGTCCAAGCGTTCTTTTGCTGTAAGGCCACCTCAATCCACAGGTCAAGTCTGTAATACAGAATACATTTTCAAGGATGCATACATTTAAAATGTCTAGATGACAACAGCATTGAAAAGTAAGTCCACATCAAGTTCAGCACAAAAATGAAATGACTCACAGGTTTAACATTTAACACGTTACACTGCAATCATTCACCTGAGCCACTTGGCACCAGTGTAAAGTGTACCTTGTCTGCTCTGTTACACTTAAGAGTTGCAATTCACAGATTCTGCAGTTGTACCTTGGCGAACTGCTAACGGAGAGTGACATAGACAGCATTTCTAGATACAATATTCTTGATTTTAAAGCATTCTCGGGGATCCAGAGGACCGTTGTAAAATGAAAAAGGGAAAATATAAAATATACACTGTCACATACAGTAGACTTAGAATTAATATACATTAAATGTGGATAAAAAGTGATTAGATAGGAAAAATGGCTGCTGGTTGAGTGAAATAATCCTATGTTTAAGAGGGGGCTCGAGAGAAAATAGGTCTGATTTTGAAAAGGCATGATCAGGAGATTTCTTTGTAAAGATCTGCGCACTCAAAGGTCTTGTTTAAAACAGCAATAAAAGGTCAGCTATTTATTTCTAAGGCTTCTCTTTAGAAAAAACTAGCATCTGTTGTAAGTTTATCTTTCTATTCTGCACAGCATGCTCAAATTCACAGTAAACCTTCAGTCACAAAAAGTACTTTGTGTCATTCAAGTGTCATTCAAGTCTCAGCAGTATTCAGAGATTTTCTACAATGAGATATTTGAATGGCTTTCGACTCATTCTTGCGTAGAATGAAAAAATAGAGGCGAAAATCTTGTCTAACTGGGTTAATTTCTCTTAGGTGTTGGAAAAAAACAAGATAAGAAGTGGCTTGAGTGCAACTGCACTGCAGGCCGAGGCAACGTATTCCAAAAACTTTGAATAAAAGGCTAAATGTTGAGTTCACGGGCATCTTTTTTTTTTTTTCCTTTCACACTAGAGGTTATGTCACAATTTCCACAACAGGGGGTGCTCTGCACTGGGTGCTCTGCACTGGGTCTAGCATGCAGCATGCAGGAGCACATCAGGGGACCAATACTGTGACAAACCCTCCATCAGACACCTACTGTAAATTCAATATCAAGAAATAGGTCCAAGCGCTAAGATGTATTTAGCTAATAAGACAGGAGATGAGAACAGGAAGGCAATTATCTAAAAAGGAGACCTGTCCACGCTTACTGGATGGGAATGGTTGAGGAGGGGGAACAAATAGTGATGAATGTTCAAGATACTGTGACTGAATTGGATCTGTCAACGTCCCCATAAAAACCGTCCAGTTACACGAACAAATACAAATACAGCAAGGGAAAATCATCACAAGACGGCAACAACCGACAAGCTTGAAATGACGGAGGAACAAAACTGTGTGATTTCCTGCACGGCTTAGGCTCAGTCCTTCAACATCCTCATTTGTGACGCAGAAACGCATTTGTAATCAATTTACTCAAACGTTTACAGCTCCGCTTAAAATGTCTCACATGAGAGACGGAGGTTTAAGAACGAGGCCTCAGTTATCAACACCTTGTCCGGTGATCATGTGTGGTCATATGTGCACGACGAGAGTACAGTATGGTGGGGAATGTTCACTAATCACAAGTACAGCTCTATGTACAGATAGTATAGAAAACACAATCTGAGAATTCCATTTAAATTTCAGCCATAAAAGCTCAGAGAAAGATCAACTTATGCCATGACATCAATCAAATCCGAACTCAAGTGCTTCTAAAAACGAACGTCCTACGCATCTATGAAACAAACAAAATCATTCACAACACAAAAGATCGATACGGTCATAAGATAAGGCTATTAAGACCCAGTCATCCCAACATGCAAGGATAAGACTCAGAGTGGTCAATAAAATAAGAACGAACCATGGGATGAAGCCACAAACAAAAATTAAAAGACGAGAGGTGAGCCGTTGCTGATGTGTGCGGTTATTTTACAGTACTCTGTACCCTGTTTGTTCCTCAAATATATGAAACCTGACAAACTGACAGCAAAGTCACAATACTGAGGACTATTATTTTGAGTTGTGTTTTGTTGAAATCAGTGAAAGTATGCATTATCTTTTTAAAAATCCTTGGGTGAAAATTGACCTGAGTGTATGCTCTACTGCAAAACATGGATGCTCTGTGACCCCTCTGATATGTTTGCCTGAGCATACAGTTACTTGTTCAAAAAAAAAAAAGGGTGCAAATTATTAAAAAGAATAAAAACACCAAAATAAAAGCGATTTTATTATTATACTCCTCATACTGGAGAAGGCTTTTGGTCACAATCAACTACCAATTCCAAACAGGAAAATACAGTTAAAAAATACAATAAAATCAAACCCCAAATAAATCCCCCAAAATTGATTTCAAAGTGGTATGATTATGACTGGCCAGTCATTTCCTAGCTGTTTGTGCATGTATCTGTTCTGATGGCATTTAAAAAGCAAGTGAATGCGTGGGTGATTTAACAGTGCCCCAGCATATGAGGCACGTGTTCATCGTGATGTATTGGAGGTGTTAGGAGGAGGAAAAGGAAGAGGCAGGGTTGGGAAGGGATGGGACACAGGCAGACATGATTATGCCGTCTTTGTTATATCATCTGTCTCCTTGGAGGCCCAGAGCTCTTTGTGCTGTTTGCGTCCGAAGCCCTCGTCATAGTTGCCTTTGCTTTTGAACAGCTGCTGAAAGTGGGGTTTACAGTAGAATTCACCTTGAAGAGCTGCAAAGCTGCCAAGGCTGCCGAAAGAGAGAAGAAATAAATAGTTATAATCAAACCAAAAGGAGTCAGAAGAAGAGTCATGTAAACACACAGGAAACTGTAAAAATAGGGGCGGGCGATCTGACAGTTTTAGATCATGATCGATCATGAAGGTGTCCTTGGAGTAACTGTCAAGCAGAACATACATGTTGCAGTGTTTAATGTCCTCTGACTACCGTTTCCAAACCTCACACATCCCCACTGACAAGAGTATTTGCACTATGTGAACAAACCAGTAGTGTAGCCAACTAGATGCCTATGCTAATCAGGAAAATTACTTAACCTGGATTTCCTTGGATGAGGTATTTTAAACAAAGAAATGCGAGATACAGCTGAGAGTGTAGAATGTAGAATTTCGCAATTTGTGCAATTGGTGCCCCCCCAGATTGCAACACCACTGTTGTGATGTAATATAGTAGGTAACTTCAAACAAATACCCTCTCATTATCAATCGCTTATCCGTGAGGGTCACAGGGATGTAACCCGTATGTCATCACAGGGTTCACATGTTGAAAACTGATCCTACCGTCTTACTGAAGATACAACATGCAGAGAAAAGCGATAGGTGGGCGGGGTGGTTGTGACGGAGACACCACTCACTCTAATATATGACGCTGTACAGTCAAACACGTGCGCACGGCTGAGATTCACAACAGTTTAAACCGATTTGGTGAGGCTGCAGACGGACTTCCACTAGGCATGGAAGAGGAGGATATCACGCTACGACACAGGATTACCAAGGAAGGTGAGGTCATTCAAACACAAGACAGTAAACTTGCATTCGCTCTGGACTGAGCTGTTAACACAAGTGGTGTCATGACACTGGTGCATGTGTAGTAATAGTATAACCTGTGAGGGAAGGGAAGTGTCGCACAGCTAATTTTGGGGCAATGTCACCAAACATTTTGGTGTAAGCAATTTTAAAAAATCCTATCTGACTGCTGACTCTACAGTTTACATGTAGTTTTAATGTACCAGTGACCACTGAAAGTAAGGTTACTGTTCTCTCCTGATTCATTTACATAGGGGCCTGGTCTTGTTAGCCCAAAATAACTAATCAGGGGCATTGCCAAGATGGCTGCCAAGTGGCAAGACTTAACTAAAAGAACCTTGGTTGTAGCTAGGAACATGGTAGATCCAGAGCCAGGGACCAAAAACAATTATCTTTACGGCAATATCATGTTTTAAATGGCACAAACTGAGAACTTGGGGTTATTTCAGGAGTACCTAGAGTCCACAGGGGAAAAAACGCAATTTAGATTGTGGAATATGATTGTGATTAGACAGACTGTGATATTTGTTTTTGGTCAGATCACCCTCCCTTACTGTAAACTATATATGGTTACCTGAGTTTGGCGTTGCAGTGCTTGCAGCAGAAGCATGTTGAATGGAAGACCAGGTTGTTGGCAACCAATCTCTCCATCGGGTAGACCGTCTTCTCACATGATGTGCACACTTCCTTTTGAGTCTTAAAGCTGAAGGACTGAGCATATATACATACAGATTTACTACCAGACCCAAAGAAAAACAAGCCTCAATTCATAGTGAGATGAAAGCTAGAATTTACAAGAGACACAGAAAGCAGGAAAGACTTCCTATGCTCTCCTCTGAGATCAAAGGCTGATGGAAGTGAAATGGAACAAGAGTAATGCAAACAGGAGAACAGAGACCCGTGAAAGAAGGATGAGAAAGAAAAGACAGCTGATGCTTATTTACCTTAGATCGCTGGACAGGTTTCTCTTCAGTGGTGCTCCTGGTCTCCTGTATAAGCAAAGAGGAACAAACTTAACATTTAAATAAATGTGTGTAAAGACGGTTGTGTGGTTAAGTGCAAAAACAAATATTTGTGGAAATCTACAGCAGATACCCATCACCGCATCAGAAGAACGTCACATGTACGGAAGAGAAAACACCTATGTCTTTTCACTGTCCTCTTATTACCTTTACCAGTGTGTTAGTATTGTCAATCTGATCCCTCTTTCTCTCCCTCCTCTTTCGATTTGCTCCATCTGTCTCTTTGCACCCCTGGGAGAGGATCAGGTGCCTTCTGTCTGGCCATGTGAGCTGAGCTGTGGGACGCTCTGCATGGGGCTGCCCTCAACATAGCAGAACAGCTCAGAACCGACCTTCCAGTTGAGAAACCACAAATGAAATCTCTCTCAAATGATATAACAGGACTTACACTATTCCCGCTTGTCTTTATTTTAAAAAAATGACTGACTTGACTTTGTAGTCCATGCATGTAATGAGGCCTTTCTTACACTCAACCTTACAATAATGCACAATTGTGGGTTTACTCTTTAATTCTCTGGCCTAAATAAGTCACCATATTGCTCTGAGGGTGTCAATGTTGTAGTAAGGTAATTACAGTTTGATTCACGATGACAAGAGGAATTGAGAAACTTCCCCCTAGGCGCTCAGAAGGTTAAGAAGGAGAAAAGCTTGCACGACCACAAGCTGGAGCAAGTTACACAGTAGTAATGACTGTATGAGCCCTCTGGAGTATTACAGCCAGTCTACAGCAGCAACAAGCATGGCCACATCCTTAAGCAGGGCTAACAGGTAGTTCAAGCGGATAATAAACAGACAGAGAGACATTCAGGCATGTACACAGTAACTGCCATGGAAAAGCCAGTGTGCAGGGAAGAAGGGCAGCCTCTGTTTAGGCAAGGGAAAAGTCCACTGCAGACTTTGCTAAAACCCTGTTATGTAAGGCCGTTTGGCTGGAGCTGGAGGAAGTGGTGGAGGTGGAGGTGGAGGGGGGGTTTCAGGGGCTGCTACCAGAGCTGCAAAGAGAAGGAGATCTTTGGCATGAGAGGCAAATGCTGATCTTCATTTTTGCAGGTCTATAACTCTTTAACTTTCAAAATGTCCTGCTTTGTAAGCAAAATAACCTTTCAAGAGTCCGCAGCAGTGTTGGAAGTGACAGCATGACGTGTGTGTATCCATCTCCTTGGTGACCTGCTGATCCGAGTTGAAATCAAAACCTGTACTACTGACCAATGAATTCAGCATATTGTACTGACAGAAACTGCAAGAAAATAGCTAAAATACAGGCCATTTATTCTGAGACAATCCTCCCTCACATTACAATTATATATACACCTATATCTATAATATAGATATATATGTAGACTGTATTTATAATGTTTAACGTGCCATTCAGAAGACCATTTCCATTCAAAATGTCGTTATGGGGTTATTAAATTATTGGAACTTCGTGCTCAGTCATCCTAATTTGAAAATATGTGACTGCGTGGCCAGTAAAACCTTTCAGTGTGTATTAAGGACAGTTAATACTGACAAAGGAGGTCCTGCTCACTGATGTGCAACATTGCTCCGAAAATAATGCAACTAGTGATATTAAAAAGTCATGGCTACAACAGTGCAATTGAAAAGACTGGGGCAGTAGTTGACAAATCTAGACTGTCACATGGTGCGTGTTCTTGTAGCCCTTCTCTGTCTGTACTTGTTAATTGATCTGAAATGATAAGACCGGCCCAATTTCATGAGCAATCTAAACGGCATGCATCGTAATTTGCATTCTATTTTTGACCCTTTCACCTTAATGCACCACCAAACATCTCAGTGCGCGGAATTGCAAGGGTGTTGTCTGCACTTACAAGAACCGGATGGCATGCTTTTGAAATGATTGGCTCATTTAGAGAGTGAGGCCATGCAGCTTCCTGCAGTTGCAATCAGATCCTAACTGTCTGCCTTCTCCTCTTCATCCCTGATTTCTGCTGAATCTCACTAAATATGTTGCTGCTAGCTAGCAGACAGCTCACACATTGCTGGTTATCTAGCAGTCTGCACGCCAGACCACTTCCTGTTGCTGCAGAAGAGGCTGCTGAGCCAACGTGACTTTGATCTTCCCACAATTATTTAGCACGAATGAAAACTGGTGTTTAAAATGGGTAAAGTTCTCACAGTCTATTTGTGGAGAACGTTTACCTCAGTGGGAGGCTAGAAGTCTAAAGCAGGAAAATGAGGTCAATATGGGCTTCATTTGTGACATGAAATAATGTAGCCAAAAAAGGAAAAACTGATTTGAGTCAAGGCACAGAATTGCCAATATTTTTTTTTTTGTAAAAACAGGGCAGCAAAAGTAGTTACCATGTTAGGGGGTAGGCATGCATTCCAAACACACACACAAACACACACGCACAGACAGACACAAACACACACACACATCCTGGAAGACTTCAGATTAGCTTCTGACTTCTAGTCTCTTTTGCCTTATATGTACATGAGTCTCAATTGTCACCAAACAGCTCAAATGTGGCAGGAAGTTGTTATGACACATGTGGCTTCCTCTGTCTTAACAGGGACAAACAGTAGCTAAAGTCCTAGCTGACTGTCATCCCAAGAAAATAACTGCCTACGACCACTCTGTCTGTATGACGGCATTAGCTGCAGGGTGAACCAACTATATGAGAATTATAATCTCTGTTCGAAAGTATAAAAATAAAAAAAACTAGCCTAGCTAATTAGGGAGACAAGAAATACCCCTAAAAACATGGAGGGGCGGGAAATGAAAGGCCTTCATGAGCACAGAACAAGGTGTTCAATGTGAACAGGAATAAAGAGGGTTTGTAGTGTAATTAATTAGCTCTGCTATGCACAACAGTGTTTTATCTGTGAAGCAGTTTGACATACCAGTGTGTGAGCAGCCAGCTGGAGAGTTGTATCTTACCAAACAAAGACTACTTTCACACAAGTGGTGAAATCTCCTTGCAACAGAGGTTCAACTCCTGCCTCAGGCCATCAATCCCTGTATGTAGAGTCCTTGCTACAACTTTAATCACACCTGTCCATGTCTGCCTGTGTGTGCTTTCTGTGTTCATGTTGCAACAAGCTTTTTGGGAGGACAGTGCCAGGCCTCCCTTTCTCCTTACATTAATTCAAAGAAGGATATTTTGGAGCATACATTTGTGGCTTCCTTGCAGTGGGTTTGCTAAAAGATCTATAGCACTCTCAGGTTGCTACGGCAAATATGAGAAGTATTTGTGCTTTCACGAAACAACAGCACAAGCAGCTACAGCCAGCAGCTTGCTAGCGAGCCTAGCTTAACATAAAGACCAAACTATGGAAACTATGGAGCAATGTTTTTATGTTTCACTCACTGGTTTGCTTTGTGCATAAGGGCGCTTGAGGATGAGGGCGCTGTTATATATACACACACTCTGCAATGGCATTCACACTATTTTACTGACTGACAGTCATTGGAGGTAACATACCAAAAAAACATAGTAATGCTCCAATAAAGGCAGCGAAGAAGAAGCCTGCTAGGTAGTATATACTGATGTCAACAACTGATAGTTTCCAATACTGAAGAAAAACCAGCCGTGCAAGTGTAGAAGGAATGGCATTCCACACATGTGTACGCCGACAGATTACAGAGAGCCTGGATGTGTACAAGAAACACAAGAAACCTCCACAGGACACCTAATGTAATCAGTTATCGACTACTTTGTATCTTCATCTTCAAACCAAAGCACAAGTTTGGGGTAACTACTTGTGAGGATCCTTGAAAAAGCAAACACAACCCAATCCCGCTGCCTATTCACCCCCTGAGGCCAAAGACCACCCACGTGATGGATGGGGGAGTTAAATGACCCCCATGTTTGGCCTTATTCTTTCAAAATCAGAGAAAGATGTAACAAGGCGAGAATTTTAGGATGTACTGTAGAGAGCTTCCCATTTAAAAATAATGTGTGAAAGTCTCTCACTGTTACTTGACTCAAACAGGCGCCACAACTACAAACCAGACCCCTCTTGTCCAAATCTCAGTGTTTACAAGAGCTATCTGCCGACGTTAATCACAGCCGTTAAGAACAGTTACAGCAACTCTTCAGAATATGACGGGGGTGAAAGGTCAATATGTTCATAAAAAGTTAAATGGGAGGAACTATCTGCTGCGTTTCGCTTCCTAGTGCTGATGGACACAACACAATAAGACAACACCCCCCCGCCCCCCCAACCCGCTTCACACTCGATCATTACTGAATACACACTGTGGTGCACGACTCACTCCGACAGGCCCCTAGAAGGGAAGGCAGGCGCTATGTTAACAAACGTCTTGTGTCATTAATCCAAAGCAAGGCTCCCACTCTCCCCATCTCTTATTTTTAGATATGTGATCATTGTTTAATCATTCGGGACAGCACAGTGGAACGCAACAGAACAAACGTGAAGAACCTCATCCTTCAAACACAACAAAAAAGTGGTAATGAGTCCATCTGTCGCTTGTCAAGCAGTTTAACGGCAAGCTAATCATAACAAACAACATTTTCCAGTCCAGTGCTAGCGGCGGCCCATGAGTCTTAAGTTTAATATTTTATGCAGATAGTATCTTACTGTATATTGCACTTTGCGGACCTGCAAGCCATGGCACTGGTCCAACGACTAAAACAGCCGCTGCAGGGAAAATATATGCTCCCCTTGACAGCAATCTTCCAACAGTAATTCTGAACATGACGAGACAAAACAAGTTATGCAGACGAGGAGCCTGGGGTTCATAAAAAAAGTTTTGAAGTGATGGAAAAGTAAGTATTTGCTGAACATGAGCTTTTAACACTTGACTGGGCTGAGGAAATGATGAAAGCATCCATCAGAGTGCAGATTGAGGTTCACCACACCAGTCTGCAGAGTAATCATAACTGTGTGATGGCGTGGGGCGTTTGGACAGCCACTACTTCTCTTCCCTTTTAGAGCTTCCTGTACAAGAGAGTGACGGGGCAGTTTTCAGTGTCTGGAGGCACAGGGCATCAAATGCATCTTTAGTCAGCTGACAGGCACTTGTTTTTTCACTTCCTGTCTGGGGTGGCTGTCAAGGTCCAGATAAAACCTTTTAAAGTGAACTCTCGCCAAAATGCAACCTATGCTTTCTTTGCGAATGTATACGAGTCAAACCTTAGTGTTTCAAAAATAGCAATTTTGATGCTATCGCTAATTTGCCCCAAGCACCCTCACTGAAAATGTGTTTGACCCGAAAACAAAAATACAGTAAATCTTAAAAGTGCCTCTTTCATCGTAATTATGCTTTTACATGAAGGTTTGACTCGTATACATTCACAAAAACAGCCTAAGTTGCATTTTGGCAAGAGTTTCACTTTAAGGTTGATGCAAATATGCAGCTACGTTGCCTTAGTATCACAAGCACTCAAAACCTTCTTTACTTGAAGAAATTAGGGCTGCCACTTCAGATGTGTTAATTAATAGGGACTACTTATTCTGTCAATTAAATGTAAATCTTTTCTTTTACAATTTCCTAAACCCTCCAATAATGTCCTCAAATGTCTGATGTGCTGTTTAATTAACAGTACAAACCAAAGATATTCAATTTACAATTACATATAACTGTAAATTAGGGATTTTTGACATGTTTGCTTGAAAATTTACTTCAAGGGTTAATCAATTATCAAAATTGTTGGTTATTATTTTTTGTTGGCCCACTAATTTGACTAACCAACTAATTATTGCAGGTCTAGATGACGTAAAGACCAAAAAAAAAACAAAAAAAACTGAAATGTTGACTCAAGGGAGAACTACATCCTCTTAAAGTAAAGGCCACCAAACACTCACATTTTGCCTTGCAGACATAATTTCTGAGAAGCAGGCTGCTCTTTCAGATAGAGAAAGTAATACTGATTATTCTCTTGTATTTAGCAGTCAGCAACTTTTGCTCTCACAAACTTAAGTTCTGCACTGCAGTATCCGTTTGACTGTGCTGAAATGCCCTAAGTGTTTCCTTTTATTGCCTCTTTAAAAGACACTGCCCAAGGGCATAATTACAACTAATCAAGTCCTCTGTGTCAGAGATCCTTCAAATATCAAGCCAGGCTGGACTGTTTTCAATTCACAGAATCTGATGCTAAATATAAAGCCATAAAAAGCAAATACAATGTCTGTTCTTACAAAAATAAATGTTTTACATCCATCTTTTTGACCAGTGTTGGACTCGATGATGTTCATAAAAACTACTGGCTGGTCCTGGTATGCTGAAGCAGCTGGTCTGTTTATGTTTTCTGAAAATTGCAAGGAGAAAAACCAGTGATTGCTTGTCAAAGAAGACCTGGAGCCTGTATTGACTTGACAAGGCAGGACACGCTGCCCTGTGATGGTAAAAACAGCCTCCAGTGCTACAACTGATCAGGTGTTATCACAGAGTCAAGAAGAAGGGAACATTTCACAGCCAAATTCTCCTCCAGGACAGGAATTCAGGATAACATGCCCCATCCTGTCGTCAAAACAAAATCTCACATGCAAATATCAGCTCTGTGATCGCAGAACATTTCCATCACACTGGAGCCTCCGTAACTCGAGACTTAAACATTGGGAAAGCGAAGGACACAGGACAGGGAAATGAGTGTTTCATGCTTTTTTTTCCCACGATAAGGTTATAGTTGGGTTATAGGTTAAAGTTGAGAGGTCTGCTGTTGACACTGTGGAACACTAAACAAAAAGTGTTGAAAGAGTCTACCCTCAAGTCTTTTCAGACTCACCAGATAGCCCTCATTACATCAGCTCCTAAGACAAAACTACTACTCCACTTCAACCCCTTAAAAATCTGACTGAGAAACCTTTTTCAGGCGTAAAAAAAACGATCTTCATGATGCTTAGCTTACACAACCACCCTGCTTATAAAACAAGAAAATGACAGGGTATGAGAAAGAAAAATGGACAGGTATGCACTGCAACTATCACTCTGACTGTTTTTTGCCTGCAGCTCATTTGTCTGGACCTGCTGGCGACCCATTAATACTGTTCTGCACATCTGACAGCAGGAAACCCCCCCCTCCATCCACCCAACATATGGCACTTCTGACATGCAAAACAAATCAGGTTTTTGTGCCATTAATGGTAATTGTTTGATGGAAGAGCATATGGTAAAAAAAAAAAGAAAAAAAATGTTATTAGTCCTCACTGCAGCTTTGTGCAAAGTGCTTTGTCTACTCTAAATCCGCATTGTTTGTTTATCTTTTTAAACAAGTCAAAGTGCAACAACAGCCTCTCAAATCCACCAGAATACTGACGTAAATCAGCCGGCAGAGTGGGGTGTCAATCTGTGCTGTCAACTCTGACTTAAATTACAGTTAGGCAGCCCACTGACGGTGGCAGGAAATGAAAATGACCATATACTTGCTTAAGCCTCGTCGCCATATGCCAGGGCAGTAATGACAGACCGTTGTAAATGTGGTGCCCTGGATGGTTAAAATGTGGCTTTAACCAGACCGCAGAGCAGTTTGTAAACTGCTCGACAACACAAACACAGGCGAGAAATTTCTATCAACGGTGAAACACACGTTTCCTTCCACCTGGTGTGAGAGCTTTAACCCTAATGCTGATTTATGCAGAGGTTTAATCCAGTCACTCATCCATTTGGTATTACTCAGCTCACAATCTCAGCAGCTGTAGGTGAGCTCATGAGCTGAAGTGGACATTTCTGTTCCCATAATGGAGGTCTGGGGGCACTCGTGTGTTTTTGAGTAGATGGGTTAGATAATTTAGCCATGCTTTATAGTAATACACTATATTCATTTTTTTCCCCCCAGCAGATTCTGATAATTACCTACATCTCATGGACCATACCAATAACATAACAGATAATTCACACATCTGTATATCAAAAATAAGTGCCCAACCTGTAGTATATGTAAACTTGAAAATAGAAGATGGATGATTTAAAGGGGGAACTGTGTAGTTTTGAAGAAATTTAACTCAGAAGTTTGATTTTTCTTTTTTTTTACAATATTAATGAGGCAAGAATACAAACTCAGAAATATTGACCATTTCCATTACTGCATAAACAAGCTGTTCTCGGCAGAAAATAAGGTTCTCAGAACACCGTTTGAAGCTAGAAAGGTGGCAGGGTCCGCCACATATAAGCAAAGTAACAGCATGAAATTGTGTTGTCTTTTAAACTCAGTTTGTTTTTTCAGTCATGACAACAAAAAGTGGTGTACTTAGTTTGTTTATGCATAAACAAATAATTGGAGTGTGTAGATATTGCGCTTGTTCAGTTCATAAAAGCAATTTGGCTTCATATTATCATCTCCATCTATCGTTTATAAATTTCACTGACACCGATAAATATAGCTGATAATGTAAATTTCCCATATTGCGCATCCCTGTTTGGTAGTATCCCATTTACATGCTGCAACTCTAAACATCTTATCCTGGCTTCAAACCTGGATCAATCCTGGCTTAGTGAAACCTGGGTATGCTGGCTGAAGTACTGTGGCATATAAAGGCTTGTCAGAACTGTCAATACTGTTATGATCGTGTATATTGGGATATAAATAACCAGGTTTGTCCCACGTACAAGAGTAGGATGAGTCTCAGAAACAAGATAAAAGTCGAAATATAAGCATATCCACCGAGAGTAATAAGAGCTTTCCTTATTATTAGAGGGTACTGTAAACACCCCATTTCATTCAAAACGCTTGAAATGGATTTTCTGCTTTTATTTGTGTGCATATTTGATTAATTTTGTTTGTCTGAGGGATTAACTCACTTGGAAATCCCTATTACAGACTTCCCTGTCTGTACATGTTTGCTTTTCTACAGACCCTTATGTAACACTAAGCAGGTGGGACCCTACATTAGGCCAGTTTTTGAGCATATAACTGCAAAAACAAAGCAAGAAAGACAAACATATTAATCTGCTAAGGCTGAAAACTGCTAATAAAGCACAACTAAAACAGAAAATCTCGCCACAAATTGTACCCCAAAACCACAAATTGGCTGATAAGGAGGCATAATCGAATTGATTTGTATCAGTTTAAAATAGGGCTACTGATGTGAGCTTGATATGAGCACAGCATGTGATACATGTGATGTAATTTAATGTTGTTCATTGGGTTTAAATCACCTCGTTGGTTGGTAATAATTAGCCATCAAGCTAGCTCACAAATAGCGGTGTTTTTGGGGAACACGAAGGCGACCGTTAAAAATGTCGCCCAAATCTAACAAATAAACCTCATTAAATGTTGGATTAAAAAAAAATACATTTACATCCGATGCCCGTGCCGTGGCTTAGACAACCAACCGGCTCCCGGTTAGCTAAACCTTTAGCCAGTGGTCGGACATCATCACCTCACCTCATCTCACAAAAAAAAAAGAAGCAGAGAGAGGAGAGCAGCGGAGGGAGGGGAGGCTGCAGACACACACGGAGCAAATAGACGAGAAACGGCACTCACCATCTGCGCTTCTTGTCTGCGACACGCTGGCTGATAACGCACAGTCTGTTCACTCAGTGGCTGGAGGCTGATATTTGCTTTCTCATTCACTTTTGTGGCAGGCTTTGTTGTAGACGCTGGCCCCGGTGCCGGTGACTTTCTACCCTCCGCTTCGCTCCTCGTCTCTGTTTTCAACAGAACGTTTTTTTTTTTTATTCTGCAGGATGTCGCACGCTATTGGTTCCCATCTGCCCCGGATGCGTTCAAAGGCTGTCGGACAAACCACAACTGGAAGTGGAACAAGGATGTCACAGTCAAGCTTTCGCATAATACAATAACCTATTTTTTTTTTAACGAGGTTTAAGAGGATATTGAAATATTTCCTCTTATTTTGTAATCGCTCAATGTTACATTGTTTTTGGTTTGATTGTTGATCCCTCCTGAATTTGTTTTATGTTTTTGAGCATGTGATTCTTGGTTTCCATGTGATATATGTGACAGTCTGAATACTACTACATTAGCAGCTTGGCTATAATTATGACTCAAATTGGCATTTGATTTTGTATTTATGGGTACCTCCACAGATTGTATACACTAAAGTGCGTTTACAGATCTTTGGGAGTACAACTGCATCTGTCAGAAAATAAGTATAAAGCCTTTTGTTGCTTCACAGGAAGCTGCATGTAATCTGATAAACTGCCTCCAGCAGTGTCACTCAGATGGGAGGTTGCATTGTGTGAAATGTAAGCACCAGGCTTTGAAAAGAAAAATGTGACTAAGTAAATCTTCTCATATAGTGCACAGAACGAATGTAATTTCGAGGAACCTACTAGAGTATTTCCAATTTTGGCTACTTTAAATGTATACTTAACTACAATTCAGAGGAAAATGTTGGACATTTTACCCCAGCAAATTCATTTGACAGCTACAGTTACACTGTGAATGAAGAGTTTACACACAAAAGAAACTCCCTGCTTACAAAACGTGATACATTATAACATAAAAGTAATACACTTGAACAGTAAATCTACCTGAAGCACTCAGAAATGTGTTCACAATAGTGTTTGTTGTTCTATAGTCTTCAGTTAGATAATGCAATTTAACATTCTTCAGTGCAATGTAAATGTTAGTAATGTCAGTGTCAATAAAAACATGCTCTTTGTCTGAAACACAAAAACAGGCCAGACGTGAATGCATTTACAATCAGTGTTTACTGCCTCCCAGTGTTCCCAGTGGGAAACTGCAATGTTATATTTGGTCATGCTACTGTTGTTACTAGTATTACAACCTGTCTGCTGTATTTATAACCTGTCATAACAGTTACAATAGACTACAATAAAACCGGTGTTCCACTCAAATTGCTATCTTTATTCTAAAGACAGTTTTCTGATCTAGAAATTTTTTTAATTGTATAGAAAAGCTTCCAGTGTCCAGTACTGGCATTCTTTGCCTCTCACTGGCATCAAAGGAGACTTGATACTTGTTACAAAAATCTCTTTTAGGGATTTATAGACTGAACTGAGCACAATATGCATGCACATTTTTTCAGTGAGAAAACAAGTGATTCAAAAGGTTGATGTCAAATGAGACTTTTTAATCAAAACTTAACATTTCCCATGTGCGCATGAACAGATGGAATTCCTCTCTTACAAACAGATGCATCTTCATGAAAAAAAATCCAAAATCATAGAGACTAAATGCCAAGGAAAGGCACTTCACTAAACTTGAGTACAAGACACAAAAAGAGCTATACATAGTCTTCAACATGTGTGTGTGTGTGACTGTGAATCACAGAGTGACTTATAAATGAAACAGCTATTAGAGTTAGCTTTGTAGATTAACAAAATGCAAACACAACACACTTGGCAAAGATACAAAATTAAGCGTCAGGTTTGCAAGCATAAAAGCATGTTTGGAGCTCAGTGAGAGGAAACAAGACAACAAACAACACAACCTAACTTTGAATTGTTTACTGACAGCAGAATTCATTACAACTCTATTGCTCGACCCTATGGACTTTACAATAACAACAGTCTTGATGGTATATGTACAGTGGCTGTCTCTGAGCTGCTTGTGTTGATCTGTCTGACACGCTCTGTTGAGCTCTGACATATTACAAGGTCCTAACCAACCTGACAGGAGCATCAGTAACACTTGTATTGAAATCCCCCACACAGTCCTGTGCTTGTGTCAGCCTCTGATATGCTCTGCTATCTGCCTACACAAGAGACAAGCTCATCATGGAGCAGCTGGGTGCACATATTATTCTACCAATTTGTTTTTCTTTAGTTGTCCCACCTGCTCTTTCTACGTTTTGGTGGCTCAGGAACCGCAAAACTATCATCTCCTCTGTCCCTCCCCTCCCCACTCCCCCTGTCTCCCCCATCCCTCTCACTCCTCCTATCTTCTCTGTCCCTCCTGCTTCCATCTCCGTTGCGACTATCGCTGTGGCGGCTGCTGCTGTAGCGATCTCGGTCCCCGTGGCGGTCCCGATCTCTGTCTCCATGGCGATCCCGGTCTCCGTAGCGATCATCTCCGCTGTGTCGATCACTCCTGTCGCTGTGGCGGTGGTGACTCTCTCCATGGCGCCCTCGGTCCTCCCCGTGTCTGTCCCGTGAGCTGTCTCTTGGTGAGGGAGGAGCAGGCGGAGGGAAGCTGCTGAGCTGTGGACTGGTCTGACTGGCGGGCACTGAGCTCAGGGAGCCCGCGCTGGTGAAGCCACACATGGACATGGTGATGCTCTGGGACCGTTCTGAACCATTGGGGGCTTCCGTCGGGACAGAGCTCAGGCTGCCAGCACTGGTCCAGCCTGACGAGCTGTTAGACTTGGTGGTGAGCTTTGGAGGGCCGCTGGATGCAGCTACAAAGTGGCTTTTATACTGAGCCTACAAGAAAAGGAGACATTTAACTGCCTGGAAGGCTAAAGAAAAAATCTTTGCCTTCGAAAAATTGGATTTCACTGCCTCAAGACACAAATGACCTAAATATATTTGCAAAGTGGAGATAGGATGCTGGTTAACATACAGTTGACTAAACCAAAATGTATATAAAATGAAAAATCATGATTAATGATTAAGAGAGACAAACAGAGGGGAGAGAGTTCTACCTGGAAGGCTTGTTTCATTGCAGACATGCGATCGCCAAGTGCCCCTGTGGCTGGTTTGCTGTAGCCTTCAAAGCTACTAGTGGAAGACAACAAGCTGCTGCTGCTGCGTTCCTGTAAAGTCAACAGAGTGTTAATGTGTTCAAATTCTCTCCAAACATCACTGTGAATCAGTCTGAAAGAAATTTGAAAGAAATTTGAAGAAATTTCTTAACCATCATAGAGCTTTTGATGCTGTCAGAGGTCAAAGTATAGGGGTATAGTCTAGAATTTATGTCAGTATTTTATCATTTTACAGTTCACAGTAAATACTATGATACTACTTTATTACCAAAAAAACCTGATTTACAGTGCTGTAATTAGTAACTCACAGAACTCTCAGCTCCCAGGCCTGGTCTCTCTCTGTAACCAAGACCACCTCCACCAATATTCAGCTTCTTTCCTTTACCACTCTTGAATCGGGATTTCCTGAACCAGGGATTCTGGGGAAAAGTAACATGACATAGTTAACATTCACTTCAAAATTCAAAAACAATACACTTGTTCTACAGTGTTTGCTATTCTTTGACTTTTTCCATCTCACCTGCATGGCTAAGTCCATCAGTTCTTTGGAAACTGACTGATTCGCTCCCTCCAGATTTCTCACAAGGTCACCGGCAAAAGTGGTATCTTTGTTGGTGAGGAGAGTGTAAGCCATACCCTTCTCTCCAGCACGACCAGTTCGGCCAATCCTGTGCGTGTGCGTGTCGATGTCTCGTGCCACATCGTAGTTCACCACTGTGCGAATGGATGGGATGTCCAGACCACGAGCTGGTGAGGGATACAAACAGGAAGCAGGAAAATGTTAAAATGAAATGACGAAACCTGCTTGACAGAAAGTGAAGGAAAGAAATGCGGAGAAAAAAAAATGTCTCATCTCTATTCTCACTCCTTGGACTCACCAGCAACGTCAGTTGCAACGAGAACAGGCAAATTCTTTTTCTTAAAGTCGCTGATGACCTTGTTCCTCTCACTCTGATCCATGTCTCCGTGCAGGAGGCCCAGGCTGTAGCCCTCCTGGTTCAGGTTAGTAGCCAGTTCCTCACAGTTTGCTTTCTTGGTGACGAAGATGAGGACTGAGCCAGAGGAGGTAAACTCGACAAGCCGCCGGGTCAGCCAGTTCCATTTATCTGAGCCACTCTGCAGCAACTCCACCATCTGGGTCACATCCTCGTTGGCCTGGATAGAGATGACAGCAATTAAAGCATAGTATCTACATTCTCATGTAAATACTATACACCTAAAGACATTCACTCTTGCTGCAAAAAGTTTATCAGAACAAATGTATTATGAGGTCAAACATTATTTTAATTCACACGTTTTAAAGTCCTGTATTCATACTTGTATTTTTACCTGTACATTTGTATTTTAGTATTTTATAACAGAGTGAGCAAATTTGTCTGTTTGTTAAGTTGCTCTTAAAACATTTTTTGTGTGTTTGCAGATCATGTGTGAAGCTGCACACCTCTCCAATGTCTCCCTGCACAACACGAATGGGATCTACTAAGATGTCTCTGGCCAGCCTCTCAATCTTCTTTCGGAAAGTAGCGCTAAACAGAAGGGCTGTGAAGGAAATCATATTGAAAATATTTTTTTTAAATCCCATGAGCCTGAGCGATGAAAATAAAACATTGTCATATTAGTAAGGAGATCCACTTACTTTGTCTGTCTGGGCGAACATGGCTAGCAATAGATCTAACCTGGTATTCTGTAAGGGAATAAGAAATTAGCTGCAGCGAACAAAACATTTTTAAAACATCTTTGTTACAGCACTGATAATGCCAACCCACCAAAGCCCATATCAAACATGCGATCTGCCTCATCAAAGACCAGGTATGACACTCTTTGCAGGGATGTGGCCTTCTTTTTAACGTGATCAATCAGACGACCCTATGCAAACACATATAAAACATGAAATTTCACACTCGTTGCCTCAGTGGAAGGTGAATTTTTCTCTTAGAAGGCAGTGTCAAAGACAAAAGTTGGTTTCTCTTCTCTTACCGGAGTGCACACCACAATCTCTGCTCCCTCTTGCAGAGCTTTGGCCTGCTCCCACATGCTGCCTCCTCCATACACTGCCACAGAACGCAATGAGTAGGCTTTACCAAAACGCTTACATTCTGCATGGATCTGGAAAACATTTCAAGTGACACGCATTAGTGACCTTACTTGCTAAACAATACATTTTTATTTATCTATAAATTCACAAACTGGACTTCATCCCTTCCCTTCTCTCACCTGCTGACAAAGCTCTCTGGTGGGACACACAATGACTGCAATTGGGCCTTCTCCTTCCTCCAGCTCCTTTTGGTCCATGATGTGAACCAGCATGGGCCAGATAAAAGCAGCAGTTTTGCCACTACCAGTTTTTGCAATGCCAATCATATCACGCCCAGAAAGAGCAATGGGAACGCCCTAAAACCCAGAGAGTGTACAAACACAATATACATTTCTCAATGAAATCATCAAAATCAACAGTTTATATTCAGTTGTTTTGCAACCTCAAGATAAACTTGTTCTATACCTGGCACTGAATTGGTGTGGGCTGAGTGTACTCGGACTTCCGGATTTGATGCATCAACTGCTCATCAAAGGAGAAGTGTGCAAAACTAGTACAAGGTTTTGGAGGTGCAGCACCAGATACCTGGGACACAAGAAGATAAACATTTACCCCCCACACAGCCACCACATCTAATAGCTCTAGAGGAATTAGGACCCCATTTAGGAAAATGGAAGTAATCACTACTGAGACAAGTGTATTATTTAATGTAAAGAACATATACTAGTGTGCATGAATCCTGGACTTACCCTTAAGTTCAGTTTATGTCTTAATTCCAACACTTGTGTTCCAGTCAGGCTGCTCAGCTCTTCGTGCTCATTGTAGAAGTTTTTCTCAAAGGGAGGGTAATCAATCTATAGAGGGAAAAAAACAAAAAAATTGAGACAAAATCACTAAATCAAGTCCTAAAATGTTGATCCATAATGAAGACAGCACTCTCACTGTCTATGCAAAATCAGTATTGTCAGCTGACCTCAGAATGGTCAATTGGAGGAAGCGGCAAGATGATTTTCTTAGTGGTAGGGGCAATTGGGTTCCCATCACTGTCATAGTCAATGTTTTCGTCTTCTTCCTCTTGGGTCAACCCGGCTGTGGGATTCTCTGCCATGTAGCGGAAGTAGGCTTCCTGCAGAGAGCACAGCAATTCATATGAAGAACAGAGCTGGTGTGCTGCTTACCACAGCATCCAGGCAGCAGTAACTAAATACCTGAAGAGACAATCAGCTTTGTAACAGAAGCATGAAATACAGTTCACAACTTGATGTCAACTATTCGGTCACGTGCTGACAGAAATAGCAATAATTAGACATGCTTTTTTCACACTTTCCAATCAACAATTTTGATCTACACAAGAAAAACAACTCCATTGATACGGTATGATCCTAAGTGCAACCTGCATGTCAGATAGAGGGGAAGGCAGGGGGCTTCACGAGATTAGAGAGGATAGATTTAGGGAATGTTTGGTCTGAAGACCTCCCTGATCAACGATGTAATGGATGAAGAACTTTGGAGGGCTCACTCACTTGTTCATCCTCTTCTTCAATGTCATCACGAATACCCCTGAAATGACAAGCGGAGAAAAAAAAAACTTCCCTGCGGCTCGTTCATACACCCAAGACAGCCCACATCCCACTATGATTAAGGTCACTGATTACCTGATTACATCTATGCAGCCAGCAAAACTATTGCTGGATGTGCAACGCTTTCTTCCCATAATTGGAGAAGTGTAGAATTTAATTTCGGCATTAAGCTAAATTGCTATTGGTAGTTCAGACATTTCTAAAAGCAGTGAATTGTACAAGAGTTAAATAAAAATTAACTGTAGGATTTAACTAGAATGAATATAATCCACTTACATGATATTAATTCAGTTGTGGGCAATTCTATTTCCCTTCTGGTCAAATTTCAAGTCAAGCGCCTGCATAAGAACCTCACTAAAAGTGACTAAAAATAAAAGAAATTTTAAAAAATATGAGCACAAGTCTCTCTTACTTTGCTGACTTTTTCTCCTTTTCCTTTTCCTCTAGTTTCCTCATGTCTTTAGCTGCTTGGCTCTGGAGGCGAAAAATATGTTAGGGAAAACTGCAGAGTAAGCATTTGGAAGCATATTCGGGTTTGTTTCTGCCCAACTGTAATTTCATTCTTACCTCAACCTCGGCCATGAAGGCATCCAGAGGGTCATCTTCACTGTCTGAGCCACCACCAGACTGCATCTGCTGCCGTGTGGGAGAGTTCTCAGCTGGGATGTATGGCAAATCAACATTGCTGCTGGACTCCTCTTCATCGTCTTCAAAGTACCTGGTTAAAAATAACAAATATGCAGTTTGATGAAAAAATAAATACCACAAATCAAATCATATACCCATTGCTCTGTCAGGGGTTGAACTTAACATATATATGAGTATATTCATGTGCAGGGGAGAGATGTAATACTCACGCATTTTCCTCATCAAAATTAGCTCGTTTTGTCCCTATTTTGTAGAATGAGGGGAGCTGCTGGTTCTTCCCATACCCCCCAGCTGATCCTGTTGGTCCGAATGATGTGTGAGATTTATTAGGGAGAGGAGGTTCCTCTTTTTTGCCTGCGAGGGAAAATCCTCCGAACCCAAACCCTCGCTTCACCCCCGGACCGCCTTTGTTCCAGTTCATGGACATGCTGTGAAAATAGGAGGAGAAACAAGCTCTTAACATCTTAATCACACCAGACCTTCAACATGTGGTATTGGCTTGTTCTTGGTTCTTTACTGAAGGTGCGATGAGGCACCGGTCGGAATCATGGAAATCTCTCCAGCTAACCATTTAGTAAACAAGGACCACTTACAGCAGGTGTGTTTTGATGGACTATGGGGGTTTCACTAGAAATGAGAACGACTGTTACTCATGAGTCCAAGTCGTAAGTTAGAAGCTCTGACTGCCTTTCACTTTGCTGGTGAAAGCCTTTTCTCTCTTTCTTTCTTTTATGGTTCACTGCTTTTAATATGAACAGAACAGCCCGTCGCATAAGGTTACTTTCACTTTAACGTTAGCCACACACTGACAGTGTTAGTACAGACAAGCAACAACATAATGTATTCATAGCTACTGATTTACGTAGCGATGCAGAATGGACATAAAAGGGGTACTGCAATAAATGCACGCATTTAATAAGACATTACACGGTCATGGGGGCACGCATGTTTGCCAAAAATCAACCGTACATAAGTTAATCAGGTATAATTTTAACAGGGTTATGCATGGGGGGGTCGTTCACAGGCTGAGCATGTCAACAGACACTTAAACTTTTTCGAAATACGATCATACAATTAAATACAGCAAAATTATTCAGCTGATCGGGGTGGTTTCTTTGCATTACAGAAATCGGATGACAGCACAACATTGTCAAAAGACCACCACCTAGCTAGCTGTACATAACGTTAGCGTTAGCTTTAAGGCCGCAAAATGAGGCCGAGGAGGGGGTGTGCGACGCTAGGGTGGATCATTTGCCGTGAATATGATTTAGTTAGGAAGCCTTTCACAACCCCGTGCAGTATAAAATAACACAGTGCCTTACCTGAATGTTTATTTGATTTTCTTTACAGCAGCTAACGGGGCGCATTTACCTGTTTGTTATGCCAGTAAAAGCGCCAGTGTTTTCAGTAAACCAAGCGCTGCTGACGTCATTAATGCGCGCAATGGTTCTCGGTGGGTGTGTCGTCGTTCGTGTGCGACACGGCGCACAACCAAGGAAGCGTAGTGGAGAGCTGCCAAAAACATCCGCTGGAGAGGATGGCTAGCTAAATAAGTTATCCTAGAATAAGATACTACTCCGACTAGGCATCGCCGTTTTAGGCATTACATAGGTAAGTCATGAAGACATTAAAATAATGCATTTTCTGGTTACTAAACTAAGTCTATGTAGCTGCTTTAGCTAACGGTAATTTACTATGGCTAGCAAGCGCCCTCCATCATTAGCAAATCATTAGCAAGAATAGAGCTCTGCTTTTGGCGAATCTGCTTTAAGTTAGTGATATGTTTTATCCTCGTCTGTTTAGATGACTTCAATTGCTATCTTGGAAGTCAGCATCTCTTTGCTTGCTTTATAAACGCTATTATTCAAGCGTGAATTTTGATTGGTTTCAACCTCAAAATCATCATGAAAAAGGTTTAATCACTCAAGCCAGGAGTGACCGCTGAGTAGTCCTTTGGCTGGTAGAGTTTAAATTTCAATACAAGATTTAATAATCAATCTAATACGTCAAAGCTTGTATTCATATCATGCACTACACAAGACAAGTTATTATGTTTTGTTATTTACCAAATCATAACTAATTTCACATAGTAAAAACTAACTTAACAACTAAAACTAAAAACAAAATATTAGATATGTTGTACAGATGTGTGTATTTTCAGGTTATTATTTTTGTAAGTTTTTTGTGATAAAGTTTATTAATGACTATAGCTCGTTGTGGCAAAGGCATTCAACTAGAAGTTAATCTTCATCACATTCAGTGGTATCAATTATATTTATTCACATATTGAATATATTGAAGTTTCCTCCTGTAAATATTAAGACATCTATGTGTATGTTTCTTTTTCTTGTTTGTATCTGTAGTAATGTACAAGAAAATATTTACTTTTATAGGAGTCCAATATTATTTTGAGTAAACAGACATGTTTTGTTCATAATTTTTCCATACTATAGTACAGAGTCTTATGCAGTGTGGAACTTAGTTGTCTCTCTGTTAGACCTCTTCATATCTGTTCAAAGATTGTGTCAAATGCCTCTGTCACGTAGTAGAACAAAAAACGTTGTCTCTGGCTGGTAATATTACATCAGACCCTGTCTCAGCTTTTGTCGTCAATCTAAGGATTTCATTTCATTCACACAGATTCGACTGAGCAGACTGCAAAACT
The DNA here is from genome assembly GCA_963678695.2 of Diplodus puntazzo. Lineage (NCBI taxonomy): Eukaryota > Metazoa > Chordata > Actinopteri > Spariformes > Sparidae > Diplodus > Diplodus puntazzo. The sequence continues at coordinate 10,670,333 of OZ023174.1, read as the reverse complement.
CTTTTGTTCCTTAAGCCATTAAATGAGTTTGGTTTCTCAGTAGTAGTAGTATTACGTGTACTTGTTTGGACTACGCATTAAGTTTAGGTGCGTGAATAATTATTTTGCGCTGCAAATACTGATTGATAATGTCTGATGTAACATTTTTGTTGTGAAACTGTGTATGCTTTGGGACATGTTCTGATTAAAGTGAAACCAAACTGAATTATAACCCTGATAGACCAACAACAAGTTACTCTTGTCCCCAGCAGGAGGAGGTCAAACAGAGACGTCTACCCTTTCACAGTTTTTCACTTGTCTTCACAGGTACCCTGTGGACTTGTTTTCGGCATTTCTTATGTGACACACGAAAGAGGATCCATGTCTTTTCTTGTAAGTGTTTACCAGGTATTTCTTATTTTAGAAATGTGTTCACACAGCCAGTTTCCTGGACAAGGATTCAATGTAATCCCTGACCTCAGATTAAGTCTACAGTCCTCATATTTTTTAATTGATATTTTCAATAAAGTTTGTTTCTTGCCAGGAAGAAGGCTTAATCCCTGTAAGGGAATCAGCCTATAATCACATCTATGACAGCTTTATTGCAAGCCATCAGGCACCGTATTTATCATGCTAAGACAATAATGTACTGTTTTATTTATAAAGTTCTTACAGAGACCGATTTGCCTTTTCACCAAGCGCTGCTTACAGAGAACAAAGGCTGCATGAAATTGGCATTTTGAAAACTGAGCTTTCTATGGCTTTCTCTTTTACAAAAGGGACAAAACCTTGACGGCTGCAAATTAGAAAGTCAGCATGAACCATCTTTATTCAACTGATTTAAATATGTTTCTGTTTCTGTGGAGCATTTTCTTATTCTTGCTTGCATTTTCTCTCTTTTCTCCATGTCTGTTTGTCCTTCACTTTCTGTGTCTGTCAGCGTTGGGTAACTGAGAAATTGAGTGTGGAGAGCCTGCGGGATTTGGAGTTATTCGGAGGTGAGGTTCATGGCAAACAGAGCTACTAAAAAAAGGGTTTAGCATTCACAAACCCCTGCTTACACACTATGCCCTTCATCAGTACAAATAGGAAAATATATTCTGTTCTGGTTGAAGCTTTGCTCTAGCTGAATGGTTGCTTTGCCCTGCTGCTCGGATGTCATTCTTCAATTACAATTAGGAAAGTTTTCCTTTCAGTCAATCAGCCAGCTGTCCTCATTGTTTCTGTTTGCTACAATAATTTGTCAGCGGATGGAAATAATAAAAGCCCTCTTTAATCAATATCTCATGTGGGCTTGTCACATGAAAAGTCTGTGCCATTTAATTTAATGCTTCTGGTGAGTGGTGGATGTGTTTATCTTGTGTGAAGTTGCATACTTGTTTTGGGCTGTTTAATTTGCTTTTCTTCCTAAACCTGACTTTATCCTTCTTGTGTTTACGTCTGTTTTTAAGCACTTTTGCTTTATCTGAATTTAATAGAACTTTTGTCATGTTGGATATAATAACAGCAAAATAATGAACTCAGTGTGGTGTCGAGCTTTGAGATAGCAGTTAATCCCGAGCCAGTACATAGTAGTTTTTCAAGCTTTATTGTTGCACACATGCTATAATGAAATTACTGCAAATATGAGCTGATAACTGGGGACATTTTACGTCAGTGGTAATTACAACCACAAGCTGAACTGGTGCGTCTCCAACATGGTGTCATAAATGGTGGAATAATAGCAGTCCAAAAACTGCAGTACATAGATTATATTTTTGTAACAATATAAAATATGAGGGAATAAATATAATGTTGGCAGTTGGTTATATGTGTGTTGGGGCTTAGTTTTGCATTATCAAGCTTGACATTTTCTACACAAGCACATCTAAAATCTATATGAAATCCTCCCCCACTGCTGAAGATTTTTGTCAGGCGTTTCATTCTGGGGTGGAACTAGAGACCACCATAGCGACATTGGACCTAAAACTGCGATACTTCCTGTTTTGGTTGTGCAAAACTGTATTCCTTCTCCAATGGGAATGGAGTGAAAGTGTCTTTGTCATTCTCACAGTTTTTGAACGAGATGAGACGAGTTCCCTTTCACTTTTCCCAGTAGTCCGTGATTTGAACCACCCACCTTCCAGTCATGAATATCTCTTGTGGATTAATGCAGAGCTGATTTGATTAGTTAAAATTTCATAAAAAGTAAACAAATCATTTTGTCAGAAGATATGAGGCCTGAGAAAATACATTTTCCCAAAATCCCATTCATTGAGAAAAGGACCTCAAGGCCTGAATGGTTCAGTTCTACTACCAACCAGTTTTAATGGACTGGAACATTGTTGTGTGAGACTGCAAATTAAATATGACTTGCCAGTTTTTGCAACAGTGGTGTGTTTGTGTATTTTAAGTGCCATGTTTCTGCTCATCCATAATGAGTATAATTTTTGGCACATATTTTAATCTTTTGTGTATTGTGGAAAGTTTCTGGGGTGGATTACGCTTTCTTTCTTTGCAAGCTTTCACCTCATTTTCATTTTCTTGTGAGTGGATCAGTGCTCCATGCTGCATGTTTGTTCAAGTGTATCATTTCTGTTTTTGGCTGCGTTCTGTTCCCATTGCCTTACATAATACCTGGGAAGAACCTGCAGGGTTTAGCTAGATTAATTTCCATTTTTCAATTTGCTTTGGAAAGAAAAAATGTGATTAGGTGGTTTATGCAGATGTAAGCACTCTACTGTGGATTTATTTTTGCATTTCTTTTCAATCAAATTCCCGCAAGTTAACGCGAATACTGTCTGTGTTGATGATGCGTCAATTTGACCACCCACGGTCACCTGAAAGACAAAGCTGCTGGTTCAGACAAATCCTCTTAGTGACATGGAAGTCAGCAGAGGACATCTATCAAATACTGCAGCCTGCTGCAAACTCCTGTGCCCAGATGCTGCACTTCCCAGTTCAAGAGCTGCTCTAAACACAGATCCTTCTCTTGTTTTGTGTGTGTACATGTCTTTATGTCATTGATGTGGTTTTTCTACCCCAGAGCAAGCTCAGGGACTCTCTCACAGGAAAGTAAGTGTGGTACTCCTGTCACTGCATCATCACCCCCCATTTTGCCCTTTGTGTATGTGCGTGCATGCATGTGTATGTGCGCACACAGATTTATATGTAGAGGAATCCACAAACCCCCTGAGGCTTTGCACATTTATGTATGCATGAGTGTGCAGTTCATGACACGCGCTGTACACGCTCGTAGCTTAGAAACCTCACGTCACTCACCAAAGCTTCTGTTGGGGAGGATGGGGAATCAGTAGAATGTACAGTCGAGCGTTTTTCCCTTTAAAAGAGAATTAATAGTCCCGTCTGAGTCCTCAGTGTGCTGTTAACATGCTGTGCTCCGGGTAACTGCTTTGTTTTGGGTTTTGACGTTGTCTCACTAAAAGTCACATTTCTGTTGTGAGCGTTTCTGCCTGTCTGTGCTGACGACCCTGCTGCTGATGGTGAACTGATGGTGTCACACTTACCAGTCACACTGTGCTGTCACACTTACCAGTCACACTGTGCTGTCAGCCATTGTGTGTTCCTGCGGGCTATAGGTGGACGGCGCTCCATGTGTTCAGCTGTAGCAATGCATGGCAGCCCCTTCTGAATCTGATCACATTTGTACAGCAACAAATACGATCAGATCAACATTTACTAATGTTTCCTTAACTGATGGCTGCCATAGCATGTCTGGCGTCATGCCAGTATGCCAGTTTTAGTGTATACTGTCTGGAAAGTTTATATATGGGAAAAGGAATTGTCTCACTTCACATCTGGAAAACTATACAAACGACTATATCAAACAACTCCTGAGGATATTTTCAGAGTTGTATGTGTCTCTGATCTTAAGATTGAAGTCACATCTGGCCTGTAGGATACAATTACGCTCAAGGAAGTGCACTATTCTCATTTTGAATGTGCATCTTTCATTCTGGTCACCATGGAAACAATCCAAATATTCATGCAGCTTGCCTTCATTGCGTCCACAGCTTGCTACTGCAATCTGTCCATTTCCATCATTTGAATGGCAATAAGTTGATGGAATTAAGGAGTCCTCACTGCCAAGTATATTAACCTTTCTCTACATATATTTGTGATGCACAAGCCGAAAAGGAATTTTTATCTTTTAGTTAATCTAAAAGTAACCACAAATAATGGTTTCAGAAATACTGCTTTATTCAGTTGTCTTGGGCCATTAAAACAACATGTGCAGTTCTATATTATGTGGATGGTATTGAAATATGTTTTCAGTAGATACGTTTGTTTACTAAATAGTTTGCTGATGGTATGATGTACTTTTGTCTCCGGCTAGTGTCAGGGGTCATGCTAACACACCTTGATAACACTCCCCACCCTGTCCCGTGGTGATGTTTTAACAGTTCTCACACACATGAGCGCACAACCCTCTGGTATTCACTCACAAGTTATTAAACACTGTCCTTTGCTGTAGTGAGTGACGTCACTGTAAGAGCACATCTTCATTTGCTCTGTTTCCTCCCCTACCCCCTCACCTCTAGGCCCATGAGGACAGCCAGGAGAGTCTGACGTCCCTCCCACGTCGGGACACCATGGGCAGCTTCCTCCCTGACAGTGGCTCCTACGAGCTCCTCACCATTATAGGTATGTAAAGGAAACACTCAAACTCGTCTGATTGAATGACTGGTCTTTCAAAGATAGTGTAGTTGAAACAGTTTAGTTATTTTGTATAATGAAGATTTTTTGGGGGAATAAATTACAGAAAAATATAAACAGCAATAAAAAAGGTTGGCGTCGGCTATTGCCCAGTAGTTATTTTAAGGATCGATGTTGTCCCAGAATTCCGCATTCGGTGCCAAGTGTCATTCAGTTTTTTAAATTGGCGGTAAGCCGTTAGAAGCTGTGCTGGCTGTAGTGCACTTTGTACTACCAAATAGTAAAAATCGTATACTTTCACTTCTTTCTTACTTTGACACACAAAAAGTACTAAGCTATTCATTTGTTTAGTATTTCACAACACCTATACAACATACAGTAGACAAAAATCGAGGACTGGATGATACTAATGGAATAATGATATGAGTAGTTGTATAAATGAAATCTGTGTCTGTGCTTTAGGTCGGGGCTTGGACGACTTGATGACAGTGAACCTGGCCCGATACAGACCCACTGGGGAGCACGTAGCCATCCGACGGATTGACCTCGAGTCCTGCACCAACGACATGGTTGCATACCTACAGGTCTGCATCAGCACTCATCACTGTGCCATGACTCAGCTCCCCTGTAGTCTTTGCCTCGCTCTCATTAGTAGATAAAATGTCCCTTCTTTCATCTCGCTGCTTCGTTGGGAATGCTTATGTAACCCTTGTCTCTGTGTTCTGATTAACTTTCCTGTCTTTCCTGCTCAACCCCATATTTCTAATTAGGCAGAATCATCTTCTCGCCTCTGCCTGTCATTTTGACATAATAACTCTCATTTATTTTTCTCTGCCTCCAAGGGTGAACTACACGTGTCAAAGTTGTTTCACCACTCCAGTATTTTACCCTACAAGAGCGTCTTTATAGCTGAAAATGAGCTGTGGGTCATCACTCCCTTCATGGCTTATGGTGAGAAATACTCCAAACTTACTGTATTCTGTTACACAGAAGAAGTATAGTATGTTACCTAGATGCATGTAAGCCTATAGAGGACAGCCCTCTCATGATTATGCATGTCGGCTGGTTTTTCAGGGTCAGCCAGAGATCTGATCTGCACGCATTTCACTGATGGTATGAGTGAGCTGACCATTGCATACATTTTGCTGGGTATGCTCAAAGCTCTGGAATACATCCACCACATGGGATATGTGCACCGGTAAGAGTTCCTAAAGGCAGACTTGTCTTTTTTTTAATACCACATATCATTTTCATGCCAAATAAAAAATAATATATTTGGAAACATTGGGTTATAATAAATTGACAATACTGGTAACAGGTAATACAGGTTATGTGATGATATTCAGTGTCTTAACTGTCTTTGGTGCTGTGTAGGAGTGTGAAGGCCAGCCATGTGTTGATCTCAGCAGACGGACAGGTCTGCATGTCGGGTCTACGGAGCATCTTCAGTCTGATCCGTCATGGTCAGAGGGCCAGAGTTGTCCATGACTTCCCCCAGTACAGCGTCAAGGTGCTGCCCTGGCTCAGCCCTGAGGTGCTGCAGCAGGTAGGGTACTGTCTCTGCCCCTGGACAGCAAGTTTTGAAAATGCTGTTCAAAGGAAGCAGTTCTCTGTGCTGCATTTATTACAGTTGAAAGGAAATAGAAGAAAAATGTTGATGAAACTAACAGTAAATTTCATATGTGACTGTTTACCGTCAGAACCTGCAGGGCTACGACTCTCGGTCAGACATCTACAGCCTCGGCATCACAGCCTGTGAGCTGGCAAATGGACACGTCCCCTTCAAAGACATGCCAGCTACACAGGTCAGGAAACGCCTGCCGACCCCCATACCTGAAGTGGGGTTGACTAGTTTTTGTCACCTCTGATTATCTAATCCACTTATCTTCTACAGATGCTGCTGGAGAAGTTAAACGGAACAGTGCCATGTTTGCTGGACACCACCACTATCCCACCAGAGGAACTGTCACTGAAACCGTCTCGCTCTGGGGCCGACTCTGGGATCTGTGAGGGTCCGGTAGCCGGAGGTGTTCGCCACTCCAACGGAGAGCCCTCCTCGTCATCGGGAGGACATCCATACAACCGCACGTTCTCCCCACTTTTCCACGCCTTTGTCGAGCTCTGTCTGCAGCGAGACCCAGAAAAGAGGTTGGCCTCAATATTACTGCATGCTGAATTATTGATTAGGATAATTTTAATGTTCAAGGCATTAATTGTTTTCTACTTTGTTTTCCTCCAGACCGTCTGCCTCCACTCTCACAGGCCATCCCTTCTTCAAACAGGTGTGTAAGAGGTTACTCTCTTATTGCCGCTTTATTATTATCTTTTTACATCTGGTGCATGTAAACTATTTTCTTAGCTTAGTAGCTAAAAATAAATTCCTGTAACTCTGGTTGAAAGTGAACATTGCGGTGTGACAGCACATGGAGGTTCAAAATTACTCTTAATGATTCAGAAAATCTGACTTAATCGACTAAACTTTCATAGATGTTTCCACCTGTTTTTACTTTGAATATGAAATTAGGGTGGCAATAGAAATACTTAATGTATTTTTCACATCATATATAATAAAATAAGTTATATCTAAGACTGTCCTCTAAATGTTCTTTTTCCTCATCCTGTCAGATCAAAAGGCGGCCCTCGGAGGCACTGCCTGAGCTATTACGGCCCGTGTCACCTATCACCAGCTACGAGAGCTCCCAGCTGCAGGGCTCCCCCTCTGGACTGGCTAGTCTGGAGTCGGGTTTCAGCCACTTGGAGGTGGATGATTGGGACTTCTGACAGTGGAGGACTTTGGGGGGATGCACTTGTAGGATCCCGACAGGAATCTCTCTGAGCAAACAGGACGAGATCTGTTTTTGTAATGGCCCTGATGTAAATAATTCAAATGTCATCCTAAAAGGAATTTGCTGTTCTCGGACAGAGGTTAAAAGCCAGCAGCCATCTTGCCTCTTTTTGATGTGTCTCGCACGCTTTGGTTCTCTACATACGCACAGACATTGCACTGACAGCCTCTCTCTCTTTATTACTTACCAAACACACACACATACCTGTTTACAGATTATAGTCACACATGGAGCCAAAAGACAACTGGACTCCTTCCAGAGGAAGGTCCAGGATCTACCTGTAGCCTAAACCTAAAGATTCACATCAGATGAATCAGTGGGAAGCTGCTACTAAATATTCAGAGGGGGCACTCTACCTCTTGTCTGAACATGCCCGCTTGATGCGACCCATCTGCTCGGTGAGACCCCCATAAAGGTGCACATGGGTCCTCGCTCAGCTCTCTCTACACCAGATGGAAGGCTTTGACTTTGTCGTCGTTGTTTTTGAGGGTCAACTAAATGGACAGCATGTATACAAATTTCTTAGCTCTTTGCCTGCGCTATAGTGTAAACTACATCTCATGCTTTACGCATCACTTTTGTTGCACAGAGGTCTGGCATAACGTCTGTTAGGTTTAACCTTCAAAGCATAGAAGTTTGTATTTTCTTGAACTTACTCTGGGTGTGATGTTACTTATGTCAAACGTGAATGTTACATTGGTGCTTGTTTTGTCTGCTTGTACATTTGAAAGTGAGGGCAAAGCAAAGTGTTGCAAATGTCAAACTTGAGTTTTAACAATAAACATTGTTCACTTTGATGTTTGAACTTGATGATACCACACAGTGAGACAGCTGACTATCTAAAAAAAATGTTTTTTATTCCAAATTTACACAGACAAACACAAAAGGGAAGGGCTGAAAAGGTTCAGATGTTGCTAATCTTCCTCATCTGATGGTGGCTGGTCTGTTGCAGCTTGCCGTTTCTCCATCTTGGCCATCAGCTCTGGAATAAAGAAACAGGATTGAGGGAAATCATTAAGCTGCATTCATCTAAACGATCTCTTAGAATTAGTTGATTCCAACTTCTTATCACAGAACCTGCTCACCTTTAGCAGGGTTGAAGACACCGTTGGTTTGAGTGTTGCACACATAACAGCGCTTGGACTTGCGGTAATGCTGAAGCGCGCAGGCCTCACAAAAATAGTGCCGGCACCTGAGAGACATTTGACTGGTTATCAAATGGCAACTGGTAATAACCGAGGCACGTGAAGAAGCAGAGGAAAAGAAGCTTACTTTGTAATGATGGGATTCTTGAAGGACTCCCTGCAGATGAAGCACTTAAAGGGCAAATCCTCGTCATCGCTGCTCACCTCGTAGTTCTCATCATCTAGATGAAAGCATCATATTGTTCAGGAAAATGCTAATGCAGGCACAAAAGGTTGGCATGAACTACTCTTCCTCCTCAACTCACCATTGCCGCCATATCTGCCCTCTTCCAGTTCCCTCTCAATCTGCCAGCCATGTTTGTAGTCCGATCTGTCGTGAAGGAACTTGCAGCTGTCTAAAAGCAGAAGAGAACATGAGAGCCACTAAAGTGAACACTCTAAATGTTAATACAGTTTTAGTCATTCCACTGATCACTGATTATTTAAGGGTACAAAAATCATCATCATTACCAACCTCCAAAACCACAGAAACCAGTCTCTTTGTAGTCTTTGCAGATGTCTGGCTGGTAGTCCCACCTGACTGTGGCTCTGAGGTGTTCGGGGGCCCGGATTGGTCCTTTTCTGTTAAATGGATTGAAGAAACGATATGTAGCAACATTGCTTGATAACATATTAGTATTCACAGGTGGAGAGTGTCTCGCCTTAGTACTCACCTGACCATGCCAGAGGAGGCATTTCCCATGGTGGTATCTTTCGGCTTGATGAACTTTTGATAGTTGTTGATGCCGCGGTAGATTTTATCGTCCTCTTTTCCCTCCAGCTCCTGTTGAAGGAGAAAAAGGCCTCAGATTGATTAGGCATAAAAACTGGGTGCATAATTTAACTTAAACTGAGAAAAATCAAATCACAAATGTTATATTTCAGGTACGACTTGGTGCTGTTATTTTTCGATATGCATACTAGTATGTCAATACTTCACGTTTAACTAAAAAGATAACAAAATGAAAGTAGAAAGACTTCATGAATATATACAAAATTGTAGGTTTTTACAAAAATGTGACAAAACCACTTAATCTCCCACCTCTAAGACTTTCTGACTCCTCTCAAAGATTGCCTGAGCGTCCTTGTCCCGCTCTGTGTCCAGCTCATATGTTGCAGTTGCACCCATGTCGTCGGGTCCCTCTGGTTTCTTTTTTAGGGCAAGACAGAAAGATTAGGTGAGACTGAGAAAGATTTCTCCAGTATTTCCATCAAGCCGAGAGATTATGGCTTCACAAAAACACGACAGACTGTGAATGCACAGAAACAAACAGTTCAATCATCACAGATCGGAAAAAAAACTTGGACACAGATGGGGAACATTTTTTGATTCCGAGTAGCTGGGAATTAATTTTTTCCAGGAGACAATTGTTACTCATACCCTTTCACTGAGATTTAAAAACATTACATTGTATGGTCCTGCCAACCTTACAAAATAAAATATGCATTCAAAGTGTCAACTTACTGCTGAACGCGTGGACTTGTAGGCAACAGTGATCTTCTTGTCCTCTTTTTCTCCTTCACTTTCACTGGATGATACAGCATCTCTCTCCACCTTTTTAGACTGAACAGGAACAAAACCAGGGGTCAAGCTTGCCTCACTTTTGACCTCAAGACGGATCTGGACAGCTACCAGTATTGTTTTTACTGTACCCTTTGAATCATGGGGTTGACTTTGGAGTCTTTCTTTGCTCGTCTGACCACAGAGCTCTGGTCCTCATCACTTTTGTCATCTGGAAAAAAAAAAAATCAGTGATGAAGTCTGAATGTGGTTCTTCATGAGTGGTGAAAGCACTCACAACTCGCTGCTATTCGAGCCCTCGGGTGGTCATAGCTGATATTAGATCATTTGTATTATTATGTCAAGGAACATCTGAAAAAATGTGCGCTGCATAAACATGTCGCACCCTTACAAAAGTCCGAGGGAGTGCGAACGCAGCACAGATGAGGTAACCATCTTTAACAGTGCAGAACATTTTACCAAAACAACCACAATTTATCTACAGTTATCACCATTGCTTCGTTCGTAACACATTTGGCCACAACAGTTAGTCAAATGCCATTATTAATGACAGATATACGAGAACAAACAAATACGTGCCAGTGAGGCTGACGGTAAGCTAATTTGTGTTTGAGATTTTCAGGACCGTTGACGAAGCCACCGCGGATTCTCATCATGAAAAGCAGAAGAAACATTCGTTAAATGAGTCATTACTACCTTTATCGCTGTCGCTCGCTTGTCTCTTTCGCCCAGCGAACTTCTTGGTTGATTTTTTGAACAGAAAAGTGCAAGGTCCCGGTTTTGGCTCCTCAGAGTCCGCCATCTTCCCTTGAGTATATACATAAACAGCCACTCGCTCCACAGCGCCCCCTGCCGTCCCGGAGTTTCTGCAATACGAGCCCGGATCAGTCGCTTCCTGCTGGTGAAAAGGAAAATCACTAACCCTGCTGTCCTTAATAACATTATTCTGAAAACATCATGTCAAATGTTAAAACAGTAAATGAATAAATACATGTGTTTTCCGTCGCAGAGGAAAAAACGGTACATGATGCCTTCATGTCTCGCGGAAATATGGCAATTATGTAAGTTGTTCATAATAGAAGTTTAGAGGAAAATATGGATAAGCTGAAATAAATAAATAAGTGCTCTTGAAATGCAAAGTGAGAAGAATACCCAAATAATCACGTAAATAAATGCAGAAATTAAAAAATTAATACATTGATTAAAAAAATAGGGAAAGTAAATAAATAGTTAAATTTATAGTTAACTCAATACTCGGGCTAATTAAAGCAGTAATATCTAACTATGTCACGTTTTTTGAATTAATTTATAGCTATATTATTATTTTGCATGTTTTGATTATGTATGTTCAGTTTTGTCTCCAGGCTGTAACCCGTACTCCTTGTCAAATAATAATGAATCAATTTGGTATCCATGTAGGCCTACAGTATATTTTTGATGTTAAAAATGTCTACATCAATTGGGAAAAGTCTGAAATTGGTAACTTTATTTGTTGTTCTTGGTTTTTGAATATGATATTTCCATAACAGACAAAATATCAGCTCTGTCAATATAAGGAGATAAGACGTGTGCTGAAAAGCATTTTATTTTGACATATTTAAGCTATTTAGTATGAATCTGTACAGAAATACACAAAGTACTCAAAATTAGTTCGGATATTTTAGTGTTTCACTTGACTGTTTATTTTTCACGTATCTGAATTTTGTTATTTTTGTTTTGCGAATATTTTTGGTCTCCATAAATAATGCGACACATTTAATTTCACTTGAATTGCATATCCATGCACATGCATATGCGCCAATATCCCTAACTAATTTTGAGTAGTGTACGTGAAGGCATCATTTCCACGAGTCTCTCAGCTGTGCCAAAAACATGACGTACGCTGAGCAAAACCGGAAACAAACGTGGAAATAAAAGTATCATTATTCGACAATTATCACAAATGCGTTTAAATTAAATAGGTTTTACTTTGAAACTTGTAACCGGAAGCTGCACCTTCAATCATCTCTAGCTCGACGCTTTCTCGCCGCTTTCCTGTCCTCCTCCTCCTCCTCCTCCAGCAGCAGCATCCTCGGCTCCCCGCAGAGGACAGCGGGTGTTTGTAGGACACAGGAGGGGAGGGAGGGGTCCTGGCCTGGGCACGGATCCCGAAGAGGCCCCGGGGCCGCCGCTGGATGGAGTCGGGCTGCATTCAGACAGCAATGGCTATGGGTCTGACATCGAAAAAGGCGTCTGCTCGGAGCGTCGGCGTGGAGCGAAAAAACCTCATCACGGTTTGCAGGTATACATCACGACACCCTCGACAGGCTGTATATTCTCTGCAAGTGCCAGTGCCTTACATGCTGCTCTGCATGTTTCCCATAAGATGACCACAATGGAGGATATTTATTTAACAAGCTCATCTTTGTGCTGGGGTGAAATCCAACAATGGCAGCAAGATGTAAAAAATAAATAGACTGTAAGGCAGAGCAATGCACACATTCCTAGAAATGTGAGCGATAAAGAGGAGGCAGGTGCGTTTTCACCTTCAGGTACCCCTGCCATCACACCCGCTTGTGTAAAAAAAATATATATATATCTGTATATCCCCAAATATTGAACCTTCACATTTCCTGGATGTACTTTGCTGTAACCTTCAAATATCACATCTCTGTTGTGACATTTATGTTAACTCTCCCATATTTTAACAGGTTGAGACACCTGCTTGATTCCAGTCTTTGCTGATAAATGCAGCTTCTAGGTATAAAAATAAGACTACTGGGCTAGTGTGGTTAAATCAAGAATATAGCTGGAAGGGAAATAAAAAGACCAACAGCAGGTTTGTTCCTCCATCACAGTCAGGTAGAGTGCCTGTGTGGGACAAGGGCATTTGGAGCAGTGCAAGGACTCCTCCCCCCTTCAGCTCCCCTCAGCCTACACAGCACTGTGAGATGATGGACTGTGATGTGCACTATTTATGTGACTGTATTATACAGTGTGAACAAAGGTCAGGGCAGAGAGAACCCTGCATTTACCCAATCATATACCCAAGTTAGCATTCACATGTTATCGTGCGAGTAACGAGGCTTCTTTCAGTGTTCTGTTCTTGTTTTTATACACATGATTGATATTTATGTCTGTCTCAATAAGTAGTTCCTAAACTCTTTAGTTGCTTGATCCTCTAAAATGAAGGAATCTTTGTGCTTATAACCTTTGAGGCCTTAGTGTGGACTCCATTAGTGAATAGTTTGAAAAAAATTGTTATTTATTTCTTAATTTGAATGTTTTTTCAGGGATCCAGAGGACGTGAATGTGCCCAGTACTTCACAATAAAAGCACAAATTTAGGGAAAATCAGAACAGGATATATTTATAATTATATAAACTTTCTCTAATGGATTCATCAATATTATTATATATGATATAAGTAATGATGTTTTCTTGTTTTATGGCATATAACAGACTATACATAGAAAATATACACACGTGACTGTTTTGATTTAATAATAATTTTGTTTCACTTTCATATTATTTGCAGGTTTAATTCAGTTATTGAATCATAGTAAACTGCAGTCATGAATGATACTCCAGAAAATATATATCCACTACTAATTTAATTGGATTAAATTTAATTCATCTTTATTTGTAGAGGGCTAAAAGCTAGCAAGATGACATCTGCAGTAATAATTAAAACTTCACATAGTTATAGAATATCACTCAAAAAAATTAATTAAAAAATGTATTATTATTGTCTCTTGTTGTTTCATATTCTCATTTCCTTACAGTATTCTAACTCTGGCTTAAAATATTATATTAATAGGGATTAAATCGAAATTATTTCCTCGAGTAATTGATTTACTGTCAGAAAAAAATGCTGTGAAGAATCAATTTAACTTCACAAAGGCTGAGGTGACATCTTCAGATTAAGGCTGCAGGACGGTGGGAAAAAACTGATATTGCGATATTTTGTTTTCTTCTATTATGAAAAAATACAGGAACTTTTACCAGATTTGAATTTATAAGCTCAATAGAGACGAATGCACGTGATGTCAGAGTAGGTGGAGGTCACCATAATACAACAGTGTTAAAAGCTTAATCTTCAGCTTCCAAAACACAAAAACACGTGTAAAATGTGAACGTGCCGAGTTAATTTGCCTCACTTGACATCCCTCTTTGCGATGTGACAAATGCAGGGCATGTCGATGCTGAAGCAGTATATATCAAGCGCGGCCCTACTACTCATAGCTTGTTTTGTCCAAGATCATTTTTGGCTTAAAAAATGACTAAAAATAGTTGCTGAGTATTTCTTGGTTGATCCACCAATCATTTTAGCCTCAAGCAACTTTAAAATGATCTTATCTTGCTTTATAGTATTTTGACATTCTGAGTATTGTAGGAAAATTACAGCTTAACTGTGATACTTCTATTGTGGCCTCATAAAAATATATTATAGCGTTACTACAAGTCTTGAATTGCAAATTGAGTATGGTCATAAATAGTATTGTAGACAGCATTGTCTCTATCTTTGTCTTCGGCTCTTTCACAGTAAATGTGACAGTGTTTGAAAGTTAATGAATTGTCCCCAAAAAACTAAAAAAAGACAAAGTCCAGACTCTTGAATAGACACACAATCAAGCATTTTTTATTCCAGTACCTTTCTGTCCAAGGCGCTGTGTGCATTTTAGTGACACGTACAGTGAAGCAAAACACACAACGTCACACATGGCATGTCTGCAAAGAAAGAAAAGTTCTCACAATGGACTCACAACACAGAAGGATTAGCGAGGGCACAAAAAACACTGTTGTTTTCATTTTGGCCTGGCCGAGCTAAGACCGTTTTAATCATTTAAGCATTTTTAATAACGAACACTCAGGACAATACAGAAATAAATCTCAAACAGCTTTCCATCAGTAATGCTTACTACACAGTTTCTTTTTCCGTTTTTTTTCTTTTTTTTTCTAATGAGCAACATGACATTGATTAGGTTCAGACGGAGGGCAGCTTCTTCCAGACAAGTCTGTGGCGCTGTCAGATCTGCATCTCCTCGTTCATGATGTTTCTGACCTTTTTTTTTTTTTTTTTTGATCGTTCCGGTCAGAGTTGATTCAAGTAGTCAAAGGCGTGTTCGTACAGTCTCATTGGAGAGAGATCCTGAATCAGCAGTGGGCCTCTGGCTGTGCGTGAAAGCAGGCTGGGCGTCATGTTGGTGCAGGATACACGATCCAGGCTCTGTCGTGCTGCTGAGACACAGCTTCTTCCACAGCTTGAGCTGCTGCCTGGCTACAGTAGCTATAGCTGACGTTAGTGCTAGATTAGTACACAAGGCCGAGCTTTTATTTTCCCCTAACACGTGTGTGTATATATATAAAGTCTGACCTCTTCTTCCCTACGCTGTCACGTCATACACGTTTAAAATACAATCAGCACACACAGATTAACATTTGAGAACAGTTCCCAACAGTTTGTTTGATGAAGTTACGTCTTTTTTGTGGGACTTGTGTTTCTGTTCAGGTCTGGGGGTTCTAACAAAGAACAAACAACCATCACAGTCCTTTTTTCTTTTTTTTTTTTCTTTTCAAAAGTGTGTCTACCTGATCTGGAATAATGCGGGTCACCAGTTGTTTCCTTGTTTGAGGTGTCATGCTTAACAGAATGAGCCCATTTTTTTTAATTAGACACACATATGTACAGCAATAGACATTTGTGTATAATAACTGAAAACCTGATCAAACAATTTCATCTCCACAGGGGACCTTTTTTTTTTCTGCACGGGGTCTTAAATAGAGTCGTCTCATGACAAAACTGTCACCAAGACTTAGAAAGAAGATAGATGATGGCAGAAGAAGATAGCACAAAAAGAAAAAGTGCTGCCAGGTGAAAAAGTTGCAACTTAAGAAGAGCACTTAACACATGAAAATAATCATGATATGAGCTGCAATGTTTTTCACCCGACAGCATGAGAAAATCCAAAAGAGCTTAATGGTCTTAAAGAGACTTGTTGACATTTGTCATGTCTGCATTGTGATCTACTGCGTCTCTGTGCTGTTGCCAATAGCAGCAGGTTTGTATCTTAATGTGGCAGGACTGAGGCCCTCTGCAGTCTTCATTTTAACTTTGTTTATCTTCCATCCAAAAGCTAATGTGTCTAATAGGCCTCCTGCTGTACTGTAATCTTAAAAAAATGTGCTGTTTATTCTGCTGTAGTCTGGCTATGAGCTGTCATGCCGTCGTCCGTGCCTGGAGGAGCAGTGTTGCTGTGGACACGGTGGAACCTAAGAAAACATAGATAAGATGAGTGAGACTTGACAGATCTGAAGTATAAGGCGTTCTCCCTCCAGCTGCTTCCTGTAAACAAGAGGAACGGGGTGTGAAAGGAGGAAGCGCGGCGACGCGATGTGCTGTGGTGCATCTCGGGCTCCTCTGGGGCGTGGCTCTCGAGTAGAGAATAAAATGTTCTGTGCTGTGGTAAACACCGCTACATATTCATGTCTCGTGGACGTGCTTCTGCGAGTGGGTGGATCTTTGTGCTTTTTTGAACTCTGAACAACACTAGTGGATGCCGCTGTTCCAATCTGTCGAGAAATAATAGGAAATGTCAACAAGTCTTTGAACCTGCATTTTCCAGTTGAGCTTCTGCGCCGCCTTCTTTTGCTTTTCCCCTGATTTCCTAAGCTGCGCTCACTTTTACGCTAACGCTATCAAGTATGTGACATTACAGCAGAAGTTTCTGTAGGTTTGACAAGGCACTTGGGCACCTTTCATCTACTCTCTCACCAGCTGTTTCTCTGTGACACCCTGTTATTCATCATTTTACCCCTCTGTCAGCTTCTACTATCTGATTTACGCTCTCAGCTGTTTCTCACCCCATCACCCTTTCTGTCCATCATCCACGTTAATCCCTCTTACACCTCCTCTGACCATGAAACACTTTGCCTGAACACTTATTCACAGAGGGGGCCGGTGAGAGAAAGACACGCCCTGCTGTAGTCGCACCTGCAGTCGTCTTTTAATCTATTTTGATTTGGCCCAAATTATCACTCTTATCTAAATATTCCTCAAAGCCAACGGCATTCTTTCTCTTGGCCTTTTGTGCCGATCCAGTACAGGACGGGACGTCTCCCCAAACACTCCTGGACGATAAACACAGCACTGGCATGGTGTTACACAATGCTGCGGCCAGCGAGGAGTCGGCCTGTGTCATCTGATCCTGCTGGTTATGCGAAGACTAAAGAAAGAGACAGAAAGGGGAAGGGAGAGAGAAAGAGAAAGGAGTCAGGGGAAAAATAAAAGCTGAGGGAGTTAAGGTGAAGCGTGCGTATTTAGGTTAGGCGTCACTGCTGATAAATGTCGTTTTGGTTATCCTGGCTGGGGCTGTGGATCAAACACACTCGTTCAAGTACAGTAGAGGGGTGAGAGGGGAGAACAAGGGGGCATTTAAAGGGAGCTGGGAGTGGGCTTGGCAACGATCCAGGCTGAGTGAGAGGGGGCACAAAAGAAGCTTGTCAGAAGGCCCCTGCAGTTGTTTTTCAGTGTCAAATCGTACCAAGAGCATGCTGCTATTCCACTCCATCCATTTGCATTTGAGGCACGCCAGCAATTCCCCTTCACATCAAAGGACTTCAGTTAATGTACAATCATCTGCTGTAGTGTTCCCTTCGAGATAAGGCTGTCACTTTATCTGCACAGACAGGCCAGCAGCAGTTGAGGTTCTTCTGTTGTGACTATAACATCAACACACTGAGCTGAGCCAAGTGGTTTTCAAACTGGGGCTCCTAAGTGGGTAGCAGGGGTGTCCAACAAAAGTAGGAATAGAATATTTTAACTTGTATCACATTTTTTGGAAGTTGGAACAACAAGGAAAGAGTTTAAGTTGGCTGTTTTGATTGATCTTAATTTATAGTGATTCTAGTTTTGATCACTAGTTAACAAGACTTACCATCAAATCTACGTAGTAATAAAAAGAATCACTCAGACTCCTTAAGATAAAATCTTCTCAACTTGTCTTTGGTCTAATGTGCATCTATTGTGGGAGTCCTTGACATGAAAAGTTTGGGAACCCCTGGTTTGGCCATTAAGCAGTGGTTCCCATAATGGGCCCTGGGAACCACCGGCGGCACTTGGTGGTTATCCAAGGTCTCAGCTGATTTGATAAACGTTTTTGTCATTAGAAGTCTGCAGCAGAAATAATGCATGTTACACTACTCACTCTTTGTCCTAGGGTTTTGACAGAATAGTACATTTTTCTTATTTCTGGTGGGATTTCTTAGGTAGAAGTCATATCAAAGGTGTGTTCTACAGAAGATCTATTAGTTGATCTCAAATGACACAACGATTGGGATTCTTCTCCCCATCATACAATATTCATGCATTCTAGCAAACTGGCACCATTTACCAAGTGGATTTGTTTAATCAAAACCAGTTTGAGGAGTCATGGTGGAGTAGAGCACAAACTCAGGATCCCTACCTAACATCCTGGAGCTCTGTTATACCTTGTCACCTGACTGACCGACAGACAACATTATGAGGCAGAACTTAGATGCCACTGACCTGTTTTCTTGATAAATCCGGCATGACCAAAAACAAGTCAAAGGTCCAAAAGTAGATTTAATCCAGTTTTCGCTCTCAGTTGGAACAGAGCCTGTATAGGTGATCTAGTGCTGTCCATGTATTCTCGGTGATGATGCTGTTTTCCTGTGACATTTTGCGCCATTCCCCCCACCCCGCAATGAGGTCCCCTCTCATCTAGAGCGTCTTGCGTTTGGGGAAGAGCGCTTTCCGAAAAGAGGTGGTGGTGGAGCCTCTGCTGAAGGAGGCGCTGCCCAGTGAGATCTTGGTCTTCCCGCTGGTGATGGTGGAGGAGCCCAGAGATGTCGTGCTCTTGCCCCTGGTGATGGAGGAGCCCCCCACCGCAAGCTTGCTCTTTCCCCTCTTTATGCTGGTGTTGCCCAGGGTTAAGGCCGTCTTCCCCTCGGAGAAGCTGGTGTTGCCCATTGAGGAGACGCTCGTCGTCCTGACCCAGATTCAATAATGGGGTTCGGGGCTCACTCGAAGCAAAGCATCGCACACTCATGCAGCACACCCTGCTCTGCCCTTCGGGAGTAATAGTAACATCAGCTACAAATCCAGAGCGGACCAGAATGCTGAGCGTGGATAGCACGACCCCCGTGTCACATAATGCCTTCGTTGAGCTGATCGACGTGGGCTCTGGAAGGCCACATACCACCCATGTGTCCCTGTGAATGGACAGAGGCAGCCGTAGGTGGACACAGCCTATCTGGGGGGTACGGGACAGTGGAGCGATTGTCCTATCTCCACGACGACACCAGACGGTTGAAGGGCACATTGTTGCAAAGGGGGCAATCTGTGGTGACATCACTTTCTTCTGAGCCATTGTTCCCTATAGCCTGTGATTGTAAGACATAGCCTCTGTGTACGACTGTATACACCTTATGTGACATACGCGGCACCGTGTCAGTTTGACAAGAGAAAGGATGAGTGTGTTCCTGTTCTCCGCATGCAGTCGAGGCTTTGATTGCACCTCCCTTGTGTTCGTGCTATCCTTCCTTCTGAACAATGGGTGTGGTCCCTTCAGTTAATTTCCCATTTGCTTCCTTGCTGAACTCTTTGAGTCTTACAATTATGCCATTTTTGTCGTTGTGATCATTTAATATCTCGCAAAAAAAACAACAACTCACATCTATTTACAAAACAATCAAGCCAAGCAGTGTTCAGACATGTTACTTTTATAAGCACTGTTACATCAACCAGCTTTTTACAGTTTTCTAGTTCAAAACTGTTTCTGTGGCAGGAGAAGTTATGGAAATGCAGGTACCGATCTGATCAGCATGCAGAAAAATACCACATTTGTACCAAAGACATGTCGATGACTGTACATGCACAATATACAGGAAGAGTAGGGCTGATGAAAAACACACACTCCCTTGTTTCTCCACATACATCCCACATGGGCGTTTCACACTTTCCCTCCCTGCCAAGTAGACGCACCATAAACCATCGTCTCATCACTGTCACATTTGCATAACACGCTCAGCATGCCTTTGGAACATCTCACTCTTGATTGCAAACCCATTAGATCTGCACCTCACTTAGCACCTTCTTACATGGGAATGTGTTACCTTGTGCAAAGTAGGCAGCAGTCCAGACACACATTGATCACAAACATAGCAGCTGTATTTTTGTTTTTTTCTTATATAACTACTGACCTGCTAAAACTGACCAGATAGCAATATCCTTGGGTTTGTAAGTGTGTGCAGGAATCATGTGTGAAAATCCCAGTAGATGTTGCTGTGTGTCTCTTTGCCCCTGATGAGGGTGGTTTTGAACACAGACACAGACTTGGTCCCATGGGTGAAGGTCAGCGTGGTGAGAGAGCTTGTGGTCTCCCCTCGTGTCACAGAGGTTTTTCCCACCGCGAAGCTGGTGGTGCCCAAAATTGCGGTGGTTCTGCTCCAGAAGATGGAGGATTTGCCCCAGGAGATGGCGTACTTAGTCCTCAGGAATGAAACCGTGCCTTTGGTAAAGGAGGTCTTGCTTGACGAGAATGTGGTTTTCCACTCATTATTAGAGTCTTTTTTGGACTGCTTGGCTGCTTTTGGTGTTTTAGCTTCAGCCGTCCTTTCCATCTAGGTGTTCCTGCGCTTGGACATCAAGGCTTTGCGGAAGGAGGTGGTAGTGGTTCCCCGACTGAAGCTGGCCCGTCCCAGAGCCACAGTCGTCTTTTGCCTTTGGATGGTGGAGTCTCCCATGGAGGTGGTGGTCACTCCCCTGAAGATGGAGGAGTTTCCCAAGGAGACGGTAGTCTTTCCCCTGGCTATGGAGGTCTTTCCCACTGCCAGGGCAGTTTTGCCCTCGGTGATGCTAGTGTTGCCCATTGAAGCAGAGGCAGTCACCCCGAGCCCGTGCCTGGATGCCGGCTCCTAACATGCAAGCTGCATGCTGCCTGTGGGTGCAGCAGGGTGAGCGTGTGAGGTCAAAAGCCAAACTAAAGCTGCGGTAGCGGCTGCCCTAAATAGATCAGACCACCATGTTTAGATGAGGGGGAGGGAATTATTTGATCATTCTTTGATGCTGGCCGGTCCCTCAGAGAGACGAGACCCAAAGGGACCTGGAAGCACAGCGTGCACAAAGGCTGAAAAGACAGGGGATTAATTGTATTGTTTTCATGATAACACTGCCAAAGCACTGAAGGGGTACATTGTGCAGTACACAAGACAATTGGGGTGACCTCAGTATGATAAGATGGCGTGGTTCCCAAAAAAAGAAAAACCCCTCCTCCCTGCTATTGTTGCAGCGTTCAAATACAGTACTACGTTTGTCTGCCTGTGTACAGTACATGACTGCTTTGCATCGCCTTGAGCAGCACACAGCCAAGTGAAAGTTCAAATCCTTCACTTATGCGTGGTACAGAAGTAGATTTTTTTTCCATTGCATAGTCCTGCGTTTTTTCTAACACCCTCTTTTCTGTGTGCTTCTGTTTCAGATTCTCTGTAAAGACTCTCCTAGAAAAGTACACAGCAGAGCCCATAGATGATTCATCCGAGGAGTTTATTAACTTTGCCGCCATTTTAGAGCACATCCTCAGCCATCGCTTCAAAGGTAACACTGCAGGTAACACAGGAAAAGATGGACGAACCAGTTCATGTGATTTTGAGTGTGAGACAGTGAAAGCCTTTGAATAAGTAAAATGTGATATGAAACTGGAACAGAGATTACACTCTTGACTTTAACCATGAAAGCAAAATGTTATTATCAAAAGGGCACAAACGTATGATTGCAAAATTAGCTCCACGGTTGCCATGGTTGCAGGCTAACAGTGTGGGCTGTCGTCCGAGCATAAGTGATTTATTGCTGTGCTTTAATCTCGGACCAGGTTCAGGAAGCTGGTTCAGCTCAGATGGACAGCGCAGTTTCTGGGAATATATCCGGCTGGCGTGCAGCAAGGTGCAGAACAACTGCATCGCCAGCATCGAAAACATAGAGAACATCAGCACATCACGAGCCAAGGCAAGGGTGTTTGTATGCAGAATTGAGTGTATATGTGTGTGGGATATGCTAAGAGAGAGCTGCAAAGAAGGCCCTCTGTTCCTACTCACTTTTTACATTGTGCCACAGGGGCGTGCGTGGATTCGGGTGGCGCTGATGGAGAAACGGCTGTCTGAATATGTATCAACCGCTCTGAGGGACACGAGAACAACCAGGTCAGGCTCATGATTTAAAGGGACCATGCTCAAATTTCTGCTTATTTCAGTAACATTTTGATTTTAAAGAGACTTGTAAAAGAAAAAGGGATTATTTTATATTCTGCACCTCAGAATCAAACATACTGTAAAATCTGGTTTTAACTGGCTGTAGGTAGAATCGCTGTTGTATCAGAGCCCTGACACACCAAATGTCGGGACTGCCAGCAAGAGGCAGTGGCCCTAATTGTTGAGGTGTTTTCTGCACCGTTGACACTAGTCGGCCTTGTCGGTGGATTTTCAGCCAACTGAGCAAGTACAATTGGCAGTGGCGCCCATCGGTGAAAGAAATCACTTTCATTGGCTATTCAGCTAAACAAATCCATGCAAAGGAAGTGTAACTGAAAAAGTAAAATGGAAAGCCACTTGAGCCAAGAGCTGTCATATCCATGATTTCAGCCATTTGGAGCAGTTTCTTCTTATTCTTCACCTCCGCCTCTTCGCCAGTATCGTTTCCCATTTTTTATCGGCATATTCCTGATTAGAGGTGACCTTATTGGCGAGAGCGGTGTGAAAATGATTTTTTACATCTGCAGTCCAGAGTCTTCTGGCTTCCCCTTTATGAATGGCGATTACAGACCACCGCCACCTTGTGGTGTGGAGAGTTATTGCCTCTCATGCAGGCGCAGAATGCACACGCTACACAGGGGACGTGACGCAACATTCGGTCATCAGTGTCAGTTAAGTTTGTCTGGGCCGTTGTATCTGAGAGAAATGAATCCTGCTTCACCTGACAGGAGGTTCTACGATGAAGGAGCCATTATGCTGAGAGAGGAGGCCACAGTCCTGACTGGCATGCTGATTGGACTGAGTGCCATTGATTTCAGGTGAAGACTCTGCAGACACACACAGAATGTTTCAGTGGACGAGTACAGAGCACTAGTACACCCCAACCTTTTTTTTTTTATAAAATTGTATGTTAGCTTTTAAAGTATCTTATATAAATTATACATATGTGAATTGGGGAATAGCATATTGTATTTTAGGAGTGCAAATGGATATTCATTACCTTTTTATTCTTAAACACATCACTGTATCTGTCATGAATCTGTTGCGACTTCATGTGGAGTGCCATCTTCAATGTTTAGTAGCCCTGTTAAGGTATTAGTAGATGGTATGTTGTCATGAATAATACATTGTGCAAGTACTTTCTCATGTTTAATGTATGTCTTTATCAATTATGCAGATGCAAGTGTGTGTGACATAGAAACGGTATAAATCTAAACGTTTAAACATATATACTTCATGAAGTATATTGTACTGCTCACACTGTGTACACATAAAGCTGCACAAGCATTTTTGATCACGTGGCTTGCAGACTACATTTCAGTACATTGATTTTAACTGATAATGTTCACAATCGTCACGTTTGTGTCACTCATCTTCCTACAAATCAAGTTTTGTTTGCTTGTCTCCTTTTTTGTGCAGCTTTTGCCTGAAGGGGGAGACTCTGGATGGGAAATCCCCAGCTGTGGTTGACTACACACCCTATCTGAAGTTCACTCAGAGGTGAGACTGACCGATGCCACTCAACTTTTAGCATTACGTGTGTTTTTGAGTTGCAGCGGTGTTCCATTTTCAAGGTTACCGTGGTATGAAAATTACATTTGCTTATCTACCGTATGAAACACTCCCATAATTAGTGTGTGTGATGATTATCGTACCATGAAAATCTCGTACTGTTGCAATCTCGGCGTGTGTGAACGACTCTGCAACACTGTATATCGCCTCTCTGCTGTTCAGCTACGACTACCTGAGCGATGAGGAGGACCGCCGCAGCGTGGACAGCAGTAACAGCGAGGAGAGCGTCCCAGAGCACCCTTACATCCCTCTGGTGACCGACGAGGAGAGCTGGAGCAACAAGTGCCGCAAGATGGAGCAGAGGTTTAAGATCGTCTACGCCCAGAAGGTGACGCCCCCCCCCCCCCCCCCCCCCATGACTGCTAACACCAAGTAAATCCTGACGCTCAGTGTGGGCTTCTACAACCAAATCCCCACTTTCATGTTTTAGGGTTACTTGGAGGAGCTGGTGCGCCTGCGGGAGTCGCAGCTGAAGAACGTGGAGACGGAGAACAAGTGTCTAAGAGCAAAGGTGGAAGAACTGACGGTCCAGAGCCAACAGGAGAAGAAGGAGCTGGAGGCCATCGTGCTGGAGCTGCAGGCCCAACTGTGAGAAAGCACAAGAACACACACACAAACTTTGAATTGCCCGATTCAAAAGCTCCGACTGAGCTCCAGACCTCATCACTCAATATCCTGTTTGGATTTAGAGTTAAAATTGGAGATTTAAAATAACTTTACAACCAGAAAATGTTGTTATTAAGACGGAACATTTTCCTCAGTTAACATTTATCTATTGCTCTATAAACCTGCTTTATTTTACCACATAGAAGACAAACCGAAAACTTGATGCAGATGTGATTTTGTGATTATGCTTTATTATGAATATTAAGGCAATCCTCATTACGAGGTTACATATTTCTTTTACTCCAACACATATGATTTCTAGTGTCATAAGATAAAATCTTCCCAAAACTTCCTTTCAAGCTTACTTGTGAAATTTCGAAGCATCAGGGAGTGTATTTTTAAATAAAAGTGATATTTTGTATTGCCATTTTCAACATTCAGGTACACATTTGCTTGCTCAAATTAAAATCACTGTTTGTGACTTTAATTATTTGTACTCTGTGCTCCGTGCAGCTCTGCCCTCATGCCCTGTGATTCCTCCCATCTGGCTAAAGATCTTTCCATCCCACTGGTCAACCAGTGGTCCACCATCACAAACAACCAGGGCGATGTCAAGCTCTTCCGCAGGTAAACTTTCTATTTTATAGATGTCCTGTTATGCCATAATGCACATATGAGGGAAAACTGAATAAGCAGATGCTTAAGGTCTTTGGCATGATGGTGTTTCTCTTCAGGAGGAGCTTTCACAGTTTTGAGCAGCTTTCTGCTGAAGTCAGTCTGAACTCGGACTCTCAGAAAAATGATGGGAGACAGAATGGGGATGCTGCCTGGACCTCAGCAGGTAAATATACTTTTCACTGCTTCTGCATTCTCTGCAAGTAACTTAACTTTTCCTGAATCTGCTTAGAATTCGCATTGTGTCATATATTACAGAAAACACAGTAGTAAAGGAACATTTCTGCTTGTGTAGGAATATTTTTGCACTCTTTCCACTACTGCAAAAGAGCCCTACAGAGGAAGCCACCCATGCATGTGTATACATGCTCATACAAAGGCACTCTTGATGCCTGTTTATTGTGTTTCATGTGGGCAGCTTGAGCTATGCATGATTAGAGGCTCAGCTTTATTCTGCCTTTTCTGTGTAGGAAAAGACAACACTCCCTCCATGCTGGGCCTGTGCGGCTCTCTGGCCTCTTTACCGAGCTCCAAGTCCCTGGCCAGCCTCAAGTCCAGCGAGTGTTTGGTCAACATCAGCACTGATCCAAGCCCCGCGCTCTCCCCAAGTTAGGAGACCAACAAGAGATTTAGCCCCCAGCCCGTCTGCCTGGTGATGCTGCGTTGACCATGCCCGACCAAAACCCCGCTCCCACCATCAACAGCTCCGTGAAAACTTACAACAGCGAAGTCGTGACACCATCTCTGGATTTTTGTACGCACCATGAAGCTGAAAGGATCCATCTCCTCCGGTTCTTTCCCTTCTCCTCGCCTTATCTGCTTGACTCTTCTCTCACACTCTGCCACAACCACTTTGTACTATCTGTGAATCCCTTCATCCAGTTCCTCTGCAAACTCCTGTCAGAACTTTTCCAATGCATTCACTTATTTCCTTGAATCCCATTTTGCTCCTTATTTGAATACCAATACTCACCCAATGGCGTTGTCTGTGTTTGTGCAGCCTTGGCCTATTTTAAAATTTTATTTTCTCTTCAAAATGTAAACCAAAACAGCACTTGCAGCCACTTGCAGAGATACTGGTTATCCGTATAAAGTAAAGGATGGGTTTCTACAGGCTGTCCTTACAGTGACACTTAGGAGTATGTTTAGTGGGTGACTGAATGGTATCCAGGGTCTGCCGCCCCTGAAAGTGCATATCATTCCTGCTTGAGTAATCAAACACTGGTTCCAGTTTGTTTTGATCTGTGCAGATATTTATTGAATCTATCAAATCTTTAGCGTCTACATGTGTTGATTTATCTCATTCTAATCGAATTCAGCAGTATGTTGTTGCCACACGCATACACCGGGTGATTTTTGTTTGTTTTGCGTTGCAATAAACTGCCTTTTTCCATTACGTGTGTCTGTTTGTCTGGATCACAACACATTCTGGGGAGTTATTTATGGATCTCTTGAAACACAGAATGACAAGTGATTTTTTCTAAAAAGGTTCCAAAACAAGAGGTTTGTGAAGATGCAGGATTGAGCAGCTAGTGGCAGGGGTTCACATGTGTTCTGGCTCCATCTTGTGGTTTCACAGTATAATATATTGAACAAATGTCTGGAAGGCTCATTAATTCCTTAGAACAACTTGATGTTATTACAGGGAAAAACAAGATTAGCTTAAGTATGAAAGTAAATCTTATTATAGAACCAACTAGGCCAGGATGGACCGTACACTTCAAATATTCTTCCTTATGACATTTCAGCCAAACTGCAAGCGTCCGCCCTGCTGAGGAGTAAGACCTTTTCATTTTCTTGCAGTCGTTGCAGCTGATTGATCATAATCTCTCCACTTACTGATATTGACTGCTGCCCTTTTGATGTAGCACAGAAGAGCGCTGCCATGTCGCTCATTGGGGATCTGGCTCGCTTTGTCTGAACCACTGCATCTTTCAGAGATCACCACGTTCAACTGCAGTCAGACAGTGTGAGAGCGTTGAATTTGTACCACTCAAATGGCGATTCATGTTTTTATTTTTTACTCATGTTATTTAAGATGAATCTACAACCCGGTACATGTTGGTAGTATTTATGCCAAGAGAAGAACTGCAGTCCCTGTTAGATGTGTTTTGTTGCCAGTATAAATGTCATCCAAAGGGAGATTTTTGTTATGACATTCCTGTTAAGGTCCATTAATAGTTTAATGCATGTGGTATTACAGTGTTAAGTCAGATGCCAATGGGCAGGAATCTTTTCTGTCCTGTTAAAAATAAATTTTGCTCAGATTTATTATTAATTTGGCGGCAAAAAACAAACGTAAATATCCTCAACTGCAGTCAAAGTCCCTGCTGTAATGTAAAAAAACATATTCCATTAAAGGCAAAGAGTCCACTGTGTTTAATATATAATGAGTGCAATAAACAAATCTCATCCACATTATTCAGTAATCATTTAATAAGTACTTTCCGAGTACCAACTTAATTATATATTAGCCATAAATACAATCACAAATGAAACTCAAGCTGTATAGATTGTTTTTGAAACAGATTTTCTTAAAGGATTAGTTCACACAAAAATAAAAATTCAGTCATTATCTCACCTCCATGCTGACAGAAAGTAGAGTGAAGGTTCGTGGTCCACAAAACATTTCAGGAGTTCACAGCAAAACAGCGCTGCTGCAATCACCGTACCAACCAAAGTAGATAAGGACTTGTTTTAGAATCTGAATAAACAACAGAACAAAAATACATATAATGGTTCAATACAGCTCATCGGGCGTAATCCAAGTCTCCTCGAGATCCCAAATAGATTTGAAAAGATGTCACATGCACTGTCAAGCTAAGATTTAATCTCAAAAAGTATTTTTCTTTTTTTTTGCAACAAGTCCCCATCAACCTTAGTTGTTTAGGAGAATGCTGCAATGATGTTTTTTTTTTTTGCGATAAAGCTCCAGACATGTTTTGCTGGTGACAAAACTTCACCTGACTTTCCATCAGCATTGAGGTGAGAAAAGATAGTGGCTGAACTATTCTCATTTTGAGGTGAACTGCTCCTTTAAAGCAACGATTTCAAGACATGAAAGCAATTATTTTTTTTTCTTTTGATGCATATTTGGTTAGAAAAATACATTAAAGACACTTTGAGGAGAGAGACCATTTTTCTCTCAGTACCACATCAAAAGATATTAAAGGGGAAGTTTGGCCCCTCTGAGCCCCTGTAGTGACCTCAAGGGTCCTTGAACCACACTTAAGAGACCACACGCACAAACCCAGTGTGAATAGACCCGGGGTCTGGACGTGGGCTCGAGAGGGGGAGGAGGGGGATATGCTCTGCACAGTGGGGGGCAAAAAATCTCAACCAAGTGGATAGGAGCTTTAAGTTTTGGGAGGGGTTTCCCTTCAGGAGACAGATGGATGCGCTAACCAATGGGCGCTCAGTAGTATTCCGCAGCAGCCAACCAGATCGCCCCTCCCCTTGGAACGATATACTACACGAGATAGTTGCACAGGTTGAGCTGTTGTGTTGTCACTTTGCAGAAAAAAGCGTGAACGAGCAGCAGTGCGTGGTCTCCCCCCCTCCTCCTCCTCCTCCTCCTCCACACCGCAGCATGACGAAGTGCGTGATTTCGTGAGACGCGTTGAGCTGTGCGGGCTCACTCAGCTCGTCCGCACTTTTTTTTTCTTCAACTCTGAGGGTGAAGCTGTGTGAAGAGGCAACTCAAAATCATGGTCATCATCACAAAAGAAAGCTGGGTGCCCAACAGGAGGCCCGATCAGAGCCGGGGATCACCGCTGCGGAGGAACTGAAGTGTGGGCGCAGAGAGTTGAACAGAACGAGGCGAAGAGGAAAAGCTGAGACGTGTGTGTGCGCGCGCGTGTGTGTGTGTGTGTGTGTGTGTGTGTTTTCATAAGCGGAGTGAGTGGGGGATGTCGGGCAGAAGTGGAGCAGCACTTCGGGGGTGCAGCACCCCCAGCCTGCAGCCCCTCAGAGCCACGGTCCCATACCAGCTCCAGAGGGGCTCAGCTCTCCTCTGCAGAGAGGTCAAGACGGGTAAATACACACACACACACACACACACACACACGGACCCATGGAGGAGGAGGAGGAGGAGGAGGAGGACTGCATTCACTTCCATGTGGTCCAGAGCTGAAGAGTTTATTTTCATTATCTGACTTATAAAGCATGTTTACAATGATGAAGGATGTTTATATGTGCAACTCATCAGACTTCCTATTACTTCTTTCTTTCTTTTATTGTATCACAAAAGAGAGAAGGGCAGACAGAAAATGAATCAGGAACTATTTTGAGAACTGATTAATCTTTTTGTTCAGAAAAAAGGCCAAGCTTCTGACAGATGATTTGCTGCCTGTTTGTGCCTTTAAATTCAATACTTTGAGGTTTTGGACCGATGGTTTAACAAATATTGGAGCTCTGAGCAGCTGTGATGGAAACTTTACAGGCAAAACAACAACTAATTTGTTACTAGAGAAAATAATCCGCAGATTAATCAGTGATGCAAATAATTACAGTTGGTTACAGTAAATTTTTTAAAAAAGTACGACCACAGTTTGATTTCGAGAACCAGGCTTGGTCTGATGACTGCAGTGGTTATTCGTGAAAGCTGTGCTTCTCGTGCTACTTCAGGAAACAAACTGTCTCAGTTTGACCAACCGACTCGAAAAAAGAAAAGTTAAATTCCAACATGCTATGAGAGAGTCAACAATGCAGGCGGCTAACCCTGAAACATAACACTGTTTCTCATAATGTTATTTGGACTCTCAGCCGCCCCTTTGCACTCTGACCTGTGGGATTTCTGCTGCGCACTTCGTGCCAACACAGCAGCGGCTTTTCAAGGCGTCTTTGTTTGTGTACTTTCTTCAACTCTATCCACGAAAGTCACATCTGCATGTAGTGTTGTTTATTTATACATCCTGTTTACCCTGTAACAGCAGCACAGTGTGTGTGTGTGTGTGTGTGTGTGTGTGTGTGTGTGTGTGTGTGTGTGTGTGTGTGTGTGTGTTTGTGTGTGGGATTTTGGTTCGGTGTACTTGGTATCCTGCGGTTGGCCGTGTTGTGTAGCTGGATGGCTTTGCTCCAGGTCAAAGGCATGGTCCACACCTGCCAGAGATTACAGAGAGCTGCCAACATGCACACACACACACACACGTGCACACACACACACACACACACACACACACACACACACACACACACACACACACACACACACACACACACACTCTGAAGAGGAAGCCTGGGAGCAATTTTGTGAACAACTACTACTGATGTTAAAACACTGTTTAGCCTCTTAGTTTTTTTTCTGTACACATACATGTCACATCCAGGGTTACTAAACATGATCACACAGGCACAAGTTTCTGCCAGACAGACATTGTTTTGACAAGTACCCGGAGAAAGGCTTGCACAACTGAGTTAATGTGTTTTATCTCTGTTTCCAAAAAGCTGACAAGACGTCTGCTCGCCCGCCGAGGCCCACCATCCGCCGGACTCTTTCCTTGGACGCCATCGTTGGACCGTATCTGCAGGGACAGTGGCCCAAAGAGGCAGAGAGCACGGCCGTGAGCTGTGTCAACGACAAAGCCACGCAGGTGAATATTAATGTATTATCGTGACACAGTTGAATTTGTTGGTGTAATTACTGTAATCAAAGAGAACCCGGGGCCTGATGAATGAAAGCTATGCATGAGCCAGCGTGAGAACTGTTTTTCCATAAAACCTGTTGCTTCGTGCAGAAAGAAAAGGAGACCAAACGCTCCTCTCCCCTGCTTCTCTTGTAGGAGGGCTTGTATAGAGGACAAGATATCAGATGTTGTCTCTGCAGGTGTCTGGTGGTTCCAGTTTGACGCTGCGGGTAGAAGGCAGCCAACTGGAAATAGTCGTTTTTGTTCTTCTTAAAACTCTTCTGTTTTTCCCCTTCGCTGCCCCCTCGACTGTATCTGCTCCTAACTAGTGCAACAAAGCCCCGACGAACATCACCAAGCTCCGCAGCTTCGTCTTCGCTCCTGACACAGTTTAAACCCGAGCGAGCCCCCTTTGCCTCCATTGTGAGGAACAGACCCCTCCTGACCTCATTATACAGACACCCCATCCCCCAGCACTCTCCTCAAACCACACACACACACACACACACACACATACGCACACATATGCCCACCACCGCCACCCCACCCAGCAGCTCCTTCTGCCAGAGTTCCTCTGCATCATTTCAAATGCTATGACTGATTGTTCTCTGCTCCTTTTATTCTTCATAAGGCATGTTAGTGCAGCTCCCTGCAAGTCGTACAACGGGATTCACTGATGTGGATTTCTTTATTGAGATTGTAACATGATCAGATGATATAAGACAAAAACATGAAGAATGTCACATATAGTAACGCATATAAAAACAATATACCTATCAATAAATACTTCATTATGTGCAACATTTCCCCCCAAAAAGTGTTAACAGAATAACAACTAAAAATGTAATTAACTCCTCTTTAATTATATGGTAACTTACAGATGTGTGCAACAGTTGGGCGCACACAAGACAGTATTGGGTCAGTTGGCTGTTACAGCAAACAGCAATCGATCAACACACCAATCAGCACACAAACAATTCACATAAAAACAAATAATATATGATAATATAATAATATATAACATATAATAATTGTTTGTGCTTCTTGTTGGTTGATTTTATGACAAAGCAGTAAACAAATAATGGTAAATAAATCAATGTTAAAACAACCTTCATGGAACAAAGAATGCCAAAGCAACTTTGAACAGAAAAATGGATCCGACAGTCCGAACAAGAAATGTGTAACTTTTCTTTTGCATATTGGGATCAATTATTATTTTTTAAATGCTGAAATGATTCATAATCAGACGTTCAAAAAACAGATGCCAAACGTTTCTGCTTCCACCCCCTTCAAAAATGAGGATCAGCTGCTTTTCTCTCTTTTCATGTATTTTAAATTTAGTATTGTTTTGGGCTTTCTGCTGTTGCTTTGAATAAACAGTTAACTGAACTATTGGCACGGACGCTTTTTCAGAATGATTAATTAGCAAATGAGTCAAAAATAGACTTGATGATGAAAATAATTATTTGTTTATTTGAAATCATAACATAATCACATAATCATGATTAGGTAGTTTGCTACAAACACGTGACAGTATGATGACAAGCAACATGGACACAAAAAGGAAGCAAATGTAAAAATAAAATAATAGAAATTAGAGGATAGATGTGAAACATATTTCATTTTGATACAGTCCTCTTCACTAGAAAGGAATTTCTTCAATTGTATATTGAGAATTTAACAAATGATAAAAAAATAATCATTAGTTGCTGCCCTGTTCCTATTATTGTGGACACCTCGCAAACAGGAATTAAATGCGCGTGAATGAGACGCCCGAGCTGCAAACACCAGCCATACCAGACCACATAGTCTGCTACCTTTGAGTCTTTTTATAGGTTTGTGTCCCATGATCCCCCTGTTCATGTTTTGGATGATTGGATGGGGGGTTGGGAGCTGTAACTCTACACCGATGTCACTGTACCACCGAGTCATACTGCGTTGTGACTTATTTAGCCAGGCAATGGAACGGGTACGAGTGGAGGGCAGGAGGTGGTGTCAGGGTTTTCTTGCCGGCAGTCATGGCGCCAGTAGGATATCTCTGAGTCGTGGGGCAGACTCCTAAAGAACGGGTTGTATTTTGGGGACGGAAAACCATGACATAGCCACAGTCTGGGCGGTGAGAGCTACGGGACTGTGTGTAACGTAAGCTGCCTCATGAATGGCATGGACGCCAGTGAGCGGATCAGATTGTTTGTGAGCGTGTGAAGAGGTCGACTTGCGGAGGCACCAGAACTCTTCTGATCCTGCGGGTCTGCTCAGCTCGGTGATGATGAACTGCCAGTCGTTGGTCCCCAAACAGCAGCCCGGAGCGGTCAACCAGACCCCCCCTGGTAGAAGATCGAGAGTCAATGTGAAGAAAGCGGTACGGTCATAAGTGGAAGGAGGACATTATGGAGTTGTGACAGACAAAAGAAGAAGTGCACGAAAAAAGTCTCCCTGTTTGTCTTGGTTGTTTTTTCCTCTACAGTACGTGACTTTGTGAATAACAGGGGTTGGTGTGTGTGTGTGTGTGCACTGAGGTGTGAATGCTGATACTTGCACTATATTTATAGTCTTTACAATGATGTGGTTTGGATGTTTTCTTATGTGTGCGTGGAAGCGGGGCTGTTTTGCAGCTCAGGGTGGTTTTCTCGCAGCCTCCTTCCGTACAGCTGTTGTGGGGCAGGTGTGCAAGACAGCTGTGGGGCTCCAACTTGTGAGTCGCTCTCAAGTTGTTGTGTTGGTTGGAGTTCACTGGGTTTAGCAGAAAATCTAAGAGCCCTCCAAAAAGGTCAGCCTGAACTTCAGCCAGAAAAAGGAGTATTTTCTTCCAAAGCGGCCAAAGGTGAAACAGACAAACAAACACCGGACGCTTTATTCACCTCACTGTTACAATTTGTTTTTGCAAAGACTCCAAGCTCCTGGGCCGAGGAGACCCGAGGAAGGAGAAGTGGCGGTGGACACAAGCGCTCGGCGTCGTGGGGCAGTGCAGAGCACCTGAGGGAGGCAAGTTATTCAGTTCATCACTATGGCATTTCATTAATCAGTTGTTCTGCTTCTCACTCGTTCTCACACTCCCACACCCTCCCACTGATAGCATGAAACATTAACTGCCCCTGAGGGAAAAAGTGAGTAACCCCTCGCCCTTTTTAGAATGAAATATGGTGACTCCTGATTCATTTTTCATCTCCACTCTGCCCTCAGGTGGCCAAGCTGAGGCACCAGTTGCAGAAGCGCTCTCGCCACGCCGCTCCCTCGGCAGGATACGAGCCCCCCCATCACCCCCTGCCGGCAGGTCATGCAGCAGGCATCACTCAGGTAGCCCACTGCTCTTTTGTCTTTCGATGACATGTGCGGTGAAGACACAAAGGGCAAAGTTTTCACGAGTGCTACTGATGCCACAGAGTCTACCACGGGCAAACTAAGGGGAGCTTAGTAACAGGGTTATAAAAAAACACCGGGGCTTTTCTTAGGAACGGCTGTCATCAAAGCTCCTGTGTTGCTGACATGCTGTCACAGAAAGACAATTTGAAACCTGCATATCATACAGTGCCAATCTTGAGGCAGACATTGGGAGTGTAGGCATCAGATATTGATTAAAAAAAAAAAAAAAAAAGAGGCAAAATTAAAGAATATGTTCCGTAACCAGCAGCAGCGTGTTGGATGTTCATTAAAACAAAGAACAAACACAGAGGAGTGCTCGAGGCCGTGCACCAAAGACAACACAACAAGACACGTCAAACCTGTTTCACAGTTCACAGTGACGAGGATTTGTGATAAATCAAATACGTTTCCAAATGTTTCCAAATTACAAGTGACAGAGCGCATCTATCAACAATAGCGGATACAGTGGTTTCCATCCATCATGCGCATCCGTGATGGCGCCGCGCAGTTCAAATACAGGCAGAATGAATTGGGACACAGTGCCACAGTTGTGCACGGATAAAGAAACACGGTTGCTTTTTAAACACACAAACACATCCTGACTGTATTTGCCTGTGTTCGACTCTTTGTGCAGACTATGCCCCTGATGCCGCTGAACAGACTCGCTCCACGGCTGCGGCGTAGCGTTGAAGGCTTGAACCTGGAGCTGGAGGAGGTGTTTGTCTCTGAGAAGCCTGACGATCAACATGAGGTTAGACCGCTGAGTAATGCTCGTGGCAATGCACTTACATTTTTTTTTTTGCCCCTGGTGAACTCCCTTTAAGTCCCAGCAGAGCAATGATGAAATGAAGATGTTGTAACTACTGCTGGAACAGTCCGCTGATAACTTGTTTCCTGAATATTCCAGCTGTTGGATATCCCAGATGGCCACAGGGCCCCTGTCCCTGCCCAGAGATGCAGCAGTGGCTCTCAGAGTGAGCCCTCCCCCGGCCCTCTGGATCCCTCTCTCCTCTCTCCTTCTCAGTCCCCTTGTCCTCTAGATCCTTCGCTTCTGTCGCCCTCAAATTCCCCAAGTCCACTGAACCCATCTCTTTTGTCTCCATCACAGTCTCCCTGTCCCATGGGACATCCAGGTTAGTGTTGTCACATTAAACTGCATTAAACAGATGCATGTATATAAAGTTTTATTCCGTATTTTTTATGGTATTTTTAATAAAATGTTGGATAATCACGCCCTTCCCCACAGAGCCGGTGGACTGTGAGACCCTGTGTCCGTCTCCATCGACGTCGCTCCCTTCATTTGCACTGGATCCTCCTCTGATGCAGCCCTGCTCCTCCTCTCCTCACCCCAGCAAAACCTGCTCCTTCCAGCGCGAGCCACCGGAAGGCTGCGAGCGAGTACGAGTATGCGAGGAGGCGTTGTAAGTCACACTGTTTAGACCAAAGCATCATGCATAGATCATATAATCATGTAGGCAATCCAAAAAAGGCTGCTAGGTAGTCCGCGGCAACCCTCCTCAAGTCCCAACATCACAAATCGGTATAGCTCTAAATTAAGATGAGATCAAAACTAGCAGTTTTTGCAGCTACTAAATCTGATTCAAGAGCAATGCCTTATTAAGGTGAACACATTCTTTCTTATGCATTTATTATGAGTTTTGTTAAAGGTTACAAGACATGCAAAAGCCAATAAAAATAATCTTTAAAAAACTGTAAATAAGTGCATGATAAAGAATTCATTACACTTCATAAGGCGCTGTTCTCACTTTAGATCTGGTTGCTGCAGAAAGCATAGTTAACTGTTAATAAGTGCATAGTTGACTGCTAGTTAATGCATATTGAAGTATATATTAATCTTAATAAAACAGTAAAAAAAAAAAAGTTTAGTAGTTGTTTATCAGACCATCTAATCTTAGTAAGAAAATGCCAAAATTATAATACTTCAGTCACTGTATCAGTGGAAACTCTCAAAATAGTTATGTCTTTAATTCAGTTTTTTCAGTACATGATATTTTTCATTATATTCTGACATTTCATACTCCCCATCTCTTCACCCTCAGCTCTGCCTGTCAGGAAGAGCCGCTCCTCCAGCCCTCCTGCCCTGATCCCAATAAGGTAAACTTTACCCCCCACGGAGGCTCCGCTTTCTGCCCCGTCAGTCTCCTGAAGCCCCTCCTGCCCTCCATGGACCTCCTCTTCCGTGGCCTGTCAGTCTCTCCGGTCACTGGCTGCCCAGGTCAGGCCTCTCCCACCAGGCACCTTGGTATGCAGTAGGTGGATTTCCGAGCATAGCGTCTCAGGATTTAAATGCACTGCGGGGTGCCAACAGATACCTGTGTTTACCTGACTCATCACTGCTGCAACGTGCTACAAGATCAAACTAAGAGACTTTGACTGTGAGCTTTTCATCACTCTCTGGAATATCTGCTCTACTGACTACATCCTCCTGCAGGATGCTTGGATCCAGCTGATATTTACCTTGTCAGCACTTAAACTGTCGTAGTATTTCCTCATGTGGGCTATGAATTAGATTACAGGGCTATAGTTTTATGGTTGACTGAGTTTTTGACATTGTTTTTTTTGATAAAACTGATCATTGTTTTAGTTACATGTCAGTGATTCACACAAAGACTGCGGTCTGCTGGGGACATTTTCATGAGTCCAGAGTCAAAAACCCAAGCACTTAGAACACTTGAGCATTACTTTCTTTCTATCCTTTATTACTGATTGACTTCCTAGTAAAGAATAAAGTTTAGATTAACTTTCAGCATCAACTTAATGAAGAAAAAAAAACTTGATGGGTTTGTTGACTGAAAAGAAATATGTTTGGCCCGTAGTTTCTGATGGCCTTCTTTTCTACAGATGCATTTCTAGGAAGATATATATTTTTGTATCTTTGTAACGAGTAATGAGGCTGGTGATACTATGTTTGTATTCACTAAAGAAATCGACTTGTGTTCCTGTGTATACTTTGGTGATCTATAAGCAGGAGTGGATGTTTAACTAGCTTTACTTGCCCACACAGGCATTGTTCTAACCAAACTGTTGCAATGTTATTGCATTTTTTTTTTTTTTTAAGAATTGTTTTTGTTCAATCTGAGCCTCGTTATGTGATTCTGCCAGAGAGTAATGTTTGTTATGGAAGAGGTTGACTCCTTCTCTACAAATGGATAAAACACTGTCCTGTCAGCATGATCCTATGCAACACTGCTTGAAAAACATGCCCTATAGTAAAGATAATAAGTGGATGCTCATGAAAAATAGGTATTATTTGTCGGATCTGTGTTTTCTCAGACCTGAGCATCGACTCTGTTTATATTTTTTAGTGTGGAAACATAAAAAATGTTAAGTAGGCTGTTGCTACTGTGAAGAAAATAAAAATAACCAAAATTACTGGATGTTCAAAAACATGTCATTCCTGTGGGTTGTTCTCTTGTTGTTGTGTCCTGCCTTTGACACGTGGATTTGCGTTTTTTTAAACCCAGGCACCGCCCCTTTCGCCCAAATCTGCTTTGTGATTGGGCCACAAGGGATCCTTATTGCCTTCCATGGACCAATGCATTTAATCCACATCCTAAGACGACAAAAAGCCCCGCGACATTTTCGAGGAAGGACCTCATATTTTTGATTAGCTGCCTTTGCAACTGCCACATTGAAAAAAAACCTGCCAAGAAAACGCAATTACAACGACAATCATTTAATTTTCTGGTGTCGTTTTTTACATCGGATCGACACGATCAAACTAAACAGAACCAGCATTTGCGTCCGATATTCAGTTTACCGAATTAAACCTAATAGTTTAGGCGTGGTAGTAGACATCACCGAGGTCCTTCAACAAATCAAAATTATCCTGACGCGACCGCTCTCCCTCGATAATTACAGGTTTTATTTTCTCAATGAAAACACCAACCGGACGGTAGCCTGTATTACCAGATGCTGCTGATTTTACAGCTGTCCTAACCGAGACATTCAGACTGTCGGGAGGCAGAGAGAATACACCAGAATGAGTCAAAATAAACAAATTACATGATACAGTGCAGCTCCAGACCAGTCAAGGTATTAGCACGCTTTGGAAAGTAAAAATTTGCTGTGAAAAACACGGTTTGGCGATATTTATCAGCGAAATCTTGCCGTTACCACAGAAACCAGAGCCAACGTAAAAACCGCGGGCACCATTTCCGGGCTCGTGACATCGGGATACTGGAGCGGGACGTCGGTGTGAGGGGCGCGGGGAGCGGAGCGGTGTCTCTTACCATACCGGGGCTGGTGGACGACAGCATGGCTGCGGGAAAGGGAGCAGGGAAGCCCGCCTCTCTGTGGGACAATATGCGGATACGGTTCATGGTTTGCTTCCTCGGAGTCTTCGTCTGTTACTTTTACTACGGAATACTACAAGAGACAATGTAAGTAACAGTTGGCAGCGTGTGTTAAACGGTTGTCACAGATCACGTTCTGTTTTCTTCTGTGACAAACTCCATTCAAAAAACTCTGGTTTTGTGGTAGCTTGCACATGGAGAGTTCCAGAATCAGTACGAGCTTCGTGATAATTGACATCGCTTTGGTTAATGAGTAATAAGATCTGTATTTTACTGGTGTGTACAATATATTCGTTATGCAGCCTCACACAAGTGGCCTATAGCAATACGACAGGCAAATCTGACATTAAATCACAAAATTTTGCAATCGAATTTGGTGTGACATTTTGTTAATAATAGAAACAGCCCCTGTACCCTAAAGCAGGTGGACTACATCTCGATTTCCTGCTTGTACGTGGGGTAACGTTAATACTTTTGTTCTGTGCCTGCAACAGACTATTTTTCATACTATGAATTTACATGCAACTAAACAAAATCAATAAATCATAACAGTCCTTTGTGATTATTTAGACAGAGTAAATTAGCAAGTTGAGCACAGCCTCTTTGGCATGTCACATACCGAGTCATGACACAGATGGTATGTTGTCGCCCAACTCACTAAAGGGGACTGGGATCATATTTCAAAATTATGACTTCAAACTGATGTCTCCCCCAGCAGCCTTTTCAAAAAACTGAATGCTTGACTTCCATTATATATTGTTATTAAGCAATACTGACTTTCCTATGAGCTCTTGGCGATTGCTGTTCATTAACACCAAGCAACACTACTCCTAAAAAAATCTTCTAGCAAAATGTCACCTCTCCCACCCCTCCCTGTCAGTTGTAATTTAATGCATTGTGGCCTCTCCTTTCTGAGGGGACTTTTCATAGCTTGGAGACTCTTGAAAGCACTCCCCCATTTAACCCGTCCTGTCAGGAAGGCTGCGGTTAGCTACTTCAGTTTCAGAGTCTTTGTCTGTGGTGTTTTATATTTAACAGTGTTTTTACTCTGATTTCATAGCACTCGAGGTGAATATGGTCAGGGAGACAAAAAGGAGAAGTTCAGATTCGCCCGGACGTTGGTCTGCATCCAGTGCATCATCAGTGCTGTGTTTGCTAAGATCTGTGAGTATGTGCTGTACAAAACAGACACACAAACTTACAAAAGGCGTCCAAAATACATTTCTGAACTTGTGATTACGCCTGGCAACCTTTTGATTTGAATTTTAACAGTTCAAGAATAATCTTCTGCTTTCTCATCAGTGATCCAGTTTTTCGAGGGCTCCAAGCCGGATCACACCAAGAACTGGCTCTATGGGTTGTGTTCTCTTTCTTATCTCGGGGCCATGGTGTCCAGTAACTCTGCTCTTCAATATGTCAACTACCCCACACAAGTGAGTCTGTGCTTAATAGATGTAGCAAAGGTAGTTGGTTAACATGATTCTTCCTGATCTTTTAATGATGCTGGTGCTTTCGGATTCTAAAGCTGTGTTATTGTTCTGATAGGTTTTGGGGAAATCCTGCAAGCCCATACCAGGTAAATCTGATACAGTTACTTTTAGTTAACCCTCTGCCTTACTAATCTTCGAGTCTACCTGGTCCCATTATGTAATGTGCTGATGTACATATTTACCAAGTGTGTGTGTATGTTACCCATGTGCATATGGTACTTGACAAACAAGAGATTTTCATATCTTCCTAAATGGATCAAGGACTCACTTGAGTAAACAAACTCTTTTCTGATGAGTGAGAGCGTACATGGCAGGTTACAGTATGTTCTGTTTGTACATGAAGATTATGTCACTCTGCTCGTAGCTTTGTTATCTCATGTTACACGTACAGAAACGCACACACGCACGCTTTCACTGTCCATATTTTCTGCTCTCAGGGGTGAAGGCCTCATATTGTTTAGGATAGGATTAAATCACACCCAAGAGCTATCAATGGCTGAATAAAATCCATCTCTCATTGTTGTTGTGTTGTTGCAGTGATGATCCTCGGTGTGACAATACTGAGGAAGAGGTACCCATTGGCTAAGTACCTGTGTGTGCTGCTTATTGTGGGTGGTGTAGCTTTGTTCCTCTACAAACCCAACAAGAGCTCAGCTGTTGCAGATGACCATGCTTTTGGGTTTGGAGAGATCCTGTTGGTGAGTTAACATGAGCTTTATGTCCCCCCTTAACTTATATTCCTCATATTGCCATATGTTGTCAATCAACATGTGTCGTACTGTGACTTTTCATGGCTTGGTTGTGTGTTTTGCTGTCTCATAGCTGGTCTCTTTGACATTGGACGGCTTGACTGGCGTGGCCCAGGATCACATGAGGGCTCGCTTCCAGACTACTGCCAACCACATGATGCTAAACATCAACTTGTGGTCCATGCTGGTGCTTGGAATAGGTGAGTCAACCATGCTTTCTGCCAAACTCTTGTCTAATTGAACACTGAAGTGCCAGCCACTGTTTTCCAACCAAAAACTACCAGGCCATTTCACTGACTGGCACACCTGCAGCCAGAGAGGAGACACTAATGAGCAGAATCACCTTGATCTGGTTCAGTCCTGCCAAAATATAGCAGAATGAAGCAGAAACACTGACGCACTCAATGTCCTGTTGCAAAACTTTCTCTGAATGATTCTCAGAAAAAGCTGAGGTGAGCAAAAGTTAAAACATTTTAGAATACAGTAATGGGTTTTTTGTAACACTGAAATGTCATAAATTCATTACTGCACAAAAACGTATTTCTTTGAATTACATTAGGGTTTGTATACCCCTGACACTCAACGGTACATAGTTTCTTGTTCTTGAGGCAAAACTGTTTAAATTTATTATGTTGCTCACCAGTGCCACATTATACAGGATACCACATCATGCAATCGCAGTTTTGCACATGTACATTGAAACATTTCAAATCAGCAGACCTGCCGACCTGTACGCATTTTAAGATCAAAGTATGCTGGTATGTTTGACACCTTGTGAACTATACCGCAGTAGTCAAGTTTTCTGCAATTTGCCAATAAGCGTGTAGCCTACGAAAGCACGGATGACGGACAAAATTCGTAATGTCATTTTAAGAGACTTGATAAGGTCCGTAATTGAGTGAAACCTCAAGTGAAGACTATTCATGACTGTTCATGAACTAGAAGGACTGCATGTGCGTAGGACGTTCAGTTCAGTTAAGTTAATGTAGGAATGGGTACAGAAGCACTGTGTTAAAAGGGCCCGGGCCAGTTGTAGCTAAATTATTAAAAGAGGTTAGCATTAATACACTCTGATGCTAGCATTTCTTTTATTGGTCCTTTTTAACAGTTTGCGCTGCTACCAGGGGTTGACTGATACTGACCCTAATGACTGTATTGCGATTTTTAATAGTGTTTTTTTTTAAGCAATTATTTATTAATGTAAAAGGCCAGAGATTGCCACAAAGTCCTCGAGAGCCGGTATTAGGTTCGTCCTGTCTGGACCACTGTAGAAACATGGTGGTTTAATATGAATGACTGCGTTGAAGGGACCTGCTTCCTCTGTAGATGTAAAAGTCTCATTCTAAGGTAACAAAAACACAATTAGTCTTAGGTTCAGGTGATTATACACTAATGAAAACACAGTTCTGAATATTATATTTAATTTTCACCAATTGAGCCTGCTAAATCATACCCAATGGACCTTTGACTATGCGTTTAGATCTTTTGTTAGCGAGCTGGTTTCCTTGACCTGTTAGTCCACTCGACAGTTGATCAAACTGCTTTAGTATAATCAGCTGAATTTTATCATTGCTGTTAGTGTGGTGCGCTGTATTCTTAAAAGATTGTGTCATTAGTAGTTGTGTGGATTTGTAACACCATGGACGAACAGCTGCTGTGATGAAGTAGCTATTCACATTCCAGAATTCCAAAGCATAAAACCCAAATAAAAAACCAATAACAGCTACGTTAGAGACTTCTTTCAGAAAAGGTGAACATTTTTTCTCCCTGGAGCCAAAAACTCATTAATTCAGTCCATGCGAAGTATTGAGATAAGGAATCCTGCACCTCAAAGCCGCAAAGTTCTGTGAGGTGGTTGCTATAATATGCTGAAGAATAAGACTCATAAAACAAATGCAATATAACGAGGGGCTTTCTAAGGCCAGCCACTAATGGGCTGTAAGATAAAGATCAAAAGGTCAAAGTCAGTATGAGGACTGAGAGACTGTTATCATTCGTATAACAAACTAATTGGCAATGCCTGCCATCTCTTTGTAAA
This sequence comes from Diplodus puntazzo, assembly GCA_963678695.2. NCBI lineage: Eukaryota > Metazoa > Chordata > Actinopteri > Spariformes > Sparidae > Diplodus > Diplodus puntazzo. The sequence continues at coordinate 10,627,468 of OZ023174.1, read as the reverse complement.
TGCCCCATTCTCCTTCACACATGCGTCTCACTTCCAGAGTCCATATTTCATTTAGAAAATGCTTTATTTGTTTTTCAAAATGATGAATTCAGTTGCAGGCCGCATTAAAATGCCTTCAAAGGTCCTCAGTTTTAGTTTGTCATAACCGCGAACACTTAAAGACACTTCTGTTACCTTTTATAAGAACTCTGCCTTTGATAGCTTTGAAGTGCTAAGATTTCCGAAGACACAAACATATTCTTATGCTTCCACTCCACCGGATCCATGACACCCCCACACAAAGTGTCATCGTACTGTTGTTACCTTATTCCAACACTTGGTGGTGCCATATGCCCACACTGTGGACACTGTGGTCTGATTTTCTGAGCACATCTCAGCAGAAATATGTGACATTATGTTCAGTTACTCAGTTTATTTTGAAATGATGTTAATGCTATTTTCTTTTTTTTTTTTTTTCAACTGACGCTTTCATCTTCTCTGCTCTCAGTTGTTTTGACGACAGGGGAGGTGTGGGACTTCCTTAGTTTTACTGAACGCTACCCGAGCATCATCTACAATATTCTTCTGTTTGGAGTCACCAGTGCTTTAGGCCAGGTGGGTGAATGGACATAAGGACTTGATGTGGCCTGTGCACTAGTTTGAGTTGATGGTTTATGTTGTGTTGCACAGTGAGAAGGAATTATTCTCTTCCATAAAGATTTTCAAAGGAATGCTTATAGATGATGAGCATCCTTCACATTACATTCCTTGATGTGTTTTGTTTTTAAATTCTTTTACCAGACCTTCATCTTTATGACGGTGGTAAACTTTGGGCCTCTGACCTGCTCCATCGTCACCACCACAAGGAAGTTCTTCACCATCCTCGGCTCTGTACTTCTTTTTGGCAACGTCATGAGTTCGATGCAGTGGGTTGGCACCGTCCTGGTCTTCCTCGGTGAGCGATAATTCTGACTTCGCACCCTGTTTCCCTTTGGATTTATTAACACCGCCTGCATGTCTCTCTTACTCTTTCTCCCTGTCTTGACTGAAAAATTGAAAAAATGTTCCCATTAATGCAGCATTTCAGTGTAAATCTAATGACAGACTGTAGTGCCTCGCGAAATGCTTGCAGAAACCTGAAATAAGCATTCACATCTTTGATTCTCTCACTTTAGGTCTCGGGCTGGATGCTAAATTTGGCAAGACCCCCAAGAAGACAACACATTAAAACATCTGGAGCACACGAGACAAAGACAGAAACATTGCACATCAAATGGAGTCACTAATAGCCAGTATCTTATTTTCCTAAGACATCGTATGCGGGCCTACTGTAGGTGCCTATGATTTATTTAAGTGCAGTTCAGATTTTCTGTGTCTAAAAGAGAGCTCCTGTAGTTTTTAACTCCATCTTCTGTGTACTCTCGATATATTTAAAAAGACACGTTTATTTGGGATCAAGAACAAGGTCTGAATGGACTGTGATGAGCCAATAACATCTTTTTTTTGTTTGTTTTTTTTGACTGTAAGAAATGACCCTCTTGTGAAGGAGTTTGGATCAACTGAAAGACACAAGTGGAAAATACTGTATTTAGACAAATTATAATTTTTCTGAAACAATCTCCACCTCCCTTGGATGGACATTGAACCAAACAAGGCCGAAGAGACACGTTTCCAGCCTTCTACTCATGAACTTACCATCCAATAAGTCTTGGTTTACAAGTCGTTGCTTGAATATCTGTAACTATCACACATGTAGATTATTTTCTTGGCAAACATTTAGCTAAGTATCATGTCATTTATGAAAATACAAATGGTTGTCTGTGATGTCCAATCTTACTGTTGAATTGTTTTTATTTTTATTTTCTACAAGTTGAAAATAACTTGCCATAAAAGGGAAATTGTGATATGTCATGGTGATATTCTTTTTATTTCATAGACATCAATTGATTGGTTCCTGTCAGTTGAGTCATTCATCTTCGATAGAGTGCTGCTTATTGGAAACAACTGTGAAATAGCCAATAATAGCCTACAAGGGGAAATCATTACCAGCAACTTTTTTTTAGCCAACTTGTTTTCATTTTTATTGTAGATTAAAAGGTCTATTACCAACTTTCTGTTTTACAACTTATACATTTTTTGTATTTTTGTGAAGAAAAAACAACATATAGCTTGTACAGTGTTTTGATCTCCTTAAAAAGACATGTTTGTGTTGGCTGCTTCAAATAACAATGTGTAAACACATTTTAATAGTTGGAATTCATTAATACACAATAAGTATGTGGCATCTCAAAACCAATCTTTTTACTGAGAAACAGAAAAACTATCGTAGAAGTGGTGGAATAATGATTATGATTTAGGGAACAGCTCCTTTAATCTGAGGGGAAAGTAATCGAAGTTGTAAAAGTAATCAATTGTTATTGAAATGAGTGGTGTTTCCTCCACATCTGATGGAGGAAGCAGCGCCCCCTGCTGTCACATTGTGATACAGACGATCCACTTCCTCACACTGAGGAGACAGCAGCAGTAAACCAACCGAATTTATTTCATCTCTCAGTTGTTCTGCTGACAGTGATTGATTTAATGGACCTGTTAGTCATTTCAATTAAATACCTGCATTTAAAAAGATTACAATAAATAATTTAAATCAGACTCATACAACAAAGTTGACTTACTACTAATGGATGTAATGATCAGATATAGCCATAGAAGTGTCTAGTGAGACAGGATTCAATACAGACATTATATTGCATATCACACATTTAGAGCAGTAATGTGAACTCATTAATGAGAGGGATGTCTGTGGTCACTACTAGTGTATTGATTGGTTTTGTTGTGATGATTCTTGCGACATTTTAACCCACTACTGCTCTGCCAGAGTAAAAATGCTGCATGGAAAATAAATGTTGAAGCGACGCAGCAGTATAAAGATGAAACAATACAAAATGATTAAGTTTTTATTCCATATCTTCTCATACATGCTATATATTTTAGATCTGATAATAAATAACCATGTGTGGTCGCCGCTGTCTGTCAGGCACTATCCTAGCATCCTATATGTGTGTATTCTCGGCCTTTCTTCCGCCAGTTCTCGCAGATTACGTTGCGCACCCTTTTGGCACCACTGTTTGTAATCCGTTTATTTCTACTCAAAGTGAGATAAGGCAGCCTTCACAACCGTCAAAATGCTCGCCACAGTCGCCAAACAGCTGAAAAGCCACCCAGCTGTAAGTATAGCCCGGTTATCATCAATATAAATTAATATTAGAGGTCCTGTTCTAAAGTTACGCCGTCTGTGGGTTGTTGAGGCTAACCTAGCTTAGCTGAACTAGTTAGCGTTGCTAGCTATCGCAAGCTAGTACTCTGACTTTGACCGCACTGACTTTGAGACTTTCTGTTAAAAAAACGATGTTCGCCACTGTTTATTATATTCTGTAACTATTATGGATTAAAAAAACATTTCCCAATTCTGCGTGCGTCAAGACTTTTTGGCGCTGTTGATGTGTTGGGAGTCAAATCAGGTCACGGCTTCATCCACAAGACGATAGCCACTGAGCATTTAGCCAAGCAGAGGGTCTGCTGTGCTGAAAATAGCAAGTTATGCTACTAGTTAGCAATTTAGCTGGCTAGGTAGCCTTAGTACATTGCACCCCGAGGTGTTTACTTCCACTAGAACTTAAGCTTTTAATAATATTTCACGGTATATCTGTACAGCATGTCATTTGACTTCAATAAGATAACTCAATCAAGAAGTGGTGACTGAACAAGAGGTAAATAAACAACTAGACGGCCTAAACCGGCCCTGTCAATGCTTGACAGCTGTAGTTTCCAAGGGCAAGGTGAGGCATAGTGAACAGAGGGATTGTTTACTTTTCATCGACAATGGGCAGTTTTGAAGCTGGTTTTCCTGGACAAGAGGTGACAAGCAGTATGTTTACAGTATACACAAGTTGTTATCAGTCTGCTTTTACTGGCTTATTACTTCTTGAGCTGTGACAGTTCACCTCTTAAATTGAAGGTTTTTCTCGCCCTCCTGTCTGTCACTTACAGCTGATCCCACTTTTCATCTTCATCGGTGGAGGGGCTACCATGTCCATGTTGTACCTCGCTCGTCTGGGCTTGAGAAACCCTGATGTCTGGTAAGAACTGCAGTCACAACACAGGAAACCCTCTTGTGTCTTTCCTTCGTCTACTATTTTACTTTTCTTCCTATTCCTAAAATGCCAATGTAATAATGAGATACGAGATGAGAAAAAAGGTAAATAAGCTGTTTTTGTGACTAATTCTGTTGCCACCTGCCTGTGAATGTCAGGTTACAGTCTCTGTTGATTAATCTTTCATGTGTACCTATTTTCTCCTCTGCAGCTGGGATCGTAAGAACAACCCTGAGCCCTGGAACAAGTTGGGCCCAACTGATCAGTACAAGGTGTGCCTCTCTCACCTCTTTAGAAATCTTATTAATCATGTTGTGTTGCAGTTTTGATTTTCTACGCTGTGTAGGTGGCTATATTCACAGATCATAGTATGGATCTTTGCCAGACTTGTTGCTGAGCCATGGATTATTCCTTCAGTTGGATTAAATCAAATGACATAATCTGGTTAAGGCTGGCTTGTAGTAACAAATCTGATAAAGTCATTACCTGCACACACTTGTGTTGGCAAATGAATTTCAAAGTATTCAGAGAAGAGTATTTGACTCTATTATGAGAAGATTTAATAAATCAGCTTTTGACATTGATTCTGTGCCACACACTCTGTGCAGTCGTGATAATTGTGTGATATTTTTCTTATGTTCTTGAGCTAACATTTGCTTTTATTATTAGTTTTACGCAGTTAACATGGACTACAGCAAGCTGAAGAAGCAGGGCCCTGATTTCTAAAGGTCACATCAGCTGGACCAAAAGTACAAAGATGAGCTGATCCGTACAGACCCATCGTAAACTTCCTGGATGCAGAGGCTGAACCCGCACAATGATTCATATTTAAGTTTCCTCATTGCATCCCATTGGCTTTTTGAAATGTTGTCTCTTATTTCTCATTATCATCGGTTGTCAATAAAGTGAAGGAGTCTTTTCTCCTCCATACAGAGAAAAGAACCGTTTTCATTTGTTGTGATTCTATTTATGGGACCTTTGCACTTCATGACCTTGATTTTAGATCATGTTTTTATTTGCATTGTTACTTTGAAGCATACTATATGCATTTCTTTGCATTACCACCCAGGCCACCTTCCATGCTCTGTTTAGGTCATGCTTTGCTGTTACTATATGGGCTTTGCCTTCACCTCATTTTGCCTTCGTCCTGCCTTAACCCAGCTGCTGGTGAATTATGTGGCGCAGTAGTCTTGGCTGCAATCCAGAACATTATCGGCATGTGGAGGGCAGACTTTAACCTGGTCACATTGAAGCAGTGGGCTCCCTCTGGTGGCAGCTGTGGCAGCCGAATCTGTGACGATGAAACCTCACCAGTCCGTAGGTCAGTTTATGAGACCTACCAGCTGCCTTGTGCCTCTGCTGCATAACTTTCCAAGCTTTCAGAAGACGCTGTAGTTTCACACCTTAAAAGGAAGAGCAAGAGAGAGAGAGACAACATGGATCTTTCTCTGAAAGGTTGACTGATGTTTGTTTAAAGCAATAATGTGTTCATGTGCCGTGGAAACAGTACTCTTGTGGGACATGTGGAGGTGTTTCTCTTTATAGAATGCCATCGCTCTCAAGCAGATGACTTTGTAAATGTCAACAGGTCATGCTGTCCCATATGCAGCTCGGGGAAATGCGACAAGGATGAGCAGCCAACGCAGTGCAGGAAATGTCAAGGAGACCTTAGTGTTTGAATAGAAGCCCACGTCTAAATCTTCACCCTCCCTCTGCAGGGCTGCAGCGTTCCCCACACACGTATCTGTTTCTTTTTATTCACCTGGGGAAATGAAAATTAACTTTTGGCACAGCATGTGACAGTGCTTCACTGTGGAACAACATTTGATTTGTTCCAGTGCCTTCACCCCATCGACTCTACAGATTCAGACACAAATATCTGGTGCCAGTTCTCAAATAGCTCTTCAAATCGATAAAAACATAAAGATGCCTTTATTTCCCCAAGCTTATATGTTTGTTGATGTAATATCTGTGATTTCCAGTCTAATGGGAGCAGAATAAAATCAGGTGACGTGCTGCGTGGTTGGGCAGCGTCACTGGTGGCTGAATGGCAGAAGGAAGGGGAAAAAAAACAGGAATAATGAATCAGTTAGATAAGACAGAACCTTTTTTTCTACCTTATTTCATGCTGATATGGATGGTCAGTATGTTTTAGCTTTCTTTCTGTGTGTAGGATGTATTATTCAGTTAACCAATTAACCAAGCAAAATGATTCCATCTTGAAATGTGAAAAATGATTAGTTGAGCTTCAAGTTTCTAGAATTTAGAGCATTAAAGTCTCTAACAACTGCTAAACTTTACAAACAGTACGATTGCAAAAAATCCAAACATCTGCCTTGAAAGTAAATGCTATCCTTGAAGTTTGATATCCAGGGCCTGTACAGTATGCAAGTGTTCTTCTGCACATCAGGGAATTTATATACTTCATAAACCTTTACAAAATCTTTGTATGTTTTGCGCCAGTGGCTTTTTTAATGGCAAACTGCTAAATCTGAAGAATAAAATACATTCAAATAAAGATGTTCTATTGTCATGACTGTTGAAATCAGCAACATTAAGGCTCATTTGTGCTTAATGCTTGTATATCTGCAAGTTTTCTGCAAGGGTACGGATACGGACCAACGGAGCAGTACCTTTGCTAGTCGTGGGGGAAGTGTAACAGTGTGGCCAATAGTTCAAGGGAGACGAGGAAGTAGTTTTAAAAATGGCGAAACGTTTTGAGGAGAGATCACGCCAGTTGGTGAGAGAAACATCTGCCAGATGTTAATTCGCCCAGGCACTGAGACGAACAGTTCCTACAGAATAGGGGGGAGATGGGACGGTGGAGGTAAGAGTGAGACAGATTTCACTCTTAGTGGTTGTTTTATTTAACATGCATGCCAACATAAAAGATGCATGGAAGTATTCGGGCAGTGATGTTATATTGTATCTATTTTTGTACCTAAGGGGATCATGAATGAGCCTTAAGAGTCTACAGCCGTGCTAGCAGCTCTGTGGTTTGTAATCTAAACTCTAACATCACCATGCTAACATACTTGGAGTGACAACGCTAACACACTGATGTTTAGGTTGTTGGCTTATACATTACAAGTATATTATGTTCTACATCTTAGAGTTATTTAGAGTGTTAACATGCTAACATTTACTAATAAATGTTAACAGAGATTAATTATGCTGAATGGGCATACCATGGTCAACATTTTAGTTTGGCATGTTACGTTAAATGAAAACTGACATTTCATTTAAAACCGCTAATATCAGATGTTGTAAGAATGGAGGAAATGTTCGAAGATCATCAAAATCTGTAGGATTCATCCTCTGGGGACTGTGAATGAAAATCCTTCATCAATCCCTATACTCTAGTAGTTGACTGATTTCATAGTCATGATCATGACACACACTGAATACAGTGTTTGAGCAGAGTGTTACAAGGTTTTTTACACATTCTTATAATGGATTGTCCTTATATGTATATGTATGTTATATGTACTGTTTTGTTGAAGGCCTGTTTCCACTGTCCAGTCTATTACTGCTGGATGAGGAAATTTTTCTAATCGCAAATCAAGACAACAGTCAACACTGAGGATCGGCGTTTGACAGACAGCTGCCGGGTTCAGAGTTCAAATGGCTTCATGGCGGTGAATTCTCTTGAGGACACCGGCTGAACACAACTGTTGAGCCAATCTGACCTGCATCTTTAGCCTCCCGACCCCTGACCCCTCTGTTGAATCCAGCCCTTTTCTGCCACACTGCAAAGGTAACAAAAAATAATGAGGGAAAATAATGTGAGGAGAGGCACAAGGCAATTGCTGCTGCAAATTGTCTTCAAAAGGTCATGCCAAAGGTCAGGCCGTCTAGAAAGAGGGAGTGCAGAGAGTCCTGCACCATTCATACTAACAAAGTCCTCACTAAAGCGTCTTCATGACCGTGTGTGCAAGAGTGATTAATAAAGATCACACTTGTGTGATGGTATAACCAACATCCAAAATGCCGTACTGAATAGGTGGCTTTTTGTGATTTTCTATTCTGTGTAATGTACATGAAATGTACATTAAAGACTATGCGACACAGTTCAAGTACAGTCTGTCAGCAGCAGCCAGAGCCCTGTGTTATCTTTAAAACATTTTCATTATGAGTATTTTATCAGGTTAGCTGTGAAGATTATGCAGAAATACAGATGACATTTAGCTGGCTGGGTTTTTATTTATGAAACCATCACTGCCAAGAAAATAATCTGGAGCCTTTTTCTCTTTTTTTTTGGCAGCTCTTTTTCCCAACAGAAATTATATAACCGAGTTCAAACTTATGTTTGGTTTTGCTGCTTTAAGCCGGAATTAATTGAGGCACAGTGCAACAATCTGCAAGCACAAAAACAAACTCAAATAGTTGCCTATTTGTCCATCCAACCGACAAGGAGCAACATTTATCACTTCAAAATCAAGTTTCTAGCCATCTGCTGAATGCTTGAAACACTTTTTTGCTCTGTTTTGTTCTCCACCAACTCACAAAGGAAATATCCGGCTCTTTAGCGGCTAAATGTTCCACCATGTTGACTAGGTAGTTGCTAACCAGCTAATATTGATAAGTGCAGCTTTCAAAGTCTTCAAATTAATTAATTAATTTAGCTTCCTATTTTTTAAAATCGTTCCATTGACCTCGGAAGTTGGACCTGGGAATTGCGCTACACCTGAGTTGTCCACATTCCAATAAAAGAGCTGGTAACAGGTCAGAAAACCAAGATGGATTAACTAAAGTAACATTAATACTAGAATGACAGCTGGTTATACAATCCTCTACAGTGTTTAAGGTCAAATTTCAGCACTTTTCAAAAGCAACGCTAATTTCCTTAGTTCTAGCCATTGTTAGCTAGCTACTGTTAGCAATGCCTGTTGATAACAACACATTACATGATATATTGTGCACAGCAGCAACAGGCACACAGATAGAAGTTGTACAATGCTGTTTATAGGACTGATTTAATGACACAAAAACAAGATAAAATGGCTAATAAACAATACATAGTGGAGTTTTACTTCCTGTTAATGCGTGATGCAGCCATCTTGGATCTTGAGCTCGGGGTAACTGAGGTTCCTCTGAGTTTCTGAGTTGCAGTTCCGACTTCAGGGGGCGTTCCAGGTGAAACTTCTGACTTGGATCTTTCGAATTTCCGACTGCCGAGTTCAAATGCAACGCACCATTATTTATGGATTTGTATTTTTATTTGTACCAGAGAATGAAATCACTCATTTTGAAACTTTCTGATGAAACTTCCTTGTGTAAACAAATTCCGTATGATGATGTTATCACGTTTCTGGGCTGTTAACGTTGTCTCCTCCACTTTAAAGCTCCTCTTATCGCTAAACACTAAATGATTATGTCGCCTTATCTGACTGATAAAGCTCCCGTTTTACTCACTGAACTTTCTTTAACATGTCCTGTCTCAGTTAAACACACAGTATAGGAAAGATCAATGGCCACAAAATGTTATATCCACTTTAGTTAATGGTTGTGAGCAGGGACAAACCGGCATAATGAACCCGAGAGAGAGAAAAATACAGTGATAGCTTTTATTATCTCAATAATCTTATGATGGAGGAGACAAAAGGTTGTTTTCTCTTATTACATGTGATGTTTGTCAGAGATCTATAGTCCTGTGCTAGCGTGAATTGATGCATTTTGACATTTGTAGTAATTGATTTAAGCTGAAAATGCCGGATCAAGGAGCATCTATGATTGATCAACGCATCAGACTACTTCAGGCTTATACACACACCATTCAAACACCCACCAGTGTGATCTTATGCCAACAAGAAATCTTTTGGTTATACTCTGCAGGAACTTTAAGTTGACCACTGTAAGTAAGTCTGTAACCTGATCCTAGGCATAACATGAATACCCTCATACCAAATTGCAATGGGAAACGCTTTAACAACAAACCTTGAAACTCCCCAATCCTCCTCACTGAGCAGTGTGTGTACGTCACAGTCCCATCCTATGAATCTGAATGGAGGCGTTTTATTGTGATGGATTATCTTATTATCTCGAGAAAGCGGCCTTTTGGTTCTTCTCGAGATCATTCACGAGAGAACGAGCTTTGTTAACTTGAGATAATTAAATAATTAACTGGTGATCTTGAGATAACTGCATTAAAAAGAATACCTGTGAGAACGACAGCCCTTCTGTCCACTTTTATGTCTGCGTCGACGTTGCCTCTGTAATGCCTGAGTTAGCTCTCAATTACCTCTCTATTTTCACTCAGTCAGGCACATACACAGACATAAACACTCACAGATGCATTACTGATGGAATAAACTGCTTTCCCTCCCCTGCTGTGAGCTGTGTTGAGTAATGAGCGAAAGCCTTTCTCCCTCTGATTCTCGCAGTGAGGGTGCCTCTCATTTTCTGCCATTTGTTGTTCACTTCAGAGCGGCTCCCCACTCGTTCTTGCTGTGTCTCACCCGTGTTTTCTTTTTCTCCCCTGCTTTCCTCCTCAGTCTTCCTTCAAGGGTCTTTCAGTTTCACTTTCGTGAAGCCCAAACACGGCCACACACTCCGCTAGCAAACCAACTGAGAGAGAGAGAGAGAGAGAGAGAGAGAGAGAGAGAGAGAGAGAGAGAGTTCGTCATAGAAGTTTTATCCCAACAAAACCTTGTTGATCCTTGAGCTCGCTCACTCGGGATGACAAAGTGCCATTTGGAGCAGATGCACAGAAAGGTCAGGGTTGTCGATGTATTTTTGCATGAGGGATTGAAGTGAGGACGCTGCAATTTAACAGCCGTTTCAACAGGAATACCAGAGAAATTAATCACCCCCGATATCTCAGGGACAGAGAAGCTGTGCGAGCATGCTTTATGTGGTGTTTCGGAGCATGCATCACTCACTTTGGAGCCAATTCAGCGCTGAGCTGGCTGGATGGGTAGAGATTGTCTCATAAATACAAGGTCTCGGGTTTGATCCCTGAAACAACCAGTGCGTCTTGTTAAAGTGTCCTTGATCAAGACAGCGAATGCCTCGGGACAGATTGTTGAAAATGTCTGACATGATGTGGGATGGATGTGGGATCTAAAGAGCAACATTTAACGTGTCATTATTCTCTCAATGCTTTACTAGGACGGACAGACATAAAGAATGGTAACAAAAACTAGCAGACATGCCAGATCCAAGTTCCCATCATCCTTGGCATCTGTGTTTTGATGAAATCTGTTTTTTTTTCTTTTCTTTTTGCATCCATGCTAGGAAAGCAGGTCAAAATTTAAATAGCTGAAAATAGAACATCTGGCTGGGCCTTGTCAGTCAGCAGTGCGTAATGAAATATGGAAATTGGGGCGCTCTTCAAAGAGATGCGGGCCTCTCGGTGCCGTCCTGGGTCTCCAGCAGGCCCCTCAACAGCCCCGGCGGAGCCCCGCCCCTCTGAAACGTGTGCTACATTTCCAGGTGCTGCCGCCGCGGCCCAGTCCGCCGCCAGTGCCAGCTCGTTAGCGCTCACAGCCTGGTGGAGCTGGCAGCTGGCATCATTAAACTTCAAACCGGCTTTCGACCCGGGGTGCCGCCACGGGGAGAGACCGCCCGCTCATCCGCCTGCCAACAGCTGATTAGAGCCACGCTGACACCAGCAACCAGACTCCATCCGCACGCTATCCAAACAGCATATCCACACACACCACCGTCCACACCAGCAACTGTCCAAACAGCATATCCACACACCACCAACCACACCAGCAACTTCAACATCTATCAGCAAAACAACCTCTTTGGACAAACTAGCCACCGTGGCACCAGTCTGTCCCGCGGGCCTCCAGAACTGTCTCTTAGCCTCGGTCAGTTTGTTTACATGAGCAGCAGCCTCCTGGTTATGATCAGTTTTTTTTGGAGTATCTCCATTAAACAAGCTGGTGGTTTGTGCAGGGCCCAGGACAGGAAGGCCATACAGTGGGGGATTGAAACCATCTACCAAGCGCCAGTGATATGTGTAAATTGAGATGTCTGCCACGCAGCCCAAAGGATACTAAAAGACCACACCCACCTCGGCCACAGTCAGTTCACCCCGCTGCCTTCTTGCAGAACATACAGAAGTATCCGCTGCCGTACAGCCAGACGACAGATCAGCTTCACTCCTCAAGCTGTAAAACTCTTCAATTCGTCCCCCACACTCCGCTGTGTAAAATGGCTGAACACACCGTCTGAGATCAGCGGATAACAGCATGAGGACAGGGGGATACAGTACAGTGGTGATTTATGGGGGCTCTGATCAGGACTTTGACCCCGGGTTAGTGAAGACAGGAGAGGCATGAAGGGGCAGAGGACCAAGTATTGGACGTCACCAATGGGGTGAAAAACTGTGTCTAGACAGAATGTTTTCACATCTTATCCACTGAATGGAGGATTTATTTTGACCAAACCAGAGGTGACTGTAGAAAGACACCCCAGCGATGTTTTCTTCTTTTTGAAAGTATCCAGGTCACCCTTTAATTCGAATTTCACTTTCAGGTGCATTCGGTTCACAAAAACACCCGATATTCTTCTCCAGAACTTCCAAATAAACCATTATCGCCTTTATGTTTGCAACAAAGTGAAGCAGCATAAGGCTGACAGCATGTTTCTGTTTTGCCACTGAGTTAAAATACTTGATGTAACCCACCAAATGCACTCAGCGCAGAGGAAACAGCTCCCTGAATGCTATCTTGATAGCATTCAGTGATTTTCTTTGCTGATATTGCCTCCAAATAGATTGTTGGCCATTTCTGCTCATTCTCTGCCTTTCATTCAAATGATAAAACAAGATTTAATTTGCACTCAATCAGGCTCAGGTATGGCAGAGTGCCTGTATCTCGCCAAAACCCAGTGACGCACATGAACACCGGTCCCGCGGGAGCCACAAACTGGTTTGCGCTCCATTATCATCCCTTTGTTTCCTCATGTATGTTCTTTTTCCTTCTCCGCGGCTGGGCACAGGCACAGACCTGGTAATTTCCACTGTGGTTGAATCATGAATGGTAATGGCTTGATTATTTGGCGAGAATTGGTCTCTTTAGATTCATTTCATGTTTGGTGATAATTGAGAAGCTTTGTCGGTCCGGATAATACCAAGGCGCTCGGCTGACTGCCTTCATACGTCCCTCAGTCTTCATATTTTCATCACTGAATTCTTTGGGTAGTAGAAAAACTCATTTCACTTTCTGTGCAGTGAGAAAATCTCCAGGTAATTCCCATTAGATCAATGTATTACAATACAAAGTCTTGGTCTATACCTTCCTGTGAATAAAAGCCCACCTCTCATGATACCCTGCGGTTCATCAGAGAGCTGTCAAGGAATTCAGGCTTTCCCCTCCGGGCTCTGGGTCCGCTTTGAATCATCCACCCCGTCACTCTGTAGAGCTCTGGAGGAGGCCATGGTAACTTGTTTGCTGTTAAACACCAGATCTAAGAATCTTTATCTAAATATCAATGTTTCTACAGCCACAACTTTCTTCCTGAATGGCAGGGAGTCCATTAACGGGCTCTAAAGGCACCTCTGGGAGCAACTGCTGGTAGGAAAAACAGCCCAGTTGTGCTGCTTTTAAGGGAGTCATAATTCAGCTGCACTGTTAATGAAACACCCCACAAATATAAAGGCTGATTGTGGCAAAAGGAGGATAATAAGAATGAGCCTCATTTTTGAATTTCTCCCCTTTCTCCTTCATTCAAATGAGCTCCTCTTAATGAGAGCCGGGTGCATCGTTACAAACAAATGAGCAGGAGGTTAATAGGAGGTCCATGAGAACAACTGGTGTGGGTGGCTCAGTCCTTAAAAGATCCCTAATGAGCTCTCCGCGCTTCCTCAGAGACCTCGGGGCATTGATTTGTCACGACAACAGCGACATTAAGGTCACGGAGCCGCCCTGTGATGGACTTCTGTACCTCTGGGTTTTGATACCACCCTTTGACCTCCACCATGCATCATGATTCAGTCCTTATCGTGCTGTCAGACATCACCATACATCCAGAGAATCCCTTCAGGGACGAGACAGCTTCACATCAATACGCACCTCTTCCTCACTCTCACTCCATGTCGTTGAAAAATGAGTTGCTCACGTGAAGTTTCCACCCCTGATCACTCCTGAGCAGGCACAGCTGAGAGACCTTGAGAGGGCATGTTTTGTCTAGATAAAGAAATGCCTCCTTTCAGTCCGAACTTCAAAGCAAAGATGCAGTTTTTGCTCATATCCACGGGGAGGTAGCAGAGTGTTTGTGGGAGAAAGAGGCGAAAGGGGCGACCCCTGTCTGTAAGCAATTGACCCTTGCGGCGGCGGAGGGCTAGGTGTCGCTCGCCGTCACCATGTTCCCCTGGCACGGTGCCTCCAGACCCGGGGGAGGGAGAGAACTGGACAGACCGAAGAAGCACCGCTGGGACTGGATTAGAACCTTCGGACTCCATCTGTCGCTTTCTCCACAGCAGAGAAAAGGGAGACGGGGAGAGCCAGAGACAGGTGGGCCCACCCCCCACCAGCTGGCAGTGCAACCAGCATCTGCCCACAGCCAAGGCAACTTTCCTTTCTCCTCGTCATCACGGCTCAGACAGCTCACAGCCTCTATCACTTTCTTCTCCACGCATCCTTTTGCTGGTTTTTATGGTGTGGCCCGGCAAACGAGGTGCACTTCAGTTTCAGTACACTTCTACACCAAAGATTTTCACTCTGCTGCCTGTATTGTTCTACGACTGCTGCTGTCTTCAATCTCAAGTGTACAATCCAATACTAAATCAATGACAACAAGAGGGAAGTGTTAGGGAGGGGGGGCTGCAGAGGGATGTAAACAAAAGACAATTTAGGGAAGGCTTTTTATGCTCCGAGACCACCGAGCTGTGAAATGTGAAAGATGTTGAGTTAGAAAAGATTTTATACTGTTTATTTAGTAAACAGGCACATATGTGTTGGAGCTGGATTAAGGCCACAAGACGACTGCATACCAAAGTCCTGCTCTTTCTTTTTTTGGAATGTTTTCTGTATTAGGGTGCAATTAATACCTTTTACTAGAGAGTCAATAGTAGAGAAGTGGCAGGAAACGAGGTGAATTACATGCAACAAAGGTCTCCAGATGGACAAACTCTTAGTGCCTAAGGTCATTAAGGCCACTGTTTTTGAGTCTGTTTCATCCACTGATGTTTCATCCACTGATGCAATAATGTGGATATTGTTTTTCATCACATCCACATTTGGGCATCATTTTTGCAGATAATTCATCCTTGAGTTGGGTCAAAATGCTTATTTTTAAAAAAAACAAATATATGAATTAAGATGTGGCATATTCTTGTTTCTACCAATATTCTTGTAAAGGGGTTGAAAACATGCTCCAGAGCCCTTTGCAGTGAATTATCCAAATATCCAAATATATTTGACTTGGTAATTTTAAAGTAATTGTTTCTCTCAATGTTTTTAAGTAAAGTCACCTTGTCAGAATGTATGTGAATAAGAAGCAAAGACCCAACAAATAAAAAATAAATTAAAATTTGGACAGACACATGAAAAAAGGACAGATGAGACATATCAAAACAACATTTCTGGTGCTTCAGCTCTTTGTTTCTGACATGCCTATTACCATGGTCACCATTATCCCTACCAAACAGTGGCAAATTAACAATTTACAATTTTAAAATGTGTCATGTCATTGCTTACTCCACAGAGCACCCAGGGCCCCCAAAACTCGTCTAGACCCAGCCCAAATGTGTACTGCATATCACCTTGAGCCTGACCTATAGGGGGCGGTATAGCCTTGCTGAATATGTGACTGAAATAAAGCAACTCCACAGTGCATATTTTCATCGGGTGAAACTGGACGCACAGAGACTGGACTCAGAATTTATTCTTTTGCCTCTGAATGACATTAGACACACTGTGCAGCTGTCACTGTGGCAGACTGCGAATACTGTGATGCTGACAGTGAAACGCTGTGATAGCAACCCCTCCTCTCAACCCCCTCCCCCGCCTAATTCGGCTACATCTCTGGTGGACCGGGCTAATTTAGTTGAAAATTGATACAAGAATGGGGATAAAATGTTAAAGCAAGACGATCCAGCAAGTCTGATTAGGCTGTATGTAGCCAATTAGGCCTACTGGCTCCCATCTGAAGGCGAGTGAGCAACAACTGCGGTCACATTAGCCTACTGGAGAGCTTTTCGTCTGTCCTGTAACATAATTACGCCCGCACTGTAACATTTAATCAGACTCAAGTCGAATTTAACGTCCTCTTAAAGTGCAGACGAACAATAAAACCAAAAGGGCAAAATGCGGTTTGTACATTTACAATTTTCCAGCGACCGTCGTAACAGAGGAGTGCTTGGTGGGGCTGTTTTATGTCTCACGTTAGGTGGAGCCGCTGGTTTATGAACTAATGTGCATAAATGGAAACAATAAAACAGTTCAAGTGCAGCACAGGCACAAAAAAACTGCATCTTGGCACACTTAACGGCTACATTTCCTCTGCCATAAACAGACAAACTGACTGACTGATTGATTTCTACGAGATTTGAAGGTCCAAAATGAAGCAGGAGATCGACGTAATTTTACACTGCTTGTGCATCACACTTTGACAATTTAAAGCAGAACTAAACAATAGCAGGGCCTAGTTGAAATCCATATCATTGCTCAGCTGAGGCTCCACACTCCTCACAAGTTCCTCATGACTTGTTTCCTACTGGAGGTTTCCTTTTGTTTATGGTCTTTACCACTTACTTTGCTGATAAATATCCCTCGAGTTTTGTTCCCTTCAAAAATAGAGGAATCCAATTTAAAAGCTCGCTCCATATTTCCTGCAATCTTGAATGGTTTTTTGAAAGGGGACAGCAGTAGGTAGTGCATGACTCACCCAAAACAACATGCAAATATGAGCCTATATATTGCTTTAATAACATCATGTGAAAAGCAAACTTGCCTCTGCATCTGAAAATGCAAAGGGAGCTGACGAGACATGCATAACTTTTGTATTTGAAGTCCAAACATTGTTTACCAATGTTACAAATAGCTTGTAAATTCATAATCAGAAACCATCAACGGTCACGTAAAGACACAAACGAGTAATCAGTGCAAAAATAATATTGCTTCTGTCTTGCATTTGTCTGCAAATTTGTTTGTCCAAGCTGCCCGCTGGGTTTAATTTCTGCTCTCTGTGGACCCCAACGTCCATCTATTTCTGATGATTAGCCTTAATAGATGTGCAGTTTGGTTTCTGACTGATGACCCAGGCTATTTGTTGACAAAGCTCTGATATATTCTTTTATGAAATCCATTAAGCTGCAATAAAATGGTTTCCTTCCATGATGATTCCAAACCCACCCCAAAGGGACCAGAGGGTACATATTACCATGCAGCCCTCATGTTAAGAATCTCAATTTTAATAATTCACCTCTGTTGCTATTTGGTGTGATGCGTTGTATAAACCAGATCTGTGGCTACACAAGGAAAAGTAAAGTTTTATGTGAAAGAAAAAGTGAGAAAGCGAGCCAAATAACACAATGATTGCATGTGTTGGATCAAAATGAATGTCCAAAAAACATTGTGACTACTTTGTTCACTCTCATGATTAACTAGCCCGTTTTCAAAAAACCTTGGATAATGCTCACTGCGGTAATAAATGATATGTGACAGGCTCCCACATTGCAAATTAAATGAAGTGGAAATACGTATTTCAAGGTGTGATAACACACCTCTATGAGCACATGGTACCATTATAGAAGCTCTGAAGCATCTCATTTCTCCTGCAGGTAACAGCAAGCACAGAGAGAACAAATTACACAAAGTGATAATAGGCTGACTATTAGCAGGGAGAGTTTGCTTACAGAACCCCGAGAGCGTTTCAGATATGGCAGATTTGTAATGAGGTTCTGCTGAGAGACAATATCTGATGTTTCCAACAGTTGAAATCTAAACATGGGAGGTTCATGAAATCTGTTTAGATAAAAGGTTTGGGCGAAAAGAATAAATGTTTAATGGAAGCTTTAAGAGGACACCCTTAATAAGGTGCATATAAATCAAATTGCATCCATTCATCCATCCTTTAGACACTCCACACTGCATAGAAATAAACTGAGATCTCATCTAATCTAATCTAATATCTCTTTTTTATTATGAGTCCTAAGCAACAGACTGTTTTATGCTTCAGATCTAAAGCTGAAATGCGTACATCCTCTGTCTGCTTTAAAGTGGCTCTGTGGAACGTCTGTACCGTGATGGAGGCCGGTTGTTAGTTTATGTTTGTGGACTCTGAGACGAGGCACTCGAGAATGGGAAAATCTGACCTGAGTCCTTCACACACACAAAAAAACAACAACAAAAAAACCCCAAAAACCTACAGTCCAACAGCAGTAAACAACTAAAACGAATCATCCACAGCCTTGTATGGGCAACCGAGAGAGCCGGGGAAGGTCTCATTTTTCACGTCATGTTACAATCCACTCACATATGGCCAATAAAAAAGTGATTTATACATGTACATTGCTACAAATTGTTAAATAGAGCCCATTTAAGTTTGCTAAATACACACTAAATGAGCATATTCACTAAAAGTCTGCCATGGTAATGTCAGCTGAAAGTAGCCCATTAAGAACAGTCTCACACTTGCTGTCACTGCACTGCACTGCCACATTTGCACTGTGGTGGAGGAGACAAATGTCCCAAATTTCCCTCTTTCACACTCTTATAATCCCATTGCTAGTTATTGCCTTCATTTGTCTCCCGTATTATCATTACTGGAGGTGATTGGCAGTCCCTTGAGATGCTTTTTGGCGGGCCCTCTCTTAACTTGAAATGTGTGAGCCAGGCGTGATGGAAGCGCCTCTTGGCACCACGTAGTACCTATCTTCTGATCATCTGTTATCTCTGACTGAACATATTGGATTATTGATTTGGAGAGGGAATGTGTTTTTGTGGGCGTTAAAAAGACCAACATTAGTCTGTAGAAAACTAACATGCTCATTGTAGCCCAAGTGGGACCTGGTTAAACGCAAAAATGCAGAGAGAAATCCTCCTGATTCTCTTGACATTGGAGAAACTCCAGCCAGGAGCTGTCCGTGGTTCTGAATCCAGCAAAGTTCCTTTTTTTAGCACAGAGAAAACACATTAGTTTTAGCACTAAATGAGAACCCCATTACTTTGCACTTCTCTGATAGAGAACCAGGGATATTATGTTTATTTCATGAAGTCATTACCCACAATTCAGCTTGACCGCTGACAGTTCAGCCTGAGATTGTGGTGTGTCATAGTGGTAGCAGCTAATGTAGCCTCAAGCAGCGATGAGGAACAGGCTACAGAGGTCTGATAAGATCACTATTATCTAACTACAACCCACAATTATTTTTATTTTCAGTCTTGTATTCTTTAAACCCAACCAACACTGATGTCACTTAATAAGATTATGTTAGACTCCATTTGGAGCCATAAAAGGCTTTATACATTTCATTTCCACAAACCCCCGAATAGTTGTAAACAGACTTTAAAGGAGATGTTTCATATTAAATTTCAGGTTTCTAATTATATTTGCTTGTAATATTTGCCCTTTGCTAAAAAAGTCATATTTTTCAATTGGTATAATATATTCTAACTACTTGCCGTTAGTGCCAAAAAATGTGGATTTAGGATTATTCTGAAAAATTGCAGACTATGAGAGACAATGTTAGCATCCAAATACCAACATTTTAAAATGTACTTCTTTCTTAAAGCAGACATATCATGCTCATTTGCAGGTTAATTCTATTTTGGGTTACAAGTAGAATAGCTTTAAATGCTTAAGTGCTAATAAAACACACATCAGAGACATCAATTTGCAGATACTGTCCAGTGCTGCAGCTCTGTATTCCCGCTCTATCTGTTTTAGCTCCTCCCCTGCTGAATACTGAGTCTTCTGGGATTGGTCAGGTCAGACACGCCTGAGCCAGCACCACTCACCGTGTCTCCGGTCGGCTCTGTCGTATTTTTGTGTATAGGCATATTTTTAATATAGGCATAAATTATGTGACATGGTGATGTTAAGAAGTCATGGAATTAAAGGCAGGACAGCTGAGGAAGCATTTCAGGAACTTTAGGAGCTCCCATTGGTGCAGACTATAGGCTTTTTAGCTTTCCAGACCTTTTACATGCACAATAACCTATATAACAAACTGAAGGCAAGGCAAAAAACATAAAAGCATAATAGGTCTCCTTTCATGTGTAAACAAACATGCAGTGAAGCTTCTTCATTTCAGTTTCTTAATTTCACGTTATGCTCTTGTGTAATCAACTCATGGGTAATTTTCCCCACGCAGGGACCCATAAACAAAAGCTACCTTAAAAAACAAGAGGTGGTAGGAAATTCAAGAGGAAAAATCAGCTAGTCTAGCAGTAACAGTACAGTCTCCACCATCAGGGAGCAGGATTCATTTCTGGACTGTTACTCAACCTCTACTATTTATGAGCATTCCTTCCAACACAGTATGTGTGTGAGCATGTGTGCACACAAAGGGGTTAAATGAGAAGAAAGCGGTATTATAGAGTAGGTAGCACTTTGATGGTTCCTCAGTAAGATCTATGAATTAGGACAGCCTGAAGATCAGCAGAAGGAGAAAGAGGGGGAGTCTGTCAACGGCAAGACAGCAAAGTGAGAGTATGTGGCATTGAATTTTATTGATATTTTTCTCCGGCCTTTTATGTCTGTGTACATGCGTGAAAGAGGGAAGAACAGAGAGATTGACCCGCGCCTCCAGCCTGCTCAGCTGCCAAGTCACATTAATTGTATATCAGCGACTCGCCTTTATTCCCGCAGCATAATCCTGATGCCGCTTCAAGTAGCACCATGACTGTTTCAGCCAGGGAACCAAAAAAAGACATCCAGCGGTGTCTATCTTTGGGCTTCATATAGTTTCAGCACACCATAATGTCTTTAATTAATACAAATACTTAAAATTAATGTGGAAACACAACTTTTCAGTGGTTGTTGGTCCGATGCTGTGGTCAGTACTGTAGGTACAGTAAACACTGCTTATACAAATAACCCTCCTCAATTATGTTTCAGTCAAGCTGTACAGTAAATTTAAAAATGCATAAAATTCCTGCACACTAGAGTTTTTCCCCTAACCAGACACTGGATGATTGGAAGAGTTAATGTATATTCATGAAGTGGGAATAGGTTGAATCACTTTTATGTTATATCATCTCTGCCGCTGATTGATATAATCAGGCACAGAAATTGCTACTCATAATTGGGGATGGAGAACGACGAGACAAGAAAGGAGAAAAAAAAAAGAGTATTTAATTCTGCGACATTGTCTCCAAATATTCTTTTAAACAAAGCTTATTTTTCACTTCCCGGATGGGCGAGTTTCAACTTTGAGCTCCATTCTGCCTGCGTGTTCCCATGTCGACCTGCTTAACCGACATCTCACTGAGGATCAAACTGTGTCTGGCTGCCAAATTCTCTTTTTTCTTCCTCAACTGGACGGTTACAAGGCCCTACTTTCTCCTTTACACTCTAGCTCTGGCTATATTAGCTGATAACATCATGTGGGTAAAGCACTGGGGACCTGCTCCTACTGTCCCCAGCTGTCTATATGAATTAGTAACACACATTGCCACTTATACTAGCAGATCACAGTCTCAGGCACGTGAACATCTGTGCACATCTGAGTACATCAGTGTGAGTCTGAGAGTCCTTGAACTTAGCGGGGAATTTGCCCTAAGGACTCTTGAAACTGTCAGCCAGCCTGTAGGGGCGCTCTCAGGTTTAACCTACAGGACGGAGTGACATGTCCTTTTGTTTGCTTGCCCTGACTGCTGCCATATGTCGGGGAAAAGTGGAGCGACAGTTGCTGTGTGCTCAGGTGAAGTGTTGAGCTTCTCGTGTTGACAAAGCCCTCCTCGTCATCCATCCACCACCTCTTCTAGACCGTCACTTCACCCCAGAGCTCTGCCTCGGTGTCTGCTCATCACTTCTTAAACGATTCCTTCCATCTCCGTTTCCTATTTTAGTTTCCATCTGTTTGTTTATCTCACTCCCTCTTCCTCTCACCACACAGCCCCCTTTTTTTTCCTCCTCCTGCAGGCAAACAGAAACATTGCCAAGAACAGCTCTGTTGGCCTGCTTAGAATTTACATATGTAAATGAGAGCCAATGTTGCTCGTAAATCTGCAATTAAGCAAACAGCTGAAGCTTACAAACAACGTCGGTCCCCATTACTTTACCAATAATAGAGTTTCTTGTGCACTGATTTATATTGCCAACCCCATTACCTTCTTTCTCCTGCCTTAATGCAGTTGGTTGAAGATAATGTCCAGAGCCAGACGTGAGGTCTTTGATTAGTGGAGCGGCACGCTTCGTTCAGGAAGAAAAAGAAGCCCCCACACTCCAAATATATAGGAGCCCAACACAAGCTTGACTCACTTCTTATGCACCGCAGGTTAAAAGAGCTCATCAGCATATGTTCATTAAAACATTGTAAATCTATTTACATACTGTGCTCTGTGAAGAAAATAGCAGTTAATGAGTTGTGGAGGTCAAAAGTCATGACTGAGATTGAGAATTTATAGCATCAAACATGATATCGTGCATACCATTTAACCGTATGCAACCCAGATTTCTACTGTTATTTCTTCATGTGTGACAAAAATAATCTCATTACGTTGAGCCTTGAAATAACACATTGACATGCAAGGTTCCTGCAGCTAATGTGTGGCCAACTC
This sequence comes from Diplodus puntazzo, assembly GCA_963678695.2. Lineage (NCBI taxonomy): Eukaryota > Metazoa > Chordata > Actinopteri > Spariformes > Sparidae > Diplodus > Diplodus puntazzo. The sequence continues at coordinate 10,604,658 of OZ023174.1, read as the reverse complement.
TTGCTGGATTTTAGTCCCGGTTTGGTCTGAAAACTCTGAAAACTCTGGTCTGTTTTTGTCTCTCAGCCATTTCCTGCCACGTTGCCAGGACAAAATGCTACAGGAAAAACAATTCTGCAAACCACATTTCTAGATGTCAACAGGCGAGACGGCTGCCAACCCGCAGATGCCAGATTGAAACTGCATTTCAGCATTTGTAGGCGTGACAACACTGGATATTTTTAAGACCTCAGGACAATTTCAAGCAAGATATTGTGTCAGGGCTTCTCCAGCCGTGTTTGTGTTGATCATAACAGGCATTTTAAACCAAAACGTGATCAAAAGAAATTTAAAATTCAACTTTAAGAAATGATATGTTTCATCGCATCTGTGGTCAGTGTGAGCTGGAGTGACTCAACCACATAGACCAGTAAACCAGAGCGATGAGCTGAAAGACATTGAGGGCTGCAGGGAGCTACAGGCGGATCGAGCGGTGCTGGTTTGCAATGGGATCGACGGCACTAAATATTTTTTAACATTATTTCTGTGCCACAAAACGCGATGCCACGAATGCTCGTTTATGGAGCGTGGACTCATTTTGCTGTTTACCTCTGAGACTGAAGGTTGCTTTGTTTAATATTGTTCTCTTTGGAGCAGATAATGAAATGTGTTAGCAATTATGAGCATCAACAAAATACATTTCCCACACATGTTGAATGCTAATAAAACATTAGGTAATTGTGAGGATCATGTTAAAAGTTACAACGTGTAGTGTTTAGAGTAAATGTTGCCAGGTTGACATGACATCTTGGAAATCTCACGGTGAACCCAACCCAGTTTCCAACTTGGATTTCCTTTTCCACACTTTTCCCATATAGAAAGTCGGACACTCTGACTTTCAAACATCTTCTGGATGGGCGGTATTTTGTGCCATCTGGAGGGAGATAAGGAGGTCGGTCTCGTTACTGTATCCTGGTGGCCACGGCGCCGTTCAGAACTTTTTCTGCGGAGATTTGGGGTCAGTGTGACCCGCCCCATGTGTGAGGGGAGTGAAGGCTCTCCAATGTCACCTCCCCCCTGGATGTTCCTCAACAGAGGGAATCAGAGGAAGGATTCAAAGCGCGTTTGGTCTGAACTAGTCAATCCAGGTCATGCATTTTTGTCCTGATCTCTTTTTTTGCCTCTCACACATGTTTCTCTGGCACAAACTCACACAAACGTTGAACACTGTTTTGCCAAAAAAGATACGACTTATCATCTGCACCACATTGTAAAACCAAATGGACCGAATGCTTAAAAAACAAGCGAGAAAGCTGAGAGAAGAAATGGACTTGAATTGAATCAAAGGGTTTGTGTCCAAGTAAGACTTGTAAGAAAAGTTTATCCACGTTTTTACTCTTAGTGGGTGAGACAAGTATAAGAGTGTCCTCACAGGTCTCTTGAAGAAAGCAAGCAGACAGCCGGGGATAGAGTGCTTACTCAGACCAAGAAAGCAAAGCAGTTTTCAGATCGCTGCACTCTGCACAGGCTACCTGTCTGTGTCAAAGGACTGCAAGGACTAAAACACTATCAGTGGTTCTTGTTTGTAAAGCACTCGATGATTTAGGGCCAAAATATACTTCTGTAACCTGCTTCTGTAATACGAAAAACCACGAGACACCTCAGAGGGTTTGTCTGGGGTGAGTTTGCACACTTTTGTGAGGAGACACAAAGAATATTTGGAAGCAGCTTTCAACCGCCATAAAGCTACATCTGAGGTTGTTAGGGTCTGGAACTTTTATTGAAAGTGACAAGAGCGACTCAGTTCACTCAGTGCAACAGCAAGCTAATTTAAATCTCGACACCTTTTTGTTTTTTTTTATGCTTTTTATTCAATTCTTTAATAATTAATCAATTTTCTTCTCTGTTTGGTGTCGCCCTCTTTTTCCGGCAGAGAGGTATGAAACGCACGCTAATTCTGTTTTCTTCTCTTGTGTTTGTTTCCCGCTTTTGTCCTGTTCTTTTCCTCTGTTTGCTGCAAAGCCCTTTGAATCAACTGGATTTTGTGTAAAGTGCTATATAAATAAACTTGAATTGAGTATAACACCTTGTTCAGCATAGCTGCTCGCTAACCTTGTCTGCCTGCTGATTCATAAGGGCAGGTAACGTGGAATCAGTTTGTAAAAAAATCACTTTTTTATTGAGAATATTTGCCTTTTGCACACTAAAATCTTCCTATTCGAGCAGTGTGAGCGAACAAAACAGTGAAGTGACGTAAGTAAAAAGAGACTTTTGAGCTTTTTGAGTTGAGGGAAGGTGCAGAGTCAGGGGGGTAATTCTCTGTGTCCCCCTCAACATACAAGCACATGATCCAATGTTAATATAAAAAATATTGACCGCGGCCACTTTTTATGCCTTACATGTAAAGTAATTAACCTTCCCTGTGTGCTTTGAAGGTGCAGCAGTAAACCCTACCTTGTCGTGTTGGTCCGGCTGAGGAGAAAAACGGGTTGTATGAAATGGTGGAATTGGTACATGATGAGAAATCACACCAGAGGCTGCTCAGATGTTAAGTGTTACAGTCCCAGACCCTCTCTAATAGCGTGAAATGAGAACAGATCTGTTAAAGCCTCAAAGAACACAGAAATGGGATGGGATTGGCTTTACGCCGTCGTACATTACCTCCCTCGCATTGATAGGCCCTTTATGAGACTTAATTAAAAAGTCGATGGCATCTTTAATGGCCGCGGCACTGGTTGTTTTTCTGTGTTTTTAAAAGGCTGGTTCCCTAATGAGCAGAGGCAGCCTCATTTGGGGGATAGAGACAGAAAAATGTTTCGACCTGTGGCACGAGGTCATTATGCTCCAGCTGCGTCACGAAAACAGATAAGCCCGTTCTGTGCGACTCCAGTGTTGCTTTTGGCTGCTGGTCAATGAGCAGAAAATCTGACTAAACAAGTGAAGCCCATTACAGACACACCACCAGTGAGGAGGTGACGTTGTTGAATTAAATGACAAATGGAGTGTCTATTGACAAAGAGCTGCTCATTTTGCTCTTCATGCCCTGGCTTTTTGGCATTATGTCTCCTGTCCTTGTGTATCTTTTGAATTAGAAACAGAGTAATAGAGCAACATGTTTGAAATGGAGCTGAGCGTGTCCAAGCCTTGAAAGACAGCCAGTGTCCTTTGTGTCTCAAAAAGTACTTTAGTCGAAGATAATGACTGCAGTTTGAAAGACACGGACGAGAGCCTCATAGGGTAAATGTACTGAATCGCATTTTACAACGATCTTCATGATTTCTCTTTATATTACCAAAACCAAAAGTCTTTGTGTGTTACCATTCCTGCCCAGTGATGAGAATGTACATACCAGAAAGTAAGGGTCAAGGGATGAGGCTGGCTGGACAGGTTATCTTCTGTGGACGAGGTTATCTTCATTGCTGCCTTTTTTTCCCCGGCATTCTCTAATATCCTGTGATTGTAAGAGGAAATGGAAATACAAATCTATTGAGAGCAGAACATTGTGAATTTTTTTCTGACTACTTAGGAAGAGGTAACATGTCGTGGCCCTGGAACACAGCCCACAACCATAGCTCAATAAAAACAACTCTGCGAACTCTGCACATAATGAAAAGTGTACCTTCCGGTTTTTGGGATGCGACTCATTAAAGCAGACACGTGGATGTGCTTTACATGTTAGGTTCAAGTAGCAGATTCTTCCCGTTCACAAGTCTGATGCTTGTGAGCTAAACTTTGAAAGTATCCCGCTGAAAAATGATTGAAATTAGAGGCTCGTTCGCTACAGTGTGTTCAACAAGCTCTCTTTGCGTTTGCGACAAAGGCAACCCGGCCCAGCAGCTACTGCTACTTTGCTGGGTTCAGCTGCTGAACGTCAGGCTCGGGTGCTGTGCAGTGTGAGAGCAGTACATAGTTGTCATCGCTTATCGTATCCAGACAACCGCATGTCTTATTCCTATGCCCGAAAACCTTATCCCAAGGAACATGAACAACAAACAAGGCCATTGTAAGCACTCGCTGATGGCAAGGTAGCATGTTAGTATGGCAACATGTGAACTTTACCTTCACTGCCATTCTTGCGTGACTAGCTTGCATAGCTTTAGTAATACAAGAGTCAAAGTCAAAGAGTCAAAGAGAACCGCCTCTGGTAGAGTCTTATGGCAGATCACGGTCATACGCAATGAGTGCATGGGCAGACCGCATGAAGTCATGCAGGTACATAGGTATTCAAGCAGGTAAGCAGTCTGAACATTTCAGTTAGTTTGAATGAAAGGATTTGAGGGGCTCATTAAAGATCTGCAATAGCCACGTTCACCAGATTCTTTCTTTTGATCTGTTGATTGCCGTCGTGGCATTACGAGATTTTCTACAAATAAAACAAAAAATGTTATAAAATAACTTGACAGCCCTCGCTTTAATGTGCAGTTGTGTCTTCACATACAGCGTTTCACACACTCTCACCCTGAAAGCCTTTCAGCGTCTATTCAACCCTTTACTATGCAAATGCTCTATTTCACTGCTGGAGGGGAATTAGCTTTTTGAGTCAGTCAAAATGAGCTGCATAGCTCAGCTTCTGACAGCCTGAAAAAAAAACAAAACAAGCATCTTTCATTTCTGTTATGTGTCTCACACGTTTCATATTGTGGTTGTTAATTAAGATATTAATAATTTGGTTCACTGAGGCAAACTGTGCTCCGAGCAAGGATGCACTACTTCCAACGTAACGCTTTGCCGGATCCAGAGCAGCGCGTCTGCAAGTGTGTAACTTTCCAGTGCGGCTTTCATGTGGACATAAAAATATAGTTAACCCTCGCTACAAACAGTGTTGGTCCTACCTACAGAAGAAGAAGTGGTGGAAATGAAGAAAAAGATACCCCATCCATAAAACACAGCGGGAAGATCTCGAGTCAAACCAGGTAGATGCAGTTAACTCTCTTTTTCATAAGCTGTCAACTCCCACGAGGCTTCAGTCGCTGCCTGCCATTGTTAAAAATATTTCCCCACCTTGATAGTTTAATGTATTTCCAGCCTGTTCGAGCCTGACATTAGCGAGGGACCAAACGCCAACAGCTTTTCTTTCTCTGTCTCTGTCTGGCTCCTCGTTTAGAACACTGAGTCTGTCTTCCAAAGGATGCCTCTAATTGGAGGAGAAAAGGCTTCTTTCTGACAGAGCTGGAGATTTCAAATAAAGCCCATTTGCCAATGTAAGGAGTCATTAAACATGTCATTAAATCCAGCTTCTTTGATATAAGTAGATGAAGCTCTGGATCCCATTTGCTCTTCGGAAAAGGATGATGGAATTTAAACTAGTCTCATGGCAGTGAGAGACTCATGCTTGACCTGCCACACACACACACACACACACACACACACACACACACACACACACACACACACACACACACACACACACACACACACACACACAACTCGACACACTCCGCTCATACACAATTTGTGGGCGTACATTGTGCGCTCAAAGGAGGCCTCTTAAAGTCTATCATTTTCATACAGGAGGGCACCACATCATCCCATTACTGAAGGAGGAGAGTATGACATTCAGCCACCAAAAGACGAGTCCTTGATGTTCTCAGACTGGTCGCGCTCCTTTGTCTGACTTGCTCTCCTTTGTTTCACTGTTGCAGTTGATTTTTTTTATTTATTTTTTTATTTTTTTATTTTCTTTACTCAGCGGTCTGATTTGGCCTGCAGCGAGCGGCTGGTAAGTCCCAGTGGATATGTCGGCCTAAACAGCCGGGTCTGAAGTGATTATGTGAGTGCAGTGTGAGAGATTCCTTTAGGGCCTGTGGGAAGCCTGCACATTCTTTGTTGACAGTAGCAATGAGAGCGAGAGAGTGAGGGAGGGCAAGGTGGAAGGCAGGGAGATGATCTAAACAGACAGAAAATTGCTGGAGTCTGGGAGATTAAAGGTACGCGCAGATATAAAATCCCCCTTCTTTTTGCAGCGAGCTATTAGGTTGTCCTTTATTTGTTCATCCACACATCCAATTAGCACGAGCTTCATATTCACGGAACTGCCAGATACATCTTCTGACGCTGTCAAATGGGATTCAGGTAGCCCTTACGTATCTTAGAACTCTGTTATCCTGCGTTTGTGCAGCCTCTCTGTGTAATGTATTACACTGTAAAAGCGATTTCAGTGTTGGACAGGAGATAACAAAAGCCCTCTTTTCTTCTGAGATTCCCCTCGACACATTTTCACTTTGCATATTGAAAACGTGCCTCATGCAAGCACCGCAACCAGTAATTAAGCGCAAAGAACCCTTCATAAGTCTCTATAACAATTAATTATTCACATTCATATCAGCTCACTGTCTTTCTAAGTAAAGCCAAGCAATCAAATTTAAAGTTTCCCTTTTTTTCTCTCTCTCTTCACAGCCATCGGCCTGTTTACTCTAAAAGCATGTCCTTCAAGCATCTCCTTCTCAGAATCGCGGCGCTAAGCCGTAGAAAAGCGAGCTGCCGTTTATCGCTGCCTGGCAGACAAATCCACTCTAAATGGCCGGTGATTTTCACTCATTGGCTCAATAATCCATTTGAGAATTAACTCAGGGACTCAGACGCATTGTTGAGGTTGTTTTTTTCTTTCTTTTTCTTTGAGTTTTTTGCTCCGTTTGAACAGATTCCTCTGAATACCCATGTCAACTTGAAGGAGACTTGTTTAAACTGCACGGGAAATGGAAATGAATGCACACAAACAGGCATTTCAGACCAGTGAAGTGCTACTCTGTGTGCAGTGCCCGCAAGTTTAACGACTCATACGCATTCATGTTTTCAGATGTCCTTGTTGGATGCGGGGCCAGACTTTGTGAGGCAGACCTGGGTCACACTTGGATGAATCTCCCTCCAGTTGTTTGTCCTCATTTAATCCTTTTCCCTGTTCTTGCCTTGGCATGAATCCATGCAAAAACCTGGCTCACGCCGCAATCGACATCTTTTACATTTTTTTTCTCCTCATGTCTTCTTCCGCCACCTTGCTCCTTTACCCCAGAGCCTCCACTGTCCACCCCTCCTGCCTGCTGTCCCTCCTCCCATAGTGCACTTTGGTAATTGAGTGAGAGCTGTGGCCCTGGAGTCCTTGTGTAATCCACACTTTATAAGCACTCTAATTGAAGTGCAAATTCAATACTCCCTCATCAGCCTTTTACTGGCTGTGCCTTTTCCTGCACCCCTTAGGTAATTACAAGGAGACTGGCAGTTCAATCATTTTGCAGAAAATAATGTAGCAAAAACATAGCTGCATACACCAAATCATTTGACTGTGGCTGTGTCGTGAGGGCGATAGCCGTGTTACTGGAGGTGAAATACTGGAAGAGAGGAAACACCTCCCTCCCTGTCACCAGAAAGCTAACGCGCCAAAGACCTGTGTGAAGAAGAAATTTTAGGGGACCTTATCTGAACAGAACATGTGAACATGCCACATTGGCATTTCCCTCCTTTTGATTCGATTTGCCCGTAGACATGTACACAAATGGATGCAGGCACAATAGCGAGCATGTGCACTCTGTGCATGCACACCCATCTTCGTATGGTGCACACGTGCATGCAGACAAACATAAAGGCAAGTGCAGACGCACAAACACATATAATTGGTATGTATTGGTTTGCCTATATTACTGTGTGTGTCTGTGTGTGTCTGTGTGTGGGAGTGCGGTTTGCAGCTTTAATTAAACTTCCTCTATTTTCTCTCAGCTTGTCCCCATAGGGCCGTGTCTTCTTCCCGACCACATGCTTATTTATTTATAATTGCATTAAACTCCGGAGCAGAGCCACAGCTGAACGCGATGCCAGACCTGTGGAGTAAGCTGGGATTGTCACACAGTAATACAATTTCATGTACTGCAACATCCCACCAGCTGGGAAAATTCCACATTATGAATCATGTTGCGCCACACTGTACATTAAACAACAACAGGCTGAATAAAGTTTGGGCTCTCATTCCCAACACATGCACGGCAATACAGCACGTCAGCACAGATATATATAATTCAAAATTGCAGGGCCGTGTACTATTTCACACAACAAAGGAGCAAATTCCACCAGTGAAAAGTTCTGATGAATTTCCTCCCTGCAGCACTGCGTTCCTCAGGAGACCAAACATTCCTGAGAAGAAAACAATCCAGGTGTCATAACAACTTTACTCTTCTTCCCTTTATTCAATTGCCAGGTTCCTCTACATTTTTTTTGTTTATCTTTCTAATTTCCTTAAACTAAATATCCCACCAGACAACCTTTTGGATGAGCATCACAGCAGATTCATAGCGCATCCCAAGCGCTTTTGTTGAAGTTGGATGAATGTGATCTAAATCTTCAAAGAGAAAATCACATTACGATATTCTTGTAACATTGTGATTGTGCCAAGATACCCTACACGGGCAGCCACCCACATGTGGTGACTTACGACTGCCTACTTAGATTTGCAACATAAAAAAGACTGCACACCATTCTTTTCACAGCCGATTTAAATGCTGGCGTCAAGATCCTAATTATATTATAGCGTGTCTTTTCATGTCCTGTCATCACACCAATAAAGCTGTAAACCTTGACAAAGACATTACACCATTACTTATGTTTTGCATTATTCTCTGTACATTTTTAATTGCTTGTTGCATTATCTCCTGTAAATTCACGTGTCTGGCTTGTGCTGATGTGATGACCCACTTGCCTGTGGGCAATATCGTCAACAACCACATGTATGGCAACAGTTTCTGCATGTAATATGGTTTGGCAGGAAAAAAATCAGAAACGTATGCCTTTATTGACTGTAATAGTGGGAATAAAGTGAAGCAATCACTGGTGACAAACAAATAAAATCTATCTGTGTGCGCCTGGAGACGTACGATAAATCACCAAGCACCCAATTTCAAAAGGATAATGGGTACAGCACGCTGCAATAAAGACAGACTTACTTTGACTTCTTGTTATGTCTTCAGCATTGTTGTTGGGCTACATTTTGTTCTTCACATATTAAAGCAGAAATAGACAACTTTTCAAATTCCCCCATCCTAGCATTTTCCTCTGGTATTACTGTCCCAGATAGCAACATCTTACCAGACACCTTCGTTTGGCCCACATATCTCTGGTGGTCCACTCCTGCTTGCCAGCTCTCTTGGACGCCCCTATGGTATAGATAAAAGTGGCCTCTAGGGTGGCCTTCCACTGGGTTGGCTGGCTCTGTTGTTGAGGTCTGAGAGGTCAGGTGTAGGCAGCCTTATAACTTTACAGAAAATATCCTGGATTTACAGATGACATGGACTCTTCCTGGCATCTGGCATTTTGCAGAAAAAAAGAGTCAGTTAAAGTCCGGTTGAGTGTGTTTGGTGTGACTAGTTCTTTTGTTTTAACATACAAGAAACATTTGAGGCAAATACTGTTGTCTTTTTTGTTATTACAGGATGTTTTTCTTTGCTTATAATGCTTATTGCGATATTGAGATTCCTTCTATAAGACTCTGAAGGTTTTTTTTCTGAATTTCATCTGCACAATCCTCTCCTTCTTTTTCACTGCTGTGTTTCTGTTACTTTGTTTTACTGTTCAAATAAAATAACTAAATACAAAGAAAAAGGAGAATCTTTATTTATCACACATAATCATGTAAAGTGCAACATAGTTGCATTTAAGTGAGGCTGTCTGCATTCAACCACTCCCTGAGGAGCAGTGGGCAACCGACGTATGGTGCCCAGGGACAGACTCCAGATCTAAACCACTGTCTTGGTCAAGGGCACTGATCAAAATATTAATCTAACATACATGTTTTTGACACATGCAAACTCCACACACACATTTTTGAATGCACTTTGTTTTCTAAATATCTGAAAACAGAACTTTTAGAGATCCTATTTTAAGGAAGACTTGTAAAATTCTGATGCTTTGGGATGGCAGCTCGCCTGACCAACAATCCCAATGCGTCAGTATTTGACCAGTTGGGAATGAGACTCAAAAATCAACTTTCCTTACAAATAGCACCTTTAATTAGGCACGTAAATTACATGTATGCACATTTCCGCAGGTTTAGCATAATTTCTTCTTTTTCCTGTGTATATTTTTTCTACAGATCCTGTTTGATCCACATCTTTGGAGGTGGTGAAATGTAGCGAGTTTTCCTCTTTACATGAGTATTTTCATGTTTTGCAGACTTCTACTAAGATACATTTCATAGGAAAAATATCATACAAATTTGCTTTTACTCACTACATTACATATTGTTACTTGTCACTTTTGGATTAATATTCTTCAAATAAAACATACGAAAAATAAAATATGATGCATTGCTCCAGGCTAAACCTCAGTGCATCAAACACAATGTAGCATAAATAATAAAAATACAAGACAGAATGGCTCAGGCAGGGGCAATTCTGCTGCATAATGAGTCAGTGTTTCCACAACTGCTTTCTGGTCTATTTCTTGTTACAAATGTCCCTCCAGGGCGATCGATAAAGCTTCATCTCATCATATCTTAATACTCTTTAATGCGAGTAATTATGAAGTTTACTTAATCAAAGTTTTGGGCTGTAGTGACGTTAAGAGTTCAATGACAGTGCAGTTAAATTAAGAACTCCATTTTTCCTCTTCTGTGTCCAAAACCAAAACAATCCCAGCATGGCCGCGCGCTCATTGGACGCCTGCACACGTCACATTCGAACCCGGAAGTGCGATGACCGCTCTTGTCAAAAAAATCCTTCATCCCTTTCTTGCAACAGCGTAACAAAGGTGAGTTTAAAGCTTTATACCCGGTTTATCCCACAGTTATCAGCTGTACCTTATTATATTGTGCCAGTATAACGTACGTCTGGGCTTCTTTCAGCGCTGGCAGCACTTTTAGAGGAGGGCAATGTTAGCCGCTAGCTGGCTAATGTTAGCAGTTCTGTAACGGCTCAGGTTTGTTATTTTCGAGATGTCGACGGGCGGGGAGGACTTTTCTGCTGCTTTTCGTAATTTCCTGTGACATACCGATGTCTGTCGACTGGTTGTATTCCCATGAAAAATATTTGAGAAGAGAGAGGCATGCAAAATAATGAGCTTACTATAAGAACGCACGGGATGCTGTATCCTCCGACTCAGCCTGACTATCCTGCCAAATAGTGAGCAAAGCTTTCCCTCCTCTGTTGCGTCTCCATGCGCAGTGCAGGACAGCTGCGGATTGCAACCAGCGGAGCACAGCGACTGAAGAGTCCAGCAGAAACTCTGCAATGCAGAGTGAGGTCCTAACTTACCTCTGCAAGATGGATGAAAATTAAATAGTGAGGATAAAAGAGGTTTTAAACAACAGAGAATAAGAGTGATGCACTTTTATTCAAGTAGAGAAACACGTGAAAGAACATTTAAGTCGTCATAAAACTGAAAGCTACAGTACAACATCACTTACCACAGAAGAAGTTAATAGGCATGCACCAATCCAGCCTTTTCTCTCCTAATGGATCTAATAACACTACACTACATTTAAAATCAGTTTGTCAGTGTCACTGTTATTATTGAAGTAGTGAAGTAACATAATGCCAGGGTTTAACCATAAGAGATTTCAAACTTTGATAAAATACCTTGAAAGATGCTGGTATTTGATACCGTTTTTAATAATACAATGGGGGAAAAAGGCCATTAAAGGTATAAATGCTTTTTTTTATTAAATTAAAAATTGAATATACAAGGCCATACAATGACACATTGACAGCTTTCCTCTAAACTTTCAATATCTATATTTATTTCCCGAAACATAGCTTGTTTGTCATCTTGCCCTAGGAGAGAAGTAATGCCCAAAATGATTATTGAAATCGTTTCAAATATTCTCAATTCTTTATTGATAAATCAGTTTTTGATTTGAAGTTTAAACTAGTAGTGGAAACAAAACAAATGACTTAATCAAAAAACAAATCAATCCACAAATAGAGGCCGGTAACAGAACAAGAAACATCTTGAACCACAAACTACAAATAAGCCAACAATCAATGGATTGAATAAGTCACTAAATACAACAATATTTCATGACACAAGTAATTTAAAAAAATTTAGGTAAAACTAATCTCATTACTTATTTATTGATGATAAATATCGAAGCAGGATAGTTGTTGGAACAGTTTAATGCTTGCTTGTGGCAGGAAGAAGTCAGTGTTGTCCCACAGCATTTCTTCTCAGCTGCAGTGTAAGCATTTGCAGGAAAGTGTGTGGGAGTACAGAAACGCTCTGAATGGAAGCCTTGTTTGATTCATAACAGTCAATGGTGAAAATATTTTGAATTCCGAAGGCAACTCGCTGGTTTGCTGAGCATTTTTCTCATTTTACTATTCTCCCATATGTTGCACAGATTCTTTGCGCAGCTGCTTGATGGAAAGTTTGTGAAAATATTTTAGTTTTATTGGGCTTACAGCTCCATCTGCAGTGTAAAATACCGTTCTTACTTCTCAGGCCCCTGCGCTCTTTATTCTTGCTGTTCAAAGATTTATTGTATTCTTCATACAAACAGTTTTGTGCTTCAACTTTGTCATCAGTCAGTCACTTATGTCATAATAGCCTATAGTCCAACAAAATCGGTCAGCACTCGGCACTGTGAAGGATTGAGCGGTGAGATGCAGTTGCGTTCCCCTTCGCATATAGCATTCTGTGATCAATGTGACATTCTGCGATACAAACCTTGATTTTTTTTTTAATTAAACATTTTATTTATGTAACATTTCAATAGCTTCTGTATATGATACTCGTATGATGGTATCAGAGGCGCAGGATTGGCAAACTGAACCAGTGTGAATGGATGAGCCGGCGCGTATAGCGGGCGTGTCTATCGGATGGTCTGTTAACTGCACAGGTCCCTCTCTCAACTAAATAAAGAGAAATGTCCCACAAAGCAACGTTACAGAACCAAACAAAGGTAACGTAGTAACTGTAATTGTCTTTGGCAACGAGGAAAAAAATACAGCAGCTGTACGTGGAGAGGCGTCTGTCCTCCCGCCTGTCCTACCGACACCTCGTCACATTTCTGCCTGAAAAACAGCGTCTGTCACCGGCAAAAAAATTCAACTCACCGAGTGTTTGTGATGAAAGAAAATCACCGCGACCGTCAGCCCTCCGGACCGAGACTTCAGTGAACTTTCCCCCAGAAAACAGCCTCTGTCCTCGCAAGTGACAGAGTTAGACGGCGACCTGTTCACTGATGTCGATTATCTAATTATGTAATTTAGAGCGAAAAACGTAACTTTCTCACTTTCCAGGATGTTAGCTGGGTCAGGTTCTCAATCACGACACATTATAACAGCATATAACTTATCCGCCGGTTTAGATTGACGGGGACACCTTGAAAACACACACATGTCATCATCATGACGTGTACCGTCACGTCTCTTTTCTTTCAGTGTGAATTACACAGCGGTTCGTCTTTTCCAGCGGCGCTTCGCTCTGTGTGAACGACCAACGGCGGAGAATTGGCGAACCACCGCTGTGGTGTTAATGCGGCGTCGCTGTGTGAAAGGCGCTACTTATAGCTCAACCAGTTCTGTTCCGGTTTGCACACTTAATTTTGAACTATTAAGCGCTTTTTGACAAAAAATAAATTTGTTCAGAACTCCCAAAGTTGTCTCCCTACTGGTCCAAAAAAGAGCAGGTTTTCCTCAACTTGACGTGTGAACCGAAAGTGGGTGTGCCATATCAAACAGGTCGTTGTTCATTTGTGCAATGCCCTCCATTGATGGCGCATCCTTGATCATAATGTTTCTGCTCAAAACTGGTAGGAACGTGGGCTGGTCTTTACGTAACACCAGGATTTCAAGAATTTGACTAGAAACAAACCAGAACTAATTTGATAGAAAATAGGCTGGATAGACTTTGAGCCATCGTTAAAAGTATTAATTACACCTTTGCGTTTTTCTGCTGTGACAAGAGTGTCACAGAGTGTCGGGTGTGAAAAAGGCTTAGACAGAACATGAAAGTCATATAAGTAGCACATATACAGACATGTAGTTACCTACAGTATATCTTTATCTTGCACTTGATTGTTGAATAGGAGCTGTAGTATATGCTTCTGTGTATTTAAGTGGATATGTTTTCTTTTTAGTATAGCTGATTGTCTTTTTATTATGAGCACTCCTAGGTCCCAACTGAGCAGCAATGTAGTATTTTTATCTCTGCGAGGAAATGTTTTTCAAAAGCCATCTCAAAGCCATAAAAAAATAATTCAGCCGCAGCATGTCAAGCATCGCATTTTAATAATTATTACCAGAATTTATTATTCCATTTAGTTTTACTCTTGGGCTATTTGGTTTTCTAAAGAACAAGTGACTTGGTTTTAAAATAGCTCAAACGATTCTCAGTTTTTAGTGGGAAACATCAAATCAATTCTTATTCTGAGGGAGACACTGTACTCCTTATGTAAACTATCCAGTGGACATCTGGCGGTTGAGAGTCGGTGGCAAAACTGCGATGCAATTCACAAACCCTGATTGGTTGAATTAATAAACACAAATGACGTTTTCTGGAAAGGGAAAACCTATTTGGGCGAAAGACCCAAATAAATTCTATATAAGAGGAACACAGATATGCTTCCTGTTAACAAGATCAGTTTGGAGGGGACAGACCAGATGCTCAGTTTCATATTGCTGAGCTGTACGCATCAAAATCAGTTATTAGACAGGTGGCCTTTCCTTAGACTTCCACCTGGCAGCTGGCAGACAGACACACTTTTTCTTTTGTTTATAGGAGTGTGTGTGTTTGCGTCTTGTGTCTGTGTGTGTGTGGAGTGGAATGAGACCACTTGTCTTGATTTAGAAGTGCTTTTCTCGCCTGGCTGCTTGTATTCTTCTTAAACACTAGTCAGATTTAAAGTCTCACACTGATGTGTGTCGAGCTCTCCCTCTAGACGACTGTGTCCGTTCAGCTCGGTGCTGTATATTAAACTATTCAACCACTCTGTCAGATGTTCTTTACACACAAGTGCCCTGCTGCCCAGAGCCCCCCCTCTTCATACACTACAAGATGCAGCTATTTGGTTTATTTACGAGAGGTGCTTCTGTAACTGCTGGGAATAGGCCAAGAGCCAATCGAAACACACGGTGGAGACCAAACTAATAGAATCTGACAGGAATGGAGTCATAGAGGCCGCTCAGGCATCGTAAAGCTGTCGCCGTTTAAGCCCCTAAATTTGTCGCTATTACCTGCTTGCCTCTCCCTTTACGTGGCCAAAGAGTTGTGGGGAAAAAAGTGCAGCCAGGCAGGCTCCTGAGTTGGAGCAGGTGTTGTTACTCATCTTTTCCTATTTCAACACCCTCATGTGAGTTTGTTGGTGTGTAAATATTTGCACACACGCTCCCGCATTTACATAATGCATGGACAGTGAATTAGAGTACAGAATGTATGGATAAATTATAGACCATCTGCTTTAGTGGTATCAAGTTAACAGTTAGTCTCTGCTCTGCAGCACTTCTCAGGGTGACACTGCTACACCTAGCTTGCCATCAGGTACGCTGATAACATGATGACATATCTCATTTTTACAACTCATTTTTCACAGCATTGATACTCCAATAATATAAACTCTAGATGTTGCTGTTCTTAACACACAAATTCTATGTGGTAGCCCTCAATGCCCTTTTTTCTTTGTGGCAAGGAACAACATAACAAGATAGAATATTAGAAAGTTAGAAATTCCAATATCTCGACAACAATGTTCAGGATTCCCCCCAGAAAACTTGCTAAGCCCGGTGTTAGGTTGGAAGGGCGGCCCACTGGCGGCGAAGCATGTTTTTTTTTTGTGACAAGGGCCTGACACAGGCCAGCAACTGACTGATGGCAGTGCCCCACAGGTAACAGATTCATGACGTAGTAGAGTTTAGAGTGATTCCATACTGCCTTGCATTAAATCAGAGTTAAAAGTTAATTGGTGAGCAATTACGTGTTTTAGGAGCCAGTAAAGGCATTTAAAACCACCAATTATGGCTTCATGCTCCATATTAATCACTTGAATGCTGTAGCGATTGAAAAGCCTACAACATGAAAACAGTGGAAGCTAGCTACTTCAGTAGACAGTAGCAGTGGTTTGTCGGGTGTTGGGTGAAAACGACACCTGACTTCAGACCCGCTATGTGTTCACGTGTTTAGCATAAGATGTCGCCATTGCGCTTTCAACTGTGTTACTGATGTTTACACGTATTTCTTCAAAATACGTGTAAACATCAGTAACAAAGTTGAAAGCGCAATAAATAAACGATGCTTAGCCTGGCGGTGGGAAATGTAAGCCTGGCGATAAACCCTGAATATTGCAAATATATTGTGATAATTGGTCATTTCGATTATCTGCTGTTTATCAGCTACAAGTAATTATAGCCAATAAATAGTGTCGAAAATAACAAGTAATGTTAAGATAATAAGTCAAATCGCTTTCATTGTTTCACGAGGGAAGCATCGAGACACTCATACTGCGGGTGGCAGTATACGCCAAGTTTAAAACACAGAGAAGAAGAAGTTGTTGTTCTCATTACGTCAGAATGTGGGTAACCTGGGTAAAGCCTTGCAAGGTTGACTACAGTACAAAACATGTCGCCAAGGTTGAAACTTTTTAGAGCTACATTTCCATCTTTGCTTGCTACACCCTGGCCTTTCTGTGCAAAAACTACAGGTTATTAACTCTTTTTTAGAATAAAACGATTATCAATTATCTCATCGGTATTTGCCGGTTCAGCTGAAAGAAATCCATATCAATATCGGGTCCCTATGTGCCATGTTCTTCATCTGTTTACTCTGACATTCAGATTCCCATCTATTCTTTTATTGTTACACAAGGTATATACAAAAGACAAACTGGATCATTACAAACAACACAAGCCTTTCAAAAAAACACAAAACCTCCTGGTAAATGATACAGCATTCATACATGTGTCAGAAATCTATTGTAGAATTGCTAATGAATGGAGGTCAACTGATTATTTTTCTAAACTAATAATGAGCTTGATTAAGAGACTATATGTAAATTTCCCTAGGCTTGTATTTGTCACTCTGGCCAGTCTGTTTCCTGAGCTGTGCTGATGGATCTGATCCAGAAAGTGTTGGCTGATGCCATCACAGCCTCCAGCTTTGCCATTTCAGTTTTTGGCTTCGTGAGGAACTTTTACAAGTTCACAAATCGGACCAGATAGGGATAGCAAATCTATGTGCGACTTTTGTTTTTAAGCTGATTTGCACTTTAAGGGTCAAATCTTGTATTAGCATATGTCATTTGTGAACTACTCATTCTACTGACACCCACTGTCAGCTTAATGCTTATTTAATTGGCTTGAAAACATGAGTAGTCAAGTTCTTAAGTGCTGACAGTTTCTGATGTAGAGTGTGACTTTTAACTGCAGCTAATGTGGGCTGAATGTATTCTGAGTGCAGAAATATGAAGGAAAGTGATCTGCATATTGTATTACAGTGTGGTGAGAATGTTGCTAAGCACTGATTTTTCATCCTCTAATGCTCCTTCCAAGAATCAGCCTGTGTGCCGGCCTACTAAGACATAATTGATATAGGCAGAGGCCCACTCAAAAATGTCTCTTATTGGGCCTTTTATAGATGCAGCATGAGAAGAAGCTCATTTCTCACATTGCGGATCGCTTGTGAGGGAAGGCAACAAGTATTGAATTAGTTTGCATGAGAGGAGGGAAATTGAAATATGGATTGGGGTCGCAAATGCCTGCCAGTGCTATTGGCTGTTTCGGATATGGAGGATGAAATGTATTTTCTGTGTGTATGTGTGTGTCAGCGTGTGACTGATGCAGACAGTGCCGGCATTGAATGGTTTTCCACCTTTCCTATTTTCCAATAACAACTTGGGAGCAGGAGTGACACAGATGAAGTGAATGTTTTAAGAGGGAAAGTAATCTTAAAGACAAGCCAAGCCATTCCTCACTCTAATACGCAGCCTCATCTTCTGCTTCTCCTACATCACTGACTCTGTCATGGAGCCAGACACGAGCCAGCTCTCTTCTCGCCATCTGCCATTTAGATGTATTCAAATCATGCATGCATGCTGAGTTTGGACCTGTGATTTGAACTGGTCAGGTCCCCGGTCTATGCCAGACTGCTCAGCACAACTCGTGACCCGGGAAGCCATCTGAATATGAATTAACGACAACACAGTTGGTTAAAAGTGTCACTGCCCAAAAGTCAGATCCAATTTTGCTGATATTATCTGGCATTTGAGCGTAGAAAACGGTGACCCGTCCTAATGGTTTGATTACCAGTTCCAGCTCTGTCATGGTTGAATTATTATTTGATTTGGCATTTGAAAAGGATGTAATTTTTTGGTAAAATGTTGAAGGCAGACGGAATAATGTATTAAACCTAAAAGTCAAGAGAGGCCGAGTCTGACAAGTGGTGAGGGCATTGATGAAAACTGCAGTGGGTCCAGGAAAGAGTTTGGCTAACATGAAACTGGCAATTTGACTAAACATCATGTGAAAAAACTAATTACATTACTTCAAGTCACGCCAAATAGGTTTTTTTCATGCAATGGTGTTTGAATGGTGGTGATTTTTAATTTTGAGATTCTGATATGTGTAGGTTTTGACTGTGGACTGTCAAATAAAGGCGAACTGCAAAATCCAAGAGGTGAATTGAGCTTTTTTGAGCGACTTTATGAAACACTGTATTTGTGCTGACGAAGAAAGTCCACAGAGCAGACAAATGAGAGAGAAAGGGAAAGACATGGGGCATGGCAAGCCGGTCGATGCGTGTGCAGTAAAGAGACCAGAGGTGGAAAGAGAACTGATAGGGAAAGCAGGCTGAGTAGATCGCAGTATTTTGTGAGCAAAGCTAAAAACTTCTCAGCTGAGAAGCTACGAATATGTACTGTTGAGTATTCACTACTCCATAACCCAAAGAATGATATTCAGAACAGACATACTGAAACCAGGTTAAAAGAAAGACCAATCAATTTAAAGAACAGTGACATGTCTCTGAAAATATTGCTGCGTAGCTGCGATCTTCATTTGGATCAGAAAAAAAGCTCCTTTGTTAGATTTGAATATCTGACAGGTATTTGAAGAACTACAGTAAAAGCCATAGTTTTTTATGATTCATGATGCCAATAGATGAAACTTCTCTCACCTTGACCCAAACCAATTGAAATAAAGCAATGAGAAGCCACTTGTCAGGGATTTGAATTGTCTAAGATGATCAAGTTCACAGGTAAGGACCACTCCAACAGAGAACACTCCCGAGAGTGGGAAAGGAGTTGCGTGGGGGACTTGAAAAGTGGAAAAGAAAGAGGACAGGGAGAGGCGGGGGGAGAGTAAGAATTGTGGCTGTGAAATCAATAGTTCATACTGTTCTGAAATTGAAGGTTTTTTTTTTTTTGTCAGAAACCGTGTGTAGAAGGTGGAATATGAAATAGCTGTGGTAGAGGCCCCTGATGTAAGGAGCAGTATTGATCTTGCAGAGACGTGGTGCAATTATGGTGCCACACGTTTTGTCTGTGCCCTTTAAAGGACCAGACCGACTCTGGTGGGGCAAAAATTTTGGGCATCGCCAGACTTTGTCTCATTTCTTCCTCCCATGGTGGCCGACTGTTTCTGTTACCAAAGCCACAGAGAAAAAGTCAAGGAAATAGAGTCCGCTGTTTCTACAGTTTCCAGAGACTCTCCGAGGACACACAGCTGCATGATGGGAGATTTCCCCTGTTGGCAGTTCCCGTTAAGAGATTCACTGGCATTACAACATAAACAGAAAATAATCCTCCCTCTATGTGCGGAAGTGTCTGTCCGCATGTGTGTCTGTCGGCGAGTAGCTCAGAGAGAGTCTGACTGAGTGGATTGACAGAAACAGTGTCTGAGAACAGGGCAGCCCAGCTGTATGTGTGGTTGTGTTTTGTTCCTGAACCGGGGCGGGCGTCGCATGAGGTACGGCTGCAGCTTGCGTTGTGGTGTATTCACACATATCCCCTACAGTTTAGCAGTTATTGCGAAGCAGAGAAATTGCAGCTGTTTTAAAGCTTTTATTGCTGGAGGATTTGCAGCATAAAATGGTCTGTAATTCCCATCCTATGCTCCCGCTGTGCTGTCCCTGCTGCTGACGCTGCTTCATACTGCCCTAGTCTGGCTTCATAAGGAAAAGCGACAGGAGGGTATCAGCTCCCGGAACAATATAGGACATTTCCCCCCTCCTCCACTCTTGAGATTAAAAAAAATAAAAAAGTTGTCTGGCAGTGGAAAGAAGGCTTTGCCTCTTACTCGGTCTCTCTTCCCCTTTGCTGCCTCTACAGTCACCATGTGTCCCATCTCTTCTTCCCCTCAACTCTCGTTCTCTCTCCAAGTAACGGGAGTCTCATGCAATATGCTGTGATTCCCCACTTGAGTGTTAATGAGGCCAATGAATATTCATGAGGAGGAGGCTGACATCGCCGTGTGGCGATTGTGCAAAAGATGTTTGTGTGCACAGGCGCTGTGGTGGCCACATTTCTGAGGGATCTGTTGTGCAGTGGGTAGACGTCAGGGGACTCTCGCTCCTCTGCTAATGATGCAAATGTGCGATCCGCAGTGTTGTTTTGGTCGGTGATTGTGGATGACCCCTTCCCAAGGCCCTTCCTCTCTCCCTGGTGGCTGCTGGCAGAGCTTAAGTTTAGCCTCCAGCTGCTGGTGGAGGACAGCCAGGAAGCGCGAGACTGAGAAGAGGAGCTACCTCTCAGTCCGCTGCCTACACTCCTCCTCCTCCGCCTCCTCTTCCTCCCTGTGCTTCTGTCTTGTGACAAACAAATGCCACGGGCCACCTCTTTGGGGATCATCTCCATCCTTTTATCATACCTTTCTCTATTTCTTGCTACGTCTCTTCATCTTTTCATTTTCCGTGTCTATGCGTTTCCTGTCTTGGAACATATTGTCCTGTGATGTCGACGGCAGCCAGCTCTACGTTTTGAAGGACATATGAGAAAGCCATTTTAGCAGCAAAAGGCTGCGAGATTCGTGCTCGTCATGTCTCATGCGTTGCCGTTTCCTCCTGTGCTCTTTACAACCCCCCGCCACACTTTTTCATTGTCAGCTTTGTTCTGCTCTTCAGATTCCCTTCCAGCAGTCCCCATAGTAATCTCTCACGTTCTCTCTCCTCTCTTTTCCACTTTGCTCGGCAGCCTCTCATTTGCATTTTCTCACTGGCGTCATCCCAGTCTTCCTCCTCTCTCCCTACTGTCTTCAGCCTGCAGGTTTCACCGCTCCCCGTCTCTATTTGCAGTTACTCCCGTTGTAAGATATCCGACCCCAGCAGAACTACTATAGTCCTGTTAAACATCTGGGAAGTCTTTGATCTCCCACCAGCCATTTTCAACATGAGGTTATGTGTTTTTGTCTGCGGCGCACGGTAGAAATGTGTGTTTGTCCGTCTGGCTCATGCTGTTTGTACTCTCCAACCTTTAATTTGGGAAAGGTGAGTGTGCCGGTGCTGAGGAGGCACACAGATAGTCCGACTGGCCCCTTTTATGTCTACTGTTCGGTGACATAATAAAGGCCTTCCTGCTCCTTGGTGCCGTTGGCATCCCTGTGTTCATGAAAGCGGTCACAGTGCCACTTAATGTTGTCAGTTCCAGTCTAGAAGGCGTCCATGCTGATTCTCATGAACACACACCCTTCCTGCAGTTGGGGAGAGGGTGGAGGCCGGCCAATTTATCAGCGCTCTGACTGTAAGGCTGCAGGGAGCCCTCCGTCTTCATCAGTTCATTCAGCAGATAGGCACACCCCAGTCACCGCTACTAGACTTACCTCATGTGTCTCCATTACACCTTAATAACAAAGCTGTGAGGTTGACTAGGATTAGCGCTCCATGTTATGCCACGTTAAGAAACGGGTCAGCTCAAATCACAGTTGGAACAGCTTAAAAGTGTTTATTACTTGTAAAAAATGAAAAAAGCCCTTAGATTTGTTTAATGGTCCTGCAGGTTGGCATTTTGTTAATCAAGTGTTGGCAGATTTTTATTAAAGTAGCCATTTTATTATGAGATAATGAGAGGTAATTAGCTTAAGTGTGACTGCAATACTAGCTGCCTGTTGTGCTCCAATTTGAATCTTGCGAGTGAGAATTGAATAGCTAATAACAAATATATTAACTTGTGAACATTTTGTACAGGCTGCATTTAGTTTAGTTTGATACTTCCTATTTGTTTTACTTTTGTTTTAGTGCATGTAACAAAGGGAAACAGACCAACATGTTTACATATGCATACTGAATACACATAGCTTCGGACTTTTTCAGTGGTGTCACTGGATGGAAGGTTTTTTTCAAGAAATAGTTCCTAAGATTGGGATTCTTATTGCGACTTCAACATCTGCTGCCTTCCCTTCGACACACAACCCGACACTGTGGCCTTCGGTGCTGATAGCCGTACTCATGCTGTATAACCAACCAGATAGTGCTGTGGACGGGCATATAAATACAGATTTGGACGTTGTTTATCCCGGCAATGTATTTTCATTATTCATTCATCTTTAGATGATTTTCTAAATGAAACTAGCAAACTAGCAAATCCTCACCTTAGAAAAGCTGTAACTAGGTAATTTCTTTTATTTTGCATTCAATTTTAATTTTGCATTAAAACTGACGACAATTAATTGGCCCTTAAATTAGCCGATGAACAACTCTCTGTAATAATTTTAGCTTCTTCAAGTGTTCAACAGCATCCTGTCTTTGCGTTTGTAAACTTATTTTTTGCCAATCAATCATGAAGTCAGAGCTTCTCAGAACTCAACACTCACATTGCAAATGAAAATTGAATAAAATCACATGCAAGTTAAATCATGCTCAAATCTGCCTGTATTTATTACTGTCACTGGACTGGACAAGGTTATAGCCTATGGTAAGCTTAATAAGCTGTAATGCTGTTTGAACCTTGGGTGCGTACACCCTGCTGTTTGTGTCCTATCATGTGATATCTCAGGGCCGTTCGGCAGCACTGATGCTTGTCTTCTTTCCATCCTCCTCCTCCGTCTCTCTCTCCCTCGTCCTTGGCCTGTGTTGGCCCCTCGCTTTCCTTGGCCCATCGCTGATCAAAGCCCCTTTGAGGGGGCTGAGCGGGTCCGGTGCTGATACTGATTTGATGATATGTGTCTTCAGAATGTTCGCTTCTTGTGTGATGAGATGGCGTGTGACAGGCAGTGTCGGCTCCATCAGCTCACATTAAGCCCCGGCACTGTGCTGCCACCACCGCTGCTGTTTTTATCCTTTAATGTTACACCTTCCTCATCAGCCGAATCAATTATCAGTGATTACGTTAGTGTCAAAGTCTTTAGCGCCTGGGCTGAGCCCCACAGCTGCCTCCTCCTGCTCTCCGTCGCTGTGTGGCCCAGAGGCCCGACAGCGGCCACACTACGCTGATCCCCAGTCAGAGCACCGCTGCTGCAGAGGGACGGCTTTACAGACAGCTCTAAGTTTAACCTTCCTCCTCAACGGCGCTTTGACAACACAAGGAGAGTTTATTATGCCTGACAAAACTCCCCCATGTAAGATCCCTTCAGTGAGAAAGCTGCATAGCGATTAGCCCTATCATGTTCGATTGTGGATGTAGCTGTCAGAGCTGGTCTTGTTTTGTCCTTGAATTGAACATGATTGTACACCGCTTGAGAAGACCATGTTGTATAAGTAATAAGAGAGCTTTTGCTGTACCACACTCGTGTTAGCTGTTAAAAAGAGAATTTTCTATGCAAAATCTCTCCTCCACACTTTCCCATGTATCCCATCTCATTCCTTAGAAGCACGCACTTGGCCTTGGATTTACTGGCGCTGCACTGTGTGTGTGTGTGTGTGTGTGTGGATTATTGCCACTGCAACACACAGGGCAGTCAGGCGGCTCGTTAAAAACCCCTCTCGGCTGCAAGGTCACGGCTCTGGCTTTTCCACCTCTGTGAGTGTCAGTGCTCCATCAAACACATGTGTACACACTTTCACTGAAGCTGCAAATGTAGGTTATGACACTTTCTTTGACGCACACACACATTCACATGTGCACTAACGACTGTTTACTTCACCTGTCTTTTTAAGTACATGTGTCACTATGCTCCGTCATGTTCCCTTTGCACCTGCTTTCTATTTTTGCGCATACATGCTCACGCTCCACATCCACACGTATCCAGATCTGCTCAACTGTAACCATTTTTTGTTTTTTTTTCGCCTCGATCCTGGTTTGATGTTAGGCATCTACTGATAAAGTCTGATCCGATATTTACAGTGCCTATAGGAAGAATTCAGCCCCTTGGATGTTTTTCCCTTTTATTGGTTTTATAAATGGAATCATGGTCAATATAATTTGGCTTCTTTGACCAAAAATGTTAAAGTGAAAACAGATTTTAACAAAGTAATGTTAATTAATTAAAGATATATAATGTAATATAAGTCACTGCATATGTTTTCACTCCCTTTAAAAGTGACTGACCTAATTACACGGAGGTCTAATTCACAAGTTAGAAAATGATCATTATGACCAATGAATTCCAATCCTCCACCAAAGCCGGCTGTCTATTGGAGATGAAAGCTGTGGCGACGCTCATGTCTTCCTATTAGCGGAGCTCTCTGGAAATAAATCAAGGGTCAGGTTTGGAGTTGCCAGTTAGGATTAGAGTTTTTAAATTCAGCTGCTGTGCCTCTTTACTTGACAAGCCTCCGCTGTTGACAGGGGTTTGAGGCTTTTAAGATCTAATGTGTCCGCCCGCTATCTAAGATTGTTTCTTTGACTCGCTCTCCACTGTCCCTGCCTCTCTGCCTGCCCATCCTCTCCTTCTTTACGTTATCCAGTGTTGAGTGGGGGTAAGGAAAGATAGTAATCTGTTGTAGCCTTGGCACTCTCTCGCACTCTGGTCTCATTGAAGAAGATTGATGGCCCTCTTTCTGGTATGGCTGTTGTTTTGGATGGAGAGAGAAAAAGATGGAGGCAGAGAAGTGGATTTAGAATGAAAAACTGAGCGCGGGAGGCGGAGGGGTGGGCAGGCGGTACTGGGAGGAGAAGAGAAATGGAGGTAGGGTGAATGATAGTTGTAAAAAGATAGAGAAATTGAAGAGGAAATGTCAGTGTGGAGGAGCTTGAGAGCTCATTAAATTCAGTTTGTACTTTATTGAGTGAGAGTCTGTATCCACCTGTGATTGGTTTCATATTCACTCATACATTTTTTCTTCTTCTGATGCACGTAGGGGTTATGGAATTGGCTGCAGTTAGTTTGCATGTCAGCAGGATTATATTTAAATGTCAGCCTTTCTCTCTGAATGCAAAGAAGGCAGGAAACATGTTGTGATGGACCGATTTTGTAAGTGTGTCATGTTTCCATTGCATTAGACCAGTGTAGCCGCTAAGCCCATAAGGTATCTGGTATTCTCTATTAGTAGTCGGTGCCGCATTGCTATGAGGAATTAGCAGCCCTTCATCCGGCTTCATCATGGGTCTATTGCTCAGTGCCCGTGTGTGGGCGGCGCTGGGTTGATTGGCTGTGATGACAGTTATGCTCTTAATTGTGTCAGTTATTCTTCCTCTGTGGCTCTTTTGAATGTAGTGAAGCGCTTGATGTAACCCCCCTGGCGTTTTGTTCCTTTCTACATATTGGTCTTTTTAAGTCTGTGCAGGTTTTAGGAGCAGTGAGACGGAGAGGAGCAAGCCTTTCTTCTTCCCTCTTAATTCTCCCCTCTTTTGAGAGAAGAATTGATTCTGACACCTTTTTTTTTTTTTCTCCGGGCTACCCCCATCTCTCCGTGTCCCTTCCTGCCCTCTGCTTAATTTGTCTTCCATCCCTTTAGTGTGTCTCCTTTTCTCCTTCCTGTTCCTTGACTATTGTTTGAGCTGCTGTTCCACTCCTCTCTCCCTGTCTTTCTTGCTCTATTTCATCAGCATGTTGTACATCGACCTATCTTTCATCCTGCCTCTGCCCCCCCCCCCCGTGTCTTGTCGGCTTTTCATTTTTCTGCTTTCTGTTTTCCCCATTCTCATATTTTTCGTTTCCCACCTCCCTGTCTGGCAGCTCCATCCTCCTTTCCTTTTATTTCCAGACAGGCCGCGCTGTCTTATGATGCTCAAGACATCGCTGAGGTCAACCAGTCAGGCCTTGGTGGCACGACTTGCCGGATTGTCTATCGTCATCTGTCCTTGTCTTAACTGACCACTTGAGACTGCCAGAGTCACGGGAGGGCAAACGACACGGGACAGAGTTGACAGGAAGGGCATCAAGGCCGATCCCATTCTGCTTATCCAAACTGTTGATGGGGTTGTTACAAGCTACAGGTTATACCTCATCTCCTGTGGTCACAACCCAGTATCACACTTCTGACTTGTGTGAATATTGGACACAGGGTATAGACTACAAAATAACGATCATTTTTAATTCCAAAAGTGGGGCCATGATGAAGGAAGGAGACAATGTTAAAGTTGAGGATTTTGTTGTTACTGTGTGACTGGTGTATCACGATAACAAAGATATCTATCCATGAATAACTATCCAGGAAACAAGCTTTATAGAGGATGCAGACTTATCAGCATCTTTTAAGCTGATATGAAGAATGTGTTAGCAACATTAGTATTAACTGGAGTTGAGCTTCTGTCCTCCCCGAGACTCCCAAGTCCAAATCTCAAACCTTTTATCTTTGGTTTAGTCTCCACCATCACAAGAGCACTATCTGTCCCCTTACAGGCTAAATATACTAGCTACATATTCCAGTGTTTCACCTTCTTTGAGCGAACTTTGTTGACATGACATTTGTTTTTGGGAAGGTGGCTTGCAGTTGGTTTTTAGAGCTTTTTCGCTAAAACAACTGCCTTCTACAGCTGAAAAAGACGTCAGGAGAGTGAGCCAAGTAAAGTTGTGGGCCCTAAAATCAAAACAATAAGGTCAAAGTCAAAAGCCCCACAGGTCTGAAGGGTTACTATAGGCGACTGCTGAGAGAGTCTGCATTCAAAGAAGGTCAGTTGATTCAAAAAAATGACCATCACACCGTCTTGGACTAACAGCTCAAAACCCATTTTAAGAATATTGTATAACAGAGAAAAGTGTTGGGTCTTTGGTTGATAAACATTACACATTACATTAAACAATTAATTGAATATAATATAGGTTGGCAATTCGTTTTCTGTTTCATTGACTGATCAGTAGACTAATCGTTCGACCACTACCCTCAACAAAAAACACAAAGCAATTCAAATATAAGAAAGGGTATCATATGAGGACGGAAATCAAAACTTTGAAATTAAAAGCCTTTTATTATTGTGCTTCAATCATAAGAAAAGGCTAATCATCACCACAAGGTCTCCGTTGGTGCTCCAGACAGCAAACAACATGTGGCCTCAGCTGTGTAGTAACAACTTGACATGCCCTGTAATTTTTTACTTTATTGTGGTTTTATTTGCAGCCTTTTATAGGTATTATATCATATATATTCACCTGTTTTGCCTACGTTTGGCTTTTGTTTCTCTACAGTTGAGGCCACATTGTGTTGTTTGTCATTTGGAGCCCAGATGAAGACCCAGTGATGGAAACATGTTGGCTTTCTTCTTAATGATATTGTCCACTGTAGTAAAACATTTTTCTTCATCGTTTCCAAGAGCTCCTGACACAGTTTGTATTAACATTACATTACACATAACAGTCATCCTTTCTTAGCTTCAGCTCCATTGATGTCTTACTGCAACAAATACAGGTAGCTACAAGATAAAACTAGTAAGTTGCCAGATATGAATTCTGCTGTCATCTCAAATTATCCAGTTTTCTCTGCATTTAAAGTATGATAAGAAACTGCATTCTGTACAACAACAAAAAAATCCTGATTTATCTTACTTAAGGGATGTTATACACTTTTTTTTTTTTTATCAGACTAGGTTGTTATTAATAGACTTTTAAAACGGAGCCTATTGATCTGGGGTGCGTCTGTGTTGTCAAGTTTTCAACTCTGCTTAGACAGTGACAGTGATCACGTATTCATTTCAGGTGAGCTATTGATCAGAAGGTGCTGGGGCCCGTGCACACATCACAGGGCAAGGCTGCCTTTTTGACATTTATTTCAGGGTTCAATGTCTGTCTTTTTGCATCTGATTGACATTTCCTGGGTATGTATGTGTAAACATGTGGATCTTAAGATTTTCTTTCATCCATGTAGATCATCCCCTCTCTCTCGGAGGTAAAGCCTGCAGGCGGTTTGGATACTGGTTGTGAATACAAAGAGCTCAAATGTATTGTAAGTAGCCTAATGTGTTTTTATGTACAGTATATCTAATGTGTAGTATTTCTTGGCCGAATGTAAGTTAGTGTTTTAGTTGGTGATAGAATTTGTGTATCCTCTGAGGCAACTTGTGACTCACTTTTCTGTAGTTTCAAGTAAATCGTGCCTGTTTAAAAATGCAGCTTAATGAGCCGGTTATGACAGAAAATTGACTCAAATCAGCCAGCTTCTTCTTGTTTAAACGACTTAAATGTCAGGGATCTTTATGGATTGGCTCTGTTATGAGCCCAAAGAGCGTCACTGTGGCTGTTTAGACGTTTTGTTACAGTCCGCACCCCTTCTCTCAGATAATGATTGGCTAAACACGACCAGCCGGCTCTGTGAAATCCTGTTCATCTGTGGTTGGCAGGCATGTGGAGTATGAGTAAGCGTCCTCGGTCATGTTTATTTAGGTAGAGGTGGTATTTGAGAGAGAATTAGACTTGGAGGATTTTAATGAGACTGCCACAGCATACCTTCACGCTGGAGTTGAGTGCCACCGTGGGTCTGTACTGTCAGATGGTTTCACTGTTATTGGGGTCTCTGTGGGCCCTTTATTCATCAAATTAACATGCAGCGTATACATCTGAGTTATATCCATATTGATGGGTCTGTGTAAATATAACCCACAAAGTATTAAAAAGAGAATTAAGCTCGAATTAAGTCTTACTGCTATAAGCGTCATCATTTGATTTGTAGAAATGAGATTGAATTCCTTCGTAGCTCAGTTTACACCTGTGGCTTAATTTGCTGTTTGGATACAGTCCAGATACAGTTTGTGTTTGGATTAGTGTTTTAATGCTGGGTGTAATTACGTAAGGAGTCCCTGTCCCACTTTGTTCCGCCTCGCTGTGTAAACCTCACCACAGTCTCTGTAAAACATGTGTCTTTGTAATATCTTGTCACACGGAAACACGCGCAAACACACACACTGCATCTCAAAAAATGTTCTGCATTCAAGTCTCCTACATAACAGATGCGCACACCAACAGTCAACTTGACAAGGAGTCTCTTGCAAGAATATGATAAGGCACTGGCTCACACCCACGCTTGATCTCACAACTACAGTCTTGTTGATTCTTTCCGCTGTTTGCGTTTGCAGCTTGCCAAGAAGCTCAGGCTTTGGACAGACATGCAGTACTGACACACCTACAGACAGAGACCTGACGGACAGAGTCCAGCTGGCGAGTCATGGCAGCAGCAAGCAGAACAGATGTGCAAGGGACTTTGATCTAGGTGAGTACCAAATGGGGTGAGGATCTGGGGGAGGGAAGCAGGGGTGTTCGTCTGTACCAATATTTGGAAATGGCAAGTATACTGTGGAGACGGTGGACTGAAATAGAGAGACACACAGCCAATAACACGTCTTTTAAATTTTAGTTAGCACATTTGACTTGAATTAAATACTCTCTGTAGGTCTGCAACAGTCCCTTTTAAACCAAAACAGAAGGCCTTAAACTGATACCAGTAATCCCATAAATAAAGTGCTTTAAGTCTTAAACTAAGATGCAACTAGTGCATTACATAAATATTCTGCAGTGCCATGTGTTCTCCACTGATTTTTCAGACGAGTATTGCATTAGGTCTACATGCTGTGTTGTTTTGAATAGTACATGGCATCAACGTTGACTTTGATAGTCGGCTTTCTTGTGCGGGTGCACACATGTCAGGGGAAATAATAAGTTACTAAGTTGCAGTTTAGTAGTTTCTCTCAAGCAAACTGCATTTTGTTTTGCTTTTTGAGACACATACATCTATTCTCAGGTGGCTAGCGTTGAACCAAATAGTAGGTAAAAGGAAACTGATGGTCCAGAATGAGAAATAAGGTATATGGTTTGAATAGAAAACACAAACCTTCAAAAAAAATGAAGGTGAGGGAAGATCTGAAGGCTACCAGTTAAGGAATACCAAGTAGCAAGAGAACAGATGATGTAGTAGACCCTTGATCGTATAAATGGCAGCTGGGTAAGAAGTTTCCGGGAGTGTTCAGCTGTCATTTAAAAGTGGAAATTGCACCCGGTTTATAATAAAAAAATTGTAGAGTGAGGAAAGAGGAAGGGGATCAGAGTTTAGAAGGGGAAATGAGGGAGGGCGGAGGATGTGCTAACACGAGAGGCCAAAAAAGAACAATAAAATATATCCTTCAGGGGAAATAATGTGGGCCTGTGTGTTTCACACCTCCCCCCAAAAAACTTTTCCATGTTAATTAGGTAATGTAGAACTAGCAAGAACAGCAATACAGCATAAAAGCAAGGGCGAAAAGCACATGAAAAGACAGCGTAAAATAGCACGCTGTATTCCGTTAGAGGCCATAAGACGCACAGTTTTTGTGTGTGCCGAGAGGATAATAATGCATTATTGATGTGACATACTGGCCTGCTGATGTGTACAGGTTTGTCTCCTGTTTCATAAAAAGTTTAACAAATTGAAAAATCTCTATTTTCTGTTTAAAAGGTTAATGTAAAGACATGACAAATTCCAGGACACAGTTCACATCTATTCTCCATGTTCCCACATGTTTGGAGTGTGATTTACCTTCATATATTCAAAGTGAAACTAGCATCTCACTTGGCAGTGTCTTCTAACATCAGCGTTGCTGCATATATCCATGGAAATTAAATCTCTGTGTAGGATTTGTAGAGAAATGCTGGGTTATTTTAATCGCCTCCCGCCTATATTATCATACAGACAGAGCATCATGCAGAATCGACGTTGAATATGGTCTTGCAGACGTATGTGAGACGGTGCCTGTGATATTGGATTTCCTGGCTTTGACTTAATTTCTGTTCTCTCAGGAAACTCAAATAGTTTCAGCAGTATTGAAAATGATTTGAACTACTGTTTTGTTTTCATGCAAGACTAGATGTGTGTCTTCTGTGCCATGTCTGTATACACCAATGAAAGACAGTCCTTGCTGACCCTGCAGTTACAGCCAATTTGCTGTGATCACAGTGACAAGTGTCTCCATATGGATACTTAGTAATTAGCTAAGAGGAGATGGAGAAAGGTTGGAGTTGGTGGTGCATTCGAAGACCTGTCAGAGGGCCCCACTCATCTTACACCCCCCCACCTCCGAAATCTGTCAGGAGGCTTGTCTGGGGCCCGTCCCCCCCCTCAGTCCCCTCCCTCACACTTGGCTGCTCCAGTTAATTGAAGCCACTTCAGATCAGTCAAAGGAGCTGGATCTGCACGCCTGAGCAGACCACAGCGCTCACCTGACCTGTCAGTCACTACTGCCAGCTGTCTGCCACACACAACCGCATCCTAACACATTTAAATCCTAAGGACACAGCCAGGATCTGAGAGAAGCTCAGATACACCCACCTGACTAGATCTGCCCAGTTGTAATCTAAGCCAGGGTGCATTTGCACCATTCAGTTGTGAAGAAGTGTATTTGAACCCTTTTAGTTCATTTCCTTCAGACAGGTGAGAGGGATAGCTCTTAAACTCAAATAATACTGGCACAGAGATATCAGAAAATGTGGACTTCGGTGAACAGCAGGGCAGTTTGTTAGGAGTCCTTCATCTACAGGAAGTGACCCTGAAATGCAGTTTTATGGCTATAAGAGACTGATGTTGTCATCTGATAACCTGTACTTACTCATGCTTGGAAAACCAAGCAAAACAAAATGAGCCAGGGGCAAACTTGCTCTCAAGATGCAGTGAAATGCTTTTTCAGTGCATTTCTAAACTCTGCACAAGAGAAGACAGGAAGCATTAAAGCTCTGTTCAAACAAAGAGCAAAGACTGCAAGTGCACAAAGCTGAGCTGAAGTGATACGGACCGCAATTGGATTTGTTTTGACTAATTTGCTTCCCGCATGGCTTTTGTTGATAGATTACAGCTGAATTGAAAATTGTGTGTGGTTATCATAAAAGACACCAAGGCACAAATGCAAAAGAGCAACTACTTGTCCCTTGATTTGGACCAAAACAAGCTGACTGCGGTTTGCAAAGGCCATTAAAGTAATACCTTCATTATCCCTGCAGAGAAATGTTCTTTTTCTTCGGCGAGGGCCCTGCATGGTAAGATGCACAATGAGCAAGTCCTCATGCCTACAGGACAAAATGGTTTCTCTGTCAGTACCTTCCCAAAAACAAATTATATTAAGGTTTAAACTTTGGCAACTGTCTGGGCCAGTTTATGCAACGAAAATGATACGGTTATGGTTGTGTTTATTTTGGCACAGGAATCAACATAAAAAACAGCAACTCCATAACAGAGTGCAAATGTTTCTGTGCACATTTCAGCCTCCCGGCTCTATTTCTTGCTAGAGCAAAATGGCTCAGAGGCTGATGGAAAAGTGAAGGATTGAAAAAGTGAAAAAAAGAATTCAAAGGAACTAGTCTTCTAATATGACCACTGAACAGATAGCAATATGTGGGCCACATGAAGCTGTTTTATATTCATCTAGAATAATTAAATTCCGGCGATGTTTGTCCTTTGTAGTAGTATAATTTAGTATTGATTTGGAATCAGTGGGTCACATGACAAGCACAGAAGCTATTGATAAATTAAATACTTGAAAAAACATTGGTTTTACCAGTCGGGCAAACTGGCATATGACGATGTCTGCAGTGAAACATCGTGATAAATGATGACATTGTTGTTTATGAATATAAGGCAGCGTGTTCCCTCGGTGTTGTCCTAAGGTTGTAGTTGCATATTAACTCACCAATGTAGCCACTGCCGCTTCCCATTATTGCTCTGACATGAATATCCAACCATCTCATCCAGCTGACCACTGACATACATCCCTGTGCCAGGTTTAAAAGCATCCTTGCCTCCACGTCACATAACTAACTCCGTCCATAACTAAGCTTTGTTCAGTGTCATATGCATAAAACAGTGCTGGTTGACTAGCTAAGGAAGCTAAGCTAAGAAAACTGTGTATAAAAATGGCATGACTGAGAGAAAAAGCGGCCCGTGGGAAAATAAACTCTGCTGCCACTAATTTAACCGAGTGTCTTGGGTTCACTTAACTGAGCTGGTTTAATAAGAGAATAATAAATGGGACATGGAGACGTAATGTTAGTGCACTGAGCAGCAACACACTTCTTTTCATTTGCTCTCCCCACATATCATAACAACAACAGCTCTTGCCCTACGGCAAATCTGAGGGGACATGTCACTTCATTGAGCTCTCTGGAGGGGAGCCTTTTAAATGCATGTTACGATGGTCAGGGATCGGTAGTTGATGGCTGTCAGCCATCGACTACCACATATACTGATTTGAAAACAGTTAGATTCAGTGCTTATGCTTATTGTGAATCTGATGCCAGCAGCCTGTTACAAACAAGTTGGGAAAGGGCAACAAAAGACTGAGACAGTTGTGGAATGATCATTCCAAAGGTAAACAGGTTCACAGGTGATAGTATCATGACTGGGTATTTGTGAAACACATGATTAAATAAACTTTGTATAAACACTTCTTGTTGTTTGTTTTCATGTTTTTTTGTCATCGGGTATGTCAGTCAAACAGAAATGTATTGATGGACCATAAGTGAAACCTTTGTGGTTAAGATTGGAGTTTGGAGATGAGCCAACTGTTGTCTTACTGCCAAAATGGGGTCAAACTGAGTGGGAAGATGCCGCTTTATCTGGAGTGAATGTCTATCTGTAATGTCAAAGAGTAGGCTACTTTAATTCTGCAGCTGAAAGCAACATTATGTAACTTTTTTGCCTTTAAATAACAGTTTCAAAAAAATTATTTTGATGGTAGAGGGTTTTGTAACAGGTGAATGGTATCTCTGTCTCAGCCACTCCGCCCCACATCACTTGTTTCTGCACTATGTAACTTCAGTGAGACAGTAGGATCACAGCGTTACATACATATTTACTTCAGCATACAAGTTTCCAACACATAACATTGTTGTGATGTGATGAGAAAAACAAACGCATTTGCCTCTGCCATGGGTGAGGCGCAGAGGAGATGAGATGCAACGAGGGGCCCCGGCTGTAATCAAAGCTGGTACGCTGCGGTGAGGTCGGTGCATGATGCGTGCACTCTACCAGGTGAAGTACCAGGGCACCCACAATGTTATTTTTCACACTTGTCGTGGAGCAGGGAAGTGGCTCAGTGCCCTGCTCACTGACACATAAGCAGGGTGGATGTTTGCTGACGGCTTGCACCTTAATGTCCTCCTGTTGACGGATTGTCACTGCAACACCCTGTTGCCCTAAAAGGGGAAAGTCGTCTATCAGGCATCCTGCAGGAATTCTGCAGAGTTTAATACTTTCCTCTTAAATGCTGTGCTCTTCTGTTGGTTCTGCAATGCTGCCTTCCATAGCACTGAACACCAGGGATGTATGAAGTAGAACCGCAGGGAATAGATCTTTTTGAGACAACCCACTCGGGAGTGAACGTCTGAGATGAGAAGTGGAGCTTGTGTATTGTTTTAAATGCCAGGCTTCTCCTCATTCGCTGTGCCTTCTTGTGCGAGCCTTTACTTGTGGCTCAGTCAGCTGACATTTAATGCTCAGCTATTACAGTCTCTGCTGCTTCAGTATAGACCTAGTTGTTACTGGCATGAATATGAACGGACAGATGTGACAGCTGGCCAGCCATATGTGACAAGCCTTTTAGATCTTTATGCCTTAATTATTTCTTCCCTTGGGACCAATATTGACATTTTAGGTCTTAACGTTCAGACCTTACAAACTGCCAGCCTCCATTTGGCATTATCTGTCTCTTGGCAACATCCAAGGCTACTGAGAAAGGTGCACGATAATTGCCCACTGCTAAGTTCATTACCATCAGTGTGGTGAGATGGGTGCTATAAAATTTATCAGTGTTGTAAAGATAATTGTCTGTAAATCATGTCTGGTGTTTACTTAGAAGTGGCTCTGTCTAAAGTTTATTTAGTTTTTTTCCTCACTGTGAAAAATGTAGTTTTTGTGGGAGTTTTTCCTCATTTTTTGTGAAGGTCTGAGGTTAGATGGAATCGTTTTTCATTTATATTTATGGTGTGGGGGCGCTAAGGAACCCTCTGAGACTTTCTGTGATTAGAGGCTATACAAATAAAACTGACTTAATTAATAACTGAAAGTGGAAGTTGAAAGATTTTGAATGCTGTGTCTGTAAATATCTAATCTTGGCTGCAATTTTTTACGTGGCTCCGAAAATCCTGCTGCAGTGTGCAAGTGTGTGTCTTATTTTATTTCCATGATGTCACACTTAATGAGAGCACATTCATGGCTTCTTCTTGTACATGTTGTCACCTCCTTTGAAGAATTTAAAAGAAAACACTTTCGGGTGTTTGATTTATCACAATGTCTTATAAGTAGCTATCACAAGAATGAAGGCAACTCTGCTGCCTTCTCTATGAATCTTTTTTCCCTCCGTCTCACCTGAGTCATCCCACACACTCTCATTTTTCTTTTTATCCCAGGTTCTAATTTCAGTTCCACGGCAACCCTGCGGCTCCCTCCACTTATTCCTCCTCCCTCGTCTCTCTGAGCTCCTTGTTAAGTGTGGCAGAGCTGGTTAATGATTGTGTTTTATTTCTATTTTTCCTCTGGTAGGCTTCCTTTTGATGGGCCACACATATCTTGACTCTTGACTGAGTCTGGCTTTCTTTCTGCTGTATCTTCATTTCATGTCTTTCGTTCGTACTTGTTTGCTTTCTTTCCGGCGCGCCTCCTGCCTTTTATTTTTCTGCGTTTCTCGTCTTTTTTTTCTCGCAGTCTGCCTTTGTGTTTTCTTGTTTTTTCTCATGACACTGCAGACGCCACTGTTAGCTGTCAGTCGAGCAGTGAATTGTGGTCACTGAAGGACACTGTGTGAACAATCACTGCTTATCCAATGGCATACTTGGACACAAATTAGTTTGCTCAGTTTGCCTTGTCTGACTGTTTGCTTTTGTGCTGATCAAGTTGAAATGTTGAGCCAACCTCTCGGTTCATCAGCGAAAAGGTCACACATTTTTACCTACTGTAAGGGATGCATAATATTATCCATTTCATTGAAATCCACCATATGTTCAGTCTCCACCAGCAGTGCTCACTTATCTTTAACTGTAATGCTTGGTTCAGATTTAGACATTCTGCTGTTTTAGTATCTGATTACTTACTAATCACTACATTGTTTCAGTGAGTTCGCTGAAAGCAGATGAGTACAAATGACATCCACTTGAATGTAGAGGATTCACTTTGTCAAAACAATTTTGTTCTTTTTTTCTGCCGCAGCTGCAGCCTTGAAAGTCAGTAAAACAATTATTGTGATATTGTGGATGTCACAACATAATTTGGTGCTAAAACTTAAGACATGACATTAAAAGATGTGAAACATTTCAGCAGTTATTTCATTATTACTTTGTATTGCAGAAGCAGTAAGGTACATTATAAAGGCTGATGTCATCTCCCTACAGTTGAAGTCTCTTGTTGTCAGGACAGCTTGCACCGACTTAGGCTGGAGTTTAGCCATTAATGCTGCATTAGCTATTGACCATAGCTAAATGAACTGGACTCCACTGTAACGAAGGGCTGTAAATCTTTTAGTATAAACTTTGTATGCCTCTTTTTTCCCCGTTTAATCTAAAGAAAAAATAATTTCACATAAATACTGATGGCAGCCTCGTTTGTCCAGGAATTTCTCAATATTTCAGTGCTGACTAATCTAGTATGGCACTAGTTTAGTTGCGGTCCTCGGTACACATCCCACCTGAACCTCGAACCCTTCCTTTTTTCCCTGTCTCTTGTTATTTATCCATCCTTCCCTCATTATGTCTTTTTTCACTTCCCTCTTCATAATCACTCTAAAAATGTTCTACTGTAGATATAATAACAATAAATAACAGCTAGGATGTCTTAAAATTGTGGGTCTTTATATTTCTTTGAATTGTAATGGAAGGTGCAGCTCGCTTGGAGTGAACGTCAACAGCAAGAGGTTGTTCTGAAATTGTTGGAAATAACTTAGATATCAGTCAACATAGAAATACTCGGAAATTCCTTGAGTGGCTCCGAAGAAAACTCCTCTTTCAGGTACTTCTTCGAGACAAGTCTATCTTGCTTATCCAAAGTTAGAGAACCTCAATCTGATTTGTTGTGACATCTGTCTTCCTTGTTTCCTTTGCTTTCTCAGTTTCTGTCTGTCATTTCTGAACATCCCTGGTTGTTTTCTTTACTCGTTTTCTCATTGGTCATATTCTGTGGACATTGTATTCGTGTTTGTGTTTAGATACATTGGTGTAAGAACAAGGCAGGCTCCTTCACTTTTTTTTCTTTGCTTGTCTGCCTTCATCC
This sequence comes from Diplodus puntazzo, assembly GCA_963678695.2. NCBI lineage: Eukaryota > Metazoa > Chordata > Actinopteri > Spariformes > Sparidae > Diplodus > Diplodus puntazzo. The sequence continues at coordinate 10,567,257 of OZ023174.1, read as the reverse complement.
CTCCATTCTTTCCCCACTCTTCCTTTATTAGAGGCTTCTATTGTCTTTATGTGCTTTTGATGTATTTACGTATTCGACATGGTTAAAAGATAAATGCTGTTTTGCCCCCCACTGTTGTGGTTTTTCACTTGTCTTGTTTCTGTGTCTGTTTATCTGCCTCCGTCTCTCCGTCCATCACCATCTTGGCATCTGGCGGAGCAGAGAAGGTCTCTCTGGTGCTTTTGATTGGCCGTTCAGAGATGGGAGTGTGTCTGCTTGACTCAAATGACTTCATTAGAGAGTGATAATCTCAGAGGGGGTCCCCTCCAGAGGCAGCCGAGTGTGGTTTTATTTGTTTGGGCCATTTTGACAAAAGAAGCAATGTGGTGGAATAGTTAACGAGAGAAATTTTCAAATGGCAAAATAGGAGTAGAAGATGGTTTTAGGTCTCAAAGTTCGGCAGTGGCAGGAGTGCTCTCAGAGATAGTGACTGAGGGAGATGAATTAGGAAGGCTTGGATTCGGAGCATAACTGTTGGTTACGGTCCCAGAATCACTGCAGAGGTCTGAAATGTCACTGTGTGAGTGTGTGAGTGTGTGTTTGTGTTGGTCGAGCAGCTTTATCTGTCTGGCATTTCCTGTTTTCAAAACCGACTACAGCACCAAGCACCATCTGATGACCCTCCAAAAGGCTCAGCGCTGCAAAGAATATTGAGGTGTACACGCGTAACCTTAACATGAATTAGGAAAGCTCGGATTTAGAGGATGACATACAGGGTTTTGTCACCTTCGCCAATAGCAGCAGTTATTTCGTGGGTGTTATCTTAATAGTGTTGTGGGAGTTCAGGTTTGATTCCTCCATGCTGGCTTTTCCTCGAGCCCCTGTGTGCAGGTAATGAGCTGATCTCAAATCAGACGGCGGGCTGATTAACACAGATGATATGAAACATTCGCAGTTGTCTGGTGTCAGCTTGTGGCTGCAACTTTGTAGGCTTTTTCCACTTCAGCACTGCAAGGATTGAGGTTGACATTTAGGTGCCAGCAGCCAAACAGAGACGTGCGACTGCTGGCACTCAACACCCACCACTATCTCCACTAGGGTTCTTCAGGGAGCGAATATTGAAAATGTCAAATGAAAATTATATCTAAATATTGAAACTTGGGAGATTTTCGCATTTTAATGTCATGTATATCCTATAAAGGGAGTTATATATAGCTGTAATATGAAAAATATACCACATTAACATACTGTGCGCCACACAGAGAGGATAAACTTCCACTTTTTATGTACAATTAGCGAATAATGTGAGAAAATACAGGCTCATGCGTCTTCATTTGACTCCTTTGTGATGGAAATCGTAGTGAGATTTCGGCTGATGATTCCATTTCAGGTGCACTCCAAATGCCTCATCTGACTGACCAGCAATATTTTTCTCTACTTAGCATTACTGGCATTTCTTATTCATTATCAAGGCTGTAGTTTGACACTTTTCAGTGTGAGACGGCTCATTTTCAGCCCCTCACTGGGTATGTATTTGCTCTTTAATGTATAGATAAAAATGTACAAAAGGTGAGGAGATCACTTTTGGTTTTTAAACACGATCCATCTTTTATGAATTTAATGGAGAGCGTTTAAAATTCTCCCTGAATATAAATGAATTTGTACGTGCGTGTGTGTGTGTGTGTGTGTGTGTGTGTGTGTGTGTGTGTGTGTAAATGTGGTAATTGGGAGGCAGAGTGACGTTGGGGCACACAAAGGAGTAACCCTTGTCGTACCGAGTCCAACCGATGGATAGAACTGAACTTATTAGCGCGGCTACCTTTCCTCTCCCTTCCTTTCACTGAAAAGAGCAACAGCAAAGCAATAAGACAGAGTGCACCGGTTGCACCTGTCTCCGAATCTTCTCAATGGTTGGTGAGACTCTGCCTGTGTTTCCATACTGTATAATTGAATGTATCTGAATACTGTATCCGTAGTAAATGAGAGAAGCTGAATAGTAATGAAAACCCTGTAATAAAACATATTTCTTATTTGAGAACTTTTGTGATACTTAATGAGACAGATGCATGCAATCACTTAGTTGGCTATATAATATCTGTAGTTGTAAAAGCGTTAGACGGGGAATCATATTATCATCTGTCTTTGTTTCCATCTGTGAATGTTCTGAAATACAGCTTCACAGGACTTACACCTCTGGTTTTGATGTGCATGAAGTCAGTTTATTCACCTCAGCAGAGCTGATGGAAACACCTTATATCATTTTACATCTAAGTGCGTTTCAAACATCAGTTTAGAATTTTCTCGACTTTTCTGTTCTTGCATTTCTGATTTTTTTTCTTTGTTACCTCTAATGGACTTAATGTTCATATTCTGTAAAAAATAAAAAACGAGCTAGTACTGAACAGTACACAACACTGGCACTTAAACCTTTTACTCTTCAGTGTACTATACAATTCCCTGCCTTTTTTCTCTCTATCATATCATGATGGGGAGGCAGAAATGCACCAAAGAACACCATAGCACTGCCCATATTAACCCGTTGAGTTGTTCAGATTTGCGCTCTGGTGTGGACCTCCGAGGCTGGCTCGCAATTTGCAGTAATAATTTCAGAATCAGTTCTAGAGATAAACCTCTTTAAAGCCGGACTATGCAACAGCAGTTTCCAGACCAGATTCCTTCGCCGTTTTCTAGCTTTGCACCAGTTTTGTGCATACGCTTTTCGCTGCAGGGCTCCCCCTACAGCTTCGGCGCAGATACACTGTCGAAAAGACTTGTTGACGAGCCTCCCCCGCCCACCTAGCTGCTACTACGTTACCATGTGCATCTGTTTTCTAAGAAGCCGGCCGGCTAAACAGCGAGTCACGTCTGGCACTTAATGCACTTCCTGCTCTGTGTTCAGCCGGACATATCGCAAGATACAGGCGACAAACCATGCGACATTCAAAGACCGAACTAGATATCTAAAAACCAACAAGAACCTGGAATCAGAACGCAAACAAACGTGTTTGGTAGCAAGTGACTGCTACGCTAAACACCCGCTAACTATCGAGCGAGCCATCAAGAAACCAAGCTAAACACATGCAGGGCTCACAGTAAAACAGTCAAGCAATAACGTTGTTCAAAAGACTATCAAGTCACGTTGCAAAGACAAAGTTCATCCACTCACAATTTCAACAGCAACACGGCCAAGTCGGCGCCTGTTTTGGACTCCTCAAAAGCTCGTCCTATGTTTACTCGTGTCTGGTCTCTTTTTTTTTGTCAAGCTCCTTTTTCTTCTTCTTCTGTTCCTCCGACTGTGGCTTCTTGGGTCTCTTTATAGTCGACTGATACATGAGGAATACAACAATTGCCTTGCAACTGGCAGTTTATATCTACCCGGTTCCATGTTTGGGGGTGTGTTTGCCGTAAAGCAGTTTCGAAACTACGATCTGACTACATTTTCGAGGGGCGGCGGGATACTTCCGCCGGCTCACTTCCGGATTGACTTCGGACCGGTGGCAGCAAGTTGCATGTTCCGTTTCTCCGCCCAGAAGCGCTAGGGGGAGTCGTAGCAATGACCAAACGACCCAGAAAGTGTCAAAGAACATTCAGAATGACTTTCAGCCTGCATAGTTAGGGTAATTTTTGCTAATATTGTTGCATAGTGCCCCTTTAAAGTTTAGTTAGGTTTAGGCACAAAACCACTTGGCTATGTTATGGGATGTGATGGGATTTTTTTTTCTGGTTATCAAAGTGCTTTGATTAAAGGTCCCATATTATACTGTTTTTCATCAATTTCACACAGCTGTCAGAGGTCCAACAACACTGTATTCGATATGCATTGCCCGAAACTCATCCGTGGTCCTGAATTTCAGCTGTCTGAAAGTTGCTCATGTGAGCTTGGCTGAGCTATACTGGGAGCAGGCTGTTTCTGTGCCTGCACCTTTAAATCCTAATGAGCCTTGTCTGTCAGCGCCTACTCGGAGAGCCTTGCTTGCTACACGTCCCTCTCAGGAAGACGATGTCTCGTACGCTAGCAGTAGCATGCGCTAATGTTGTGGTGGATGTATATATATGTGCCGTTATGACTTGCGGAGATGCTTTCGTTTAACCATACCAGTTTGACAATTAATCGGACCCCGAAGGAGAGGCTCCTGAAGAAATACAGACTCTGCGGCTGCAGCAGGACGTTTCAGAATGGTTAGTGTGTCTGAATAATGTTAGTTTGTTCGTATGTGTTGTTACAGTTACTACCATGTAGCTAATGGCTAACAGCGAAAGCTGTGTTTGTCTCCAACACAGTCTCCAAACTCTTGGACACTGTTCGCATCATCTCTGTCTCCAGTCTGCATGTTTCCAGACTTTTTACTGTGACAACCAAGCTCCATCGTAATATTATTAACATTAAATTTGCCTCAAATGCCAGTTCATAGCGGACCGAAGCAGAGCTAACTAGTTCCAGCTGACTTCACAATACTCGTAGGCAACTGTAAATCAAAACGTGTTGACACTTACCTGTGGCTCGGGTGCAGTTGCTGGGTCTGGTATGGGTGAGACTGATCCTTTTAAGAGGGTCAGTGTCGAGGCAAAGCCAGCTTTGTACTGACCTTCGTTACTGAAGCAGTCTGATGTGAAGTGGTTGGCACACACACAAAAAATTTACACAAATCGCAGCCGGCACGTTGTCGTTAAAAAATTAAACGCAACCACTGTCTCTTCTGTTCTTCTGTAGCTGGGACAGAATATAGACACTTATGTTGATTTTTACAACCAACAACACAGCAATTTGCGTGTCTAGCTCTGAGCGACGATGTTGCGAAACACTGCTAGCTTACCGCTTGACACACCGAACTTCACCTCCTGTATGGACGCCCCCCTCTCGGATATCTCCCATCACCGCGCAGAGGAGGCCTTCCTATGAAAATGACTCCTTTCGTTGCGTAACTAAAGGAGCTGCATCTGAACAGCCTGTAGGAGCGCCTTTTTACCAGAGGGTGGGCTGCAGAGACCATGCAGGACTCGTTTGCTTTCCTCATTCTGGGAGTTGGCAGGCTCAGGGAGGACCAGCTTGTATATGTAGAGACCACAGAAAACGTGTTTTTCCTAATACGGTACCTTTAAGGTTAGGGAACATCACAGCAGTAGTTAAAAAGAAACCTTGACAGTTGTCAGCTTCTGTTCCGAACCCACCCATCCATCCTGACCTCCTCCCATACACAGCCTAGAGTTACTTTACTTCTCCTTTGCACCTGATGTCAACAATGATAATTTCTCCTGCTACGAGAAGGCTGCTCAATAGGACCTTGAATGTTAACATAATGTTGTTGTGGTACAACCACTGAAACTAGTCATTCTGTCATATTTTTCTTGGAAGGACAGTCTCAACAAAGGATGACCCATGACCAACGCTTATGATGACCCTGTACATCGGCTCCCTGCCTCTGCAGTTATTGCTGAATGGTCTCAAATGTAAGCTTCTCCGGTGAGAGAGAGATTAGATGTGACATGTGGTGAGAAGCAGGAATATTGTCCCCTGAGGTGGGGCCGCTCCACCCCACTGGCATTAGCATTGCCCATGATTCCCATATTTTAACACGCCGATATGACAGTATGACAAGTTAAGTGAACAGTTGATCTTAATTGGCTCCTCTTCAGTCTGTGTGTGTGGATCCACTTGGGTTTGAAGTACCTTATGCTATTGGTAAGTCTGACAGCAGGGACACATGGACAAGATGTTTACTTTTTCATTGATATTGGTTTCATTGATGGTCTCTTCAAACAGGATAGTGAACAGCTTCCTACAGACATCTTGCTGTCAGTCCTTCCTTCGATTTTTTAGAATACATTTAGAACATCCTTTGATTTTTTTTCCCCCCGTTTCTTTGCTTTTTTCACTCCAAAAAAAGTGGATTTTAATGAAGATCCACACCAAGTTTTCCCACACCACTCCTCTTTGACTCACTTTACCTCTGTTTAAGATGACACCTCACAAATTCACTGACTTGTACTGCTCCTGGCACAGTTCATCATTATAATTGTTGGAAAGAAGGGAGGGAATGGTGCGAAGAAAATGGGGAAAAAAGGGAGTAAAACCTCACTCTGCTAAAATTCCTCCTTAATTTACCAATCTACTATTTTCTACATATTAAAAACATGAAACACTCAAAAGTCTGTTATGAGGTTTCAGACATGAACGATGCATCATTGCTTTGAAAATCATTGAATTCTGTGTTTTGTGCTCCACAAATGAAGCCTTTATAGTTAATAAACGCACATAGAATGTAAACTCTCAAATAAAATGACTGACTTGATAGCAAATTGGGAGCAATTTTGGACAAATCACTATCGAGAAGATGAAATTTTGCCTTGCTTGAATGAGCCTTTATTTGTATCTGGGGATGGACTGAAAGCAATTTAACTATAGGCAACATTTCTGTGCCAGAGTAAGCTGACATGACTTTAGAGTGTATTCAAAAATGGAAAACAACACAAGGACCAAAGCTTAATCATGTCATGACATACTGTGAGATGGCAGAAAAATACTAGGCCTAATTTATTAATGCACTGTAGTAATTGGTGATTTATGAATCTCCCGTTTGAATTGCGCAGGTTGTTGGTCTCATCAAAGATTCATTAGGGGAACACAGTGGAGCATTAGGAGGCTACATTCGGGTTTTTGTTCCATCCTCAAACATGCTCCGAGGACCCTTTATTCTACTCTGAACAAAACATTCAGCGAGTATATATTTTATATTTCTGTGTTTGAACATTATTTGAGATGTAAGAAACAATTTTCCCGTTGACATCTTTTGTTTAGTAATTAAAAAAAAAGAAAAATATGTGCACACAATGTCATCATTAACAGTGTCAGGTTCACTTATTTTCAAAGCCTGTATGGAACAAGTATTGCGTTTCGCTTCATGTTCGGCTTAAAAAAGCTGACAACCTGTTGGCATATGAAGGTATTGACTGAGTGCATACATGATGCCCAACACTGTGAAAAGAGAAGGCTCAGAAGAGATTAGACAAGCGGAGGGGATAAAGATAGAGCTAAAGACAAGCTTTGTTTTTGGCCCCCTTATGAGCCAGGGCTCCTGCTAATTACCAAGCTCTCTGGTCCTTGCTAAATGTGTTTGAAATCCACTGGATGCAGATAATTGAGCTGGAAATGTGTTACATGACAAAGTCACGCTGAAGGACAACCACTAAAAAAAGGCCTCCTCTTCACTTCCCCCTGTTTTCTCTGTCAGGCACACTTTTGAAATAAAACTCCCCCAACTGATTCATTCCACAGCGTTTGTCTTTGTTGTTTGTTGAGATTGAAGCTTAGGGGATGTTTGAGCCACCTATTGTGATAAGCTATAGTCAAAACAGAGACAGGCCAATGGCGGATGTGTCAGACAGGCCTGTGTTTTCTTGTTTCTGAAATAATTGCTTTTAGCCTTCAGTTTAGGGATGTGAGCTTTTAAAGACACATCGCACATCATCATAGCAAAGTAGAGACATGTTTTATAGCCACAGGCTGGATGTGTCTGTCCATGCATCTCAAGTTTTCTCTCTCCTAAGCAGTCGCTTGTACAAATTTTGTATAGCCTAAATCTGAAATTGATTTCAGCGCTTCATATGAAAATTGATTTACGGGCTTGGATGCATTGATCCCGGCAGAGATGGGCCTCCCCTGAGAATGTTGGAGTAAAGTGAAAACAAGGTGAAGAGAGACTCCCTGTCGCTCTATTTGCATTTTAATTATAAGTTGCATCATTGCACTGAGTGCGGTAACAAAACAACTCCCTCGCCCTCCATTCACTCTTCCCTTTTGCTTCAAGCTTGGCTCGCTTCATGAGAATGAAACTTCATGCGGAGAGCCTCTGCAGGGCAGACAATGAACAGTAGGGTTATACGTAGGAGTGAACTCAGGAGTGTGAATAAAGGTGAAAAAAGCCTTACCTTGTTGTTGCGCAAATATTCACTTCAGACAAAGGAGGATATTGTTATAGCCCAGTCTCACTCCCAGATGGTAGAATACTGATATTCTGCGATGCCCTTCTGTATCTCACATACATGCACAAGGTAAGTTGGCATAGAGTGCCATAGGAATGACTCCTAAAGCCTAGAAATATCTTAGTATGTTCGCACTTCCGGCTCCTTTGTCTTAAAGCTTAACAGATTTTCATGTTTTGCTATGTGTACCACATAGAATATGTCAGTAAATACCCCATATGTAAATTTTAAATTGTTTACATGTCTTTAAAAAAAAAAGCCGGTTACTAATTAATGGCTAAGACATCTTGCCATCTAGTCACTAGTCAGTCTTTACACATGGATTTAAGTTGCAAACTAGTTTAGCTTTAACTTTCCAATATGCACATTGATCAATTTATAGTAGTAGTTAAGTGTGTATGATTTTATGTAGTAAGACGCTTGGTTTATTTATAGCCTCACGTTAGATTGCATTGAAGTTCTGGGGGCGTTCATTATTTCTCTATTGAGAAATCCCATTGCCTTTTTTCTTGCTAATGGAACCGGGGTCATGCGATGCTTACGTCCGGGTTAGCCTACAAAAATATGTCAGTGCAGTACTCCGTTTGACGACTTCAAAATTCGAAGAGGTTGACTGTCAAAGTAATATTTTTATTTGGATGTTACTTAGACGTACTCGGCTGTGTTTCGGTGGGTGTTGCAGAAGAAGTCACACAGAGTGAGACAGAGAGCTGTGGACTGCAGCCAGTATCATTTTGTCATTTGGAAAAGCACTTTTCTGTTGTTATCGTGGCAACATGGGGCGACTCTGTTTTGATGTCTGTCTCTGATTATATAATTTTTAGTTTCTCAAATCTCAGATTTTCACAGTGGGTTTTGTCTCTCTCTGTTGTGGGCGTGCTTGTGTTGAAGTGCATGTATGTTTTGTTGTACTGTGAGTATAGAGGGATAATTAATCACATTGGTCTAGTGTGTATACAAATTGCAAGAGCACAGACTGTCGATGTGGGGGCTTCTGGATGTTTCACAGGATGGCAAGGTGTTTATGCACACATAAGGTCTTGTATGTAAACAACATGCAAAACTGTAACCACTATACAGCACAGCAGCAGCAGCAGCAGGATCAAATGCGCCCTTTATCTTTCTTCCTCATCCGTCTTATTGAATATGTAACATCGGATGTTTCTAGCTGAGTGTGCTAAATATTGTGAGAAGAGTATGCAGATAGATTGATTTGCATGTGTAATGTGATTTACCCTGACTGAAAGTCATTGCAGTAAAGGTATTTGTGTGTGTAATGAAGTACACCAGACCAGGCACTTACTTATCAGACAATTCTTTTGCAGCGTGCAGCTTTGTTGCAAAATGTGGGAATTTTACAGAGACCAAAAGTGTTCAACATTTTGACTGTAGTTAAAGTGAATGACTCAAAAAAGATGGTTTGAAGATGTGTGGGCGAGTGTTGTGGAGGAGCCGCTCCTTTGTTTGTGTTTGGATTTAGGATTGGACCTTTTATAGCGAAACAGAGAGTCACACAGCAGCTGGTCAGCTCTGCGAAAACCACAGCAAAGCAGAGATTTGGGGAAGATCAGAAAGGATGGAGAGATGGGGAAAAAGAAGAAAGGATGATGGCAGAGGCCAAATGCTGACAAAATACTTTCTTCTTTGTCATTTTTTTTTTTAAGCTGAACATTAAGACAGCTTTTAGCCTTAATGATCTAAATAAATGATGGATGATGATGTAGCCATGATGAGAGTAGAGGTTTTACAGAACATATAGAGTAGACACCTTTTTGTTATTAACTGTTTGCCCCTGTGCATTAAAGACATGATTGTTTCTTGCTTCACTAGTCGGCTTATTACTCTTTACTGAATGTATTTTAGGTTTTGGGAACCGTTAGTCTCGTGTCAAAGTACCAGCAACACTGTGAAGTTATCTCTTGGAAATGTAGTCCCAAACATAAATGCAATGACTGCGTATCTCTAAAGGTGACACTTTAATGAAGTTAATTAACATTACCACTCATAGCAGTGTTACTTAATTCTATGATGTGTTTATTAATCTGCGCTAAGCTATCTCACTTTACTTAGATATGAGACTTCTTATGCTCTTTTCTGTTATCTTGGCTGCATGAATTAGCACTTTTCTCCATTTTACATTTAGAAATGTGAGTAAGGAGGACACGTGGATCTGGCATGGTAGCCTGATTTTATTGCAAAATCTTTGCTGTGTTTAATAGCGGCAGACAGAATGGGGAGTTAAGGTTTAAAAAAGGGGGGGAAATGAGGAGACAAAGAAAAAGAGAGAGGAGGCCATCAGTGATATGGAGAGGGATGGTGATGTTGTTTCGCTGGGGTTCGCTCCACGGTTCAGGGAGGGCCTCTGTCTTTGCCGGCGCCTCTTAATCCATCACACCTCCCACGGCCCTGGAATCCGACACACTCCAGTGTCTCCCCAACACGCCGCAGAGTTCGCGCTCAGCCCTGTCATGCATGTGTGCCCACTGTTCCCGTTATTCTCTTATCCCTGTTTTCACCCTCTTTTTCTCTCTCTGAGTGAGTGTCAGGGCTATCAGCAGTGCCTCCGGGCAAGATGGACAGACACTGTTTTACAGCAGACATGTTTTCATGCGAGCTCCACATCCAGCCTTGTTCACACATGAGCCTTTCACTCACACCTGAGAGGAGAATCTCCTTCCCTCTGCCTTCTTTGCTTAACTGCGGCAACTTCTCGTATAGACAAGAGTTCCTCGCCGTTAATGTCAGAGACACCTTGGCTACTTTCTTCTCTTATGACCGTCTTCTAGTCTGCTGCCAGAACTCCTGAATCTCATATACAGAGAGTTGGAATCATTTCTGTCATCTGATCCCTGTGTGTGTGCTTATTTGACAGGGAGTGCACCTCCAGCCAGCTGTGCATGATTTTTCGAAATGAGAGTCGGCTACTTCACTTGATCAATCTTGCTGATCCCCCAGATGCATCGTGCACATGCTCCCCGTAAGCTTTCATCGGAGCAGCCATCCACTTTTAATGGAATCTGACCTTATAATGAACAGGCTTCATTAACCCTCTGTCAGATTTCTCACCCGGACTGGAGGGAAGAGGGCAGTGGGGGTTGTTAAAAAAGCACACGGTTGACTCTAAGCTGTGGAAATTGAGCTAGCATGTGGGCGTTTGATTTACGTTCAGAAATGCGTCATGCATACGCTCAAAGCTGCAACACTCCGTCACTTAGCCTCAGCTTTTTGGCATGTTTTCAATCTTTGTAGTCTGTCCCTCTAAACTCTGCAGCCCGTCTCTGTGCCTCACTGTTTCTCTCCCTGCCTATTGTCGCACAAGGTGACCCTCTAAACACTCCAGGACCCCCGCTGTGATATCAGGCTTTTCTGCAGCAGCCAAATCACACAGCTCCACCCTCTGTCCACCTGATGGTGGTGTCTCAGCACTGTGCCGCCTGCGTCCCTCCCCTCCCAGCAGGGAGCGGGGCCTGAAGGGAGAGGCTGGTGGGTGGCTCTCTGTATTTGATGTTTCCCTTTCATTTTGCGAGTTGAAGGGAATTTAGATGGAGACACGTGTGTGTGTGTGTGTTTGTTTGTAAGTTCTTGTGTGCTCGCATGTAGAATATGTTTTTTGTTTTTTTCTCCTTTAAATTTACTTTATCTTTTTGAGAGTCTCAGCAATAGCTGTAATGAATTCCAGAAGGCTTTGCATCTCTTTACTCTGTCACTCTTCACCTCCTATTTCACAGCAGGCTTGCTCGCCTGAAGTCTCTGCCATATGGCCATACTGAAGAAATTTTGGGATAAACTTCACTATTTCATATAAAAATTCTTTGATAATACTGCATAAAAAGAGCTTATCATCATCATCATCATCAGTTATAATGTGCGTGCATCATTACATTGAAAAGCTACTGTAAAGTTATGTGCCTTTTAGAATTAAAATTGTATCTATAAAAACACTATTTTAACAATTCAGGCCAGTACATTGCATCAGGAGCAAGGCCGAGTAATGAATTGAACTGGTGCTACAGAGATGCCCCAGCCTATGAATCATAGTTTCCATACATAAGGGAACATGCTTGTTTGGTTCATCATTTTTTCTTTTTCAGTGAAAATGAAACACAAAAATGACCAATCCTGCCAACATTGCGAATCATATCTCAAACACAATACCTGTCAAAATCATCGTGATCTGATTTTTTTTATTGCGTATTTGTTACCTCGGAGCGAGGACTGTGTACAGCGACTTAATTTTTAAGCATAGAGAAGATACACAAGTTGTGTTTTGGGATTTTGCAATTATTTGATAGTGTCACTGGAGATCAGGAGAGAGGATTTTATCTTGTTAACTACATTTAAGTCTCGTCTTTTTTTGTCAACAATATCGCAGGTTGATATAGTCACAGTTTCATTACGTTGGTTGTTGGTCATCGTCATCTCATTTTAGTCATGGAAAAAAAGTTGTTGACAAACGTATTTTGTCATAGTTTTTGTTTCTATTAAAAGTTTATCATTGTAAATTATACTTAAGATCAGTAAACAAATAGCAACTGCCACATATTGACCATAATATGTGCTAACATGCTCATTGTCAAATGTTTCATGTTACACTGAAATGAACGTTGAGCCAAGTCTGACAGCATCATGCCTAATCTGACAAGATGAGCCTAAATATCCCAAATTGGTTTATGTACTGTACACAGCCCTGAATTACAAAAGGCTTTGCCTTGTCTATTCATAGACCTTTGATTCTGATGGTTTAAACTGGGCTTTTCTTACACACCATGATTCAAACCACATATTTGTGCCTCACAATTGGCAAAAAACTAAGAATAGCAAACTTCCATTCCATTTTTATTTCACCCAGTTCTAACAAGAGCTTTGTTTCCTGGTGTGTAATAAGCATTTCAGCCTCACAGCTGTGACTGCAGACATTTAGTAGAATTCAGCTTCACTTACACATCAACTTTAAATCGCTTGAGATAAAACTGATGTATAATCTCTAAGACGAGGGGCAGTAACTGGCATACGAAATGGAATAATGTTTTTTTTCCTCTTCTAGGAAACATGCTCATCATCTGATTCATTTTAAGTTTGAGCAAAGAACCTACTTTACACCGGAGTGAAGATTCAGACCAAAGCTTACTGATGACGGTCTATGTGACAAGTGTCCCCATTCTGAAAGAGGATTGTTTACGTCTATGTTTTGGGATTGTGCAATTGTGGAAGATCTTTGGCTACATGTTGCTGAGACATTGATATATTTCCTTGACAAACATTTTCCACTCTGCCCAGCTTTCCGGCTTTTTGGTCATAACCCAAATATTATTTCTGCTATTGCTCTTGCTACAACAGGGTGGAAAAAGACCATTCTTAAAAAGTTGGTTTGAACATTACATTGTTAGGAACAAAGTCTGGGCTGTATTGTTCTGTGATATTTGTCACTGTCAATGCTGCAAAACTTCCTAGGTTGCTGTAACATAGCCCATACTCTCTTTTTAATATCCCAGAATGGAAAATGTCATTTTCATTGAAAAATTACACCAATGAACAATAACTCAAATTGTTTCAAGTGCATGAACATTTACATACAACTGCATACAAGTTTGTATCCTGATATGTGGCACGAAATCATAGATCAAATAAATAATTGTTCCCAAAAGAAAAGGATGCTAAGTGGTTTTGATGAAGGTTAAAATAAAAGTCACAGTTTTCCAGCACAATGCGTCGAAAAATAAATCGGTCAAAAACGCATTGTCTTGCAGTTTTGGATGTTTGTGCAGGCCACATGCGGATCATCAGCTATTCAGATTGTCACGAGGACAGATGGAAAAACAAATGAACAGAAATGTGTCCTCGAGTGTAAATATGCATTGTCAGCTGTTCCCATTATCAGATTTGCAGATGGAGGTAACATATGTGCGGAAATATAGACTACCACCATGTAAAATTTTACAGATGGAGTAAATAATCACAGCACAAGCATTATTACACCATGTGCTGAGGACCACGTATTGACTCTCTATGCAGTCACTGTTTGTAGTGTGGCTGGTCAGTCACCGGGCAGCTGGCCGCCTCCAGCAGCTCTCACGCTGATCGGGAAGGCAGATGCGGCATCACCTCGCTTAGCTTTTGTTTATACAGAGGAAGTTGAATCTATCTGTCTGTTGGTTTGTCAGACTCTCCTCCCTGGCGTGCTGAGGTGTGTGACAGAGAGATGGAGAGAGATGGAGGCTGGACTGGCAGAGTGAGAGCAGACTGTCTCTCTGTAATGAATATAAATGGGCTCCGGGTCTCACTCTCCTCATCTGGCTCCCCCTCTCTGGAAACAGTCGTGGGGCGAGGATGTGGGATGGAGGTGGCCCATCCTCCTTCCCTCCCTCTCTACGTACTCGCAGATTCGCATCGTACGAAAAGAAGACACTCTGAGCCACTCACACAATCATACAAATGTGCTTGCCGTCATGATTTTGTTGTCACTGCTTGTGGTTCTGTTCAGCCAGAACAGATGGTACTGAGACTCTCGGCTAGAGGAAACTTCATCTGTTGTCAAAGAAACTGTTACAATCAATTGTGTTTATATTTTCTTTTATTATAAAAGATAATGTGTTAGCATAACAAATCAAATCAAACTGTAATATCTGTATTTTACATGCATTTTGACTCATATTTCATATATGACATTAGTGCTGAAAGGATTAGTCCATCAACAGGAAATTAATTGCTAAACATTTTGATAATCAGTGAATCATTTTTAATTTATCAAGCAGAATTCTTTGGGTCCAGCTTTTAAGTGTGAAGAATTATTGTGAGATCAATATCTTTATTTTTTATGCCTCCGCACTGGGGGCTCTCTTGGGTGGGGTATCAAACTTCGATACCATGGTATTAGCGTATTGAAAAATGCCTCATCATTCGATACCAAATTTCGATATCTAAGGAGTTCATCTCATCAGCATCAATGAGCAAATAAGCATGCAGCATCCTTTTTGTGCCAGGATCTGATAGTGCTGATGATTGGCTGTATCGAGGAAAACAGCCAGCTTACGCTCAGAGATAGGGCTCGCCATGTGTAGTGTAATCTTTTGTTGAAACGGATTTCACAAAAATTGGTATTGAATGGAACAGTTATCAAAGTACAGGAATTTGTATTGGCACTGGTGTTGGAAATTTTCTTTAACAATACCCTGCCCTTCGGATGTCCACTCAAGGATGATGAAATTTGGCAATCAGTGAACCCACAGAAACATGTTTTTGGCTGTCACTCAAGAATTCCTATGCTAATTATGACTAAGGTTATCACAGATGTCTGCAAGGATGAAACGATGAAGTGATGACATTTTATTTTCAAAAGGAAAAAGGTCAGCTTGATTGTGACATTATAATGTCCTCACCATTATTCTGTGTCATTACTCATGAATTAAAGGGGAGATTGTGACCATATTTCACATTTGGTCTGACATTGATTTGGTGACACTGATCTTGGGTGCCCACCTTGAAGCTGTGGTGATTGTAGAGATCCTTTGTGCTGCTCGCTTTCAGACTGTGCTCCTTTAAGTTCTGTTTTTATCAGATTCCCTCCTAATGACACTGACACTCATTGTATACTAATGAGTGTCAGTGTCATTAAGAGGGTAGGCACATTATCAGGTTCTGGTGCACTCCTTCTTGGGTGTAAATTTGTCTTAAACAAAGGAAATGATACTTTACTTACTTAATTTTTAGAAAGAAGCCCCCTACCACTCTTCCTGCTGTTATTCTGTTTATTTACTGTTTATGTTTTTCAGCCGTACAAGCATCTGGGGATGATAATTGAGTTAACCTTTGAACCCTGCTCTTGTTTATCGCAAGCTCAGAAGTTTTAACATTTACAGCACTTTTCTGAGTTTGTTTTTATTCTTTCTTTATTGAATCTGTTTTGACCTTCTCTTTTATTTGTTTGATTGGACTACTTGCCATGGAAAAACAGGAATGGATCAGTAGGTATTGTTAGATTTTGTGGCAGAAATTGCTGGCACAAATGTCAGATCCACAAAGGAGGCCCAGTCCTCCTGGCCGACCCCATTCCCGCTTTGTTCATCTGCTCCTGCTGCTGCTGAGATGCAGAATAACATTATGTAATTCCTTGTTTTGATTTGTGTGTTAGCAGTAATACTGCTGCCTGTGCAACAAATTGCCCCTGGGGAATAGTAAAGATTACCTTGATCTTGACCTTTATTGGCCAAGCATGTGAATACAGACAAGGGAATTTGCCTCTCGCTTCTAGTTGCTCGAATGAACGTAAACACTAATAGACATATAGCTGCAGTCCACCACAAGCTCATTGTTTTTGCTGATAATGAGCTTCAGCGGATTGTCACTGCACCTTGTGAGCTCTCTATCAGTCGTCTCTGAAAATAGTCTATAAGTGAAGACAGAATGTTTGTCACTGTAAATTATTCACTGGAATCATAAAATAGAAAATACACTTGAAGGGAAATTCTTGCCTTGCCCCTTTATTTTCATGTCTTGGCGTGTTAAACATTCATACTTACCAATAGTTTTGGAATTGGTTCGGTATATCGCCACGGGCAGCTGTGACACAGTTGTACCGGCTGCACTGCAATCCTTTGGGTCTACTCAAAGCGACAAAGTTACATCAACTTAAAGTGCTTGTTTTTGCCACTCACGGGCTGAGGTTGTTATTCTAAGTGTCTTACAACATAGCGGAAATGATTCCTACGAAGACCATTTTGTTCCTCTTTGTAATCAGAGGAACACAAGTCTTGTTCAATGAGAAATCTTGCTCTGAAATCTCTCGAGGTGAGTTGTTACAGTTGTTGCCTCATCTGGATTGCCGAAATCAGTATTTACTTTGTAAATAAAGTCTTTAATTAAAGTCACTACATATGCATGCATGGATGTAAATTGCTATGTGACTGGTGCAAGGCAGCAATTAAAATCGACTGTTTATAGGTTAACTATGTAAATGATAGCTCAAAAAATATTATCTATGTCATTTGTTGACTTCTTCTTATCGTACTACATAAGTTCTTTGCACAAAGTTAAACATGGTAATGAACTCCTACACTACTTAATACAGGAATGAAAAAAATGATGCACACAAAAGTTATAAAAAATACTCAATTTATAGTGCATTTGAATACAACATCAGATTCGACATGTTATTGCTGAATCCCAACATGATCTGAACATTATAGCCTTCAGAATGTCATAGTCACTGCGGGGCCTTTGTATGCTTGTCTGTAGTATGATGAGCTGTTGTCTGGTTCTTTACTCAGTTGTATTTGCCACAAAGAACAGATTATGGTATTTTCCATGCAGAATCTGAACTAGTTTGCTCTCTTTCTGTATAGACAAGCAGCCTTCACCTTGTCCTTATTTCCACTGCTTCATGTCCAACCTACGGGGTGCCGATGGATCCCACATATCGGCAACAAATACTCCCTCCTCTGAAGGATGAGACCTCCATTAGCTCCTTACTTTGACTTCTAATTACCTTTGAAGGAGCTTAGTCTTTGTAAATCTCTGCCCAGTATACACTGTAATTTGATATTATTTATTTTCTCTGTGCATTATCACCCATTAGTCATTCTTCCCATTGAAACTGTCATCATCTGATTCCCATGACAAATGAACTGTCTGCAGACATTTCTTCTGATGGAGTCCTATGATTAGCACAGATCTCCTCCATCTCTCAGAGTTGTTATTGCTGCTTTCCTCCCGCCGCTTGGCTCTTGATGTTTGTCATGAAAAGGATGCAAAAAACATCCATAGCTTTATTCTAGTTGAGTGTCATCTGGGTCTGTTTAGAAAGCTGCGAGGCTGTTAGCAGCGCTGGCAGTGTTGTCATGTTTTCGTAAATTGATTCCCTGTGATTACTTGGCATTTACGGTGCTCTGTAAGGGACAGGATACAAGAAAATCACTTGGTAAATTGTGCTTTAGATATGCTGTGAAACAGAGCCCCAAATGATGGCACACACACACACACACACACACACGCATGTACAAACACACGCACACACACACTCACACAGAGGCACACGTGTGTGAAAATCTGCGTATTCGCCCTCACTCACTCATATGGACTATAATTAATTGCCAGGAAGTCTCAGGTAATTTAAATTGCAAATCAGTGCAGCCTTGTTCTTCCAACTTTTGTGATTAATATTTTATTGTTTTACTGAGCGAAAATGCCACCAGTGTTTTTCATCAGATACAAATAGCACAAAAGAAGAAAAGGGGGGCACTGGATTGAGGAAGATCAGATCCAGGCGTTATCTCTAAACATTAATTAAGTCGTGTCTGGTTCTGGAGCTGTCGAGGTCGCCTCTCCTGTCTCTGATCCGGTCGTGAAGACAGGGGTCTCTCTCCCTTTTCACCCATCTTCTCATTCCTTGCTCCGTCACTTTCCGCGTTCTCGGTCTGATACTCAGTAACAGGCGAGTTTTCTCAGGTCTTGAACTTCTCTTGCAATCAGCCACTAATTAAGCAGCGGAGTGGAAGGGTTTCTTTGGCAGGAGATCGGGGGGGACGTGCAGGTTGAGTGAGAAAAGCCAGATCCTGAGACCTTGTGATGACTTATAGGTATGAATTATGTGGAGAAGAACTTGAAAGGAGCAGAGGATGGTTGCCAGCGGAAATGAGAGATTTAAACAGCAGAGAAGTGATGCTTTGAAACCAAACTGTCGCACGCCCCTTTTTAGTTTTCTTTAACAAGACTTTCAATCCCACGAGACTGCTGGTGTTGCAAAGGACCAAAAATTAAACAAAAATAATGAGGAAGCTTTCCGTCGCCGTAAATAGAAAGAGGCGATGTGGCTATTACAGTGTAACTCTCGATCGCATCATTTCAGAACTGAGAAAATCCTGACTGCAAGTTCTTATATAAAAAAACAACTTTGACATTTCTTAGTCAGCACTGGCTTTTGAAAGTGTTGTGTGACCTTGTGTTCGTGTTTGTGCGAGTGCAGACTGGCAGCTTGAGATGAAAGTCTTTAGTCTTGCACTTCACTTAGAGCCATGGTGGACGGGTGCAGCCTGGCTGGAATCAGATGGCTGGCACAGCGCTCTGCTCCTCTCAAAGCAAAACAAAGACGAAACCACGCGCAGACAAAGGAAGGCTTCCCCCAGTGAAGCAGAGTGCGCGCCGCTGCTGTGCTTTGAATGCTGAAGTCGCCTTTTAAAACAAATGAATTCAGAGGCCTACTTACCATGAAATGCCGCTCAATTAGACCAACCTTTCAATTAGGAATTGCCATGACATGCGCAAATACAGACACATACACACAAGCACTCACACAAGGTCACAGTTTTTCCAAGTGCTTCACTGGTTTAAAGTCAGAGTTATTTTAATGACCGTGTTTCTGTGTCCCTACAGGGTGCCTGTAGCTATTTTTGTGTCTGGACGTCCTGTTGTACTGGATGCAACTCTGCAGCTCTCCGTATGGTTGTTTAAGAGTTGGCCAGCTTGACCGACTTTCCTCCCCTGCGTGCCCTTTACCACGTCACAACACACCTGGCTTGTTCTCCAGCCTCTCTCTGCATCAAGGCTGGCAATGTCCAGAGTCTCAAGCCCCCCTCCCACAGTGGAAATGTCCAGTGGTCCTGTGGCTGAGAGCTGGTGTTACACTCAGGTGAGGAGGGATGCTGTGTGTGGGCACATACGTGATTGGCTGCATAACCTTTTTTATCCCCTTGGGTATTTGCTCTATTTCTGAGATTCCAATAAATGTCAGTTTCATTCCAATAGTAGTTTATTTTGTTGTTGCTGATCTAATACACAGTTACCACTCAATGCAATATGAGATGCTTTTTTTGTTAGGACTTAAAGTAGAACTAACCCAATTTGCACATCAAAGTCTGTTTACAGGTCTTGGGGAGTAGAATTCCACATTTAAAAGAAGTTGTGGCTCCAGAGGGAGCTGTATGAAATTGCCTTAAGTGATGTCACTGGAGTCTGTGTCAGTTTGAAAATGAAAATAATCTGACCGTGTGGAGTTTAAAAGCTTACAAGACCTCAGTAACCTGCTCCTCACTGCTGCTAGAGGCTAGCAACTCTTTTTTCCCTCAACATTAGATAGGATGAAGTTGCTGCATGGAGGACATAATTAACACTGATGGTCCATTTTTATTGTGTTTTCTCAAAGTTTTTGCACAATGTAATAATGTAATATAATGCATAATGTAATGTTTCATAATGCTCCATTTTGCTCAGTAGACGTGGGTGTTGTACCTGAAAGAAAGCCTGTCTATCAAGGCAGAAAGGCACAGAGCTTAATTGTTTATGTGACTGGTAAGCTGAGTGAAATTAATCACATCTGTGTTTTTTCCAGTAACTGTATTTTCCTACTTTGTTTCAAACCGAAATTGTTGGCATTTTAGGCGTTGTCTGTTCAGAGCTTATATATACTGCTAAATTGTGTTCCAGTCATTGCAGCAGGAGCTTTGCTTCTTCAGACATCACTTTCCTGTTAAGAGCCAAGGTAGATAAAGTAAGCCATTGATGATGTCTGTTTTCTCATCTCCTCTGTGTCTTTGCGAAATTGTTCTGTTTTTTCTGTCGCCACTTTTACAATATCCTTTCTTCTTCCGCTCCCGTTTGTTGTCAGTGTTTATTAAGATGAAAGGGAGTTTTGATGTGCGGTTTTGAAGTCCGGGCTGACCAAACACCACTTACCCATATAGAACAGTTAAATATATAAATAAAGAGATCTGGTTTCAGCCCTTCCCGTGTCTCTTCTGTGCAGATCAAAGTGGTGAAGTTCTCCTACATGTGGACCATCAACAACTTCAGCTTCTGTCGGGAGGAGATGGGAGAGGTCATCAAGAGCTCCACTTTCTCCTCAGGAGCGAATGACAAGCTCAAATGGTGAGTGAAGACCGATCATTGTAGCTATGAGAAGGTGGAAATGGACAACATTGCTTCCGTCTACTGTCTCAAGAATTAGCCGCTTGTTGCATTTTTGAGAGGTGGAATTTTTTTCAAGGGACAAAAAAATAATCAACATTTCAGTTATCTGCTTCAGTGGTATATTTTCTGCACCTTTTCATGCTAGAATTTAGTCAAACCTGGCTTTATTTTCACTTTCTCACATTCTAATGGGCTCAAAGTGAAAGATAACACCATGATCTATGCCTGGATGAATGGAAATATGTTAAAAGATATATCATACTAACATAGGGAAAATTAAAAAGAAAAATGTATAGCCTGTTAGCTTTTTACTTACTGTGTTTCAACATTTTCTTCATGAACAACAAAGAAATTGCTGACGAGACGTCCTCTGTAGAAGAGGCAGAGTCAGACATTTTTGGGGAAGTCTTGCTCATCTCTTGAGGTCACAGAGGTAGTGTCAATGTGTGCAGTGGTGTGGGGGTGGTTACCATTTAAAAAAAAGAAAATACCTGAGGGTCTACTTTAAATATCAGGCTGTCATACTGCTCAACCTCCGTGGAAAGCTTATTCCAGTACACTGAAAGGGAGGCTTTAGTCGGTTGTTAAAACACAGATTTAGAAGGAGCAAGATGATTTTAGTGTGTACTGGTTTGCTGTGGTAGATGTTAGTGGACATCAGTTGACCCTGAAGGGAACCTAGAACATGCTGGAGGTAATGCTCATTCCACCTGCTCTGAGAATGCCTCGAGATCCCCCTGGAGGGCTAGACAAAGCAGCTGGAGTGCAGAGATTGCAGGGCTGCCTACCTTCCTTAGCCACATTGTCTTTTTTATAGATCAGTCTATCCTGTCGCTTAGCCGCAATCACTGATTTTGAAGGTCTGAGGATATTATGTGATGTGTTTCATGATCATGTCTATTTGATTTACATCTATTTGAATATGTGCCATATGTGCCCCAGGTGGGACTTGAACCAAAGATATTGAATAACATTGAATTAAAATGACATGATGAAGCTGTTTTTTGCTCACAGAAAAGCTTCCACAAAGCAGGGAAACAGATCTTGTATCTCAAACAGAAACGTGGCAATACGTATTTTAAGGGGGCTGAGAATGATCACTGTAGCCTTGAGTAAAACTGGGGTTGGTTACCTACTTAAATTAGAAGCAAATGGAGACACACCTTTCTTTTTTTCTTTTTTAATAAACTGGTCTATTCTTCAAATACGACATCTATCTGAGATGTTTTTGGACTCGATGCTATTAGTCCCCTTCTTCCTTTAAGTGCCTCGCCAACACTGTCTATCAGCTTTTTAATCTTATCTGGATGAACAATTCAGACAGTCCTCTTCCAGCCCTCTGTATCATACCTCACTGTCAGTAACATTATTGCTTGTTTCTCCGACACTCTCATAGGTGCTTGTTAGAGAAATGGGATCCAAAGTGCACTGCAGGTCAGCCCCACACCTTTAGGCATTACAGCAAGAGGCCACAAACTCTCACTCCAATAATAAAAAGACTCATACTGCTTGTATTTTTGAATTAGTACCTTTCAAGAATTTAAGGCAGGTTATCCACTCACTACTGTATATTGCCAGTGCTAGAGATCTGTGGATGCTGCATACAGATGAGTCACTGCCATTTTATTTCACCTTCCAATATTTTTTTGATAGGGGTCATTTGAGTAGGCAAGCATAAGAGAGTATTGGGCAATTGCACAATAAATGAATTATACATTACAGAATATATGTATTGATATTGATTTTTCCTCTTCTTTTACTTCGATGATGTGTCTGGAGAGCTCCAGCACATAAAGAGTTTTACTGTTTTATCATAAGTCGTTTGCAAATTACAGCTTCCCAGACACGCATGTTAAGTAATCATCCATATGGCCATTGTTTCATGTCACTGTGCTGTATAACAAACAAACAAACAAACAAACAAACCATGTGTTACAAATGCATTGTGCAAAGCTATTGATTCTATTTTCGGAATTGCTCTATGTAAACATAAAAAGACTATGACTCAGCCGTGGCATTGATGAACAGAAAAATGCAAGTACTTTGAATACCCTGAGTAAAATATGTTGTTCATGCCTCTCCTGTGTTTCACTTTTAAAGAAAGTAGATGTAGTTTGCCTCGAATATTGAATTTGCAGTAGATTTAGGAATGAAAGGAACATCTGAGGTACAGTAGGGTTAGCTAGAAAGCTGAAGCCCCAGTCAGAAGTAGAGGTGGGTCAAATAATCGATGTTGTGTTCTGGTCTTTGCTACACTACTGTATTGATACAGTTGCTCTGCTGAGGTAGAGGTGTTTCCTTCCTTCACTGTTCATCCTCGAACTGTGAAATGTTCTGCTTTTGGCAGTTAATCCTTTTGCCATTTTACTGCTGTTTGACATTGACATATTGACATACTGTATGTGTCTATGTTGCTGTTTGTGTCGAAAAGGTTCAGAGTCTGGTCCACTGTGTTTCATCTCAGCTGGATATAAACTCTGTGAAACTGAAAGCTTTTCATTACGGAGTGAATAAATCAAGTGTGGTTTGGATTCCAGCTTTTGCCTTTTTTAGGGCAGTATTTTCCACTGCACTTAAACAGATCTCATGATATACATATATATATATATAAAATATTCACACAACAGTAGTGTCTTTTGCAAAATCATCGATGCTGAAATATTGTTATTGTAGGCAAAATTTCATGATAACGTCATGAATGACATGTTGTCTTCCCAGCTAAGCCAGAAACCATCACTCTGGCATAAGTGAAAGGTTTTGCATGCAACCAATAGCTATGACTGTAAAGCCAAGGATTAACTTTTAAAACAGTCTTTACAGAATAAGTCTGAAATACATTAGGCATGGGTCAAGATCTTCGAAAATTATGATACAATTAAATCAGGAATAGTCTAATAGTTCACACGACTATAGTTTTGTATGAAAAAATATATTTTCCATTGTTTTGACCCTTGTTTTTACTAGCGGCTACGGTACTGCGCAATCACAGGCCTTGGTGGGATCGCGTCAATATTACCAGCCTCCGGTAAAACATGTGTAGCGTGGCCTTTTCCACAATAGGTCAGTATAAGCCCATGCTGCAGTATGCCACAGTACATACAAACAGCAGAACAGCAGACTATGGAATAGCATTTTTGCTCATCACTATAACACATTCTTACTAGATCATCAATACCCAGAAATGAAATGATAGGTTCATGCTAGGTTTGGTCAGGTCAGTTGAAACGGTGCTTTCAAGTTCCTTCAGTGAAAATGGAGTGTAAAATAGGTAATGGAGTGTAAAGATAAGTGATATTCAGTGATCGATAATAAGTGGTGGACCTGCTGTTAAAGCTATATGTGCTGCAACGCAGAAGCTTTTTGTTACTGTCCAAACAGTAAAAGCTCACTCAGCTTGCATTAGCTGTGTCATGTGTGTGACGGGTTGGGACACAAATAAATGATAGCCTGCTAAGTTCTGGTTGGGCTTGGATCCTGGGCCACAATCTAATTCATACTCACCAATTGTCAGACTGTCAATACTAAAATTATAGTGTTATTTTTGCATACAAACATTGGGAACTTCCAGGGACTGAAGCATCACATTACTTTATAGCTTCCTTTGTGTGATCAGTCTGTCTCTTTCTTTTCCTACCTCCAGGTGTTTGCGTGTAAACCCCAAAGGCCTGGATGAGGAGAGTAAAGACTATCTTTCACTCTACTTGCTCTTAGTCAGCTGCCCAAAAAGTGAGGTGCGCGCCAAGTTTAAGTTTTCTATCCTCAATGCCAAGGGAGAAGAAACCAAAGCCATGGGTAAGTCTGGCTGTGACCACAACAGCTAATGCTAATGTGCACTCTGAAACTCACACACACACAACACTCACACCCTCATCTTTTTTTTCATTTTCATATTAACAGTCCACCACCTCTATAATTTTTCTTAACTTCTCACTGGAAATAAGTTGGTGTTAATGAGTGAAGAAACTACTACCCAACATCCATACAAGTCAATGTTCAGAAGAAAACTGAGGATATCTCAAAGTTTGATAGG
The DNA here is from genome assembly GCA_963678695.2 of Diplodus puntazzo. NCBI lineage: Eukaryota > Metazoa > Chordata > Actinopteri > Spariformes > Sparidae > Diplodus > Diplodus puntazzo. Next base: position 10,542,371 of record OZ023174.1, on the reverse strand, counting down.
TGAAAATTAAAAACTCCTGTCACACCTGTGTCTTCGGGGTGCTTAAATTTGCAAATATAGGAGGCGGGGAGTGTGTCTAATACTCCAAGTGTGTCTAATAATGTGAGGTATTGATAGCCATATGGGCTTGTGTAATCACTGCTGGTTGGATTCATTTCTAGTAAATATATAATTCGAAGTAGCGTGGGGCAATTTTGATTTTAATTAAAAAAGACCCAACCTTTTTAGAAGTCCTCTCTTCCCGTTGATGAATTGGAAATGAATGCGCCTCCAATTCCTGCTTTTTTTTTAATTAGGTTATGTTATGGGGAGGAAAAGCAAACTTGTGTGGAATTGAATTAGCGAGGGCCAGATGTGACCGCTTCCTGGTTATCAGGCTTTTCTGGCTGCCTCCCTCTCTGCCAGTACCCTGCAGCACACTGTACAGGAAGCGCTGAGGAGGGAAGATGGGGCGTGGGAGGTAGGGAGAGAAGAGAAGAGAAGAGGTAGGAGGCGGAAGTGTGTTTGAATCTGAGGCGTACGCAGTGTAACTGTGTACAACCCCCTGCGGTGCAGGTTGTGTAGAAAGGGAAATCATTTTTCCTGCTGAGAAACATTCCCCCATGTGAACTTGACACCCCCGCCCCCTCATGTGTACTTTCCGTCCCTCATTTGCTCACTTAGACCTCTCTCTCTTCTCTTTCACATTTACAATGCCACTTTTTCTTTTATCCTTTTATTCCACTTCTGGCCTGTAATGGTGGAATACCACCTCTTAACTCTCAGCGACAGGCTCACGAAAACTGAACCTCACTGCAGTTATTTTTCCTTAAAGCTTTCTCTCCTGGCTATAATACTGTGTGCTGGGGGCTGCGTGGTATTATGTATGAGGATTTGCCTGCAGTATAAGTCATAAACAGACCTTTGAGGTGTTTGACTTCACTGCTTGGCCATTTCGTGAGCATTGCTCCCTTAAATGACCCTAAAAAAGTCTCAATGTGGGGAATACCGAGTGAAGTGAGGAGGATCTCATTTTCCCTTCCTTCCCTTTTTTTGTGTCTCAAGGGCCTTTTGGCTATAAATGGTGTGCTCTATGGTGCACGCCCCATTCCGCTCTTGCCATATGCCCTCCTCCAATCTTCCCACAATCCCCCTGGGGAGACCTGCGCCCTCCACTTCGCTTGCCCTGTCACAGGAGAAAATTACCCAACTGCCAGCATACTTGTGACAGTTTAGTGAGCACTCCGTCTAAGAATATGGCAGTAAAGATTGCTCTATCGGTTCTGGATCATTTAGAATCCAATTTAATCCAAGCCTCAAGGAAAAAAGGCCAAATAAAAACAAAGTGCCTTAATTAAGAAAGCTGGGTGGCTATGGACTGTTTATGTGGCAGGTCACTGCTCGGCCTTGTCCCTGTGGGAACAATTTTTTAATACAATGCATATTAAGTCTGAGTACTTTAAACAGTTAGGTAGATAATCAGTGAAAAAAGAAAAGTTTTGCAACTGTAGCGAGCACAGCATATTGTAATATGGCAGAGTAACATTGCTATTGAAGGCACGTGTCAAATCAGATCTGATGGAAATCCTCAGCAGTGGGCTGAACAGCTGAGGAGCTGAAGTTTGTGTTTGAGGTGTCAGCTTGAATTTCTGGCTTTCGTTGCTTTTGGATGAGGCAAACTCACTTAAAAACCAGTCTGAATGCAAAAGCATGGGCCAACCACACGCTTACTGTTTAATTTTACTCTGTGCAGGAATACATTTTGATATCTGTTGACTGGCGTGTGCATATTGAGAATTAAAGCGTCCCTGCAGTACTTAAAGGAGGGGTTATTAATACAAGGCTGTACCGCGATGGCAGGTTTTGACTGGAAAGCTTGACGTTATCTGATGAAACACCACATCTGCATCAGTCAGCCCTTGAGCCCCCCACTGGAGATTGTGTGTCTGTGTGTAGATCCTCCGATGGTCCGTACTTGCTAATGGAGATAGATTTAGGCAGCAGTGGCGGCCCCCCCGCTCCCCACATCGTAGTCCCGTACTCTCGGCTTCGCCACATCATTTCTCTCCCTGGCTTAATGTGCTGGTTCTCTCCTTTGAGGCTGTTGGGTGGGTTGTAACTTGTCTCTTGACACCCCCCCCCCCCCCCTCCTCCTTCTTTTGCCAGAGAAAACATCTGCCCCCCTGCAGACTGCTGTTCTGACAGCTCGGAGAGGAGAGATGGAAAGTTCTCATCCTCGACCGCAAGCTGTTTTGTATTCAAATAGTCTCCTTGTTAAGTCTCCCCTACAGACAATGGTTTTGTTGTGTTGTAGCCAAAGGCTAAGCGAGCTTATGTGTGTACGAGCTGGCCGGAGAGTCTAGTTACAGCAGGTTCTGGTGTGGGCTCTTCTATATTTTGCAGCAGGAGATTCAGAGGTTTTTTATTTCGGTTTGCAGTTAATTGAAGCTCTGGGTGTGAGCTTGTCAGGGTTTGTTGGCCGCAGTAACTGATGGAGGTGATCAGGCATTCTGTGTGGGTTTGTGGAGCACGGCTAATAGAGTAGGAGCTGTTGGTCAGTCTTTACGTAATCAGATGGTATTGACGTTGTTAGAAAGAATGTCAATAAACATGTTTGTGCTGACACTAGCTTATAGAGCTCAGTCTTCAATAGAGATTAGATTTTCTTCTCTGAAAGACTGTGCGTCATGTTTATGTGTGTTGGTCAGCTTCATGCCAGCCAATGTAAAATCAGTGTCGAGGCGACGATTTTTTAAACTCTTGACTGTTGAGATAAATATACACTTGTTATAGACTGGAGTCTTGACAGATAATGGCTGTGAGGCTGTGAAATGTATGAGTGTTACATTGTTAACAGGATATTGGACTATTTATGGTTATTTTTGGATATCCTTATATATTGAGAAGGCATTGGTGTCTTTTCTTGGCTCCAATTACAGTAAAGTGATGTTTGACTTGTTCTGATACTTGCCTCTAACCAGTGAGTCCATTTTATATTATCATTATATCCACTCCACTCACGCTGTAACAATGAATCAGATAATTGTCAATTATTAAATGAATGTGCAACCATTTTGATTGTCAAATTGTTTCTTTATTCCTCTATGACAGTGAACCCTTTATCTTTGGGTTGTTGACAGACAAGACATTTGAGGATGAAAGTTTATCGTATCGTATCGTATCGTATCGTATCGTATCGTATCGTATCGTATCGTATCGTATCGTCATCTTGGGCTTGTGTAAACTGATAACATTTTTTTCACCTTTTTCTCACTTTCAGCAACCAACAAGTAATTGGTTAATGGGGATGAATAATCTACACTGAATCACCAATCAAAATAATGGTTAGTTGCAGCAACTCTGGGGGCTTGGTCGCAGCCCTAATATACACATTAACAATGTTTGTCTCATTGTATTTTTGTGTATATTTTGTAAAAGTGCCAATAGTCAGTTTGTTTTACTGCCCAATCCCAGCATTTATGAGTTAGTAGCAATATAAATCATGTATCATGACACAGACTTGATTATTTTTAGGTCATGATGGCTCTGATAATTGAGAGATAATTTGGGAGACTGGGAAATGGATGTGATTATGGTCTCTTAGTGGTTAGTGTGGAGACTAGAGCTAACGTTGAACGTGTGAAAGATGAGACCAAAAGAGTGACAGACAGGAAGAGAGATGTTGACTCTGGCTGCTGTGTCGGCTGTTATTTTTCGACATGCCAGCTCGTCTTCTGGCGACCTTCTCGTTCTGTGTGCCAACTGTGCCCCAGAGCCCTCCGCCTGAATATGGATGGCCCGCTATCTAAAACACCATGGCATAGCTCCCGCTTTCCTCTTCTTCCCCTCTGTCTGCAGCTCAGATCTCATTTTTCTCACCTTCCTCATCACCTTCAGTCTTTTTATGGCAGGGTGAGAAACTTCTCTCTTCAATGCTGGGAAACTATCAAAGTGCACCGCAGCAGGGTAAAAACTTGTCTCTGTTCTTTATGGAGTGGTACTTATGCTCGTCTACATCGTGGCTGTGATTTTTCACGCGGATTCTGTAATGATAGTCCGGTTGGTAATGAGATCTATATATCTTCACCACAAGTGTGTGATTAACACAATCTCTTGCTCTTGCCCTTTTTACTGCAACTCTTTTTCATCACTCTTTTACTTTGGATATCTCAGTTGCGTCGAACCCCCTCCACCACTGTCCAGCTCTTTTTGGTATTCTGGCTGAGTGTTTGCACTCCCGCCACCTTGGCCAGCTCATTGAAAGAGTAAGCGCCAGCCATCTGACCTGCAGTTGATTCTCTGCCAGTGCAGGTTTCTGATGCCCCACCAGAGATGGCAGCATGACATTAGCTGAGCTCAGCACACACGCACGCATGCAGACACACACACACACACACACACACACACACACACACACACACACACACACACACACACACACACACACACACACACACACCCACACACACCCACACACACGCACACCCACACCCCTCATCATCGGTTCCTTTATGCATGTGCACATTCACACATACACACAGGCGCCCCACTGTCATGGGTAAGCACTGAAGAAGTCACACCTCTCTCTCCATTTCCACCCGTCTGCCGGAGCTTCTTTCAGCGTTCCCTCTCACCTCTCCTCACCTCTTCCTCTTGGCTTGCTTCCCCCCCCCCCCCCGGTTGCACTCTCCTGCCAACCTCACTCCTCACACCCAAGTTTAGCTTTAGATACTGCCACTGGGGAAGTCCACACTAGTCTTGTTTCATACCCAAATAACACAACTTCACAAGGAGATACTGTGCCTTGGGACTTCATCTGGGTCTCTCATGTTTGGTCTTATCAGACATGTTTAAAGGACATGAAAGAGCAGACGAAAGTCAGCAGAGAAAGAGTTTCTTCAGACTGTTGAGAAGGAGCCAGGTAGCGAGAGTGTTGCTTTGTGTCTACCCAGACACAAACAGTACAGTGAAGCAAGGCCACAGAAAATGTTACTCTCTTTTCAAACCTGCTTGGCTTTGGTTGAGAAGTCGCAGTGTCTTTTTTGAAAACACTGACTCTGTTACTCATAGGCACAACAATGAATAAAATATAGTACTGTGAAAAAGTGGAATGCATGGACTTGTAATTTTTCTGTGTCTATTGGCTTCCATGCATGCTTATAATCTGGCTTGTGTGCGAGTGTGTGTTTGCATGGTGATTTCTGTCAGCCTCTCTGCGTACACAGTCTCTAGAGGCAGGGGATTACTGTAAAGGACCCCCTGCATGAGCGGTGGTGGGAATAACTGCATATGCACTCCACTCTTCCACCAATCCCCTCTATGGCTGCCTGCTCCCTCAGATCCAAACAGGGGATTTGACACGGGATCTTACATCAGCATTGACACTTCATCTTAGTGCTTCCCACTGCGATCTGTCAGCAGATCTCCTGTTGGGATCTCTGCGCAAGAGCAGGCAGAGGAGAAATCTGTTTGAACTGCCGCGGCTAAACACAAGTAGTGGGCACACGCGGTAGATGTGTGAACGTGGGGGAGACGATGACCTCTTGGTATGTGGTGACTTCACAGCTTATAGCCTGTTTAAGTTGACTTTTACTTCGTCATACCCTTTAACTGGGTCTAAAAAAAAAAAAAGGTTGTGTTCATTATCAATTATTATAAAACATTCAAAATGTAGACTACACTGAAATGTGTTGACATCGTTTTAGCTAAATTCCTGTCTGTTTGCAATAAGTAATCCCCTTCCTCTTATCTATGTCACAACGCATACATGACTCCTTTCTTTGCCTTTTTTTTTTTTTTCCAAGCATTTTTCTTCAGTTACCACGTTTGATGGTATAAGCTGCCTCCAGGAGTGCCTAAAGTTATAGCCTACACTGTTCCGACAATGGCGGTATGCAGAAGGATCCTGCTCCCTGCGAATTGATGAGCAGACAGGACCGAATCTTTCTGAAGTTTTCTGTCCTGAAACTGGGAGTGTGCTGACCGTCATCTACTTTAGATATAACACTGAAGTACCTCATATAACCCACTGCAAAAAATATGAACTAACCCTTTAAAACGCACTGCATAAACCAGCTCAATTTAGGCTAAATATATTTTTTTATGCCTTTTGGTGATCATATAGGGCGTTTTAATTCACTGGTGTTTTTTTTTTTTTTCTGCAAATTGTTCAGAAATTGATTTACATTTCAACGCAGGCTAAAATCAGATGTCTCTTGCAAATCAAATCCTGCTGGCCACCTCACTACCCTCCTAATACCTATGTCTCACTGTTGAAGCTCCCTGTGGGGTTTGCATGTATTTTTCCTGATTTACTTCATTCACAAATGCTCATTTATATGTATGGATTCGATACTCTGTATGTAGACTATGTAGACAACCTGCCCTTGTGATTTTGGTGATTGGATCTTCAGAGTGTCTTCGTAAGGTTGCTGCTCTTTCTTCAAACAATCCAATCATCGAGATGCATGTTAAGATCACGTTAATAGGGCATCCTTAGAAAGATCTTGATAGCAACACCTGCCAAAGAAATGAGAAGATGAGGCTGTTGAATTGGTTTCTAGTGGTGCTTCTGTAGATCGAGGTGCATTTTATTGCATTGTTTGATGTCAGTCGGCCCTTTAAATGGCAGAATACATGATGACACACATATAGAGTGTTGTTCTTAATGTTATTATATTCATAGGGTGGTGAGGCCTGTCCACCCTGACAGAAATGGACAAAGATGTCTCCATTCACCGAAACGGTCTGTCACCGAAGCTCAGCTCAGCTGAACACATCCAGAAACCCAAGAGCAGTGCCCGAGGAAGCTTTTCCTTCTCATTAACAAAACGGCGAATGACGTAATTTCGCCAAAGAACGGTGTTAACATCCCTCCAAAGAAGCTCCAGTTACTTGCTGAATTAATGTCTTGGTGTCCAGCTTGCTTTCTATCGGCAATTAGCTTTAATTTGCTGTGATCTCTGTAGCAGTCATAGTCCATCGTCATTATCTTTTGACCTCGTATGTGAGCATTTGTGACTGTTAGGTGACTGTTGATAGCTGTTACCGCCCCCACGGTGTGACTATTGTACACACACACACAAGAACTCCAGCACCTTCGCTGTGTCTTTGTAGTGCGACTGAGTGTTACAGAATCCTTCCTGCCACTGTCAGAGATAATTGGCACTCCATAAACACATGATAATTGGACTGCTTTGATCCCTGCAATTTCTCACTTCTTGGCCAAAGAGGCACAGCAGTTCTGTCTCATGTTTACCACTAGTCTTTATGTGGCAGCGAGAGGATACAGAGAGTGAAAGAGGGATAGAGAGAGAGATTCTGTTTTCTTCTGAAGTGTTAAAAGCTCCCTGCAGGCAATACTTCCTGCATCCAGCCTCTTTCGCCATTGTTCCTCCGCTGCTTATGGCCATGACTCACAACAAACTCTCTCTTTCGCACACAAATTCACACACGCAGAGCTTAATCACGTTGTGAAAGTCTCAAAAATAATCTTGTTCCTCGTTTGTCCGTGTGTTTTCTTTTGCAGAGAGCCAGAGAGCATACCGCTTCGTCCAGGGGAAGGACTGGGGTTTCAAAAAGTTTATAAGGAGGGACTTCCTGCTGGAAGAGGCCAATGGTCTGCTGCCCGATGACAAATTAACACTTTTCTGTGAGGTAAGGCCTGTCGCAGTTGATCTGAACTCAGGTTATTTGTTAAAGAAAGTCACTGTCATCAGAAAGAAAATAAAATTCATTCATTTAAAGACGATAATCCTGATTATATTAGTAGATCAAAGGTGTTATTCATCAAATGAGATTTCAGTAGTGGAGACAAACAGACTTTTATGATTAGACTTTAAAAAACAAAACTGTGATGTTGGGTCACATTGACATTAGTAGAACTACTTGGATTATCCCAAAATATATAATTTTAATTGGATCTAAAAATAATGAATGCTGTTGAAATATATAAACGTGCTGTTTGTAGTGATGGGTTTATGCCTCGAAGTGATCACAAGTGTAATTCTTGTCTCACTCCTCTTTTTATTCAGCACTACCATTCATTGTGTGTCCCTGTTAGTGAATAATGTATGTTTTTATTGGTACTACATAGCCTCTGGGTTTAGATCTCTCTCTCATCACTAACATACAAGCTGATTGTCATTCAGCCGGCATGGTGGCTTGGCTCCGATTCCTCTGATCCGAAGCCGGCTGCTGCTCCTCATTGAAAATTCCCTTGTTGTTTTTCAGCTGTAACACAGGGGGCAGCAGAGGTCAACTGTCCTCCCTCTCGTTCCCCTCTGCTCCCCATAATGGAGCCAGAGAGCAGAGAAGAGGTTAAACTTTCTGGATATGTTAATGCCTTAGTTGTAATGCATGCGCCCATAAATGTTTAAAAAGCATGGCAGTGGCTGTTTAAAACAATTCTAATTAACCCTGCGGGTATGGAGGAGAGCATGTCTTGAAGTTTTCCCTTTTTGTAGCAGAGCAATGTGCTAGTCTGTTTAAAGTGTTTCCAAACTGGGCTTATTGACAGAGGGGTAGGAGGGGCAGTGCTGCTTCTCCAGAGCCATGTGGGATAGGGGGTAGAGTCGTGTGTGTGTGTGTGCTTGTGTGTGGGAGTATCTTATGCATATATTGTGTGTGTTTGTGCAGTCGCGTCTCACTGGGACATAATTTTGAGGATGAGACGGTTTGCTGGAGAGAATGAGCTGGAAGAGAGAGGGGATTAGTTACCTTGAAGAGTCCTCTCTCGCTGAATTCATCCACTCTCCTGAAGGAGGGGGGGTTGCTGGTTCAAGTCCTCGGTGGCCACTTCCTCCCCCGTAAATGTCTGTTGTGCTGTTGAAATTAGCCGGCTATGCTCATGAACAAGCGAGGCGAGGCAAACCTGATTTATACAGCACTTTTTTGCACACAAGGAAAAATCGATGTGCTTCTTATAAAAAGTGTTTACAGCAGAAAGAGATTAAATGAGAGCATAAGTAGATAAATAAAAATGGCAGATAACATTTTATGTATTTTTTAAGATTCAAAAGTAGTCTCAGGTTCTGTAAAAGTTTTCCCTCACTGTGTATAGCATAATAACTTAAAGGGACAGTTCACCTCACAGTTTTGCCTTTTGCCTGTAGTTCTGTTTATCCATCTGGATTGCTTTGGTGCAGGCTGCTGAGTTTTTGACATGTCAGCTGTAGAGATGTCTGCCTTCTCTAGAATAAATTGGAACTAGCAAGCACGAGCGGTCTAGCACCAAAACATACATTGTTGTCGACAAACTCGACAAATCATGACAAGTCATGAAATCATGACCAGGTTACTCATGATAATCTTGTTGTGAGCTAGATTCTTCATGTACCACCTTGCAGAAAGAAGCACGCACCTACTCATGGGCTAGAGGCTCGCTAACTAAGCTGAGCTAACATTACAGCTCAGGCAAGGAGGATGCCGTTAATGTTTACTTCCCACCCTGTCATGAGCCACTAGATCCTCCATGAAACTGCTCACAACAAGGTCTATGAATTAACTTGACTAACCAGGTCATGATTTCTGGAATGACACAGTGCCGAATGCCATTAGGTTCCATTTTAATCGAGAGCGGGCAGACAACTCTACAGCCGATTGCTCTCAGACTTGGCAACTTAAACCAAAACAATATATACAAAAAAATATGTATTTTAGTTTTCTGGCAAACTGTCCCTTTAAGCTTGTTTAAACCTTGTAGCAGAACAACCTCAGATGACCCGAGATGTCTGCAGAGTTGGTATTCTGAAAGACAGCCAGAGACTTGAAACACAGACAGGCAGCAGTATTAACAAATTAATTCTAAAACATGGGTGTGTGTGTGTGTGGTAGAAAAAAAGGCAGTCGGGAGTGGGATGTTGTGTGCAGTAAATGATGAGCTTGCCAACAGTGAGGTCTGATATCGTTTTCCACCAACACGTGGGCTGGACAGTTGGCGGAGTCTGGGTTTTGGGTGGATTGCTGGTAAGAAAGTGCTGAACGGGTGTTTGAATCTCTTTCCCTGGTCTTTTTCCATGTGAAAGTGAAGCCCAGTGTTTACCGTCAGAGACCTGGCTCCGCTTTCGTCCAGATGGTCTAGTCCGGCATCTGAGAGAGCCCCATCGCCCCAGAGCCCAGCTCGCTCCCTCTCCTCTCTCCTCTCATCCCCTCCACTTCCTCTTTTCCTCCTCCATCTTATCTTTCATTCAAACCCAATCTCCTCCTCCTCTTTCCCCTTTTCCTTTCATTTCGTGCTGCCTCCCACTTTGACTTTCTTACTTTTTCCCCCCCTCACTCTACCTTCACCTCTCTCTATGTCCCTTATCAGCCCCCTCCCTGCTCAGCCCTACTTTTCTTTCCTCCCTCTTTGCCCTCCTTGCGTCTCCCGTCTTTCTTCCTTTTTCAGTCTGCGTAGTAAAGTGTCAAAGAGGCGAAAGGGCTATGAGGAGAAGCCAGATCACTGTGGGAGGGGGATACTTGTTCAACCTCTCTCTCTGACCCTTGGTCCCTCTGCGCGGTTCATTTGCCTCCGGAGACATTAGTAATTCAAATTCAGCAAAAGGAATCTGGCTTTATGTCATGTCGGAGAGGGCCTGAACAACCAGCCACTGCTGTCTTTCGTTCTTTGTCTCCATCTCTCTTTCTCTCTTCATCCCTGCCAAAGCCCTGCAGACACCTGCAGGTATTTAATGGGGAGATAGCTCCCATTAAAGGCTGTCAAAAGGGAGCGTGAGGGGACAGAGAGAGATAAAGGAGGAGTGAGAGGAGATTTGAGGAAAGGCAGTGGGCACCCTGTGAAGAGACAAAGAGGGAAAAATAAATAGGATACAGGATAAAAAACAAAAGACTAAGATAGTTCGGATTAGATTTTGTTCTAGAGAAAATGTGTGAAAGAAGATGTGAGTCATTTTTACCTTCTTCTCCTCCTTCGTCTAATGAGATGCAGAGGTAAAGGAGGTTAACTCCTCTCTCTCTTCTCCTCACCTCTCTCTTTTCCTGTCAGCACTGCAGGTAACCTCTTGCTCTTAGGTCAGACCGTTGCCTCCTAGCTGTTTATCCTTCAGATAATGCGCATTCCCTGAAAGTTTTTGGAGCAATTCCACAAACTCACGTGGGGTCTCGTAGCTCCCGGGAAAAACTCAACATCTTTGTGACGCTGTCGTGATTTGACTGCTGGCAGAGTCATTTTGACTGACACCGTAAGGGTTACTACTCTGGAAGTCTGTTATGACTGACTGAAGGGAAAAGAGGGGGTGTTTTTTTGGAGGGGAGAAGTTTATAGTGAAACATATCTGTCACTCATGTTAAATTGGTTGCTGAGAAGTGGAGGAGCACTGTGGTCCACCTGTAGTCGGCTGGATAGAGAGTGCTACTGCTGCCGGACACATTAGGTTTATTTCACAGAGGAGACCATCGATTCCTCCCCAGACTGCTGCGGCTTCAGGAGCAACATAAAGGATCAACCCTGATATTCCCTGTACCCGCCATGTAGACACTCAATGCCTGTTTTGGTTGAATGCGGCCTTATCCATTGATAGGCTACACATTATCTGTCATTGTGTCAACTAGTGCAGATAAGCGTTCGTCTTGTAGCCACCATGATAAACAAAAAAGGAATTTTAAATTCAAGCACCTTAATGAAGTGGTGTGCATTGATTGTTTTGGCAATTTCTTTTCTTTTTTTTGTGGACATCGATTGCCTGCCTGTGCATCAGGAGCGTCTGTTTTGGGTCACACGGCTGTCGGATTATACTGATATATTGTTTTGCCAATATGATCTGATGTCGACCTTTTATTAAAAACTGCATTGATTTTATTGTCTTTCCATTCAAGTTACAAATTGAGAGTTACTGTATTTTTAGCCACTGTCTTCTTTACACCCTTAATTTAGTGAGATTGGGGAGATTAAGTGAAGTGAAGTGAAGTGCGAGAACAGAGGGATGGATTCGCTGCTGCTTTTGCGCCCGTTTGTTAGACGCAGGTGTGACACATTTTGCCCCAAACACACATGTTGTATTTGTCAAGCATGTCTGCATCTTACACACCTCTTTGTGTTGCATTTTTCTATTTAAGGGAGGAAGAAGCAATCAACACAGGATTTTTCAAGAGTCTCTTGAAGCAGTTAGACTATACTTAATGAAAACAATATCTGATTACTCCGACGCAAATGCATACTAGGCTGATGCTGCAGTTTGAGTTGAGCTGTAAAATCACTTCAGGCTTCAAATAAACTTTGTTTTGTTTTGTGCGCATTAGGCTGCCTTTATCTCAGCATTAAAAATCCATGTCAACAGAATCTTCACCGTCTTTGATTTGTCTTATACTTCAACTCTTTTTTTGTTTCCCATGAATGTGCTTACGGCCTTTAATATAGTAGAATTGTATGTGTAATGTTAACGGATTTTCTCCGTTGGATTTGACCAAAGTAAACATTTTTCATCCACTGGTGATGCTCAATCAGGAGGTAGATGCAGGAGAAATTAGTAACACAGACATTCTTTGGAATTGTAAACAGCGTTTTTTGCTCACTGAAGTGAAAAAAAAAAACTTGATGTGATGATATCACTCTTCTAGCTTCTATGACCCACAAGCTAATGGTCAAGTCTGGTCATGCCTGGTTTTATATGATGGGTGGCTTAGCTAGTTGCCAATCAAATTTGATTAGACAGATGCATGCATACGCCCCCAAGATGAGTCATCAAGAATAATGTTACATTTTGCAGAAAGAAACAAAAGAGACATTTTCATATTGAAATACTCATAAATTGTAAATTACAGTATATGTGGAATTTACAAAGAGACAAATGTTAACAGAGGAACTTAATTTCCTTAAGATCAATGTACAACCAAGGAGGAAATATTGTTCAACTCCACAGAGCTTAAACTTACATTTTAGCTTCCTAATTTACGGCGGTATCATGAGGCAATCTGTGCCTTTGCATATCTGGTTAATATTAATGTACTGTATGGTAACCAGTCCCGCGGGCTTATGCAGCTCTGTGTGACACCCAGAAGGTCGACGATTGCAAATGTGAGTATCGGGCGCTTGCTTGTGTAAAGATGAGTCAGTGTTCTCAATTGGTTTATCTTGTGCAAATGGACGTTCTTTGATACGATTTACCTAAATGGATTTCAGTGTCTTGGCCACCACTAGCCGTTTGGAGGTCTCTACTTTAAGGCTCCTCCACTCCATCCCTCCTGGAGCGAGGTGGTGGCGGGAGAATAAATGAGTGGGGTGCTGATGTTCAGCTGTTTCCTCCTCTTCCTCATGGTGTTAGCGCGGCTCGCCTCTCTTGTCGGTGGGTAAGCACTTTGCCGGGTGACAGCACCCATCCTTCACAGGGCCCTGCCATATGCCGTGCTGCTGTCAGAGGAGACGACTGCAGATGCTCCAGCTGCTCCCTCCCTGCACACTGAACAACACACACACATGCACACACCTCTCGGAGCAGGATAAAGAGGCAGAGGTGGGAGGAGACACAGGGAGGAAAGGGCAGGAGAGAAAGAATCCAGGTAGTGGGGTTACTGAAGGAAAAATGGGAAGACAAAATAATCTTTTATTTCAGGGTAATGATGTGAAATATATTTGTTGTATAGTCGTCTGTCACTGTGTTTTGAAGAGGGGGGCCGAAGTGAACAAGGTAAGATGGTTCGGATCATCTAGAAAGGGGACTGGAGACCTAATGCAAAGAGTGCAAAGCTTGATCCATCTCATGCAATGGGATTTTCACTGTGAGAGCTTGTTGGCTCCTGTTTTCGAGCCACAACGGATCCTTTAATTGATACTGCCTCCTCTACACACCACATCGTCTTTTATATCCCATCAAAAGCCCCTAGCTTCTCCCAGAGTAAAGGCAGCAGAAATTGAACAAACACGCAACTTTTGCCTGCATATTTATTTATCTTCTTTGTCCAAACATTTCCTTCAAGCACTTCAGATTCGGGCCTTGGAGTCTCAAAGCTATCACTTTAGTGTCTGTGATCCTCCAGCAGAGAAAACAAAACGACTTAAAAGAGACCCAAATGGCCGGTGCTCACAGGCGGCATGGAAAGGCACATGCTCGCTGCCAGTGGTAATACTGTGTGTACGGTTGTGTGTGTGTCTGTGTGTGTCTGAAAAACCCTCGTTCTAGGTGTGTATGTGTAAGAACAAGGTTGGCTAAGCACAGCACACTTGGCTGTGAATCGGGACGCAGGCAACAGCACTCGTTCAGCGGCGTGACTTCAAATCATGCATGAAAAATTCCTATGTCCGTGTAGATTCACTCAAATAGCTCTGTCAATGATAGGCCTGCCTGTCAGCGGACTGACTCACTGAGATGGACGCTGCTGGGTCCTCTAACAGCCACTGAAATGACCAGTCTAACCTCTGGTTACTGGTGGTGCACAGCAGGTGCAGTTTGGTGCGACAGGTCTGCTTTGTCGTGGATACAAAAGAGGAGCAATTACTGTTTTTGTTTACAGTGCAGCCAGCAAACACTCGTTACTTTAATAACAAAGTCAGGCTTTTTTCCATCATGCCACGAGCAAAGGTGATATGATTTCACGCTGCACAAAGCGGGAGTAGTTTTCTATGCGATGCTCTTTTGTTTGGTGTTAGTTGCTGCTCAGGCCCCCGTCATCACTTATTATGCTCCAAAGAAAAGGCTTTACCAAACAGTGTCTTGTTAGGAGCCACCGCAATAGCTCCCATTAACTCCTTATAGGTTAAATAAGGTGTTTGAAATACAATTAGAGCCAACGTACACAAAATGAATAACCTGTAATTAAAGAAGGTGAGGTTCCAGCTATTGTCTTCCGCGGAGAGCGAGTGCAGTGTTTATTTTTGACTTTTGTTTAATAGCGTTGGGATTTGGGGCTGTGTTTGTTTAACGGTGGCAGGAACAAATGAGATTCTGCTATTATTCTCAGTTTTAATCAGTTCAGCTACCCGTCGCAGCTGCCGCAGGGTGGCTAACTCTGACTCCTGTATCAGAGTCTGTCTCTTGACTAAAATTTCCTGTCATCGCTCTGAGTGTTTTTGATTTTTTTTTTCTGAGAGCAGTAACATCTGAAAAGTGGGTTGAGAGGGTGAATAAGAGAAGGGAGAGGGAGATAGAAAAAGAGCTGCAGAGTGGGTCTGTGACACGGAGCCTGTTTACTCTGGCTGGCTGGAGAGTGGAGGGCCAGTCATGCATTATAAAAAGCCGGTGATGAGTTTTGTGCTCGGGGGTTCAGGAGACAAGTTTAAAGATCACAGATCTATTAAGCCGTTGTAGATGAAAAGTGTTTGTGTGTATGATCCGTGCGTGTGTGTGTGTGTGTGTCCTTTGTCTCGTTTTTCAGCCCGTACACACCCACCTCGTAAAGTCCTAGATATTCACACTGTATTGAAATACGAGATGTACAGTATTTCTCTCAAACATTTGCTTCCGATTAAGATTTCCCTCGGATATTTAGATAACAGATGATGTAACTGATAAACTGCCACACAACCCCTGCTGTTGCCTTTCCGCAATTAACTTTTGATAAATTTGCAATGAATTTTTTTAAATACATTGCTTTGTTCCTCCCAAGCAGCATCATCACGCAGACTAACACTGTGTTTGATTTCAAGCACAGTGCAGATGTAATACGGTTAATGTTGTTTCGCTTGTATTGCGCAAACAATTCAGTTTTTATTTCTTAATGTTCCAATCTTCACCTCCACAGAGCTCAACAGTAGAGTGCCCCAGGTAATCAGATTTAGATTACCGTCATCATTTTGCGGGGTACGGTTGTCGCTGTTAGGGAGCCTGTTTCATGTGTACTCAGTGCTCAGAGTGCAGAATCTTTACCTTCACTGCTGTTGCATCGATTTACTCTGTGATAACCTGTCAACAACAAAGTATAATCCACACGAAAGTAGACCCGGCAATGAGACAGCCAAAACTGAAATACGTGTACAGCGGTCACTCTATCAAAACATTTGGAGCAACACAGTGGCATACTCTGGATGTTTGAGGGCCAGGGGCGAAAACATTGATAAGGGCACCAGCGCACAGAAAGTCCAGATACATTTAGATACATGGTAAAAAGAGGTCACAAAAGCGCGTTCTCTCCACTGAAAGGACACCCTAGAGGACACTTTATCATGTTTTATCTACCATAGGGGCATCCAAGGGGGCACTTTCACTGCGTTTTTCAGACATAGTGGCACCACGGGGGGCAATCAGAGAGGGGGAGTTTAATGAAATAAAAAATGAATCAGTGGGCTGCAACATGTTGAGCACAGACATTAAATATGTTCCACCAATCCTGGTAACAGGCTTAAAGCCTCCACGCCGGCAATAGCCATGACCAAAGTCATTATATTGTTAGGCTGTCCATCTGTCTGTCCCTTTCTTGTCAACATATCTCAAGAACACCTTGAATGTCCATTTGAAGTCAAGGATGAACTGAATAGAATTTGGTGGGCTAAGGTAAAGATCACTTTGACCCCACAGAAGATGTTTTCGTCACACACACAATGCCTAATAGGATAAAATGATGAAGTTATGATATTTTATATCCAAAAGCTCAAAAGTATACTTCACTGTGACATCATAATGTTCTGCAAACTATTTTCTGGCCATTACTCAACTCCTTAGCTCAGGAGAAGCAACTTAACTTGTGCGCAGAGGCACAGAACTGTGAGGCAGTAATTCTAGTTTATATCATTTAAAATATGGGGTGTAATTACACTGGATCATTATCACTCCAATTATAAACCATTTAAATGCAGCTACCATTCTGAGTAAAGCTGTTTGCCAACCTGGTAGTCATTTCTGAAACTTTCCCTCTCTGCCAGCAGAATTGGGCTGGGCTTTTCCCCATTCTGTCTCTTGTTTTATGGCTTGTTGCTGAGAAGAATGTCTGTCGTTTTCATTTACACTTAAGAAAGAAAGAGCGACCATCTGTGACAAAAACACATAACACTTCTACATAGATTCTACCCAGATCATGAGACATCGTGCTGTCCAGGTCATTATTTCCCTGTTACTCAAAACTAGCATATAATGAATACCAATTTTCTGGGGATAGAATTGTGACTGTAAAGACTTAAAGTGCTTAAAGCTACATACACTACAAGGAGCCTGTTATAGAGTCCACATGCAGACTGGAAGAGCCCGCGTTTACATCCTCTCAGGCTAAGTCACTGCGAGTAGTACGTTAGCTAGTTATAAAGAGGCAGGAGGAGAGCTTTCTCTTTAGAGTATTGAAATTTTTACACTACATTTTGTGGCCTCAGCGGTGGAAACACTACCCCAGCTATCCACAGGGTTTTGGGTCATAAAAAAATTACGTGGGACGGAGGTATGTATCTTGACAACTGCATAAAGCTCGTAGAGAAATATGTTCAATCCGAGTGCTAGAGGAAACTGTACAGTCAGAAAACAAAACGTACCTCAGATTACAAGTGCGCCAAAGCAGGTCGGTGAAACTATTCGGTGTTCAAATTTAAAAAATGTCCACCCAAATGATCTATTCATATTTTTACAGCAAGAGCGAAGCGAGAAAGAAATTACCCCGCACAAAGAAACCCCTCTTAGATCCTGTTTAAAAATCATGTGGGTGTGTGTGTGGAGTTTGGAAAGATGAGTGCGTGATTGTGTCTGTTTGTGTCCCTGATCTCTGCCCGTGTTGACGTGTCTGAGGATGCACAGCACTGAACAGAGAAATTAGACTTGGGAGGTAAAGAACAAGTGTTCCATAACTTAATGAATTTGATTTGATTTGAATCTCTTTTTTCTTTTTCAAAACTATTTCACGCATGGCAAAACACTGTAAATCCATAAACAAACACATAAACAGGCAGAAAAAGATTGATGCATTATGAATAAATCATCTGGGTACTGAAACTCAATATTAACTCTGCGCTGCCTGGAGGTTTGAGAGGGAGCTTACGACAGATCCATCTTGATGTCTGAGGAACTAACTGGGAGGCGAGCGCTTTAGTAAGTACTTATCATGGGAACTTAATTACCAAAACAAATGATGATTGTGGTGATATAGCGGCAATAATTCTTTATCACGGTTATTCTTTGCCTCAGGTTGTATGCGGAATGTGTTTCTATAATCATAATCAACATCAGCTTCACCATCATTAACACCACTGGGGAAAAAAAAGAAAAGTTGGTTGATTGGTCAGTCAGGCTCTTTCTGGGATCTTCAATCTTGTTGCTCAGGACATTTATTGCCCTTAATGGATGAGTCTTAATAACTTTGATGACCCCAAAACTTTAGTCTGGCTCCACTGTCAGGTCAGAATTTGCCCTTAACTCATATCCTGAAAAGTTATGATGATAGAGACGTGTTCCCACAGGACGCATCCTAATCTATTCTATGTTTCCTGTTGTACCGACTCTCTTAGGAGCTAGTTTTAAAATCTAAAATACACATTATTTATTCATTTCAGTTTATACAATAAATTAGCATTAGAAGCACAGAACATATTAGCATTTGGGGCATATAAGTCAACATTTCCTGCAAAGACAAACGTGGCCAAACTGGCTACATCCCTGCCCACTCGTCCAGTTTATGGAGGAAGTTGCGAGGAGAAAGAGGGGGAGGTTGACAGTGACTGAAGATGACAGCTAATGGCGTGAAGACTGTCAGGGCAGCCAGTGTGTCTAAATAACCAGGTGCTGCGTTTTAGTTTCTGCCTGGTTAAACAGAGGAATAATTGGTCAAGTTAGCCAGTAATTAGACCGGCTCTGCCACGCTGCGTCTGAGAGCCCAGCTACGGCTCCGCCATGCTAATTGGGCTATTTATACCGAAACACATTGACCAGGCTCGCTGGCTTCCCCTCCAACTCGCTTTTCAGCACTTGTTTATTTTTTGTACTCAGGACACAGTGCCGGACTCGCCACCCTCCTCCTCCTCCTCGTCCTCCTCCTCTTCCAAAGCCATTTTTCATTCCGACTTGAGCTCACTGAACTTCCGTCCTCAGCCCTCTGTCTCTTTGTCCGTCCGTCTGTCTCTCTCCTCTGTTGTTTTTCCTCTCTCTTCTCTCCTACACACATCAGCTCCCTTCCTCACAGGCTTTCTGTATTGCTAATCAGTGTTTTTTTATGAATGCCAGTGTCTGTGCGCGGGACTGCCGCCTCGTCAATGTGTTTGTGTGTGTGTGTGTGTGTGTGTGTGTGTGTGTGTGTGTGTGTGTGTGTGTGTGTGTGTGTGTGTGTGTGTGAGTGAGAGAGCATTCCTCTGAAAGTAGGTGGAGATGGATATAAGTCCGTCAGTCAGACCTGCATCCCCCTGGAGTGTGATTAATAGAGCCAACTATGGAAACCAGACTGTCACACACACACACATACAGTACATTCACACTCATACACTCACACACTAAGGAATACTTTGGATGCTCCTCTCTTCACAAAAGTCACATTTCCTTCTCGCTGTGTCTCTGGCATTTTCTGTGCCAGAAATGAGCTGCTGCTCATGAGAGGCCATCTCCAACTGTAGATCCCACCAATACCTCGCTCACATCCCCACCCTCCTTTGGGTCCGATGGCCTCTCTATTCTCTGTCCGTCTGTCACTCGGTATCTCTGCATCTGTATTCTCTCTGCCTTTTATTGTCGCTGTATCTCTCTCTCTCTCTCTCTTCTCCTTTTCTCACTCTCTTCTTCTGTTTTATTATCTTCTCCTCCGTCTACCTTTCTCTCTGTCTTTCTGTCCCCTTCAGGCTAACCCTCAAACCTCCATCAGGAGCAAACAAGGCTCCTTGACATTCAATTTCCTGCTTGCCACGCACTTCTCTATTGTATGTGTTTCTCCTCCTTTTCTCGGATTCTTTTTGTGTGAGCTGAATAGGTGGATGGATGCGCTATTGGACGTATAGGCGGGCAGATAGATGGATGAGGAGCGAACTTAGCTATTTTTTTTGTGTGCCGTTGTCAGCCTCCCTGGCTGAAGCTTCAATGGCAAGGTCACTTTGGGGGAATTTTCAGCATTTTTCTTAAAAAACTGTATTGTGAATGTGTTTAGGAGCTGTCAGCAATGAAAACAGGGAACAGAGGTTATCATCCTCAAGTTTTTTTTCTTTGTCTGATGTTGTCCCTGACTGGACTGTCATAATCGACCAATTAAATAATTTGATGAATTAATAAAATCCATTGTATTAATGTGTTGGGTAATGTAGAAACATTTTTTGACTCAGTTTTTTTGCTTGAATGTTCTTCACCTATTGCATTCAAACTCCCAACAAATAGGGACAGCATATCACCAGAGTAACTGCTAACTGCTGCTAACTGTATTCCCTTAATACATCCATGACTGTAGCTACTGTTAGCTTGTTAGCTCAGTTTGCGGTACAGCTAGCCAGGTTACCAGGGGAATGTTGGTGTTTACACTGTGAGCACAGGAGCTTTGGACCACTTGGTCGAAAGGAGGTTTTAAGGCCTGGGGCTAGATAGTTAGCATGCTTACTTCAGAAGATATCTCTGCAACACAATACAAAGATGTCTTCAAAATAGCATCTAAAGCTGGGGTCTTATTTTATTTATTATTTTGATTTTAGAATTCATAACAAAAAAAAGTTAAGTTAAATGGTTGTGTGGGAAACAAAAACACAATGTGCCACAGTTGGCCTGATTGACTGTAGTGCTCCTGTTGTTCATGGGCTCTCATTACGTTCCTCTTGGGAGTGGCTGAGTCACATGCGAGAGCTAGTGGTGAAATTCAGTATTACTCGTCTGTTCTGGTATCACAACTTATATCACATCGAACCAATGGGAAAATGTTTAAATCGACCCAACCTGGCTGAACTGCCTGACCACGTTCTCAGCGAGACCGTGGGTAACTAACTAGTGTCCTTTGATTAAATGGTACAGTAAGCAGGTAAAAATCTGCAAGTCAGTCAATCCAGGCTGTCGGAAATTACTCACAGTAGTAATTGCTGTGTGTGTAAGAATGTGTGCGTTTGTGCTTCCGAGCCTGCGTGTGTGTGTGTGTTTGCCGTGAGTCCTGTTGAGAGATAAATGAGTCTGGTTGACATTGTCTGGAACAGGTGGTGAAGTCAGCGGGGAAGATATACAGACAACTCATACGCACACAAGCACACACACGCACACACACACACACACACACGCACACACACACACACAGTCACACACACACACACACACGCACACACACACCTACACACACGCACACACACACAGTCACACAAGCAATTTGACTTCATTGTCGATTTTCTGGCTTGTTTGAGCGCGTAGCCAATCAGATTGGATAAAGAAGGAAGAATAGGTTGTCTTTGAATAGCCTCCATACTGAGTGGCTGATGTATTGATTACAGAGGCAGAGACCCACATTAATCATTCACAGCATGTTTGATTGACTGATTTATTGTCGGTTTATGAACATTGCACGGTATTTATTTGCCTCTGTGTGAACCAGTGAGTGAGCGTGTTAAAGGGACAGTTCAACCTAAAATATGTAGATACTCTTCTGTCACACACCGTCACATCTCAAAAAGACAGTAAGACGTTTACGGGCAAGCTAAAGGAGGGGTATGAAATTGAAAATCTTACTCATGTACTCTGTTGGTTTCCAGGTGAGCGTGGTGCAGGACTCTGTGAACATCTCAGGTCAGAACACAATGAACACGGTGAAGGTTCCTGACTGCAGGCTGGCTGAGGAGCTGGGAGATCTGTGGGAAAACTCCAGGTTCACAGACTGCTCCTTGTGTGTCGCCAGCCAGAAATTCCAGGCGCACAAAGCCATCCTCGCAGGTGAGAATATCCTTCAATAAAATATGTCTGATAATGGTGACATTTAAAGACATAACTTAATTTAAGCAGGTGGTAAAACTCACTGATCACAAATGATGACGCGTTGTTAATGATGATGATGAAAGGCAGCCAATGTGTTTCAAACAATCAATTGTTTTGTTTGACCAGCAGTCCAAAACACGGATACTTAAGTTATAATTCTATTAAACAGAGAAACGGCATTTGAGAAGATACTGTAAAACCTATGAATGTTTCTTTGATTGATAAATGACCTTACCGGTTTCAAAATTTGTGTTTTCTGTTGATGTCTGTTAAGATTACATCTCTTCCAAACTAATGAAAGTGGTGGAGTTATTTTGTTTTTCATTATTCTGGGTTTCATTTGAGGAGTTTTTAGATTGGGTCTAAATCTTTCTGACGCTTTTCCGCTGTGACAAGGATTGAATTCAGGGGGAAATACTTCATCAGATTTTTAATTTTAATGAATAATTTTGCTTGCCACAGGGATGATTAAATTTGAATACATTGAATATCTGTACAAAAGTATCAGCTATTGGCACCTACGAGCACCTGCCTGCCGTGTCGGTCTCGGTCCTTATAGAGTTCACATCGAACGCACCCTGTCATGTTTGCGCTCACACACGCACGTGAACACACCCACATACACAATGCGTGGTGAACAACTTGTCGCAGATATTGGCACTTTGATGACAGGAAGCATCGGATGGTGAAAAGTTTGAGGGAAACTGGTGAACTGTGTGTCTCTGTTGGGGCAAAGAGAGGCTGTTCATTATTGGATTTGTTGAAATGTGTGTGTGAGGAGCCATTTTAATTATGTGCTGCTGTGGTTTGGGGTCTTCCTCTCTCTCTCTCTTTCTGTCTCTTTCTCTCTCCCCCTCTCTCTCTGCTCTACTTGGTCCAGACGACGTCCCTCCCCCTCGTTATTCCCCCTCTCGGCCGTTCCCGTGACAACTCTCCCGGCCGCTAATCGCCGTGGAGATGGACAGAGAGGGATCAAACGAAGGAGGGAGAGCAACTCAAATTGGCTCCGCACTGGCCATGTGATCTTTATACCACTCCAGCTCTCTGTCTCTTACCTTCCCTCTCTTTTCTTTTCTTTCCTTTTTCCTTACTCTTCCCCCTCTTCACTTTCATGTTTTCCTTTATCATTCCCCGTCTCTTTCTCCCCTCTCCGCTTGCCTCTTCCTTTCACCGTTCACCTGCTTCTTTCCCTCTCTTTTTCTGTCCCCTCACACCCCTCTAGTCCTGTCCTCTCTATTTACTCCCTATTTCTGACTATTGTTTTCTTTCTCTCTCCTCTCCCTTCTTTCACTTTCCATGACCCTCTCTCTCCCCCTCTCCCAGCTCTCTCTCTCTGTCTCTCTCTCGCCCGCCCCTTCCCTTTGTTGCTGCAGTATGAGCTCACCAGTATTGAGCTGCACCAGACAGACTTACTGTAGTTTTGTCCCCATAGTCATACCTGGCAGTTCACTGTTAAGTTTGCTTTCAGTGCCCCAGGATGCAGTTGTTAATTAATGACTACACTCAAGTTTTTTAAGGACCATTGTTTTTTTTAATTTGATTCTTAATATATGAAAAAATGATGACACCAACATCACGTTCCCCTTCTCTCACACATGACTCCGTCTCGCAAATGATTTAGCATCCTGTATAATGGTGGGTAAATACAAAGAACCAAGAACCTACAGAGAGTCCAGCTGTCTCCTCGACTCTTCACAGACAGGCAAACTTCCTCTTCTTAGTTGCCTGGCCAACTTCCATCATTTCCCTTGTAGACAAAATAAATTACCTCTAAACAAGTTGTATTTATTGATAATTTTTTTTTTTTTTATATCAGTCCCATTGAGATGAAAATCTCTTTGACAAGAGAGACCTGGTCAAGTTAGCGGCGTTTCATTGTTTCTGTAATATTTTTGTAGCCGTTGTGGCAGGAGATGATTCCTGGTATTTGTTCACTTTTGATGTTAGTTTTGGCTCTAGCTTCACTAAGTGATTGCAGCACTTATAATGTTTCATATTTTGTTATTTGATTCCATGTGGTGGGCAACCTGCTTGCTTGTGGTTTTATTTTAGTTTTTCAATGAGATAATAATATTTAATCCCGTTCGACCTAGCTCTGGTGGGAACGTACTGTTTTGCTCCACCACTTCTGACAGAATGTAGACGAAACATTGATTTACAAAATTTTATATATATAACAATCAAATATTCAAGCAGGAGAACAGCTACTTGAACACAGTGGCCTCTAAAGGGAAACAACCACATGCCTCCCTCTCTTCATTTGTCTTCAAACGCACAGTATGTACTTACTGCCTGCAGGCGTCTCTCGATCAAAACACTGAAAAGAAAAGATGTAGATTGATGATGTAGCGAAGTGGCGTGGGATCATGAGAGTTGTTGTCTTTATATATAAACCTCCACCACTGTCAATGACAATCATGTCGTAGGGTTCATGGACAAGTTTATGTTATGTTTGGTCCCGTTCGTCGTCATTCTCTGATGTTCAATCTGATGTTTACCCAGATGTTATAGTGACCAAATGAAATGCACTAGGTTGATTAAAATTAGGATTTATCTGGGTTTGAACATTGGTTGAATTATTTAATGTGGAAATGCTATGTGTCATACCTTCAGCATGTTAGCTAACTTCCTGCCTGTTTTGTTTTTGTTCATCACTTGTCCTGGTTGAAACGTTACTGTCACCAGGAGTGCTGGAATTGGTCGTTTTACCCTGTTGTGCCATTAGTTGTCTAAATAACAGAACAGGAGGATCTTGGCAGAGCAGACAGGCCCCCGTCTTTATGGAGTTCACTGTCCTGATTGGTTAAATTGGGCAGGGACGCTAGAACATTTCTTATCTATTTCACTGCATGAGAGACATGGCTTACTGACCAAACCTTCTATAACAGTAACAACTGTTGAAGTATAGAGCTGTTTTACATTCATTTTAATGAGAAAATATCAATTACACCGACTTTAAACAAGAATGACAGTTGAATAATTAGTTAGCCATCCATTCAACTCTTCTGCTTTTAAAGCTTTAATCTTCCTACTGAATCTCTACACATCTATAATCGGATCATAAGATAAAAGCAATTAGGACCTAAAGATATCCTGACAATTGGTTTACCTGAAAACGTGAATGGAAAGTAAATACTGTTTATGTTGAGTTTTCTTGTTTCTCCTTTGTTTCTTAAATTGAAAGCTGCGGGGAAACCCAGGAGCTCAACTCTTGGACATTTGGTGTGTGGGCTGACCTTGAAAGTTATACTTACCCTGAGCTAAAACTTATCTGAGCTACACTCATCAAAGCTGAATGCTGTGGGACCCGACAGTTACTGTGTTATTTATTTAGTCGATCATTTTAGTTACTAGCGGAGCAGGTGTTGACTTCATAACCACTCCTGTAAATCTCACTGTTACTTACTTCTCATTCTCTTATCAGCTAATCCCCACATTTTACCCTCGCTATCACTATCAGGATTTTTTGTGGCTTGTGCAGAGTTGATGGATGACACCATGTTTCCAAATGAGTAATTAAGTGGGCAGCTAGCTCATTATTAAGTAGTTAAATTAATTAGCATATCACTGACTTTGACATATACTTAATAATGTGTTAAAACAATTGTTAAATTTTAATGACTTGTTAATGAAGCATTCATTAGTGAACAATAATGTAAAATGTTGCCCGGTGAGCACATAATCAATGAAAGTGAACCATATCAGAGGAGGACGACATCGGCTTATATGTGATTCTTCATTAAAGGCCAAGCTCAACCTCCGTAGAGACACGTCCTCTCCCTGCTGTAGTCGTGTTCACACACAGACTGAGCTCCATCTGTGAGATTCGGCCTCAGCCTGTGCTGAAACTAACCCCTGTCACTGCCGGAATGATAAGAGCTATAAAACACACAGCCTCGTTGTCCTGCCGAGACAAGATGTGTCGATTATTTTAAGCCTGCAGAATCATCATACATCGCAGATCTCAAGTGCAACAGAAGTGGGACTGATTTATGTAATTTGAAGTGCTGTGGATGGATCAGACGGCGCGTGTGGCCGGTCTTTGCTTGAGATTAAACATAACCTCTCCAGGTGGGTCTGAGTAATAAGAGAGAAAACACACTTTGTTTTGCCTTTGAAGCAGTGCAGCGAGTTATTGGTCCCCTCACCTGTTTAATGATAAAAAACAAATGCAGAAATCATCCATGCGTACTCTTTGATCAGTGCTTATGGGTCACCACGTCTAGTTACCTCAACTGTGAATATGTCTGTGTTGAAAAAGTGTGGCAAATCTGATTTGAGAGCATCAATAATATGAAATCTGGGTGGAAATTGCATTATAAAAACATGATTTGCATTGCAAACACTTTGTTTAACTGTTTTCTTGTTTTACTTTGAGGGACTTCCGGACATAATGAGGAGCTCTTTTGCATTTTTTACTCCACTTGAACTCCTCATTTTCTGTAAATGGATTCATCCTCTGAACTGTCCTTCACCCAAGAGGATTTGTAAACTGCGGTGAACGGTGTCTCTTGCAATCCAGAGACTTAAAAGCAGGCAGTAAATCTTTTGAGAAATGACTGCTCCTCTTAAGAAAACACACACAAAAAAAGAATAGTACTTTTTGGGGGAAGTTAACATGTGTGAAATCCTCTGTGCTAGTATGATACAATAATCTATGTCGAGAGACAGCAAGCGACCACGTTATCAAAACAGGAAGACAGACTTTAATCAAGGCATAATTTATGAAACAAGCTCCAGTCAAGTCAGTCTATCTGTATTAAATCCCAGCTTAACACACCTGAGAGGTCGTCATGAGTCTGTCAGGCCGGAGCTGCAGTCGGCTTTTTCCACATGATGCGTCTGCTGCTGTCACTGCTGTCAATCATCCCGCTCCGCTCTCCTCCGGCCCTGTGGCAGGCTGTTAACGGATATCAGAAACTTCACCATGCATCAACATTACACGCAATAACAAACCTCCCTCTCTCTCTCTCTGCCTTTTGTTTCCCTCCGATTCAGCTCGCTCGCCGGTGTTCAGTGCCATGTTTGAGCACGAGATGGAAGAGAGCAAAAAGGTGAGTTGAGCACTTGACTCTGTCGTTTCGCTGCTCCCTCGGTGGCGAGTTGAATGTCAAAATTTCTAGTCTTTCTGTCTCTTGCGTCAGGAAGTGCTCACCTCTCAGAACATCCCAATGTGTCTGCACTCTTTCCTTCATGTCTTGTTGGCTGCAACTCTATTATCTGGTGTCTTTTAAAGCCACTGTATGTAGAATTTTTTAAGTGATTTTTTTTACCATTTAAAATTGCTCTGAAGGCGCAGGCTGCTGTTTGTAGACAAACTAAGGTAATATCAGTGAGAATAATAGTAGTTGGAAGACAGGATTGGTGAGTATTGCGACCAGGACATTTTACGGATTAAAAAAAGAAAGTGAAAGTGCCCTCTGGTGGCCAAACTATGTAATGACAACACAAATATCTTTGACATTTCTGTTCCGTAAAGGAGTGGCAAACTATCAATCAGTCAGACTTTGGTGAACTTCAACATCAAATGTGCGCCATAGAAATATAACAAGCTGTGTTGAGCTTTGAGGGAATGGAGAGGTGAAGAGTCTACAATGGAAGAGCTGTCATAATTGCACTAGCCATTTTTATTTTAAGTTGCTCTGCATGAATATAAACCCTCTCACAAAAATGGGAATGGTCTGCACATAGTTGTGAAGGCAAGAGTTGATTGATTGAATAAAACAACTAGCTAGCGTGTCCCTTAGCTCGCTGGCTAAGCTCCTAGAACTTAATATATTGCTCTGCTACTTTCTGGTGTGACTTGGCGTTAACTTTCTGGATGACATGACAGGACACTTATTTCTGTGATAAGCTAACACTGGCTAATAATATCCTCCTGTCTGATTGATTATTCAGCTCTGTTCTGTTCTACACGTAGTGGCTTGACATATTGTGACAAAGCATAAATACAGGAAAATGTTTTAGTTTAAATAGAAGTGAAAGAGACCACAACATTATTTGTCTCTATGCAGCAGTTGATTTTTACTTTATGTCAAGTTTAATCGAGAACTGGGCAGAGCAATATGCACATTTGTATTAGATTGCCTTTTCCATGCCCTCAGTAACCATTTCACTTACAAATTATCTGATTTCTTGTTTTTGAATTTCTCACCATTAATGTCAAGAACTGAAACATTAAAGTGTTGTCTAAGTAACTTAAGGGTCCAGTGTGTAGGATTTAGTGGTATCTTGCGGGTTGGTGGCAGATTGCAACCAACTGATCACTCATCGTCTCACCTTCTGTGGCTGCTAAAAATGTTAGAAACACAAGAAAGGCACTCTGTAGAGCCAGTGTTTGCTTTGTCCGGTCTGGGCTACTGTAGAAACATGGCAGTGCAACATGGCAGACTCAAGCCTTCAGGAAGTGCCAGGCTTTGTGTCCAGTTATCGTAGTGGCCAGACTTTACTATTTACATCATCATATGACACACTGTGGCCCCAAAACTGTCACACCCCTTGCAAAATTACTCGTTTCACTATCATAATTGAATCAGTTCAATAACATTTGGAAAGTCTAAAAGAGTCGCAGGATTAAATCTCTTTATTCCCATTCAAGCTCGCCACGCACTAAAGAGGAAGTTAGCCAGCTCCATCGACATAAATCACTAGTGCGCACACTCTACGAGGCTAACAGCGCCCTGAAGATCCCGGTATTGTCATACCCGGTGGCGAAGTTGAGCTTTTTGGCTTCATGTTCCACCGAGCCGCTTTCATAGTCCTGAACTGGCCTCCGCCTCGTACACTGTATCCAGGTCTAACTAAAGATATACCCATTGGTAGACACAACAGATCTTTGTTCAGGTGATTCTACAGTAATGAATCATAATCATTAATGCTATATTCGATTCAAAATCCCCCAAAATCCTTCGCACTGGCCTTTTAAATGATGCTCTCTGAACTACCAGATATATACAACCTATATAAGTTTATCTTTAGTTACCCTTACTGTGGTTAAAAGGTTAACATTATATTCAGAAGTACATTTGTGCCTCATTTTACATGCAAGTCTTTCAGCAGGGCATGCAGTGTGAGCATTTTTACCATTTTATGTGTCCACTGTGATAATTGTGTTTGTATGTTTCCACTTTGCACAACGTTTGTGTGTGTGTGTTTGTGTGTGTGTACACATGTGTGATGCAGGGGAGCCCTCGTGCCACAGTCGGTTGTCTTTCATCTGATAGGAGGTGGTGAGATTGAGCCTTGGTGATTTAGCCGTCATGTCAGCGGAATATTGATGCCCGCTCGCCTCGAATGGGGAAATTATAAAGCACAGAGCCAGGAAATGCATCTTAATTGCTGTTTAAGTGGGCGTCTTCATCAGAGAGAGGGAGAGATGGTGGGCCACGTCCCCATACGATTCAGAGACAACAGATAGATGGGTTAACACTCCTCTGCAGCGCTCTATAGAGGGGAGACAAATGAGCTCATAAAGAAACACTCTAATAGAGGACTGCTCTGTGAATAGAGGGGAGCTTCATACACTGTAACTACAGAAAACGCTGTCTGTTAATGAGACACTGAAGGAAGCCCTGTTTTCTTCACGTCCAGTGTGGTGATGTTTTGCCTTATTTATTTCATTAACACTGTAACAAACGTGGCAAAAATCAGCAGAATTCGATTTGAGAAGTTTTGCTGGATTGTGTAATAACAGGAAAAAAAATAAGAGAGCGCTGGCTGTGAGGAGATATTTTAGTTTTCCAGCAGGACTCTTGAGGTATATTTAGAAATGATATGTACATGCAGATTCTACTTAAGTAAAAGATTCAGGTTATTCTCTTTACATATTTCAGCAGCACGTGTGCCTACATGCCTTTATGTGTTTATGTCCGTTATCGGTATTCCCGTAAAAGGGCACGATGGGCGACTGCGTGCTGCTTTCAGCCTCTCCTTCCATTATTTCTCAGTGTGTTTATGTTGCTGTTGAGTGGTCAGAGTTGACACAAACGCACTAAGCTGTGGGTACACCCAGGCTGACCCTGCTAAAACGCCGCTGGTCACCGTGGTGACGATAAAGCGCGGTTATAATTGGTTTACTGCTTTGTTCTGCCTCTCAGTGCGGAGGGAAAAGGTTCAGGTTACCGTCACTGTGCCAGCGAGTGATAAAGCCTACTTTGCTGGCTGCAGGCACTGTCAAGGAATGAATGCCGAGGATTAATTTTCAGGAATCAGCTGAAAAAAAATGTAATAAATGTACTAGAATGTAGTTTTGCTGAAACGTGTTCAGACTGCTCAGAAGGCTCTTCAAGTTTTTTTCTTCTTTATTTGGCACTTGGAACTTGTTTGGTGTGACTGCGTGGCTGACTGTCCCTGTGTGTGTGCTAAACAAGGTGAGCGCGCATAATTCAGGGTGGTTTTTTTGGATATTCACACGAAATATAAAACACTTTGCCGCTGCGTGTGGTTTTGAAGGATTGTCAAAGCATCTGTCTTTTTCTTCTCTCGCCTTTTATTCAGTTAAACCCTGCGTGTATTCTCCTCTCCTGTCCTCTCCTCCCGTTTCAGAACCGTGTGGAGATAAATGACGTGGAGCCAGATGTCTTCAAAGAGATGATGTGCTTCATCTACACAGGCAAGGCCCCCAACCTGGACAAGATGGCTGATGACCTGCTGGCTGCAGCTGACAAGGTACAGAGAGCGTGTGTGTGTGTGTGTGTATGTGTGTGTGTGTGTGTGTGTGTGCACGTTTCATGCACCTGTTACTATGTACATTTGCACACAAGCCGGCATGCATAATGATTTCCTCAAAAATACACCTGAGATACGCCAAATGCTCCTCAGTCCCCAACCACACACACACACACACACTTGTACAGTCACAAAACACACCTGTGGGAGGTGTACAAGGAGATGCACGAGCTTCCAATGAATACTATTGCGCATTGTTTGTTCCTGTGCCGACGCTGTGTGCTCAAAGCTTCCTATCTGTTCTTCCAATCCACATTTTACTCCCCCACTTCTCTCTCTCTTCCAGGTTTGCTCTCGCTGTTTTCCAGCTCTCGAGGAGCTTATTGCATTTGATAGCATCAAGTCAGTACTTGTAGAGAGTATTTGTGTTTTTTTTTCCACTTTTAATGGCTCACAGCAGGGTCCATTCAGGTGTGTTTTGACTGAAGTAGCCATTTGTACAATATTTCGTAGGCTTGTTCAGGATGACAGTGTTGGTTTCGCCACAAAAGTATCATAACAACTCTCGGATGTATTGCCATTAAATTCTATGCAGACATTTATGGTCCCAGCCAATCAGGCCTCCGGACTTTGTTGATCATCTGACTGACTTCTATTATGACCATGAGGTTGACAGGTTGCATATTGCACAAATTGCTCTAGAACTCGATAATAATTTTGTTGATTCTCTGACTTTTCGTCCAGTGCCGGTAGCAGAAACGTTCTCGCATCTGGTGAATGAAGTTCCCAGAAAATGTAATGTGTGATCCCCTGATTTTAGTGTGAAAAGTTTTGGATGGCTTGCCATGAAGTTTGGTTCGGACATCCATGTCCCCCACAGGTTGAACTGTAATAACTTTGTTGATTCCCTGCCTTTTCATGTAGCTCTAACATTTGGAGAAAACGTTTAAGCCTCAGCTGTACTTTGTGTTTTGTGCTAATTAGCAACTTTAACATGCTAACACGCTAAACTAAAATGGTGAACCTGCCAAACATCAGTATGTTAACGTATTCAGTCCTTGCTTATAGAGCTATTAGCAAGGCTGTGGACTCTTTTCCATATACATGTGATGACTCGGCTTCACGTTTTGTTTCCTGTGACCTCCTCACAATAAAAGTCCCATGTTATTTAGTTATTTAAAAGATTTTTAGGTAGCCAAACAGCAAATTTGGGGTTTTCACCAGCAAGAACTTGACTCGACTTCCGAAAAACAGCTGAAATGTTTTTTTTTTTTTTCAGTTTTATTTATTTGTTTACAAAAATTATCTTGTAAAACATTCAAGAACATTAAAAAATCTGCTACATAAAATTCAAAGTCAGTCACTGATTTTAATGTGGTCAGCTTGAATAAGAATTTTCTAAACATTAGGCCTTAAACATCTTACATTTGTGGGGGCTTCATTAACTCAGTTTATCTAATTGAATCTATCCATCTTTTGATTGTTTTAGTCAAAATGAGTCAAGCTCCTCTGCATCCAAGTCCACATATTTGCTGTCACAAATCTTTTAAGATACCACTGAACCTGATACTGTGTCTTTATTTGTACTTGCACTCATCTGTTGGCACCGCAGAACAGTCCTTGCTTTTCTGCTTACCTGCAATGCTTAGATAGGAAAAAGATGAAAAAGATATTTGTCTTGAATTAGTCTGCCTCGAAAAAATGTTATAAAGTGCTTTAAATTTAAGTGTGTGACACCCTGTTCATGCTTGAGTGCAAATTAGTGTCTTCTCTTTAATTAATAATTTATGTTTAGCAGCAGGGAGCGCTTCGCTTTGCATAGTACACACATGTAAGATGTGTCTGAAACATCCTGGAACACTTCTTATATGGTTGGAGTTCATTTAAATTAACTCTTTTACATCAGTGTTTGTTAACACACCACTAAATTGAAAAAAATTATAGTAACGCAAAATTCCCTGCAGTCTCTGCTTAATGATTACAACTCATCCTGAAGTGTGTATAAATATGGGAGAAGATCATTATTCCCCACAATTTTTGTGTAATCAAACTGAGTGGAAATATATATATATATATATATATATATATATATATATATATATATATATATATATATATATATAATATATGTGATTCTCATCACAATCCCCCTCAGTCTGCATAACTGTCACTTTTACTCTTCTTTGCCATCTTTTTTTCTTATTCAATCTAAGCCTCGATGCCGCCGCGATGGAGTAATTTTGTGTTTCCGTATCATTACACAGTGCGACAACAGTTGTTGGTGGCAGCGCTGTTTAAGTAATTTAGTTTACCTGCTGTTTCTCCTTTCTCCCTCTCTCTCTCTCTGTCGTTGGCAGTATGCTCTGGATAGGCTGAAGGTGATGTGCGAGGACGCTCTGTGCACGAGCCTGAGCGTGGAGAACGCCGCAGAGATCCTCATCCTCGCCGACTTGCACAGCGCCGACCAGCTCAAGACGCAGGCCGTGGACTTCATCAACTAGTGAGTTACACGCCTGCAGTGATATCATTCATCTCCAGAACTACATACACGTGTGTGCAAACACTTTTTTTTCCGCCTTAGACACACACACACACACTCGTGCTCTTTCTACACAGCTTTTTGTCAAAGTCATTAATTTTCAGTGGGAGCAATTTTTGCCTCCCGAGGAAATTTAATTTAATACTCAGATCAGACCATTTTGCTGCTGTATCATATTGGGCCATTTAGCAATAAAGCTCAGCTGCTGATGTTAATCATGTTGCAGGCAGCCTGTTTAGGTAAGATGGGGCCTATTAGCATCAATGACTACTATTTATGTCCTCGGAGAGATGATTGATCCAGTATTTGGACGCCCAATTGAAATTTAATTTATCACTTCCCCTCTGTTTTCTAAATTCTC
Organism: Diplodus puntazzo; assembly: GCA_963678695.2. Taxonomy (NCBI): domain Eukaryota; kingdom Metazoa; phylum Chordata; class Actinopteri; order Spariformes; family Sparidae; genus Diplodus; species Diplodus puntazzo. The sequence goes on along the minus strand of OZ023174.1, from coordinate 10,509,067 downwards.
TGAGCTGGACACATCTTCCATCCCTTTGTTCATTCCTCTGTCCTTTCTTGTCAGCTTTACTCCATCTCCTGGCCTCGTTCCCACATAGGCTCAATCTCCCTCCCTTTTCTCCCTTTTCTCCCCATCCTGTTTTTGTGCTTGAGAGCTCATGTGTGCCTAAAGGTGTTCAGTAATGCAGATTTCTGCCCCTAATCCCTGTCATTAATTGTGGTTATGGGCGTTATGACAGTTTAATTTGCGACAGCGATGTTGTGGTGGTGGGAAAATTGGCCACGGGGGACTCCCGGCCAGCAAAGCGTTATCAACCCTATTCCTGCGGACACAATGGATGGCGACAAGAGCAACAAAACAAAAATCAATTGAGAGGACGAATATAGAAAACAGACGACACTGAGGAACCAATAATCCTTCCCCCCAGTCGCACCTCAACCCTCTTCCCAGACCAGTCTGTACAAGCAGCTTACAGCCATTTAGTCGAGACAATAGGAGTCCTCTTTATCCCACCTCTGTCTCATTTATTTATCCTCTCCAGGGTTGCAGCAGAGAATAAAGCTACACCAACACTCTTTATCCACTTCGCTCACAGACAAGAATTTCCTCACTTTTTTAGCCTTTAACGTGAATCTTTAGGCTTGAGTAAATACCTAGAATATATCTCAGTAAGTAGTGCAAACACAACACAAGTAATATGAAGGGAGGGTCTCTGAAGGCAGAAAAAAATAGTGCTTGTCTTGAAGTAGGCTTTTGTAGGTAATAGCAGTGGTTGGCCTTATGATTACCACAGACTGGAGGTCATACTTTGGCCTTCTTTTTAATTTACCTCCACATCGATGGTCTTCTCCCTCCCCCGGTCGCCTCCTGTCCCTCCACAGACTTTCATTACTCACCCTAACCTCCCTGTTTTTTTTTATTTATCCCTTTTTGGTTGCTGCTGCTGTCTGGCTTTCTCCTCCCTCAGTTCATCCCCCCTCCTCACCCTCCTGCTGTGGCTGCTCTCCTCATGCCCTTTCGCTGGCCTGTTTCCTCAGCCTCAGCACACCGACCATTACTTTAAGCAGGGGTTCACCTCCCCCACAGAGGGTGGGGTCAGAGGTCAGCTGGAGGTCTGGAGCTTCTGTGTGACCACACACACACATAAACACACCCAAGTGCAAGGAGTGGACAGGCCAAGACACAGACACAGGCACACATGCTGTTTATTTACACACAATAAAACATGAAAAATGTCATTAAAGGCCACACAGCGGTGTGCGTGATAGTGCAGGCCAGCACCCTGAGGGTGTCATGGGGTCGAAGACAGCCACAGGCTCTGCTGGTGGATCTCACATCTGTGGGAGAATGATGACACGAGCAGAACCCATCAGCAATTAATTACAAGATTTATACAAAATTGTTCTGGCTTTCTGGCCTCCGTGAGTTCATTATCACTACAGCTCTGAAGCTGCTCGACCAAAGGGAGTCCATGCAGTTCAAAAGGTCATGAAAAATAGTATTAGTCTTAAGAGTGTGAGGATTTTCTTTTAATGGCAAAGTACATCAAAAAATAAATTGGGAATCAGTAGTTAATGTGTGTTGTTTTTCCAGGACTATCTTACATAAAGCTTACATAAAGTGTCACAAGTACTAACTCTATTATGTATATGTATTTTTTTTCGATAAGTATTGCTTTATCTACAAAAAAACAACTAGTATTTTAAAGTTGTAAAAAGTAAAATATTTCCCTGTTAGGTGAAATTTACTCAATTTACTGTTTATAGCTTTTTTCTAGTCTTACTGACCAGTCAAAACACTTTCCAACACGAATCAGCATTTGACCATTCACTAACACACTCATACACTGGAGGCAGAGGCTAATACGCAGTAGGCAGAGCGCCACCTGCTCATCAGTAGCAATAACCATTCATACGCACACTTACACACCAATGAAAGGGCCACTGGGAGCAATTTGGGGTTCGGCATCTTGCTCAAGGACACTTCGACATGTAGACAGGATGGAACTGCTGACCTCCGAATAGTCTTTGACCACTCTACCTCCTGAGCCACAGACGTGACTTATAGAGAGACAAAGTAGCATGAAATGACAATAATCTAGTTTAGTACCACAAAACTATACTAAAGCGCGGGACTTAAACAAAGGGTATGTCACTATTACTATTGAGTATTGTACTCCTGAGGGGGTTGCAAAATAAACATGCAGGGCTGTGAAGTTATTAACAATATAAATAAAGAGATTTGAAAAAATCTGGAAAATGAAATGATGTTTATTCTTTTCTCTCTTTTTTCACGCATTTTTCTTAGATTGTGTGAAATGCTGTAGAGCTATACCTCCTCTTGACTCTTAAGACCATTAAATGAGACAATGTGTGAAGGGAACACCATTTTTCTGTGGTTGAAGAAAGCCCTATGAAGTGTGTGAAGAGGCGTTGTAAGTCGTTATCGGCGATGAACATTCGCAAGCCAAAACAGTTTGGAGCTGGTCCTCGAAAGAATATGATCTGACATGACAAAACTCTGACTCAACAGACTTTGTCGTCACATGCCCACATATTTATGATCCTTGAACGTTGCCTTTTATTTGTGTGATGTTTTTTTCTCTCAAAATGACCGGTGGGGTTAAATATTTAAAAATATGAAGTAAATAACAGCTCTGCCAGCTGGTGTGACGAATCCTTAATGCCTCAGAGCTGCAGTCCACACAGATGGAGTCATATAATCCCAAACTCTTGAGAAACTTGTTAATTTGTGCACTTGTTTCATTTGCTTGTCCATTTAGTTTCTTTCCTTATACACTTTTTTTCCCCACTTATCTGTCTTTTCTCTATTTTTCTCTCAGTCACGCAGCTGACGTGATGGAGACATTGGCCTGGAAGTCCATGGTGATCTCTCACCCACACTTGGTAGCCGAGGCCTATCACTCCCTGGCCTCGGCTCAGTGCCCCTTCCTGGGTCCTCCAAGAAAACGGCTCAAGCAGTCTTAGTGGTTCAGAGAAGCTCTGCTGTCGCAACCCTGACAGTCCTCCTGTACTCCTCTTTCTCCTACAGCATCCAGAGACGCTCAAGTCCTAAACCCAGTCTAGATACGGCTGAGGAAAGCTACTCAGCCGGGCAGACCAGAGAATTTCAGGACCGATTCCACAGAGGAGCTGCTACACATCTCTCTTGGTGGGGATGGGGTGAATTCTATAAGATCTAAACCTGGATATTTGTGGATTGCAGGCTCAAAGCCTTGTGTGGTCCATATATCCTTTGTCTACAGTGTTGGAAAGCTAGAACCATAAGCTGCGAGTCAGTCACATAAAGAACTGATCTCCTGGCTTGAAGGGAAAAGTCACTGCTGGCACCCTGCGAACCTAATTTGGTGGCATATTGTCTTCTGCAGTGCTAAAGCCCAAACTGTGCTCGGGAGAAGAGAAGTGACGAGGATCAACCAACCGGAAAGTGAAAGACTATTGCTCTCATTGATGCTGATTTAAACAGATTGCATTGTTTTTGTAGAGCCCAATTTGAGTTTGAATAAAAAGACGAGTCTGAACACAACTTCATGACAACTGTTTAGCTTCTGCCTTAAACGAGGCAAACACTGTACGAATGAAGTCAGATCACCCTGGACTACTTCTGGAATCAGGCCCAATTTCTGCCCATCAGTTGTGGTTTGATGTGCGCTATGAGCAGGGTCATAATGCCACAATATTTAAAAATCAACAACTGTCAGACTGGCCGGGTTTCAGAAATCTCGTTCTGCAGTCTTTAAGTTTGCTCAGATCCACAGTGAGATTACCCACATGGCTGCTGTCAGAATATCCGTTATGAACTATAGCTGAGCTTGTTTTAATATCACTGGAGAAGTATTTAACATGTGGTTATAACTGTAGTCTCGACTGAGACTGTAGATATACTATACCACTATACTGCACCGTGATATAAAGCTGAGCAGACTGTCTGCATGTTCCAGCCATCTGGGGCTGCATGTTTCTCTTTTTTTTTCCCTTCTTTCCATTCATCGTAGGATTGCACAAAACAAACGCCTCTTTTGGTCGACATTGTGGAGGAGGCAGTCATAATGTCGTGGCTCTTAAATCGATCTGTGCTGTTGGAACATAAAAGTTGCAAGTTCAAGCTGTGTGAAAAAACAGGATAAGGGTGGGATATGTATGAATTTTAGTTAAAAACTTTTTTTTTTTTTAATTACTAAAATGACCGACTGAATGTAAAGAAACAACAGTTTTTATGTTTTGTCAAAGACTTTTGTGTACTGTGTTGCACAAACATCCGAAGTTAGCAATGCTAGCCAGCTAGCCACGCCCGTGTCGTGTCATAAGATAAGGTAACACTTTGTTAATCCCTCAGGGTGGAAATTGGCGAGGCCGTTGCCAGCTCCCCCAGATCTGATTCTGGTGCCCATTCTGGCATGTTCTTAAGTCCAGCAGTGAAAGTTAACATTAGATTACTAATAAAAACTAACAGTGTCTGTCAGACTGAAAAAAAAAAGATGATCATTATGGAAAAAGGCCTTTTTACTCACCTGTTACCACACACTGTGACTGAAACAATGTTTGAGCTTTTGAAGCTATGAAATACAGATGTTTTGAATTTTATCAAGCACGTCTATGTCTTCTTTTGTCCTTCATAGCTTCATCATTTCTCATTATGCATTTTAGCCACATCGACCAGTCACTGACTCATTAATGCGCAGCCTCTTTCAACTTGCCACCAGACCAGTGTGAGTTATTAACACATCTCAGTTTAAAGCTTAATCCTGTGGTGATCAAAGTTCAATCCCCAGTGCACGTGCTGCTCACCTCGTCTGATCACAAGAGATCAGATCCAGCTGTGTCGTATGTGGACTCGGCTCTCACTCACTGCCACAGGTCTGTTTAACTTGGTCTCCGCGGCCTGGCTTAGAGAACAGAGTTGGAACTGTCTCTCGGACGGTATTTTAACAGGGATTTCTCTGTGTTGACCAAAGTCGAGGCCCAGCGGGCTTTAAGGAAGCTCATCCCTGAGCCCTGCAAAGCGCTCCTCATCAAACAGTCGGCCCTGGCCAGTGATCATTGGGGATATTCTGGCATTGTCCCGACATTCATCAAACAGAGGGAAGGCCATTATTTGTAACACAGACACTATACTGTAGCCTCATGACAGACCACATATTAGCAGGACTGATGATTCAGCTACACCATTTATTGTATGTGCACACTGTACACATACTGTGTGTTTGTGTATGTGTGTATATATAATATGTATTCTTTATTAGAATTGTGGTGACATGACAGGAAATGAAGAGAGAGAGCGAAAGAGAGAGAGAGAGATGGGAATGACATGCAACAAAGGTTCCAAGGCAGACCTGAACCTGTGGCTTTATGATTCATGTAATCACTGAAGGAAACAACAGAAAAATAGAACCATGGAAAAATGATCATCAGTCACACTGAGCCAATACTGAGAATCTGAGCTTGGAAATAAATTAAAGTCAATTGTCATGATAGGAGGCTTTGATATGACTGTTGTATGAGTCAGTTTGGGTTGAATTGGTGTTTTTTTGGGGTTGCAGTTTAAGTTTACAGTTACATAAACCTCATAAATAAGGATATTTTTTGTATTGATATTTAGCACATTATGGTAAAAAATGCTAAATTACATACATAAAATGATAAAATAGATAAATGAGCTTGATGTCAATAAATGGGAGGACAGAAAAATGTGAAAATGATATGACAACCAACCATCCGACCCACCTACCAACCGAGGACGCCACCATGCCAACAACCAACCTACCCAAGGACAAAAAAACAAACAAGATAAAAGATTAGATACACGTCATGTCTTTATAATGTGATCAACACAACCAGTAACACATGAGTAATCAAGGTTACAAAATTCTATTTTAGTCACCAAAAACAACATAAATATAGGCTTAAGATAAAGATGAAACCTTTAAAAGAACAGCTATATTGGATTGCTTTATATGTGTCTGCAAGGCCAACCACTTACCAGCTATTCTGAAAACCTTCGCAATCAAAACACCTTTAGCATCTCCTGCTGCGGCTGAAAAGGAGAGGCAGGGTTTGATAGGCTTGCACTTCATAATGTGCGATAACCTTCCTGCCAATATTTCTGAGTTTGAGAGTTTCCGTGTAAAGGTCAAGGTGTGTGTGTGTTTGACTAAAAGAGTGTAAACATGACGGACATATGGTGCTGCTATGAGTGTGCCTGCGTGTCAGCACAATGTGCTTTTTTGGGAATGTCCCTGAGATAGGAAGAGGCTTTGTTCGCTTACGTCTGGCCTGCCAGTGTGACCTTCTTCATATGAGCTGGAGTTTGAGGCATCAGGATGTGAATTTTTTCACAGCTTTGATAGTCAGCTTGTGCAGCAGCTTGCAGCCAACCTTCTGTGTCTTTGTAGAGATGTGTGTGTGTTTATGTGTGTGTGTTTGTGTGCGTCTCCACTGGCCTTAGATGAGACAGTCAGGGGGAGATAGATGGAGCGATGCATGTGGAGAGGCGTACTCAGTTGTTATGCATGCTGTATGAGTCTGTCACTCCCTCCCTCCTCCTCGCTCTTCCTCTTGCGCCTCCGCCTCGCCATCAGTCACTCCTCCTTTTTTACGGGAGAAAGGAGGGCGAGGCGTGGCGGGTCAATGCTGTGAAAGCCCGTGACAAGCTTTGCGTCTGTGTTAGTCGTCCATCGCTAAAGAGGAGGAAGGGCCCCCGCGTGGAGATTGATGTCTGCCCAGCAGGAGGAGTCGAGATCGTTGGGTCGGGGGTTCAGATTTTCTGGGGGTTTTGTGTTCAGTGGCTCGGAATTTAAACATCAGTGCCACCCATCAGCATCATCCTGAATACAAATATCTGCAATCTCACAACATTTCACTTCCTCATACTGTATGTCCTGAAACTAGCAGGATGGAGGTAAGCCAACCTCACCAACACAATGGCTGTTATCTTGTGAACATCCATTAGGCTGCTGTGTAAACTGTGGGATTTGTTTTGTCTTTAACTAGCTCCTATATTCTCCAGAAAGACTTTAATAGGCAGTTTTACCACTTTTCCACTAGAAAAAGGACTTCAAAGCATCTGGACCCAAAATCTATTAAACCCACACTCATTAAATGTGTTTGGCCAGTTGGAGGCAGTGTGACAAACTGAATACACAACATTGACATATAATGGCCTTATGAAGTATTTATGTTAGGCTTGTTAGCCTATCTCCAGATTCCAGCTGACACATAGCAGCGATAGCATTCATTTGTGAACCAATATCCTCCTATTAGTTCTGTTTTGGTGGACACCAGTGAGCTCTTTAGCTGCTAAATGCTCCATTTTGCTCACCAGATAGTCGGTAACTTGGTCTGTCGGCTGTTTGGTGCTGGATGGGTAGCATAAAATGGGTTTTTTTCCACTGGAAATTGCAGCCTGTAGGACAATTGATGAGAGCACTGAGACAGAACCAAACAGCAATGTGGGCTTTAAGACCAAAACAATAAGCTTAAAGATGCCAGATTGCTCAGTGGAATTGAAGTGGACTAAAGAATTGGTATATAGCCTTCTAGAGGTTTGTACAAGAGACAATTTTTTTTACAAACACATGGTTATATACATTTATATACATTTTAATGTAGTCTGACTCACCGGAAGTAGACTGTGGGTATAATGCTCGATTCACATGCTCCTTGGATGGTCCCACTTCCTGGGTTTGGCGAGTCATTCTCCCAGATTCAGTCCATGTTTAATTACGTGCCATGTTTCAGCATCATGTGGGTTAGGGTTTTACTTTGCAAATCATGTACCATAATTACTTTTTTAACTTTCCGACTTGAGGAAAGACAATTTAGCGATAATTCCAATACCTCCATCACTACAGGAAACAACAACTTCTGAGCTAGTAACACACTGAACATCCTAACCCTGAACTTGTCACTTATGATATTAAACTAAAGAAGTACACAATTGTTACCTTTTTCTTTGGCAAGGATTTAGCCTTTTAATGCCAGGGCTAAAAAAATGTTCCGCCAGAGCAAATTCCCCTCAAACTTGGGGAACCTCTGCTTTGGGCTTTGTGTCACCCAAGTCTATTGCGATTGACTTTAAAGAGATCCAAACAAACCGCAGTGTTCTCCCCTCTATAACAGCGCTGATACAGCGGTGTGGACGGGCCAGGTCTGGCTATCTGAGAGTAATTTGAAAATCTTGATTATAGCAGCTTTGAATTTCAAGCTTTTAAATGTAGCACATCTAATAAGGCATGCTTTAAACAGGATTTATGAATTGTAGCGCTTCAGTAACATTGAATAATTAATGCATTTATCAGAAAGATCAGTAATAGGGCATTAGTAATGACTAATTTGGGATTATGAGTTTAGGAAAATCCATTTGGTGCTTATATATCCTTCAACAAAACATAATTTGCTTAATTACAACTTAACATCTATAAACCCAGACTTTGTAGATCACTGTACTCGGAGAATCTGTAATTAATTACCTACTTTCACTTTTTAATCAATGGCTTTTTAAAAAGTCCCATACTCTTAATTAATGATGTATTAATCCTCTGAAAAGCCACCAAACTATCAAGTATTAATGGCTGACTTTATTCCATTAATAAAGAAATCAGCTCTGACTCATAAACCCTTAATAAGCCACGCTCCATTAAAGGAGTGCTACACAGTCATGTGAAGCCACCAGGACGGCGCTGCCTAACGCGGTGTTAATGAGAGCTACATGATAACAGCTTTGTGAGGAGATACTTGACCATATATATCCCTCATGATATTCCAAGTAATCCACTCAGATGGTATCATCCTTGACAGGTGAAGGGGAGCTCAGGCCTTGGGGCAGAGAAATGGAAGGATGAAGTGACAGGGGTAATGAATGGATAGAGGGATGAAGAGTGATCGCGTGTCATACAGGTGGGATAGGGCCAGACAGATAGTGAATGAAGGAGCGATGGAGGATGGATGGCCGGAGCACCTCAGACATTGACAGCGTTGAGAGATTTGTCTCCTTTGTACTCCATTCGTCTTGTTTCTCCTTCTCCACTGTGTCCGAGTGAGTTAAATCTCATAAAACCATTTACTCTGACAAAGCAGCAGCAGCAGCAGCAGTAGCGTTGGTGGCTGGTGGTTTTTCTGCGATACTGTAAACGCGCGTGAATGTTAGGAGAAACCGTTTCAGTAGAATCCTCCATCCTGAGAGGATTGGCGTAAGGATTAGAGGGACGTGAGGCAAACAAATAAACTGCAATCCACAACAAACTGTTTGCTAATAACACCGGATGTTGAAATTAGAGAACCAGGAGAGGGAGTTGAGTCACACGCACACACGAACACAATTACGCATATATATATATGAGCTGCTAATTGCTTTGTGTGCTCCAATCCGTCCTGTGAATGTGCCGGTGCAATATTGCGGTGCTGTGGGTGTTTGCCCAGCTCATAACCGCAGACCAATGTGGCGGAGACAAGCTCATATATTAAGATAACCCCGAAACGGAATGGAATTGTATTTCCCCGGCGGTTCAAACGACTTCTGTGGTTGTAAACTGATAGTGGATGAGATTTGGCTTTAATGAAGCAAGACTTATTGTGCAACAGCGCAACAGAGGTGCATAAGGTGTGTGCGCTTCATTATTTGAGTGTGTGTTTTGAATGTGCATGTGTGCCGGCGTGTCCATTTTTTTCCCCCCTTAACAAGGAGCGCTGTTATCTATGGCCGCGTGCTCGCCGGCGCTCTCGCGGCGGATGTTATTGTATCACTATTTTTCTTAGCGCCGAAGGATGTGAGTGTGGTTGTCTGAGGGGCTGTGATTTATTTTGCCTGAAATAATCAAGTGAAAGGTTTTTATTTTGTGGCCGTCCCAGGTGTAATCTTTCTCAAGGTTGTGTGTGTGTGTTTGTGTGTGTGCGTGTGTGTGTATGCACAGGCGGCGAGAGTGTCATCTTCATCTGTTTATTAGAATGTTCCCTACTGGCCGGGCTGTAATGAGACCTGTGGAGCCAAGGAGTGATGGAGTTGAACTCATCAGGAGAGAGAGAGAGAGAGAGAGAGAGAGAGGGAGACATACAGTATCAGGAAAGGGTAGGAAATAAATAGGGAGGCCTAAAATGGACCGAGGCCACGAGAAAATTGAATATTCTTTTCGTGAAAAGCCTGATTATTGTTGTCTTTTGTTGTAAATCCTTGTTTGTTTGTTGCCATTTGTTCCCGATCAGTGATATGTCCTCCCCTCCAAAACATTTCCTGTTATTTGGTAATGGGTGAAATTCTATCTGGAATTATTAGCTTAGTAACTACCAGGGAAAAGATTTTACTACATCTCCCTCTGGAGTAATAATCCTGTTCCAGTAGGTCTGTAGATATATTATAGGGGAGAGATGAATGGAAAATAAATGGCTCTATCACTGGTACCCATTAGGAAAAAAGAAGGGGGGAGATACACGTAAAGTGGAGCGGAGCCCTTAATGTCCCTGAGGCACAATCTGGTTTATGGACAGTATTGAAATGAACAATAAACGCAAAAGTATACAGTAATTGGCAAAATAACACGATCAACACTGACAAGAATAAGAGGCTGCAGCTATGCTAGTAAGCTTATCTAAAGCTGTATTTGACTGTCGGCACAGTGTCAGCAAGCTTACCTACTCACGGTGACAATGTTAATGTGCTGCTGTTTAATAATGTACTGTCGAGGCTGATGGAAATGTCATTAGTTTGGCGAGTATTTGGGCATAAACCACAATACTGGACAAATAAAATGTATAATCTGTGCTGGTGGCATTACATGAAAAGTCCGGGGATCCCCTGGAGTCTGAAAGGATAAAATGGGCTTTATCATCTCAAGACCACGAATGTCTGTATACATTTCACTGCAATCTGTCTGATAGTTGTTGAGAGTGGAAGATGTGGAAGTAAAGTACAAAGGATGGCACACTAGCTGCAGTAACATCGACAGTATTTCTTCAGCCCGACTGAAATCTTTGTTATTAGAGATTCCAAGTGAAGTGTTTACACAGACGCTAAAGAAAGTGATCTGCCGAGACGTGCGGTTACAAGCCCCACAACGTTTAATCAGTATATATATAGATATGTATATGTCTAACCCACCGTGAGACCTTATTTCAGAAGTTAATCATATATGTGTAGTGAATAGCAAGAGACAGATCATTTTTAGATATTGTTTGAATTGTGCCATGAATCACACACGTTTGTCAATTTCCAAGATCATTTTTTCAACTCGAGAAGGTCAATGTTATAAAACTAATGAAATATAAGACTGTGAAAATATGTAATTATGAAGACAACACAGCCGATAGTCGTGGAAGTGACGTCCTCTGGTTTAATACTCACCAAAACCCATAACAGAAACCTTGTAGGGTCGATTTGTACATTAGCTTGCTCACAGAACTTGTTGTGAGGGGTCAGACGATGCAGTTCAATGAGCGCTTTAACCAAAAAAAAAACTGGATGGAATTTTACTTTATGACAATCTGCGACTTTCTTCTCTTGCAAAATTATGTTTTAAAATTGACAAACATCATGTGTAATTCACGACACAATTCAAACTAGTTCAAACATTTATTTGTCTGTCTCCGACGCCTGCTGTGCAAAATCTTTGCCAAATAAGGACTCAAGGGCGACACCGGCAGGAGTGCGACTTTGCCTTTCCTTTTGGCTGAAATATAACAGAAAAAGAAGACGTTCATTAGAAAATTCAGTTCATTTTTTAATTTGCATTTTTCAACATGGACCCACATTATGTCCTGGTTGTTGTCTTTTTGGTTCTGTAGATTCTGGCTTCGTTCATCTTTGCATCACCAGGCTAAAGAGAGCAAGGTCAGCAACTGTGCTGTCACATGCAGTACACAGCTGGTAAGAGGCCAAATGACATTTTATTTAAAATGTATATCTGTTATATCTGTCATTTGCACCTTTGGATTAGACCTGAAGAGAGACATCGGTCCGGACAAGATTTTAGAAACTGATTTCAGGATAATGCAGACGAATCCACCACACCCACATAGCTGAATCAACTCACCTCAAATGAAGCATCAACAAAAAATGTAATGTCAGAGGATTTCTTTTACAGGGCGTTTGTATTGGATTGCATTAGATTGTAAAGCTGTGCCAAATAAAACTGGGAAACCGATGTAAAACAGATATATACCCAGTTCACGGAGCCTTTGCCCGGATAAATGTTCGCAGAAGCTGAAATTGCTGTGCGCAATATAAAACAAAACTGGTGTTTGAAGAGTTAAAACAACAGTGAAAGAGTGAGGAGACGGAGTGTAAACCTTACAAATGAGACACTCTGTGAGGCGGGATGAGCTGTGGACAAGAAAAAAGGAGGAGGAGAGAAACGCTGAAGGGCATCACAGAGAAAAAGGGGAAACAGGGTTGTCTTATGAGCACTGTGGTCCATTTGTTACCTGCGCGTGGGTAAATGAAAGCCCTCTCTTAGCCTCGTTAAGCGTGATGCACTGCCTCGGACATCGGCACGGCGCTGATTAAAATTCGCCCTCCGGAGTTTAGGGGAGTGGCTAGCTGATGCTGCACTCCTGCGGTCCCAAAGCAAATGGGCTGAAAGGTCACGGCTGGACGACCCTCACAAGCCATGCCTTATTTATTTAGCCCTTTACCTCGGTCGCCACTGGGACGGAGGGAGGAGAGGAGATCTTCATTATGCTCGTGCTCATACACTGGCAGGCAGTATACTACCCGACCGACGATGTGAACCGCTTTCCTGCTCCTCCTAAATGATCGATACAGAGCTGTCTGTCTGTTTTAAGGCCTCTAACGGATTCCAGTTTTGCAGTTTGATTAAAATCCGGATGAAAAAGAGAGAAAGCGTCTGACATAAAGAGGAGTATTCAGGGTTCCCATGGCTCCTTAAAATGTCTTAAAAGGGTTTAAAATTAGGACATTAGGGTCATACATTGTCTTTAAAGGAGCTCAATGTCACAATTTATAGCAATATACATGTATTAATAACTTTTTTGTTGGCCATATGTGAGCGGATTCTAACTCGGCATGAAAAATGAGACCTAACTTGTCCGTAGACGAATGCTGCTGGCCTGTGGATTTCTTTGTGAGGGACTCTGGTTTAGATTCACTGTTAGCATGCAGCACACCCACCACCATCTTTTCAGCCTGAACGATGACGTACGTTAGGACTCCAGGACAAATGGTATTTGTTGAGGTCTTAAAAAGGTCTTAACTTTGACTCAAAAAAAAATGTGAAAGAAAACTGATATTATAATAAGACTGAGCGGGAAGTCTCGTTTAAAACAATTCTGAATTATTTAAAGCTGCACTAATTAATATTCTGGGCTCAAGGGACGGCGACGTCAGTCAGCGGAGCATCTCAACAGTTATTAGACGGATTGACGTGAAAGTTGGAACAAGTATCCATCATCTCCAGAGGAGGAAGGCACATTGAGTGCTACCATCAGGTCAATTCAAAAGTTGTTTTTCGTCTTTCAGCTCTTTGTTTTTGTTTTTAAGCTTACTTGGAAATTCCGCTCTCATAACACCCTGTTGGATCCAGAGCAGGCAGCTGCAGCTGTCTGGTGAGAACCTTCATTGTAACTGATCACATGAGAAATCTGCCTTATTTTGAAGATTCAGCCGAATTATGACATATAATATTTATGGGCTGTTTTTTTGTAATAGGTGTTTCAGTCAAATGAGAACCAAATAGCATTTACATGTGCCATTTGTAAGAAAAGTTGCTTTTAGAGTCTCAGTCCCAACTCGTTGCATTGAGATTGGGATTCTTACAAACAGGATGAAAGACAATCTGCTATTGTCACTGTTTTACAGAATGACCTCACCTTTATGCAATACAGACTCATGCATCTGTTTAAAAACAACAACATCTCTGGCGTCCCGGGGCCTAAGCATCCGTCCAGATGATATTCCATCCTGCCAAGAACAAAATTCACAAGGAAGCGAGCTTGCAAAATTTCGGGATGAATTGGTATCAGCTCCCAGAAACCCACATCATCAGTCACCCGCAGCAGACCTGATAAACTCGGCTCGCTCTGTGTATAGACTGTCTGCTACCAGAGGGAAGGAAGTCTGAGAGAGACAGCAGACACGCACTTTTAATCTCTTCCACGTTTCATCTCTTCTCCATGCGTCTCCTTCTCTGCCTGTTTGGGTTTGTTGCATCAAAGTCTTTGATAGGTACAAACACCGACTGTATAATTGCTCTGAACATTTTTGGAGGCTCGCAGGAAGTGAAGAGGACGTTTTTGTCATTTTGTTGCTGAGGATTCCTTCCTAGATTTCTGTGTGCTTTGTGTTGTAGCGCATTAAACTCTGCATGGCAGGGCTTCTTCTTTCATTTGTAAAATTAGGCTTGTCTAGTCAGCCTGAAGCGTGCTGCACTATTATACCAGCACATTTCCCCAAATAAAACTCTGCTGTTTGCTTTGGTAATCTGCAACGTAACATCTTCAACTCCAACTGGTGATAACAAATTTCTAATCACTGTATGATTGGAGTTATTTTGTGATGACATGTTTTGATCCAGGTATTGTAGCCCTCCAATCGCTTTATTTCAACCAGGATAAACTCATAATGCAGTATCCATGAGGAGGTGGAATATCAGCGATGCAGCCAGGAGAGCAAGAGATTTCAATTTAAGAAAACCCTTCTCTTCTCTCTGGGAAATTTTGTCTTCTGGCTGCGTTGTTAGAATTAACATTTGATTCATTTTGGACCCCATCTCTGCCTGAATAAGAAAAATGCACAATTATGGAGCATAACAATCCTGCAAATGCGAAATAGTACATTTTTCGATTAGGATCAAAAGGCAAATTGTCTCCTAATAAGACAAAGAATGTACCGCCATGCTAGCTGCACAGTAAGGCTGTTCTTATGCACAGCTAGCTTTGAGCAAGATGCTGAAATGAGTATATGGCTTAATTAGGGAGTGTGTGTAGGTGCGACTCCGTCCAAGAAACTAAAAAGAGATCGGAGAAGCCCAATCGACAGATGGAACATGCTATGTGGTTGGAAATGAAACTTTGCCCTAATTCAATTTCCCTTAATTGTAGCAATAGCCATTTCTTCGCAGATGCAGATGTTGTGGACCGACAAATGCAGATGCCATCTCTAGAGCTTACGTAGCTAAAATCTGGTAGTGAAACACACCAAGCTGTCGGTTTTCTGATGGGCGGCTTGATCTTTGACGTTTTAAACGTTGACTCTTTCTGCCAGTTGGAGTTGCACCTCTTAACTGAATATTAATACCCTGTGGAGACGTCTGACATTGCCTTCCTCTCACCTCTGATATTCTCAATCCAATTTCCCCCCCTTTGCTTGCTGTTCTTAACACCTTCCTTTGCATCGCACTCATCCCTCTAACTCCGGTCTTCTCCCGCTCTCACCCCTCCGTCAAGCCGATCTCTCCTTCGGCACTTTTCCCCCCCATCAGCAGCCGACTTCCCTCCCTCATCTTCATCCCCTCTTGTCTCTCGTTCTCTTTTCTCCGAGTCTTTTTTTCTTCCCTCGCGGTTCTTGGTGAGAGTCCGGCAAGGTGTAATTGGGTTGTGCTCTGTTAGAGAGCTGCCGGGAGAACAGCTTTAATCTTTGGTCTCGCTCAGAACGTAAAAAGGGAAGAGCAAGAGGCTTCTGGCCACGGCGGAGATCCCCCCCCCCACCCCGTTACCACACACGTGTTTGCATATTCACCATCCTTAGTAAAGACACAATGCGTTGACACATACAGGGGATTATCCACTTTTTTTCTTTCCTAGAAACAAAGGAGGACACACAAGCTACACACTAGTCACATTTCCTTCTTTTCCATTCAGTGTCTTTCAAAAGACAAGTGTATATGCGGATATCTGCCCACAGCAAGTAAAGCGCATTAGTGCTCTCCAGGTGGTGTGTTGACTAGATAATGAGCGCTGAGGTAATTGATTGGGGGTTGTAATTAGTGGTTAGCTGTCACTGATTAATCACAGTCGGCTACTCGCAGCCTTCTCATGTCTGGGACTCACGTTGTTTTGAGCATGTGTGTGCTTCACCAGGCAGCGATTGTGCCTTCGTTTTGATATCATCTCGCTGCATAGCTCTGACCTGACGCGCGCACACAAACACACACACACACACATATTCCGCCCTCCTTTCCACCTTCCTCAAAAACATTTCATCACATGTTGCGTCCTTCCAATATCTTCCTCGTCGCCGTTTCAGCTGTTTGGTTTATCTCATTTCCTCGCCGACACCCTTCTGGTCCCTACCGTCGGTCTTGTTGGAAATATATAAATAAATGTGAGTCTGCAATCCGTGGCTCGGGCCTTGAGGCTGTCCTCTTGTCATTTTTGATTAGTGCTGGTATGTCAAATTAGCCCACTTTAATCTCACAATTAAATGATTTAATAAGTTTTTTGCGCTAGTATCAGATGTAACTTTTTGTAAGTGACTCATTTGTATGCCGAAGCTTGTGAAATCATTTCTGTTAATAGGATAATTCCGGCGCTAATCAGCAAGTTTTTTGCTCAGATGAGGTACTGCTGAGCTTCCTGCTACATCTCCAGATTACTGACAGATAGCCGTACTGCACACTAATAGTACGCAGAGCTTCAACAGAGAGAGAGCGAGAGGGGAGAAGGATTCATCTGTGTGTGTGTGCAAGTGTCTGTGTGTGTCCACTTGCCTATACGGTTGCCTGATCCTGTATATGGTTTGTCTGCCGATTGATAGTCAGGTGTAGTGCACACCCTGGGCTGGCAGTGTCATGGAAACAGGCAGAAAACCCCCAGCGGCTTGACCTTCTGAGGTTTCGGGATTGCATGCGTCGTCGTACTTCTATCTTTGTGGGGACCAATCGCAATCTTGGACCCGGAGCGGGAAGGCATTCTGGCTCGTCCTCTTCTCTTTAAAGAGAGTTAATGACACTGAAAAATGGCAGATAAAGTATTTTCGTGCGGCGTACCTCTCAGTGGGCGGGATATGAGAGCTTCAATTTGCAGGGAGATGTGATCGAAAGCCACAGCGCTTCTGAAAATGTAAAACAAACATTTTTGCCAAATTAAAGACAAACACAAACCTCCTACCCCGGACCCGCAAGCTACTGACATTAAGATTATTATAAAGGGAGGGGTTAATTGGCCGACTCAAATGCTTGTTGGACAGCAGGACAGTTGCAGAGTGCAGAGACCTCCAAAAAACTTGGAAAAGCAGCATGAACTGGTTTCTTTTGGCAGCCAAAAGAGCTGTAAGCTCACCACTGACATATGTCGCCTTATGAAGTTGATATGGCTGACATGTTAGCAAACAGTTGCCAATTTACAGGTCCAGCATACACAAAGCAAAATTAGCATAGATTTGAAGCCGTGTTTCTGTATGTCCAGTATTCACTCCCTCCAACTGCTTCAGTTATTTCACCCGCTAACTGTGTCTGTCTACTGTTTCATGCTGGACAGGTAACGCACGATGAGTTTACCACTTACAAAACAGCTGCCTGCTGCAGCTCAGTATGATGCAGATAATGAGCAGCAAGACGTTAAAATTCTGAGTAAAGTTGAACAGAAGCTGGAGAGTTGGGAGATAATTCTCCGTGGATACTTGGCCTTTTCCTATTACCCAGTCCAGGCCTATTCAATTATTATTTTCTAGAAGTGCCAGATGTTTCTCTGCTTAAGCAGCCTGTGTAAAACCTTTTAAATTAAGCGTGAATATTTTTGTGGTTAGCAACAGACATTGAATGGTATTCAAAAGTATTGAATGGGTTAATAAGCTTACGTATAAATGTATCAAAGGGCCTTAAAAAGCCCAGGGACAACCAGTTGAATAAGTCTGGCCTATTCAAATGATTAGTGCATTCCAACCGCAACATGGCCAATAGAGCTCGCTGCAGCACTGGTAGACAATGCTAGGGGTTTCATCAGACCCACCAGAAACAGTAGATAGAAGCTGCAGCAAGCTGCACAAGAGCAGATAGAGCCAGGCAGGAAGTCAGACACAGCAATGGCATAAAGCGCCCAGCTGATTTTCAGAATAGAACACCTCAGAACTCCAGATCTACAACGAACAACGAGGTTGGAAAAAATAACGATAAACAAAACTACCATAGACACAAATTAAACAAATAAACTGCAAAGCCTACTTTCCCATCGTCGTAGCACAAAAAATAAGGGAGAATGTCAAAATAAACACAATCCGAGCAAGTCAACAATATCAGGTGGACATGATGCTCTGCTTCTGAAAAGTATGAAGCCACGTTGAGGTCGGAACAAAACCGCGTCAAGCAGGCAAGGACATTGAGATGCGTGCGCCTGGTGGAATCAAGGAGTTGGGAGTAACGTTGGACTAAGTGTAGCCCCACCTTTAGGCTTACCGTGCTTTATCAGTGGGAGCATGAAATACAAAATGAACATCATGTTGTATTGAAGAAGACCTCAAACTAGCAACTGAGACACTAAACACATTTGGAAACTCTTTACCGAGGTAGTAAATCAAGTAAGAAGTAAGTTGTCATAAACTTGACACTCATAATCAGACTTTTTTTTATACCAGCGGAGTCGCCCCCTGCTGGCTATAAGAACGAAAACAGAATGCAGAATGATGTCGTCGTTGACCTGGGTCAATGGAAGTGATGGGGTTAGTCAAAATCATGAGGGGTTGGATTAGTGTTGGGGGCAAGGGAACACATTACAGTATGTCAGTGTGGGTCCTCACAAGGGTAGAGGTACTGATGTGTGTGACTGTGTGAGTGTGTGTGTGTGTGTAGGTGTGTGTGTGTGAGTGTGTGTGTGTGTGGATAAAAGGGTGTGGGATAGAAAATCCCTCATTCCACCACAGTGCAGAGGAATGCCAGCATGATGTATGAGGTCACTCGTCCTTCAAGAAGCTTTGCTCTATCCACTTTTATCAGGCAAGCTGCTCCCTCCACACACACACACACACACACACACACACACACACACACACACACACACACACACACACACACACAAACACACATACCTGAAAGGTCACTGTGAGGATTGTTGGTCCATCACTTTGGCTATTACCCTTCATTAGCTGTAAAATATCTCTGTCCAGCCGACTCTCTGCTTAT
This sequence comes from Diplodus puntazzo, assembly GCA_963678695.2. Lineage (NCBI taxonomy): Eukaryota > Metazoa > Chordata > Actinopteri > Spariformes > Sparidae > Diplodus > Diplodus puntazzo. Next base: position 10,489,998 of record OZ023174.1, on the reverse strand, counting down.
GAGACGTTTCTTTTCAGGACCTCATGAATTCTTCAGACGGCTGATTGCCCTCCTCCACTGAAGTCCCCGATCGCTCAGGTGAGCTGATGGGTCCGAGCTGGAGACATCAGGCATTCTCCTCACACCTCAGCGAGGTGAGTTCGTGTGTCAGTCATCCTCATCACGAGTGTGTAGCAGACACACACACACGCACACCGCCTGGTTAAGAATTCCATCAAAACCCTCAAAGCCGATGCTTTTTTGCTTGCTTTTTTTTTGTTTATGTGCTGCTATATTCCTTTCTTTATTTACGTTCCATTCAAAGTTTTCATTAAAATGCAAAGGATTTTTTTTTGCCTCTCTCACTTATTTTTCTTCAATCTGCCAATTTCCCCTCACTGCACTTAAGAATTATCTCTTACTTGGAAAGCTTTGCAAGTTTGTCTTTCTCTGCTTCTCACTTGTTCTCTCTCTCCTTCTCGAGAGCTCCTCGGGTCCGCTTTTTTTCTCAGCTGGGGGAAATACAAATATATCTCCTGCAGTCGGCCAATTACTCACACATACTGTTTCTGTGAACTTTTTACATTTTAGCGTTACAGCAGTCTGTCATGTACTTCTGATTGTATCCTCATCTGCACCGATACGAAACGGCTGACCTTAAAGCTGGTATTTCATTTTTCATCTCAGGAACATGATTAAATAAAAACAAAAACTATTTAAATTACAAAAGAAATCAGCAGCCGGATCAGTCAGGAGTGGCGGTAGCGTGGGTGGTGGATGCATGCAGGTTTTTTTTTTTCCTTTGAGAGCGATTTTATATAAAGAAACTAATATGAAAAACAATATTACAATAAACAAAACAGCATGCGCGATCATTATGATGGAGGCGGACGAACATGACGGCGAAGCAAAGTCTTTTCTTTGCAGGTTCTTCCCCGTTTGAATTACGACTCTGCAGGTGTGTGTTCGTGAAAGCTTTCCTCTCAGTGTGTGATGCATCCGTGGACTGTAATCTTGGGAGTGGTCCTGAAGAAAGTGACACGGGATGATGTGCGTTGTGTTAATGAGCCACATAATCATGAGATCCAGAGTGAATAAATAACTGAATGAATTACAGTAGCTGCACAAAGGTGCATGTGCAATGATGTGAATAATAATTATCATTGTGCTGTCGCTCCGGCTAATGACTTTGAGCATGATGCCTTGTACAATATGTACAGGGCTCCATTGCTGCTAATTTGGAGAGTGTAATTGCAGCCTGTCTCGAGTTTAAAATAATATTTCACTACTGATTAAAGTTGTAAACCACAACTCCTCATGATTTTTAATTCTTGCCGTACTTTGCAGCTGTTTTTTTTTTCCGTCTGTCGAGCCCATGCAGACTCATCATCTCCTCCTCTACTTATTCCAAACATGACACACATTACTGCCTGTGCAAATACAGTGAATATTTCCCCGAACAGCTGTGTGAACGCTCTCATAAAGTGTCCGCACAATAAGCGGGTTGGATCACTCCTGCGTCGCGGCAATTGTGAGTAGCATGTGCAGCCCCAGTGGGAATCCATTAATAAGCAGCTGACGACATGATGCAAGCTATAAACCAGAAACAGTGGGGAGGGATCATCATGGTGGACTGCTAAAAAGGGAGGATTTCTGTTCACACTGTGTTTTCTAGCCAGTAAAATGTGAGAGGATGCTGTTGACGGACTATTTAGAACAGCTGACATGGTGTCTGATGGGGATTCTCTGCTTTGTTCCGTCTATTCTCGCTTCCTTTTTCCTCCCTCTTTGCTGGGGAAAAAGATGTAGCTCAGATCTCTGTTGGACCGAACATCTGTTCAGCCTCTGAGGAAGTTCAGGCGGAGTATGAAGTAAAAATCGCGTGTGCATGTGTGTTGTTTGTGTCTCGTAGGTCAGTTATTAAATTGCTTCTAAATAAACTGAAGGTCTGATTAGCTGCTGTGCCGTAATGGCCGGCTCTGCTATAATTGGATTTCAAGTAGTGTGTACCATTCGGCTGGATGAAGCTTTGTGAATACCATGAAGGATGATGATCCTTCAGGCCTGCTGCATACTGTATATTTAGATCCGCCTTTCCACTTCCAACTCAATCAACTGACTGAGGGCTCTCTTACATTTCTTTTCATATTTCACCCAGACCGCTCTGAGCTAGTCATCTCCGTGCTCTCAAATAAGTTCCTTCCTTCTTCCCAGTCAGATCTCCAGCGAGGCTTCTTTCTTTTCACTACTTTTACCTGCAGCAGTGTCCAGACTCCGTCAAGGGGATATTCCTGCTGCATTGCTTATGGCATGTCTATCCCTGTAAAAAAAAAAAAAAAAAAAAGGTGATGTCAGACTCCTCCTCCCGTTATTAGCGGACACTGTATCAATTATAGTATGTTTATTTCTGAACTTTTTGAAATGTAGGGGAAAAAATCAGTTTTTTTAAACACAAAACATAAAAACGATCTCGCTCAGATTTTTTCAATCCTTTTCCTTTTTTAAAAGAATTGTGATTGTGAAGATTCACGCTGAGTTTGACATTTCACAGTTGAAAAATCAAGTGGTTAGGGCAAATATGATGGTGACACTGTTTCTAAATGACCACTCTCTTACTTGACACTGCACACACACAGACACAGATGTATCTACACTGATTTATTTATCTGCCAGCCTCTACATGGAAAAAGTTGAGAGCAGAGCTTTGATTACCTGCACATGAACTGCTCCTAGCCACTGGTTCAGGCATGTGGGCGACACCTGGGTCAAAATCAGAGCAAGGGAAGTGAAAGCCTTCGCAGAACATATAAATGCTGTGGAGAGTAACATCAAGTCCGAACAGGAAGTTGTCAGAGGAGACAGCCTGCCCTTTATGGACTGTACAGTACACATCGAAGAAGACAGAAGCCTCAACATTGAGGTGTTCTCCAGCACATGAATATCTTTTTTTTCTTTTTTCAACCATTCTACCATCGAGGCTCAACCCAAATCTCAAATGACTGAACGTCTCATAACACTGAACCAACTTTGTTCTGAACCTGATACTTATTTTACACTTTCCTATCACCTCAACTTGATAATGCCTAAACTCACAATCATAACTTTTATTAAGGATTCGTACAAAATCTTCATCCTCTATCTTTATGCTGATTGATTGAGAGTTCTGATTGTTCTGGACTGAATGTAAACTTTGCAAAACTTTTTGCTTTGCATTTTATGTCGTACCGAGGAAGTCCTTTGTGTTTCGTATGCAGTATTTTGAGCAGGGCAGGGGTGGATGATATGAGCAATGCGCCGGCCGGGCCCCCAAGCCTAAACGATATTGGTCCACATTGGGGGTCCTCGGTGATAAAGGTGGTAATAAAATAAAGATGAGACTGAGCCCATGATATTTACAGAAGGACAATGCGATTACGAGCAGGACTGTTAGTTCTGCTATGAAGCTCTTGGGTTGTGATGAAAAGCAAGGGGAAGATATTAAACCTGAGCCGTTTTGTAAAAGCCTGCCTTTTGCCATCCGCACCTGCCTCTGAGAGAACCTTGGTGTCATGTAAATAAAGAGAGAAAGGAAGAAGGATGATTGCTTTAGAGGGAGAGGGACAGCGAAGGGATGGAGGAAGGGAGGGGGGGCAAAAGAAAGAACGAAAAAGGGCTGGAAAATGTGTCAGTGAAATATATAGAGAAAGTAAATGGAATCTTCTGAGAAATGAAGGATGAAGGACGGCATATTGAAACCTGGGAGGGAGAACGTTGGGTGTGAGGTAAAGATGAAAAGTGAGTGGGTGTGAGAATGACAGAGGCTCCGCTCAGTATTCGGGGCAGGGTGGAGGTTTGGATGTGGTCAGTCAAGCTGCTGCATTCGGCTGCTCCAGATCCACGGCCCCTATAAAACTGTACCGATTCAATACTTTCAGCATCAGCCAAACTGCTTCGACGGGGCTCCGTCTCATTGAAATTACAGACAGCTCTAATAAAAATCCATAAACATGAATGTGCTCCTGAATGTGGTTTTTTAATAAAAACATAAAAGATTATATTTTTAATATTTCAGAATGTAATATCTGTAACGGTTTATGCTCCGATAACATCTCAGAGCTGCAGTGTCTTTTAACGCCAGTGTGGCCAAAAGGGGATGTTAAAGCAAACTGAATGGAAAGATGATGAAATATATTAAAAATCAGGAATGACAGCGGCGTTATGTTTAATTCTGGTGCCCATTTTGATGCTAAATAGATGAACCCATGAGGTTACAGCTTCCCTTTTATACAGATTAATCATTTACATTTTCCGCCAATATACAGTTCATGATCAAAAGTACCTTTAATGAACATGTACGTCTCCTAAAACTACATGTCTGGGCTGCGAAGATAGCACACAGGGACACAAGAACTGTGATTGGTCAGTCTGATACGTGTCTAAGTTACTGTAGACGACAGTAATCAGCAACAAACATCTAACAAAGTCATTGCCTCTGCAAAACTTCTGCTCGGCACAGCCAACGCTCTCTATCACACACTGCAGAGTCAGTCCCATATTCACTGATGAAACAAGACAGATCGTCATACTGCTGGTTGTATCCCAAAGCAAACACAGATATGATGGGGTTATAATTAAAGCACGATGAAGCCTGAGCCTGTGTTGTGGTAGAGCCAATCCACCGCTGAAGTTTAAATCCAGCTCCAGCTCTTTTTGGTTTGCCTCCACTGGGATTGGTCGCACCACCATTGATATGCAGAGGGAAGTAATTTGACACATAAAATAGCTAAATATGCACTGTTTACCAAGTGGAAAAGGTCAAGCATTTTTTAAAAAACACTTGGCAGGTGATTGAATGAACCAGCTGTCTATCACCCTCTATCCAGAGGCGAACATCAGCAACTCAGATCAACAGTAGGAGTGTGCTGCTCTGTTGGTAAATCAAGCTCCGACCAAAGCCAGTCGAGAGAAGAGTGACAACATCTTTAGCATTTAGAAAAGCCTTCCTTGTTCTTCTTTTCTCGTCTTTCAATGAAATATACTCTCCTACGCTGAGGCGCCAGATGGTTTCTTTCACGAAAATGGTTTGTTTCTCAAATCCATCTGGAAAAGGAGCTGCTAGAAACTGTCTGGGAACAGAGGGGCACTTTCATAAAAGTACTTGGAGGGTGATTGGACAAATGATCTGTCCATCACCATCTACCAACCAGTCAGATCAACTAAAACCAGTGGAGACAGTTGGTAAATCAAACTCTTGGAGAAGCAAGTCTGAAGTAGAGCTAAATATACCTTTCAGCTGTGATATAACTGTTGCTAAAGCAGCCTCTGCGGTGCCTCTTGAGGAGCCGCCATCGCTGATCACCACATCTAAACCACTGCTACAGCTGCCAGTAGTTCCTCAAAGGTTGCCGATGGGCTCGACATCCGTCTGTTCCACCGCGTAGCTCTGACTGAAAAGCAACACCAGTAAAGCTTCCCTCAACCACAGCTAACAGCAACCACTTCTTCTACCTCCTCCTTCCAAGGGCGGGTGAATTAAATGTAATTAAGTCACTTTCTGGTTTGACTGACTTTAATAGCACAGGTGAAAATTACTCTTGTTATTTACAACTGTAATGTGTTTAGTAGTGGATGATTCATCCCAATGGTTACACCTGTGTTTTGCCTGTTAAAGTGTGTCATGTCAAAATATTTTTCGATGAGTAAACTCATTTGAGCAGCTTTCCACGCAGAAGACATCTTGATGCCACAGCAGGAAACGCACAGGTGTAAATAGTGAATGATGGCTGAGTTCCATTTAGCTGCTGGTATTTTCTAGTGTTTGCGCACGCAGCAGCGTAATTATTGACAACGCCTGTGTTTCTCCGACAATGATGAGTCAAAATGTCTGCTGCAAAAAAAGGCAAAATGTTACTTCTTTAGCTAATTGAGAGAGTTATTCTTATCTAAACCTCCGTATATGAGTGGACAGTAGCTGAAAACGGATGATATGGGACAAGTGTACGGTTCTCATACGGATCTAATAAGAAGTGTCCGGGGTCAGTGAAAGTACCATGTAGCAGTTTGGGGGTGTGTGCACCAGGCCATTTCCAGGGGCTTGAAGGTCACAGCGCTCTACCAGCGTTAAAAGCTATGCGGCCATTTCTGCCCTGCTAATAGAATTAGCAGGCCATCTGTTTTCGTGCGGTGTGCCAGCCCGGAACCCCTGCTAATTATGTTATAATATCCCGTTCAACGGCAGTCGTCTTTTTAATATTCCCCCAGCAAACACTCCGGGGGCAGGCTCCAATAAAAGCAGGTGGCTGGAGACAGAGATGCAGAAACACAAACCCACATGCTCTGTTCTAATGAAATAACACTGTAGCTGAAAGTGTATATCTTACCCGAACTGGGAAATATGTTCAGAGGCTGAGCCATGTTGCCAGGCGACTGCTGCCTGGAATGGCATTCGTGTCTGTGGTGACAGACAGATGGAGGGAGGAAGGACGTGGTGAAGCCAAGAGGCTGCAGCTACAGCCTCTCTAAGTCTGTGTGTGTGTGTGTGTGTGTGTGTGTGTGTGTGTGTGTGTGTGTGTGTGTGTGTGTGTGTGTGTGTGTGTGTGTGTGTGTGTGTGTTTGTTTGGAAGAGATTGTTGTTGTTGCTTGGCTGTCGTCGCCGTGTCTATGATACCAGTGTTTGCAGTGTTACACTTTCGCACATCAGGGGAGGTGAACGACAACATTTCCTAGTCTGGCTGGATCCCCTCATCAGTAAAATGCTATTACTACTCTCCACACAACAAACGTTGTTACGACACTTCTGCTATTGCAGTTTAATTACTGGGATACTCGGGGCTGCCGCCGCGACCTTTCTTGTTTGCACTGTTGGAGGTTTTGTAATCTGACTTTGTCATTTTTTTCTTTACAAGGCCTGGCTTTGTTTTGCTGTTGTTTCCTCTGCGTGCCCTTGTGTTTGCAGATTGACCTTGCTCCAGACAAAGTGAGACAGACACTCACCCGAGCGCTCACAGTGTGCCTCATTAAATTAGAGTACTGTCAGATGGGAGTTGAAATAATGCTGCTACGCCCATTGTCTGTCCCCCTTTGTCATCTGAATGAGGCCCGTCATTTGCCTCCCCTCTCTCACAGATGTAACTACTGAGGCTGCTCACAGGGGACGTCGCACTTTCACTCCACTGCTTATGAATATCTCAGCAGTCTGCCCGGCTTACCTGACGCTCGTCTTACAGGTGGATGTTCATGTCATTTTATTATTTCATCACGCAACCATCTGGGTCTGGGCGAGGCTGCTGAGGAGACACAATACGCACGCTCAATTAGATTAGGATTTACACAAGATTCAATATTGCGCACGTAAACAGGTTGGCAAGTGGAAGTGTGCACAGACACATACTGAGGCGGCCTCTCAACAATTATAGTATACTGTAACACATATGGAAACCCTAGAGGAAAGATTGTATCTGATGCACAATTACAAGTATTTTCTGAAATGCTCCCTCCGAAGCATTACACATACATTATGATAAAATAACAGAAATGATGGCTTACTAACTCTCGTTTCATGTATGGTCATATCAGTTAAAACAGTTCAGATTATCTGGTCATGTGACGGGTTTACAGATCCAGTCTTAAGCCTCCTGAATGGCTCACAGACTCATCAGGCCATGACGACAATATTAAACATTTGAAAGTTTGATAGTTATAATTTAAAATCTGGATGTGTACTGTCCGAGCCGGACGACAACAACAAACAAGTGAGGTATCCCAGAGCAGCTGACAATGCTAGCATACTATCGCTGACAATAATTGTCATGATTGTTTATGTCTGCTTCCCCATGAGATCACATGTGAGCCCAGCTTCAGTCTGCAGAACTGTGAAGCAAGAGCACTGAGGACACGCCCCTCACTACTGCACAGAGCAGCATTGCTGTTGATTCAAGATTTATGATATTGAACACATCGCTTGGACAACTGCACCAAATTCAACATTTGACAAATAACAGCTTTATAGTTCGATGCAGTCCAGTTTGATATTCAGAGTAACCACACTTGCAGCGTCACGTCTGGATGCCACCAAATCTTACACACTGGACCTTTGATTGTAAAAGTTGCACAATGGTTCAGAACAACATAACAATCAACATGAGTAAAGTAAAGTTTCATTGTTGGGTATCTAATTAAAAAAATAATAAGCAATATGCTTTTCCATGCCGTCATTTTATATAAACATGATTCTGAGAATTGTCGTATGTGTTGTTATCTAGATATGAAATGTCCTACAGTATATTGAGATATGACATTTCATGTCATATATGAAAAACCCTGTTACAAATGTGTAGGCAATTCAATGCAGACATTTTAAAAGTACCTAAAAAGTTAAATTCCACAGTAATGCATTACTTTTTGTTGGAAGTAATCAGTAATTGAGTTACTTTTCAAACTGGAACTAATTGCTACCTTCCAGTAACTAGAACAACACTGGTCACATCATTATGATAGGGTCAATTTAGAGGAAGATGAATAGCAGTGGCTTCCCTCTGATCTCAATTTTTTCACATGCACCCTTCTCATTAACTCTAAATCTCAAGGAAGTGCACAGACAGGATGGAGGCATTTTATCTCCTCAAACATCCCCCTTGTTAAATGTGAACAAATTGCCCGCTGATTAACATGTCAGGAACCTGGCCACGGCATGGGCCCACTGTAGCTGCTCCACAATGACGCTACAAGAACAGAGAGATAAGGAAAAGAGAAAAGGGAGAATTAATATCCCTTTGAAACTGACAGCGGATATGCCACATTACTATGCTGCTGCTGTATCTTTGTGTCTGACCAGTTGGGTTGATTGGGATTTCTCCCCTGAGGTAAAAGACCCTCTGACAGGATTCAAGGCTTTAGCCTACCGTCAGACGCCTGTCTGTAATTTGTGATTACAGCACAAGCAGAAGGGGTGGCGGGGATTAATTCAATCCAACACACATATCTGATTCTCCACATTTGCATATTAATGAGAAAAATGTTGAGTGTTTTTGGCATCTAGCAAAACACAAGATGGTTGAAACTTGGAAATTTGGATATTTACTGCTCTTGTGTCTGGCGATTTGAGGTCAGTGTCTGGTTTTGAATGTTTTTGCATACATTTACATCTAAATTATGTGATATACTTGTAGATATTCTAGTGGCTTTGCGCCTCCTGCCCTGCCACTGTTTCCTTTTCTATTATTACAGTTTACAGACTGATCACTCATTTGTAAGATTCCTGATCCAAATTTGCAGAAGCCTAGTGTATGTTTCACATAAACTGAAATCAACTGAACCTGGGAAAGATAACTGGGGAAGTCAACAGTCTCCCTACTCATTTGGTTACAGCAATTAACCACAAATTACAAGCTGTAAATGATTAATGAAACTGGTGCTGCAGTTGTACATCACAACCAGTTACATGATGCTGTGGTGTATTATGTTATGAGATGCTGGATTCTTTAGTGGTCATTTTAGTGAATTTGGTGTCGAACTAAAGATTACACTTTAGAAGCAAAGTCAGCATCGTCTTGACATTGGATGTAGGAAAATATGAAAACATAATAAGACAGATTTTTCATGCCTCGAGCAGATACATCCAAAAATCCTCAATACTATCAATGAACTCCTTTATCTGTAGTTTTGTCACTTTTGAAACTGTATGAAAAGCCTCCAGCAGACAATAGTGTTATGACTACTGAGCAGTGCCGGAAGACGCATTCAAATTATAAAGCAAAAGCAGCGACACAATGGAAAAAGGCTGTCCTGAAGCAAAGGGAGGATCGGTTGCCAATCCAATTTTATCCAGTTTTCTTTTATTCTACATTACAGGAATACTACAGGCAGGAGTCTGACTCTATGATCCCCTCGTACTTTCGCAACATTGGTACTTTGATTATGAAGGTGACACTACAGTCTGCAATATAAATTAGTATAGTACAGTATAGTATAGTAGGATAGGATAGGATAGGATAATTATTTTGGCAAAGTAAAGTATTATAGAGTTATAATAGCATAGCATAGTATAGTTTACTATGGGTAGTATCTTATATTACTGTATAGTTTAGTATAGTAGGATAGTGTAATATAGTCTAGTATAGTATAGGCTAGGCTAGGATAGGATAGTATTTTACATTAACATTTACATTTAGGACATTTAGTAGACGCTTTTGTCCAAAGCCGCTTACAATAAGTGCATTTGTATTATAGCATAGTATGGCATAGTGTGATTATTATTGCCAAGTAAAGTTGTAGCCTCTTGAATATAATTGACCTAACAGTAGTCCATTGTTCCAGCTCACAAGAGTTGAGATTACAATGTTTCCATAGAGACCAAAACGTCAAGCTGAATTTTGGGAATTTATACATAAAAATATGAAGAAAAGCTTTTAGCATGCAATGCAATGAAAAACAAGTTATTGATAATGCAGGTCGTCATATTGACTGTTGTCCTCCAGCAAAGAACAGCAGTCAGATAATTGTGAAGTATAAAGTACAAAAGTTCCTCAGCAAAGGTAGTAAGTACTTAAGTGCTGTGCATGACTTAATTGCTTGTTTCCTTGTGATTGCTCACCATTAGACAACATACTTGTCATGGCAAAAGCAGAACACAGGTAATCAAACACTATACGCAGCTGCCATGATGCAAATCCTTTGGCCTTGTGTATGCAACTCTAGCTCTGTGGCATTGTGGCTATCAGTTGTGGTTGTTAGCTCCAAAATCGCCTCCCCAACCCTCTTGTGATCGCTCTGGATTCCTGTGGGCTAGATTATGTGATTTCTTGCAGTTGTGACTGACTGGCTGACTCATGCAAAAAGACCCCGTCGCTGCATCCAGACCGGTAACATTTCTCCGCAGCAGCCTTGAGTAAAGCTGGCTCTCGGTCTCCGATGCAGTCGGATGCGGTTGTGGTTTATGAGCCACGCGGCCAGCCCATTAAACCCAGCGCTCTTTTGTAAAGGTTGTCTGCCTCTTAAACGGTGTCATCTTTATTGATGTGTTTCTCTCACGGCCCCCCTCCTCTCATGTACAGAAATATGCGATATGGCCCTGGTTTAAATTCAGTTCTCCAACACGAGCTGTTTATTATGGCAGACAGGCCTGCGATAGAGCTATAGCTGAAAAGTGTGTGTGTGGAAAGGGGGAGGGGGGTGACTGTCCCAGCATGAAATGATACAGCAAATTAATGTCTTCCTTTCATAGATAGCTACACAACCACACACAGAAATACACACAGCAGTGGCTCCACATGCCACATCGCGCTTAGCCCTGACGATATAGCAGCTGTAAAGTGGCCGCCTCTGCGATCGGACGCACAAATCACAGCAGGAGAGATGAGATGGTGCCGTCCCGCCGCTGGGAGAACAGGGGAGGGCCGCGGTAGAGGACAAGCTGTCAGTCTCCTGCCACGGAATAAAGAGAAGTCACTCCTCTTCCGTAGTGTCCCTCCATGCATCAGTGTCATTCTTCAGAGGCCCACTTTGCTGGATATGGCCATTCAGCTGGTCTTTAAGCATAAGAACGACCATCTCGGTTTGGTCCCGCGTAATTATGATCCTAACCTGCCGTTCGGATTCCCTCCTTATTTGTTTTTTGCTTCCACATTATCTGCCATGCTCCGTTCTTGCGGAGTCACCTTTGACATCAATTTCACGTGGCTCATCGCGTGTGGCTTTTCAGAGCCGTGGTGCCAATATAAACGTAATACACTGAGTAATAACTCTGGCTAAGTATTGATCCAGTGGGATTTCTAGACTGTGTTAAGTACTCCATCTCATCGGCTTCAATCTTTACATGACAGACTGTGTGTGTGTGTGTGTGTGAGTATGTCCCTGGTTATTCCGCGGTGGCGCTGCCTGCTGCCGTGTGCACCATCATGACCACATGCACACATCAAAGGTGCCGCGTTTGCTTCGGAGGCATGGAAGAGTGGAGTCGCGGGGCGGAGAAGCAGACCTGATTAGCACTGTAAGCTCTTGCCATGCTGTCGGAGTCCGTCCCCTACCTCAGCGCTCCCCGTCTCCTCACCCTCCCACCCCCGTTCCCCAGAGCTGCTAATGACTGCTAATTGTTGCACGGCAGGGGAGAGATGCTAAAAACTGGGTATCGCCAGCCATGTCTGGCATCGCCGCTGCCCGCCGGCTGGGAGGCTGGTGGCCTCTCATCTGTCAGCCCCATCCATCAGGAAGTTGACTCGACTTCTGTGTCTTTTGGAAGGCAGCCCGAAAAACAATGTTTACATCGGTACAATGGTTAAAGGGAAAAATTCACTCTGTTTACATTGCACTTTTTGGGATGATTTAGGAGAAATCACTAGCTATCCGTGTATGTTTATAGCATTTTAAAGTATCACATTAGAACATGTTGAAGGAAGCTTTAGTGGTCAGTATACTCGAAAAGCAGAAATGCTTTAACAGTCCATTTAGAAAAAAAAAAGTAAGCATTTTCACAAAAAAGCTGATTTTTTTTGCCATTTTTGCCAAAAACAGAGCAAACATTACATTCAGATTCAGATTTCAGATTCAGATTCAGATTTATTTTATTTATTCAGACATTTAAACATTTAATTAATAAAGACATAGATGAAACATTACATTCAAAAGATTGATCAACTGTTTCCATTCCTAGAGAAAAAGAAGAAAAAGCGATGGCTATGTTGCTGACTTATCAGGTTTTCCCATAAGAATCCCATTCCCAGATTAATTACACAATCACACATTCCTTCAAAGATGACCAAGTCCATTGGTATTGTTTCTTCTACTCCTTCTTCTTCTTTGCAGAGGTTTATTGGCAACAAATTGAGGGAAACATGCCAAATGTTTCAAAATTTGCTTCAGATTCGCTTGACAATTAGAGGAAAACTGGAAAGACAAGTCCTCAGTGACCCTGGATTACAATTTTGGACTTACAGTTTTTTGTCTTATTATCAGTTGTAGTTTAATTTGACTGTAGGTTTTCCAGCTCAGATCAGAAAATGTTACAATAGACCTTATCCACACGGCTGCCATTTTCCTCTGACATCGCACTCAGGATGGGAAGCTCACATGTCGTACTACTGTGTTCCAGGTTGCAAGTCATATAAACGTAGGAAACCTGCCCAACTGACTTCAGCCCCGAGCGCAGCAACATAACTTTATCCAAGCATTTGAGCTCTCTAGCCTGAGCGCAAACATCTGAGGAAAATGGCCGCTGTGTGAATGTGGCCCACATCGCAGTGAAGCACTCCGTGCTACGAGCAATCAACTGATCATTTATCATCTATGAAGCAGGATTGGTCACCTGATGACATCATGCTACTGTCTGTCTCCTCTTCAAATTAAAGAGGCAGTTGACCAGTGTTACGCCAGAAATACTGCTATTTAATACTAAAAAATAACCTTGATCACAAACAGGAGGTGTGGGATTTGCAAGGAATGGGCATTTAGGATGGTCAACTGAGAACACACTATTGAATTATGGAAATAAGAATAGCTTGGCCTCTGCTGCTTAAGTATTGACTGTTCTTTTCTTTCTGCTATGAGTCCCCAAACTTTGGAGGACAGCTTTAAAGGCTGATGCCACAAATGGATTTAGTTCCATTTGGTTGAGTTTTCTTCTCAACGTGACATTTATGACCTTTAATGACCTCGAGTGGAATTGCAATATTGGCTAGATGACCCCACACTCTCATTCTCCCGGAAATTTTCGGTCAACTGTAAATGAAACGGCAAAAATGCCAGGATGCAAAAATCAATAATGATTCCTTTTTATCTCATAAGAAAAAGCTGAAAAGTGTTTGGACGCCTCACTTTAGTCTAACGCTGAGAAGCTTGAAATACCAACTCTCAGCCCCTCCAAAAGCCTCTATGGATCTTTGAAGAGAGGCAACTTAGAACTTAGAGAAGCAATTTATCTGACTAACAAGACATCTTCAACTTAGTTTAGAGCCACTTAAAGCAGTAATTCAAGAGTTTGTTGTGTGTTTCAAACAAAAACCCCTGATGCTGCTGCCAGGAAGTAGAAAAAATGCTTTGGTATTTTTCAGGGAAAATTCCATCAAGCACTGAGTGTTTAAAATACAGCAAATAGTTATATATGGGTTTTAATCATCACTAAAGAGGAGTAAAACAACATTTATATGTTTAAGAATTATCATCACTGTCACTAAGTATGTAGAGTCGCCTATTCATGGATTTTTGTTGTCCTAATAGGATGAACAACATGATGGGCAGCTCTCTGGGCGTCTTTCAATGAGCATCATCCATATTTGTTTGTGTTTTTGAGAAATCGGTGGAGGTGGTGCCTGTGGAGATAGTTTTGGTGAGTGAAAGTCCTGTCATTCTCCACTCAGTCAGGGCCGGAGGTGTAGCGCACGCCCCCGACAGCTCCTAGCTCTCCGACAAATTGTGATGATGTCTGCCGCCGCGATATGATAAATTGTGTACAATAATTCTGCGCTTGCATTTTGAATTGCTGGTGGAGATGAAAGTAATTCAGCCTCTGCTGTTATGAAGTTATTAAGCATCACGCGTGCTGTGTTTGTTTTTACAGTTTTCACTCTTTGATATTACTTTCGTTTTTTTTAATCTTAGGCAATCAATTGTTGATTTGCAACATGATTTCTTCAAAATGTCAAACCACTACGTAAAATGAAAATACAGAAAGTGTCAAGCCAACAACATATTGGGTGTTTTTCTTTGTGAAGAAATACCTCAGTGTGCGGTCACAGCCGCCAAAGCATTTCTAAATTTCAACTCTACCACTGTTCAACGGGTGATTTGTCGTCAGTGTAAATCCACTGTTAAGCTGTGTCCATCCTTAAGTCTCATTGCCGCCTCGCCTGCCCAATCTCTTACTCTCACCTTCACCAGTGTCTTTTCCTTACGTTTGGCTCGGGCGGAGCCACAGTTGAGCAGGACAAAAGGAGGACAAAGCTGTGAGAGACTTGCAGGGATATACATTCTCTATATCCTTGGGCATCCTCACTGCATTTTCCTCAAGTGTCAATTATAATGCCAGTGGATGAAAGATCAGAAGCCCACATGCAACATTGTGATAAATTTCTATTGCCAACTCTGTGGCGTATTTCATTTGGAATGGGATTTGGCAGGGGGGAAAGGAACGTGCAGATGAAGTGCCTGACCCGTTTCTTTGTCCTGCGTTAGCTGCCCCATATCGCACCATCTCTCATTTCAGCGAGGAAATTTCCCTCTTGTTTCTAAACCCAATTTTTCCAAAACTCCCTCCGTCAGCAGCCGCAGCAGCCCCGGCGTCCGCCCAGTCGAAGGCACAGTGTCCAATTAAACCTTCATATCCATACAGAAAAGAATAATTTCTTTCTTTTTCTCTCCCTCACCACTTCACCCACTCAATCCATCATTAATATTATTTCCCCCCGTTCTCAATTACCTTTCTCTTCTCAATTACCCTGCCTTGTTAGAAAAAACGGACATGCCTGAGCACAATATGAAATACTAATTAAAACCAAAATGCGGAACACAAATTCAGATCTAACATCAGCACCTTTTTTTTTCCTCCATCTTTTCCACCGTTATATTTCCGAGCGTCTGCTCCCTGCCCCCCTGCCTTCTCTCCCTCTCCCTGCAGCAGATGGCTTTGGTCAGAGGTGGACAGGTAACAGACGACCCTGTAACTCCCCCCGGAGCACCTGAGCCCTGCCCTGTCCCGCCTGCCCCCCCCCTCCATGTCCCGCCACCAACCTACTCCACCCCTCTCGCCCAGCCCTTTCAACACCTCCAGCCTTTCCTGCTACTCCATCAGCGCCAACATGCCACCCTCCAACCCTCCCCTGCTCCTCTGTGTCCACCCCCCTCCCCTCCCCTCCCCTCCTCTCCCCTCCCTCGCCTCTCCTCTGGGCTGTATCTGGCGGGCAAGCTCCCCCCCTCCTCCCCCCAGTGGTGCAGGCCTTCTGGACGGAGCAGATGGTAAGAGAGGGCCAGGAGGAGACGTCCTCTAACCTGGGAGCCCAGCCAGACCTGGCCCACAGTGAATGCCTGATGCCTGCCTAATAGACCTGGACTGGGCTTGCAAGAAATCGTCTCACTCCGCGTGTGTCTATGTGTGTGTGTGCATGTGGTCAAGTGTGTTTTTTCGTGAAGTCAATATTACTGTGTTCTGGCTGTTGCAATTAACTGTGTTATTGGAATGTGTGTTATTTAAACCACAGCTTTTTTGGCTGTAAGGTTCCACTGAACCTTAAAAACGTGTAGTCCAGGGGCAGTTGGGAAAAGTAACTAAGTTTCTTGCTCAAGTACTGTAATCAAGTAGAATTTTGATGTACTTCTGCTAAACCTAGAGTATTTCCACGTTTTACTTCTATGCCACTACATTTCAGAGAATGAAGAAGAATGTTTGGAATAGATACAGATATGTTTAAACTGCCCATGATGAGTCCCACAGCATTACAGCAGTGCAATGCTAGACCGGTGGACAGCTTTTTAAAAGAACTGGTGCCTACATTACCCACAATGCAACATAGCCACTGAAAGACAACACTAGAGGCAAGTTATCAGATTACATGCAGCATCCTCTGCAGCCACAGACATCTTTAAACCTTTTTTTTTGGCTCTGTAAACTTCTGTGTTGTGCTGGAAGCCAGTTGTTATGTTCACAGAATCCATTTCTTAACTAATGTTAGCTGCTGTTGCTCTATGTTAGCAGAGCGGAGAAAGACGCTGAGATGAGGTGCGCCGAGAACGAGCATAACGTCACATTCTTTGGACCGTCTGACAATCCAACATGAGTCCTTCACAAAGAAGATCCACAGTCCAGCAGCATTAAGCAACTTAAACAAATCGTCCACACGCTTGTATGGGCAACTGAGAGAGATGGGGGAGGTCTATTTTTCACATCAGGTTAAAATCCAGCCACAGATGGCCAATGAAAGTTATTAGTACAGGTACATTTTGCACAAATTGTCACATAATGCCCCTTTAAATTACAAGCTTCGGTAAGCCTTCTGCACAGGACACACCTGCCACCAATCTTAATCATCTGTTAAACCTTAACACCAACTGATGTGATTGAGAGACCATGAAAACTTGTTAGAAAAGTGAGCAGAGAAGTCAAAAAGAAATCACTGACGGGGGCTGGATAAATGGATGAAACTTCTGCCACTCCAGGCGGTAGAAAAACGGATACAAAACTCGGCCTGAAAAAAAAGAAAATAAGAGCAGAACATTGGCAGCTTCAGGATCACTTTATCTTTATTTATCTGTAGAAATATTGTAACAGCTTTATGAAGAAATCCAACATATTTCTAACGTGGGTGTCGATGAAGGTGTATCTGGCCTCCTGCTGCAGAGCTGGGGCGTCACATCAGGATCTATAGCATACAAACTAATTAATGTAGCGCGTCTCAATTAGAGCGTAAACACTGATGTTTACACTATAATCTAAAAGCTTATTAAAAACTTAGAAGTCTAATTTGAAGATTCAAAATGATGCCACTTGGCCTTTCCTCGTGTTTATTTTTGTGTGTTGGAATGCACGTAATTAAAAAATATCTAAACAGTTACTATGGTAACGTGCTACATCCCTTGACCGCGCTGGTGTTTTGATGTTTAATAGGTGTTCTGAGTCGCTGATCAGAACGAAAGAGTTCAGAGACACAACTTTGAACTCAGAAACTTATGCAACTGCATATTTAGTTTTTGGATGTTTTGCGAGACGCAAACCCAATCTGACAGTGTAGGTGAGTTTGATCCCTGTAAGTGCACGAAATGATGGATGTGTTGGATTGAAAAATATATTGGGTTGAAAATACACGTGTCCCAGAGGAGAGGCATTTTCTACTGTAGCTTGGCAGAGAATAAATGTCTCTACCAAATCTACCTCAGAGAGTTTTTCCAATCCAGGTAAGCCTTACATCTGTCTGTCTGCTCTCTAATACCCAGAGCTGTGGTTTCAGGGCACCTTCATTGTGAAGAGACAGATATTCTGTCTCCGTGCGAGACAGCGCTCCCTGCTCCCTGTTTTCAAAGTGTATTTATGGCTAGTCCATAAAATTCATTTAAAATTCATTAATACCACAGGGACAAATTCAATGAGCTCAGCCTAGTTTCCCTCATTTGCCCAGCGAGTCCAAACGGATTGTTGTTCTCCCCAGACGCGGCTCCTCTCCAATCTCTTCCTGTTATTAAATATTCAAATCTCCACCGCAATCACTCTGTTTAGTAAACACTCAGGGGACCTCACCAAGACTATTAAAGCAGAGATGATTGCGATGGTTTTGTTTTTGTTTAGTTTTGTTCCTTGATATCGCCGACATGCTAATTGCTAAAGGATTGCTAGTTAATTGTCTGACCACGGTGGAAGTACTCCCGTCACCTGACTGGGTAAGACGCTTTCATCTGCGAGTTCCCCTGGTTGTTTTCCTCTCCCGTGTTTGCGTGTAATGTAATATTATATACACCCACCGAGTAAGCACACGCACACTCTCGAAATGATTTCACACTCCCACACCCTTCCTTCTTTGATCTTTTATTCTTAGGTACTCACCCGCCATCAAATGATACGCAGGCATGTGGATTTTATCTTCTGTTTCCCTGTTTTACATCATTTATCATTCCTGTCCGCTCTGAGGGCTCCTCTTCTCAATTGTAGCAGATTGTTTCTCATCCGATGTACAGTGTCGTGCTGTTTTCTAATAAGCGGCGTAGTAATTTCTGCGCGTTATAAATGCCTGCACACATCGCCATCCGAGGAGCTCCAGCTGTGCGGAGGCAAGGACGGGCATCCTATGGCCCCCCGTGCCATCCCACGCTCAATGTGCAGACTGGCCCCCCCCCACCACCACTACCACCATCACCGCCTGGGGAGCGCGCATGCATGCCCTGGAGGTGATGCTAATGGGAGATTTTAACTACATTTCCCTCCTTCTTCCCTTCCTCGCCTCCTCTCCCACTGGTGCTGCGGATATGAGCCTAGAGCAAACACAGGGCACTCTCATTAAGGGACTAGTGCTGGTATTAAATTCGCTGTTATTAGAGAGGCCTGCTTTCATTTCACTGGCACAGCAAACCACAGACACCCACAGGAGACTCGGGGTGAGGACTAGATTACACTCATATACTCAGATGGCTCGTGGTGTGTGCACGTGTGTTTGTGTGTTTTGGGCCTCGGCTACAAAGGGTGTTGAAAGATGGGAGCTGCAGTCGCTAGAATCCTTTTTTGTAAGTGCCAATTCCAGGAAGAGACCCCAGTTTAAACATAATTGATTGTAATGTGGCTGGGCAGAGGGCAACGCTTTAATGGCAGGGTTCCCTGCTGTGTTTTGGCCTTGCATCATTGGCTGTCTGGCAGAGAGGGGCGTCATTTTTCACATTACTGCTCACCCCCCGCCTCACATGTCAAAGTTGGACAAAATCGATATACATACAGCAACAAAGACTAGGGCCTCCTCAAAATCAATGCCACTTATTTGATCAAAGACTTTCTCCAAACGCCAGAGCAGAATGTGCAGGAATGCCTTTCCAATGTGAGCTGGCAGGTCTGTATCCAGAATAAGTGCCCTCTAGGACATCCTCTCCGCTGTTCCTCTGCCTGCCGATACTGCTCCTGTCAGCGGCCCCTCAGGGCGCGATGGGCTGAGTGACGGGAGTGAGCCAAAGCGACTGCGACAAGGGAGCTCGCATCAAATTCCCTGACAGTTACCTCACCAACCTCCTCTGATACTGCCATGTCACACACATAAGGAGATTACTGAATGGATTTAGTGAATGTGAAATGTGAGTGAACGCTCCATGATACATGTTTATTTTTTTTCTTTTTTTTTCCCTCCCCGGAGCCAAAGGAGCCCGCCTATGCGATATGCCGCAACATGGCGTAGGTTCTTGGCCGGCTTCGCTCGGGAAAGAAGACAGAACAGGTGGCAAAGAGGCGTAAGCAAGGGAGGGTGAGCGCGTGCTGTGAACACGCAGCAGGTGTGCTGGTCGCCTGCAATGGCAAGAGGCTGAAAAAACAGTCCTTACACACCTTCAAAGACACAAACAAACATAATTATATTGGAGATATACCGCAGGAGGACCCCATTTGACTCCGTGTATTTGTTGTGGTGTTTGGCATTGCAGCAGACAGTCAGTTTTTCATGGTGGCAGGCCTCTCTGTTGGTGCTGTAAAGCACAGCAGTGTGTTCAGCTGTGACTGGGACTCATTAGAGGAGGAGAGTGTCCGTCATGGTGCCTGGCTGTCTGTGTGCTGGTCATCCAGTGGGGGAATGGGGAGAATATGGGCTTTGGAGGGAGGCACAGTGGAGCCTCCCTCCTCATCCAGCTGTCCTTTCCTTTCCCTCCTCTCTTACTCATTTTGCCCTGCTGCTCTCTCCTCAGTCCTCGTCCTCCTCCTCTCTTCCATCTCTCAACGGGGGTTCATCTCTTGTGATTTCGCTGAAGCCCATTATCAGTTCCCCACCGACCTCCATCCCCGGCCAGCCTCTCAACAACAACACACAACCACTCGATCAAAGCCCCAAGAGGGCCGGCAGCTTGATTGATGCTTATCAAAGAATCCATTGTTGTTGACCTGCGTTGCCAATCCCAGTCATCATGTGTGCTGCTGTTATTGCAAGTCTGTCGTTGTATTGTATTGTGCTGTGTTGTTAGCCGGGTATTGTTTCTGCTCCATCCCAAACAATCTTCAATAATAAAAGATGGTGCCAGATGTGCCAGACAGCCGCGACAGGTCTAGCTGACATTCCCTCATTTATTCTTGAGTAATGTAGTTTCAAGTCCTCCATGATGGACTCCGGAGACAGCAGACCTACAAAAGCAACATAAATGGACACACGGTCGTAAAGACATCAGAATCGAAACAGAGTGAACACCTTATATAACTTAACTATAACAAAAATGAACTTTAACATGGTGTAGCCTGTTAATAGGTTTTTGAAGTCAGGCTTCTTTTACACAAAAGTTGAATCTGCTCAATGCAGGAAAATGTGAAGTATAATGGGCTCAATTACAGCAACACAACACAGTCAGACAGGAGACCTGGAGTTGCGGCTAGTCAGCTTACTTCAGGCTTGACGCAGTTCCTGGGATGTCAACACTTTATATAAATCAATCTATTAGAGACTAAGCCACCCAGACCAGGGCCTATACTGTGTCATATTTTGGGTTTGGAATGAAAATGACTTTAAATTTGACATTTACGCGTGTTGGGTTTGTAAATTCTAATATTTTTTAGTAAAAACAAACAAACAAACAAATGAATCACCTGAAAATGTAATAGATTGAGTGTCCGCTGTTATTACATAGCTTGCAAAAGACCATGGTGTGGGAGGATGAAAAACAAAATACCTCAGTGGTTAGAATGATAAATAAAATGTAGCAAGCACTTCACACAAGATATTTTGAGATGAAGCAGTTACACAATGTCGCTTTAAATATCTGAATGCGTGTAAATTAAGCTCTTTATTCGACACACTTGTGGTCACGTTAACAAAAAAAAACTGTTCGGCATTCATCATCGCACCTGTTTCCTGCAGGTGTTTTGTTTATCCATTATTTGAGCAGGGGAGCAATTTTATGTTAAGTGGCTCACTATTGTTATGCTCGGCATCTTTATTCTTGTTGACCTGTTTCAAATATACAGAAACAGTGGGGAAACTTTTGAACAGTTTCTGTGTATTTGACCTGAATATTAATCATTTGGACACATAAATTTATAGGAATCAAGTTGAGTGTCAATCTTTTTTTAGCAAATTAATTGAGAATTTTTAACTCGTGAATGTGAAGCACAAGAGGAAATAGTATAATGTTTTTTTTATTTATCTACACACAAAACGGCTGGAAGTTGGGGTTGTGGGATGGCTGTCTGATATATTTGACTATTGCGTACTGGACCCGCATGCATGATGGTGGCGCCACTAACTTTGGGAATGTGATCTACTATCTCTCCAGAATTGGTACCTGCAGCCTCATCAAACCTCGCACAGCAATGTCATATCAGAAAATGCTTTTATTTTGAAATTGTTCATAAAAGTTTTAGAGAGCACCGTCAAATGATGTCCTGCTAATAGAGCTGATACGTGTCACTCTGGAGACTATTTGCAAATTTTTTTCATCATTTAGCTTGTCCAGTTGGTTTAAGCAGCTACAATGCACATGTTCTTGATCAGAACCTGACCTATGACCTTTAATAACCCTCCGCTCTGCTTTCTGTCTTTCCTGTCTCCATGTATAAATAATAAACCATCCCTTTTATCCGTCCTCCTGTTTGGACACTCATCATACATTCATCCTTTACATTCCAGTTGTCATTTTATGATTTCTTCCTCCAGAAGTCTGTCGTCCTCTCATCCATCCATCCATCCTTCTTCCGTCCATGGGAATATGAGAGTTTGCCTCAGAGCCACAGGTCTCTGTGCAGCTCTCAGACCAGCGGGACAAGTGCTGTGTCAGTGTCAGATCTCCACTCATGTGTGGAGCCGCTCAGACATAAGCTCAATCTATCCCAGTACCCTCATTCTCTCCTTCTCCTTGTTTCCCTTTCTGTTTCTCTCCTCCCCATCTTTCTCCCGCCCGGTTATCTGCCGTCATTCCCTCTAAAGGGAAATTACCTCCTCTTCACAGGCCGGCGCTGATATTTCATTTCCAAATCACTGTGGCTCACGGTTGTTTCACCACTCTCCTCTCTTTCACTCTCTCTTTCTACAATGTACCGAGAGACAAACACAACAGAGGGATGCTGAAACACAATGGGCATGTTGACATATAAGAGGAGGTGGCATCTGAGCGGCTAGGGCCTCCGAGGCGCTCAAATGAAAAAGGACATCGCTCATTTCCAACCTCAAATTGCCTTGCTCTCATCTCTGACCCTCGCTTAACAGCCGCACTCGGGCAATTCAACACCCATTCTCACACATAAAAACAGGGTGTGTTTACACAGAAACATGCTTACAAACACGTGTGCTCAGACACACACACACACACACGGAAATATGGTATATTAAGAAATATTCAGGAAATCCCTGTTATTATGAAACTGATTTCCTTTAACTGAATTGCAGTCAGGGCCACAGACACAAGCGAGCATCATCGGCCAAAACAAAACTAAATGCTTATGCTGGAAAATAAATTACAGTCATATTTAGAATAACATAACTATCTCTAATGGCCGTTTGTCATTTTGACCATCGGCTCCATGATACTAACAATCTTGCCATTTCAAATTACTATATCAGCGAATGGCAAAAAGCAACTGAGGTCAGATCTATGCAGAGAAGCTAAGTTGCAGCTAGTTGAGTGCTTTTAGCTGGCTAGATTGCTAAAATTATTGCTAGCAAAATTATCTGAGGGAATAGTTTAAGTTGGCTAGCTTGCAAAATTACCTGTCTCGCTAATTCACTATAACCTTAGCTAAGCGTTGGTTAGCCCGCCTGCTTTAATGTAGCTACCAGGCAATTGCTTCGTAACATTAGCTGATCAAGTAATTTTTTATTTTCAAACAGATCGAAAAGTTGTTTTAACATTCTGCTAATGTTACATGTAGCTACATTAGAGCAAGCTAGACAATTCACGGCTAAATTTAGCCAGCTAGCTGTAACTTAGCTACTCTGCATTGATCTGAGTTATTTGCTTCATAGGATTAGCTGATAAAGAAATTTGCAAATAGCACACCAGCCAATTCACCACCCAGATCCAGGATAAATTAGCCGTTGTCCACTCAAGATGGTGTTTTGCTACATATTCGGCTGGCTCAATTTGCCCAACGTTAGCTAGCTAAAACCACGATATTACAGTATATTTCACACCTTTCGAAGTAGTGTTCACTTTGACTTTGGACCTTGTGCCGGACTCTGTGTTGTGTTGAGGGATTGGCCTCCAATTCTAAGCTAACGTTAGCTATTTTTGCACATTGTTGCCGTTGTGGTGAGAGAAAGAGAGAGGCAATAAACTTGGCAGTATGTAGGTGTCACATCCTTTGGATTTTCCTGGAAAAACTTTCCCTGAACCTTGACATAGAAGTCATCAAGCTGAAGGAGAAACTTAGATCACAGTCCATTCAAAGCATCGCCATTATAAAGACCTAGAACTGGCTACCTTTTCCAAACCTGATATAAATGTTAATTTAGCTGCCATAGCCTTGACCAGTTCATGAGTCAGTCAGGCTGAAATCTGTTAACACACAATACAAAGACGAGGCAGCCATTTGTACCCAGTGCCCTCTGGGTAAGGGCCTGTCTCCATGGCTACAAGATCACGTTGACCAGCTAAAAAGCTGAAAAATAATGGCTACCCGGGAGGCGAAGTGATTGATTGCAGTTTGCCACATGGGACGGTCATCCGAATTGTGGATGTCTCTGGGTGCTAGAGTTCTCTGGTTGACATTTCACCTCATGGGCAGGGACGAGATGGCCTCTACCAGCTTCAGCGAACTTCCTTCCCCACATCTACCTTCTGTCAGATTGCCCTGTGGAAACAGCCCTGCTCATATAACTTCATTACTTTTTAATGCAGCCGTAATTACTCCAGCATGTTGTAATTGGACAGAGATATGAGAACAATAAAGGATGTCAGGACACAGAACAGGATTTTAATTGTGGGTTAATGATATTTATTTTGTGTCGTGCTCTATTTTTCTTTTCCGTCATGGCTCAGTCGTGTGGGCTAAGTGTTGAATCTCAGGGGAGAGCGAAAGGGTGCTTATTTCTCTGCGGTGAGGCGCGGAGATTTCTCCCCTCTGCTTTTGTCATAGAGAGGCAGCACATTAACCTCGGATCAGATTAAGGGCTGAAACAGAGCCAGGTCGCGTGGTGGCCAAGTGGCCATGCTCCTCTGGGCTCAGATTAGACCTGACCCCTGACCGATGTGTCAGTAACAGATAATGAGCTTAGCTTTATCAAACCCATTTGTCTCCCGGAGGGTCTACACAGCAGCCTCACCCTGCTACATCGGGCGGGTGTAAACTCTGAGAGCGGCACAGGGGTTAACACTCAGATAAGAATCATGTTACTTTATCAGCTCTCACTGGAGGCTCCTCAGCTGAGAGCTGCTCTGGAAAAAAAAAAAACAGCTATTACTATACCCGGGGGGCAGATAGTGTGTGAAGATGCACTTAGGAACGATAGGAACGCTATTCATAAAGTGATAATTTTGTCTCTTTCAATTACAACCATTCATTTGTTACATGTGACATGTCAAGCAGCCCTGAGTGGATTTCATTGAAATATTGCGTCCCACTGCTGCATAGCCACATTTTCATAAACTACAAATTTAATCATCATCCTGCCTGTTTATTATATTTTTTTGATTTTTGTAAGGGTTTGGTGTGATCTGACTCAATAATACTTTTTCGCGCTGCTGTGTAGTAGCACTTATTTTATTTTTTTAAGTGATATTGATTGGCCCAGGAGGGGCGCTATAATTACAGATCAAAACAAGGTGACGTATTTGCTACTGACTGGCCCACAGGGAGATGGCCTCATTCTGAGGGAACATGTTTGTTTTTGTCTTGTACTTGTTTTAGATGTCCGTGGTGATTGGTAAGCAAGTAAAGTGGGGTAATGAAAGGGGGTTTGCACACAGCAATTAATTATGTATGCCATTTAGTCTAATTACAGCCATAATTACAGAGTTTTTTGGGAACAAAGACTAACTGATGCTAAACTGAAGGTTGAAACTCGGCCGCAGTCGATCCTGCGGCAATTCATTCCCTCCACGTCAACATAAAAAGCCACATCAATAACTTGTTAACTTGTTACCTTATGAAGGATTTGCGGCCGGATTGTACGCCCTGCAACAATGGGCAGCAGGATTGACGAAAGGAAAAGAAAAAAAAACGATGAGGGGAAGAGGCGCTAGGGGAGGTTCACATCCTAATCAATGATTCTGTTTCATCCACCTGTGGTTTGCATATGTTGTTGATGAGGAGGGGGATTATCAGGCAAGGAGAGAAGAGATGAGAAGATGAGTGAAGCCGCTAGATTAATATCCTGCCACGGCCGCCCAGGGAGAGATTAATTTCCTCTTTACCACCATTTAAAAAGGAGATGCATGCGTCAGGGCCAGCAGCTGCTTTAATGGAGAGTAAGAGAGCAAACTGTTCTGCCGTGCGCCGCAGGGTTGATGGGTAAGACAATAGATGCCATTGGTCTGGTAGTGAACTTAGAGCAAGTCCACCGAAGCGCCTTTTGCCCTCTGTGTGTGTGTGTGTGTGTGTGTGTGTGTGTGTGTGTGTGTGAGAGAGAGAGAAAAGGTGTGATTGATTGGATCTCTGAGTGCTTGTGCCACTGAGAAGCAAAAGAAAGAAGCTAAGAGTGTGCAGGCATGTGTGGAGACTGAAATGTGCGCGCGAGTCGGTGTGCGGCGTGACACGCTTCTCGAGATCTAATTCGATTGAATGAGAGCGCTGTCACTGTAACCAATGAGAAAGATGATCTTACTCCAATTTCTGCAATATCAGGGCTGATGAAAATGATGGCGTTTTTCGATGTTATGCTCCGCGTCGTGTAGTATTTGGTGGAATTAGAGCCGAGGAGTCTGACTTTACAGGGAAGCTAATTGGAAATGTAGGAAATGGAGAACTAATTGGACAGTATGAAGGGTCTGTTCATGCATCTATTTTAGACGATGAGTAAATCTGCAAATCCGACGATTCGATCGACATGTCATTAGAGATCGCAATATGACAGCTTGGAATTCGCTATAATGGGAGATTTATTACCAGAGTAGAGTGCATACCTCCGCCAAGTCCCAAAAGCCTCGATTATTAAATTAAGCCTGATCCAGTAAAACATATTTAAATCTGCTAGATCTGGATTTTCATTTAGATCTGCAACAGATTGAACTCACTCATGGATACCAGCCACCTAAATAGCGTTCATTTTTCATTAAGATCCATGCATGATTTCCTGGGGAGTGTCGCCCTATCTCGCGATATTAAAGAAAGTCATGACAACTTTCTGGATCCATACCTTTATCCGGAGTCGCACCAGAAGTTAATAATAATGGATAATGGATCGATCCATTATCCAAGTTTTGGGCTAAATCCATTGAGTAGTTTTTGTGTAATCCTGGCGACAAACCAACGAACATAAATGGAGGTAAAAAGGACACTACATGCAGCTTACACACATTTAATTATAGGTTTGTATCACGTTGTATTATAGCTGTATGCAGAACTAAGTGTTTAATAGTATCAGTTAACAACTAACTCCTCTTTTTGGCACCAATAAGGAGGCTGGTGTATGAATAGATAATTAAAGCTGCTGTAAGTGTTGTTTCCTTATTAAATTGAGTTTTAAATAGCTTTATATTCCAACAGTAATCACTGTTATAGAGTGTTTGGTCAGTAACTCATGTCTTTCCTCCCCCAGCTCATGCAGGAAAACCAATAAATCTTCTTGTATCCCTGCCTACTTCATCCAATCAAGACAGAGAAGTCTGCTCAGGGAAGACGTGGAGAGCAGGATCTTCCTGTTCTGGTACTTACACCGGCAATCGAAACAGCAAACAGGGTAACCTACCAATGCCATCTGTGCTAACTGCAAAATGGACTGAAAGTTAGCCAAAACAATGACAAAGCTTATAATGAAAATACATTTCTAATAAAAAAAAACCAATATCCTCATAAAATAAGTAATAAATGTCAAATATTTTAACGAAAATGTGTCTTTAATTGACAGCCAAATTATAGCGTGTGAAAAATAATTTATTAAATGTTAATACATCTCATAAATTCTAGATAGGGGACTGAAAGTAAAATGTTAAAATAACGGTAAAAGTCCCATTTTTCTGTAGCTCACAAATTTGGAATTTGTTCACATAAATAACTGAAAAATCTGGCGTTTCTTGCGTTTATCAGAGCATTAATATGACAACAGCAGCTTCTAATCTCTGGTCTGGTCTGGTCATTTTTTGCTTTACACTCGGGTGACATACGGTGCCTCACTCTTTCCAGCTAAAGGCTCGCTCCGCTGGTTATCACGACGTTGTGGTCGTCTCGAGTGTCAGCTCACCGTTCAAGTGCTCAGTCATTAGTTAGCTGCCATTATAAATCTTCCCCCTTATTAGAAACGCAGAAAGCTCAATAGCTGGAAATGCAGCCACTCACAAACACTCTATCAAACCATTGCCTTATTGATCCGCCTCTCTCCTCTCATTCACCTGGACTCAGATGGATGGACCTCAGAGTGTCAGTCGGTCCTGTGAGTCAGAAGCGTCTATATCTGCCCCCTTACAGTCACTTCCTGCAGCGATGCCTCCGCTCAAATGTCAAAGTAAATGAGCTGGCCAGGCTGTGCTACCGTATGTGCTCATCGGGCCACTCTCTCCTCCTTGTTTGTTATGATCTTATCTCTCTCTCTCTCTCTCTTTCTCTCTCTCTCTCTCCCTCTCTCTCTCACACACACACACACACGTTTGGACACACATCTACCCCCCACCCCCTCCACCCCTCGGGCTCTCCAGGGGGTTTGGGGTCATTTGCCCACTTATATGTTTAATTAGGCCTGTTAATTATTTAGTCTGCTCCCGGGGCTGAGACCATCCCTAGCCTTCAGTTTGATCAGTGGGTGACTTGTTGAGTGTGGAGGAAGGCCCACAGTAACACATCAGCGTCTCACTGAGCATTAACCCCGACACAGACTGAACACACGCTGTAAGGACACTGCGAAAACAATGTTTTTATATTAGTCAATATGGGACAAAACACAGGTCTTTTACAGGGTCATAGCCTTTTGATTATTTTTCAGTACATTTTACATGGTACACTTACACATATACTGCATATGAGGCAGTAAAAGAGGTGAATGAAGAGGAGCAGTTTGTTTTCTGTGGATGCTGTTTTGGGAATGTGTGTTTTTCAGATTGATTTGAGGAGAGTTTGCATGTTTTGCATTTTATCTCAAGTATGGTCATGTGAGTGTGGGACTTGCACTGGTCTAGATCTTGGCTTGGTTTCAAGCCCTCAAAGAGTCGGTCTTGTCTTGGTCTCGTTACACTCTGGTCTTGGTCATGACTTGTTATCAGTTCACGTGGTCTTAACTGCGAGGCAGGAATTAATTCTACATGTTTGTTAGACCTCAAAATCAT
The DNA here is from genome assembly GCA_963678695.2 of Diplodus puntazzo. NCBI lineage: Eukaryota > Metazoa > Chordata > Actinopteri > Spariformes > Sparidae > Diplodus > Diplodus puntazzo. The sequence goes on along the minus strand of OZ023174.1, from coordinate 10,460,988 downwards.
ACACTGTGTTTTGATGTGAATAGAACGCCTTTCATAAAAGGAAACTTTGTTTCTCAAGATGCAAAACCTGGACTCAAGACACAAAACCCGGCCTACTCCCACCATCCACTCCAACCAACTCATATGTAGCTCTTCCTATGGAAAAAAATGTAACCAGAGAACATAATCCAGGCAGCAATTACATTTCCCTGCAAAGCATGGTTGGAGAAAAGGTAATTAGCATATAAATGTAATTTATAGGAGACAGATTTGTCGGATTGTCTGACTGCTCATGATTCTTGCCCTGTCGGACCTATTTTTAGCAAAGCTGTCGCATTCTAAGTAATTAATTGAGTACAATTGTATTATTACTGATAGGATCAGTGACCAAAACTGAGAAATAATACCCAAGTTGAATGAATCATTTAATTGCTATAGTGATGAACCTACAGAGAATTATCCCCATAATTCGCAGCTCTGCTCAGCTTACAGTTAGTTTCAGCTCATTGTTGAGCCCAGCCTTCAACTTTACTGTTTCAGTTCACTTTAGCTGCCCTCAAAATTTTGTTTTTGACTCCAACAAGCAGGAAAAACCCACTGTGCCCAACTTGCCCAGCACCAAGCAGCAGATAGTGACCAACTGGTGAACGCAGTGGTGTATTTAGAGGCTAAAGAGTCACATATTTAGGTGGAGACCAAAAACAGCTAAAAGGAGAGAGAATATGAGGCTTAAAAAACCTCACTCCCAAAATGAAAAGTGATTATGAAAGTGATAATTCGAAGTAAAACGAAAGACAAATCCTGGAAATTTTAGACCTAATGTTTGTGCTAAAAGAAGCATTTAAATAATCAATTTGATCATTGTGTTTTCATTAATTTAATCAGTTTTCTCTGTGCCTTTTACTGAGTGACGCTTCCACACCTGCTCAGCAGTTACAGTTTGCTCACGCAGGACTCCGGCTGAGTGAAATGTGTAAACTGTGCCTCGGCAGGCAATGTGTTTTGATTGCTGCTGTCCCGGCCGGCTCAGACCCTGACCGGCTCCTCACCTCCATCCCCGGAAGGGATAATGACATTAATACCTGTAAGCAGCACTCTGCCTTTATGCCAGCCGGTGGACGGAGGTGACGTTGGTGTGGGGTGGTGGTGGTGGTGGTGGAGGGGCAACAGGCCTTTTAAACCAGTTTCAAGCTCGTCAATTAAGCTGGTGATTTGTGTCGGACAGAAATCACTCTGGCGCTGCCACTTCGACACCCCTCCTCTCTGCGAACCCGACGCTGTTCCCCCTTCTATCCCACAATCCTTGGGGAACTCAAAGAGCCATTGATTGGTTGAGCTGTTCGCCCCCCAGACAGATCGATAATCACTGTGTTCTCCCGGCGCTTTGCTGGGTAGACGCTCATTTGCCGGTTCCCATGGGAACTGCTCCAAGGCCCACCGGATATGGTGCTTTGAAGACCTCCTTGATTTTTTTTTTTTTCTCAAAGTTTTGGCTTTGGAAGTTTTACTAAATCAACCTTTGAGGACAGTTAATATTGTGTCAGACGATAAACGCCTTAATTGCCAGTAACATTGTAACAAAAAACTGGTGCCCGTGTTAGAGGCTATCTCGGTTATTATTGGGTCTTTTTCTTAAGACAGATGATAGCGATGTGTGTGTGCGTGTGTGTGTGTGTGGTGTGTGTGTGTGTGCGCGCGCGCTTGTGTGTGTGTGTGTGTGTGTGTGTGTGTGGTACGGTAAAAATAATGAATTTCTCTTGATTAAAAATTCTCTCAGAGAGCGAGTGCTGAAACCCTATTGATTTCCATTAAAAGTAATCAAACTTTTCATGGTACTAGATGGGTGTGGGAATTTCTTCTTTTTTTTTCTCCTCCATTGTGAAAAACTATTTGACTTCTGCTTTTAGAATGACCACCAGTCTACACAGAAGAGTTTTGAATCATCCCATTCATCAATCAACTCTCCCGTGCCTCGCCTCGATATATCAGCTGGTAATAGTCTGAACCCTGAACCCGGGAAGTATTGGCAGAGTATCGCCGAAGCCGCGAAAAGCTTGGAAAAAGTTTAGGAGCTGTATCTTCTGATGCATCAATCTCTAAACCAATAGCTCTGAGCTGTCTCGAGCATGAATCTCTCCTCACCAGCCCTGAATCGTTTCAACCATCAATCTCCTCTCTATTAGACTTGCACTGTCTGCTCCATGGCCATGTCTTCTCATTGGAGTTATGGGTCGAGGAGAGACTGGAGGGGGGGGGGGGGGGGGATGATAGAGACATGCAGGGGAGGAGCAGCGGTTAGAGCAGTCAGCGATTCGCTTGGTATTTAGGCAGAGATACATGAGGGATGGCTGTATCTGTCACTTCCTTCCCTCCTGGTGGTCCCCGCCGCTCGGTCCGCTCATGCCAGTGGCTCATAAAGAGTCCTGCGCCGCCCTATGTTCAGGCCATAAAACCGAATTAAAATATTAAATCTGTCAGGGCCTGTCCTCGTAAATAAAGCCATATATTACTCCTCCATCTATAAAAGTGAAAAAGGGTCGAGGCGTTTTACGAGGGGGAGAGGAGCAGGCCTATTTTGGATCCGATCACAAAAAGCCACCTCATCGCTGCCCCCACCTGTGGACTGAGCTAATTATTCACCCCGCGGAGTGATGGAGAGCAGGGAGGGATCGATGGAGAGTACAAGGTTGAGCTGCAGATAGTCAGGCTCAGGGACAATGTGACTGTTTTTTATCTGTATCAATGGCTCGGAGACGTGGAGAAAAAAAAAAAAGGATCGTAAAACCGAAATGAAATATTTGGATGTCTGCAGCACATTATTCACAAGTTATAACTCACATTTTTATTATGTGGAGAAATATCCAATTTGTTACTGTCTGTCCTGACTGATATAACAACTTAGACCCAGTTCATCAAAGGTTTTCACATTTGCTCTACACGGTGTCAGGTCTTTTCCAAAAGAGTAGTGGAATCATTTCTCTCCAGAAAGTGATGCAATTAACCTTTCGGCCGCTGACAACCATTACATGTTTGGAATTAATGCAAAAATAAAGATACAGAAAAAATGATAGACACAAAAGACAATGTGTATCATGTGGACTTTGGATGTTGTGTTGCGAGTTTAACCACAATTATAAGCTTAAAAAGACTTGTTACATGCTTTAGGATTGAGCTAAATTATGCTACATGAATGTGCAAAGCATTGTGATGGTATGTCAAAGTCCAATCCAACTGGGGATTTGGACGTTGCATTAAGCTGTGAAGTTTGCACATTGCAACCATCTAAATACTCCTTGTCCCTTTTATTTATTTATTTATTTATTTATGTTGTTTATTTCGGGCATGTCAATTCATCATCATCACATTTCATCATTGTTCAAATAATACAATACACATGGCCGAAAGGGAAAAGCGGGAGAAGCCAAAGCTTATCTAGTCCCGCCCCCATTGTACACGATGCTGTGGTGGCTGAGGAAGACAATAGACCACAACTGATCAGACATAAGTTGAAAATGTTACAAAAGGTAGCCCTTTTAGCAACTTTGAGTTTGAAGAAATAATGATAAGGTGTGTTCGAGGCACATCAATGATTTCCCTAAAAGTATTGTTTTTCCCAGGAGATTAAGGAAATAGGTCTTATATTTCTTCTTCTTCTTCTTCTTCTTCTTCTTCTTCTTCTTCTTCTTCTTCTTCTTCTTCTTCTTCTTGCCAATTAACAAATGAATGCAAACAAAACACTGAAACGGACAACATATAGGAATAAGAACATTTTATTCAAATAGAGGTATTTTACCAGTGCTTGAGCAGTAATAATGATGATAAACTACACATTTAGTTATCTTAACTTCCAAAAATAGATGCATGTTAGTTCTGTCACCAAATCAGCCTATGAACGCTGCACAAGCCAGGTTTGGAAGGTCAACGTCCTTCAGCTTTCTTCACATTTGTGCTGCAGCTGGATGTATCAGGAAAGAGGACTTGCTCCCTCTGTAGATACAATGCTTTCATTCTGAGGTAAAGAAAACACAAGAATTCTTAATTTCGAGTGATAATACACCAACGAAAACATCATTATGACTATTATATTACATTTCAATCAATAGAGTGCCTTAAATTTCACACACTAAACCTTTAATCATTTATGTTTTGTCTGTTTTGTTCTTTTTAATAAACAGCATCACATGTGCTGACCTCACTTCACTACCAATTGCGTGAGCTAGTAAGAAACACAAGTCAAAACCCTTGTCAGTGTGTCTGACAGTTGTTCTGCATTGTTACGAGGTTACATGTGCTGTTTGAAACAAAAGTTGATTTTCGAGTCTCATTCCAACTTGTCAAAAACTGGCTGGCCGCCATCCCAAAGCGCCAGTTTTTGACAAGTTGGAATGAGACACGGAAATCAACTTTTCTCACAAAATCGACCTTGAACTGGGCAAATGCGGGTTTCACCAGACCAACACAGCCCCAAAGGCTCCAGGTTCACTGTGTGGAAAATCTGTTTTTTAAACTGCAGCTAAAATGCACAACGATATAACCTGTAAAGGCCTCAAAATGACTCCTGCACAAGCCCTCTGTTTAAATCAAGTTATACCTTTAATGTAGCAGCTAGTATTGTGTTAACAGCTTGAATATTTCTGCATAAGTTTAGTGTAATGATCATCATTTATAAACAACATTGGAGTAGAAAGATAGGGGACCCATAACTCACCTGGGCCCCCTGGTGGCTCATTCCAGCCCTGCTTTGTTTAATTGCAAAGGCAACTTAAAGTATTATGTTAGCTAACAGACAGCTCTGTCTCCGTCCTCTGACACTTTGCAATACCTTAGCAGTCTCTACCAAGGTAGCGGCATGTTAAGAATTACAGCATATGCTTAAAAATCCCCGCTCGATGGTTCTACACCATGCCCCGGTGAATTCTGTCCACAGTTGACCTGCCTCCCCTGGCGGTCCAGTCCAGTGGTCCCTGAGATCAGAGCCATTAGCATTAGCAAGCGGCAGGGATGTTGGGATGGACGTCCACCTGCTACTGGGCAGCTGCTTCTGCCCGCTCAGCTAATTGGCTGGCAGGTGGCCTGGAGAATGCAAGTGTGTCTCAGCCAGGAAGAAGAGGAGCGAAGACATCAAGTCTCCCTGTATCCTGGACTAGAGATGAAAAGGCTTGTGCGGAATGAAAACAAGTCATGCACGCGCGCACACACACACGCCAACACACGCACACACATGCCAACACAAACGCACGCATACATACTTCCCTTTTCCAATTACAAACAAGCATGCACGCATACACAGACATCTTTCGGCATTTGCTCACACGCAGCGAAGCCAAAATAAACACATGCGTACACACACTGTCTCTATCTTATTTTGTCTAATACACACACATTAACTGAGCCGCACACTCACACACACACACTGTCTTTGAGCTTTGTAGAATAACCTTGGCGCCAGCATGGAGCCTGCTTCGCCAGTCTGGTAGATAGATGGTCCCAGACGCGGGCTGGCACAGGCTTTTCATTATGTTCACTACCAATCCATAGGAGCTGAGTTTTGGATTTCTTCCCCTTTCCTTCTTTTTCATTTGCTCCCCGGCTTCCAGTCTAATCTACTGTACTTGTGCTGCTCTTTTTCTGCATTGTCAGTGACCATCCCTTTCGTTTTATCTGGTCTCTCGCAGTTCTGTTTCTCCTCTTCCTCTTTCTCTTCCTCTCCCCCTCCTCTTCCTTTCCTCTTCCTCTTCCTCTTCCTCTCCTCTCCTCTCCTCTCCTCTCCTCTCCTCTCCTCTCCTCTCCTCTCCTCTCCTCTACCACCTCCTCTCCTCTCCTCTCCTGGCTTAATTAGGATGTGGGGGAGCTGGTTGTCGGTTGAGTAAGCTCAGTATCAGATGATTAATTGCTGGAGGGGGGTACGACAGCCCAGGGGCAGTATGGCCGGGGGAACACAAGGTTACAGGATGGTATAACCCCCCTCCCCCGTCCTCCATCCCGTCCTCCTCCTTCCCTTCCCTTCCCTTCCCTCTCTCTTTCTCTTTTTGTCTCCTTCAGCAAGTCTTCCTCTCTCCCCCTCTCTCCATCTCTGTCTCGTTTACCCTCTCATCCTCCCCTCCTCTCTCCTTGTTGATCTGTTGTAAAGTAAATTCCCCGTGTCTCCTTGTCTGACCTGTGCATGTTGCCGGTGAGCGCCGAGAGGGGCCGCCTCAGAGCGGGAACATCGCTGCACATATGTGTGCTGTTAATTAAGATAAAAGGCCGAAGGCAGATGAACGCCAATGCAAACCAGCTGTTCATCACTGTAATGATCATTAGCTCCATGTATTCATTAACAAGCCTCATTTTATGCGTTTCAGGTGGTCAGGATGCTCGGCCTCGTGCTGACTCCCACTGTGTGTTTTGCAGTAATTCCTGCTTCAAGTCTGTGTTACGGTGGTCAGTGGTCCGCCGACCTTGGCTGCCAGCAGGTTGAGAGTGTCAGACTGTGGCTATGATTAGTTTGCAGATAGTGGACCTTGTCTTCGGTCGGCCAGAGGGCATAAAATCTATTATGTGATTGGTTGGTTGGCACAGCGCTCTGTAGTGGCAGCATCAAGCGGGAGAGAAGTCTAGACTCTAAATTTAGATTAATGGAAGAGTAGCTGGCTAAGTTTGTAATTAATAGCAGTGACCTGCAGGGGCTACGCGTATTACTAAAACCTGAACAGAGCTGGACACCTCCCTGACCCACACACACACACCTCACACTCTGTCACAGGGAGCAGAGACCTCATCTATTTTTCTCCGGGTCCCTTTCTTTTTTTTCTTTTATTTATGGCTTGTTTTGACTTCACTGCTCCTCACAAAATGTTGTTCGGCAGGCAGTGTGTGTTTGGTGTATTGTGCAGAGTCACAAAATTCTGTAGCGTGACTGCGAAGGGACAGTAGCCCCACTTTTGAACAAAGCATATTCTGCTGCTTCAGCTCTTTGCACGGAACTCTTCTTCGACCATTTTGCCTGTACCTGAAAGCAGTTTTTCGCCATTCTCTGGCTACGACTTGTGTTTTTCCGCTGCATTGACCCTTTTCTCTCATTCCCTCCCTCCTTCGTTTCCCTGCATTCTCACTTTGTCTCCCTCCCCTGCCTGACGCCGACTTTCTCTCCCTCCATCATATCGAGCTGTCCGTCAGTGTGGGGCCTCGTGTCTCTTGGTCTTTGATGGATGGGGAACACGTAGGAGGAGCAGCCGTCCTTAATAGACACGGCGGATTGAAACGCTGGGGAAGTAAATGTTAAGGGCCTCATAAAACATCCACTTCCCCGCCCTCGTCCTATGCTCCCTCCCCCACATCACCCACACGCCTCCCTCCCTCAATCACCCTCCCCTCCCTGCCTAAATCTCCACCTACACACCACCACTGACTTATCAGCCGCCTGCAAGTGTGTCTGTTTGTGACTGTTTGTCTGAGGTCTCAGATATCTTTATGTCGTCACGTGCAGTCATTGTCCATTTGCGTCCGCGTGGACGTGATTATATTTATGCGCATCTGATGTGATCCTCTGCACACCCCCCCCGTGGTGTGATAATGGATGGAGTCACAGGAGAAAGGACAACCTTCCACCCCAGTCAGACATCTGTGAGAGCCGTAGATCAGATTGTGTGGCAGCTTCCAGCGGTGACATGTCACTGCGTGTATATACAGTGATCGTAGCGGCCCTTTGCCCCTGAACCCGACTAACCATCAGCTCCTACTGGGTTGTCGAGATGTAGGAGGGGGGGATTAAGAAGACATTGGTAAAGTTGATTTATTTCCCACCGCCACAGGCAGAGACAAGGGAACCACGTTAAGGAGCCTCCATCAATAAGCCTTTGCGCTGGCTACCATGTTTGCGAGAGGCGGTAAGGTCAGCTTTTAAAATTATGGCCACAGGGTGATGGCTGTACCAGTGAATAACTCAATTTCCCCCCAAGGTGGAAGGGTCAAGAGGAGTCAAGGACAGCAGCGAGGCGGGGGTGGGTGGAAAGTGAATTTAGCAGGAGACTTGTTGTTTCATCTGGAGCATTGACCCTGGTCATAATTCCAATTGCCTGACTTGTTTGATGCAGAAAGAAATCCCTCAGTGTGAAAGGAATTGCCTTACCCCAGCAGCTCCTGTGTGTGTGTGTGTGTGTGTGTGTGTGTGTGTATGTGTGTGTGTGTGTGTGTGGAGAGGGGGGGGTTATGACCATGATTTAGATCTTCAGAAACTGACCCTGAATTGAAAATCTCACTGTAGAGACTATCTGAGGCTGTATCGTATGTATTTGTCTGAAGAGACAACCTGAAGCCGATATGAGGGCAGCGCAGATTCAGCCATTAATCATCATAATGCAGGAGGCATCCAGCGATGAATTAGAATCCCCTGGCCCATGCACCCTCAATAATCCAATTATTTAAAAGCCAAAATGGAAGTTATAGTGGTATGCTAAAATCTTTAAGGTGAAGGTCGACCCGTTACAGCACAGTAAGGCAAATGGCATCAGCTCCCCGGTGCGCTGTTATTCCCCTGTGGCAGTGTTTCACAGCGGCGTCGTGACTTGTACAGCGAGCTCTTGTTGAGGTTATGTTCGGCGCTCAGGACAGAACAACAAACGAGGTCGTGTTTGGTCAGACGTACTTGAGAAAACCATGAGACATTCAGAAAGATTTTAAGGGGCGATGTGCGTGTAACGAGTTGTAATCCTGACTTACAGTTGGCTGGGATCTGAGAAGGGAACAGGCTGAAAAGCTGACATTATTCTACAGGTAATGAGCAGGAAAATATTTGCTGAATGGAGATATCTATCATTTAAATGAGCAGTGTGTCAGCACATTATAGAGAACACTGGATGAGAATATAGGGACAATGGCAGAACTATTCCTGCTATAAATACTGAAAGGTGTTCAGGTAGATGAGGCAACATGCATGTTGAGGCATTGATTGACTGGCTTCAGTGTCTTTGTTATCTCCGAGTTCCATCATCCACCATCTAAAAATAGCATATTGTTGTGCCTTTGAGTCCCCTGAAGTTCTGTAATTTGGTTGAATGTTGAGGTGCTGTACCTGTGCTGAAGTATTTTGGGGATATTTTGTGCTACTTTACACTCTCATTTCACTCTGAGGACAATGTTGTTCTTTTTACTCATTTCACACACTGTCTGTATGAGCCATATCCTGAGATGGCAGCCATTTAATTGACAGCTCATTTGACCAAATAGAAGCTTCCATGCCTGCCCTAGAGCCTACAACAGACAATGAGCAGTTGTGTAGACAAATGAGACTCTCTCTTCTTTCTCTTCTCTCGTGTGCCACATACACGTCAACCTCCAGATGGCTGATGCATCATGTAGCTAATGAGATTTCAAATCCAGTGATTTAAAGTTTTCATCAGTTTTTAAAGCCCCAAACTTGGAAATTATGCAAGTTTATGTATTTTTATGCATTTTGTTCTTTGAATAGGCTGTTCTGCACTTGTTTTTGACTATTTTTATATGCATAACGTTTTTGTAAATAAGGAAAGTATGTGTTAGTGTTCATTTTTTTAAACTGAACTTGAAGTGAAGGTGTTTGGTGTGCACCTACACAGTTAGTAATTAAAAAATGTGGTCAGTAACCTGATCCAAGTATGACAGAATTAAAGTGATATAACCTGATAACATTAATTGAAGTAATTGATTATTTTGACAATTTGATGTATTTGACCATCGAGGACACGATTATGATAAGATCATCAATGACTTCACTTGAGGCAATAGTGTTGTGAGACCCCTGATGTGTTTTAATGTGCACATGTGCATGGCAGTATATTGTTCCTTATGTTAAAGTGTGTTTTAATCTGTGACATTACCTGCCACAGAGGCTGGAATCATAATAATCATGCCAGGTTAATATCAATGCTCAATGATGAAGAAGTCCCAACCTAAATCAGGAGTCAGAAGAAAGTTTCAGAGAGCGACAGAGAGCATCTCCCTCAGCATATACTGTACAGTAAACCCACTGTGCGCTGTCAGCGGGCTCTTTTTGTGCCATTATCAGTTATAAATTTGTTTTTCGCAGAGAGAAAATGGACGTGTGGCGTGGGAGCTTGTGAAAAGTGTTAATTGGGGAGTCTCGAGTCTGGGGAGTCTGGTCAAAATATAATATTTGGTGATGGCAGCTCTGTTTAAAATTGTAATCCTGAGAATAACCTGATTTATGTCTTTTTTTTGTTACTTTAATGAAATACAGTTACTTTTTTCATTACGAAACATCGTTCCATGTGTTTCGTTCCTCCTCGTGCCTGAAGATAATAAAACATCAATGCTGTATTTACATCCTGCTGCAAAGTCCCTTTTGACTTTTTGCCAGTTTTGTCCAGCATTAAAGGCATTCGAACATTATATGTGAAATAATTCATCAACACCAGACTGCGATCCTCTTATAATTCACTAAAATGTCAGACTGGGACTTATTGCACGAGTGTTCATTGTCATTGAGAGGTCACATTAAAGTCTAGTCATCCAATTACCTTCCCGTAATGACCCCGCTCTCTGCAAGTTTCTCCTTTTTACAGAGTTGTAAACGGGAAAGCCCGGCCATCGATTTTAACTTCATTCAGAGCAATAAAAAGGAGGTCTTTGCAGAAAGAAGTTTATTCAGACGTTTTAACAGAGGGACCATGGCCAGACTTTTCCGTTTCATATGAAGAAACTTTAATCGCATTTGTTGCTTTAAAAGGAAAACTCCAAGGTGAACCGACTGTCCATTGAATCCATTCTTTCTGCTGCTGAAGGAGAGCGTTACTCTTGCATCATTCATACGTGTGTCATTTGCGTTGAGTGCCTGAAGGTAGGTATGGTGTGCTGCCGTCAGTTTTTCCTCATCTTCCTGGTTTTGGAGAACCTCTCGACTGTGCGAGACACAGACCTGAGACACGTTTCACAATCAGCCTGTTGTGGAAATTCATGTGCTGAAAAAATCACTAATAGGGCCACACAGATGAGCGCTCCCTGTTTCCTCCTCCCACAAATAAAAGGGAAAGTGTTAAAATATGACAAGGGGAGGAGAGGCAAATGAAGACTGATTGAGGTGTTGTGTGTTGTCTGCAGCTGAGTCCGCACATCGGTGGGTTTTGTGATGAACTCGTGCAGGAGCGCTGATAACGATGTGAGCACAACATGCTCCCATGACAAGCCTGGAGAGGGAGATGGCTGTGTGTGTGTGTGTGTGTGTGTGTGTTTGTGTGTGTGTGCGTGCGTGCGTGCGTGCGTGCGTGCGTGCGTGCGTGCGTGCGTGCGTGTGTGTGGAGGGGGTAGCTCCCTGTGAACATCCCCAAAGATAATGAGAGGCATCAGGGCCCCCAACTCTGTCTTTGACTTATCAGGCAACATCCCTGCAGTACTAAGGACTGGACTGTCAGCAGAAAACCTGCAGAAAAGTCTGTGCGTGTGTCCGCGTGTGTTTGTGTGAATGTTGGGACTACTTGGTAACTAAGGGGCGATAGAGGGAGCTCGAGGGAGATGGAATGTTGCCAGGAGGAAAACACTGAGGATGTGTTGGGAAAGATAGAGGCAAAACCAGGGCCAAGAAATCCATCAGGCTGCAGTTTTTGAAGGACAGTTTCCCAATGAGAGCCTCATCCCATCAGCCCCTGGGCTGAGCCTCGGTCTGTCCTCAGCGGGGGCGAGCTCCTCCTCCTAAGATCACGCTGCCTCTGGTTGAAGGTTATAACGGGGGGAAAAAAAAACGTGGAGAGAACAAGCTGGCATGAGACAGTGATGGAGAGGTGGAGAGCTAACCTTTCCCAGCTCTTGTTTCATGTCTACTTCTCTCTTCATTCTCACGTTTACCACCTGATATGAGCCCTTCGCCGAACACCTTCTCTCTCCTCTGAAGAGTTTGGCATAAACACTTCTCAGTTACATGAAAAGAGGAGAAACTGTAACATTTCACACCTCCCTCGCTCCCTCCAGGTTCACTCGAACACACACACATGCCTACACACTCCACGCTAGCATGTGCGCACGCACGACCACACATCCACACATCCACACCTGATCGTCTTCTAAGGGAGTGAATAATTACTTTGCCAAAGGGCACAACTGTGATCCCTGGTTGGTATTTAAAGCCTTGTCACTGAATTTAAATTACCCCTCCTCTCCATCGCCTCCTTTAGTTAAGTGGAAATGTCCTCTTTTTCAGGCTAATACAGAGATCACAGCCCTAATGTCTTCATCATGGCCTCCAGCTTTTCCTGCCACGTTGCATGACACAGACGCCCAGCTTGAATTTCCACATCGGCATCGACGTGTGAAACTATTTACCGTCTCCCAGCGCAACCCAAACTTCACTTTCTCCAGTTATTATGCCACAACATGCAGCGAAGCGTAAAAAAAACCCTCAGCTTTGATATTAATGTTTCCATCTTGAAGTCTTGTTTTCCCGGTGTAAAAATGATTTATGGATAAAAACATATTTCTCAAGAGGAGGTAGGGAGTGCTGACTTGATGGAGGTGTGTGTGAAATTCTGCCCCTCTAATTAGTTTATTCACTTACTCTTTCCTCTTCCCACCACGTCACAGCCCCAGGCCATCTGTGCTTCCTTTTGCAAGAAGCTCCCGCAGCCTCCGCCGTCCCCCGTGCTGCCTCCTCAGCCCCCTTCACTGCACTATAATTTTCCAGCCTCTCTCATGGCCTCTGTCGAGCATGTGTGCCCCACACGGTGTGTCCAGCCTGATAGAGTGAGTTGAAGATAGGGGCTATGGAGCTTTATCATGAATGAAGCAGCAGGGGCTGAGAGCCTGATCCTTTACTTGTCCTTGTCTGATGTAACCGGTATCCCATGATGCTCTTGTGGCGGAAAACTTGGCCCACCTGCTTGTCTACTCAGCTGCAGGCTTCATGATTGGCATGGGGGGGCAGAGAGACTATTAGGATGCTGGAGCATGAAACCACTTAAGGTGTATGTGAGTGTGTTTGTGTGTGTGCATGTGTGTGTGTGTGTGTGTGTGTCAGCATTGAGTGCATATGTACGTTTGTTTTTACAGGTTTGTGCTCGTGGTAAGAGCATGACCATGACCACCTCGACACGCAATCCAGAATATCAAAGGACATCAAGTGGATTTGAATTCCGCGAGTGCAGCGAGGGGATGTATGATAATAAATTACATCTGAATGGAGTCGGTATCCAGGTAGCAAAAGCCCTAATTCATCTCCGTAAGATATGCAGTTCTGCATCCATGATGTGGAAACGGATTAAAGCGACACTGAGTTTTTGTCATACAAAATATATAAATCTGCTCTTTTTTTTTTAAATCAAATATATGACTCATGACTGAGCGCTTTCAGTTTCACGTCATATTCATATATCCTCCAGAAATCCATTCTTCTCGGGGTGAAAAAGCCTTATTTGCACCATAATGAGACTCCAAAATCTCTAAAACCCTGCACTAATGAAATTTTCAGATGGGTTAGCAGCTGACCTAACAAACTCGCTTAATATAAGACGAGATCTGGGGATACATTAGTCCTCTAAATGAAGAAATAATTTACAGAAAAATAGATTAAAAAGCAGAATTATGCCAAGAAGATGATTCTCATTGCAGGGTTTACTGGCTGGCTGTCGTCAGGGAGAGACCTGGATCATATTAGTTACAGATGACTGATGAAATCAGATTCTTAATAAGACCTCGCTATCACTCTGGTTCTGTATATCAAATCAAACTGGTGTACTAGTCTAATCCTCTTCGATGATTTCAAAGTGTGAAGAAATGAGAGCAGCGCGGTGGAGGCTTTGACTTTGTCAACACTTTTGGCTCGGGGATGATGTTGCAGAGTGCAATATCCACTGCCAGAGCAATACTGCACTTTGTGGTGTAACATGTCACAGAGGAAAATGACACGTAATTATTACTCCGCAGTATAAAACTCTGAACCTGATAGCCTTAGTGTTTGAAAGTGATAACAAGGAGACGGCGCCGTCCGACCCCTTCTGTCTCCGCTCACTCTCCTCGTCTCTTGTTACATATTTTGTGTGCATGGTTTTTCCAGACGCACGTTTCGTACCTCAAGGTTATTTTTCTGAATGTCTATTTATCATTTTAAGCTTCGCACGCCTTCTCCCGCCTCCTCATGCCATGACTAGTTATTTTCTCAATTGACTATCGTCCAGCTTCCCATTACTCACGCTGGAATGCCCTTTCCTCTCCAAGAGGCTCACACTCCTGAATTGTTTTCTGTTCCGCGACAACCAAAAGCCCCTGTACTTCTTGTGGACCCCTCATGTCCATCACCGATGATTGTTGCCTGCAGTTTCCTCCCTCTCTGCTTATCTATGCAGTATGTTTGACCCAGTATGCTGCTCTCACAGATTTTACATTAACCTCAATCCTGCTTTCTTCCAAATTAGATTCTTATTCTTTTGTCTCCATGTTGACTTATTTGCTTCCCTTTCATCATCTCCGGCAAGGTTATCCCGAGGCAGGCAGCACTTTTATGGGAACAAGGGGGCGTGAGGGGGGGTGGAGGGCCTGGCTTTGCCTGCAGCCATGCCTTAATCGATCTTGTTTAAAGGGATGTTGTGAGCTGAATGTTTGAACCCATCCCCTCGTTAACAGTTGTCTGGGTTTTAATTAAGAAGCAGAATGAATTTAATGTCAATTACATCTTAAAAATGAACGGGGAGTGCAAGGATGAACAACAAAGAAACCAAGAGTGAGAGAATAGGGGAGGGGGCGAGGAAAAAAGTGGATGCTAATTAGGGGATCGTGTTGTGTTCATGCATCATTCCAGTTGAAACATTTCCTTCCTCTCTCTCAACCCCATTTTCATCTCTGCTCCTTATTCTCCCTCTGTTTCTCTCCATACACGTATATCTGCCGGAGCCCCTCGGCAAATATCTCTGTCACATCTTTTCTTTGCCGTCGGCACACAGTATGGGTATGCAAATACGGTAAAATAGAGACTTCAGCATTGTTGACACACACACACACACACACTCACACACTTTCTGTCTCCGCACGACCGAAGTGGTTGAAGTACGTCTGTGTACTTTATTGATTTTTAGAATGTCGAAAAACCACAGTAAATGCCATCATATCATCCATACAGTATATCATCCACATGACATAGAGAAACAAAAGCCACCAACAGAAAAGATAAAACAGACAACCTCCACTGCATGACCCACATTTAAATACAACTTTATTCAGATCTGAGGACTCTTAGTTTTTATATATATATATATGTATATTTATGTTTTTGACAGTCGGGTTTTGTTACTATTCTTTGCTGAGTGGGTCAGTGTTGTCTCGCAGTCTCTAAGGCCAAATATCCACATGTCTGTTGGCACTAGATTGGTCTACAGTAAGGCTGCTGTCGCAACAACACCGTCCATCCCAACAGCAGCGCGACTGTCTCTTAAAATCAGTCAAGCAGCCTTTTCTTTAACTCGAGAGGGTGGAGTCTCGGTGAGAGTATTGCTGTAAATCTGAGAGGATCGGTAAGGAGCAGAGTGAGGGGCTTCTTCTTGGCAGGTGGCCCACGATGTGTCCTTCTTCTTTTTTTCTACACGAGTTCAGTGCCATGGGCTCCCGTTGCCCTGCTTTGATTCTAAAATTTGTGAGTATCCAACTTCTCTCCGGATGCCCTGCAGGAGGGGGGGAGAGGAGTATTGAGGTTACTGGGGCGTATCTGTGTCGGGCACTCTGTTGGCATGCTCTCGAGGAGATCTCATGTCCTCACAATCCAGGGGCTTATGTAAGATGCTTTGAACAGGAGAGAGGAAAATACCTAAACCAGCACATCTTAAGACTGCGTGTGCACACACACATTTGTTTGATGGGATATAGATATAGAGAGAAATAGATAGATAGAGACAGAGACAGGGGAGTTCTCACAGCTGATGTTCAGTTGGCTCGGCTTTAAGCTCACAGATTAGCCAGCTCAGCTCGGAGCTACTCGCGGGAGGGCAGGCAGGGGCATCAGTGAGGAAGTACCCCAACAGCAGGGTTCAACGCCAGGTTAAGGGCGGTAGAGAGGGTGTGGAGGCTGAGGCCATTGAGCTGGGTCACACACACAGGGAGAGGATGACAGCGTGAAGACAGAGAGGCATGTGACTGAGGCGTCTGGAGGGGAAAGGACCAGACAGAGATGGAGGATGAGGATATGGATGAACAGAAAAAGACAGATCAGCACACCAAGAAGCTCCTGAATCAAGATTTTTTTTTTTTTTTTTTTTTTGCTGCAACATTTCAAGCGCAAGGCTCTTCCTCAGATTTCAAAAGTCTGGAGGACAAGCAAATAAAAGACATATTTCCAGGAGCAACTTGGGGTGCAGATCTGTCTGTTTTTAAGCAGCACCCATCCTGTCGAGCACAGAGATGTGCATGTCTGTTATTTATCATTCCTTAAGCTTTGTATCCCACCCAGCAGTCCAGGAAAAGGACCTTCAGACAAGAGTCAGACGATTAGTTTCAGTTGCTGCCAGACCTACATCTATATTGCATGCTCCACTGGGACTCTTTATGTTTTGCCTTCAAATAAATACTGCATAAACAGCCACTGTGATGCGGCAGAAATCAGACTCAGTTTCTACAAGCCTCTCTGATTAATGGTAGCCTCTTTAGGAAAAATCCTTTGCGTGCGGATTTCTTGATTGCGAGACACTTTACAGTAAGAAACGAGCCCGACAGGTACTAGGTGTGGAGCAAGCGGCTGAACCGGTGCATATGTGAGATACGCGTTTCAATAAAGCAGTCACACACAGGAGGAGGCCGCGCCAGATGAACAGCCTCTGTCACTGCTGCGGGTGTTGGGGCTGTCTATCGCCTGCAGACGTGCTTGCCATTCGCTCTGGGCCACAAGTCGATGCGGTCGCATATGGTGAGAAGCTACCCCCCTCTTTAAGAGTAAATTAAAAACTCGGAGCTTCCATGTGCTGATTTACAAGCCTTTGTTGCTATCTTTAGCCCTGTGTCTGTGTTTTTCCCTCCCACTCCTGCACTCACACTCAGCCAGCCAAGGCAATACATTTGTGTCCAGCCGTATGCTACAGGAGGTCGGCTTCACTGCTGCACAGGTCCGTCTGAGACATCGGCGCGCAGTTCTTGTCTACACCCTTGAAATCGCAGCACATTAGCATCAACGCGGTTATCTGATATCATCCTTTAATGACTCTTCACACCTGTCTTGTGACCGTTCACTGTTAATGAACTAAGAAGTCATTGCACCCTCATAAGCAGGGTAGCGGTAACCTCTGAGCACACAGGATGTCAGGCTACCTAATTCACGGCTCCATTGCGCGCTGCTCTCCGCTGATATTGTTTGGGAAAGAAACATGAGATGGGCCAGCCAGTGGCCATTTATCTTAATGAGAGCAGTTAACTCTGGGCTGAGCTGTGGCTGCCGGCTCCGCGCAGGAACACAACAATCTCCATGAGCGTCCTCTTATCCTCCTACCCGCCGACTTGATTTTTAGGAATACATTTCGCCCTCTCGTTGAAACCTTAATTAGTTCTAAAGGAGATTAAATTATATGTAATTATTATGATAATATTTTCATTTATTCAAGATAACGGGCTGACTTTAGTGAACACAGTGTTTGTCGGGAGAGAGCAATCTCCCTCACACAGTCAAAGTTATCAAGGCGTGAAATCAGGAATCCTGACGGCAACAAAATGTAATCTTTTTCATACAGAGGGGACAATAGAAGGAGCTGCATACACTTTTTCTCCACTTTAATTAAAACAGCTCACTGAGTCTCTCCCTCTCTCAGCCCCCCACCTCTCTCTCTCTCTCTCTTAAGTAAGGAGGGCCAATTCTATCTCTATGCAGAATCTGGTTATTTCCCTCGCACTGAACTTGTTTTAAGCCCTGGCCCTAAATCTATGATGAGCAATTGCTTTTTCTTGCAAATGTTCTTGTTTTTTTTTCTCTCTCTCTCTATCTCTCTCTTTTCCCTCTTTTATTGAAATGGAGGTGACATAACCGAGAGATATAGTGTGGTTAGATTTGGCAGGCAGCAAAAGTAAACTCAGCGCGTTGACATTGCCTCGGTGGGATGCTAACATGTGAGGATGCAGCCCCAGTCGGCAGCATGTAACGTTAGCGCTTAACGTTTCTGCAAACCACAGATATGTGAAAGTTCTTACATGTCACAGTTTGTGCAGTGTACTGACATTTGAACAAATTGCTGGACAATTTGCAGCCATGTTTGCCTAGACCGAAACTGGTATTTTATCATGATGTCTTCCTAAACCTAACCAAGGTGTGTGCCTAATACTAACCTGATCCTGTGCAAAGCGCTTTGATGAGAGAGAAACAGAAAATTGGACCTAAAGACACATAAAGGTTTTGCAAAAACGTAATTGTCATTATTTTTATGCTGCCGATTGGGTTGGAGGATGTGGACAGGAAGTGACTAGATGAGTAAGAAGAGGAACTTTTGACATTTCTCTGGGATGCCCTTTAAAAAGACTTTGCGTGATTCTGTGGTTGGTTACACTTTACATTCATCTGCTCTTTGTGAGAGAAAAAAGCAATGCTTCGTGTTTTACGAAATATCATTGTTTTCCCTTTATAGTGCTCAATTATAAACACTGCGTGCTTGTAATAAAGTCTGGAATCGTACCCAACTCTCCAGTGAACCGTATCAGAGCGTCTCAAATGAAAACGCTGCCTTGTGACTTTTGCAAAAGAGCAGTTATCATAAAGGGTGATTAAAAGGACATTCAGACAACATTCACAAATGACTTAATGGAAGAGAAAAGTAGCTGGCGAAAAAGTTGACATTTAGAAACTGGATTGAGGTAAGAATGTGCGTGTTGGTGGTGTTTGATTTTCACTACCGGTCCAGTTAATGAATGCTGCAGTCAAGCATTCCGAATGCCTCATTATCTGCATACTGTAGGTTTTGTTTTGCATATATGTTTTTACATCTTACAGTAGTAGTCAGGCTACAGAGAGGGCTTTTTTTAAGGTGTCTTGCAGCCACAGTGGCTTTAAGGACTATTGACAGCCCTGGTTTCCTCCTCATGTGTTGCAGTCACCCCTACTCACCCCCCTTTTCCTCTCCCCTCCCACCTCTCCTCCCCTCTACAAGTCGTCTAGCCCGAGGGCAGGTAGGGCATCTCGTTATGGTAGTTGTAGTCCGGGCAAACCTTCTGGACCAGGCGGTAGTCCGTACTGTAGAAGGAAATGTAGATACAGATGACCTTGAAAGGCTTGGAGCAAATCCAGGACACGTGGCTCTGAATCTGCTCCTGAAAGCAGGTCTTGGACGGGTCGTAGTTGCACAGTGAGGTGCGCTTGCTGCGATCCACCTTCTCATAGTCCACGCGGCAGTTGAAGATCTTTGAGTCCTTGGGGTAGACCACGCTCTGGCGCTCCAGGTCAAACTCCACCGCTTTGACAGGTGGCACCAGGCTGACTGAGATGTTGCCCTGGCCTGTGGAGTTGTGGCGGAAGTAGACACTGAACGTGCCGTTGCCGTGGTCCACAATCTTGCCGGTGATCAGCAGGTTAAGCCTAACCGTCTTGATATTGGAATAGAAGTCTCCCCAGCCGAACATCTTCTTGAACTTGCCGGTCTTAACGATGGGCCGTCGTTTGACCCTGGAGCTGGAGGCGTCGGGTTTGAGCAGGTCGCTGCCCAGCATCTCCCAGAACTCCTGTTTCGAAAACTCCTGCTTGGAGAAAGGGAGCGGGGAGCGGTAGGGCAGCTCCAGGGAGGTGGCGTTAGCCGCTCTGCTCTTACTGTGAAGCATCCAGCGGCTGAGAGGCGAGAGGGGAGTCTGCCCGCCCAGGAGGCCCACCGTCTTGGAGGAGTCATCTGAAGAGCTCTTGGGGCTGGAGGAGTCGTCTTCTTGACCCAGGGCCACCTGGAGAGTGGAGGTGGGGATCGAAGAAGAAAATATAGAGAGAGAAAGTAGGCAGTTATTAGCAAAGTAGAAAGAAACGTGGACAGAAAACAAATTAAAGGTTTAATCGATACTTAATTTACCGTTCATACCTCTAGTGGTAGTAACCGTGACATTATATCAATGTTATATAAATAAATAAATGCTTGAAATTTTGCAGGTATCGCTATTATTACATTCTTTTGTTTACCTGTGAGAGAAAATACTCCTTTATATCTAGTTTTCACACGGCCGATGTAATTCCCTAAGCTCGGTGGTAATGGGCTCATACGCCTCGCTGGAGCTACTGGCGAGGCCGGAGGGATCAAGGAACAGATTCAAACATAAAATCCACCCAGAAAACTGAATTCACATAAAGTGTGTTACTCCTGTGCTCCTGGGCAGTTTAATCAATATTTCTGAGGGCGGACAATTTTCTCCAAAGGCTATAATCCTGTAAAACAATAAAGCTCTGTCATTAAGAAATGCTTTCTCGAGTTGTTTCTCTGACAACAGAGGTTGGAGGTTGATTTATGCACTTATAAAGTGTCTGGGTGCACCAGAAACAGCTATGAAATACTTGTTTCTACATCGGCAAAACATTACCGAAGTTACAGTCCTCACGTTTCCCTCTTGAGGTGCGTCACATTCATCGGAACAAAGTAAGTCAAAAGGTCACCTGAAGATCATTTAACTGGAGAGAAAGTGCTCTATAAAATCCTCAGCACTGTTTCCGTTTTTTAAAGTGAGCTTTTTGCTTCATAGGCACCGCAGTGCGAGTCGAAACTATTATTGCCTCGAAAGATTTGGTCGGAGGATCAAAGTGTTTGAGGGCGGGTGGGGGTGTGGGGGGAGGTGGGCGAGCAAGGGGCGGGGTGGGGTGGGGGGTCTGAAGAATAAAGTGTAATGTCCAATTAGGACTTCCAGTGTTTTAATTAAAGGAAAAAATCTGTATCAGCACACACACAAAGCTGTCAGATGTTAACATCAGCTGAGGGGAGGGGAAGAGGACTGAGGGAGATAAGATAGTGCTGCTGTGCTCAGCAGTAGCTTTGTGAAGAGCGTGTGAATGTGAGAGCAAAGTAATGGGTGATTATTCAACGGTAATGATCTATTAACAGGTAGCTTCTGTCTAATGTGCCATAGAAGCAGCCAGCATTATTATGTCCTTTGGATTTGGCAGCAGAGAACACACAAACACACACACACACACACACACACACACACACACACACACACACACAGACATTGTTTGTGAATTTTGAGTTGTGGTAAACGTGAACAATAAGTGATGCAAATGTGAACCGCGGGATAAGTTTGTGTATGTGTGTGTGAGTGCGTTCCACCCGGAGAGATTTTTATAGTGATGCATAATGCATGCATTCCTGTCTGTGCTCTGATCCATCTACTGTCTTGACTGCCAGGGCTTCCTTATACAGGCTTAGTCAGGATTATTAAGTCCGACTCATTTTTATTCCATTTTATGCAGGTTTTTCAAGCTCGCTCAGATTTGTTCACTTGCGCCGCAGTCAGTCAGTGGTATTGATTTCTGTCTCTAAAAACATGTATTTCCTTTCATAACAACGGCGATCGCATTTCAACTGCCTTGCGAGGATTTCCCGCTGATGTGGCTGTGGTCTGGCGTTTGGACTCTGATTAGAGGATTCCGCTTTTTCCCTCAATCTGGCCCTGTTACCTCAGGGCTGTGAGCAGCCGGGGCGCCCTCTCCTCTAGTTACCTGTCTGCTGCTTGCTACACTGCCGCTCAGATCCTTCAGCCTCCCCACGGGGGCCGATAACAGCCCCGACAAGGACTCCTTCCTCTCAAACCAGATCGTTCTGATAGCCTCTTCCAGAACTCATTAATAATGGACACAAATTTGGAGGGGCTGAAGACGTATTGATTTTAATCGTTTCAAATGTATCTTTGTTTTCTCAGACGGCAGGCAGGATGACTTTGATGACAAGTACGCCATTCCCCACGGCTCCTATTGAAGGACTAGTTTGTGTTTGATTTCTCTTCTTCAGTGAGCTGTTGGCTGCTGGGCACAGGGGGAAACACTCTGCTTGCCTCCCCAGATAGCACTTAAGTGTGCCTGTGGTGACCTACAAAAAAGGCCCTTTAGGGTTCTTGACAAATATTTCACTCTTGATTTCTATGGAACTGCCCTTTTCTTTAAAGATCCTGATCATTTTGCCAGCACCGCCTCTTCTCTGGAGTGACTCTCAGATGGCGCCAACGCTCCTATCTGAGCAAAAACATATTGCAGTAAGCTTTTTTGTAGCTTATGTATTGAGCAAGGCATCCCCCCATGTCTTCCGCACAGTGTTCATTAGGGAGCCTGAGAGGCCAGGCTGCAGGAGGAGAGATGGAGTGAGCGTCGCGCTTTTGTTGAACACAAAGATTTAAGTGTCTGGCACTGCTGGAGGTGTCAGATTCAGTGTGCAGCATCATTGTCCAAAACAAATGTTAAAATGAGCTTAATATGACTCTGAGAAAAGGATCAGAAAGTGAACTAGAGATTACTGCAGTGAGAGAATAAAAACTGTTTGGTTGTCCAGACAACCATAACGCCTTAAAGTACAAGTGTGTTGCATTGTCTCGGGAGACTCCCTTTTTTTCATTGTCCTTTCCCAGTTTCCCCTTGGGGGTCACAATTCTCCTGATTTATTTACCCCCCTTTT
Source organism: Diplodus puntazzo (assembly GCA_963678695.2). Taxonomy (NCBI): domain Eukaryota; kingdom Metazoa; phylum Chordata; class Actinopteri; order Spariformes; family Sparidae; genus Diplodus; species Diplodus puntazzo. The sequence continues at coordinate 10,438,462 of OZ023174.1, read as the reverse complement.
CCCCCTTTTAGTTTTCATACGGTTTCAGGCTCTATGCAGCGTGTACTGTGCTGTTGTGTTGTGCCTCGTCCTCCTTACTCAGTGAGTTACGGACAGAACAAATGAGGAGGAAAACGCACTTAAACAAATTTCAGATGCCAAAGAGAGAAGTTTCTTATGTAAAGTTTTGAAGGAAAAGTAACGCCACAACTAGAATTTAAAGTTAAATCAAATCTATTTTACATAAAAATGCATTTTATTTTCAGAAATGTCTGCGCTTTTCAAGGGTAGGACTGCCATGATCCCACTTTGGTTTCAAAATCCTCTCTGTTTTTGAGGTTTCAAGGTTTGCAAGTATGCCTGTAGAATCACTTTTTATATACTATATATTTCAAAGGTGGAAAGTCACAAAGTACAGGGAGATTTTTCAGGCATCTGTACATTACTTGAGTATTTACAACTTTCAACTTTTACTCTTTACATTTGAACACAAGTATCTGTACTTTCTACTTGTTACATTTGTGTCATTGCATGCTGCCTTCCCAGCATATCACACATGGCAGACCTAGCAAGGCGAAATTACGTAATAAGATGGAAACAGACAGAGAGGCAGACGAGAATAGGGATCAAAGGCGTGCAGTGACAAAGGCAGCAACACAGATGATGGAGGTTCCGTCAGCTTTGCACAGAAATGTCCTTCGGAGGGTTATTTTTCACTTTTACTTGTACTTACTAACTTGAGTAAAGAAGTTGAATGTGTACGTCTACTTACCACCTCTGATTTATTTGCACACCAGGAGATGTGGTGAACAATGCATCCCTAAGGTCGCAGAGGTCACACATTAAACAGCAGCACACAACACATTTTTGTCACGATTAAGTATTAGAACAATCTCTGCTTTTCTGGTTCATTCTGAAAAACTGCAGACTGCTACAACTGTCTCGCCACTCTGCGTTTAACTAGGTGGGAGTATATGAGGTGTAGGATTTTACTATCGCCGCGCTCCCAGCTTTGACTTGTGCAATGTAAGCAAATTGAAATGATGTAGAAAAACCCTGGAGTTCATTGTTGTTCTCACAATGCCGAAAGATTAATGGCTCGCCTCACTTCAGTGGGATATTTACACAATTTAGCAGGCATACCCCCGAATCTGTTTGTTCACAGCTGAGCACTTATGTCGTCTGCTTTGGGTAGCCGCTCACTTTCCTTTCATATTTAAAAAAAAATACAGTCCAAGAAGTCATCCTTTGATGATGCACCACAAATATTGTCTATTTTTTTCAGTGACCAGTGTTGTAACATTAAAGAATTGTTCTAATGAGTTTAAAAAATATGCAAGAGCAGAGAATTACCAGGCCTGCAGCGGTGATGTCAAAGGTTTACCGCTCACTCGGTCGCATTGAATATGCACATTAAAACCATCTGCATGGTGTAAGAATGCTGCTTTTGAAAGGCCAGGAGAAGTTGCTCTGAGACTAAGTTAGTTTTGTTTCATGAAGCTTGGCAAGATGTATCCGAGCTTTAAGTACTGAAGGCAAAGTGTGGGCGCTGGGCAATCAGGTCTTACTGAGGGGGCGGACGTTCGGGGTGATTTTGTCATTTGTCATGTGCGCTAAGTGAGTCAGTGAAACGGCTGGAGAGGATGGGAGGTGGCTGCAGGCTCTGTCGCTGTGGTAATTGTGAGTCATTCAGCCTCAGTGAGCACAGGCCCCAGGCCTCTCTCCCAGCAGGGAGTGCGGGGAGGGGAGCGCTCGTCACAAACCTGCCAGCTCCACAGGCAATAATCAGCCTGTTACAGTGACAGGTACACCGTTTTAACCCCCTTCCCCCTGGTGACAGAAGCTCACTATTGCCATAATATAGCACAGAGATCAGGGAGGCACTTAACTGAAATCTGTGCCGTAATTCTGTCTGAAGCAGGGGGACTGGTGACAAACCAGTGTGTCAACCAGAGAAGTAGGATATTATTCCATAATTAGACTTTCAGACTTAAACTGACAACAGACAAGTTTTTTTTTACTTTAATGTATTATTATGGACTAAATGTTGATCGCACCACTGGCGTTTAGATCGGTTCCCTATAAACCTCGCCTTCACTATGTCATTTATCAGCCACCAGACATCTGACTGGCGCCATTTCTATTAGCTTTCATCTCATCATTATAGACTAAATGAATAAATAAACTCATGTTTTGTCCCGTGTTGTTGGTAGTTTCCACTCTGAGGAAACAGAAAAAGCGATCTGTTTGTCACTACGACAGCAGGGCCAACAATAAAACTGCTTGGAAATGCTCTGGGGTGAGTCTGTTTCCTCTTTAACTTGTTGAGTTGCTAAAAATATGCAAAGGTTGTAGATATCCTAACTAGGGATGCCTTAACAATTGATTATTTGTTAATCATTAATAATATATGGAATATGTTGTATTTATACCCATCTCTAACCGTCATTTAATACATTTTTAATTAATCAATTATTCATTAACATCCCTAATCCTAAAAAGAGATGCACTCATATTTCCCTAGAAATGGCAGAGCTACAGCTAAAATAAAAAGTGATCAATCAATAGCTATTTTGATTATTGATGAATCTGCATTTTCTAGCAACAATACCAAAGATTCTCTGCTTCCAGGTTCTCCAGTGTGTGGATTTACTGTTATCCTTTCCTGTGATATATCATTTTGAATCAAATATAATTGTTTCTTAGATTGTTGGTCAGCCACAGCAAGATATTTCAAAAACATCACCTCAGGCGTTGGGAAACTGAAATCAAGTAAAGCAAATATTGAATTTTAAAAAGGTCTGTAGTCGATATTGTAATAAAAAACGATGGATAAAATAACTAAGCTTAATGTGAAACTGCAGAGGAATCACCCGATTTTGCAGTTCCCCCTCGGCTTGACAAAGCATTGTAGTGTCTTTCAGCTCATTATTTTGATTTTCCTGCAGCCAACCTTTTCCAGTGAAAAGCTGTACAAGGCAACTGTGCACTGCAGAAGAGTGGAGCATTTAACAGTTAGAGAGATGTAGAATGACAACATTTTACACATTGTATAGTGAGGACTTCCTTCATTTTGAAAAATACTCATTTACACTGGAAAAATGGCACATAAAAAGGTAAAACAAGGTGTTTCTCAGAATAAAAATCTGCAAAAGAAACAGACAGAAATTGCCTAAATCTCTGAAAAAATATTGTCACACTGGAATGCCTCTTTCTGCGCGATTGTGTCTTATATTAAGTCTAACAACATATTTTAACAAGAAAATTAGACAAATACATTTGTGAGTTTTTGCAGTGTAAATTTCAGAAGTACTGATCTGCAAATAATAAAAACAAATGCTCACTAGAATGCGTGTGTGTGTGTGTGTGTATGTTTGTATTACTTATGTGGACCAACCCTTGACATCCCACATGTCTTATGTGGACATTTCTACTTGTGTAGACATGTATGTCTTTGGTGTGATGTGTTTTTGAAATAGTCTTTTTTTGATGTTGTAAAAATAAATGGATTGATAGCCACCCAGTGGGGCTGAAAGCATGTGCTCGTCCTGTGGAGCTGACAAGTTCAATAAGCACTCCATTTTCCTCTGGCTGTTGAGTTGAAATCTTCATCTCTAATATGACATCAATTTTTAATTAAAGACCCAGGCAGCTCAGATTTCTTAAGTGTTCGTCAATGCTTTATTCCCCCCTCCCTCCTCTCCTATCTCCAGATCTAATATGCTCACTGCAGGAGACTTCTCTGTTACATGATTAAAGTCTGAAAATGGCTGTGCCCTTATAACTAATTATTCTTCTGGCTAGTGTAGATCCAAGAGTAGGTGAGGGAGAGAAAGGTAATTTCACAAGAAACAAGCCATTTGACTTGTAATGAATAATTTACTCCGGCTTTGAGGGGGTCAGTGGAGCTTAGACCTGCAGTGGGTGAACAAACTCGCCACACTAAATCTGTTTTATTCTAAACTCTTTTCCCAATCTATTCTTTCTTTCTGCATCCTCCACCTGCTTTCCCAGCTCATTTTGGACAGGTTTAGTTGTGTGGTCCCGGCGGACTCGAGCTCATTTTGTATGCTCAGAGAGGAGCCGGTCTCTGAATTGGCTATCACATTTTTACATTATAAGATATTGACAAGTTGGTGGTGCAAGGAGGGTGGAGGGGGGCAACAGGGGACAGTTTCTCTACAGTTTATCCCCGGGGACAGCGGAGAGCAAAGCATGGGCTGATGGGACGGAGCTGATTAAAGTGCCTTTACAGTATTCACACTTGTGTGGTAAAAACTGAAGGGCTCTACAATTGTCTCATAGAGGTCCAGATGCAGAAATCTTCAAATTAATGCTGTCTTATTAAGAGCTTAATATGCCAGCCTTTTGTTGGATTTCAAACACACGTCTGGGAGCAAAACTTTCCAATCTCAATCCCCAACAAAAAAGCAAATGATTACGCTTTCCTAGTTCATTAATACAGTATGTTGAATTGCTTCAGCAAAGGTGCTAAGTGGTCAAATCAGAAGACAATGGTGTTGCTGCTCCCAGGACTTCACACTTACAAAATGATCATTATACAAATTTCACACTACAATTAGAGCATATGTGCAGGATTTTAAACGCGGGTCAAGCCACGTAAAATAGTCTCGCTTCCTAAAACCATTAGAAAATGTGCCTGGATTTTTCCCATTTGATGCCACAAACGTGCTGGAAAGCCAGTGACAGTAGTTACTTAGCCCAACCGATATGTCATTTTTGGGACCAAGACTGATATTAGGGAGTAAAAAAAATTCTGATATCGATGTATCGGCCGATATACGCACATGTTTTGCAGTGATCACTCAAATGTTTTTATCTGACACTTGTGACAAAGATATTTAACAGAGGCAGGAAATTAACAGCATAACAATAAACTTTATTGTCTAAAATGTCATCATTGCACTGAAACTGTAAACAAGGAGAATGTAATAATTCTAAATCACCCTGAGCGTCTTTTTCTGCAATCTGTTCCTTAAAACCAAAGAGTTTTCATTTTGGCCGATAACGACAACATATTCACGGATAATATCAGCCAACCGATATATCAGTCGGGCGCGACTTTTTAAAAATGTTTTACTTCAGTCTCTCATTCAAAGTCAGTGCTGGCTGAATGATGTTCTGGTGCTGCTCAAACAGATCAACAGATCGAAGAGCATTAACGCACCAACGTTTATAAGCTCGACGCACCTCGTAGCATAATGTTTTGGAAAAAGAGACGTATTTAGTGTGTCCACCCAGGTGTGATGGTGCATCATTTCGGTGACTACTGCAGAGTCATTCAACGTGGGGGTGGATGCCAATTTTAATCTTTCCCACTGAGGACAAAAGCCAGATGTTAATGGGTGTTAGTGTTGTGTAAAATTGGGTATCAACGGGCCCTAAACACAAATGTAGTTTCTCCCAGAATCCACGAGGACTTGATCACTTCAGCGACATTTTGAGGTGGGCCAGATGTGTCCGCATTTGTATTGTGAACACGAAAGCATCCCTGATTGCTTTGAAGCTCTGTCTAGCTTCACAGGTTGCATGCAGACTACAAACCTTCAAAACACAGTTCATTTGCATATTGCACACAGCTCGGACAGCAGCGGAGCAGCACACTGACGCAGCAATCTGCTCCTCTCGCTGAAGTCGAACTTTTTTCTCTTTAGCAGCGGTCTTTAACACATTAAACCAAATGTGAGCCGGGAAGTGAAATCTGATCACAAGTGCTTACTTGTGAAACAGCTGACACACATCCTCACAGGTGTGAGAAACTGGGTTAGAATGACACCAGAAACGACATTGTTCCATTGTAGCCAGACAGATTTCCTTTGCTCTATCTTTTTAAACATGAATGCACTCTTTTCTTAGTCAAGAAGCTATAGATGTCTCTAACCTGACCTCAACTCGAGAGGAAACAGTTGAGAAAATGCAGGGCCGCTGAAGTGGGGCATTGATAAGTGCACGACTGCTCAAACTGATGCTTCCTGGAGAAATAAAGGTTGAAATGATCAGCTAGTCTTTGCGGTCCTATATTCTCCAACAGTACATCCCCAATTCAACTCAGAAAATCACTGCACTCTGCACAAAATGTTCCTATCATCCATTTATTTCACTTGAAACGCTCTTCTTTCAAGCTCAGCCAAATTCCCCGATCCCCGTGGCTGTGCCCTGCTTTAATTGGAAACCCCCATAAAGACCCTCAGCGGGCCCTGTCTGGACGAATGCACCACTCTGACCCTGAAAACCACTGTAGCGTCACTGGGCAGCACGCTGGTGAACTGCACGCTAGATGTTCATTGACGCAGAACAGACTGTTTACAGATTGTGAGAGAATTGAGAATATAAATGGGCTTTTGCTCGACCACTCTCATTCCGGCGTGGTATCCAGCAGCTCCAGTCACACCACGATGAGGTCAGCATGAATCTCGGAGCCTGCGGCATCAGAAGAGCTTCAGTTTCCTTTTCTGTGTTAAACTATCCTGACAGCCTGGTGTTCCCCCTTCAAATAAAACCACATCCTTGGGTCCCACGTCACCTTATCTAATATTGTTTGGATGCCTACATCTTGAAACGTTGGAAATTTCCCTCTATGTTGACACCTTCCATAACATCTCCTAAATGCAGTAAAAAACAACTTCTGCTATTGTCAGCTCCTGCAGAAGCTCTCTGAAATTAAAACATCTGCTACGGATTTTCCCATCCTTAGTTATTCCTCCGTGCAAAAGTCAGGCGCATCTTTATCTGGATCCCCTGGGAGTTATACCCACTCATATCACCCAAGGCAACGAGTCATTTTTCTTTAAGCTGTGCAGTGTAATCCACCCTTCACTATCCCAACCAGCAGACAAACCTACAGATAGTCCTCCAGGATTTGCTCTGTCTCCTTTGCAGGCTCCCAGAGAGCCACGCCACAACAATAAATCGCGCTGGCTCTGAGCAGACATCGTAGTCTGTCTCAGGACAGCTCGGCGCTTCACTATGAAGGGCTGTCAGCGTGTCAGGGAGCATGCTTTCTCTCTGTCTGTCACGACCGCTGGAAGCCTTAGAGGGGGAGGACAGGAGGGGAGTTGAGGGGTGGGGGTGGGGGGGTCTCCTGCTCGCTTACTCAACGAGTGGTCAGGAGGGAAGAGGAGCACCTCTGGGGTCATTCTCGCTGTGGTTGTGCATAACTCAAGCTATTTTACACCACGGGCAGGAAGCCACAGAGGTGGTCCATTAGAACACCAGCAGCACTGCTCATCCTCGGCCTCTTCATGTTTATATATTGTTTTTTGTTTGTGTGTGTGTGTGCTCGTTATTGTTTTTGAACACAGCAAAAATAGAAGATAATGCAAAATGTTAAGCACAAAAGGTCAAAACACCTGATGTGTATGCAGAGGCGAAAAAAAAAAAAAGCCAAGACGCCACGTCCCCCTTTAACAATACACATCAAATTTAAAGGATGACAAACGGCAATCACGCAATTATCTCTGCAAGTACCTTCATAAATGTAGATTTAGATAAAGGAGGAATCACTTAACATTTTTGAATAAATGCTTGGGGCAAATAGATTACTTTTTCCTCTAGATCTGACATTTAGTTCAAGAAAATTAAAATGAGTGTTTTTGAAATAACAATGTATTTACTGAACAATCTGTAGTTTGTGGTAACAAACAAACAAGCAAAAAAAACAGGCTCGTCATCGCCTGACAGCTGCCGCTCTGTACATTTTTATCACTGTATCACACATAAGATGACATGACAGGACACCTCTCCTCCTTCTTCGCACTTGTGCTGTTTACAATATACACAGTGCTTGACTTGGAGACATGGAGACTTATAGTACAGTGTTTTTAATACACGAGCACACGAGTAGTTTCTTCCCACATGCTGTCGTACACTCTAGTCGTGAACATTCACACCTCTTTATTTTATTTTAATTCATCGTCTTCTCAACTTTTTTTGTTTAGTTTCTGGCATGTATGTCTGTTTCTGTGTAATAACACGTAAATGTCCTCGTATGTGCGCACACACACTTCTGATTCCGATTTTTTTTTTGATGATCATGATCGTGCAGGTGTCTCTGCTCTGTGCTCACCCAGAGCCACGCTGCAGTAATCCACCATGTATCTTATTTTCTCTTTGCAATTTAAGACAAAGTCACGTTAATATCGTTCCAGTTAAACTTGTTATGTATCATTCCTCCAAGGAGAAATGTTGAAGTGGCTCTCACGCTCACTATCCATTAAAACCATTGTACTCTCTGTTGCCCAATTAAAATGAAATGAGTTTTCTTGATACAGGAATGAAAGTTTATTCAACTTAATTTAGATATCTGATTTAGTTTATTTAGTTCTGCGATTTAATGCCAAACATTAAAGAGTGTTTGGGCCGCTCCTCCCCCGAATGAATGGCTAACAAGGGAAGTGCATATTATTGCCCCTCTGCTGATGAAGATGCCACGACCTGACAATCATCCTCTCTCAAATCACTCCGCTGTGATTCTTTAGGGGAAAGTACATTACAAGATGTCATCAGCACAATATGCCTTCCTGCCTGCTTCCACAGCCCTCCTTTCTGATAGAGATTTGACAATTATGAATGTGTTTTGTGTTTCCTGCATCTGTGTGGGATGTAAGGTGGAAGAAGCTTATGAGCTCTGACACGCAGATTGCAACAATGATGGCAAAGACTCTGGAGAGCGGGAGAGCCAAAAAAAAAAAAAAAATGAAATTAGTATTCACTCTGCTGCCGCTGTCTCACATTTGTGTCTGCATGCTATGTATGCTGTATAAGACGCTGAGTTTTTTTGTTGTTGTTGTTTTGTTTTTTTATAAGATTTGTTTTCTCAGGATTCCGGAGGTATTTCTGCTTGGCGGGGGATGTATCTGGGTGGACAAGGTCAGCGACCCTGCGAGGAGGACAGGTATCCAAGAAACATGAATATAAGACTTTCTGACAGGCCAAAACGGAGAGAGGAGTCTGATGTGGTTAGAATTTGCGCCACACAGCCTCTGCATTGTAATCTTACACACACATATTCTGGTTTCGCACCGTGTGTGCGCTGTCTCGTGGCGTTCCAGGCGATGCACAGCCCGTTTAGCTGAGATTTTTATGCCTTTTGTCGTCTCGTTCGTTGGACCGCTATGTTAGGATTCCACTCCGCCATTGCTGTGGTGCTCTCTGTGCAGCCTAATCACAATCCCTGCTTTGTCATGAAAGGGTTTTTTGGCTGTGTGAAGCTTTCACTGTAAGAGCATGATTTGTTTTTAATTGACGAGGCGCCTTAAATAAGTAAGTGTTTCCTTGCTGATGGCAAAGTCAAATGGAGGGTGACGGTAAAAGTTGGGGAATGGAAAAACACACCGAGATCATATTCGTACACGTGACGTGTTTTCTTTATGGCTTCACATTGTGTGGCGCGCAAAACCTGGAGTATGTATAAACGGCTTACTGGAATTCAATCAGCAAAAAAATGTGTCGGAGCTGCAGAGGTGAAACTCAGCTACCGAGCCTGATGGCCAGCGTCTGCGTCTGCGTCTGCGTCTGCGTCTGCGTCTGCGTCTGCTCTCAAAGCAATCAGAGGCAGCGTAAAGCCGCCCTGTCTCTCACGGCTGCAGAGAGGCTACCTGAGACTCATCCCTTCCAGAAAATTCTTGTCTGAGCTCAGTGTGAGCATCCATGAAGAGCCGAGCTCCTGCGTCCCCGGCGATCTCCACCACATGAAGGTTGCAGCATGTGCAAGGTCAGAATACCTTCATAAATAAGCTCTTTTGTGGGCGCGCACGTGTGTTAAGTGCAAACATTTCTCCTTGCGCAGTGAGTGAAATAATAATTAAAGAAACTAAAGAAAGTGCAGTGATTTAGGAGTAAATGCAGGGGGGAGAGTGTCTGCACTGCTCTTCTACTCAGATTGTTGAAGGAGGGAAGAGCACTTGTCGTTCACCTCACCCCTCCCAGTCCTCACCGGCTGCTCTGAGGATTTCGGATTGTCAATCTCATGCTGTGCACGGTTCAGCCACGCCGCTGCAGTTGTAATTATACGTGGATTAAGTGCATTTTTTAATGTTTTTGTGCAAAAAGGAAGAAAGAATCTGAGATGACTACCAATGAGGTGTGTAAAACTCGTACCTCATTCCTTTGTTTAGCACTTTCTTTACTCTGCCTACACCTCCTTTTTCCTTTATGGTTGCACTGATCTTTGTCTGCCCTGTCTATTTTCAACCTGTCGTCTATAGGCACCTGTCTTTTCTCTGCATATGGTGCGAGCTCAGTGCACCTGACATCTTCCCGCAGCTGTTAAGTGTTTAATCAACTAACACTGTGAATGTAATATTAGAAACTGAAACGCTTAGTGATTGCCAGAAAGAAAATGAGAAAACTATTTTATTCAGAAATGACAAACACTTGACGGCTGCAGCTTCATAAATGTGACGACTGGCTGTTTTTCCTCGCCATACCTTTCAGAAAATCACCTTGGGCTCGAGGATACGTCTATTTTCTGACATTTTACAGCTCAAACAATTAATTAATCTGGAAAATAAAAAGGCAGGTTAGCCAGTAATGAAAATATTGTTGCAGCCCTATTTCACAGCTGACCACAAGGCCTGTGGAAGGACCCCAAACACCAAACCTTCCTCCTAAATATCCCACAGATCATCCTCCTGATACGTACACATCAACCGCCTGGCTCACTGAGACAAATCCAGTCAGCCTTTCTCGGCATCAGAGATGAAAAATAACTCCAAACCGCCGCCAAAAATAAACATAATTTCTCAAGCAGTCAATTATACGACTGCGATGAGTTTATATTATTCATAACCCCCTCCATTCAATTCAATTCAGGAAATAATTAGCATTTGAAACACATCATTCATCACACACACAACAACCAGAGTGGCACCTTGCGTTAATGGGCGTCTCTATAAGTAGTCATTTGCAAAAAGGCCCCTGGAGACCGAAACCCCCTCCCTGAGAAATTGCAGAGCAATTACAGCAGAAAATCATCCAGATCGAATTTTAATGCATAGTAAGGCTTATACGATTATTAATCACAGCTCGGTTGCATGCTAAAAAGTTACTTAATTTATTAATTGCTCCATAATTTATCAATGTCACGGGGGCTAATGAATTACCCAGGATTTCCCGCTGAGGGATGTCATGTACGTTTTTCATAGATACATGGTCTGGAGAGGGAGGAGAAAAGCCCCAATTAATTTCATTATCATTAGCCAGAGACCTTTTGGGCTACAATAGGCTGCAGCCCTGCAGTTCACTAAAAATGCTCCCAGAACCAACACAAGATTGAGAGTTAAGCCTATTATCCCACTCTCTTGTATCGAGTTATACAACGGCTGAAAGGGCGCTCATCCCCCCATATTTCCAGCCAGCGTGTGGTCTCCTCTTCCTCGGATGTGCTGAAAACATCCGTCTCCAATAAATAAATCTGTGTTCGGTCTCTCACAGGCGCTCTCTGTCAGACCTCACATCACCAGAAGGGCCATTTGCTACATTTACTCCGAGAACCTGAATAACACCTTAATCTGAAAAGCAACCAGGTCATCCTCGAAGGGTCGTCGACACAAACGGGTGCATCAAACAGCCACTCAGCCCTCACTTGAATATTTCCGCTGTACTTTTCCCTTTTTAAGTCCTTTTTTTTTTCAGAGCTTGCTCATTTCCTGGGCCCTGTGAAACTCAGCCCAGGGGTTTCCGAGCAGAAGGATGTTGAAGTTTTCTCATGTGGATCGCAGAGCTGATTTCTCATTACGGGGTGCTTTTTAATAAATGTGCAAGAACATGAAAGAGGAGTGGGTTGATCCAAATTTGATTGTGAGGTTATGTAATGCTGGAAGTGTTTCGCTGAGAATACAGAAGCAGATCATGTTCGCACATCTGGTGTCGTTGTGTCGGTGGAGGGTGAGGATATAAATCATTTAAGGGTTTTTTTATTTTTTTATTTAAATGTTTATTCTGACGAGGTTTCACTCATTTAAAGTCTCACCACCTGCAGCATTTATATGGTTCTGAATCAGATCTGACAAAAAAGGAGCAGCTTTTCTCTCCTTTCTGCAGATTTCTGACATGTTAAAGTGCTACATCCTCTGTCTGAGTGAGCTGACCTCACACATTATAGCCACATGGTGAAAAAAGCCAAATCTGATCAAATATGTTGTGTCTAACTTTTGCTTTTTAGCCAGATATGAGGGCTTCTTACTTAATTGTAGTTTATATACAATTTTGCATGAGGTTTGGAGGGCTGACACAACCTTGGACTGATTACAGATAAACCACACTGGTGACATTATTGTCTAAAAAAAAAAAAAAAGAAAAGAAAAGAAAGAAAAGCTTTTTCAGTGTTTCTTCTAGAGAAAACAGTGGAAGGTTACACCTGCCTGTAGGCTAAATTAATTAATTTAAGACACATGTACAATTTTCTTCTAAGTATTACTTTCACGTGCAGCTACACACTTTGAAGTGATCCAATAATGTAGTTGTAGAGTGTGTGATAAGGTTCCAAATACGCACAGAGAGGGCACAGCTGGTGATGGACTGTGCGCTCCGCTCCGCTGGGAACAGTGACCGAGCCGAGCCGAGCCGAGCCGAGCAGGGTCAAAGTGAACCTTATTTTACTTGATGATCCTAAATCAGCGCCAGAATCACACAGACATCAGCACAAATGCGTGTGGGAGCAGGGAGCAGTGAACAGCAGCCCAGCAGGCGAGACCCGTTTTTTTTTTCATCTCACGAGTGACCCGCACTGTCTGGTGCTTTATCATCTCGACCAGCCACAGAACATCTGTTCACACCACCTCTGCCCACTCCGAGTTTTGGAAGTTTTTTTTTTTTTTTTTTTCTAGCGCAAAACAGCACCTGCGTCATTTTGAAGGAGAAGAAGCTCAAAGACTGCGATTGTGACTTTTTTTTTTCTTACCAAACAAGCGGTTCCGTTGAGGAGGAGCAGGATGAAGCCGCGGTTGGGACGCATCATTCCGGCGCGTAAAAACCCACAGCTCCCCCTCACCGGTTGCGAGAAAAAAAAAAAAAAGGGAAAAAAAAAAGATTTAAAAAAGTCCCGCACACGGGGCTGTTCCTCCTTCAGGAAGACGCTCTTCCTCTGGCTCCTTCTCGGCTGACGCACGGTCCCATGTCCAAGACAGGCTGAGCTGCAGCTTCCACAAACCTACACACACGCACTCAATCACACACACACTAAAAGAAGGTGTCCCCGTTGGAAACCACTTGGAGTCTCCCCCTCTTTTTCTTTTCTCTCTTTTCTCTTTATCCCGGGGTTTTGAATTAGTCAAATTAGTTGTGCTGTGAGAAATCCATGAAGAGGCGGTGAGCTGCTATCATCCATGCAAAACAAATGAAAGAGATCCCAGCATCAGCGGGGAAGTGTGTAGATCATATCTGGTCACCGGTGGAGATCCTGAGCTGCAGCCTCCTGCAGGAAAACTGAGCGATGCTGAGACTAGCAGGAGCGAACACACGTTTTAACAGTTCCTACACTCCCTCTCCCTCTTCGTGTGTGTGTGTCTCTCTCTCTCTCCTCTCTCCCCCTTTCTCTCTCCTCACCCCCCCCCCCCCCCCCCCCCCCCCCTCCCTTATCTCTATCTCTCTCCACCTATCCGGCAGCATCTCCTTACTTTCCCTCCCTCGGCCACTTTCTCTCTCACTTCATTCCGCTCACAATTAAAACGAATAACAACAATAAACATCTGTTCCACTTGTGTGAGTGCCTCTGTCTCTGTTTTTTCCCATCCCCTCGCCAATGTCCCTGACACCAGTGATTCAACCCCTCAGCAGCCTGCCTTTCACTAATCCACTGACAACATACTTATTTGTTTGTTTTTTTTTTGGCATTCCTCATCACTGAGCCCTGTCATTAAACGCAATCATCGCTGCAGGTGGGTTGAAAATCAATGGTTAGGTAAAACATCCCCAGTGCCATGTGGTAGGAGACAAGTGTGTCGCAACAACAGCAACAACAAAAAAAAGCCCTCCCCCGACAGCCAGTGATCCGGATCCCGGCTGGTGAAGAAGTATCGACGCACACGGTGACCGTCACCTCAGCACAGTGTGATTAATATAGACTTTCCCTCCAGTAACACACAGTTCATTAGGAGCAGGTTAATGGACTGAGGGGCGAGGAATCTCCACGCAGGTCCCCTGGCTCCCAAAGGCTCCATTTCTGCTTAATTAGACTTCATAGATGAGCTTCTTTTTTATATTTTTCAGCACAGAAGAAGACCAGATCTGTATCTTTTCCATCACCGGGTCAGAACCTTTCCCTCTCAGAGTTATTTAGTCTTGGATCAACCTGTTTTGAACCCTCTGACGGAGGTTCTTTCTGCTAAAAGGGTTAATTTGATCTCACTTCTGGGGTTAATTGGCTCGACGGGCCCAACGCTGAGGGACCAAACCCCCTTGAAGGTGCGAGGTCAGAGCTGAGGGGCCACCAGAGACGCAGGTGAGGGGCCCCGTCAGTCCGGTGTGACCGAAGGCATCAGAGAGTTCTGGCTGCAGGGCAAGTCTGAAGGTGCACACATAACAGATCCACCGCTCATTACGATGCAGGAGACGCTGATGAAAGATGGGAGTGAGCTCATCGACTTAGGAGGTTGCTTGATCTCTCTCTCTCTCTTTCTTTTTTATTAGATTATTTTTCAGACGCTAAACGTGTCTCTGTATAATTCCAAGCCCAGCCTCTTCAGTTGCCCAGGGTACCAGGGAGCTCTCCGGGAGAGGAAACGGCAACCTATAAAGGGAGATCCGCTCCCCGGCCCCACAATCTGAAGAAACAGCAACCACAATAAAACGCCTTTTAAAGCGGAGCACGTTCATTCATACACACACTTTCACTCCTGCACATAATTATAGGGCCATAACTCAGTCTGTATACTCTCTGGGGAACAGCCAGACAAGCTGCTGCTATTTTTTACTCACTTGAAAAAAAAAAAACCCAGCACGGTGGATGCTAAGATACCCATCATTTGACACCCAGGATCGACTTATCTTAATGTTGTTTCACAGACGACTCACATCAGCGTGACAAATAGGAATGCGTGTTTGTGTATTTTCTTTTTTACTCCGCTTTCCTGCCAAACTCCAACAATTGTGCTCAATCATTGCATTGCTTGACACGTAATCCCATTTCACAGTATAATTCAGTTTGAATGAAGAGCTGCAGGCAGCAGACAGCCTGGTGAGAAGTCACAGACCCGGGCTGCAGGGTTTATACACGAGTGTTGGCTGCCCTCTAGTGTCTCCTGCCTCCTCAGCAACATCAGGACAGAGGCGAGTGGAGGCACGCACGGGTGACAGAGGTCATGAGGGGACAAACTAGAAGGGAAACGTTGTTATTTTCAAGCACCCAACAAAAGATTGCGGGCTATTTTGCTTCCATAACATCAACTTTATTGAGACGAGTGGAAACCCAACATTCAAAATACACTTTAGAACTGCAGTTTGTAAAAACATCTGGCAGAGTCATACTCAAAACAGACAGGAGGCAACTGTACGCCAGAGTTACTGCTCGCTGCTGCTAGCTGTAGCTGTCCTGTGCTAGTTAGCTCAGTTAGCCGTGCAGCTAGTGGTTCAGACTTGGAGCTCTGCGACCAGTGGAGTGATAGTGTTTACTCCCTTAGCACAGGACCTTTGGACCGGTACAGGTCCGGTGTTAGCTGGTCAGCACGCCTACTTCTGTGGATGTCTCTGCAACACCATAATGTCAAAGCTGATATTTATTCACACTCTGCAGATCATCTAGTTTTTGTTTATTGAACGTAAATTCTTACATATTGCCTCTTTAAGGCGCTTCCGTTTACGCAAAATGTATTTTGTTATTAGCATATTTTAACAAAAAATATCAGAACTTGTATCACTTGTAATTCAAATTGTGGTGTCTTAATATAATGAAATAATTTCTAATACATCTCTCAAGGTCATTTTCTAAAGATGAGTTTGTTCTCATACTCTGAGCCAGAAATCCCAACTTCAGTCGCTTTCACACAACACCAGACTTCAAACTTCTCTAAGCTCTGAAGGTTTTTACAGACAGGTTCGTTTACAGCCGGATTTATATCTTATTTCATTCTTGAAAAACATTCCAGTTATGGCTTTTTAAATGTTTTTTTTTTTATTCATAGGCTGATAAAGAGAGAATACCCAGAATTCCTCCTGCAAAAACCTTTGACGCTAATATGCCAACAACATGAAACAAGACTTTGAACCTGTTTTACCGAATGTTCAGATTTCTGTTCTGAAAATGTGTGCAAAAAGAAATGTTGTCTCCTCTAGTGTTGCTGTTTCTAACTGTGCCGATAGTTTGGTCCTGAGATATCTGTCGCTGAGATTACCAAAGGCACAATAAAGAGGATTACCTTTTGTTTGTGAGCGCTCGTAGCAATGCACATTTATATTAAATAAAAACATATACTTATTTCACTTTAAATTTAGCAGCAGCGTCCCTCTCTGGAGACGGTTTCTTTGTCATGCTGTCAACAGTTTTCTTGAATTTTTAAGGGATTATAATAAGTCCACAACTCTGCAGACTTTGTTCAAGGCAATAACCCAAAAATGCATATCACTGATTTCCACATTGTGAAAAGGAAGCAAACAAAAACAGTGAACCGAGTCACGGAGAGGACATTTCCCCAGACATTTAACCGGCACATCGTGCGCCCGTTTGTCGCATCAGCCTCAAATGTTACAGTTCAGCTCAGTTCAGATGACACAACACCATGAAGATCTGCCGTGCCATTACTCAGACAGTGTTCAGAGCCTTCACACACCGAACTGATGCTGATAACACGGATGACGTCAGTCACAGTCTGTTGGGCTTTATGTGAGATTGAAACTAAATTTACTTCTACTGTAAGAAGTAGAGCTGTTGAGGTGTCATTTTCAAACACTTTGAGCAGAATAAGCAGTGTCTATTCACCTTTATTATTGCAACCAAGAAAAAAAAAACAGAAATGCTTTTTGTATTTTGAGTGAAGTGCCCCTTTATATACCCCCAAATGAGCACGCTTCAGGGACCCAAGGAATTCAACTTTTGTGAATTCCTAATTAGATTATATTTATATTTGCAAATTGGTCTCCCGGTGCCAATTCATATGTCATACAGATGTGCTTGTCGGACTGGTTGTGTCCAGATGTGCCTGGCAGGTGAGAAATACCCCAGAGCCCCATAGCAGCCACAAGGGGGCGCTGCAATCAAAGGGAACCCACCTCGGAGTCGCTCAGCACAGACTCGGCCTGCATGGGTATCAATAACCATCCATCAAACATGTGAGACTGATGTCTGACAACATGAACAAGCTGTCGTGTCAGTGTTTGTTCGCTGCGACTGTTCCCCTCAGCAGAGACGAGCACGTTACCTGAAAGGGAAAGAAATCTGTCTATTTCTGGCTGCTGTTCCTGGTTCAGGACATACAGATAGTATCAAGCTTCAGGTCTGGAACACATTTGAGTCTCTATCTTGTTTCAGCGTGACTCAATGTGATGTTGAAAGAGCAGAATTTATGTGAGAGAGGGGGAATTTACTGTTAAGGGAATATCAGATTAACACTTTCTCTTTCTTTATCGTTTTCCCCGCACCACTCTCCGTCTCCAATTTTAATCTTTAAACTCCAGAGATATAAATATAACGGGCACTTCAAGCCAACGATGGGCTGATTGAATCTCCACGAGCTGCACCTTGACAGATCGGTCTGTCATCGTGTCCCCTGCTAATCAATGTCTTTTTTTTCTGAGTCGAGTGCTCGGGCACAATAAGAGAACAGGTCAGGAGGGAGGGAGGCAGGAGTGATGACAGGGGCTGGCCCAAGAAAGGGATCGAGGGATGAAGGGGAGGTTTGAATAAGGATTGAGGGGTGGAAAGAGGGCTGGATGGATGGAGGAGAATCAAATCTCCAGCTCTGGGGAGGTCTACACACCCAAGATCCATTAATCTCACACAGATCCATGTTTTCTTTTAGTTTCATTTCCTCCCTCCTTCTTGAGAAAAAGGAATAGTTTTCCATTTACTCTCCCACTAATCGCCAATATTCCCCTATCAACTGTCTGATCGTTAACTTCTGAATATGGCTTCTGTATTTTTAATGCCGGTGTGTATTTTCTCTCTCTAGTTTCCACTGAAACATTCTCAGGAGTTGAGTGTTTTCCTTTTAGCTTCGCCTTGAGATCTGATGTAGACCGTAAGTGCACCACAGAGGGTTAATTGAGTTGCAGGAGGGAAGGGACGCACGTTTTGGACTTGTCAGCTTTGTAATTTTCCTTATTGAAGAGCAGTGGATTACTTCCAGACCTTGACGAGGAGACTCAGACACAGAGGCTGGTTCCATCCAAATGTTCCTCCAAATCTTGTGTTGTGGCTGCAGGGAAGGATTGTTAGCCACTGTGCCGGTTCAACACTTCACGTCCAGACATGAAAATCTTGACTCGTGTTTGGGTTGTTATGAAATTTGGCACAATCCAGAGACGGATGATTTTTTTCCCTTCCTTTTACTCTTAATCTTATGTGACAAAGCTCAACATTTGTCCAACACTTCAGTTTATGAAAGGGAACTTCTAAAACAAAATACTGAATAAAAACGAGTTGTGGAGGAAGTATTTAGATCTTTTACTCAAATAAAATCAACAATAATACGCTGTTAGCATACTCTAAGTTAAAGTCCTGCATTAAAAGTATTACTTTGGCCAAAGAATGTAAGTATAATCAGAAAAAAATAATTCATATAGGACTGCAGCTCCTATTATTTTTATTATGGATTCATTTGCTGATTATTTCTCTTCATCTTCTCTCAATTGATCAAAGAAAGCACACATTTGACGCTTGAACCGTTAAATATTTTCAGATGTTTACTCTGAAAATGTACTCAAAATCATATGTAATGAGCTCTTCAGAATGTGTTCAATGCAAAAATGTTAATTCATCAGGTAGCTAGTAATTATGGATGGAGCCTCTGGGTCTGAGAATCTGTATGCTTTCTAATTACCAAAAGAGAGCAACTGGTTTCAAATGTCCAATTTTATGTAAGCTTATGAAAACATGGCTCTACTTCTCAGTTGATTTAGTTCCTCAGCAAACAGTCTCCTGATGAGTTTATGGTCTCAGTCAGTAGTTTTCAAGTCTTCTTCAATACAGCATGAAGATCATTTTGTGAATTACAGACCCGTTTACACTCCAGATCAAAATAAAATAAATTGGTTATGTATAAAAGAGTGGCTCCCTTGTGACTGACCGTCTTGATATCCTCCACATCTCCACCCTCTTTTCCAAATATGGTCACTTCTGGTTCCAAAAAAACAAGTAAAGGGTTGAATGCCAAACGAAGGTTCAAAACCATTGTCCAAAAGACTTTTTATCTAACAGTCTTGTTTTCTATATATTCAGTGTCAGACACGACTCATTTTGTTTCATTCCTCTTGGTTGTCCGCAGTGTTTTCAGATTGTTAGAATTAGATTAAATCAGAGTTTGCCTCTTTCTCAGAGAGGAGAGACTGAAGGAAAAGAAAGTTTAATGTTTTTCTCTGGGCTGGGAAAATTCCTCAAACCCTAATAAAATAATAATAAAACTCTTTGGAAAACGTCAAAATGCTTTAGTCATCAAGACTAAAATGAGGCTGTGGCACAAACAACAGAGCTATAACTGCAACGTCCAACTTTATTGTGGCGACTATTTCAGCTGGAATAAAATAAACAGCAGGCTAGTTTTAATTGAAGGAGACAGAACAGTAGAGCTGCAATGACCTTGAACCTGGTCTCTGTGATAATAATAGCCAGGATACGTCGTCATCATGTGCTTCTGATCAGTCGTGAGTCTCTGCTTGCTGACCGGTCGAGGCGTGTCTAAAGGTGTTAGTGACTCAGTGCTGCACTGCTGTTTGTTTGGGTTCTGACAACATGGGGGGTGAGAGTGACTCAGTCTTAACACCCAGCTTTGGCACCTTCCCCTCTGCCCGCGCTGTTTGACCTCCCTCTGATACTAAAAATAAATATCTCAGGGAGCCCAGAGAGCCAATTTAGGATTTCACACTGTGAGGCACGGCGGGGTTTGTTCAAACTCCCTCTAGCGTCTATCGAATGACACAGTTTTAAACCACTCTGGCTTTTTATGTAACCTCTGACCTTAAACAAGCCAGTTGGTCCGCTCATAAACATTTCCTGGACCGTTACTGGAGCCATGTATCACAGCGGAGGGCCTCAGGGGCTCAGCCTGAACATATTTGTACTTTTGTCAGAAGCCCTTCCACAGAAGATCTATTAACACTGCAGTTTACTTAATCAGCATGAGTGATGGACGTCACTATTGGCTCAGCAACGGGGAAAAATAGAAGCTGGGTCACAAGGTCACGCTCCGGTTTCTACTAATGAAGGTACCTTTTGGTGGTTTGGCCTGTTTAACATATCCATCACCTGGAAAGAATGAGATTAAAGGAGAATATGAGCAACATTCAGAGTTATGGCCCATTAACTTGTCTACATTTTTCTCAGTTCTCCTGTGATGCTATCACTAGACCCAGCAAAGGAGCAATATAACAAAGTCTGATGTAATACAATCCTCTCTAATTTAGCTCTGTGATGGTTGTTTTTCATCCTATACAAGAATATGTTAAAAGAAAATTTCCTCTTTGGAAAAAGTTCTCTAAAGTTTGACTATATCTTCCACTATACTGACTGCATTTCACAACCTGGGAAAACGTCTAAAGGAGAGGGATGTATGCAATTTAAACAAACCAGAGATGGGGACTTGAGCCTGTGACTTGGACTTGTACTCAAAAGACATGAGACTCGACTCAGACTCACAATCTGGCACTCATAAACAATCACAACAGTCAGTCCCGCTGTCATAGCCACAGATGACGAACCAAAGTCTCAGCAAATGCGACGTCTGCAGGATCGAACACCGATTCAACCACGTCAAACTTTATCACCCACCTGAAAACATGCGCTCACAGGTCAGTTTGTCCCATATTAGCATCTATGAATGGTTAGCAAACATGTTAAGCTCAGCATAATGAACTATCTAATGTTAGCTTGGTTGATCAGGTTGCTGTTGGCTGAATGTATGAGATCTGACGTCGACTTGCAAAAAGAAAAAAAAAAAAGACTTATGCGCATCTCTGAAACAAACACAGGTTATCTTTAAAAGTCATCACATAATGAAAGTCTGTCATCAGACCTCTTTAAAGGCTCATCTGCCACCGGACACTCTCACATGCATAGTTATAACTCAGAGAACAGGTGAGGCTCTGTTGGGGTCATTGTATCAGCTTCTCTTGTGTCCTCCACCCTGATAACTGAGGCCTGCAATATGTCTCAACCTATATATAATATAAGAGCCTCCTTTTAAAGATCCATATGGTCTATATGGTTATATCGGAGGAAGTCTTGTGGTCCTGATGTGGCCTCGAGTTACACTGTTTTTTTCAAGGGTAGAACAAAGTGGAGTCACTATCAGCTGGGATGCTCTGAGCATCAGACACACAGGGAAGGTCAACAGGCGGGGCGGCTGGGAAGGTGTCCGACTTCAAGGCCTTTTGAGCGGCGCCTTGCGTCACTCGCCATTGTGAGGTGGGCCAGCCGGTCAGGGGTGCCACAGAGGGAGAACAGCAGGGTGCCCTCAGGGATACGAAGGATACGGACCCTTTGAAGTGGCTGCATGACCCTCCGAGAACCCCACCCTGCTTCCACACATCACATATGGACACCTCCGAGAACCACCCCTGGGAGCTCAGTGGCTCCCAAACCCAGGCGGTGTAACCCGAGATCGGCTGTAGCAGCCTGTCAGAACACTGATGGAGCCTCCCTATTGGTCCAAACAGGAAGCGAGCATGACCTCGGGAAGCCCCTGGGGTCAAATACGTCTCTTAGAAGGGTGACAATTGGATTAGTGTCTTATGTGGGCCAGACGGCCTTGAGATCCCATAAACACAGACACATTTACACAGGTAGAAGGAGCCTGGGAGCACTTACACTTGCACTTGAACATTTTAAAAACACACATCTTTTTTTTAGGCTCCGAGGAACTCTCGCTTACTTTCTCACGTTGTGTTCAGGAGCAGCAGTGCAGCTGATCAAGCGCATGATGTCACTATTTTCATTTTCTTTTATGATAGGGGATCGATCATCGAACGTGTACTTATCTGTTTTTCAATGGATGAGTCATCCAGTCGGCCGTGCTGCCCTTTCTATCTTTAGCCACGCATTTATTTTTCAGCACAGTTTTTTATGTGAACAATCTAGCAAAAGACACACACCTCCTCTTCAGGGAGACGCATGGAAACAGTGTTTTATAGCTGCCCTTTTTCCTCTTCTGTCTTGCTTGTCTGCCTTTTCTCTTTATCTCGCTCTTTCCTTTCTGTCTCTTGAGTAGATGAGGGCACGACACCGTCACTTTTGCGGACTTAAAAAAGGATGATTGGACAGATTTAATGCTCCTGGAGCCAGTCTGGTCAAAGCATTTTGCATCCGTAAGTGCATTTATATATACGTGTGTGTGCGTATTTCTATGTACTGTACATACGCATCTGCGTGTGTGGTCGTATTAGTGCATGTAAGCATGTGGCGGGCTCAGAGGAGCAGCGGTGCATACACTACCATCAGTCAGAGCCCAGAGCCAGCCTTACTTTAATGGCTGCCATAATTAAAAAAGCTTTTAGAGGAGGGTGTGCCACTAAAGGGGGCAAGGTGGGGGCGGCACGGGGCTGGTTGGAGTGCAGGACACCCGGCTGCCAAAAAGACAGGCTTGTTTTGTGCGAGCATGCTGCAAAAAATGGCAGATAATGTGATTTAATCTGACTGTGTGCCTAATTCTAAAACTCACTTGGGGTGTCGGTGGGTACATCACAAGCCTTTTGCTTGTCTAATGGCTTATTTTTCTGATAATACAGTTTGAAATATTGAAAATATTGAGATAACCACCTCTCAGGTTTGTAGTGTATTTCTGAGCACAACACTGACATATCATTACCTTTACCATTACCTACAAACAATTGCTTATCCAGCAGTTAAGGATCAACATTATTCTTCGTGTTTCTGATGAATGCGAATCAAAATAGTCACTCTTCTTTCAGCTCTATTTTTGTCCTACTCTGATGGAAATATCTGTCTCTGGCTGTCTCCTGCAGCTGAAAAGGGCACCATGGGAGCGGTGACAGAGAACCAACAGTGAAGTAACGGCTTAACGGCTGAAAAATGAAACTTGCTCCGAAGCTCAATAAAGCAGAGGGGAAGCTGCACATTACAGCTTGTGGAATGCATCAAATCAGGAGTTTAAAGGCCCAAAAGGGGGATTTTTATTTATTTTTTTGATAATGAAGAAACAGTTTTGACATCACGCTGCATGAATCCATCAACTAATTACACTCAGGCATAATTAACCGGCGCACCTGTCAACGCGCGTCCCAATTAATCAACACTTACCTGTTAAATCCAGCTGTTTCATCATATTTGTGCCTTTACTTCAGGAAACAGGACCACTAGCTGCACAGATAACGGCGCTAACTAGCTCACAGCAGCTACAGTTGCGATGAGGTGATATGCTGCCTCCCATGTGTATATGATATATAATGATAATGTGGCATAAAACAGAGATATTGAGGTATAATAAAAGTACCCTAAAACTGAACTTCAGCAGGGTGTTGGAGTAAATGTACTCCGATCCGCTGCACAGCTGTGAATGTAAAGAAAAACTACAGGCAGCCGTCTTTCATAAACTACAGCGTGAAGCGCATGTGGAGAGTCAGGAAATTCATGCTGATGTAAAAAGGAACATGGAAGTGCTTCAGGCTGTCTGCAGCACGGACTGACCTCTGCAAATGTATTAGCTAATCCTATAAGAGACGTTACCAAGAGGTCATCGTCAAGTCCACCGGCCGCTGGAGTGTGTAGAATTCAACTTTATATGCAATAAACAAACGATTCTACTTCTGTGTTCCTACGTGGAGTAATAATATCACAGCTGAACTATTCTTGTTGCGATGGGCTGCTTTGTTTACATCGCCTAGAAAACATTTATTTTGCTGGCAAAGCTTTGTAACGTAAACGCCACAAACGGGGGATGGAAACAATTACACGTCTCGGACATGCCCCCGGTGATAACGCCGTAAGACTTTGAACTGAACACACTGCGAAGCATAAATATTCATAAGCGGCTGGATTAGATGATGGTATAAATGGGATTTCTTTATGTTCGACTCATGGCAGAGGAAATGCATGTAGTTACGTTCAGCTGCAGCCCCGGTATACTGTCCAGCAGATCTTATTACATTACGCTGGCTCCAGACACGGAAATTCAAGTTACCCCGTCCTGACAATTTATTTATCAGAACCAGATTTGTGAGTGAGATAGTTTTGCACTGGTAAACCATGTTTTCACACACTACAGAGTAAACTGTAATCCTGTTTGTCGGCGTCCATCCTTTTGTGCTGTGTGGAATTGTGTCGAAACAGGTTTTCAGACGTGTGGTTGTGATTAGCGAGGGTCCTTAAACTCCCCCCAGGTTGTGAAAACATTTGAAAACACTTTTCATTTCCTTAGCTTGAACTGTAGAGCATCCTGATTCTCTCTCCCACACACACACACATATACTCTCTCCTCTCTATGAAGGTAAATGATCCCACCCTCTCACTGAAGTCCAGCGGAGCAGACCTGCTTCGCTGTGACCTCTGGGTCATGTGGAGGAGGTCTGAGCCTGGGCGCGTACAACTACTGTGGCCCGCGGTTCAGCTCCACTGAAGCTATTGAATATCACTGAGGGGGGAAACATCCCTCCATTTACCGCTGCACCCAGAGGTAGCAGCAGCAACTTGGGGGAGAAGGTGCAAGTTTTGGGTTCAGGCACAGGTCAGTGTTAAAGAGAGGGTGAGGTGAAAGGTCCGTGTGCTGAAATATTTCTACCTGCTTTTACTCGCAAGTATTTACTTTAACGTCCAGCTGACGAGCTTGTAAATGTACCCGCAGATGAGAGAAGGGGTACGTTTCCTTCCTGTTGCCAGGTCGACCACGACTTCTGTTGCTGACTTGTAGTGCCTTTTTTTGAATAGCGCTGGGAAGAACATAAACAGCAGCAATAAAACATCTTCATATTAGAAGTTTGACATCAGATACAGCACTGTCCATCACCTTTGACTGCATCTGAGCACCAAGCATCAATGGCTTAAACACAGGGTCCACCTCTTAATCTAAAACCTTTCTTCTTCAATGCTGATTAATGTTTTTCTGACATCGGTAAAAAAAAAAAACAGCTGAAAAAAATTGCCACATTGAAAACACTGTTACCACAATGCCTAAAACATGCGGTGTTGCAATTTGCATGTCAAACAGTCTGTAGCTCCTGAAAGAACCAAGCCAGCAAGATCTGTAAACTGAGTCCATCGGCAGAGATGATTAAAATGGTGAACTGTGGGTCCCAGCCAGTCGATATGTGAACGTCAGGGCAAACACCTCGTCACAAGATAATTTAAGACGTTACTGAGTAAATGACATGTGCGCTGATTGCATGTGTAGCTTGAAGTGCATCAAAAGGGAGTCTTTGTGATGGTATAAGGGTATCAATACAGTTTTACCACCCTTACCACGAAATACCTGATTTTAGAATCAAGTTTAGCTTAGCTTTGGTTTAACGGTCCGTCCACTATATAATGTAATGTTGGAAGTGCAGATCAAATCGACCTGCAGTAAAAGACTGGAGACAGCAGTTCCACTTCACCACTGAGATGTAATGAGTTTACAGTAACATCACAGATCACCAAAACTGCAAAATAAAGTGTCTTGACAATAGAAAAAAGTGATTTTTAGTGAGTTGGATATTTGGCCTGCTCCATTTGCACTTGCATTTGTTGGTTGCGTTCCCGCTGCTGTCATCACTGCCTGCTCCCAGTTAGCACATCATTTTTACATTTAATTTGTACAGTTTTATCTACTGTATGTTTCACTGCTCAAATTGCTTGTTATTGTATGTTTAATTTCACTTATCGCTCAGCTGGTCATGTTTTTTTTTTTTTTTGCTGCGTCCTATTATCTGCTGTGGGAATGACCCTTTAGTTCCCTGTGGGGATCATTAAAATTATTTGAACTCTTGTCACACGGTGTTTGACGGGTAGTCGATGGGGTGTACGGGTGAACTTGAGCCCCCTGTCTTGCTCCATAAATGGGAAATGGGTTGCCGAGTGGGTGGAGGTGTTAAAGAGCTTGGGGCGGACGGGGTCTCCTGTCCTCAGGCCCAGGTGGGGGCAGCAGCAGTTTCTGGGTTTGGTTCTTATGTTCAGGAAGGGAGCAGGCAGGGTGCAGGATCTGAGCAATTACACTATTTGGGTTACAGGGGAGCTATTTATTTGCGCGGTTTGACATGTTTCTGTCGTCTGGGGGAGCTGCGCGGTATGGAAAACCGATAGCGCTGAAGTGTATTTATTTATCCTGCAGGCGAAGCAGCCAAACAGAACAGGGCAGGGAGAAGAACTGGAAATGAGAAAGTTAGAGCGCGCACAGAGAGAAAGAGAAAGTGACGATTTACAGAGTTTTTCAGAGGGTCGAGCCTTTGAGCATGCTGCGCACTGATTCCCGCAGAGTGGTGGACGGATGAGAGGACGCGTCCTCCATCTGCCTGTATGACCTCCCGGACCACAACACGATACTGGCCACTGATCAACAGTGTCGTGTTGACAAACATAACAATCTCTAGACGTGTTGAGAGCCTCACCTGACTCAAAGGTGAATGAAGTGATGAAGTGATCTATGGGCAGCTCTGTGAGGGTAGACATATTGTTTGCATTGTTAAACGATATGTTTCTCTTTGCATGCTATGCAAGATAGTGGGGGGAAAAAATACACATTGGATGTTGAACACTTTGCTGGATATGCTAACATTTATACAGGTTAACACACTGTTTAATACACTCTTATCACTTGTTCCCATGTAGCCTTTTTTTTTGGTTTTTGAAGAATGTTAAAACACAATAAATGGCTCGATGAATAATTGATAGGCTATTAAATCTGCCTAAAGGTAAATATAGGCATGAATAAAAAAATATAGGCATGTATAAAATGTGACAAATTGACAACATTTTCTTCTGTTTATGTTTACTTTTGTACTAATTCCCATTTTTTTCACTCTACCATTGATTTCTTTCCATTTTATTTGATCATTTATCCATTTTAAATCTATTTATTTAATTCAGAAATAAATTACTTTACTATAAAATGTGTAAATTAATACATAAAATGTTAAAGCAAAGGAGGAATCAATACAAAGTTGAAAATATGGAAGTAAATTAAAACAAAAATATAGATTTATGTCACATTTTAATGCTTACCTTTATTTACTTTTTGACAGTTTCAGTTTCATATGCTCTGATAGCATAGAGAGTGTTGATCTTTGTTCACCCCTTGTATAGGTTCGTTCGTTTTCTTTTCCGCTTTTTTCCGTGAGGGTTGCGGGATGTTGCCGCTTTTTATCCCCCTGAGGGGTTGCGGGGCTTACTGGGGCCAAATCCAGTAGGCCAGGGTTCACCTTGAATGAGTCGCCAGCTCATTGCAGGACCCTGTGGCTGCCCCACAGGGTGCCAACTGCACATCAGGAGCGATTCTGGAGTTCAGTATCTTGCTCAAGGATACTTCGGCATGTAGTTCAGTCCCGCCCGGGGGAGCTGGGGATTCGAACCAGTGACCTTCTGATCACTGGTCCACTAGCTCTACCCACTGAGCTACAGCCGCCCCTCTCTTAAATTAAATTTTGGTCGTCATATTTTCGTTGGCAGGAAATCAAGAAGTGAAGAATCAAAACATAAAACTTGAACAGCTGTCCAAAGAAAGCTGATCCCCCCCACTGTTTACCCTCTCTAATCCACGATGGGAAACATACAACAATGTGCAACTGGCAGTTTTCTGACGCAGCATCACGTGAGTTCTGGAGAAGTTCAAACGGCTTTTGAAGAAGTTGCACATCATTGCCACTTGTAGCTGTTGACATGTAAAGTTGCCCAGAGCAGCTTTAAACGTCACGTTGTTGGTTTCACTGTCAGCACATCATCTTCAAAACCATCCTCCTCCGCTGTGTGTGTGGGTACATGTATGTACATTTTCAATATCATGAACAGATTCCTTCTGTTTCCCACCACATTTAATACAACCACTGACATTAAAGAGAGAAACTTTGAGAGGAAAGATAATCAGATAAACAGAACTTTTACCCTCTCTTCTCATTATCAACATCTTTGTCATCATTATCTCCCTTTTCTTCTTCCTCAAAATCACATGTTCCTCCCTCTCTCTCTCTCTCTCTCTCACACACACACACACACACACACACACACACACACACACACAGTGTGAGAGTGCTAATGTTGACCATGTGTGTATCTGGCAGCTATTTTAACCCTGAAATGTATACCTCTGGGTTTTGCGATCGAGGACTACATCACAGCTTAATTCATTAATTTAAGTCAGTTGCGCACTAAAATCTGTTGCAGTGTTTGTTTCTGGCAATTTTCTGTTGTCAAAATGTCAAAAATAATAAAAACACTGATTTTCTCAGTGGGATCACAAGACATTTTTCATTTGTAGTGTGCTGGATGCAAGTGATAGTGTGTAATGTATCTTATTTTTACACCATGATGGCGCTGTTAGCTGCTAACTTTGCAAAGCGATTAGATTTTGTGGATCCAACACTCATTTTCCACTTGCATAAAGTAGTGTAACATATGTCTGCTTTACGCACTGCATGTTGGTCTGCCTCCAGTGCCAATTCTACAGTATACTTCTATAACTATCTCTGTGCTTTATCACCTATAACTTAGTTAAAGTTCTTCATTTTCACTTATAATAGTTTACCATTCGCTATTGTACAGTGTTTTTTTTTTTAATTTTTGATCCTATAGGCTTGATAGCGAAGTTAGCTATCCACACGCTAACATTATGTTGCTATGACTCATTTGTTACACTCTGTGCTTGGAAACATAAAAGTTATGCCATGTCAGGGCATAAGTTAAATTAAGAAATAGATGTTCGTAAAAAAAGAAGTTAGAATAACTCACCTCTGACTTTTGGTTTCACATGTGACGTGAACAGTGGTCTCCACTAAAGTGTCAGTGATTCTGACCTTTTGGGAAGCCAGATAATCTCACAAACTTTCCATGAAAAGGCTGTTGTTGCCATGACTGGTGCAGAAACCTGAAGTCCCAAATTTTTTGGCAAAACCAAACCTGGAGATGTCTCGTCTGTCTATTAAAACGAGGTAGTGGTGCTTACTATATTAAACTCTCGCAAATAGCAAAACTATATTTGTGTGTCTTTACTGGTGTTATAATCACGTTCAGGGAGGTTTAAAGGCAGTATGATTGTTATAAACGCTTTAATCCACGTTATACAAGAGCCATGTCGCTGAAGACCCGAGCTTTACCAAGGAATGCTTGAGAAAACACCGATGCATTCAAGGGTTAAACTCCGATCCCTTGAAGTGTACAGAGATTATTCCTGGGTAAACAGAGCTAATCCAGCGCTCTCACAGCTTTGGAGGATATGGAATCGATACAAAAAAAAGAGTGGATATTATTCTCTGATATTATGAGCTTCTCATGCTCATAATTCACTGTATTTATAGTATTTCTTTTTTTATCATCAGAGGAACAGGTCATGCCTCTCGTGGCGGGAAACGGCGGCCTGCTTTGCATTCCACGTCGTGTCAGGCATGAAAGGATAAAATCAAGCGTGACGACTGCGTCCAGATCCTGCAGAGATGCCCTCCTCACGGCTCTCAACACTAGATTACAGGTGGATTACCTGCTGAGCGTCGTGACAGGTTATAAAATGCTTCACTCTTGCACAATTCGTGTCATTCCAGGGATGCTGATTGTAAAGAACCTGACTTCGTGCCCCTTTGATATTATAACTTATTCTAGTGTGCACAAGTTTTTGTTTTCTAAAAGCTGGCACCGCTGATTATCCGCTTCTACGTGGTGACTAATGAAAAAGTCGTACGTAACAGACCGTCTGATGGGAGAAGGAGC
Source organism: Diplodus puntazzo (assembly GCA_963678695.2). Taxonomy (NCBI): domain Eukaryota; kingdom Metazoa; phylum Chordata; class Actinopteri; order Spariformes; family Sparidae; genus Diplodus; species Diplodus puntazzo. Next base: position 10,408,479 of record OZ023174.1, on the reverse strand, counting down.
TGTTGTCGAGGCACTCTGTCGCCCAGAGACTCATTAGGTGCTTATGATGCTGATGGTGACTCACAAGTATGATTGATTATTCCTCACGGCAGAAATCAACTGCAGTCTGGGTATGTTAAAAGAATATGAAGTGGTTTTCAGAGTCATTGTTTGATTGCATTCGGGGCACGCGGGGCCGGTTCGCCGCCGCAGGCCAGCCTTATCTCAACGTTAATTCTTCTGCTCTGGCAGGAGATGCGTCACACGGACTCCGGTTCTGTCACGACCTTGTGGAGTCTTTCTCGTTTTGATCACTTTATTCTGGTTTGATTCTGTCGGCCTGCAGGGAACATCTCGCCCCACGGCAGGTTAGATGTGTCACTTTTACACTTGTCAAGTCTGTTTTTTCATTCCACTGAACGTCCACATCCTTCAAAGCGAGACTCGTTATAGTCGACAAGATTTTTAGGAGTGTTTATGATTAATCCTACATATACATTCATTTTACATTTCATTTTCTCTTTTTGTAGTTGATGCCTTGCAAGGTTATACAGATCCTGTATTTTTTAATGAAACTGTGGAAATAGTACAATTGCCCTGTTTTCCAATTCTCGTCCGAACCACATGGGATTTTAATACTAGATTGCATCCTGGAGCATCGGGGCCCACAGTGTATTTGACAAGCACAAATTGGATTTTGCCACCAGTGTAAATACAATTTGGTAAACTTCATCTTTTCACTTTAGATGCCTGATTGTCCTCCTTTGGATAAAGACTTCACTGAAGCTTCAGTTTGGTAACATTTAGCATAACCTACAGAGCTGATTTAAGGTTTCTTGTTATTCCTCTGCACTCGTGTTTGCAGCTTTATACAACTTGTTGTGCCTGAACACAATTTCTCAGTCTGGAGACGTTTCTGTTTTGATAAGAGAGTTATTTAGGTGTTTTGTCAGTTCAGCTCAGTGTACTTTTCCCCCTGTTAAATATATTACTGCCTCACTATTCTGATAATGTATTTTGTTTTTGAGTTTACTTGAGCAGCAACAGCAAAAAAAAGTAATATAGAGTTTTGGTCCAAAGTCCAAAAGCTATTTAACTTACAGTTGTTACTCTGCATATGCATCTTTTAAACACCATTATAACATTTACTTGGTATCAGATATGAGTCACAAAGCGGAAAAACTATAATGAGCCATGCAAAATGTTGGAATTTAAACAGTTTTTTTGGCACAGATATGTGACACGGAGCACTGATGGGGTCAGAACAGATCCCCTGTTTACATTTTCTAGTCACTATTAGCACAAACAATCAATATTTGACAAATGAGCTGATGGAAAGAAGACATGTTGGATGGGGAGAAAGTTTTATTTACAGAGCAGAGAGCAGCACCTACTCTCTTCACCTCCTTTTTAGTAGAAGGCAACATTTTCACCAAGGTGATTCATCACACGTGAGACTTCCTCTTCTTTCTTATCTGATGTTATTTCGGGTCGAGGCCTCTGCCCGGCTCTGGCAAGCGTCGGTGCCCCTCCCATGATGGATGGTGACGGAGGTGCTGCGGTTGTGATCCACAGCAAGGCGGCCTTCCTGAAACAAACCTCCTGCTTCTCCGGCGCCACAAACCGGCAAAGGATATGGAGCTATGTTCTCTGATACCTGGTGTAACACAACCTCTCGCCGCTAACGCGGATTATTGCAAATGTAAATGAGAATGGCCCTGAGCTTCAGATTAATCAATGTCACATCTGCGAAGGCTCGGAGAGTTTTTTAAACTTTGACTAATAAAGCAAACAGAGCTGTGAAAGTGCAGTTTGTGGCTACAATCAGAGCCCTGTTCTGTTGTCGTCGCTTATTTTCACACCCGTTTTGGTTCAATAGACTTATGCTCAACTATTTGTTTTTCTATCACTTGAAATAGGTTAACATGACCTTCAGTCCAGCGTGCTGCACTGGGCAGCCAATAAGGGGAGGAGGGGTGAGGGCACACTGAGCATGGGTGGCCTCAAATGTTGTATAGTAGTTAGATTAACAACTTGGGGGGAGATTTGTTTACGAACGTCAGGGAGTTTTTTTCTCTCGGCTTTGTGAAGGCACAGAGGCCCTAATTTGTCTGGTTAATGCGGCTAATCCTGCTCCTGGAGATCGTCCGGGGTCTGCCTGCTGTAATGCCTTCCAGGCTGCTGTCAGACGCAGGGGAAAATTATTTTTATTAATCTGTTTTTAAAGGCTCGCAGGGTTCGACTGTTGAGGGCCATCAGAGTGAACGATGATCAGGCCGAGACAATAGGTTTAGGACGCGCATTAGAGCACCTAATGGTCCTCTCCATCTTCCACGCACACACAAACACACACACACACACACACACACACACACACGTCATGGTCACAGTATGCACATGCCTGGATGAAAATTCACATGCATGAAAGCGCGCATGCACAACACACCATTCTTCACATCAGAGGGTGAAACATTTTTCTCACAGCAATCGATCACAAATGATAAAAAAAAAAAAGACATTAGACTATTTTCTTTTCATGCCTTTGTTTAGGAGAAAGCAGCCAGTTTCCATTACAGCCTTCTGTTTCTGTTTAAACCGTGCCAGGCGGCCGTCCAAGTCTCGACGGAACGAAGAAACAAGAAAGGGAGAAAGAAAACAAAAAACCCCTCGGCTGGCAGCGCAGTCTATTGTGTTGCCGTTTGTCTTTGTGAGAAATCATCTCAGCTTAGTTCCTTTCTCTGTAATCCACATAATAAGCTCACTTTGGGTCTATTTACCTGATGCTGCACATTGGCGGAGTTCTGCGTGGGATGGTTGTAATTGTCTGCCGCTCTGTGTGCTGTGGTCGCCCTCAGCATGGAGCTCGGCTTGTAGTCGGTCCAGATTCGCCACAGAATCGTAGATTTTATGACTTTTGTGGATTCTGCTGATTGAAACACACCGCTGTCACGGCTCTGGATGGATCTAGCTGTATTATGACTCGGGCAGCTGCTTGATGGACGTGCTTACAAAGAGGATTGCTGCTGAACACTAATGACTGCTCATTATCTCAGTTCAAACTACTGTATCATCCCCCGGCGTCGTACGCAACAGCCGTCGCCGTTTTTCCGTATACGTAGACGGCTGTTTTGCTCGCTTTACGACATACCTTGCATGTTTTGGGAGTGAAATAATCAAAAGATGTTTCTGATTTGCTCCCCTCCTCCTCCTTCTCCTCCTCCCCCCTCCTCCAAGCTGCCTCCTCTCCCCTCCGATCCCCTCATGCTTTCACTTTTCCTCACAGGAAGTGATTTACTGTCAAACACATTCCAACAGCCAACCCTAACTACACACACTAATCCAACCCAACAGACCCCGCGCTTTTGTTTCTGCCCATTTTCTCGCATCCTTTATTCCCCTGCCATGACGGAACAACATGGCTTCAACCTGTGTTTTTGCACCAGCTCATGTCTTCATCGGCCTTCTGTGATCTGATCTCGAGCACGAGCAGTTTTTCCGTTCTTGTCTCTCTGCGGCTCTGAGGATCGTTTGTGATTCCATCGTGTGTTTGTTTGTTGTTTGTTCTGACATAGATTTGCACTGATTGGATGAAAAGCTGGAGAAATGTTGCATCATTTTCCATTTTTCAAATCTGCTTTTCCTGGATCACACCTTTTTGTTGTCATCTCACAGCTGCATCAAAGAAATCACCTCCTCAATTTTGCGCATCGCACTGAAAGGTTACAGTACTTTGTGGGCAAAAACTTTCGCTTTTCTTTCAGTAACTTCCGGTTCCACACGTCCTCACTGTAACTTATTCTCTCTGGTTGTCCTCTCTCCTCCTCCTCATCCTCCTTCCCTCCTGTCGCTGCATCCCAGTCAGAAACATCCTGTTCATGCCTCCATATTGACAAAGACACAGCTGGTCTGGGTCTGCATGTGGGCCGGCTGCTCCAGCTTTATTTATGTCTCTCTCCTGGTTAGGCAGCCGAGCTCGGGAGCAGATGGCTGCAGCGTTCAATTGGACTCTGCCATTGTACCACTCGTAATTGGTACTTGGAACCAAGTGCCTCATTAATTATGCAAAAGGGACTGTTTTAATGCATAGTGAGCCGGTCTCACTGAAGTGTAATACTAATCATGTGAGTGCTCCGCTGCATTATGCATCAGAAACATTTGATTTATTTTAATTGTGGGCTTGTAAGCGGATGGTTTTGGATCTGAATCCCTGGACAAAAGGTAGGTGGGGGGAACATGAACGAGTTTCTGTTCATCCTGTTCATCGTCAGCCGACCTTGTAGTGCCCTTGAGAAAAGCGATGGTTTCTAAAAGAGATGCTGTCAGTGTGGAGGACTGTGAGCTGTTTTTTTTGTTTTTGTTTTTTTCAACTCTGATGCAGTCCAGAGAAGTGGAAATCTGGGGTTCACATTAATGTCTTTAATAATGTTTATTAATGTTTTTGTAGCCTGCATCATGTAATAAAGTCCCACACTTGGAGAGGAGATATACTATTTTGCAAAAAAAAAAAAAAACCTTCCAAGTTGAAATTACAAAAGGTGTTTTTTTGTTGATATAAAGTAATTCACACTGTGGCTTGAAACAAAAATCTCGAGCCTGAAAGCAATTTTGCAAAGAGATCTGAAGATCAGAACCAGCAAATCAGCTCAAGCGTGAAACACCTCCAAACCCTCACCTGCTCCAGTGGAGCAGCTAAACTGAAGCCCGTGGCTGCGCTCAGAAGCTCTGAATGTGTGGTTTTTTGTGTGAACGTGAAGCAGGTTTTGTTGGAAACAGCAGGTGAGTTGACTTGACCTTCCCTGCATGAGCGAAGTTACAAAGAAATTAAGGTCAAACACACAGAGGCAGTTCACTGAAGTCGAATCCTCCCTTCTATTTCAACTTGGAGCAGTAGTCTTCCATTGCTACCCACAGCTATGTTCCTATATAATACATCTGCTGGATGTCACAACAGCCGGCCCTCCAGCCTCTACATGTGTGTTTGATATGCCGGCCGGTTTGGCTGGTATGTAAACGCTTGTCACTGGTGGTTTGAGGGGGCACAACCGCAATTCCCATTCGCTTGAGAGCGAAACATTACACCCCAGCCTGCAGATTCACTCAACTGGAGCTACCAGGTCTGCGCAGTTGGCAGCGTCGGGCGGCCGTCTCCTGAGGTTCGGCTGGTATTTCAGCTCTGCGTTAATCTTTGGTAATTAGAAAGATCCATCTGGGCCGCAGCGAGCCAGTGGAGTGTGCCGTACACATGTTCACACATGAAGTAGTCTGCTCACTGAGAGCTGGACGTCGTCGTGGGTTTTATAATCACATCAGGAGAACAGATTGGCATGTTGTCTATAAATTAATTTAGTGATAAAAACTAAATGGCATTCAAGGTTAGTTTCTATCTCCTCTATGTGTGTATCAATTCAAATTATATTCTGCTGACAGTTAAAGGTGCAGAAGGCTTAAAACCCTGGATATTTACTATTAATATTCAACTACAGCTGTGTTTGTGTTGGCAGAACAAGTTAAGCCAAAACATAATCTCTTACTTACAAAGTGGTTTTTGTGCCTAAACTGAACCGGACCATAAGCAAAGTCCTTTAAGGCAAGTCAGGCTCTTCAGCAGCCATCTTGTCAAAACTCCCAGGCTGTTATTTCAGGCTCATGATACGGAATGTGGGAGCAACATGGACGCCAAACAGAAGTTGTTTTGCAATTTATCACTTTCAACATTTTAATAACACGCTGACAGCTGTTTCCAGTATTTCAGTGAGATGAAAAGTTTCTTAACATCAACCTATTGTTTACTTTCATCTTTTCATCTTTTCACCTTTTATCTTTCAACTTGTTGTACCGACTTGAATAACCTGTTTTAGCTGCCTCTACAAGCTAACGCTAATTGGTCGATGATAGGGATATTGACGTTTTCATCCCTTCACAAACCAAGAACTGACTTAAGTGGTGAATAGCAGCGACAATGTTAAGGTTTTTATCTCCTACTGCTATTATTCATTTCATTTTCTTGCCGGGCGCAGGTGGTCAGGATAAACTGTCATGGCAGACAGGACACCCCAGCGACTCACTATTGCCTCTTGAGGTAAAGTGTTATAAGACATGGTGTGCCAAGGCTAGCTGGTGAGCATATCTGCAACACAATCCAAAACCTCAAAACTATTTCTTTTACATTCTGTTGATATTCTTTAGTTAACGTTTGAATGTTTTGTAATAACATTTGTACATGCTCCTCGAGTGTGTTGGTCGATTGTAATGCTTTCACTGCAATTTTCTGTTTACTACTCTAATATATATATATATAAACAGCGTCTGAAATTTATATAAGAGGCGGTACAATGTCAATCCCAATTTGGGATTTCCAAATATACTGAAAGCAGTGATGAGATTATCTGATGAAATTTGAGTCCTTTCAGATGTCTCGCTGCTCTGACAGTCTCCTACATCATGAAGCAGTCTGGTCGACTTCTATTAATGAATAAAACGTCAACGTAACTGCATAATCCATCATATCATATTCACATATCGGCGCAGTGTTTTACTGTAATATCACGCTGTATTGATTTGAACTAAAACATGCTCTTGTGAGGTTGTGCGTGTCTTGTTCTTTGCAGTTTGAGTGTGTCCTCACAGTTAGTGGATTGTGTGTGTGCGTGTGGGGTGGCGAGTGGTGGAGGAGGTGGTGGAGGCGGTGGTGGGGGGGATTCATCGGAGCGTGACCTTGTTAAGGTGTGTTGAAGATCTCACCTCGTGTGTTTAATGTAACATATGGGGCCCAATTAGATCAACGTAGGCGCCAATGTGAGAGGTGGCGTTTAGTACACTCCGAGAAAAACATTGTTAATTTTAAAAGAGTGCGTCCAGTTCTATCACTTATAGGATCCCTGTGGAGTCTTTTTAGAGATAGTAGTGCTTTATATGGAGCTGTGTTTTCGTGAATGGGCCCCTGTTTTGTTAATCTAATGCAGCATATTCCACTCATCAACAGGTGGCTGTAACATGCTGCAATTAGTGAGCAGAGGCAGCTGATACGGGCGGAAAAAAAACTTGTGCTGCACATTTGTTGGACCTTGAGGTGGGAAATACTGAAAGTTTGTTTACAAGAAAACTCAGCAGGATCCCTTTCTTTCTTTCTTTCTTTCTTTCTTTCTTTCTTTATTTCAACGGATGCTTCAGAACCTTTCATGTCTGATTAAAGCAGCAGTCAGATGCCCGTATAAACTTTCTCTCACCAGTCAAACTGGTGCTTTCAAATGTGAATCCAATGTAAATGATGAAGGAGGAAATTCTCAGTACTTGTAAAAATCTATTCAAACACAGCTAATGAGATTTCGTCAGTCTGAGTTAAACGGATCAACTGTCTCAGGAAAAGATTCCATTTTTTTTTCTTATAAACAGGAGAAATTTGATAGATTCCCCTGTATTTGGTTAACGTAAGCCTGTGCCGGCACGTAGTAGTTTTGCACCAAAACATTTGAGGGCTGTTTACGTGACAATGGTTTTACATGAGACTGTAAACTCTTGACTGTTCGTTCACAGGATAACATCGTTTCTGCCTGAAAACACAAACATCTTTTGAAAATGCGACCATTACCTTGTCATCGAAACTGGCAAGGCGCAATTCCTTTGAAAACGGGGACAACACGGCTCCACGAGCATGTGTATTACATTTCGTGTTCAGTCAAATAGCCCTGCACAAATACGACAACGAGAACAATGGCACTATGGAATTATTGAGCTTTGTTTGCGCTACTGACTCTATAGAGTTTATTTAATGCTCCACTAGCAAGTGTTGATGTGATGGCTCGCTGCTCTGTAGATAAAAGGCGTTGTGTTATTCTGTGGTGTTTATTTCAAAATCTTTAACCGCCGACTGTTGGCCTGGCATCCATAGTACTGCGTTTTCAATCTGGGTGTTTTATGCAGATCCATGTGTACACGTGGATGAAGGCAGTCGTATTAATGCGGAACTTTAAAACCTTTTTAAGCAAAACTGTTGTCATGTAAATGGGGCCTCAGTGACTAGTATTACAACAAGTAAAATTTGCTTCAGTGTTCGTACGGGAACCTCTTCATCGTTTAAAGACAGGCTTGAAAAATTGTGAACTCGCCCTTTGAATGTCTGATAACTTACAGAACGCTAACACCATGTTCAGTGGCTGCTGCGCATAATCATTAAATTAATGTGATCTGTGAATTAAAACCAGATTGACCGAGTTGGGTGCAACGTTTAGATGTTGTCATGGCAACAGCATGACTGACAATGTTTCGGCTCCCGCGGCACGAATTAGTCTTATTACCGGCCCCCAGGTAGGTTGACAATGATGATGCAGCATGTGCGAGTTGAGTGTATTTTCTTGAAACACTACTACTACTACTGCAAACACTCATATTTTTTTCAAGACTGCACTGTCAGTTCCGGTCCGAAGCCACATTTTTAACTCCTCTTCATTGACGAAAGCAGTTTGTCGGTCACCGTGTTCTAAGCCTTCATCACGCAGACAATCCTCAATCAAATCATTTTCTGCCTCAATTACACTTTTTTTTTCAGATTTTCACAATGTAACTTCTAGTTGGCAGTTCCCGTTTAGCTTGTCTGCTTCGAGGCACCGCAATTTGCATGAAAATACAAAAGGTGGAACCTCCGGGTTCTGTCTGCAGCTCTCTCCTCACTTCTTCTGTCTCTCTACGTGTGATTGCAGGCGGTGACTCATCCCTGTGTCTGCCGTGATCTTCACCCACAGCACACATACGGGGATGATTACAGCCGTGCATCAGGTATGATCACGTCCTCATTGTGCAGAAGTCTCTCAGTTTCTCGGCCTCTCTCTGACAATGACAGAGGACGGGATGCTCATATCGTGTCTCTGAATGGAACTGCGTCTCCTATCTTCTCCTGTTCATGGTGGGGCTGACAAACACGTCCATTTCACCTGGTCCCGGTCTGAGTCGTAACAAGTTTTTGTCATTCTTTGCAGATGAAACACACACGCAAAAGAAAAAAAAGTGGTGATTACTGTAATTGCTGCTCAATTTGTCTGCCTCCACCTCACACATAACCTCTGAAGCTTCCCCTCCTCCCCCGGGTTTCAATAATCTGCCATCAGCGGTCCTTCCCTGGGTTTTCTCATGCAATTACACAGAGCAGCGTGTTATTGGTTTCCATGGTGAGTCTCTAAGATAAACATCAAAGTATGTGATATGAGAGTGGCTTATTGATTCAACAGATCTCGGGGTTGCTCTCGTAATGTGTCCACATTTGACCTTTGAATTATCTTTATGTTCTCTGACAACACGGCAGACTGCGGCGGTGAACGTGGTTTCGACTGAGGAGACTGCGGATCCACTCGTCATCCATCCACCCCCTCAGTTCACAAGTCTCCCACTTCTCGCAGACCTCACCGACATGAAACAGTCCCTGTGTGCATTGATGGTGATGACATATGAATCTTTTCTGCTCATGAGGTGGAGATTTCGGCAGATGCTTGAATATCCTCCGCCCAGGTTGAGAGATTTATAGTTGCATGTTCATTGCGCAGCTCCAGCTTTATCCGACTGATCCAGTATTGCATAAAAAAAACGCACAGGCACGCCTAAGAAGAATGGTTTGTGCAATTGCTGTTCGTAATTAAGCACAGATGTATTTACACGTGACTTTTCAAAACAAAACTAACAAAGTGCTGCACCATTTAAACCTGTTTATTATCACATGGCTTTTATTTTGGTAGTCTTGACCATCATTGCTATAGATTAAACCCACTACCAGTAATTTCTGAGCTCTGCCAACATTGTTACGACAAAGTCTGACCGAGCAGGAACACAAGCAGCCTGACTGAGTGTAAATAAAGCAACCGCACTGTATTTGGATAGAAAACACAGAAAGTAGGCACACTTGAAATATTACTAATAAACCTTTCATCGTGCAGGAATAAGTTGTGCAAACGTTTAACTGGGAAGTCGGTCTGTATGATGTAATGGCTTCAACTTTATCGTCCTCTGAGAGAACAATTTGTGGTACAGCGCAGACGATACAGACACATTAAAGCATATCAGATAGACGACAACAACAATAGCCTGCAATCGTCTGCAGCAGCCGTTGAAAATATCATCACAGTCCCGGCAGGCATTTTAAAGTACATGTCAATAACTGTGTACCAGTCATAAACATAAATAGATATTGAGCACAGCACATCACCGGGGATCTGTGTTTTCACATACCCTGCTGGTTCGTGTTTTTTCTTCAAATTCTGCAACTACAACTTCTTTTGTTGAGATATTGCCACAGGAGAAAATGGGTTTTTGGCTTGGTTGGTTCTGATCTCGGGGCATCTATATCTCGAAACCAGAAGCGGGTGGCTGGTGGCTCGTCTGACGTCTCAGGTCAGCCTCGTCAGGCGCGAGCGGCGCAGGTCAGCCAGCTGTTCCCCACGATTTCCCCACAGGTCTTCTCAGTTTTTCCTGCACCTGAGTGGTTTTGTAGAGTCCATACCGGCATACAATACAACAACACAAAATACTGTCAAAAAAATATGTAAAACAAAGCAACAATTTTGTGGACAAAGTGTGAAATAGTTCAGTTTTTAAAAAAAGTTGATGTACTGTTGGCCCGTATAAAATAGCATCAGCAAATTTTTTGTCCAAGCCACTTTACATTCTGTCACCAATAAAATCTCCTCTCCTGTTATTCTAGATAGCAGTGTTGTAAAAAAAGTCCCCAAAAGGCATACTTGACTAAAAGTAAAAAATAATTGTGTCAAATATTTCTTTAGCACAAGTGAAAATCATACATACAAATAGTACTAGAGTGAAAGTGTCAAAGTATCTGATATTAAATATACTTAAATAGCAAAATTACAAGTAAATTATACACATATGTATATGTATATACGTACATTATATTGCAGGTCAACTGATTGTGTGAGCAGCATTTTACGTAAGGTTATAGAACCTGGAGGTTTGTCCACTTGAGACTTGAAACTTGAATTGCATAATTAAAAAGTTGGCCTGCAAAACCAAACTAAGTTTTGGGAACATCTTGTAGACATCGTTCAGAGCACCCGAGAGACATGCGCTTGTATTTATTTATTTTTTCAAAGACAGACTTAAATGTGTCAGGCCAGATCACTCATCTAGAGTTCCAGAGTAAAAAAAAAAAAAAATCTGGCACTCCGTGACCTCTGAAGGCTCCTGTGTTTTCCATACAGTAACTCATGCAGTCCTGTAATCTACAGACTGTAACCGCAGCCTTCACAGAGGACACTCCGCACTCGTCGGTCAGAGTGAAAATCCCCTTCTGTTCGTCGCACACAGAGGGGCCGCAGTCCAGATCTCTCGGACAAACCCATCCCTTTATGCTGTATCTCTCTCTCTCTCTCTCTCTCTCTCTCTCACGCTGTCATAGTGCCTTTTCATCACTTTGTGTTTGTGATCGGAGTGGCGCTCACCACCACTCTGTGGCGGGCTGATGCGGTTTCAGCCCCCAGACATCCTCTCAGGGAGCGAGGGCCCTGTCTTGTCATGTGATTTCCAGGCATGTCTGGAGGCTGCGTGGGCGTTGGCAGAAGAAAGAGGCAGAAAAAAAAAGGGCGCAACTGTTTTAACTCGTGCAAACCGGTGGGTCGGCTGTGGTTTGGGCTTCGCGAAAGAAGGGTTGTTAAATCGGCTGCCTCCACTGACATTTTTCACACTTGTCTGCCAAACACCGCCAACTCGTGCCTGACCTCCACTCCCTCCCTCTACACCTTTTACTCTGATGGCAGGGAAACACAACCTTTTAACGTAATTATCCCGACTGCATCTCCCTCATTAGACTCCTGCGGTGGAGCCCATAAACAGCTGCAGTATGCAACCCCCAGTGAGCCTCATAGTATACACCCTGGACTCCTCACCCACGCATAACCTCAATACACATCACATAGCTGTTAGTCAAAGCTACTACCATCTAGTTATGAGCAAAGGTTCGCAAAAAAAAAAAACTGCTTCAACATCAGATTCAGAGCAGGCGATGCACCACGATTTTATTATTTCACCCAGCATTCCTGGCTGGATGACAGCAAGCGTCCACTGCCAGCTTCACCACCTTCTGAGCCTCGCATCTGTGAAATCTACAGTGTGCTGCTTTGACTTAGCCTGGAAATCTGTGTTAGTGAATACAAACTTTGACTGTCTCCAAATACCACGGCGAAGGGAAACAATGGAGATGTACCGGTGAGCACTTGTGTGTGTTCATGTAGTGACAGTGATGTATGGTTTGTTTACTCCGGATCCCGGGGCAGCCTTAGCTGGGTCACCTGCAGGCCGAGCGGGTGAGTCTTATTGAACTTCGGCTTTGTCGAAAAGCCCCCTCAGGTCCGCTACATCCCTCATTTTCATAATCACTGGACAGTTTGATCGTAACGAGTCGGTGTGTTTGACCATGAGTGCAACAGACTGAAATCCATTAATAAAAAGTCAATGAGCATGGTCAACAATAGCATATTAAAGCTTTTGCCAGTAAGTGGGTCCGATGGGGGGCGGTGGCATTGTGCTGTGCGCTGTGAAAAATCTAATGCAATTATGATCAGAATAATGCCTGGTATTGACCGGTGTGAGAGGCCATGAGGTGCAGGGGTAGGGCTGCTCTGGGGATGACCCCTTCCCACTTCATGATTGATTGGGTGTGTCGGAGCAATTCCAGCCCAAATGACTCAGGGCGGGCCTTTGTGTCGAGCTGCGTCCAGGCTGGGCTTGCGTTATTAACTTACCCAGGAAGAGGGCACTGTAAATAGCCTGCAGTGGAGCCTCACTGGGGGACACTGCAGAAATAAAGAGGGGAAAAATCAGCCCCGCTAAACTCAATTTGTAATTCAATCCAGGGTGCTGCCATCGATCGAGATCTGCTCCTGCAATAGCAGCCGACCAGCAGCTGGGCAATGGATTAAAACACATACCGACTTATCATCCTCACTCCACTGCTGCCCTGTTTCTCAGTGAGCCTTGTCTACATCGTCTTTCTCTTGGTCTTAGTTGTAAAAAGCAATGCTCGTTACCAAACACATACAAATCCATCCTGCAGGCTGCATAACGAGGCACAAGTTTCAAGGACTGGAAAAAATTATTTGGGCAGAGCCAGTGTGAGGTCACTCAGACTAAAGCTCAAACTGGGTGGTGCAGGAGTATCAGATTGGAGATTAATCCGCTTTTTAATCACAGAAAGTTTAAACTTAAACTCCAGACGTTTATTCCTCCAGATGCTCCGGGCTCCTCCAGAGCTCGCAAGCTACAGCAGCTGTCGGCTGTCGTTAATTTTAACAAGGTTACTGCTTATTCCAAATCCCCGGTGTCTGTCCTTCCACTCCAGACATATTATTTGTCTGATATTTGCATTGAAAATTGTATAGAAATTCACTTCAGGTAATTTTCCACTTACCCTTTAGTGATATGCCCGTACAGGTTTTATTCCCCAAGTTTTTTTCAGTTCCGTCTTTGAGATGTCGTCTGAGTGTCCCAAAATGGACATACACTTTGAAAATGTTTTCCAATGAACAACAGTCTATAATAATACCACGATGGTATGTTTTTGAGTGTAATACACGTAGAACAAATCCATTCACCTTCATTGTATCTTAAAGGTGGCAGATAACTTTGCGTATACAACTAAAAGTAAATTATTGCTTGATACCGCAAACGTGAATGAGGTAAAATATGCTGCTTATAATATCATCAGTCATCTGTTAATTGTGTTGCATGAAGTCTTTTAGTGAGCTCTTCAGTGTCAAAATAGAAGTTGGGCTCTCCGTGACCCCCGGGCCATTGTTCCTGTACAGCCACGAGGATTGAGGTTCTGAAGTCTGGTCCTTTTGTCAGCTGTATAATACGATGTCACGGCAGGGAGGCGCTCCCCATTCACCTCCTCTGCGTTTGATCTGAGCTCCGTGCTTGAGAGACGATACCTGCGTTAAGTACCAGCTGTCAGCCGGGACCGGTAGCTCTCTCCGCACCAGGGAGCAGATTTATATCAGTCATGGCTAAAGTGGTGTAACTCCACTCCCATCTACACCTTCTGCTGCGCCACATGTGAGAGTGATTCCAGGAAAAGTCGAGTGCATTGTTGCAAATGAGCGTGGGAGGCGGGTATGATGGATGCCTCTGTCTTGTCGGACGGGTGGTACCGACAACTCCCTGTAAAATAAACTTTATGTCTCCCTGCACTGGCACTGACAGTGTCAGAACACCACTTGTGACAAAAGCAAGCTCAGTGTAAGCAGGAAAGGATAAACTATACATCAGCCTGATTAGGCCCTACAAACACACTTTGGTTGAACTGTTTGCCATATGGAGCAATGAAAGGCTTTTACATTTATACGTTGAGCCACGGTTTGTAAGGGCGAGAGGCGAGTGGGAGAACGCATGGCAGCGTTTCTGTGAAGTGATACGCCGAATTCCCCTTCTGAATTTTTATTAGTCGCATGTTTTGCTTGCAAAATCCTATATAATGCTCGGAGTACATTGCGGTTTCTTTTAGTTTTTATTATGGCACCCTTTAATCGGCTACTTAGATTTTTCTTTTTTGTTCTTGTAAATTCAGCATTCCCTCCTTATGGGTGAACATGTCATTGGCTGAGTCTATTTAAATGGTTTGTACATTATTGGCTGACCTAATGGAAGCTGTCATGCTTTCACTGACCCCACACAACCTCCTTCATCTTATCTCCCTCGGTAGATAAGGAGAATAGAATCAATTGTTGCTGTGATGTGTCAGTGAAAGACAATCCCACCATTTTAAAAGCACCATAATGGACTTCTCTCCCTCCCCCGCAATCTCTCTTTTCGGCACGTCTCGCTGCGTGTAGTCCATGTATTTTGTTCAGCATTACGGTTTGACTCTCAGGTTTTTATCGGTTCCATGTGTTGCATGCCCGGTCAGGGGACTAGGAGGGAATGAATTGATCCTTAAAGAAACAGCCTGCTTCAATTCTCCGCATCGGTTTAGACAATCAGCACCCCTGCTGCTCCCACTCTTGCTCATGATAGCCCTCGCTAGAGTTTCAGTAATATCTCCAGGAATGCTCGCAAGCGCACACACACACACACACACACACACACACACACACACACACAAACGCTATCTACCTCTTCATCTCTCCGTCTCTTACATACGAACTTTTAACTCACAGATCAACTGCCGGACTAACAGGAAACAGCTCCCTTATGGGAAAGACTGGTTGGTCCTAATCACACTCTCACACATTGAAGATGATTTTTGACCTATTATTGTTATTTATTAGCTTTCGGTAACTTTGCAACAATTCTCCCATGTGCCAAATGAGGTGCTACTATTGACTCTCAGTCCCCAAATCTCAACAGTACACAGGATACCAAAATGGTCTTTCACTGTGGTCCTGTAATTATCTCTGGAAACAGCCAATGAATCGCTGCAAGACTGTGATGATGTAATGCTAACCTTTCCCAACCCTGGATGCATATCTAACTTTTACGCTTATTGTGAGCATCAGGAATTACCCAGCTGCATGAAGTGCTGGGGGAGGTGGTCATTTTAGGGATTGGTTTGAGTCTGCGGAGGTAATTTATAGTGAGGCCGTGATTTCGTCTGAAATTGAAATAAGGGACTCATTTCATCAGGGGTTTCGGTTCAGCTATTGAAGCGCAACACACTCTACTACACGTTTTGTATTCCCAGACAACTTGGTTTCCTTTGTGGCGTGATTTATGCGTCGGTTAATCCATCACAATCACAAGCTGGGAAAGATGTTTTCAGCACCATCGCACGCTGTCAAGGGCAAGGGTTGTGATTTAGAGCATGTGGATCCGCGGCTGCTGTGAAGGGAGGAAGAGGTCCGAATCGAGCTAGGTCCGCTCTGACATGGGTCAATGGAGAATGTGAAGGCCCTGGAGGAAGTGGTAGGATTTTCTTGTTTTTCAAGGTTTATTTTTCTACATGTTGGGGGATGGAGGGGTGCTGGTTTTGCAGGTTTTCAATTGAACATGATGGATCAAACATCTTGGAAAATAAACACACAGTCGCAGAGACGCACACTTTGTCATTCTCTTCACTGCGCGTAGAGTAATTCACTCCATCACTTGTGCACATGTGCAAGAACACATACACACACACCCATGACCACACACTCAATTACCACCACTGCTCACTATGCAGTAACACTCAAGCTCCCCAGACACTGACTTTACTCTAAACAAACAGCCAGATGAAAGCTCAGGTCCACGTCAGAGAGCTCTACTCTAATGAGCCAGCCAAAGGTAATGGATTGCTCATTACTGCTACTTAAGTGAGCCTTACCGGGTCTCTTTAAAAGGAGAAATCTAACTTTAGTCACGATGTCGACTGCTGTCGATTTCAGTGAGACTTTCCAAAGTTCATCAGATGGTTGACTTAAGTACGAGGTGAAAATCAGGGAATTACACAGCCGTTAAGGATATTAGCATAACATATTTGAGATGAGACATGAGAAATAAGTTATTAGATTGAAAGTTGCAACAGAAAGAGGAAGTAAGAGATGGAATAGTGTAGATTTCCTATTTTTCTGTCGATTGGACGGATTAGACATGAGAAATGAGATATGTCGGATCAGATTTGACGTAAGAGACGAAAGATAATAGGAGATGAGATATGACAAATGATAAATGAGACACAAGATATAAATTAGAGATAAGTTAAGATATATTGATAACATAGATGAGGAATTACACTTGAGAAGCGGGGCTGGAGAGATGAGAAATGAGACCGCTGCTTCTGTCAAAAAATCCCTGTTTAATCTGTGAAGGGGACAATAATGACAACATCCCTACATCAAGACGGAGAAAGAGCAGTCACAAGTTTAAACTAGTATATACAGTAACAGAGTCGTGAAAACATAATCTGAGAGTTTATTATCTTTACTGTGTAATGCTATCCGAAAGGACGGCCCTGCAATAAAGTGTATTACAGCCCTCTTATGTACTCCCTGTGAAAGTGGGCAGACAAAACATTACAACCATCTTCCTCTATTCCTCTGGACTGTATCAGACTCTGCAGCTGCACCTAATAAACTGATGAATCATTGTATATATGAGGTTTACAGAAACTGCTGATTGGTGTGCAACCTAATATCACCCACCCTGGTCGCCAAGTTGTGGTGGCGATTTAACGTCTTAAAAAGTCCCTCATGCTTTAGTCCTTTTTGTGTTTGTGCCTTTTGTTTACCTCTGTGAAAAAAGTTATGATGACTGGTGCATACATATAATTTTCATTGTTGTCACTGATAGATATCTCCGGTAACAGCATGGATATTATTAGAATCACTGGAAACGGTCTTACTTTTCCTTTTTGTGGCAGATCGTGCGTGTGTCAGAGGGAGGACGGCTTTGTCATTCAGTCAACACCAGCGAAATGAGAAATTCCTCATCACGACCCCGCAGCCTCCGCGGCTCACGATCCAACACCTGCTCAGTAATGATGGACACAATGAAGATAGAGGTCACAAAGTAAACCCCAACTTGGCAACACTCTTTGATGTGTGTGTGTATGTGTGAGCCGAGTGGACGTGTGGCTGAGTTGTGAATAAAACAGACAACATGGCCGACGCTGGTCTGTTTCCAATAGTCGTCAGGTGTTAGATGTTACCCTCCATGAGCCCCCCCCCCCCCCCATTTTTCACATCTCACATGGTTTATAACACTTTCTGACACGTAGTCGGCCCATTTTCCTGAAGGCAGGAGACGAGCCTCTGCCCACTCCCCTTCCTTTTTTCCCTCCGTAGCGGGTCCGTCACGGCTGACACCTGCCCAGGAAGCACTTAAAACAATTAGTACGCCCTGGAAAGCTCAAAAATGTCGATTGCCAAGAAGAGAAAAAAGAGATATAAAGCGTAGTGTCCCTTCTTAGATTAAAAACTGAAAATTAAATCAAGTATGCCATCAGTGCGTGCCGGGGAGGGTCCCTAATGGCAGGCTTCTCATTCTTTTATTTTATTAATTCCCTCTTCTTACTCAGCCATCTCCTACTGTAACAGCCTCTCTGACTCATCTGCTGCAGGAGAGAGGAGGAAAAGCACCCAAGAGTGGAGGAGTGGGGGTGGGCACAGTGCCCGCCCGAGGCAGAGTGAGTCACGACGCACCGCAGGACCCATTCATCACAGTGTGGCACTGGCACTGCCTGCACCTTGGCACTGTCCATCTCACCCAACCTGGGCAGCCGTGAAAATTAGGCTGCTTTATCTCTGGGCTCTTATGTTATTGTTGCCTCTCGGCTCCCCGCCTGTGGTCCTGTGGTTGAGGATGAAAGGACACGAGCACAAGAGCCTGATCAGCTGTTTAATGTCGGGACATTGGTAGAGACCGTACACTCTCTGCACATATAATGGATGTATTTTTACACCCCAAATTTGACTTATCAGACTAAATTACTTTGGCTACAAAGGGATAAAAGCTCTCTCATCTTAAACCTCACACATTTACCATTTGTATCTAGTTATTTTCTAAAATCAGGATCATATTCTGAACAATGCAATATTACAAGATTGTCTTCTAATACCAGTGTGCTCCTCGTCCAGAGGCTCAGCAGCGGTCGCTGACCAACTGCCAAAAGCACTCCCCAGTTGCCAGAATAAAACGTTGGCATTTTTACGTTTCTGAAAACCACAGACGTGACAAATTTTATAGATTTCATACAGATCATATCAACATTCCTACATTAAGTATCATATCAGTTTCAGATTGCATGTATATGAGCTGCCTGTCATGTCAGTGGGAGAAGAGAACAGCGACGGAAAGGTGAGACGGCTGCCAAGCCAGAGACCACTGTTCAAGACTGTGTCTCACGTTTGTAAGTGCGAAACCACTGAATATTGGGATAATTTCCAGCCATGATGATGGAGAACAAAACTGTCGAGATGTTGCAGCCGTGTTTGTTGTAACAGAAACAGGTAAATCTTTTTCCTTCTCCTGAGAAAGTTTTTTTTGTGTCTACAGCCAACTGTACTACAAGCAGTGTTGTCACAACAAATGATATTATTATTATTATTATTATTATTATTATTATTATTATTATTATTATTATTATTATTATTATTATTTTATATTCTCACAATTGTGTTGAATAACTAAACGAAGGCTGACAGTCATTGACTGCTGAGCTCTGACCATTGTTTTTAATGTGATGTATGTTGGTGGGAACAGTGGAGACAGTTAGGTAACTAATGACAAATTGCCCAACAACAACAACAACAACAACAACAACAACAACAATTGCATCATCCATCACAATGTTTCACTGTGGACATATTCCAATTTGGCAGACATAGTGTGCATTTACACACTACATAAAATAATTCAAAAACAGACAATGCAAAAGTTCGAGCACACAACGATGGTGACTTGGGTGACAAGAATGCAAGCGATGATTCAACCGCAAGAAAGATGCTTTTTGTCAGAGAATGATGTGCTTTATTGTGCAGAGGAAGTCAGAAGTTTAAAATGTGTTAGACGAGTAAATGCTTCAGGCGTTTGACATCAAATGATTTCTAAGCGTCGGTCTTAGACATTTTTCAACCATCCAAAACTTTCAAAAAGTTTCAACATTCGAATAGCTTTCATGCCATGACACAAAGTGGCATTTTAATCCTCTCCAGTTGGAAAATCACAGCAGCATGTGTTAGATAAATTATGCACGCATGAAGAAAAAACTGAATACAAATAAGAATAGATCAAAAACAGTGCGCTGGTGTTAAGACCATCATTTGGAACACAAGCACATATTTACGTGTGAGGGTAAGTGGGGTGGGGGTGGGGGGGTTGATCAAATACAGCAAATGCATCGCGGCACTGGAAGGTAAGAATGTGGAATATAAATAGAAAACATGCATGTTTTCTGATGAGAAACTAACTTTTTCAGATTTTGTATTCTATTCTATTATTTAACCACAGTCGTCTTTGAAGAGACTTGCGAAACAGTTGCAGCTGTTCTAAATCTTTTCTCCCAACATGTTAAACCCACTCAGATGCTGAGGAACAGATAGTGTTAAGGGAAGAGAAACTAAAGGCTTGTTTGTATATTTACTGTGCATCCCAGTGTACTGCGGGTTAGTCTCTGTGTGTTACTTATTAGTTAATCAAGCCACATCTGTGTTCCCATCTAAATAGTCTTTCTGTAACGGGATTAGGAACAATACTGAGATGGCATTGATCTTTTCCCATGAGGAAGGGCTGGAAAATGGGTGGGAAACTTTTTTTTTTCCCTTTCTCCCCGGAGCTGTGGGCTAGTGTTGCTGACCGATGGGGAAAGTCCACCGAGCAGATGGGAAAGTCGGAAACGTTCAAGTCGCCCTCATAAACAAACAAAAGTAATGTTTATATTCAGTTCATGAATAAATCCGTTGTGTATTGTCGAGCTCTAACAAACGCGTTGATTGCATTTCTTTTTCATAAAATATCTGCAATTTTTTTTAAGGTATCTCAGATCTGTTATTGCTTACATTTATATTGACTAGCTAGCTGGCACTTGACAAGCATGAGATAAACAGAACTGGGAACTACTCGAGGTCAAAAACTCCACAGGGGAACCTTTAACCTTGGCAGGAACATGCTGATTTAATCTCAACTTTCATACCTCTTCACCTGACGTCGGCCTCTTTGTTTATTCAAGTCATATGTCGGCCATATGATGTTACATTTACGCATTGGCTTTCTGTTGTCTTTGATCAAGCCGTCACTTTAAATTATCTCAATTTATATCAGATATGAATAATGCATCACTCTGCAGTCATCACTGTTTGCATGAGCCAACAGTGCAAATTCAAACTGGATTGGATCATTCATAGTCACTTTGTTTTTATGTTTGCAGTGTTCTCGTCTTCTTCTTTTTTTTAGGACTGTTTCATTGACAGC
The DNA here is from genome assembly GCA_963678695.2 of Diplodus puntazzo. Lineage (NCBI taxonomy): Eukaryota > Metazoa > Chordata > Actinopteri > Spariformes > Sparidae > Diplodus > Diplodus puntazzo. The sequence continues at coordinate 10,387,626 of OZ023174.1, read as the reverse complement.
TCAGAAATGTGTTGACCATATGCTTCAACCAAGCGCTCGGTTCTTAACTCCATCTTTCCACTCATGGCACACAGCGTGTCTCACATTCCCCTCTGAGCTGAGAAACCCCTTGGGCGGTTTCATCCCTCCGCGTATAAAGTCGTGGACGGACATCACACGTCTTTAGGAGCCTCCGCGGCACATCATGGCCCTCATAAAGATTTCATTTAGACGGTTGAATCACTCCTCTGTCCCTCTTGTTTTCTCCATCATTCGTCCTCTCTGCCCACACCCTCATTGCGGATGACAGGGCTGCCCTACCGAAAGCCACTGGGTTATTCTCCACTCTCGGTCTACGCTGGCCGTACTCTCCCTCTTTCACTGAACCCAACCATCCCACATCCTCCCCTCCCTCACCCCTTCCCCCCCATCATCTATCCTCTCGATGCTGGTGTCTGGTCTGCCTCTCTCGCTTTAATCTTATAAAAGTGGATTTCTGATATAGAGAGTGAGAGGGCTTTTAAGTGGATGGTATTGAGGTTGGTATAGAGCGTGTATGATGGGTGGGAGCCGGGGGGCAGAGTGGTGTTATGGGTAGAGAGGGCAGGTGGTTCCTGTAATGGCTTCTGCCCCCTCCACCTCCCAACACCCCCTCCCTCCCTCTCTCCCTATCAGCCACTAATGAGCCTGTATAGACACCCAGCAGTGGGTTTTATGCCGTTGTGGTGAACGTGAGAGCGGGACGCTGAGAGAAGAAGAGAAAGAGAGAGCGCGGGGTCCATCGGAGCGGCGCAGCACAGCCGGTCACTTACTGATATTGATCCGCGTCCCAATCCATCTCAATTCCCCTCATATGTAGTCACATCCAATTAGGTTCTGCTCCATCTTGAAAGCAGCATGCCTTCAGCTGAGGCATCCAAAAAAAAAAAAAAAACTGCAACAGCATCGTGAGCTCACGTATATGCAGCACGCAGCATAAAAAACACGGCATGCTCGGGGACTTGAGGCTGCGCTCAGTGCGCACAATCCACTTTTCTCTGTCTTAAATGCCTAAAATCCCTGGGGTGAGTGCGCTACTCCCTTTGTTATAACATCTCCATTTGAGGACAAGATGAATGCGTTCCCTTCTTCATTTTCTCCCACCGCCACTCCTCTCCTCTCCTCTCCTCTCTCCCCCCCACCAGCTGAAAGCCGCTGTCTGGGTGGTAAAACTTGACCGGAGTGATGCACGAACCCAGGAGATGCTGTCGGGGGGCCGGCATGTACTTTCCATGTGTGTTTTTTGCGTGTGTGATGAATAGCGTTTACGTTCAGAACAGTAGTCGTGCAGATCCATCCTGTTTCTTATTATACTCAGGGACACACAGAGAAGGAGCCTCTCTGTCTTAATGACAGCAGCTATTTCAACCAAAGCCTCGGAAAGTAAGATGTCTACAGATATAAGTGCTCTGTACAGGCCAACAATCAGCTGCCTGGGGATCCTATTGTGCCTATTGTCCTGAGGGGAAAGCTTTCATTTTAAACTAATGAGATTTTTTACTTATATTGTCCTGTGTGGAGTGTTTTGAATGCGGCTCAACCTTTGTATCATTCCTCGAGTTATTCTTGTTGACATTTGTCTTTGTTTATCCAGTGATGTTTGCTGGTATTTCAGCACAGAAATGGTTTTCTGCTACCTGCTGTTCATCTGTGACAGAAAATGAATCTTGAATTCTGCACCGATTTACACATTCTGGCGCGTCAAAGCAACATTCCCACAAACACCAGTCATCGCTTTTCCCACATGTTTAAAAGAAGTCTTTTCAACAACTTTTCTACCGCAAAACACACCTTGGAGAACTGCGGAAACACACTGATGACAGACAAAACACCACGAAGGAGGATATTGCAGATCTATTGCAGGTGCTGAAATAGTCAATACGAGTTACAAATAAATATGCATGGGCGGTGATAACGTTAATGTTGTATAAATAACATAGTGATGCTTTCCTGTTTGCCTGACAGACTCTGTGTGTATTTTTTTGTGAGTGAATAAAAAGTCGGATGGAGAGCATGTGTGAATGTGATAAAATAAAGACAAAGTATGATTCTCATGCAGAGCATCCATCACAACTGTGTAGAAAAGGCTGCGGTGAAATCAGACCACAACAATCCAAACAAGCTGCTCTGTTTATTTTGTCTTCTTCCTTCATGTTAAGTTATTTTAAGCTGGTTTTAAGTTCACAGGCTGCTGGCCGGCTGAAGCAATGTGACTTAAAGCTGCTGTCAGTGTTATTTCCATATTAAAATGAGTGTTAAATAACTTGATGTTCCAACAGTAATCACAGTCATGTCTCTCCTCCCCCCTGCTCATGTTGTAAAAGAGAAATGACATTTTCTAGTATCCCTGCTCCACTTTATCCAATCACGACAGAGAACCCCATAAAGAGGCGGTCCTGTCCTCCGGGGAAAAAGGAAAGAGAGACCAAGACCAACTTAGGGCTCCTGGTGACGGCTTATACTAATAACTAATATAACACGTCAAGCAATTAAATGACTTGAAAAAAGAAAGAGGCAGAAAAAGCTGCCTTGAAAAAAAAAAGGAAGGAGTCTCGCGTGAGACAGGAAGTCAGGTAAAAACGACGACAGCCCTCACATCAGCTTTAAAGTGAATTAATTGAAGATGCTAAGATGAAGCAACTGTTCAGTCGCACTCACAAAATCATAGTCAGATTTGACTTACGGCCATGTTTTCTCAGTTTGAAGACTGTTTCTCATATGAAGGCCTTACAACAGTTACTGGTTCTTTAACAGCTACTTTATACCTGAGACAGCACATAACACTGCTTCACTGGCAATAGACACCTTTTTTTCCCCAGCATTTTAACAGGATGAATGCGGACTGGAACCTACATTTTATTACTGTTGAACAAATGTATCCATTTTACACATTAAGCATCAGGTTGAGTTTGTCTAATGTGAACCCCTAAATGCTTTAGCGGGCGTAGCTTCATAAGTCATAACCTTATAATTCAAAAATACAAATGAGCTCATTCTCAATAACAACATTACTGTGCTCTGAACTGACTAAAGATACAGCTTCAATAATATTTCACACTTTAACTTCATCAATGTTGCATTAGGATGGAGAAATTCCTGAGCAGGATATGAAACTTTATTCCTCTATAAAAAAAAGAAGAAAAAAACACGTTTTTTACAGAATTGAAGGCTGGAAAATTTGCTGGACAGCTTTTGTTCTTACGCCAAGGAAACGCCTGTGAGATGACTAATCAATCATCTCAATCATCTGGGACTAATACACGTGACAGAGTTTGGACGACCTCAGTAACTATGACCCCAGTGAAAGACTGACCCCTGCCATGTGACAGTCTATAAAAGTTCACACGAGTGCTGTAAAGCGTGGTTTCCAGAGTGAGTTAACCGATAGAGTGGTGCTCTTTGGGAAATGGCCTTCTCAGGTGAGTTTCCATAGTGACCGCAGGTCGAGGTTGTCTCTTAACTGGGAGTTATGGGACAGGAGATGGCCGCGGCGGTGGAGGGGCAGGGGCGTTAATGGACTGAACATGCACATGGAACCGTCCCGAGAACTAAAAATAAAAGCATTGGAAAGTTTAGTGAGAAAACCAGACGAGTCGAGGCCTCTGTGCCCGAATATGACACCTGTTCAGATCAGACTCAGATGCGTGTTTCTGATGTTGGAACAAAAATATCAAATCATAGTCGAAGGATGTGTAATGTGCAAACATGGCCTTGTCATTAGAAAAACCAACCCCTCAGCTAAATGAGCTGTGCAAATCACATCAGCAAGCATCGACCCGCGATAACCAATGAACCTCAACGGTTTTGACTCACGCACTGATAACTCACTCACAGCTTTCAGACAAGCTCATTACAATGAAAGATACCCTGTGGGGTTTTACACGTTTCTTTTTACAGTCAGTGTTGCTGAGCAAAATACAAATGTTTTTAAAATAAAATGTCGATATACTGGACCCAAAAGTAGAGCTCAGACACAGAGACATAAAAGTTCAGACAAAGGCCGTTAACTGTAGTTGTTGCTGAGTGTGATCTGGAAGCAGGGCAGGACTGAAGATGATGAACCTGAAGCACAGGTCAACAGGGAATCAGCAAGTTGACACAAAATGTCTTACTTGGTGAGTGGGCCGATATATCTTACCACTTAGTACATGGAACAATTTGGCAAAGAGTAGAGTTAAAAGACTTAAACACTGCAGCCTGTCGAGTGTGGCCGGGCGGCAGGTGTGCTGGTGAGCCGACAGAGATGAGAGATGTTGATGTGAAACAGAAACAGAGACCGACGGGGGACGGACAAGAAACACTGGTGAGGGGAAAACTGTGAAACAATAGGGGCGAGGGAGAGAACCTGCCAAACTACCACCATCCTTCTTTGTAAAAACATTTTTTTTCAACAATGTCTTGTCATGGAGGTGTAGATCAGGGGGACTTGTGGGAAACCAGTGGCAGTCCACAAACAAAACAGAATCCAACTCCTTGGAAAAACAAATTGCTCTGTAGAGCAATTAGTGGTCAAAAACATCACCGGTGAACCTCGAGGGGCATCACTCTGTTGGGGCTCAGATGAAAAGATATTTTTGTCTTCAACATATGTGATTATAAGCAACAAAACAGGACGGGTCGGTTTGAGGGCAGAGGAGATAATTATGGTGGGGAAAAAAAGTTTAATTCAACCTGTCGCTTTGAAACAACACATTTCGTACTGGTACACCGTGACTTTTCAAAGTAATAGAAATGTCCTTGCTGACGGTCTTGTTTCTTTATGAAGGTCGTAGAGAAGCAGCGGTGTTACCTCGAGGCTGTTCCATAACCAGCTTAAAGTTCCTTGTAGTGTGTTTCTATCCCTGGCGGTCACACATGAGCTTTCGTGTACTCTTTAACACAAGTGTGCAGACTTTTTATTGCTTTGGGTTAATTGTGTCAAATGCACCCTTCCAAAGTTATTTTTATAATTTACAATCTCATAATTATTGAGGAAAATGACCTCTAAATCATATCCCCCGAGAGGCTGTAATTGAACTTTTATGTCACATGGATAAAAGCACACTTTTTTCCTCTTCCTTGGGCGTGTGTCACCGTCTATACGCCACCGTTTATGGATGGCACAGACTAATCTCTAAGTGAAGCTGCAGCCAACACTGACATACCCATCCATTAAAGAAAATTGACTGAGTCTCAGCCAGCTCCACGGCCGCTCTTTTGCGGTGGCCCCTGACATCTGACCTCCCCGCCAAGCGAGCAAGATGAGGAGTGAGTCTCCCCTGCAGAGATCCATAATGTCCCCCATTAATCCCAGAAAACAAGATTCTCCCTGCATGTCAGCTAATATCACAGATGTGCCTTGGTGTTCATGGGAATTTTGAAAGTAATTTTCTGGAATGTGGGTACACATTTTGGTTTGAAAATTGTTGTCTTCTCAGTTTAATTAGGCGGTGTTTAGGTAGAAAAACGTCAAAAACATTCCACGAGTCAACAAAGCAAATCTCCAGTTTATTGTCAGTGGAGCTCTTCCAGCCTGTAAATCATGTCAGCCTTGAGCTCTGGGAGAGATTTGTCCACATTTACAAACATTGATTAAAGTGTCCCGGGACAATTGTGTTTCTTTCAGCATTGTTGTATTGAGATTTAACGGAGATGAGACAACTGCATGCTAATAAGAAACAGCAACAGCAGTGCAGCATGTGCGTGTCCGTTTGTCGCTCTTTGTGCGAGTGTGTTTTTGTAATTTGCTGTGTCAGTGCTGTCAATGCTACCTTTGTCCAAGTTCCATAAACAAGTGTGCCTTTGCAGTGGGATACCCACAGCGTCGCCGGAATAAACATCCTACGCGCTAACCGTCACCTTTGGTTTCAACAACAAACACACACACACGGATGTTTGACAGTGTTGATATCAAGCTTCGCCCGGCGTCACCGCGAGTGGAGGCTGCTTCAAGTGGTTCACGGAGGGTTTCGGTCTCGCAGATGTCATGAAGCTGAAGTCATCCTCGACGCCCGCTGGCTTGGCGTACAGTAAAGTCATCGTCTCACACGTGTACAGTTCGTGGACAGCCTTTTCTTTACGGTGAGCCGGAGAGAGGAGAGAGATGTCATTCTGGATGGTGTCCAGGTGCTGAGCCGAGCCTCTCCCACTTCTGTCATTAAACTCCCGGCCTCGTGGGAATGGCGGTTTACTGGGCTCCACTGAGTGCTGACCCTGAGATGAAGCCGTCAGCGTCGCCCCTCTCTGTCTCTTCCTCAGCTCGCCGCCGTAATTCACAACAAAATCCAGACGCACCAGAAGTCACAACGAACTTATTTATTGCTCATATTCTTCTATTGGAGGAGAAACTCCCAGGTGTTGGGTAGCGTGCACGTGCCAGCGATGACATTTTTATTTCATGTTGGCAGCCGGCTCACTCACCCCATTCGTGAACTTTGTTTTTACATCCCTGTGTCTGCTGGGATGATCAGTACCATCGTTTCTGCTGTGGGGTTGAAGGGACTGAAGGACCGTCAGCGTTAAGAGCTCCATGACGATCACATCAGAGGTTTTCACTATCTATAGCAAGCAGTGGTGGAAAGTAACTAAGTTTATTTACTCAAATATTATGCAGCTTTTGCGGTAATTGTAATTAAGTAGTACTACTGCAGTTTTCTGTAAATAAATCATGATATATTGTAACGTAGATCAACCTCAATATTCCCCACCATAACTGCTTAACCACCAGGACAACAAAACAGTGAAGGTGGACTCATATTCCCCGCTGTGTTGCAGAAGAATAACAGGTTGATATCAAAAGAGAAATTAAAATGTTTGCTAAAGTTTCGTTAGTTTACTCTCCCAGCAGATCTGGATCTGCACCAAAATTGGTCAAATCCATTTTGATTTACTTCTAATACTATGGAAGACACGTTTAAACATTTTGAAAAACTCTGATTCTTTGTAATTTAAACTTCACATTAAGCTGTAGCTTTATGTGTCACTCATAAACACCTGAATACCTTGATGTTGTTCATCATGACACATGCAATATTGAGAAATTAATTCCTGACTGATTCCGGTCTATTCTGTGCCGAAAACAGATCCTTCTACCATCTTTCATGGAATTCCATTCTGTAGTTTATCCGTACAAACCAACCAACCAACAAACAAAAGGACACGAGTGAAGACATTACCGCCTTCATTACCGTGGGAGGAAGCTATTCTCAATTGTTTAAGCCCAGGAAAGTTTATTTCCATGCTGCCAATCTCATTGAGAATCAACCCTGCAGCTTGATGGTGATAATAAGCTCACTGTCCAACCCACCCACCATCTTTTGTAGCCACAAACTACCAGTACCGAAGGGAAAAGAGCAGATTTAGATAACGGACCTGTAAAGAGCAGCTAGTAAACAAAGAGACACAGATGTTTTCCTCAAGAGTTAGGAGACAAAACCAGATAAAATGTGTTGTATCTGAGAGGCAGTAAGCCTGGGGACCATGTTGGCCTGAAAGTTGTTCCTGACAGTTCATCCTTGATCTCGCGAACAACATAATAAGCAAAACAAGCTCGACAAGTGAAAAAACATAAAAAATCTCATTGTCCACCTCAAGATGAAGTGTCAGATTTATCTTTCAAGCCAACATAGATATCAGTCCAACATCTAAAAATATCTACACTCCCTCCTCTCTGAAAAATATCTGGTAAAGGAAGACTGTGTTATACGGTCAAAATCTCCGGAACAAGCAGTGCAGCTTTAGTCGAGTTCCAAGTCTCGCCAATGCATTTATTAGAACTTCCGGAACTCACTTCCAATCTAAAGATATTAAATTCTGAATATTTCCTTTTTAAATTCAAATTGTCCCTGACTCCTTTATGCATCTCTCATTTTTATGCTTTCCCATGAAGCACCTGATTATGAATTCAATAAAAATGCATTATTGATAACGGCATTTGTACGGATAAAAAGGCTCCAGAGGATCGGTGAGGATGTTTTTTTTTTTTTCCGGGCAGGCAGGGGGATGAGTCAGAAACCGCGTCTGGTCAAGAAGCATTAACCAGGCAGTAGGAGGTGGGTGGAGGCCTGTCCGATGCCTCTCAGACACAACGGCTATATAATCCACACTGACAGCCCGAGGTCCGGCCTAACAGTGTTTTTTTCTCACTCAGCCTGCAGACAGGTGAGGTTTGATGGCTTCTGGGTCCCAGGAAACAAACGCTGTTATAACCGAGTGTGTGAGCCTGTTCCTGTAGTCCAGCTAGACGGATGAGTACAATGTTTAAACCATACAACGTGTGTTCAGCCTCATATCACTTGTAATTGATTTGAGATGGCTCTGTGGGCTCCGACTACAGGAAGGAAGCCTGCGAGGATCCCTGACAGTGAAGAATGGCTTCTCCTACACACACCATGTGGCCTGCGCAGCCATGCAGCAGCAGCATTACATGTAAAACTAATTTAGTCCGTTTCTATTAAGTCCTCATGTCAGGGATGCTGTATTTGCAGATTTGTTATGAATTGTCTACATCAACTCACTCATGTCCTCTAAGTGGTTCCTTTATTAAACAGGATTTTTTCTTGTTCTGGCTCACTGGGGAGGGAATTGATGCTGTGAAAAACACGCTCGCCACAACTGGTTCTTCTGACGTGAGCGAAATTGGAGGAAACCAGACTAATGGTGATGTTGCATTCCTCCTTTGATCGTATCTACATGCATGGTTAACCCTCGTCACTCAGGGAGATGCTTCTGTGTTTGACAAGATGGTTGCCTCTCTAATTTGATGTGTTACGGCGATGACTTCTTCCACTGGAGATATATTTGCTTTTTCACCACATGTTTGCATTAACAACTAGTGGTGTCACGACAATAAATGGTCTCATACATGCCTTTGTATTTGCGGGATCCCACTAGAAGGACCACCATGGAACTCAGATAGTAAAGAACTGTATTTGGGGAAAATTATCACAATCGCATCACTTTTTTTTTTGTTTGTTTGTTTTACAGAACACACATTCAAAATATAGAACTGGGTTTGTTGTGCATCAAAATGACTTGACTCAGAAGTCATGTGACACCCAAGATCTTAAGACCATATTAAAACGAGACAGCGTTGATTAAAAACAACTAATGCAAGTGCCACAATATTGTCAAATTATCCTACATTATTGCCATATTTGCATTATTGATCCAACATCAACCAGCAGGCAAAATTATTGAGATAGAGCTGTACAACATATTCAGGTGGTAGACATACCACATGGAAGGATGAGTCCACTCCTGTTTAACCCAGATCCAGCCCATCAGAATAGAATGAACTGTGGCTTATTATCTGGGTTATTCGGCTTTCCTTGTCCGTGGTATGGCCCGCTTGTGGCTTAGATCTGGACAAGAACGGACCGTTCCATTCCGTTCCAAGTGCCATTTCTCCACGCAGTATGTGGGCTGGATGAACCTATCTAGTGTGGACCAGATCTGAGCTGCAACATAAACAAAGGCTATATCGTTAAGAGATGAAGCCTGTGGGTTCCAAGACTGCATTTCTGTCGATGCATTCAGCCTATTTTCTTTCCAGTCCACTCAATCACTAGGAAAACAATGGAACTACAAATGGAAACCAAAATGCTTCAGATGGCAAAATCTTGTCCCCTGGTTACAGATCTTACATTCATATTCACATACAAATAGTGTTAATTTCTGAGGATGTGCAAATGAACAAGTAGTTAAAAGCAAGTCCGTATCTGGCCTAAGGGAAACAATCAAACGCATGATTCGACCACCCTCCTACATGCTTTGAATATGAATACTGTTGTTTTAAAACAGTGTTACAGCTCCGAGGGCTGTGAGTAGTTTCCTCATGAGGCCGCTCTACAGAGCCTCTAAGCAGCATGTGGGACTATATGCCTCCTGTTAACTCAGAGCTAATGTTCGTAGGTATGATGTCTCAGATCTGTTCCCTCAGGGTTAAAACGTCTCCTCTAATTGTCTCTTCCGCTTGTCATTTTTTCACTGTTTCTTCCTCGTGTATATTAATAGGCATCATGGGAATAATGCCAGCGCCAGTTTATTTTAAAGTTTGTCTTACCGTATACGTCTCCAGGCTATGCCATGATTACAACGGCAGCAGCATTAACATATGGGAAGCATCAACCCTTTCCAAGTTGTCACTTCCTTCCTCTTTATTTTCTCTGCCATGATGGAGGACTGATGGCTCGGTCCATTCCTCAGTGCCCTTGCCCATTAGAAAGGTCACCTCAGGTCATTAGGAGGGTAGCCTGTGGACCAGAGGTTGACGTTGGACCAATGGAAAGCCAACAGGATATTGATTGCAAATGTTCATGGCAACTCTACCTGTATTCTTTCTTGAGCTTTATAAGGAAGAAAAGGCTCACTAGTAATGGTGTGTTTACACACACACTGATCTTTTGATTCATGTAATTGGCCCCTGACTCAATCAATCAAAGTATCAATCAGCGGTCTGCAGTTTAAATAAACATATTAATCGTTTTAGATTTCTGCTCTCTTGGTGGCAAAAGGTCAGCAGCAACTTTGAGGGAGAAGATTGTGAAGAATCCCAACTGAAGGTAGAGTTTCCCTCAAAAGCAAACACACTAATTGGTTGAATAAGCAGTTCGACCATTGTTGAACTCTTCTGCTGCTCCTTCTGCCATCAAGGAAGGAAATGACAGAAATGGCTCCTGGAAGACTCTCAGCATTTGTTTCAATCAGCTAAGACATTTACTCTGGTTCTCCATTTGTGGTTTTAGTTGCAGAGAAGGCTCGAGGGGAAGTGACTGAAACCTCCCCCTATGAAATGGGATGACCCATGAAAACGCTGGTAAGTCATCAGATGTTGTTGATGCCGTTTCACACAAACAGACATGGCCGTACATTTCCAATATGCCATCTTTGCCTTAACATGGCAATCCTGGCGTTATTATGAGGCCACATGCCATTTATCTGATCGAAAAAGAAAAGCATGGAAGCTCACAAATCGTCCCACAGCTATCAATTAAATAGAAAAGAACGTTGTTTTATTACATTGCCACTGGCAGCGATTTATAGGCTAGCATAAGCTACCTGTGCTCCTACATTGCGGGTCTGCACTGAGATTAGAGGAGCGATGCCAAGTACAGTAGCTTCACGCCTGTACCTAAATTTCAGGCAACATATGCCATCAAATTGTGGGTCTGTCCTGCTCAAATCAGCAATAACAAGGTAGCATTGGCTGGTGAGCAAATTAGCTACTGAGACTTCAGCAAACTAGCAAAGATTGCTTTACGCTCGTTAGAAAAAAATACACTGAAAAATACAGAGAGTTATCTGACATAACACTGCACCCTACCCCTCTATCCCGACTCAAACTGATACACTCTAGCCGTAAGCCTGAACGTGCAAAATGCAGGGATGGCTACGTAGGTGTACGGCCAAATGTGTATTGGCATTAGGCCACACTGTCTCTCTGCTCTGTGGTTGGTAAATAAACGTAGACTGTATCTTGCAGATAAATATTTAGAAAGGCAAAAAAACATGAGTCATCCTTGTGTACATCTCATCTCTGAACAGTTTGTCCAACACGCCAGGCCGCAAATTAGATGGATTTTAATTGCCACAGTATTATCATATCACACCTATTTCACACCTTGTTGCTCCACCATGTGTTCATGTTTAGGTCGTAGCAAGATGGTGCGCTCTCGTCACAGCTGCTGCTGCAAACAGTTTGTTCGCCTGTGATTTTTGGCTCCAATTCTTTTCTTTTTTTTCGTCAGTGTTTCCTATTCTACATGTTGGTCATTTTCCTCACACCACCTTAATGCATAACTCACCTACGTCTTCTGTACCTGTTACACAAACTGTGAGTACATGTAGCAAAGAGAGTTACTGAGTACATGGATTGTTGTCTGGCTGAAGAGACTACAGTACAGTGTACTGAGAGTATTCATTTTATCTCCTGTCTTTCAATACTACGATGCTCTCAAAATCAAGACAGTGTGACGGACCTCTACCTTTTCATTCAAGTGTATATAATATATAATTAGATTCAATTGTCGGTCATATTTATTGTGATATCCAAGGATATTGTGACTCACTGTGCAGCAGAGAACATTATCTGCCTATTTACATACAGTATATTACTGAGCAGTAGTTATCGCCTACATTTAGGCCTTTTTCGTCAGCTTTAATGTTGCTCCAAATTATATTTTTTATCCATTTATCTGGAAAAAAATACACCCTCTCTAATTGTGCTCCCACTCCACAATTTTTTATTTATAGTTTGTGTTATTGTGAATGTTGGCAATGATTGTATTTACTGTTGATTGTACAGTAGTTAGGACTTCTTTGTTTACCGTCATGTAGGTTTTGCTGTTTGTAAATTTCAGCCAAGTTTAGAGTAAAATATTTATTCCCAAAGCGCCTATTGTTCTGTAAGTGATGACCACAGTATACCCACCCCTCTTAAAGCTGCTCGGTCTTTACCCACTGAGGTTCAAATCAGCCAATCAGGTGATTTCCCTCTCTGGAGCGGCTCTGCCACCCAAACAATGTTTGTACGGCTCAAATTGCAGTCTGCCTCTCTCACTCTCGCTCACTGTCACTGCTGCTATTTTTTTCCTGAATTCCTTGACTGTGTGGCGGCTGAGGTGGGCAGCAGCAGCAGCCGCCCCTGGTGGTCTTTCAATTCTCTAATTGCAACCCCCCACCACCACCACCACCACCACCACCTCCACCTCCAGCTACCCTCCCCCGGCCCTGTCTGCTGCACCCTTCCTCCCATCATCGGTGGATTTACAGCCCAATCACTGTTGCCATGGAACGTAACATCTCGCGGAACAATAAAACAAGTAGTTTTCATAATGGAGGCACAAGCGGTCTGACCTTACAGGCTGAGTGGAGAGTGGCACGTCAGCGGGCTGTCAGCTCCGCTGGTGTGGTCAGTCAAACTGCAGATCTTTATAAGGATTTGTCTCGGTAGTGTAACACTTATCCCTGCCCCAATGGGGATGAAAGGACACCTTATAAAGTCAGGCTGAAAGATTAACTAACTCCTGCCTTCATTACGGTGTAGAGCCAGGCCGCTCCAGCCATTAGACAGAGCCCTGCACTACTGTAACCACACCGAGGCTGGCTCAGCTCACACACACCTCTTAATGGCTTTCCCAGAGCGGCCTCTGGCTGGCCCGAGATCTTGTAATAAGAGGTTTGGATCTTTAAAATGAAACAGACGTGCCATACCTCCAGCTGGGCACTGTGTTGTACAGGACAGCAGAGGGAAAACAGGGATCCATGCTAGATTTAGTGAGCGTATAATAGAGTTCAGTGAGACGGAGGGGAGATTTTTTTTCTCAAGACGCATTAGAACGTAACCTTGGTGTCCATCCAGACATCCACTTCAGTGCTTTCAACCCCCACATGCATGTACTTGACTCCCCTCTTCTCAGCTTCCTGTGTCCCATGCGTGGTCGTCTTCGTGCTCGGTTGCGGGGTTAAGGGATTTTATTTAGGTTTTTTTTTTTATTTTTTAAACCAGAGGGGGCGGTGAGGCGGACAGCAGGCCTGTGCCACTGAGACAGATTAAACACTGTCATCACCCTTTCCTCCCCCAGAGCTCAACACTCTCCATCACAGCGACAGCAGGTCCCAGTCTTCCCAGACAGGTAACTCCTCTCTGATACGCAGCACATGTCGCCCCGCTCCCAACCTCAACCGCCTGCATCCCCACAGCCTATGCAGGCTATAATAATATTGGGCTTATTTTTATTGCCTTTTTTTTTTTTAACAACGTCTATGCATGGAAAGCATTGACCTCCCATCAAAAATACCTCATGAATTAAAGTGTTCCCCTCCAGATCACAGGCAGACTCAAAGGCCCTGCCAGTCCTTGAGAGCAGAGCTTGTTATTAAAATCGCTTATGAGAAGAGGCTAAATCAAAATGCGCTGAAACAATCACGCCACACCGCAATAACGTCCTTGGGTCTTTTTTCTTTTCATGTGACCCGTTAGGGCGCAAATATGCCGAGCCAGTCCTGAAACCTGAGGAAATAAACGCTCACATCTTTACTGCCTCACACCTTTTGTCTCATGTCGGTGATTCTTTCTCCGACACATTTTCAGACCACAGTGGTTTGGGCGTACAATACTTCCATGCTGGTGGCATGACGTTGACGTTTCCCATGTGTGCATCATATTGCTTTTGAATTCAAATAGATTTATGGGTATCAAAGGAGTCGTACAGAAAATGGCTTTCAATCATTTCAAATTTAGTCAAAGGAAAACGACCTCAAATGCTTAAATTCTTCCTGTGAAATCTAAAATTAGAGGGCAATGGGTCAAACGTGGAGTTAATCAACCCAAACGCCAGAATAAATGTTGGATATGTCAGAACTTGTTAATGTTCAGTTTTCATTTTTGACTTGTGACAAAGCTGTGCTTAAGGTTGAGTTAGGTTCAAAGCCCATTAGGGTCAGGAAAAAATAATAATAAAGGCTCACCTGGTTCTGTTGCCACAAACACAGCGGGAAATGTCTCAACATCTCAATAAAAATATCCAGTGGCTTCGTGCTTAGAAATGTTGATACACCGACCGTCTCAAACAGTGGTCTCCTGGTTGGCAACCACTCGCCTAGCTTCACCACCGTACTTACCAACCCTCTCAATTTTCATGTGAGACTCCTGGTTTTCATTGCTGTATAACAGTTTCCTTCCAGGGTCACAATTATCCTGTATTTTCCCCCTTTTATGACACATTTTCACATCCTCGCCCCCCTTTGAGAGATCACTGTTTCTGGCATTGTGCAACATGTAGTCTATTGTTCCTACTCGAGAGACAAGACAACGAAATACTCAAGCGAGTAGCCGCTTCCTGGGAAGAAGAATGCCTGTTTCTTATGGACAGTTTTAAAGGAGAGGGTCATGCATTTTGTAAAAACTCTATCCATCGAGAGGCTTAAAACACAAGGCGGGTGGTGCAGGCAGACTCTCTGAGGGCAGTGGCTAAAGTAAATAAACGAGCTAAATCTGATGATCATTGTTTGTGTTCGTGCCATAAAGTTGAATTATTCTGCATTATTTCCTGAGAATTAAAAGGTGGGTTAAGTTTATATTTTGTTGTTTTCATTCTTTAAAAGTCACTATGATTTTTATGGGGGAGACCACCAAAATCATTTTTTGAGGACTCACGTATGCTCGCCACTACCAGCCTCCTCCTGAGACGTTAAAATAAAAATGTACCCAACATATCTGTGGTTTGCAGCGATGTATGATGCCAACATTTTATTCAGGCAGCTGGGCTGGATTCAATACACATTTTTACATGAATTTGTATTTAAAAATATGTCGATCTACTGTGTCCTTCTGAAAAAAGTAGATGTTGAATCATGCAAACAAAGCCAGCTGACTGCAGCACACACACACGCACACACACACACACACACACACACACACACACACACACACACACACAGTGCTGGTGGCATGAAGGTGGTCATGACTCTCGGTGCCCACAGCTGGAGATCACCCACAAAAATTCCAGGAGGATTATTTTAGTTAAAAGCAGGGGTATTTTGCGGGGGTCTGGGACCCAAAATCCTTAGGTACCACCCGGGCTGGTGGTCCACTTGAAATCATAAAATAAAATGTCTGACAGCTGTCTGAAATCTTGCCCTCTTCAGGTTTGCTCTTAACCGCAGGTCATGTTTTGTCTGCACTGTGTGGATCTCATCCAGAGTTCTGATTTTCTCACAATGAACCCAGAAACTATTCAAAAAAGTTGCCGCTGGCTGACAAAAGAGACATCTGAGTCAAGTCAAACCAAAAGGGACAGACTTTGGATTGAAGCTTGTGTCATAACTTCATATCTGAGGAGGCTGAAGTCCAGTTTGTTTTGGATGTAGATCCTGCAGATCCTGTAGATCCTCGTGATCAGTGCTTCATGTTGGACTGAGATTTGAGCCATTGTGCCAATAAGCTCCGTGTTTTGTTTCAGCGAGTGAAGTAAAAGAGACGAGGCAAGAAGAGAGAGAGAAAAAAAACGTGGGAAAGAGTAGAGAAGGAAAATAAAAAGCAGGACTGCTCATTCATTTAGCTCACCGCTTAAATGTCACAGTCTGATGTCTTCAATAACATCCACCCACTGCCGGAGTAAATGTAATATCAGCTGCAGCCAAGCCTAAACAGAAAGGCATTTTACTGTGAATATCAAACAAAACACCTTGGGTAATTAATGTTGAAAACCAGAAAATATCCTACTGTGGGCCGAGGCAATGACTCCTTTCCTGTGCAACTGGTTTTAATGGACGTAAAGCCCCAACAGAATTTATT
The DNA here is from genome assembly GCA_963678695.2 of Diplodus puntazzo. NCBI lineage: Eukaryota > Metazoa > Chordata > Actinopteri > Spariformes > Sparidae > Diplodus > Diplodus puntazzo. The sequence continues at coordinate 10,371,332 of OZ023174.1, read as the reverse complement.
CCTCAGCCCCACAGAGAGCGTCCTGCAGCCCCACTTTAACACCGTTCTGGGTCAGACGAACGTGAGATTGGGAAAGGAAAGGTCTCCTCGGGGGGGGGGGGGGAGACGACACGAAGCAGGTTAGAAAGTAGCTTTTCCTTTAGTAAGTGAAGCTGACTGTACGGCGAGAGAGGAAGAAAGAGACGGGAGCTAAAACAGAACGTTGTTCTGGAAGTTAAAATAACCTTTACAAGCAAATCTAACAACAAAAAAAAAAAATTTTTACTGTGATAATCACAAAACACTGATTTTGGAGGAACTGGCAACCCTGTTTCCTATAAAGTATGCTCATATTCTGTTACACTGTAATATCAAACACATTTTTAAAGGAAAATGTAATGTTATTTGTGTTAATTGTTAAAAAATGTAATATTGATATCATGTTAATAATATACATGATGACAGTATCTAAATAATCCAGCGAAGATGTTCAGCATTATGCATCTTTTTGTTTAAAAGTGTCTGATTGCCTTTTTTGCAGCTGATAATACTGTAATTGCTTTTTCGAGACTTCTTTTTTTTTTTTTTTTTACAGAATCTGTCTCCACCTTCCTACACTCGCACTACGCCAAAAACAAGAGATGAAACATACAGTAACAAAAGTTAAAGACAAAGTTAAAGGATGCATTTGACTGCTGGCATGTTTAAAAAAAATCTCTGAATCTTTTGATGAGGCAAAATGTTAATACTCAATATACCATTGAATAATCACTGAGAACATTTCATTTATTTTCATAAATTTCACTGTTGCAAAACAATATTCGCTCGTATCAAAGCTTCATCAGAACCATTGTGTTCAGGCACTTAGCGTCCTCAAATAAGGGGAAGGAACAATTGCGGTCTCGCTTATTGAAAAAGCCTCCAGTGACTCAAAGCATGTGTTCACTTTTATTCAACATTTAATCAGAATCAGGATCTCTCCCTCACTTTAACCAAAGTGCCTTTGTTGCCTGCACCGAACCACACACAGGACCCGAGATGCAAAACCCTGCGTCCCTCGTGTCGGATTCCTGAGCTTAATCCTGACCACCTCCTTCAAACTTGTGTGCGGTCCACCAGCGTAGCACTTCCTGCGCTGCCGGTGAATATAACAATTCAGATTAAAAACAACTTAATGTGCAAAACAAAATAACCAGTATATGAATGCATAATTGATTCCAGAGCCACTTTCGCAATCCGGTTGAATTAGACTGAATATGCTGCACAGGAAGACTGTGAGACTCCGCCACTTTGAGTTAAGTGACTTTGTGAGTCTGTTACAAGGCCACGTCTACTTCACTGACCTCTGTTTCTCCCTCTCTCTCACTGCTGGCCTGATGTAACAGAACTGTAACTGATCCTGTTTGGATGATATTGCCCCTCTGTTGGGCCTCCTCCTTCTCCTAACGAGTGGAAGCAGTGCTCCTATTGATCTCATTCTTTAAGTGTTACCATAAATTCCCTCCCCATTAGTTTAAACTGGACAGCGTTCGGTCCACCCTCATGATTCATCCAGACGGAGAAAGAAGTCCTCTCTCTTCTCTGTGCCATCTCCTCCGGACCCTCCTGCCCTGTACTCCCTCTTCTATTACCTCTCCATCAGCTCCACTCTTTTTCCACCCTCTCACTCACGCGCTGTTTAAGTGTTGTGCTTCCTGGATTCCGGCAGTACAAATTGCTTCTACTGGAGAGATTGAATTCACCCGTAATTTGGTTTCTGATCCTTTTTATCTGCGTCATTTGCGGCCGCCGTCTTCGTTGTTGATATCTGAAATGTACTGGCTATACTTTTTATTTTTTTTTAAATCTGTATAATTCTTTGTTTTACAGCAAACAAGTTCTGACAGAAAAGCTCTCCTTGAAACTAAAGTACCCTCCTGAACGGGCTGTTTAATGGACTACAGATGAGATTCAACAGCGCACACAAGAGCTGGGTGACACTGTGTTTGCAAATACGTTTTGCGGTTTGTATGAGCTGGCTTCGGTGCCAGATGTGTCGAGCAAAAGAGTGAATTTATGTTCTTTATTTTCTGTTATTGTCGCCTTACCTCATGTTATCTGGTGTTCCAAGAAAGGTCTTCAGGAACTGTTCAATGCAACAACCAAAAAAAGTGAATGAGAGAGAGCAGCCGACAGAAACAAAAGCACTGATGCCAGCACTCTCAGATACGGTTTCCTCCTCCTATCACGTATCTCGCGATTACCCTCCATCAGGTGTCATGTGATCGCAGGGCGCCGGGTTCAATTCCCAAGGTGAGTGTTGTTGAAAATCTCCTGGAATCGCTCTGCCGAAGCAGTTGGGAGCTCCGAAGTGTGAAACGCCGGGCGCACAAATCACCGGCGGTTGCAGCCATATGTGAGGCTTTAAATATAAAGACGGCAATAACATTATTGGTCTGGAGCCAGCGTTGGTTTCTACAGAGGGGCTGTTAGATGGATGCATTATGCACCTGAGTGAGTTTCAGGAAGCAGATGAAAATGGTGCATTGCTTCCAACTGGGATTTCAATGCACCTCATGAACCCATGAGAGCACATTCTCAGGCTCTGTTTTTTTTATGCCGCATTAATGCTCCTGAATCATAAATCTGAAGTGCGCACTAGTTTTATAGGGGCTTGTAAGTGCGAGTCAACATGCCCGATGGTGCATTTTTCACATGCATCCACCTCGTACGCTTGTTTGTTTGCACATATACTGACATGCGTGATCCGGCAGGAAGAGCCAAATTGGCTTGAAGAGATCAAAGCGGTAATTTAATCACTCGTTCAAACACACGGCATTTTGTGCAGGAAATTTTGATTAAAAAGCCTGTGCATCAGTGTAAGGAGCCTCACCCACCTCCATGGCAGCCAGTTAGCTGATTAATACCCCAGAGGACCCGGTAACCCACGGCCGGGCCCATTACTGCTGCTGCACTGCTGCCTGAGAGAGGGGGGAGAGGCAGATAGAGACCTGAAACAGTGAGCTGCGATAAATCACAGCACAAACACACACACACACACACACACACACACACACACACACACACACACACACACACACAGTAATACTTTGTGTTCATATCAACAGCAACCACTTAAACATAAACCATAACTTGAACAAGACACTGCTGGGAAATGGGTTTTCAACGCGTCAGATTAAAGTAAGAACAAATATAGATGCGCCTCCTCCACATTAGCAGTAGTCTTATAATGGCACTCCAAACTCCACCACCACTTCAAGACGCTTAAGACGAAGCCAAAGCACAAACAACCGGTGTGATTATTTGCAGCTTTGCAACTCAATTTGCCAAATGGAATATCTTTGTTTTAACATTTACAACATTTACAGATAACTGTACATGAACTCCGAACCTGGAGGCAATGGACAAGATTTGATGGATTGGGAGTGTTCTGGTTGCTGTTTGTAGTCGATTTGTACTCTTGAGTAGTACTGACCAATCACATTTGTGCAGGCTGTGCAGGTAAACAGCACCGGGGGGAAATGCAACCTTGGAACCCATCGGCTATTGTTTGATGACGATTTTGCTTTTTTATTAGCTTTTTGGAAATTGCATTTTTCTGCAGATATCTGTTCATTGTGATTAGTAAACAATGAGCGGTGCATGTAAGAGAAAGTCTCGTCCCAGATATCTGTCATCTTTTATACCATGACTCTCCAAAGTTGACCCACCATGGATTGATTCTGACAAACATTTCTAATGAGAGCAGTAATCATCACAAACTTTAAAAAAAGTTTGAGTGTTTGCTCAGTAACGCATGTCTCTACTTCCCCTGCTCATGCAGTAAAAGTGAAATGTACATTTTCTGGTATCCCTGCCCACTTTATCCAATCAGGAATTCCAAAAAAAGGCGGTCCTGTCTGCTCATGATGACCGCCTCATTTGAATCAGGTGTGCTGGAGCTGAGAAACATCTAAACATGAAAAAGAACCGGGACGCTCCAAGACCGGGTTCAATCTCGCATTTGCTTCCGGTGAAGGCCTCAGAGACTCACTCCTTATCGCCAACCTTCACTGGATCTTTGGAGTCTTTGCATCCATCTATAATAGAAACTGCTTCTATTATGGATGGTTCACTCAGGACTGAACAAAACTCCTCCACTGAAGTCGACTGTCTACTATTAGTTTTCAGATTTCAACGACGACAGCAGCAGGTGCTGAAACAAATTATCTTTTGATGGTATCGTGAAGTCTGTAACACGTGAATGCTTGTGTCATAAGAGACTGGAACAGTAAGGACTGACTGACCTTATGTACTTATTATCCCCGGCAGCTACACGCCCAGAGCTGCTGTGCTACATCTCCACCTCATTAGCTCCATTAATGTGGTCTTGCGCTTCTGCCGCCATTCCATATGGACATTTTTCATTATCTGCTTGATTTACTGCTCAGAATCGGCGCGTTTCGAGAGCCACTTGTACGTTGGAGGTCGAGGAAGGAGTTTGATTTCTGGTTCAGAGCGCCGCTCGGCCCCCGCACGTGCGAGGACTTGACATCTACAGTGCAGTATATAATGAGACATCAGTCCGTCTCATTCTGCAGTGATCGGAGGTCACCAGCTCGCGATGATGTGATCCAGGAATTAAATGTCAATAAGCATTTAAGCGATTGGAAGTCTGCGCAGGAGAAGGTCGCACAGTGTGTAATGAAGTGTTGTTATGTTCGGCGTAATGTGTTTTTAGTGGGCCATTCTTGCTACATTTATTATTCAACGTGCGGGTCGGGACATTATTTTTGCGTTCATTAAGATTTGTAAGCCACCTTTCTTGGCAGCATGGAAGAGGTTGAGAAAACACATCACTTTGTCCATCAGCCAGACTAAACACTCCACTGTTTTTTACGAGGAAATGTGGTACGGGGACACTCTGATCCGCCTTAATATCTATGTCAAATAAATACTTTATATTGATGAGATAACATCATATCTAAGTGGATTTTTATACACTTCCTTAGTAGTAGATCCTTAACCTGAATCTTTGATTTGTTGACGTTTTTAAAGAGAAAGGTACGGCTGGTGGTCTGCTCGTGAATCGTAAAAAGAAGAAAACGTCTGACAGCTGCCTCCATTGTCTGCTGACACACTCACAGAGTCCACTCGCTGACCCCGTTCGCCAACCGTCTCCATTAACCAGAGCGCAGTGTGATTTCATTACATCGAGCTTAATTGTGTTCGCTGCACCTCGACGTGCTCTGGTGGAAACAGTGGCGTGCGGGCGGCTGGAGGGAAACAGAAGATGGGAATGGTGGCGGGGACGCGGGGCAGAGGGGATGTCAAAGCTTTTATTCACTGGCTTTTAGAAAGCTCTCTATTCCACACCACTGCGTTTCCCTCTCTGCCGAGCTGAGAGCCCGTCTGCTCTGAGAAAATAACCTGCAGCCTCCATGCCGCCTCACAAACAAACCAGCATCGTGTGCTGCTGCCGCTCCCTGCTCGAAAGGGCCCAATGAAATACAGCGTATATCCAATTTAGAGAGGCAGGAGAGGTTCATCAACTAATGCTGGTGTGTGCTTTTTATTCTGGTGAAAAAAGAAAGACAACAAAGATGAAAAAGCTTGCCAGGAACTGAAAATGAAGCTGAAAACTCTTCACTTCACTAGAAAAAAGACACATTCCCAATAACTACCTTTAAAACCTTGATTATGTCCTTATTTCGCCTGACAGCTGGTGTCTATTTACAGCTACTCTGTAATCAATTTGGACAGCTGCAAAGTAACAGCGGTGGGAGCAGGACCTGGTGCAGACCTCACAGTCTGGTACAGAAGGAATTGGCCCCATCGGGAATAAAAGTAGAGGTAATTCTAAGCCTGTCTGTGCCCAACACCTGACATGGTTTGGGGTTTTCTTTTTTTTTTCCCTCCTTCGACTGGAGCTGAAACACCTGCCGTGACTTCTGGGGAGTTTTGTTCACATGTCAGTCCATCCAGACACCCACTGCTGTTTCAACTGTCACAACACAGCAGACACTGAGGTCCTGTCGACTAATTTCATGTCAAGTAAGTTTCACGAGGGCATGACCTTTCGTCTGTGAGTGTTCAGATACGTCTATACTCTGCTGTGTTTATCTAATCTTAGTACATTTTTCACTTTTTCAACTTTAGAATGGAAGGAGACTGGACCCCACCCAATTTTGGTGGTTTGGCTAAACATGCAAACTTTATCTTCCAAAAAAAAACGTAACTTCAGTCAAGACTAGTCAAGCACAGCAAGATCTATTTTTCCAAGGGCACTGTGTCAGCACTGGATAAAGGCCTGGCTGCTCCAAATGTCTTTGTGGTTATGAGGGGAAAAAAATAGTCTGTCTTGTTTATATTTATTTAAACCTCACAATTGTCTTGCCAAGGCACGTTTATTTAGATAGCACTATAAAAGTCCCAAATTCTTAAAATGGAATTTAAAAAACAGGGCTAAACCCAGATGCTGCGATGGTGCCCCTGCACATTAGCATCAGTTGAACTTGTTTTACACATGGAGAGGCAATAAAATTGCTAATTTCCAGCAGAAGAAATGGTAACAGCTGCTAGTATGTTTAGCTTTCTCCAGTATACCTGCCAACATTAGGTGGTGAGAAAGAGAGTTTTCCAGCGTATGAGCAGGAGGAAAATGTCAATTGAGGGCGAGTGTCTCGCATCAAGTTGAGTGAACGTTGACGAGTGTATTTCTTTTTCTTGGGACATGCTATGTCCATTTTCAGGAGCCAACTTGAGTCTCCGTTGTCTCTGGGTTGGGTCGCCAGGTACCATGACGTACATCCAACAAAAAATCTGATTTGTATCACTGTGAAATCAGGAGAAATTCGCAATCAAGAGCACAGTAGGTGAAAGGGTTTCAAACAGGGAACTTCCCCACGAAAATCAAGAGTGCTGGCAGGGATGTTGTACAGTCCCCCCCCCCCCGTTAGGGTTAACGTAACTTGCCATTTTTAGCATAAAGGTTGCGTGCTCGGATTTTGTGTTTTTTTTTTTGTGGCAGCAATGAGGATTTTGAAAACCGTAACGTGCCGATAGCAGAGGGGAGGAGATTTGTCTACATCTGGTGATGCAATCTAGGTGAAGACTGAGAAAGTAGCACCAACAGGAGGTTGGAATTTGTGCTTTTTAAGTCAGGCATCAACAATTACTGAGAGGATTGCCGTTAAATCTGGTAAACACATCCATGTCCCTCTCAGGATGAGTGTAACGACTTCGATAAGCCCCTGACTTTTCATTCAGCGCCCTTCATCTTTAAAACTTTAACATTTCCAACACTTTGGTTTCCAATCACTCCCAGAACTGATGACATTCCTTGGCGGCAAGTTGTGTTTCGTGCTAATGAGCAAAAGGTAGCACGCTAGCATGTTGAATAGGGCGGTGATTAACATTGACATGATTAACATTGAATATGCTTTAAAGCAGCACCATCGAGCTGGTAGCACAGCTGTGGGCTCTAGCTTAGACTCATCATTTACGCCTACAACCTTTATCAAGACATTCCAAACAGTAGAATAAGTCTGGATCCCTTTTAAAAGCCCAGACCTTTGATGAGCTAATCAGTGGCACCCGGAGGCCACTTTAAGCTCATGTGGAGCCTCCTCAGAAGATGAAGTTGCCTCACCCACTGGGAGTCTTCAAAGAAGGGAGGAACAGGTGTGGCTGAAGAGAACAAAGAGAGATAAGAGCGCAGCAAGTTAGAAAGAACAAGTCATAAATCGATAAGAGAGAGAGAAGCCCTTGCTAACAGAGGATTCACCACAGATCTGGAAAAAAAAAAAAGATAGCATCTTGATTCTGGCGTATCCGCTCTTCCAATTAGGCTCTTACGGTAAATACTCCTCCTCGCAGCCGTTTGTGGTGTCACGGACTGTTCCCTGATCGGCAGTAAAAAGAAGAATCTACCTCCCGACCAGTTGAAAGGCCTGTGGTTAGCCGATAGCTTTGATTGCCGCTAATGCTAATCCAATGCCGCAAATGTTCTCAACCTAGAACTCTGTTTTTACGATTCGGAAACTATTTCATTGAAATTGCATCCAGGCAGGTCGGGAGCGTCGCACCTTTGAAGAGAAGAGTCGGGAGATTTTTACTGTGCATAATATGGTGTTAAACTAAGCCAATAATGAAACAATTACAGACGACTAAAAGCTTATTTTCACGTTTGGGTTTGAAGACGTAATTGCTCGTTACCATGGTTGGATTAAAGACCTCCACGGGGCTGTGAAATCAGAGCAAGCCCCTAACCTTTAACAACACAGTTCATTGCAGGTAATGTGTGTTCTTTTGTTTTCTTGCAACATTCAACCGAGTTTTTTTTTAGCACCACCTCTAAAATCTCCATGTGCATTTGACTCTGACATACAGAGCAAAATACTCAGCCCAAATCTGTGAAATCAAACCATTTTAGACACCTGCTCTTTGTCTGATTTTAACACAGTAAACCAATCAAACCAAATAAAAGTCAGTCAGAGGAAATGTGCATAAAGTAGCAATTTGTGCTGTCAGGTTGCTATTTTCACCCTGTTCATTTGCATTTTGTACAACTCTTAAGCATTGCTGCATCCAACTGCAACAAGAAATAACTCTTTAAGGTTTGAATACTCCAGAAGCAAGCATTAACAAATGCTGAAGCAGGTACGATTCACAGCTCTGGAGCCCAGAGGTGGCCTGCATCAACATTTTGAAGTTTCAGAAATAAAGAACCAAAATCTCACAGTGTGACAACTGCATCTACAAACTAAACTATGAGAAGTGAACAGTGCAGGACACAGCAGAACCAACACAATTCCTAAGGCTTGTTTTTTGTTTTGCTGCAGAGTCATCTCACCCAGACGTGCCTCGAGACTGTTACTGAACAGTCTGACACACGTGGCGAGCAGGCCTTTTATTTGACTCGTCTTGCACAGAGTGACGTGCGTTTAACCTGTGCTGTGAGGGCGCTGTTATTTCACGGTGCGTAGGGACCTTTAAACATGGAGGAAATTATTTTTCCAGCGGCTTCAAAAGCTGCCCACCTCACGCTTCAGACCATTCAAACTTAATTTGTATTCAGTGCAAACTACAATAACATTACGTGCTGAGAGCAACATAATGCACCGCTAATGCACACCATCATGAGAACAGTAAAATGGCACCGTCTGGTTTTAAATGTGCCTGCATGGAGATGGTTGGCTTAATGCACTGAAGAGTCATATTGTGCAGCGAGGTCTGCAGGGCCGCGTTTGACGATGTGTCTCAAAGAGCCTCTGCTCGACGTGAAAAATGAAGTGACTCATCTGTGAGTGCATCTGCTGAAAGAAATGAGTGAATGCAGCGGACAGCCGGTGGGGAAGATCAGGAACAAAGACCCGGGTTCTGCCTGCGGGGCGGTCTGGGAGAGTGGACATGCTTATCATAAACACCACACTCAAGATGTCACTCGAACACATCATGACTTCAGATAGCCCGCCGTCGCTTTAGCGAGCTTGGATAAGAATGCATAAAGTGCATTAATGGGTTCGGATGAAAGCATCTGTACAGCGTAGAGCGCCCTATTTCTGTCTGTAATGAGTTCGATGATGGCAAAGTTGGGAATGTTAGTTATGTAAACTGGCCTCGCTCAGCTGTTGATATTACTGCGGGTCTGTAATTAGGATGGTGCCGACATTTGATTTGTGAAAGTAAAAGGTCACAGAGAATTCAGAGTAATAACTTCGAAACTATCGAAAGTCAAAGCCAGAGCTACAAACGATGTGCACGCACGAAAACTTCGCTGTAATATATTCAAGGCTTCTCTCTGACGTTTTCCTGCGACATCCATCCTCTTACATGCAGCCAGTGTTGCAGGTGTGCACCATATTCTGCGGTTCAATAGTTTCTGTATACAGCTGTCGTCACAGCTGATGTATTCTGTAGCTCACAGACAGCAGATGCTCCGTCCTCTGACATCGTCGATCAACTCCCGTGAACCAGACATTATCCACGTCGGGAGGGAACTGCATTACTTTCAGGTTTGGATAAGAGTGTTGATGCTACACAGTTCTGACCATAGACTGCTCTGACCAACAATTTTACTTCATTTTTCAACTGTTGGCTTTAATGTAGGACAGCAAAAAATGTCATATGAAGACCAGAAGCCGAACAAAGCAGGTCCAACAATAAAATAGTTTTATGCTACAAAAGTTGCTTGAGTTTTGTCCCTCGAGGCTGTTTTTTTCTGACTCCATGCACCTTTGAAACATGTGAGGGTGGGTAAGAAATCCTTACTCTGCTCGTCCAGCTCAAAATCACAGTCAAGACGGCTTAAAGGAGACATATTATGCTCATTTTCAGGTTCATGATTTTTTACTACTAGAATATGTTTACATGCATCAGTGCTCATAAAAACACATCAGTTTTCTCTTACTGTTCAGTGCTGCAGCTCTGTATTCCCCCCTGTGTCTGAAGCCTGTCTCTTTAAGGGCCTGGAACACACAGTCTGCTCTGATTGGTCAGATCTCACACGCCTGACCCAGCATCGAGCAGCTTTGCTAGATCAAATCTTCCATGCCAAACTAGCCACTGTTGTGTGATGTCACATAGTCACTGAATTAAAGGTTTGGACTGCAGATGAGGCATTCGGGAAGAGTGTTTTCTGTGGGAAAGAGGAGCGTCTGTGGTTTTATGTGGATAAAACACTTAATGATAGAAGACTTACTAGGGCACTTTAAGTCAACACAAAATTTAGTTTTTACGTATTTTAATCAGAGTTGAAGGAAATGTCTCCAATGTATGTCCTCTGTCAACCTCCAGAGCCCTTTACTCATTAATCCAAATTCAAATGTAATTACTTTGCCGATGCTGATATCGCATGATTTCACTCAGGGCCTGGCTCCGTGTGACCTCGATGAACTTGGTTGAAATAAATTCCTGTGGCACACAATGTTGTTGTCAGTTTCAGACTCTCTGCCAATAACGCCAGCACCATAAAGCTAACAAGTGCTCATTTAGTTACTCTCCTCACAGCACTTAGTGCAATAATGCAGTTTTAATGACTCTGCCAGCGCAACTTAACTGTATATGTGTCGGGCTGTGAACAAGACCTCTGGGTATTTTGGCATATTTACTGTTACGAAGGAGAGCTGCATTATCGTCCCTAAAAAAAACTCTCATCCATTAATGAGAAGCAGACACAGGGTTTGTCCAGTTGTCCTGCTCCCATGCCATCACCAAATGTTGTGTGTCCTGACATTGTGGCCGAAGAGAAAGTTTCTCTGCTGAGTGCTGCTGAGAGAGAAGGAGTGTGAGACCGGAGAGGCAGGGAGGGGAGGAACGCTGGAGTCTAATATAATACAATTTAGTCGGAGCATAAAGATGGTGAGTGGATCCACGTGGGCTGACTAACGACAAACGCAGCTGCATCTGCAAATTTGTCCGATCCCTCAAGCTCAGTAGAAAATGATTGTCTGTCAGTTAGCGCTCCTCAGGTCGGGATCCTCTGGAGGTGCCCCCTTAGCTTGCAGATCCTCTGTTTTTCTTTTTCAGGGAAGAAAAACACTGCGTCTATTCATCGTCATTTTCAGATGACATTTGGCATCTGCATGTCAATAGCCGAGTAATATATTCAACCAGCGTCTGAGGCGCCGGTTCGAGATGGAAAACAGGTTTTTCCAAGTAAAGTGTGGTGAGATGTTTCTGTGGGGCAGCATACAGCCGGAGTCATCAGCTGTATTTGTTCAAGGGCCAGGATTTGAAAACTGTGGGGGTGAACTTAAAGAGAAAAAAAAAGAAATATTTACTTAGTCCAGACTTGCTGAGGATTCAATTTTTTTTTACAAAGTTTGTGTTTTGTTTATTATTGTATATCCATGTGAACAGACTCTTTAAAAACATGGGTCATTCATGATGATAACTAGACAGCCAGCCCAGTTGGACTTCACTACGTTTGATGCTGTCGTGACCCTCGTGTCATTCCTTGAGGCTTTTAGTGCAAGTTGAGTGTTGGTCAAGGTTGTTGGATAGCTCATACACAAGCCTCTCCTTGGAAAGTGAGGCTCATATCCCAATCGTGACCAAGAGTCAAGACTGGATTTTTGTGTTGTCTTCTGCTCTGTTTCCCTCTTGTTGTCCTGCGCTCCTCACCATCCTGATGTTTCCTCCACACCTGTCTTGCAGCTGTCTAGTAAGCCCAGCCCCGCTCCGTCTGTTCCCCCACCAGTCTGCTTTCCCTGCATACCTGCACTGCATCGCCTTCAGTAGCCCCGCTCTGTTCCTCGTGTTTTTCCAACCTATCAGCTCCTTCCCTGATCCTTGTGTTTTCCCACTCTTACCCTCACCTGTGTTTCTCTGCCTCACTCCACCTGCACCTCATCCCCTCATTAGTTCAGTTTCTATTTATGTCCAGCCTGATCCTGCTGTTGTGCTTTTTCAGTCCTGATGTTGTGTTTCCCTGATCCTGCCATGTTTGCCCGTTCCTGCCCTTAATCCTGAATAAACTTCACGCTTTGATATTCCTGCCTGCCATCTGGTGCGATCGGGTCCACCTCCTCTGCTCTAGCATGACAGTAATAGAAGGAAAGCATGAATATATATGTATGTATTTGTCAGCCGGATTTACTTTCAAAGTCGAGCCGCATGTGCATGCTAGCTGTACTGCAGAGCCATTCACATGAAAAACTGATGCCACAGCGGTAGGGAGAGCACCGTATTTGACCAGTGATGAAACCTGGACTTGGACTAAGAGATGAAAATGCTCAGTCCAAGGAGGTTGTCAGCGCTCAGTTTAAAATGCACAGTTCTCATCTTCTGGATCCCAGGAAGCAAGCAAAACACACTGTGGAGAAGAAGGTGGTGGTCCAATTCTGGGAAGACTATGAGTTGAAAACCACTTGGCGCTTTGCCAGGGGTTGGCGAGCTAATTAATGTTCACTTTCCCGATGGACTGGACCTCCTCTTTCACTAGTGAGTAACATTAGACGCAAACATTTTGTTAATTCATGAATACTCTGCAGGCCGGATGTGGTCCATGGGCCGTCAGTTGACGCATGGATTATAAATGTGTTATGACACAAAACTTAATTGGTAAGTTTATCAATGCCTCACAGTTTACTGGTACGATTACAAATAAACGTGATGACATCATGCCATTTGGAAACCATTAGCTTTCCATCTGTAAAGGAGCGTTTATGTTTAAGAGGGCCTCTAACGAGTGACAAACTTTAACAAGGCATTGTGACTTAACAGATGTTCACCAATTCCGTTTATAAATCAACCTGCTCATGCAAAGCCAGCATGCTAGAATGAAACCCGCTGCACCATGTCGCTGCTTCATTAGTTCCCAGGGCCACAACAACACAAGCTTTTTCTGATCGTACCGGGTGGTTCAGGGAGTTTCTGCAGGTTAAATCGAGAGGGTGGTCAGTCGGGGGTCTTTAGTTTCACACCCTGGTTTTTCTGCTCCAGGGGGGCCTGAGGGGAAACGGAGAGCTAGCGGAGCCCTTCGGGGATCCAGTAACATTTTAGGAAAACACGCTGTAAAAAAAATGGATGGGAACACTAACTCCTCCGGACAGATGTGTTGATAAGCCCTCACAAGGAAAGGCTTCAGCGTTATGCTGTGAGAGGCAAGAGGCAACAGTGGAGGGAAGAGAAAGTGGCTAAAAAAGAACAAATACAAAAGAAACATGAGGATTGTTCAAAAAAAATAACAAAATCAATTTTTTTTTTTGCAGCTCAGTCATATTCTTTTTCAGACTCTCCCTTCTAAATTAGCAGCTGTCAGACCTCCTCGTTCTGTGGCGCTGATTGATGACCTCATCTGGGAGTTAACCTGACACACTTTGTGTCAACTTCTCTGCCTGGCGCGCTCGTGTTCTGTATTGTCAATACATCGAACCGTTCGCGACTTTGCCGCCAAACACCGCTTATTGTTACCCGATCTCTCAAAACCTCGACCTTCTGTCACGCAGCATGTGGTGACCAGACGCAGGCGCTTAATCCTTTAGGCCACGAGAGTGGTTATAAATACTGTCAGATGCAAGAAGTCCCATGTTTGACCGAGGAGACTTCAGTGAGGGAGGGGCAGTCCCGTTGCTTCGCAGCGCACCCACACCCTCAAGGTGTTGATGAAGCTGCAGAGCTCTGATTGATGACTGCACGTTCTCAACCGCCGCTCTGGGTTTTCCCTCTACAGTATGTGGGTGTCCTCTGAGTGCAACTTCTCATTTCCTGCAAAGACACACGGGTGATGAGTACGGAGGTGTTTTCCTTTCCATAAAAGACTTTCCACTAAGTCTTGAGACAGTTTTCACCTCATCTATGTAGTGTCTACTTTCTCCCCGTAATGGATCCTTCAGACTCTCTTTGTTTTTTTTAATCGCCACTTTATCTCTCATTTAGAAAGAGTCAGCAGCCAGAGATTGGTCAGCGGAGGATTCTAGTGGGAAAATAAAGCTTATTTTATGGCAATATGTTGACGTGCCAGGCGCACTGTGAGATCCGGCATTGTTTCAGCGCGGCTTTTTCGGAACAATAAAAAACCACTGTGGTCGGCGTGTGGTTCATCGCAGGAGGAGTAATTATCCATTAGACGTGTCAGATGTATTCGAGGCTTTCTGGATGGTCAGCTAAAATGCATGGCTGGGATTTTTGGGTTTTCGTAATGACAGGTGATAAACTCTCATACATGACTGAAAAGAGGTAGCAGCAACTCAAAATCAATTAACTCAGCTTTCTCCCAGAACAGTTTCTTATTGATTATATATGAGCAATGTATGTCATATGTTTCTCAGTTTTGCTATATATATGTTTATATGTTTGCATCAAAACAAACACATTTCATCAAACTATTAATTCTAGTTTTTACAAGCTGTTGTGATTTTCATTCCCATCATCCCACTTTGCTCATGCACTCATACTCTCCCTTCTCTACAACTGCTTAACTTGTGTTTTTTTTTTTTCCCTGTATTACATCTTTCCATGCGTTCCTGTTTAGCCGAACAGCAGCAGGAGGAGCTGCTCTTTTACTAGTAAATGAACAAAGCCACAAATATGGGCAACATGCACGGTTCACAGTGGTCTCTCATATTTTGCTCATCCACATGTGGACAGTCCACATGTCATTTATTTCAGAAATGCAACCAGAAGGCTGCCTGTGTGGGTACGAGGAAACACGCTTACAATAGTCAAATTCCTTGAACGACTCGCAATTCAGAAGTTTTTACGGCTGGTCCTGAAAATGAAAAGCTGGTCCTGAAAGAGCAAGTGGAGGAAAGTATTAAAAGGGATTAATCACTTCTATTGCCTATTTCCTAAAGAGCACTGATTACATTACTACAGCTGAGAACATTGCAAGTGTTTGTATTTTATATCTTCTAAAAAAAAAAAACTGTTAAAGCAACAATATTTAGAAATTGGCGTTTTGTGCGATCTGGTGCCCTCCATAGTTTCTGAGTGCAACACCACTGTCATAAATACAAATCCAAGGTCTGTAACAGTTTGTCACATGTAATGTAGGTGGTCACTACAAACAAACCCATTACATCATAATAATGTTATGAGTTGAAAGTTACATCATGACCCAACACACAGCAGGACTGACAAACATTAATCCTCAAAAGAACGTTTCACCCAAAAATGTAAATTCAGTCATTACTCACCCCCACGCAAACGGAAAGTTTCATAGTCCGTCACATTTCTGGAGCTTCGCAGCAAAACAGCGTTGGAGCATTCTCCTAAACAACTGAAGTAGATGGGAAACAATCTAAGAAACCCACAAAATGGCTCCCAACAGGCTCATTCGGCATAATCCAAGTGTCTTGAAGCCTCAAAAGACATAATTTACATCAGCTATGATCAAGCTTGTGCACCCACTTCAGATGCTCAGATTGGAGGATGTAAGTAATGGATTTATGAGCAGTTTGGGATCTAGATCTCCATAGACCACGTTCTCTACTCTTCTTCATTCCGGTGATACAGTATGTGTGTGTACTGAACATCATCATCCAATAGTTCTTAAATAATTACACTGAAAACCACACACCTCTCTCATGGTGGTGCTGAGCGGAAGTCAGGTGATCACCCAGGGGTTTCTGCTCTGGAAAGCATGGGTGTGTGGCGGATCAAACGTCAGGACAAATCTTCTAATGCTAGTTTTCAACACAAGCCAAAACAGTTAAATCGACTGCAGAGGAAAACATCAGATGATCTCCAAAGTTGGATTCATCCTCTGGGGACCATAAATGCCTGAACACCTCTTCAATCCATCCAGTAGTTGCTAGACGGCACACACTTCTAGATACATTTAGCAATTTAGCTAAACAAACTGTTGGATAGCTGGATGGATGAGGGTTATGGGATGAGAAAAGGTGCAAGAAATCAAAAAGAATAGCTGTGCTCTCCGGCCCTGATCCAAAATTACATTAGGCTTATTAATTCCTTTCCTTTTTATCAGCCAATGTAGATTTTTATGGAAAGCCGGCTATGTTTGGCTTTCAGGTGTTAGAATTAGGTTGAGAAAGGCACGTCGCTGCAGGCTGTCTCCTCTTCTGTGTCTTTATAAAGGATGACTTCTCCAAATAGAATTTATTCACAGAAGAGCAAAGAGAAATGGGAATAATTCCGTTCAGTGTGCGACGGCCTCACTTTATTGTCCCGGTGTAATAGTTTCTGCCCTAACACATGCAGTAGATAATGCGTTATCATAAAAAAACTGATTTCCAGGTCCATCTACTTGGACCGAGCTGTGTTGTGGAGCAGATCGAGCTGTCTGCTTACTGTCACCCGTACAGCCAGCTTTCTTGGTGCAGATGCAGCCAGACGTGCTGTGGGTTCCCCCGAGGAGGAGGAGGAGGAGGAGGAGGAGGAGGAGGAGGAGGAGGAGGAGGAGGAGAAGGCTCCCCGCTGGCTGCCATCTATCTTTTTAATCTTCAAATTCATCCCCCCCCTTCCTTTTCTCCTATCATGCACCCTCCTGCATATATACAACACCTTAGTCATCAGAAACACTCCAGGTGCTGACTTGCCAGCACATCCTCTTTACACACCTAGTGAGTTAGCAAACACACAGGGGATCCCGCCGATTCAGCTCTCACGCGCGCATCGGTTGTTCAGTATTCATGTGGCGTAGAGCTGGAGGCGTCTGGGCGATGCAGTCGACCCAGTGAAAAAAAACATCCCTGAATGTATCGTTGTTGACAGGAAGCGGGTCGGTTACGAAGTGAGAAACGGCGAAGTAATTAGGAGGAGCTGGTTGTTAAATGCGCTTGGCTTGAAAGTCAGATTGCGTTTGTCCCCCTGTCGGCGCTTGATTGGTGACGAGGAGTTTCGCTCCGTGTAACTGATATTAACAATGTGCTGAAGCTCAGCGCAGTGTAATGATGTCAGATCACTTTACCTTGCCCTGTTTTTCTGTGTATCAACAGGAACGTCCAAAAGCTGGTGTGACGCCTCTGATCAGCCCCAGTACCCCGAGGTAGTTTACTCATCATCGGCCATCAACCACGTCTGCCAAGTCTGGTCGATACGACCGTCTGTGCGCCGGTCGTTACGACGGCGGAGAGGCTTAATTTGTCCATGCAAGTGCTTTAACTGCATGTTTGCGTCTGTATGTGTGTGTCAGGATGAAAAGCAGAGATGATTAGAGAGGAGAAATCTTTCCTTGTCTCGAAGTCAAAGGACAGAGGAGAAGGTGTGCCGCTCGAAAAATAAACACAGTGTGTGTGTTTCGTCGGATCATTTCAGTCTGCTTTCTATTAAAAAACAAGTTCCGAACACATGAAACAAACGTGGCAAGAACTCATATCAGAGAACGCCAGTGGAAAAAAACTAATTATTCACAATTAGTTGCTGTTACTGTTGGCAGTAAGTTGTCTGCAGATCTTTATATAAGTAGTGGTTTCATGTTTCACTTTGCCTCATGTGGGTGTCACAGATAAACATATGGTGTAGCTGTTGTGGTTTGGGTGAATGCTGCTCCATATCAAAGAAAGAGTTATAGGGTAGATTCATCATCTGTTGGGTGTACACAGTAAGTCGGCTCGCGTTTATTTGAATCGCTCAGTGTTATATAAAATGTTTTGAGCGTTTCAGTCTCACAACTCGGCCCAAACTGAGGGAGACAGCGAACACAATAGAACTACAAAATGCAAAAATGTAATTGCAGTCCAACAATAGGATTAATATAATAAGTCCGATGCTCTGAATCCAATTTTAAGAACTGCTAGTACAATAAGTCAAAGGAACAGCTCCACTGACTTGAGTCAAATGAAAAAGTCGCAGCTGCTGGTGCTGAGTTGTTGTATGAATCTTTAGGCACATATTAGATACAGGTTAGGCTGCTATTTTTAAATGCAATCTATAATGAAATGTCCCTCTTTCACTCTCTGACTGTTCAAGTTTTATGTGCGTCATGAGTTGCTATGAAAAAGGCAGAGAGACAGAATGAAGGCAATGTATAAAGAGTCAGTAATGGGCCACGGGTCTTACAGAAACTTCCAAAATATGAAATCCTATTTTCATATCAGTTTCGAATGACATTTACGATGTTTGGCAGTACAGAAACACGTTTCTTGACTGAGTTTAGGATGAGAATTTAGCTTTGAGATTAGAATTCTGCTACTAATTGTTATTTGGTCTGTAAGGGCAATGACAATGAAAATGGGGGGAAAACCGAAATATTACGAGTGAAAGAGTTCTCAGACTGTAATTGTTGGAAAAGTCAGGACTGGTTTCAGCCTGTTGGAGAAGCTAACACTGATGGTTGTCTGTCAGAGATGCTGACGTTGGTTTTAGCCTGTTGGAGAGGCTACATTGTAAACAGGCATGACAAGATGAGCGCCGATTTAAATAATTGATAATTCAGTCCTACTGAGGATACAAGGTCTGAAATATGATAGGACACAGCCGTGAGTTCAGGTATTGCTTTCAAATAAAATCGATTTTTCTTTGAAAACTAACTTTTGACAACCAGTGGCAACATTCTTCTGTAAAGAGGCCCCTGGGTAACATCTCAAACGTGACAGTGTCAGAAGTACTTTCCAGTCTACATTATGTCCATTTGGCAAAAACTCTATTATCTTATTAGAAAAGTATTCTTTGAAATGTAAATTTACTTAATGATGCCATCATCCAAGAAGATGACTGTCTATATTTGTAACCCTTGCTGCAGAGTATGCTGTTTGTTGTACTCACACTGCATTTCCTTCAGTCGTGAGTTTCCCTTTGAAATTCTGTGTCACTTTCTGCCTTGTTTGTAGGCAACGATGCAGTCTTCTAAATGTGAAAATACAAATTGTTCTGGACGTAAAGTGGAGGGTGCCAACATTCCATTTCTCCCTCTCGGAGAAGCTGAACCGAGGAAAGGAAAAAACAAAATCTCGCTCGGCCCTAAAATAATTCATCTCCATACTGATGCGAGGCGACAGTCAAGTTATAGATGTGGGCAAACTGAATCCCGCTGAGTCTCACTCTAACGTTTCATTAGTCAACTATGTTGTCCGCACTGCTTTATAGGAAAAGCAGGAAATAACCAGGCTAAACCATATCCATGCATGGAATTCCATTGTGTCGCTGCATCGGCGCAGAACGTAGACATTCTGGGGTTTTTTATTGTATCTAATTATAGAGGGAGCGAAAAGTTTATTCAAGAAGTGATTAGTGTGGTTCATTACCTGTCATCAAAGGAATGACTTGACTTTATGTTTACATTTTCTTCTGCGGAGGTGTAAATAGTCGAAAGGGTTTGTATACATGTGGATTTGATTTATGAATTTGTACGGAGCGTAAGACGAATGTGGTTCTGTGTGATACCTGGAAGGTCGTATTTCTAGACGGAGACAAAACACTTCTTTTTTTAAACTTTTGTTTCCAGCTGACGTGCCTCAGAAGTCCTCCCGGCAACAAGTGCAGCGTGATAAATTCAAATAAGTCTGACTGATGAGGGTGTGTTTGACCCACCGGCGTGAGGTGTTAGAGGAAAGAGGCTCCCGCAGCTGGCCACCATCACTCTCAGCTCTATCGCTCCTTATTTTCCAGCTCCAGCTTTATCTTTTACGTCTCTTCTTCGTCTGTCTTGATACGTCAAGCCAAGTGAGCTTGGACAGGGTGGTCCCCCTCCTCCTTACGTGGGATACAGGCGGATGGGAGAGGCCGGGGGGTGGACTGGTTGATTTGCTTTCGCGTTAACTGCTGCTGTGCCGGATGGTTTCCTCATGTGCCCCACACATGATCCGGAGCTGGCAGCCTGATTTCTCACCCTGCAGGGACCTGTGTCATACCTCTGATAAACTAGATATACAAACACGGAAAACATGATTGAGAATCTGATAGAAAAGCCTCCCCGTTCAGTTTGTTCTGCAGATGTTTGCATGTGTGCGCTGTGTTTATTTTTAATCCTTGTGCGCCTTGTATATTTACCCGTCGGGCGTTTCAGCGTCACAACAAAGAGTTCGGCGATTTGGAGCAAATCGAAAGACCTTCTCGGAGCCCTTTTTGTTCCGTTTTCCAAAAATATCCTCCCCCCAGGACAGCCCACATTGTGTGCAGATGATGCAGTCGCAGTCCAAGATTGTCAGTACAGATGTGTTTCGGCGGTTTTAAGGGTTTTGATTACTCTGCAACCTGCTGCTCCGAGTGTACTGAGAGAAGTCGGAGGTGTGACATGTAGTGTTTTATGTTATCACAATGAGAGCCACATTGGCCATAAATCCTGGTGCTTCCTGTCTCCTCCCTGTTGTCGCTTGGGTAATTTTGAAAGAGGAAAAGCCAGGATAAGTTATGAATTAATAACGGCCCCGCATTCATCCAGGTACTGTAAGACTAGACGGCATGACGTTGACGATATGCAGCTGTAATATTCCAAACGGAATGAAGTCGGGCTGTTTAAAAGAATACCTCACCGAAAAAAATCTTTTGGAGGAGCAAGTATCGCGTGTAGGCAAAGAAGAGATTGCAGCCAAGAGAAAGAAGGGGAGAAAAGGTTGTCAACACGTATAAACGTGCCTGTAGATATTTCAAAAACCACTGCGGCAGCATAATCCACAACGTAGCTCACTTGAAGAAAGTACTGCTGAGACAATACCCCACCAATTAGCTCTTCGTTGGCATCGTATTTAATCATTTTTATGCAAGTTTTTTCAGCTCAGCATTATTTATATGGTATTATTATGTAGATATCTTCCCAGAAGTGCCTCACAAAGCAAATAAAAGCCAGCACGGATAACAATAAAAGGAAAAACAAAATGTAGACAACAAAATGTATAATTTTATGAGACCTTGGAATAACAACAGTAAAACAATAAATATGAGTCAATAAAACATGTAAAAACAAATAGAAATAATGGTTAAAAAGGGCTTTTTACAAACCAATGCTGAAAGCCCACAATCCACTGACATGGAGTCCCTCAGATCCACAGTCAGCTTGATGGGATTTGATACTTTTGGTTAAATGTGGTTTTCATTTCATGTAATATTTTGTGCAACAAGTAAATGACAAAATAAGCCTTTTATCATCATTGCAAAAAATGTCAGTATGACTTTTACCCCTGTGGTCGGGGTTTGGTTTTGTCAGGGAACAAATGTTACTCTGGTTGAGGTTTGGAAAAGATCGGAGTCGCAGTTAGAAACAAACCAACATCGATTTTTTTGCAGATACTAATGGATCATTTTTTGTCAGAGAACAGAAGAACTGGAGATTTATCTGAGGGATCTGATGTGTTGAGGTCACGACAGAATGACTTAATTTGACTGTTTCACTTGGTGGAAATTATTTGAGTTATGGTGTTTTTGAAAAATAAGAACAAAAATGAGAAAATACAGAAAATAGGGTTAGGGTTAATTTTCACTGTTTTGCTAGTTAAGATGAAAGATTGTATTTGCAAGAAAACATTTTAACAAGATGGTTTAAAAGTTTGTTATTTATGGACCATTATTTGTTTTATAAATGTTTGTATCCTCGACAGGGTGACCAGCCTCTCGTGTCAAAGTCAGACACTGTGTTAATGCCTAAATGGTTTTGTTATAACAGCATTGTGTTACTTACATTTAGGGCATTTCTCAGATGCTTTTTGTCCAAAGCGACTTACAGTAATTGATACACTGATGGCGGTGGCTGCCATAAGATGCCAACCAGCACATCAGGAGCAGTTTGGGGTTCAGTATCTTGCCCAAGGACACTTCGACATGCAGAATCGAACCAGCGACCTTCCAATAACAAGACTCTGTCTGTAACCCCTGAGCCACAGCCGCCCCACTTCAGTGTCTGCACAACCAGAAAAGAGTCAGGTGGATGTAAACATTGTGATCTAATCCCGCTGAACAATGACTGATGATGTGGTTTTATGTGCAAGACAGTCTCTTTTCATGCTTTGGTGTAAGCCTAAAAATCCTTTCAAGGCAACATTCAGACCGGTGGATATTTGACACTCGAAAGACGGAAAAAAAAAAGAAAAAAAAAGACTTCCTGCACTCAAAGAAAAGAAAAAATATAAGAAATGGTCAAATGATGGCTGCCGAACAAAAACGCCTTCAATGAAGTGAAGACACTAATGGTGTTAAAGTGAAACACTGTGATTTTTACTAAATTATTACCATAAAACACCTTCAATAAAGTTTACAGAGAAACACTATAATTTCACAAACAGTCATAAGAACTTGCGGCTCGTGTTTTACAGCTTTGTGGTCTGTTATTGTTTTTCTGTCCTCGGGCTGTAAAACGATCACACACCTTGTAAATTTCGGCGCAGCAGGTGCTGGTGGAGGCTGTCAGTCCTCTTAGCCATATTTTGAGTAGCCCTAATGTGTTAAAGTGAATGCAGCGATAATTTATTGATTTTTAAAATTGCTAATAAAAATGACTGTGAGCAAAGGATTTCATTCTCTCACAGCTGAAGGTGACCGTGTGCATGTCTTCGCGAGTCGAGTCGGTGACGTCGTCGCGTTGGAGTTTTATCGCCTGCAGCATGTTTCAGTATATATCTTTGGCTTTTTCCTACAATGGGCATGTCTGTTCCCTTTAATCTTAAGATTTTCTTTTTTTCCTGCCATTTCAGCTGACTTGCAGTCTTGATTAATCTTGACGTCGTTTGATTAGTGTCTCCATATAAGTGCTCCCTGCTGATCAAATTAAAATTCTGCAGTCTATCTGTCAACCCCATCTCAGCCCGGGGTTTGCTGCATTGAGGCCGTCATATCGAAACCAGACAGGGAGGGAGAACGTCGTAAAGAAAACACTCCGAACCGCTTATTTTGTTTTGCTTTTCCAGACAAACCTGTCTGTGAGATCAGCCGAGTACAAACTGAAGTGCTGTTGTTGAAACTGGTGTTTTCTTGTCTGTGACTTTCCTCCTCTCACTGTCCTTTATGCTTCTGCAGAGGATTTATCACTGAGGATTCATCTCTGACACGTAGCAGGAAGGAAAAGAAAAAAAAGCCCAGTCGGACCCCAGAATGTTTAAGTGGTGATAAGACTGCAGGGAGCCACGCTGCAGGTCCGGTTGACACACACATATGGTCCTGCTTTTCAAGTGTGGTTTGGCTGCTGGTCTGCCACTCCATGCTTTCTGGTTCTGCAGCATTTTATTTTCATTTGCTAGAGGTAATTTTCACAAATGCTCTTGGGTGTTTTGTAAAGAGAGGGGGGTAAAGTGCCTGTCTGTGTGTTGTAGAAATGTCCTCAGTGAGTCTGGGATATACAGTCATCTTTAGGAATAATTTGACCACTTTAAAATGATTCTCTATCAGAGCAAACGCCCTCTGATGTTTTCCCAAACCCTTTTCTGATGTCAGAATAATGCTGAATGTTGGATCAGTAATCGGTCAGGTTGTTACAATTGAGTAACAACTTGAAATTTAAGTAATATTTGTATAGGTGACTTACACACTTCATATTTTAACACACTATCTTTACTTTTACTCTAGTGTGACTTTTGGGTACGTTTAACAACACCATGCAGCTTTTCCCCCCAAAAAATTGGTGAACTATTCCTTTAAGACATTCAACCTCAGAGTTATCCATGCGCGTCAAAGACAAACTGGACACACGATGCAATGACATCTCTGTTTATTGTGTTATAGATGCTCATTTCGTTTGCACACATTTTTTTTTTTTTTTTTACATTTTGTCGTGTAATTTTTTGTATCTTGTATCAACTCTAAGAAATTCACATTTACACAATGCATTTTACATTAGTAGGTAAGTACAGGTGACATTCAGCTTTTTTTCCCGGGGAGCAGGTCCTGATCTGTCTGTGTCACGTTCGTAATGACATCGCAGACCCACTGATTCCACGTTACGGCGCGTTACATGTCCCGTCGCCCTCTGAAATGGAGGTACACAATGAAACTTGCTGTACATGCAAAACCTCTGCACAGTAGAGCTGATCTCTATTGTCTTATAGCATATGTGAGTTTTTTGGAGTAGAAGTCTTGGGTGACGTGTGTCCGTAATGCTACATGACCTTATTAGTTGCCGGTATTTATAGCATGTTAACGTACATAATGTGATCACTGGCAACCTGTTAGTACTGCCAGTCTCTCCATATCGGCGCCAGGTTTATACAGTTTGCTTGAGTCTCCGAGTTCATCTACAGCTCTGACGTCTGGTTACTAAAAACCTTCATTTGCACTCGACATTTCAAAGAAATGCACAGTAAAATCATAACATAAGTGGAAAAAAAACGGCAAAAAAATAGAGTCAAACTTCTGAACTCAAAGACACCTGACACTGTACACAGGCACTTGAACTGTGGTACACTCTTTGAGTGCATTCGTATCTAATAAGTGCTACAAAATAACATATCAGTTAGAAAAAATACTGCTTCCAAAAGTGTAACACCATTCATAATACAAACCAACAGGGAAAGACAAAAAAAAACAATTTACAGCAATAGAATGCGGGCGAATGTAATCCTTATCCTTGAATGTGTCTTGCATATTTCTGTTTGTATTCGGGTTGTACATTCTTGCGTTGTGTGTGTGTGTGTCACCGCTCACGCTGCGAGAGGAAGAAAATAAGTCGGTTCAGGGTAGATGAGCGCACTGCTGGAGGGCTGATTGGGCCTCAGGGGAGGAGAGAGAGTGGAGGAATTTTTTCTTTTTTTCTCTTACAATCAACACTCTGGTCACTCATACTGTAGCAGCGTCCGCTTTAATGTCTGCCACAGCCAGGATCTGGATGATTCATGCCGGCTCTCTATATAGAGGAGTGAATCATACACTGTCGCTCAGTATGTGTGTGTGTGTGTGTGTGTGTGTGTGTGTGGTCACATGTCCACATCACATGTGGAGAGCTCAACTGAAGAGCTCTGAGCAAAAAGCCCAGCAGCTTTTTATTTGTTTTTTGTCTCCATTCATAAGCCGGCTGTGATACAATATGAATCACGCGTGAGGAGAGCAGGAAGTTTAATTGTCTTGAGATGTCGGTGACCGTGTGACCAATCCACGCGGCATCACACAGGATACAATGACTCAGTTTCTATCTTATCAATCTGCTGCTCACTAAACTCGAACTCAAACCAACTCTGCCGACGAGTTAACACGTCTTGTTTATCATTTAATGTATGAGGTCCTTACTTTCTCTGCAAGAGTTACATGAGAAGATTGATACCACTTGTCTGGTGTTGAGAGTCCAACCTGTGAAAGCCGCAACATGTTGTGTTTTACACTTAAATCATACATATCACAAATTATGTTTAAAGGTCACATTGATGTAAACGAACCGTTTCTTAAAATACATCTACAGAGCTTGTAGAAGACGCAGAATAATCTCTTTTCCTTAAAAGCATTACTATGATTGTAAATTTAAAAATATTGTTTTGTCAACTCTTTGTAAGAATTCCTAACAAGGAGTCTTGGTAGTTGCCAGTTTGTGGATGAAAAAAGTATGTAGCGTTAGCCACATTGACGTTAGCTAGCATTAGTAACTTTAAACATCAGATAGCTGCCATGAGCAACATTAATGCGAGCTACCGTTAACAAAATTATTGCTAGCTACAGTTAGCAACATTAATGCTAGCCATCTTGAGCAACATTTATGTAAGTTATCGTTAGCGACACTAATGTTAGCTACTGGTAGTGCAACAAACTGGCAACCACTCGAGAGGTTCGATTATTATCAATAACACCTTTAAATCACGGCTTTATGGTGCAGGGAGGACAGAGCCAGGCTAGCTGTTTCCCCCGTTTCCAGTCTTTATGCTAAGCTAAGCTAACCAGCTGCTGGTGGTAACTCTCTATCTTCCATGGCAGCATGAGTGTGGTATCCATCTTCTCGTCTTAGTCTCTGCAAGAAAGTGGTGAGCGTATTTCCAAAAATGTCAAACTACTGTATACCCCAAAATCCATCATTGTCTTATTCACGTTGTAGTGAATTAGTATGCACATCAACCCGTATCTTCTACTTTTTTCTTCTTTAACATCTGCACCTGTCTACCTATCTACTCTATCATACATCTACAGACTGTTCACAGAAATCCACTACAGATCTCTTGGTAACTTTTTTAGTCACACCACAACAAGAGGGACCCTGAGAAAGTGCGTGCCCCTATGGGAATGAAAACTAAAGCAGTGCAGTCAAGCTCAGTTCCGGTATACATCTTTTACTCTATATCTGTGTCGACCGCTCTTACAGTTAAAGCAGCAGGGGGGGCCAACGTCAAGTGTTTTTAAAAGGTGCCACCCAGTCTTTTTCCGCTAAGTGCTTTCATATCACCATGGCGATAGAGTAAAGGTCAGCGGACCTCGGACTTGGATGAGGGGTCTGTAATGTCACGTTGAGGCTTCCGAGAGAGCCGCGTCGCCCCTCCATTGTCCGCAGCGTTAATCCCGATGAGAGGTGGCTGAGCCGAACGGAGCAGAGGGTAAATGAAGCTGAAACCCTGAGGTAATTACTACCTGCCAGTCAGGACGTCTCTCTAATGGGCCTCGTGTTGGCGTGAGCGCCGCCGCTGCTGATGCATTAGCACCTCAACCCTGTTTATCAGACTCGATCACGCAGACACAGCCATAAGACTGTGAGATGGGAATGTGGAGGGTGGCGAGGGAGCGAGCTGAGGATGGCTTACCTCCGAGGGGTGTCCCAATTTTCCACCCAGTTAAGTGTGAAGAAATGACAGATGGGATTCCTTTTTCACGCATTTGTTCAGTACCAAAAAATTCATTTCAGCATCCTATTTTAATGAGCAGCTCTGAACACTGGGTCACTCAAGACGTCACAGCTTCTTGTTTTTTCGCCCCGTCCCCGGCTTCCCCCTCGGACGTGTCAGCTCGTCGCGGTGAGTCAGCAGAGCTCACGGTCCGGAGATTTTTTTCTCCACGGAGGCACCCTGCTGAATCAGCCGTGTAACTCAAGCAGCAGAAATGAAAGTAATGCACCACAAACAGTAGACAAACATTCGGGGTATGTTGCTTTATAAGCATGAAATTACTGAAACGCAATCCCCTGGAGGGAGCCAGCGCGAAGGGGGCTGGGGGGATAGATAGAGAGAGTGCCGGCAGTTGACCTTTCTTCCCAAATATGATTCAGTCGGTGCAGCCCAATTTTCGAAACAATGGCGCAAACATTCAACAAGAGAACATGCCATGAAATGCGTCTCCGGTTAATGATAAAAGAACAAGAAAACTTCAGATGGGAGTTGGGAGTGACTCATGGCTCCCCCGCTGCTTTTTGTATCGCTGATGACGACGGGGGTCTAATAGAGTGAATCCTACGGAGAGAGAGAGAGACGGAGGATTATCTGCGTTTGGGACACCACGGAGGAAAGATGTGAGAGGAGAAAAAGGTCCCTTTGATGCACGAGGAGATAATGGAGAACCTCTCTGCCTATTTACCTCTCAGGCACATAACATTTCATGGCTAGTGATCATGGAATAGGAGGAGAAAATGGAAAAGCTTGGGGAAAAAAAGGGGGGCAGAGGAAACTAAGTTGGCAGTTAGTGAGAATTATGTCAATGTTAAATACTGGAATAGTCTGTTAATACGAGATGCACTGGCATATATCTATGATTATGTATCTGCAGTGACATCGGTACAGATAGTGGTTGATATTGCCGTAGAGGTCGTGTCCAGGCACACTGATAGATAGAGTTGGACTCCATGTGCAGGGATGAAGAGTCGGAACTGTGGCCCAAAGGTGCTGAGAGGTCCGCACAAGTCAAGTCTTTTGCTCTGTGGCCACTTCACATATGAATCAGAGTCAGTTTTACATTCTCATGTGGGCCTCCCCCAACACCCCCCCCCCCCCCCCAAATTTCTCTTTATTTTTGGTCCACCGTTTCCAAGTCCCCGCTCTCCTTCTCCCTGTCTTCAGCTCTGACGCCTCCTCTTCGTCCTCCTCTTCCTCAGACTTCGGGGGGAGGCGTGTCGGGCTGGGGGCCGCCGTCGACCCTCACCACTGCAGACAGAAAAGTGAGAAGGAATAAGTCAAGACGACAGGTGATTCCTGGTTGATATTTAAATCAGCCACGGTTCATTTTTTAACCTTTTTCATATTCACAAATTAAGAGGGGGAAAATCCTATGATTAAGATGAATTCCCTCCCTATCCGCCGAAACGCCCACATACTGTAAGCCCTCCTGCATGGAAAAAGACTCTAAAAGCCCCTGATAATCGCACTTTTCCCTGCAGGGGGCCCTGTGGTGTCACTCACCCATCCCGAACCTGTTAAACCGGAGTCATTAGCCGGATGAGGATGGGAGACAAATACTCTCTTTTCCCACAAACCTCTTAACCTGCTGTCAATTGTGGGAAGCCATGGTGATGCCTCGGGAATGCAGAGGCGTTCCTGAGAGGACCTCCGAGTCCGGTGGGTGTATTCTCGTCTTTATAAATGCATCCTTGTGCCAGGGAAGTGTCGTACAAGAGGGTTTATTTTAAAGCTTCAAAAGAGGGGGAATTCTTTTGTCTGCCTATAGCGTCATCCCCTCCCTCTTTTCACTCCCTTTCCTTTCTAAAAACGAATAATTCTCAACATATTTTAGTGATATAAGATACACTTGGACGGCCATGCCGTGCCTCTCTGCTCACTGCTTCTATCCGCATTGATTCTGTCCAGTGACGGCTGAAATGCGTGGCACTCTTCTCTCTTCCTTCCTGTTTAAACAGACACTCTACAGGCATCAGTGACAATGAGCAGGGAGACATTGATGATGGCCAGCGCAAAGCCATCTGTAACTCAGACACACACGCACACACACACACACACAGTGGCTCGCACCTACGCTTCTACCTCAGTGCAGCTGGCTCCAAACTGGCATCACAGCTCATTTTTGGAGGCAGCGTTCAATAATGATGGCCACATGGCTGTCCGATGTTTTATGGAGTCTGACCTCGTTCCAGGAATCAATACAAGCTGTCTTTCAGCGAAACCAGTTTTCAATCTTTTCTGAAATGAGAACTCTCAATCTTGGCAGGACCTTGCATGACCGGTCCGCCGTCTTTCTTTAATCAGCACATAGAGGCAATCCTGATTGGACCCTTAGATGTGATAAAGCGCTAAAAATGTGGAGAAATTTGAGATGGCTTCACGGTGATCAAAAGAACTGCCAGGAAAACATCGGGACTTTTTCACTAATTTGAAACAAATATTACTTGTTTCCATGTTGCTTGCTGAACTGATGTCTCGCTGAGGGCAGTGGTTCATTGCATAACTTATTTTATTAGTTTTTCATTTAAACCCTCAGTTTCATGAACCTCTAGTTAGTCAATAGATCCCTGGGCAGAGACATGTAAAAGCCCCTTCAGTGCAGTCATTTTGCACCTTTTCACGCATGTTCGATGCTTTAGGAACGCACAATATATCATTTCTCTCAAAATAAAACAGCTGGACAGAGCTGGCCAGATCTAAAGGAGAGAGTCGAGTTCAGAGCCAGACCTTCAGGAGGAATAAACACCCAGAGTCACACCAGACTTTGCTCTTATTCGACACTGTTTATCGACAGGAGGAGACCTCAGTGATAACTTTTTGGATTGATCTTCATTCCCCCCGAAAAGTTTGTTTTGTTGTTTGCGAGATTTCTTTTGTTTCATGCTCTCCGTATTTCTTGTCACGAAGCTCTGTGGGACCCTTGAGCCTTAAAAATGTGTGCGCGCACCGAATACCGGTTCGAAAGAAGAATAATTCATCACCTCGTAAACTGATATTGCCCGTGACTAATGTTGCAGTCATCGAATAATGGTGGGAATACTTCCACATAGACAAGTTTAATTGAGACTCCTTCATGTGGGAGAATGACAACACATTATGAGTCATCCATTTCGCTGTTATTGAATTTGCATCGCGTTATTACTGTAACTTGCTGCAGGATGATGTTACACACTCAAAGTTGTGTTGTTCAGCTGCTGCAGTTCCCTCGGGCTCTCACACAGAATCACAAACATTCAGTAAAACTACGCTGCGACCCCTCGATAGTTGTTGAGTAATTGCTGCAATAAATGGCTTATTTTGATCATTATTTCCCTTTGGCCTTCAGTTGAAAGTCTACCAGTCTACTGCGTAGCGTTTGACGCCACAGGGATGCACAAATGGGTGATGTGAAAGAGGGCTTTAGAGTTTTGTTTAAATTTTAAACACATGATTCAGAGGAGGGGGACAGATAGTCGTTTCCTTTTAATGGAGATGAACGGAATGAAACGAGGCCGAGCATCCTTTACGTAGCAGCCCTTGCCGCTCACCGGTGACTCATGCAGGGAATACCTTTCTCTGATTGTTGTCAGTCAAAACATGGGACATTTTCATTGCTCTATTTCCCCCTTTAAAGGCTTATTTGACATGTTTTGACTGGAGGTGTTCCCATTATTTCAGCCACCAGTAAAATATGGTTCATTGGAAACAGGAAACCCCCTGCGATTATCGTGGATTTATGGCGCATATTCTCACCCTCTCGTGTATTTTAACAAACCCAGTAGGTTGTGGAGGAACCAGCCGCCCCCAGCACGAGAGCCCTTGCTCGCCTTTTTTTAATGGCTTCCGCACCCGCAGACAGCGCTAATGCCAATTAGCAGGTGCTAAACGCCGATGCCGGATCGGGTTTTGAAAGGCAGCTCGAGCGGGCCTGGGTCCCATCTCGTAACACCTGCTAATGAGCCAATCAGTTAAAGAGGCGATGGGGTTGGCGGGATAGCCATCTTCTCAATGAACCAATGCCGAGCCGTTCCTCCAAAAGAAATTCCTTCTTTTCTTCGACGTGCAGCAGGCTTTGCATTTGTTGAGCGGAAGAATGGAAGGGACTCCAACAAAGCACAAAAAACAAAATGAGCTTTTCCCAAGCCTCATTAGAATGTAATGGCTATCCCAGAGAAGACACAGTGGTGGGGGATTGTTTTTTGAGGGAGGATTTATCAGCTGTTTGGTTTGTTAGCGCATTATTGTCCTTGTATAACCATTTTTAAGGCTCATTTGCAATAATGCTAAGAAGGAAACAAATGAGATCCTTAGAGAGAAAAAGTTGGGGGGGGGCATGAATGACTGAATGAATAACAAGATCATGACTGAACTCGAGACGTCTTCTGCAGGTAAAAAGCTTCTCCGCTTTATGTGTATAGATCGGGTGAGAATGCTGGTTTCATCTCTTTAATGTGAGTGCTATTTGAGTATAAAGGGAAGGCAGACTGCTCCACAGAGGTCACATCTCATTCCTGCAGCACTTCCCTCTATTTTTTTTCCCGAGCCGTTTAAAGGTTATCCTATTTTTGCAGCCACTTTGTGCAGATTCCTCGCCGTGTGCAACGAGCCTCGTTTTTGTGCGTCAGTACCCGGCGGCGAGTTAAAGCCTCAGATCACATCGGTGCATTTTGAGAGTCGCAAGTCGACAAACAGTTGACCAATCCCGTTAAGATAACAGCACATTGATCAAACTAACAGGTATTCTCTTTGTTACAGCTTACTCCTCTGTGCTGTAGACCTCGTCTGTTGTCTAGAAAAATGAGTCAATCCCACTCACGTATTCTGGGCTCATAAATACTTAATAGAGCATCAAATTTGTATTAATCCGTGACTAAAAAGAGTCCCCAAGAAATGCACTGTTTCCTCTGGTTTGAGTTACATTCACTAAAAAACCCTGCCCATTATCTTTGAGAAGCTATGTAGCATTTTTTTAAAAGACCCAACTAAATATTTCTCACTAATTTTAAAAGACTTATTCCTTCAGTTGGAACCAGTGAACGTAGGGTTCACTTTCAAAACATACCTGTTATTATTAATTACAAGAGAAGGGAAAATGTGCAAACTACTGTACACGCTGCCCAGTCACGGACTCAACGCTCCCTCGGAGCACCAGACTGAAAGGAGTAAATTAAGCTCCTGGTAAATTGCTTTATAATAGATCAGTAGAGTGCGTAATGTTGTCGTTATCTCTCCAAGCCAGATATGATCTACTGAGTTAATCTCCCAAAAACCTTTTAGGTTTCATCCGGCTTGCAACTTCACACATGTAAGTCGCTCCAACAGACCTACATTCAAAATACTTCATGTGTCAAGCGGAGACAAATATAGATAGAGGAGTAGTAAGAGTAGTAAAGGCAAAGATAGATCAATCAGATGCAGTTACATACTTTGCTTATACGACACAAATCTTACATGTGCTGTAAAATAAGAAACTGTTTCATATGTCTGTCAGCACTGAATAGTTTATCCTCATTCTGATGCTATTCCTAAACATTTGTGATCGGGAGGCACACAGCTGAGCTAATACATGAAGCACTGAATCAAATCTATATATCAACATGCGTCACAGTCCTGCTGCTGCTGCAGGGCCTCAAAATCAATATTTTCTACATTCCTGGAGTCTAATACATCTTCAGTGCATATAAGATTTGGCTTCACCTATCTGTTCTTGGCAGCGAGGTGTTTGTCCCGCGCCGAGGTGATATATTGTTTTTGATCTCGGCCGCAAAAAAAAATGTTTCTGTCTGTGCTCTGAGATAAAAGGTTCACACAGTGCTGAGAAAAACCACCGCACGTGTTCGAGCAGAGTATCTTGATGTAATCGACAGTGACTGTCTCTGGCAGCTAGCATGCCAGGGTGCGAAGCAGGAACATATTCTGACTTGGATGAGTGGCTCAGAGTTTGAAGTTGTGGGTTAAGACAGATCAAGTGTTCACATCTGACAGATGTTAGACGCAAATAGGTTAATGGGAATTCAGGTGTTCTTAAACTTGCTCCCTATATTTACATATTTTGTTGTGTTGATTCATATTTAATGAATGTTTTTGAATCTGTCCTGTAAATCGCGGGCCGCAACGTAATCCTCTGGGGCAACTGTGCCGGTCAAAGTACGTCCACTAAAAAGTGCTTATTTTGAGGTTGATCTCTAAGTAACTGACAGCATTACGGAACCAGTTGCTAAGTAAATAACATTTGTCAAATGATAAAATCCATTCTGTAACCAGAACATGTCACACTCAAGAAGATGTCTGGCTCTGAAACCTCATGACGTGAGTTGATGTAGCTGTTGCCTCATCTAGATCGTCCGAATCAGTAAAATATACAGACGCCACTCTGGAAATAAATACTCCGAGCTCTTCTGTCCAACTGTGACTCACCTTTCCCCCATCGTATTCCTACGACAACTCATCTCTCGCAAGATTTCAGTCCTGCCCTGTTGCTACTGGCAAAACCTTTCGTAAGTTTTAATCATTAACGCACCAAAACATGTAAACACAGGGTCCAGTTTAAAAAAAATACTAGAATACCCCATTACCGCATCTCATGGTTTGGCTAACTGATGCTCGGACTCGCCCGTATGACAAAGCTGATCATTTTCCACTCTGTTGGTAATCGTTAAGTCCTAGTCGTAGTTTGTCATTTTTTGTCCTTCAATTATCACAATATATCCAATGTTTTATTTCCCTAAAAATTATGGGAGAAATTCCATCAGACAGATTGAAAAAAAGTTGTTTCCGATTTTACAATACAACTCCGTCAACACCTGATTCACTACAACTACATTTGACTGTCGCCCTGCCTTAATTAACGCCCTGGTTCCGTTATGAAGAAATGTGCATACTTCTATTTAATAAGAGTGAGTTTTATGCGTACCTATCTGTTCCTGTGAGTGTGAGGGCTGAGCCTGGACTTCAGCCTGGGCCTGCTGCTGCTGCTGCTGCTGCTGCTGCTCCTGCAGACTCTGACTGTCCACCGAGATACCGCTGTCGCTGTGCAGCTTCTCTCCCTCCGGCGTCACCATCTGGTTGTTTGTAGCTGCACGGTTATTAGCTGCCTGCTTGTTCTGCTTGCAGCTATTCCACCTGTGGAGAAGAGGCATGTTAAAGGAAGATAAGGATCCGCTCGATGTAATACCTTATTTATAGACGTTTGGATTTCACAGCCGTTATGAGCTATAAGGCAAAAACCGACAGAAAATGGATGTCAGATATTCAGAGGATGTGTACTGGTAACACAAATCTCAGTGGGTAGATAAACAAAATCACATCTTTTATCCTTTTGAAAACAAAATTACACAAGAGGAATGAAGAGTAGAGTCAAATTCCTACAAATAATGTTTTGATCCCATTTGAACTGTGCCAAGAATTACACGTGTGTTTTTCAAGTTACAGACAATTTTATAAAAAATCACAGTTTGTTGCCCAGAAAACCATGGCTGTCAACTTGGCACAGATGAAAGTATCAAAAATGGGCATACTGACAGCTGCAGTTAGCGAAGGGGGCGTTAGCCAGTTGAGCTAGTGAGCTAGCTAACTTGTGGGACCCTACGAGTTCTGAGTTGTGGGTTTTGGTCAGCCACTTACGCAATGAAACAAGTCTGATATAAGCTGTAATTGTTAGCATGTCCAGCTAACTATCTTAATAGCCACAGTGACCAGGTGCTTCCAAAATAGCTGCTTACTAAGTTAGCTTGTTGGGTCATAGGTTAAGTGAAAAAAAATCCCTAGTTCCAGCTAGCATCTACACGCTGAGATATGTCCCTTCTGTGTGTAATAGAGTCCATGTTAACGTTGGCGGCGCTGTCCTTCTTCACACCATCGTTAGCCAAACACATCAGTTAGTCATCAGCCTAAAAGCATTTTCTCTTGATGTTAAACGTGAATACGTACTGTTCAAAAATATATACGTTGGCCAAGCAGCTTAAAACAGAACAAAATGGCAGTGTGACTTTCAAATACTAGGACTAACTCGCTCTGCAATACAATGTTTTTTCTGTTATTTCCATGATTATCTTGTAGCCTGAGAAAAGCATCATTGCCCGAGTCTGTTAGCACAATATCATGAGCATATAAGACTTTTTATAACAAGCTTTTTTTAAGTTGAGACAGCATTTTTCAAACAACACTTGGAGCTAATGTTCGCTTAATTAGCTGGCTGGCTACAACAGTATTTGAAATCGTGGCAAGCAGAATTTGTGCTACAGATGTGCCAACGAATATAATAAAAACTTGAAGAAGATCCTCATAAAACATTCAGAAAGCAAGAAGATAAAAGAACTCACTAATGAATGACTTTAATATTCATGGTGTATTGAGTGCTAGAGTTAACACTTCGAAGTGTTTACATATAACATATTGTGCGTTGAAGGAGTCTGTTCATGGCTGACGATAAGTACACGAGGAGCTCCACACACACGTGCGTGACTCTGGCGATAAATCTGGCACTTGAATTTCCCCTGGTCGGCACTCTTCAAACAATCAATGCCTCTAATGAGCTTGTTTACTTGCTTCAAATGTGTTGTTCCTGTATCTCGTATGAGGGCTTGCATGTGTGGTTGCGTGTCCTCGCTAATGTGTTTGCGCGCGTGTGTGTGTGTGTAACTTCTGTAAGGCATTATGTGTTGTGACCTTTTTGTAAAAACTCACTGAGTGTTTCTCTAGAACTGGGTCAAAAACCTCTTTTAACCATGGCAGGCCTGAATATTTTACAAGCGACCTTACTGTCATGTTTTAGCCCGGGGCCACATCTGTCACTTTACCCAACACCACCCACTAGACCATCATCTCCATCACTGTTCCCCCTCTTTGTCCTAGATTATCGTGGCCGAGGTGCAAAACCCAATTGTGATAATGTCTTTAACCGAGAAGCAGCTTTCACACAACTCCTTTTCTAGTAACTGACCTTTTAAAAACGATGTAGGCCACCAGGCCCACAACCACGGCGGCCAGGATGGAGCAGTAGATGGGAATGAGGTTTTCGTTGAGGCCGTGACCGAGGAAGCGAGGAGAGCCGGCGCTGGACGTGGTCGTCTCTCCTGGCAACGGGCTCTCTGAGCCCTCAGGGAGGAAGTAATTGGTGAAGGAGGGTGGAGTCATATCAAACATGGGAGTGAAATATGTTGGGAGGAGAGGATCTGTATGGGAGAAAAAATGAGGAGGATCTGTGAGAAAAGAAACACAACTAGAAAAACGCCTGAGACAGAAACCAAACAATAAGTCTGCGGCCGTACTAGCAGCTCTGTGAGGCTGTGATCACAATATAACAATATCCAAAATGGAGAGATAAGTTTCACATCATGATAATAACATCAACATGTCGCCCAACCCTATTTTATGGAAGTTCATCCAATAGTTCAAAACCCCAGATGTCATCCTCGCACCCTGGCTAGAGGAAACATTAATGGGTCGCCAAAGTTCTTGAGATTCATCTTCGGGGCATCGTGACCTTCAGTCTCTAACAGATTCACATCCAACGATACATGACGCTAGCATGACTGATAGAAAATCCTATCTTGACGAGACACTTCCATGTCTAATCTATGAGAGCTTGTTTTCTGGGACGTAGTCACCAGGTCCCCAACCAGATGTCTGATACACTGCACACATGTGGCAGCTGTTTCTGATAGACAGATGGGGTTCTGGCTGAGTTGCTGTGCGCAGAATGAAAAGAAATGTTCTTCAGTGAGGGGGGCAAATATCTGTCGCCCACCAGCCCGCCCCACACCAAGCCTCGGTCTTGCACACCAGGTCTCTTTTCACCACGTCCCCGTCTATGAGGTCTCTGCTCATTGCATGACATTAAGGCCATATGGACGTATGTAGAACAAAGTCCGGGGCTTTAGGGAGGTCATCACTTTGAGTGTAGTCTTTGCTGAGGCCAGAGAGGCAGGAAGGCTCTGTGCTACTGGATGGGTCTGGTTTCTATCATAGCACAGCCTGGAGAGAAGAGTCATTTTCATAAATTGTCCTGTTTCCTCCTTCTTTTGTGAGCCCCATTAATGATTCAGTGTAATTCTCCATATTGCAGTGGCAGCAGCGTGCCCGCTATGACGGGCATCGCTTGTTCTGACCACACAGTTCATCCGTCAAATGTCTCCTACAGCCCCGTCACGTTATGCTTCTGTTTGTGGAGAAAGGGACTGTGCTGCAGTGATCGTCAGACGGCGGAGAAGCTCAGAGAGTTCCCTGCAGATAATTCCCTCCCTCAGGGTACGGTACAGAAGGCCGGGGAGAGGGCCCGTCCAGCCAAAAAAAAAAAAAACTCCTCTGAGCGCAGCAGCCTGGTGAGGATGGAGAGTGTGCAGCCTGGTTCAGATCTGGGCCTGTAATTCCCAGCAGAACCCCGGGCTGCTCCTCATTAGCTTGGTCCTGGCGCTCACAGGATTAACCCCGCGGAGACCCCCGAGGCTTCCTTCAAGGCCAAAGACTGGGGACGCTCCATCCCGAATACTTCAGGGGTCGTCCTAGTTTACTATTGTTCTGTTTTTGATGGTTAAACCCAACATGGTGATTACACTGACAGAAATCAGATGGCTGACTTGGAGTCATGTATTCTAACTTCTAATAAACGCCAATGGTCTCAATGTTTTGTCTTTGGCAAGTGATCATGCCCTTTCGAGGTGTCCGTAATCTTGAATTCCTGCTAAATGGACACCTTGTTGGGCATTATCCTTTATTTGCTGGATCCAAATGTCTCAAATTTTCTGAACATTTTCTTATTTACCTGCACTCTCGCTCCTTTGACTTTATTTGTCCTGGGTTTGAGACGTCCACCTCTGAGATTTGGGCCTCTACCCCAATTCACTGGAGGAGAGTGAATGTTCATTTGTGCTGCTCTCAGCGTTGAAAAATGACATTTTAAAAATTCAACAGCAGTGAGTCTTTCCAGAAACAATGTTCCTTGTGACTGTGGATAATCCGCAGAGCTCGCTGTCCATCACAGTTTCCACCGGAGCTTCAAACCAGACAAAGAAGTCCGTATGAATCACTGCTATCTGTGGATCATTTGGAGGGGATGTTGTTGATAAATTGACATGATAGAACAGCACAAATGTATCTAGGACAAATTTGCCTACAGGGACAAGAAAGTATATAGTTCCCCAAATATATAATCAGCAATTTTGTGAGTGAACACTGATTAACTGACTGGTTCGACCAGTGTTGTAGTCTAGAATAAAAACCAGACATCCAGTGGACTATCAGAAAGGCTAAAGGCTGTCCACACATATATTCTCTTTTCTCTGACATGGCAGATAGTCAAGTTTCTCCTCATTGATCTGTTGCATAATTTACGCAGGGTTACTCGCTCTAGTAGTCCGCTGGGACCTTGATGGGCAACTTATGTGGACATATTAAAAAAAAAAACTTCTGTTGGTCGTTAAGAGTCCACATTGGTCTGTCTGTCTGCATGGTGATGACGGGGCATTCCTGCCTCCCGCGGGAGGGAGATTGGTTTACTGAAATGGAAGAAAATATCTTTCGCGGGCAGAAGAAACACAGCACATGTGCGTGCCATACTTAGAAACACAGAAATAATGCAGAAGCCTATTTAAAGCCACGCTATTGATTCAGATCCGTCTAAAAGGAGGGAGCGTTCAGGGGTGTGTGTGCGTTACAAGCGTTTCTTGACCTTTCCTGGGATGTAGTCAGGTTTCCTCAGCCTCGCCATACATCATCCGGCTAATGCAGGGCCCGCTAATGGTATTAGCAATGCAACACGAGCTTGCAAATGGAATAAATTGTGAATGGAAGGTGTGAAAGTGAGCGAAAGCGTGCCGTTGGTCCGGCTTTATATACGGTCTGTCAAAGAAGCTGCAATCTTTACGGCATTTCCTTTCAGTCGTCCTGCGCTGCTACTGTAAGAGCCCTGTCTTTGATGCAATCAGCGTTCTCTCCGTGCAGACGTACACATGCATCAGTCGCACCTCAGGACTCTCTGCAAATTGTCTTTCTCATTCCATGCTGAAATGACAGCTCCCTCGGGAGTCTGCTTCGCATAACACTGACTCAACACACAGAGCGGCTCCAGCTTAAGTACAGTATACTACATCTTTATCGTAACTCCCACCCTTTTCTCTCTATTTCTCTGGAACACGCCTGGCTGTGGACCAAAAGGATAAACCTGGTGCTCCAGAGGCTGCATACCTCTGCTTGGAACAAGAATGGGAGCTTAAAGGCAGCAGCGGCGGCGGCGGCGGCGGCGGCGGCGGCGGTGGAGTTTTAACAATTTCATTTTGGGCTTTGTGGGTTTAAAACACTCATGAAACAAATAAAAGTAGCCCGGGATTTTTATGAGCGCGGGGCTGTGCGCGCAGGGAGATGTGTTTATTAGCGGGGTGTGGACGAGAAGGGTGGGGGGGAGAAAAAAAAAGATTTAATTTTTATGAGCCATCGAGGTCTTTATGGTGGAATTAACCCCAGGGTCCTGTGCGGAGGTTGGCGTCTCGGCCGCTGCCAGTTCGGGGTGGAGATGAGCAGCTATCAGGCGCAGCACATGCACAATGACCTCTTTATCAGCCCCCGAACACTCTCCCTCTGTCTCAGTCTGGCCTCTATCTCAATCTGTGTTTGTCGCCTGGCGCGCACACATCCATCAATCGCACACGTACCGCGAGTTATTCAAGTGAGCGCTCTGTCTTCTGTTTCGGGAGGGGTTAATAGGAAGAGCGGAGGGGAGAGCAGACAGAGAGGCAGAGTGTTAGCAGAGAGCGGGGAGGGGGCGCGGGTGAACAGAGACGCTGCTGTAAAGTGCTCTGATTAGCAGGAGTAATTATACTGCGGCGGTGAAGGCGCTGAATGCACGCTGGCCACCTTCCACCGTCCAGCGAGCCCCGCCACTCGAGGGCCACTGTGGGAAGAGATAGAGCAGAAGGAGGAGGGGAGTGAGTGAGAAAGAGCGATGAGCGGGGTAATAAAGAGGAGAAGAAGTCTGCTTTTATCTGTTTTTCTACTCTTTTCCTCCCCTTGTTTCTCGAGGACAAACACCCCCCTTGACACTTCGCGTTCAATGCAGATCTCCTCGACCGGAGACTGAGCAGCGACCGGACAGAGACCTTCGGTAAAAAGACGCGGGAGGCGTTTCCAATTTCGGATCAGAGACCTCCGCGCATGTCCAGAGTTTAACGAAAAATGTAGAAAGTTAAAGCGCAGGAGGGAAGAGCGCGCACGTGCCCGCATTAGCCTGCTATCAGCGGTATTGATTTTGGAATGCTCGCGCGGGTGTTTTGTGTCTGAAGCTGGAGAGTGTGTGTGTGTGTGTGTGTGTGTGTGTGTGTGTGTGTGTGTGTGTGTGTGTGTTTTTCCTGCAGTCGAGTGTGGGTGCTCATAGAGGTCATTCAGCGAAACCTGAGCACGAGCAGCAGAAATCCCAGGACTCATATCGACCACTCACCGTAGAATACCAGCACAGCACATATGCTGCAGCTCTCTCTGTCTGTTTTCATCTCTATTTCCCCCCCTCCCCTCTCTCTTTCTGTCCCTGTCATTGTATCGTGTAATTGACACTTGGTGACAGCTGGATATGAGCTGGGGACTTAGGGGCTTGAAAATACCCCCCTAACATATTTTACTTTTTTTTCTTTACCCACGTGAAGGCAAATGGCTTGACAGCAGGGCAGGATTTAAAAAAATATTCCTTCTCACAGATGGGATGAGAGTCCCAGTGAGCCGGCTTCCTGTTTGCTGCAGAAAACATATCTGCATGCAGAGTCATCATAGACCACCTCGGAGGGCCTGGAAACATCATCACCGCCACATGTGACTGTTGCCCACAGGCCCAGCGGTGCCGTGTGACAGGGCTCTCCTTTCAAACAGACGTCCCACAAGGTCACTTATTGTGCCATCTCCAGTCGCTGCCCTCGCCGCCGTTATGAAACTATTACTCAGGACAAGGCGGGTCAAAGGTGAGAACAGCTGCATGGGTGGGCACTGGAGGGGCAACGAAAGGCTTTATTGTGGTCTACTGTACATCAGACATGTGGAGAATCCAGTAGATACGGCGTTTCGGGGTCACGGCGTGCAGTTTGTTTTGACGGCTGTCAGTTCGGCCATATTAAAGCCTCACAGCGGCTCTGTCTGAGTAAGTCTTGGTGAGATACACGTGGAATCAGTCCTTTTCTAGCTTCTCGCCACGTGGGATTTGATATCCACATGACTCCCGCAGACTCCTCCAAATGAGTCTGGGATGTTTCTGTTCTCGTGTCCTTGTTTCTATTTTGCATTGCAGACGAAAATCAATTTGGCGTAGCTCTGATCTTAGCTCCAGCTGGCACAGATGTGGACACTGGCTCGTCCTCCGGAGGGGAAGAAGGATGTAAGATAACAAATATAATAATCTCTCTGTTTCTATCACTGTAAACAAAGGGTCTTATGGCACGTCAGCAGCTGCTGCACAGGAAAGTAGCCACAGCGGTCCTATGAGCTAAATGCTGCTTGCATGCTAACACGCTCACAGTGAAAATGCTAACATGATTTTAAAGGATAATTTTTTAACTCCTGAAAGTTGTACCGTCTAAATTGAGTGTAATGGCATGCTAACATGCTAATTAGCTCAAAGTACAGATAAGGCTTACATCATCCTGACCGTGTGTACCAAATTTAACCGTCCAAGCAAAATGTCATGGCTGTTCATCCAATAATTGTTCAGATATCTCAGGGTAGACCGACCGACAGATTGACATTGGACCCACACCGCTCATTAGAAAGAACATCGCCTTCTTCGTCCTTCGTGCCATCTTCCTGTTGTAAACAAATCTGTCAGATTTCTTGCTAAATGTGACCTGGTGGCACACAATTTAGCCGAGCCAGGCAGAGGTCACTGTTGAACGGCCTCCTTTTGTGTTTCGGTTGAGATCGATTGATTGATGAAAAAAAAATAATGTAGTCCATCGGATGTGTTTTGGTGCTCGTGGAGGGAAAGATCATAAGTCGTCTATGTTATTAGCCCTTCCTCTGACCTCATCTACCTTTTCTGCTCTTATCTATCCCCAGTTAATTTCTCCACTGCCCGTCATCGCTATAACAGTTTATTAAAAGAAGACTTTACACCCTCGATGCAGTGCTGCCACATCAACAAGGTGTTTCTGAATACTTTAACCTAGTAAATCGAAAAGCCTGCCAGTGTCTGAGGCTGTGAAATCCCAAACATGTCAGCCGCACAAAGAGAAATATTACCGCTCGGAGCTTAATCCCAACATTCAGATCAAAAGCTGTCATTAAACTGTTCATTTGAAAATTCTAATGCACACTGGAGATCGATGCAAAGGCCCTGCATTACTGTAGCAAGTGCTCCTACTATTAAGTGCTTTCTTAGACGCATTTAATCACTCCACAACGTAAGTGCCTGTTTGGTCAAAGTTTGCATTAAAATAACCCGAGTGGAAGGAAAAGAGCATTTCCCTGAAACAGACAGCGACCACAAACTTGTTCTGAGTGCTGAAGACGGCAAGCTTTCTCCACAGTCCTCGCTGTTCTGATAATGCTTTAACCACAGATAGCTGATTTCTATCAAGGAAAACTAAAAGCAATGCCATCTCAGGCATTTTACCTCCCAGATTTGAGCCCCGCTGCCCCCCTGATGAGCTCAATTTCATGCCTCATCCGGCCCGGAGAAAATTTATAGCTTCCTGAGTTACAAGCTGCCTCCACTCCTGCTCCTCGCAGTCCGCCCTCTGCTTTGTGGGAGAGTCGACTATTCATTGACCCTGTAGTAGTCTTTGACCTTTTTTATGCTCACGCTTTTCAACCTCCTGCCATTTAAAGACCAGATCAGCGACT
Source organism: Diplodus puntazzo (assembly GCA_963678695.2). Lineage (NCBI taxonomy): Eukaryota > Metazoa > Chordata > Actinopteri > Spariformes > Sparidae > Diplodus > Diplodus puntazzo. The sequence continues at coordinate 10,328,460 of OZ023174.1, read as the reverse complement.
GCTGCGATCAAGACGTATGTGATGGCCACACAAACAGCGCATTCACACTGAACGTGTTTGGTACAGTCCAGCTAGTCCAACTGGTGTATCGGCCTTGGGTTCAGTTCATTTTGGCTAGTGTGAGCACTGTTATTTGAACTCCGATACGGACCAAATAACGACGCAAGACCAGCTTGGAAAGTTGACTTTTTCAAAGCCATAGTCTGTCCGAAATAGTGGATATATTGGCACACTTGTTTTCCCGTTATTCAGGCTACTTTTCACATGTGAAACACATTAAAAGGAACCTAAATGCATCACAAAAAGCCACGTGAGGATGTTCATTCGACTCATCGGTTAGACGTCGAAGTGGACACAGGACGAGGCTTCAATCTGCCAAAAAGCCCAGACTGCAGAGCACGGCTTCTAGTTGCACCTGAGTATGATTATGTGTCCAGATTCCTCAAACAAACAGTACGAAGGGGGGAAATCAACCAGAGAGTCTGATGCAACCGGAACAACCAACACAGCTACGAAAACAACCCAAGTAAACAGGGTTTGTTTGTAGCACGGCTTTGGGATATTTGTGATTTTAACATGATTTAGAAAAGCTAAACCACATTTATTTGATCCATGCGCTGACTGTGGCAAACTGTAAAAGAAACGATCTTTTAGAAGTACAATTGGTAACCTGACCAGTTTCCTGAGCTTAACGTGACATCTTCAGATGATTACTTCTGTTCAACCAACAGATGATTATAACAGCTCTAGATTTCCCCTACGCGATGAGTCTACGTGCGACGCTGAGGATACCAAAACTGACCAACGAATGATTTACCTGTCCAGTCGTAATGAAGGTGTGATAGCGACATGAGCATGTGGTGGACTTACTGTGACAGATAGAGTCGCTGGTCGGCGTGCACTCAGCCACCAGCGTTTCGGTGTCCTCTTCACAGATGGTGCAGGGCAGGCAGGGGTCGAGGGAGCTCTCCCGGTCAGAGAAGGTATCGTCCTCACACTCCTCACACACCGTGTCGTGATAGTGTTCGCAGTGCGTGTACACGCCCTGACCTGCCGGGCACACCGTACACGGCGCGCACTGGCCTGACACGGTGTCGAAGTAATAGTTGTAGTTGCAGATGCAGACGGCGTTGTTGGAGTCGGTGCAGGGCGTTTCCATCCGCATGAGCCCGGTGCACTCGGTGCAGGGCTGACACTGCTCCGTCAGACTGTAGTTCTCTGAGAAGGTCTCACCTGCAGACGAGAGGACAGGTCGAAGGAGACGAGACAGAAAAGCGAGAGCGGAGGCGGGAAACGGGAGAAGGGGCAAAGAGTAGAAGGAGGTTAGAAGATGGAGGGAGCGGGAAATAAGAGGAGATAAACAGGAGGATAAACAGTGAGTCTAATGACATTAATCATGTTTACTGCACATTCATTAGAAGGGAGGACACATTGATCCGCCGGGCTCTTAGTGATTTGTGCTCCGGGACAAGAAAGGTGCTCTTGTTGGGGAGCGAGTCAAAAGCTGCCATGCTCATTACGATATCGACCGCGGTGTGTTTGTGCTGCACCGAGTAAACTGCTTTAATCTCAGAGTGAGGTGCAGGTGCATCGACACCCTCGCACTGATGAAGAGATGATGAAAAAAACGCTGTGTTTAAAAGCGATCAGGCGATCACTCGGGGCATATTTAACGGCTTTAGAGGGATTTAACGAGTCATTCTGTCAGAGGGGCTTTTCTTTGAATGCATGAATACATTTTTTTTAATTTGCTTCACCCCAAAAGTTCTGATGAGTAAAACACAAATTAAACAGAATTTGAGAAATGTGGTCATCCTTTTTACGACGCTGCTTTGGACTTGGACGCATGTCACTCGGCGAAATTGACTCGCAAATCAATGCATTTTAAAGAACAACTCCGCTGCATTAAATTGATTTTTTTTTAAGCGAGAGAGATAGCAGACTACGGTGTCAAACATAATGAGCTAAAAGCTGTGCTGACTAATTGCCTGCTGCTTTTCAATTACTTCAAACATTTCAGATTTGCTCTCAGGAACGCTTCCATCAGGAGGATTCGGCAGAGAGTTCATCACTGAGGAAGCGATGACCTCAAATTAGCTTGTTCGTACACTGAGAGTTCCTAGGGGCACAAAGTAATCTATTAATATTGCATGGTTATATAGAATTATTTTCAGATATAATTGGACGCCTGCTGAATTATGCATACGCAGAGAGAGGAGGGCCGTCTGTAAGTGTGTGTGTGTGTGTGTGTGTGTGTGTGTGTGTGTGTGTCGTACGAGTGTGTTTTAGTGGTTGAATTAGCTGGGAGTGGAGTAGGGCGGCTGAAACAAAAAAAAAAGCTCAGACTCGCAGCTTCACTGTTCTCCAAATCCCATTTTACTTTTCTTTTTTTTTGTGCCGTACTTAACACGAGAGGTCACCTTGCGAGAGCTGCGGTTCAAACAGAAGCGACACAATGGCCTCTTTTTCCGACATGCACTGGCTCGACTCGACTCAGTTGACTCTGCATATCAGCGACGTGAGTATCGACTTGAGACTATAACGCCCCCTTTAATGCTATTAACTGTAGCGAGGGGGAAATCTTGTCGGTGGCCAGCTACTTATCATGGATTTTCAGGCTGCGGTAACAATTTTTTCTTGGCATTTATGAAAAACATGGATTCTAGAAGAGGAAAGAATTTTGAGTCCATGTGAAATCCCTCTGTCCGTCTGAAACTCCTGTCTCTTTAAGGCTCCACCTACTTTAAACCGAGTCTGCTCTGATTGGTCAGCTCCCACAAGCCTGAGCCAGCACCGCTCACTGCGTTTTCAGCTTGCAGTAAACTTCACTTCTACTGTGATTATAATGGCATTAATTGTGCAAATGCATAACATGGTGACGACGTGTGATGTCAAGAAGTCACAGACTTCTCCTGACGAGGCGTTTCAGGAGCAGTGTTTTCTGTGGGAGAAAAGAGCTCCCATTGATATGGAGTTTGGTCTTTTTAACTTTAAAGACATTTTACATGCAAAATAACATTAATAACACACGGAAGGAAAGGAAAGGAACACTAAGATAGAAAAAGGTCATATGTACATCATATTGTCTTATCTAGTGTCTTTCTAAGGGACGAGGGCCATTGTCCAAAAACGCTGAGCAGTTTCCTCGCCGCCACGTATAAACAGCAGTACAGGCCTGGCGGAGTGCAGCAGGAAGTTTAGCATCCATCCATCCAGAACAAACACTTCGCACAATGAGATTATGAGACAAGAATGCATGACCACACAGCTTTGTAAACTCTGAAATCAACACCAGAGGCTGCGTGTTTCAGTCTCGACTTTTTTTTTTTAAAATGAAGCACGCAGCAAGTGAATACTGGTTTTAAACTCCCCTCGGTGATTAAATGCTCCCTACAGTGAGATTAATCTTCGAGACTGGGTGTGACTGCAAATAGAGCCACATGGATGTGTGGGACTCTTGCGCAACTCTTATCTGCATATGCATATGTCTGAGTGTGTGTGTGTGTGTGTGTGTGTGTGTGTGTGTGTGTGTGTGTGTGTGTTTTTTTCTTGAGAAGTGCTTAGTGGGTGTCGCGTTGAGCAACAGCATATTGTCAGCGTGAAAAAAGCCCTTCAGCAAAGTCCCGGCGCTGGCTTTGCTCTGTAAGTAAACACTGGCACAGACTGGAGCTCTAAACACCTTGTAAACAGCCGCACAGCTACGCAGCCGTGAGATGAAGGCTGTCACATTATACGAGCGGGCGGAGCAGACGGAGGTAATGATTCAGAGACAGGTAGGGAGGGAGGCGGAAAGAGTGATCGGGCAGGAGTGTGTCGCTCGGTTCGCTTGAAGGAAGCTTTGAGGGTGGTCTCGTAAGTCTGACCTGAGTCCTGAAAACATGATTGAGGGATCAAAGTGTTGGCGACTGGAAGGGGAAGCGTGAGCGGAAATTAGGTACGTTTCCCTCTTGGAGTGACAAACACAATCATATTTTTTACTTTATCTATCTGTCATCCCCCCTCGCTCTTATTACCGTCCCGAGGCAGGAGCATTGGGAAGAGGGCAACACTGACTGAGCCATCCAGAGCCCGACGAGTAACAGACCTCTGAGCTGAACGATCAGTTGAATTTGAGAGCTCGAAGCCTTTGTTTTTCTTTGCAGTCAGGCTCAACCGGGAAAAAGCTCTCCTCATTCATTTCAATTATCCCACAGCGGCGCAGGCTTCCCCGCTAATTTTAACTCGCATGCATGAGCCCCCTTCTCCACTCCTTGTGTGTAAACACACCTAAATGCGAACAGATGCAGAGAAAGAGGAAGTGTGCATGTGTGTGTAGCCTTTTGGGAGCTAAAAAAGGAAAGTAAAAAAAAAGGCTGTCAGGAATCAGCTGGAGAGTGTCCTCTTTAATAAAATATGATCTTTTATCTAATTGTCCCCACTTGAGCGATGATCTTTTTTTTTTTTTTTTCATGTCCGGCAGTAAAAACCAACATTGCTAAAGGGAGGCGTGGCTGTGTACCGCGGGGGGGGGATGCACTTAAAATGTGCCACATCAGCCCGTGAAGACCCCCCTCCAAACACTGCCCCATTAGTGTCATCAATAATGTAGCTCTGGACGGCCTTGAAACTGCCCGATGATCTCCACAATCAGCACTTTAGGTGTAAGCTTTTAGCGAGGGTGGCCATTTCTCAGCGGCGTGTCCGGGTCCACGTTTCAGCGGAGAGACACCGTTTTCCCCCTGACCTTTCGCTGACTGCGGATAAATTACCCAGCATTTGAAACGCTGCGAGACAGATTTATTTGCGTTTTAGAACATGAAACATTTTTGTGTGTAATTATCGCCTCGCTTCATTGGTCCACTTAGCTTCTCCTCCTGATTTGAAACAGGTGTACAACGCTTTTATTAAAAGGGACCAACGGAGGTGAGCTATAATTTAACAATCAACAGTTTGTCTTGCATCCCCGTCCTTTTTTTTTAAGCCGTGCTAAGGTGAAGAAGCTTCCTACACTGCCACAGAGGGAAAAAAATCTCCATTTCCCTTCTCCTCATCCCTCGTGATCCAGCGTTGGAAGCGACTGTCGATGCTCTTGTTTCAGCCTTCACCAGACGAGGCTGTGATTCCACTTTCCTTCCTCCTTCAAATCCCCAGTGAGCCGCGGTTCCAGTCGGCCAGCGGGGCTCTCCTTAAACGCTACGTTGACTCCTGTGCTATTTTTTTTTTTCTTTTTCTCTCTCAGATCTTCAGTGGGTTTGCAGAGCAGGTTTTTCTGAATGGTTCACTAAGTGAGGCCGGTCTCGTCTCCCATGACAGCAGAGAAAAGTGGAGGAGACTGATAAATATTTCAGGGCTGCTGACGCTGGCAGTCGTCCCAAGTCGGGATCGGGAGGCCGTGAAGGTGGGGGGGTGTCGCACTGACAGGAAGTGGGGTCATGGTAAATAAAGATTCACCCATATTTACCATGAAACAGGAAATGGATGTGTTGAATTTGACTCTTCAATTATTCATTTCTGCACTTTAGAAAAAAATGTATTTATAGCTGTAGTTTTTCCATATTAATCCCACTTCAGCCTTATTTTAGCGCCGCGTGCTCCCGCGAGCCTCGGGTACGTTAAGATTTTATCCGGCGAAACGAGTAACAATATTGAGACCGATGAAAATGCATCCGCGCCGGAAATTAAGCGCAACCTCCCGGGGTATTTGAGCTTAATCGTCGAGTGTTTATCAGCGGTGAATACAGTTCCCGTACTGCTGAGCTGAGATAATTGTTCGCTGTTAGACGCACAATAGGCTTTTCAATATGGTTTAATTAGCTGGATCAAATGAGTAAAGATGCACTGATGTAACAGTATGCATGATGAATGAGCAGATCGTGCCCTTTGGTGCCTGGCTCTCTAATACCATTTTATTGGCTAATACAGACGATGAGTCATACTGTAGCAACAGGGAGGAGGAGGGGGGGGGGGGGGGGGGATGCTGCGTGAGGAAGAGAGGAGACACGACAAGAGTTGGTGGGATTCACTCGGGCGGAGGGGTGAGCGAGGAAAAAAATAAATACTCATCAGAAGTGCAGTCCTGAGGGCCGGGCCCACATTAAAGCGGTTATACCATCCTCGCATTGCCTGCCGCTGTTTACGGCAGCAATATGAAGAGGAATATGACGTCAAACCCAAGATAAAGTCCAGACGCTTGTGAAGCTGCGACGTGCTCCTCTACAGACTCCAGACGCCAATACTCCACTCAGCCTGCTTCCTGCTTCCAACGTTTGATGGCGACTATTAATTACACCGGCTCGTTCGTTCCTCGCCTACGTCACCAGAAGTCCAATTTAGATCTCTTAATGTCTTTTATTTCATTGCGCACGAAAACCCTCTTTTTTTTTTGCAATTTCACGCTCCACCTTTTCTCACATCGACTTTGTTTGACGGAGAGAAACTGACTCACGGTACCTTTATGCCTCTTTTTTTTTTTTTTTTTTACCCTGTGGCACTGTCGCACTCGCCATGTGGAGAATTGGCTCCCTGCCCCTGTACCCAATGCTGCAGTTTCCTCGAGGCGGAAGAATCAAAAACTTCAAAAGGAGGGTGAAATCAGCCAGACTTGGCGTTCTTAACAACACAACACAACACAACACAACACAGAGATTAGCATCTGTCGAATAATGGAGTTGCACGAGTTCGAGGATAATCAAGGAGGATCGGTTCTCTCTCCGACCGGAGAGCGCTCCTCCAGAATCTAACAATTTCAGTCCTTGTTTACATCCACCATCTTGCCCGTGTTTACATGTGTCGTCTTAATGAATGAATGCAATCAGTCAGTGTTCGACAGATGGTTTCTGGTGTGTGTCGCTCTGTCACTGCCGCAATGGCCGCAGTGGATGTGCTTTTTAAAAGTGATTCCTCAGCTCCTCCTGAACTCTGCAGCGGTTGCTTGTGACCTATACTTCGGCGGTTACTTAGCACCCTGACATCTTTAAAGGGCAAAAAGAGCTGCAGGAGCGTGACGCAGAAAGACCCCCGAATTAAGAGCAACACATTAGTTTGCAGCATTGCCTCTTCTTCTTCTTCTTCTTCTTCTTCTTCTTCTTCCTCCTCTTCTTCCTCTTCTTCTTCTTCTTCTTCTCCGTGATGTTGCGGTGTTGGCACCCCTCCCAGCTCTGGTCTGTAGAGCGAGTGCTAATGGTTCACAGCCTGAGCCGAGCTCTAACACATTTGGACCCACTTACACCATCAAACATGCGGAGCCCTGCCTTATTTCTTGGGAAAATTGATAAAGGCAAAGCAGACACTTCATACAAATGAGGAAATTGGACAGTGGGAGTTTGTTTTGGCTTTAGCTTCCTTTCTGTTTGGAGTTCAGCGCCCGAGCTACCATTAAAAGCACCCAAAATGAAGTGAATTTATAAATATAGATGATGTAAGTGCAGAGACGCTGCACTAATCGGGGGTTTGGAGTGTGTGTAATGCGGATGATGACATGGAGTTTGCAGCTGTGCATCACTCACATCTGTTTATACTGTATTTGATTGTCTCCAGATTGATCTTTATCCTCTTACATTTGACAGGAAGTGGGGGGGGTTTTTGTCGTTTTTGCAAAGTTTTTGCATTTTAGTGTTAAAACCTTTTCCAACGTATTAAATAAAAACACATTTCGACCTGATGGAGAACAGATTGAAGGCAGCAGGAACCACGTCGGAACCGCCAAGGATGAAAAGTTTTGTTTGTTGGCAATTGTTGCGCTTGTAGAAAGAGCTGTTGTTCAGCGGTTTGAACACCACAAACGGAGACGGCAGCTCAAACTTTCGGAACAGACATCTCAAAACCTCAGAGCATAAAACTGATATAAGGAAATAGAAAATGTTTTGCCTACTAATTCTAATATGGCGGCTGAAGTTGTAACATGCCAAGTATTAAGCCCTAAATCTTATCTGTCCCTTTGAAAAGTGGGAAACAGAGGTGATAACATTTTACTTATTTCCAAAATAGAAGACCTTGTTTGTAAGATTTTTACTCAGCAAGGTTTCTACTGTTTTATACTCTTACGCGAAAGGGTGGAGAACAAAATACGTATTTTGAGCTGACAATGAGATTAAAGAACTTGAGGGTTTTATGTCCCGCTCAATGTAAAAGATCTTGAAAGGCTTAAAGGAGCTAAAACAGAACGTTTCAGACAGAGCAGAGCTGCAGAACTGGACTGCATGAGAAAACTGATGTGTCTCCTTTGAATGATTTTGGCAAAGAAACTTTAATGTCAGGCCCTGCGATGAGCTGGCGACTTGTCCAGGGAGTACCCTGCCCTCGCCCAGAGACAGCTGGGAATGGCTCCAGCAAAAACCCTGTGACCCCATAAAAGGGATAAAGCGGTTACATACAATGGATGGATGGATGGACTTTAATGTCACATTGCGACTATTTAAAAACATATTGTACCAGTTGTTACTATAACACATGGATTGTGTTCCAGACACTTTACAGGCCCGTTTAAGAGGGAATCCTACGGCATTTTGCATAACCTGGCAACCCAGAAGCTGTTTATGTTCTCTGACCTGTAAAGCATCATTTCATGATTTATAAATGTTTTATTAAGTCATTTGATGCAAGGGTTAGGTGATAAAAACAATATAAAATGTCTACTCACTGTCCAAACACTGGGCACAGACGGTCTGTGTGGTGCCGCATTTCCTCACCACTCCCTCTCCGGGTGGACACTCCTGGCAGCACTGTCCGCTGGTGGTGTACTGGCCGGTCTCACAGGGGAGCTCCACGGCCCGCTCCGTCTTCGACGCCAACGCTAAGGCCACCTGGCACACCGGGACAGCAGGAGAGTACATGAGAGAGGGAGCAAACTTTCACACACGCACAAACACACACACACATTCGCAGGGCCGCTGTGACTCGAACATACGCAGCAAAACAAATTGATGAAAATTGCTGCCAGGTGTCCAACCTGTTCCTTAAATCCAAGCGCTATCGGGATTCATCATAAATCATGTTGTCTCCACCTACATTAGACACACTTTGAGCGAGGCAGTCGTCTAAACTGCCCTAATAGCTCCCCTGAAGGCACATCAGCTCTAATAGTAAACTTATGACACGCTCCAGCCAAGGCAGTAACCATAAAATCATGTGTGCACGACATTATACACATGCCTCTCCTAATTAGTGTCTAAAGGTGAGAGTGGCTGCGAATGTCCACCTCTGCTTCTGACCTGCGCTGACACACACACACACCCACACACACACAAACACCTTTTCTTCTATACTTGTGAGGAAACTTATGCATTCCTTACCACCTAATTTCTGACTATTTTCATGTTTAAATCCACAACTGAGCTTAAATCTAAGTGGAACTGTTGTAAGCCTAAATGATAAAAGAAAATCTTAAATTGTCGCATATTATTTAAAGTTACATGTCCACATCTTTTTTGATACGGTCACCGCCCACACAAGGCCATGGTTGCAAAAACACCAGCAGAGCTGATGCGGAAAACAAAGTGGTCTGCTCAGGCCTGTGAGAGCTGACCAATCAGAGCAGACTTGGCTTTTGAGGATTTTGATCATTTAAGCATGTAAACATATAGTGACATACAGAAGATCGACACTTCTGACAAAAATATGTAATGGGGGCAGGATATTTTATAGTTTAACAATAAACTTTATTGTCTCAAATGACAGTGCACAGAACCAATAAACCTCAAGCAGAATCTAATATTTATAAAAGACCTCAAGCATCGTTTATCTCTTCTGTGTTCTTTCATAAAGGCCAATATCGTCAACGTATACGCTGCTATGTCGATGTGGGCCGATATCTACCAAAAATATCAGCCACCAGATATATCGGCCAGGCTCTGAAAGTAGTGAGGACCTGACTTCAGTCTAAATAGGACAATTTCATGTTTTCATTTGTAGGGACTTTCTTCACTCTCACTGCTGAGGTAATCAAGTTGTTCATGTCTGACTCCTACTTTGCATGTCAATCACATTAATTCATTTGCTGCATGTTCTCTCTTCTTAAGTATTAACATAACATTATATGGTTTTGAACCTCTCAGATCATTCACAGTTTGCTCCTCCCTCGCCCCCTCTAATCGCTCTAATCTCCTGCAGTTATCTCCCTCACCCTCCCTTCCTCTTGTTGCATTTTCTCGGTCCTCTCTGATCGCAGAGCCACTTGCGAAAGAACTGAGGCTTGTTCCACTGGGTTTTTTTTTGTACACAACAGTTGGAATAAAAAAAGGAATTCATGCGCTGACGTTTCAGAACAAAGAAAATCATTCTGCTGAAACACTTTCATGTCCTGTGGCTTTTATTATGCAACGACAGAAAAACGCTCATTTCCACTTTAATTCACATTTGCTGAGGCGTCAATTCAATCTTGTCTGTCTGTCCTCCCCCCTCATCCGTCCCTCCCCTCCCCTCCCTCCCTTCTCCGCCGTCCCTGCTTTCATTCAGAAACAGATGTACTGAGCAGCAAGCTCTCACTCCCACTCTCGTTTGTCTTGCTCACCGCTTCCCTCCTCTCGTCCTTCCACTTTTCTGCTCTCGGTGTGTGTGTTTTTTTTTTCATTTTCTCCCGACTCCCTTCAACCTGTTCTCCTCGCATTTCCGCACGGATCTCCAAGCGTTTTATCAGAGTTAAAGTCACGTATGTCGTCTGCAAAAGTGAACTTTGGACGCGGCCAAGAACCTCGAGAGGGTTCCCTCTCGTATCTGCGGGGGGAAGGATTCATGTCCCTGACTCCTGCGCCAACTCCCTTTTCCTGTGACATCTCCCTGGAATATCACTCAGCTCAAACACAGATGAACGGCGAGATCAGCAGCAGCAGCAGGAGGCATCCACACACACACACACACACTGGCAAAAAACAAAAAAAGACGTACAGTGACCCAGCTGTGATGTGCTTGCTTTGTATTCTCCCCCAATTTCATGGTCAATTTGTGAGTTTATTTCTAAATTTAATTCTACCAAAGTGCAGCCGACCGTCGCCACCCTTCCAACCAGCTGTCATAACAGGGTGTCCCCTCACATCCAGGGCTGTTCACATGACGACTGAGCTGTGCACGGCCCAATTAGACCAGCTGCTGTGGACATACCGGAGCCCTCCGCTCCGCCATAAATCAACTTTGTTTCAACATCATCGGATCAGAAAAGAGCCCCGCGTTTACAAAAAAAAACACTGCCAAACAATGCTGGATAAGAACTTAATGAATCAATTAACTTTCCTGTAAGCCGCAGCATCTTTATCTCCCTGATTTAAATGTTAATGCTGTTAAAGTCTGAGCCCAGACGCCCTATCAGCTGGACACACTGAAGCGAGGAATCTCAATTTTTTTTCCAGAAACTAATCCGAGCACGGCTGTGTTAACTTTTCCTCCCTGGATGGGAACCAAGAAAGGAGGCAAGTGGAACATGCATTTTTAAACACAGCAGGGGAAAAGTGGTGCATTGGTCCTTTAATGTGACTTTTTTTTTTTTTTTTTAGAGGGAAACACCACAGAGCTGACACAGCCTGCATTTTAAACCCCCTGCTCATGATATCACAGGCATCATAAATGGCACGAAGGAGCTCTGGAGTCAAGAACTCAAAACACAAAAGTCCCAGAAAGATTATCAACCAGCAACATGACAGAGTGAGCTGCACCGGGGAAATTAAAGGCAGCACATAGAAAACATCAGAGAAATTAAGTGAATACCACAAAGTGTACAAAGGTCTAATGGAGCAGCGTGCACACTCAGCACAGTGCAGACTACTCACCAGAGCGCACACAGTCACCAGAGATAAGGTAGTAGTCATCCTGCGTCGCCTGCTGGAGTCGCATAAAACAAATCTTGTGCGGAGAAGGCAGCGTTATGTGGAGGAGATGGAGGAGGTGGAGGAGGAGAGCCGCTCAGCAGGAGTGCTCATTTTAATCCCAGCGATGTTTTTTTTTTCTTTTGTTTTTCTTTTTTTTTTATCAATGAGTCCGCACCATCACGCGTCGCAGCCCGGCCGGGACCCTCTGGACTGAAGTCAGATGCGACTGTCGGTGCAGCTTCAGCAGCACCACCACACAGCAGCTCACAGAGAGGAGGAGGAGGAGGAGGAGGAGGAAGAAGAAGAAGAAGAGGAGGAGGAGACCGTCCTGTCCGGAGTGCTGCTCAGCTGCAAGTGCACTGCGGAGGAGGAGGAGGAGGAAGAGGAGGCGTGAGGAGCGAAGAAGAAGAAGAAGAAGAGGGGGCACGTCCACCCTCCGGTTTATTACCCCTGATACTCCCGCAGTGACACCATACAACCTGCTCCTCTCTCTCTCTCTCTCTCTCTCTCTCTCTCTCTCCTCGCTCGTGCGCCAGTCTCACGTGAGGTCCGGTCCGGTCCGAAAGAAGTGACATAAACATGATTTATACAATTTATTGTTCTCCATCAATGCCCGACACACTCAGCAGCGTCACATCAGCTCCACTTCTGTCTATTTTAAAAAACAAACAATCCGTGTTCACGCACTCCGGAGATGACAAACTCACAGACTCGACACACACAAACGTCTTCCTGCGGTGAGTCATAGAAAGAAATTAATAAATAATCACATGAAAAGTTGAGTCGTGAGATAAATGTTGACTTTTTATTTTTCGACAGAGTATGATCACAACTCTCATCCCGTAACTGTGATTTTTCAATCTCATATTCATGACATGTCATCATTTTAATATCTTTTTTTTATTATCATTTTGAATTTTGACTTTTACCCGAAATCACGACATAGTTTTTCTTATCATTTCGACTTTGAGATTTTTTTTATCTCATAAATTTGTCTTTTTATTTGACAATTTTGATATTTATCTCATAGTTAACTTTCTATGTTATGTCTACACTTTCTTCTCCTAATGATCATTTACCTCATAATTATGCCTTTCTCTCTCTCATCTCTTAACTATCAATTTTTTGCTCATATTCATGACTTCCATGTCAGAATTTTGAGTTTTATCTTCAAATTATCTCGTTTTTTAATCTCCTAAACTTTACTTGCTATTTTAAAATGTTTCTTTTGTATCACATAATTATGACTTTTCTTCACAATTTCCACTTTTTATCTCGTAATCGTCACTTTGTCGCTCACATTTATGACTTCTGTTTTTCAGAAAGTTTGACTTTTTATCTCCTAATTGTGACTTTCAATGTCTTTTTTTAGAGTTATGGGAATACGTGTTCATCAAGCTTAGTTTTCACCATTTTTTTATTTCTTTTACTGGCAGAAATGTGCCTCCATACGACAGTCCATGGTTCTATGTGGGCGAACTGGACTGGTCTGTACAGTGCTGCTCACCTCCACCTGATCCAACACCTTTGGGATGAACTGAAACATGGACTCTGAGCTCGGTCTTATCCTTGAACATCAGAGGCTGACCTCACTAATCCCTGCAGCTGGGCTCCAAAAGCTGGTGGACATCCTGCAGCCGGTGGAGTGGAGGTTGTTACAGCAGCAGATAACAAGAACTACATGTCCAACAATCACATATGAGTGTAACGTTAGCTTGTCCACATATATTTGGCAATATGGTGTCCACCTCTGTCACCTAATCTAAATTAACTGTTCTTGAGACTTTGCCAAAAGCTGCTCCGTGCAGTGCATTTTTACCTACATGTGCTTCTAATATTGTTTTATTCTTCACATATGCAAATGAGGAGGTCAAAACATTAGAAACACCTTTCCATCAACACAAGAGACCACTGCAAAGCAGAGCCACAGAACCTACCCTGAGAACTGGGTCGGCACACACACATCTGAAGAAAGCTCAGGGACCGCAGGGATCACAGGTGTTTTCTATTTGTCTAATGATCTGCTTTTTTACCCTCCACGTCCGTTGTAGGACGCGTCATACTTCTTGAATTAGCTTTGTGACTTTACGACACAAAAGCCTCAGTGTCTGAGCTAATTACCAAGCTGCATCGAAGTCCAAACATATTACACACTACAAGATGCATTATCACCATGTGCCACAGGAGGGCGCCTCGGCTGAGCTCAGAGCAGCAGCAGCAGCAGCACACTCAGGTTGTGTGTGATGATCTCCAGCTTAACAATGAAGGATGAGATTGTTCCTCCATAAAGAGGAGTCACTTCATCATGAAAGAAAAGGCTTCATTTTTACTGAGGTTCAATGTGTTACTTTATCATATTAAGATATTATCATATCAACAAAACATAGATAAATGAATGATCAAATAATAAATTAATAAATTAACTAATTATAAAAGGTGGGATGCAGAGGATGAAAAGGAAAGAAGCTGCTCTGCAGTCTGGCGGTACGGCAGGTTGCTCCTGTACTGCTTGTCAGGTGCAGCCCAGTGACCAGGACTATCACATCAAGAGGTGGAGGGGATGGTGGTGGAGAGAAGCCTGCCAGACCGGCGACCACAGTTCAAGACTTCGTTTCTACGTTTCTGAGAGTGTGAAACCTCTGGATTTTTTTCTCAAGACAATTTCCAGCCGGGTTTGTGGTGACACAAACACACATTATTGGTGAGAAATTGTAACACCTCCATCTGTGATTGCGACGTCCAAAACTGGTATGTTAAGCTAGAACATGATCGCTTCCTAACCCAAACCAAGTGGTTTTAATCCCCTAACCTAGTCAGATTATTAGCACAGTGGTGTCACAACATAAAATAAAGAACTGAACCCTAAAGAAACAAAAAGTTGCAACATATCGATGTATTTTAGTGGCACGTCTCATGCCGATTTGTGATGTTTGCAGTCAAGATGCTTTCTATCGACGTGCAGTGTTTTCCAGTAAAGATTCTTTTTTTTGTTTTATTGTGATGATCAAATAACATTCCACTGTTATTCATGACATCATTGTGCTGTAGTATTTTCAGAAACCTTCCGAACTTGTTGACGTCTGTTGAGGTTTGAATCATATCCATCCATTAAGCGCTGCCTGTCGCATCACGGGTATTTTTGTTTTTTTTCTTTTGCTGTCAAATGATACTAAATTTGGAGCGAACCACTCCAAAACCACTAATGCACGTCTCAGCATTGTAATCGTGTTTGATGCTCACCGAGGTACTTAGCCTTTACACTTAAAGGAAAAACCAGTGTTGATGTATATTGATCCAAGACAACGTGACGGTGAGCAGTCACCAAAAAAATGGATGGCTTTATGTGCGTCCAACCTTTCTCCCGGACCTCCTCCTCGCACGATCCTCCTGACGCCGCCACTTCCACCTTCTCCGCAGCAGATCAGGGACGCGGAGGCCGATGCCCCTGAAGAAGAAACGGCAGCCACAAGGTGATTTAGTTACACTGTTGAGATCCGAATGCTCTCCAGTATTGATCTCGGGACACATCAATTCTCCCACTTCCTACATCCTCCTTTGAGATCACCCCTGCAGCACCTCTGACTAACCCCCACTCTGATGACTCCGACTGCACCCTTCTCCGTCAGTTAAGTCTTCCTTGATATTGTATTCACAGTCTTATTGTCTCTAATCACCACAGAGGCAGTAAAGCTGCTGTACAGGAGGTCAGTGTCTGGCCGGAGCTCCAATTCATCCGTCAAATAAAAGCTAATAATTAACATTAACAATCTCCGGCAGCGTTGTTGTTGGATCCAAACAACAGTGTAACAGAGATGTACTACAACTCGGGGCTGAAATGTATCCATCCAGCAGCCAGAAATAGAAAAATGTCCTCTCAATGTGAGCTCTATTAGTAGTGTTATGGATATATGGATATGTGCTGACAGGGCCTTCGGTATTATACATGTATTTTTCTCTGTACATATCACATTTCCCGCCGTGTGATTGGTCAGCGAAAGGAAATGTCATGTCAGCCTGCAAGGTCACTAATACAATACAATCTTGATGAACGTGTCTCGCCGCCCGGCCGGAATTCATTGCGGCGAATCAATCAGGGGCAGCAACACATGAAATTGCCTGGAGCACAGTTCATTGTGCGGACATGTTTTTTTATATTACAGCTTGATGTGACTGTAAGTGCTGATGATGATCCCACATCTGAGATGCACTTCACAACCAGGTGTTGGATGTGAAAACATCTATTTTGAAAAGTGTAAAAGGTAAAACGTCTTCATGACAGTCAAGTCTCCGCCATGAGACATCGGATTGAAAGATCTAACTTGGACTTGTTGATTTGACTTTTTGTTACAGCAGCTCACAACTGTTGAACTGAGCCACCACATAATAACGGGAGTAAGTGACAATGGATGTTGATGTTGGTCTATCCGTTATTGCCGTGTTGGTGTTGCTCCTAGAACATCGTAATCAATGTCGTCCAGGACCATCATTTCGACTTAAACTGGAGCAAAATAGCGACAGAAATGACATGTTTAGCAAGCTGCTGTGGTTGAGTGGGCTGAGAAGAGGACTCTCAATCAGAAGACCAGAGATTAAATCCTGTTTAGAACATACGCCACTCAAAGTTAGTGATAATTTGGGATATTGTAGTGTTTATTCTGTGACATCTGAATATTTACTTTGGGTTCTGCGAATACCAATTTTGAGTAGTGTAGTGTTATACAGTTCACTTATCATCTTTACACTAAGTCCTTTTTTATTTTCCATGTCTTTAGAGTTTGTTTTGTTGCAGTTCGGTTTGGTTTAGGGAAGTAAAAATACTTTGGTTAGCTTTAGGAAAAAATGGTTTGCGTTTAAATTGACCCTTTTCACAACATTAAACACATTTAGTAAAAAATAACCTCTCCCGTGTGCAAATTTGTCTGGTCCTTTGAGGATATCAGATTATGCACAGACTTTTAGCCATCTGTGTATTATGTATCAGTAAGTATTTGCCCATTTGAGAATTAAGTGAAATGTTGTTCGTTAGCTAACTGTGATACTTTCAGCCATGTGACTGTCACAAAAAAGTATGTTGTTTGTAGGCTATTATGAAGCTAGTTATGCAGTGTCATCAACATCAGATCATTTAGCTAACATCTGACGATCGGTGGATGAACGTACTGTGGCTTTTGATGGTGTATGATGTCTGAAATTTCACTTAAGTTCATCAGCAAAGTTCACACTGCTCTTCTATTACCAGTGCAGACTAGTAGGGTAGGAGCATGGGGTGCTAACGTTAGCCTATAAATACTGCTAATAAAGCAATGTTTTTAATTGATGAATCATATCATAAACTTGTCTGATAGAATGAAGTTGATAAATGGAAAATGACCTTGTGATAAAATCAAGATTGCTACAGTAACAGAAGACAAATCATTCAGCTGAAGACGACGCACCGATTGTGTCTGTTAACGTGTATGACATGTTAGTGTGTAGTACCTCCTGTGTGAACTAAATGTTGATCGCGTGGCGCCATCACACTCATTCCACGATTTACTTCTGTGAATCCAGTTTCTTTTGTCAGTGCACTGATTCATTTTTACAATGCTTTTTGAGCACAAAGGCAGTCTTCTTGTCTTCAACCTTTATTCGACTTTCTTATGCTGTGTGAAGTCTGTGCTTTGCTTACTTGTGAGCCACGTAAAAGACTCATTTCCATCTCTTTGTGATGGACAATAAAGTGTGTTCTGATTGTGCTTCAGACTCTTAACCAAACCTGTGAACACTTCAAACTTCAGTGTTTTGTTAGATGTCAAAATGCCTACAGAATGGTCCGCACGCTCGGTATTCAGACACACTTTGTTTATTCTGTGTACTGCAGCACAATGCATTTGAAATGAATCAAGAAACAAGAGGTTGAAGTAACGACTTTCAGCTTAAAGAGTCCTTGAAGGTTTTCGTACCCATGTCGGAACGTTGCAGGAATTGCGCAACTTTATATACATATTCCCTCTAATTTATCCTCCAATTTAGGCACACACAGCCTAAAATTAAAGATACAAAGGTCAGCATTTATCCTGATTGGACAGGCTTTCCAGCCTGAACGTGGCACAGTGGAAAGAGCAGTGCATGTGAAAGAGCAGAGATGATGCACGTAATCATCAACTTCATGGCTGTCGTCCACATGCTGAGAGCTGGAGTAAGACGGACACCGTCCAGGTTAACACTCCAGGTTAAAAGCGTGGCTTGAGATCTAAAGGAAAACCTCGAGGAATGTATTTTCTTCCCTTTCTAACATATCTCATAGGATATGAAATACAGATGTTTTGCTCTTTAGACACAGTCAAGTTGAGTCAAGACGTGAGGCTCCTCCTTCGCTGTTGACCCCGGGATGGTATTACAACAGCGGCCATGATTTCTTATGTCCGTGTGGTTTGGGTGACAGATTAGATGCTGATGTTGGACGGCCACTGTATAAAGTTATGGCCCAGCATGTGGCGAGGCAGTCGAGAGGGTGGACGCCACATGTTTTTCTGCCGAGTCGGACATCACCTGCGACTGGTTACACATCTGAAAACAAAGAATTACAGTCCCCGTTTAAAACAGACGTGGAGGCGCATTCAGCCATCACAAATCGTTTGCAAATATGAACCGCAAAAAAAGTCCGCGCTGAGAGCCGGAGCCGAGTGAGAGCTGCGGGGGAACGTACACTTTCTTCCTGGCAGGCTGTCTTTACGCTGTCATATTCATGGTTGGGATTTTTCTTCCCCCCCTTGGTTAACTTTAACAGTGAGAGATTGCCCACGTCAACAATGTTAAGCTCAAATATCAGAGGTTCAAAGAGGCGAATAAAAGATGGACTTTTAAGCAGATGATCCCATCGGAGTTGTTTAACTGTTTATAGCGTTATTACATGAAGCGCGGGAAGAGCTTTTTCTTCAGAAAAATGTCCCCTCTCATTCGTGTAAAACAGATACAGTAAATGCCAGCTGAGCTCAGTGAACTTCCTCTCAAAACCCCTGGATTATTTTTCAGCCCAGACTTTTGAATACGTCGGCCAACGGTCTCTCCGTGCCGTGGCTTCCCGACAATGAGCAACATTTCCTGCGGATATATTTCGTCTGCCAGCACGTTGCACAAATCTGCAAGCTGGGTTGCACGTTCTGAGGACGCGCTGCTGTAAAGCTCTCTCACTCCGAGCGGCGCTGAGTGAATTAGTTAAGCATAAACGAACTCTCCTGCTAATTAGAGTAGGTGAGTGATTAAAGACTTCCACTGGGTTTGGATCCGCCGAACAGACCGCTCCCTAATTTTCCCTTATGTTATTTTCATGTGTTTGTGAAAAGAAAAGAGAAAGACGCAGTCCCCCCTGGGTGATTCGCTTGGATGACTCGTGTTTATGCTGCATTTTCTAACAGAGCCAGATTTTTTTTTTCTTCCCAAGTTCAAGAGCTAGTTATTGGAAACATTGCTCCGGACTAAATCAAAGCAGAGAGGCAAACTGCAAGACTTTTCATCATCTGTTGTTCTCGGATGTTCAAAGAATTGTGGGGTTTTTTGGCCGTGTACTTGCAGCGTACATTCGCCTGTGAAGGAGCAGGAGAGCAGACCTGCAGCCAAGAGCTCACGCTGGACGCCAAGTTGGACACGAGCTTGGAATACCAGTAAAATAGTTTACCTAAGTACACGAATCTGTAGTAGACATCAAGGAACAGAAATTTAAATATCTAATTTACGACCTCCAAGCGTTTCAAGTGCACAATACCAAACAAAACAGAGTGGGGAAACAACACATGAGGTTAGCGTCACAACCTCCTGCAAAATGACTCGTTTCACTGTCCTAACTAACTTAAACGTGAACTATCTACGGGTCACAAAACAGAAGATCTGGGTAGTTTCAAGCCAAGAAACTGAGCTTTTTTGGCTTGAAAACTGCCACCGAGCGGCTTTCATAGGAATCAAGGGGGCTGTGTCCAGATCTAATGCAACGTTCTTGGCACTTACTCAAATCAGGCAGCTACCCAAATCAGCTCAGACAGTTCCAGCACCTCCCCCAAGGAGGAATACTAAAATCTTGGGTGATCCCCTGATGGTTTTTGTTGCACCACCATGAAGGTGGAACATGTGATTTATCGCAACATTTCTCGATGAATAGATGAACTGAAAGGGACATTTTAACAACTTTGTTTGTCATCCAACAGTATCATCATCATCAACATGTCAGCAAGAACCCACCCGCCTCCGCTGTACTTTATGTTTAGAGCTAATAAGCATATGTCGAGCATGCTAACGCACTAAACTAGGATGGGGCACATGGTAAACATTATTCTCCTTTATTAGCATTGTCATTGTGAGCATGTTAGCATGGCAGCATTAGCGTTTAGCTCACGGTAGAGATATGCCTGTAAGTGCTCACAGAGCCGCGACCTCTTCATCTTGATGCCTTGTGTCATTTGCCCCCCATTAACAGGCAGAAAGCCGCCCCCAGATCATGACATATGTGACCATTACTAAGACCACGGCTTGTTTTCCATCTTGACACAGTTAAATTTGTGCTTTTAGGGCTGAGCAAGCTCATTAAAAATCTGGTTTTGATGATATACTGTATCTCTTTTTATGTGTTTCATGTTGAATGTTTTTATTAGAGGTTATTTTTCCAATCAGGATGACAATATGCTGAGTCAATTAAAAAAAAAAAAAAAAAAAGTCAATTTACTCCCACACAACTGCACAGCAGATCCCCGGAGTTCCTTTGTTTCTGCACGCAAGAAGAGAGTGTTTTGGAGCAAACCACGCATTTTTCAACCAACTCTCTCACTGGGAGAACAAAAACAAAAAATGTCTTCTGAATAGTGAATTTAGGCTAAAATGGATGTTATTGTTCAGGTGGCGAGCAAATGAGCGTCTGGCAACCATATTAGCAGTAAGTACCTGATTTCGTCTTTGCTCGTCTCCCCTTTTCACTCAGCTTTCATGCAGCAAATTTTAAACTGTCATATTTAAATTACAGGTTGTGCAAAAGGAGTTTGACTGTGATCCACATGTGCGGGATGACTATATGTCTTCAGAGAGGCCGAACAAAGCAGGCGTATTCTTTGCAAACCCACTGAAGCTCATGTTCTTCGCTCCCTCTGTGTCCGGGCCAGACAGCGACAGGAGGCCACAGAGGTGCAGTAAAGCATCGAGTCCAGGTTTCAGTCTCGCCGTGTTGCTGACCCAACTCACACGGACACTAAACACCAAACCTTTCATACCTGACAGAGCCAGACGCACATATCTTCGAGCAGGTGCCTGGACAGCTGTAAAAAAAAAAAGAAGAAGAAGAAGAAGTCTACAGTGCTCTTCTTGTTACTGTCTCCACATGGCTGGTGGTCAGAGCGTGCTCGTCCTCGGATCCCCTGCTGTCACAGGTTGTAAAACATGTGACCGGCTCGGTGCAGATGACCCTGACGTACCTGGGAACCAGAAGCTGAAAGGTGCAGAGGAGGAACAACAAAGACATGTTGTATTTACACAGGTGATGCTGGAAACGATGAGGAGTTATCTCCCCCAGCACCCTCCTCCACGCACCACACGAGCCCTGAATAAGGCGCCAGCTGGCTGGAGGCAGACCGGCGGGGAGCTGTGTATGTCATTTCCAGTCGAGTAACATTTGAATATCAAAGTGTAAAATGTGTTTTTAAAAGAATAAATATTGGGTGGTTGCATCCCCTCGCCCTCACACGGTCAGGACGACGTGTTGTGTAAGGCACTAAAAGGTTTTCTGCTCTGATCCGGAGCTGTTTACCGACCGATGGAGAGCTCACAGATTACATCTGACCGTTTGGGATTAAAAAAGTGGATTTATCTTCACTCCTGTTTATCAGCCTTGACTGAAGCAGCGATCCTGGTGCTCATGTCACAGAAAATGTCCTTTATTTTATGGATATATTAAAGAGAGGAGAGGGGGAAAGAAGAGGCGAACCAGAAAAGTCTCTGGTGAGCGCAGAATAGTGCGACTGGACTTGACTTGACACGGGCGCTCTCGTCGTCCTTGTGTGCCATTGCTGATTAACGTTAGCTCTCGGCTAATGAGGTAATCAGGCTGTTAGCAGCAGGTAAATATGAATAAGGTGAATAAAAAAAAACACAAATGATCCTGCTGTCAAACCTGCTTTGCCGGTGGTTAATACACCATTGAACAACCACGGCTCCTGATGAAACTATCTGATGTGACTCAGGCGCGATGGTGTTTTTAAAGTTTTATCACCTTAATATTAGTCTGTTACTCCGTCTGTAACCTTTTTATCATAATTTCTTGCACTTTCAATGTAATTGGCATATTTTATTGTCTAATTGTCTGAATTATTGCCTTCCTCCTCTAAAACTATGACAATTAAGATACCTTAAGTGAAGCACGGCCTCAGATAAGTCCATTTATGATCCACTCTAATCTTCAGAATCTGCTTTCTTACCTCCTTTGTCCGTCCCCTGAATGGCGACGCCCTCGCTAACCAGTATAAGCGGACAAATGAATGAGCTGCTTCACTCGAGGTGACGGTGATGGAATATTGATAGCGCTTGACTGATTGATAGTCTATCGCTGCTGCTCTTTGAGTGCATCAGTGGATAAAGTGCGCTGCTTCCTCCGCATCATTCAGAAAAAAAAAGCCATTGTTATGATGCGCAAATGTATTCAAATGGGAGAATTGCAATTATATTTCGCGCCGCTTCCTCAAATAGAAGACATGGAGCATCTACATAATGCCCCCGCAGGCCGACACGTTTACATTTTTCGCTCCTCATGCAGGAGGCCGTGCCTGGGATCAGAGGAGTTTGATGTCGGGATGCTGTTGTTTTAGGCTTCCTTTGGGCTGGACGAGCATCCTGGGATCATAAAAAAAAAAGGCCACCGCTGATTTGACTTCTGGAGAGGGGGAAAGGACGCGTGAGAGGCCGGGAGTAAGAAATCGAAACAAATGAAAAGAGGCGTTAAGAGCAAGGAGGAGGGAGAAAAAGGGGAGTCAAACGTGAGCTGTTGACTGAGAGCGAGCTGAGGATGAGTATTGACAGCGGGACAGAGAGGGGGGTAATACGATTAGCTGGTCGGACGGTATTGAATAGCAATCATAGATAAACCTGATCCTCTTCCTCTACCTTCCTCCAAGCATCCTTCGCCTCCAGAATGTGATCGGCCCGAGCTCTGGACTTCCACAAACAGCTCAATGTTATTAAATAATATCGAGTAATGAAGGCTTTAATTCATGTGTGCACTAACCTCATCCTGATTGGATTTTTATTCCTGCGAGCAAACGCGCAATCACGAGTCATGTCTGTGAGGTGTGCAGTCGTGCTGCGTCTCAGTCCCGCTGTGTTTTTTTTCACCAAGCGCCTTGTAACCTTGTGTGGTTCGGTCACGTTCACTTAACCGGCGTGCATGGCCGGATGCTAATGTCCCGGAAATCCTCGACACAGACATAAAATAAACCAATGCAGTGCGTGTTTGCTTATATACGAGTCCGCGTCTCCATACTATAAAACATCAAATCTGTATTCATCGGCCTGCTTGTCTTTCCTGTTCTTGTTTCCTTCTATTATGCTGTGTTTTGTTTTGTTTTTCCAGCGAGCGTCACCACATATCTCTGTTTACACAACATGCATCCTAATAACCTCTTTACATCCCTTTACGTTGTTGTCATTCAGGCCACAGAGCTCCGGCTTCTCCACTCAGCCAACACCAACGGCTGCAGTATCGTATAGCTGCAGACGATTAAAGTCAGCCATCCGGATTTCATGTAGAAGATTGTATCAACGCCAGACTGAATTCATGGATCCTGCCAGGTGTGAAACGACCCGAGCATGTTAATGCGGCGCAGCAAAGAAACACATGCACATTCAAACCTGTGCGCATGTTGAAGTGAAGAAATGTGTGGCTCCATCTTCAGCTGTACAGTGATTCTCCCCCCCTGAGATTGTTTGATTTGAATACATTTGGGAGCATAAATACGTAAAACTGTCCACTGTTCAGGCAACCATGAATAGAAAGAATGTATCTATTCCAATTAGAGAGAAACTATATAATTAAGTGTTATTGGCACTAATATTTTCCTATTGAAGGGATTATCAGGGGTTTACACCACCCCTCTGGAGTCTATAGCCATGCTAGCAGGTCTGTGAAGCTGCAGGCTAGGCCAACACAGACTCAGCGGTGCTTTGAATGTAATGCTTGGTAAAAACACGTATGAAAAACTTTGAAATTGATTTTTTTTTACTTTTAAAGTATTCTAACTAGGGCTGTCAAAAGATCAATTTTTTTAATCGCGATTAATCGCATTTTGTCCATAGTTAACTCGCGATTAATCGCAAATTAATCGCAATTTTTTTGGCACATTTTTTTCTGTTCTAAATGTACCTTAATGCATTTTTTTTCATGTACTTAATACTTTTAACAACATAAGACAGGTCAAATATGCTTGCATTATGAAAATGTTTATTCAACACTTCAAATCATGCAGGAAAATAAATCCAGGGTTGTCTGCTTTTGGCGAGGGGGGGCGACGGGCTCTCTGCATCTGCCGTCTGTTTGGCTTGCAAGTGGTGTCCACTGACACTGCACGTTTTTCTTCTTCGCCTTTTTCACACAGTGTGCTACTTTCTGTCAGTCAGTATCACACTGATGATCGCCATGGCTCCGGTGCAGCAAAACAATAAAAAGTACGACTTGAAATTCAAACTTTCTGTCGTGATATATTCAGAGGAAAACTCGGGAGACGCAGCCGCGAGACGTTTCTCTGTCGACCCCAAGAGAGTGAGAGAAACGGAGCTTCAGCGTCTGTCCGAGGATGACAGCAGCAGCGTGTGTTTAACGAACCGCCAGCCCTGCTTCTTCTTCCTCTGATTCCCTTTCTTATTCTTCTGCCACCCTCGGTATCAAGACTACGGGTGCCGCCGACGGCCGTAAATCAAACAATGCGCGTTTTTTTTGTTTTTTGTTTTTAAATATACTAAGCGTTAATCGCGCGTTAAAAAAAATAACGGCGTTAAGAGGACGTTGCGTTAACGCGTTATTAACGCGTTAACTTTGACAGCACTAATTCTAACATGACAAAGAATCTACAGCCACGCTAGCTGCTTTGTGAGGCTGACCCTGTGCTAATGCCAGCATGCTAGCACGCTCACTGTAACAATGCTAACATGCAGATGTTCTAGCAGGGAATGTTCACCATTATAGTTTAGCCTGCTGGCGTTTGATACATAGCACTTAGACAAAGTACAGGTGGCAACGTTTAGTTAGCTTGTTTTGCAGGTGTTTAATCACAGACTAGTACTGACCTGCCGGTGGTCCGAGCCAGAAGAGTCAAGACCAAAGAAGTCAGCCCCGCAGAATAGACGACGTTGGCACACGCTTCTAGCATGGCAAACGTTCTGTTATCAATTGTGAACCCTCACCAAGTCCTGTTTGAGGTTAGAAAACATTCCTCTAGGCTCTTCACACACAGAAAGTTCAGAAATCGTTCAAATAAAAACTGTTTCATATGTGTTCAGAGCCCAAACCCACACATTTCATGCTTTGCTGTTCCTGCCATCCTGCTCACAGATAGCGGTGATGTTTTTAGCAGCCCAGATGTTTATATGCTCTATGATGTATCTCTTATTTAAGTGCTTCTGACATATCACAGTGATTAGAAAAAAAAAAAAATTTAAAATGCTGTGAAAGCATTCTGCCCCGTTGGCCGTCGTTTGGAGCGAACAATGTCTGAAGGTGAAACCGACTTCAGGGTCAAACCACAAACCGGGTAAGCCTCCATTGATTTACAGGGGGCTCTCCTCTCATCCCGCTCTATAATAGCTCTTGTAATAGCCACTTGTGAAGCAGATGGCGTCGAAATTTTTAACATACAGCCATGTTGCTTTTTCCTCTCTTGTGGTCTCCAGTCACAGGGTTAATGATTTAACGAGTGAGACCTTCTGAGAAACAGACACATATTCAGAATGGAACTGGAATCCGTTCCACTGGTGTGCAGTTATTTTCCTTAATTGCTTCCTGAACTTTGCCCTTGAGGTTTCCCCTGACCCGGCGTATCCTGATGGGGCTCAGTGACAGACGTGGATTTGGGGAAAGATGGAAGAGAGCGAGTGTGTGTTTGTGTATTCATGTGTGTATGCGTGGTTGCTCTGAGTCCAGGCCAGGTGGCGGCAAAGCCAAATGTATCCCATTTAGATCTGACACTCGCTCCTCCATCGCCTTCACACTCTAAGCCTGGTCTTAGTCAGACTGTTCCTTAACCATTCCTGTGAAATGGTTCCCAACAGGCTACACGTGATGGTGTAATGGGGGCAAAAACCAACTTCAGATGGACTACCCTCGCTAAAACAAGACTTGACATGGGCTGCTGTGAGACTGACTCATGAAGACTTGACTTGATTAGCATCCATCCCTCAGTCCATACTCTCCATCACAAGATCGCCTGGGGGATCCAGAAGACCGATATTCGAGTGGAAATACACACCTAGCGCACATTATCAGTGTTTTGACCCAAAGTTAGGATGAACTAAATGAACACTATAAACCAAAAGAGCATATCTTAGACTTGTAAGTGGTTCAGTATGCTTCAAACCATCTAGATTGGTAGAGACTCATCTGAACATGA
Source organism: Diplodus puntazzo (assembly GCA_963678695.2). Classification (NCBI taxonomy): domain Eukaryota; kingdom Metazoa; phylum Chordata; class Actinopteri; order Spariformes; family Sparidae; genus Diplodus; species Diplodus puntazzo. The sequence continues at coordinate 10,302,077 of OZ023174.1, read as the reverse complement.
CAGTGATTATATCTGTTCTGAATGCTCACACTTGGAAGATGAGGTAAAAGCCTGCGGTTGTAAAGAGGGGTGACGTGCGAAAAATTGTTCAGAGTGGAGGAAACAGCACAGACTTTCGGATAATCCGTTCTTGAATGCATTTATGATCAGAGACGCGAAAAGTGACTGAAAAAAGATAGTTCAACCCGAAGCCTCTCATCTCTGTGTAAAGTGGGAGTGGTTGGCGATTCAGAAAGTTCAAACAAGAGTCGGACAAATCCCACAAACTCTGACGAGAGCAGTTTGAAACATACTTCACACTCAATATTTCAGACTTGAAAACAAAAATGTTCAAGTTTAGACTCTGTTTTATCCCGGAACAATAAAAAACATGAAGCAAAGGGCCCATTTCAGTGGCCTACTTTCTATCTATCAGATCTGTACTTTGAAAGTAGAAAAATACTCATAACAGATCTTTCAAAAGGTCATAAAACTGTATCACGCCGATGATCAATCTGTGGATCTAAAAGACCTGCAAAAGAGTCTTTTCATAAAGACTTGTGAATGTTGGACCCGCCCTTGGGACTTGGCCGAGAGTTGACCCCAAAGAACGTCAATTATCTTGAAAAAACTGTATTAAAACAATTTTAGACATTGAAAGACAACAAGAAAAAGCTGGTAATGTGAAATAAATCCAACCCAATCTTGAGAATATGTGTTAGTAATGTATGTTTCTGCAAAACTTACATGGTGATATGGATATGGTGCAACTTAGTTTCAGTTTTCAATTGTGTCTTGTGACAACGCTGTTTAGGGTGTTTACGGCCAAAAGTTCATGTTTTGGCTTCTGTTGCCACCAATACAGCTGGAAAACCTCCAGTTCCTCCTTAAAGTATCCAGTGGTTTCATGCTTACAAAACGGTAAAACATGGCCTTGGAGAGTCGCTGCCGTCACGCTCAGCTACCGCGCTGCCACCGCCCCCTTCTGACACATGAAAGTCATCTCGTGTACACGTACTGTGAACATGACATGACGTGTCGTGTCGAATGCAGGTATGAGGAGTGTTTGAACAAATCTGTGGTTTGCGGAAGCGTAAAATGCAAACATTTTACTGGGCAACCGGGCCTATAATTGTGACATGGACACATCTGGAGCCTTTGGAGGAGGAGGTTTTTTTTTTGTTATTTAGATGATTAATCTCTTGAGTACCCTCCATGCCCTCGACTCTATGTTGTTCATCACAGCGTTACCCTAATTTAAGTTTCAGCCTCAATAACAGGCGCCGATAATTTCCTTTACGCAGCCGTCACCTTGTCCGATCACCTGGCGCAGCTGTTTTCTGTGCCGCACTCTTGTGAAGTATCACTGTGAGGCCGTGACGCAGGCTTTTCTTTATGGCCTGTAAAGGGCAGAAAAGTTCAGATCTCCCGCTGAGGTGCACAGGTCTACACTCTGCCTCGTCCCAGACATCACCCCCCGGGAGACGTCATCGTATCAGAGCATGGAGGGAAGTGGAGGATGGATGATTCCTTTACACCGGGTCTAAATCATCCCCCTTCTCTTCCCTCCGTCTCCATCCGTGTTTCCCAGCCACTGCCCCAATCTCTCTCTCCGCCTGGCTTTTCTTTTTTTTTTCTTTTTTTTTTTTCCACCTGGAAAAATAGCAGGCAGTGAAACGTGATACGAGGCGGCGGGTAGGGGGTCGCGCTGGTCGCTGCGCTGTCCCGCTAATGGAGATGGATGCGGGCTCAAAATTGTCTCCCGAACAGCGCCTCGACGATTGGAGAGAGGGAGAGGGTGGAGATCCATTTCTGCTGTTGCTTCCTCCCGGGCTGCAGGACTCCTTTAATGAAGGGGGGTGGCGGCGGCAGCAGTGGTGGTGGTGGATGAGCACTCACGACTTGATTTGAGGGAGGGAGGGAGGGGAGAACTGCAGAGAGGATGGGATGGCAGAGAGAAAAAAGATAGAGAAGAGAGAATGGGCTGAGGGACAATGAGCGGCGGGAGAATAGAGTGGAGGAATGACATGTTGACAAGAGAGGAAGATAGATGATAAGACAGCAGGGAGAGGGGACTGAAGGAGCAATGATATTCAAAGAGGTGCAATGCAAAGAGAGAGAAAGCCCCGAGATGAAGACTGGCAGAGATAAATAGACCGTGATTGCCTACAAATCACCTCTTTTGCTATTACGCTCCCTGTAAAGTCCATCCTAAGAAATGTCTCCGTCCCGCTCCCGTTGCCCCTCCGGGTTGAGGTTTCTCTCGTCTTTCGTCACAGTTATCGCAACATTTCTGGAGCTTTGAGGCTGAAGGGTCATCCGTCAGCAACACCGTGGGTGATAAGAGGCGAGGAAAGAAGACCTCAGGTATATTCAGAGCCGAACTTCAAGGGGTTTTATCTCGTAATACAGCTGTTCTAACAGTCACAGTGACTGAACAGTGTGCAGTCCGCACTAAACGTCATCTCAAAACGTGTTTTTGTGAGTCAGGCACGACCCAAGAACACATGAAACGTTTCGCTCACAGTCACATACAGTGTAATGTTTGGGAGACTGCATGCTTTTGTTGGTGTCGGAATGTGTTTCTAATAGTTCTCCACAAGAGCAAAAGCAAAGCTGCCAAAAAAACAAGAGGAACACCTTTTTCATATATAAGAGTCCAAAACCAGACAGCCATAAAGTGCATGCTCACAGATTCATCGACACTAGATATGTAACGTTTAGGTGACCACAAACTTTTGGCCACAAACTGTCATGTGCGGACAGAATCCGTTACTTTGAAGGTGCTACATGTACGAACTGGCCACGTCAAACCAACAGGTGGCGGTTAGCTCGGCTAGCCGTGCAGCTAGCGGTCCAGAACAGCAGCTCAGAGTCGTACATATCGATTTTCTCCAATCACACAATTCATAAACATCTTTGACATAACGCTGTTGGTTTCTTCACATTGTATTGATAATGTTAATATTAAACACAAATTCTCACATATTGCACCTTTAATTGCGACCACCATGCTGTCACTAACCACGAAACCAACTTAATTTAATCTTCACTCGAGTATTTAAATACAGATGTCGCTCTTCTGGTAACACAGTATAATAACCATCATTAATAAATGGCCGATTTATACTTAACTAAACTTAAGTTAGGAGTTGTTTAACTGTTAACAAACAATGAAATGCTTTATAAACCATTTACTAATCAATTGTTAAGACAGTGTCCATTGCAACGTTAATGATAGTTATAATTAATAATACCTTGTGGTTCCATCTATTAACATTATGTGGACGGCCATTATAAAGTCGCTGCTGATGTTTATAAACCGTTACAATTGATTGATAATTGGATCATAGAGCATTTCATTGCTCGTAAACAGTTAAATAACAATTAACTAAAGTAATGGTTACAATTAAATACTGTATTACCTTATCGACAGAGAACTTACTACAGCTTAAGATAAGACTTTATTGGCCATTGGGAGTGAATTAACATTCCACCCTCCTTTATTGATGTGATTAAAATTAGCCCCACCTTTAACCGGCTGCAACAATAAAACGATGAACACGTACACGCATCAATAAATACAATCCAGCAACAACAGTTATCCCGTAGTGTTCTGTTCTGTTCTGCTGTATATTTTGAAGCTATTAGATTTTAACATCCACTTTAATTTTGTGCATGACTTTTACTTGTAACAGAGTATTTCTATGCGGTGGTAATGAGATCTTTACTCAAGTAAAAGGTGTGAGTCCTTCCATCCCTGCAGAAATGTGACGCATCAGTGGCCACATTACAGACAATAACTTACTCTTATACAACAGCTCCCCCTTGTGGAGAAAAGAAACATCATAACAGGTTGCGAAACTAAATGTTTTTCTACTTTTGCTTTGACATCAACACATTTTTTTCACTGTATAAGATAACTGACTCCATTCTTGATTACCCTGTATGCTCATCTTGTTTGCTCTGTCCTCTGATTTCCTGTATGGCCTTCCAGCTCTGCTCCAGACTCGTCCTCAGCTCGGCCAAGTCCCCCCTGATGTCCTCCAGGAGCTCCAGCTTTGAGAGCTTCCTGTCGATAGACGACAGCACTTCCTCCTGTCCGGCCTCCTCGACGACAGCCTCCTGCTCCGTGTCGTCGGGGTCGGCCGACTGCAACGACCCCATGGTTTGATCCCAAACCATCTCGAAGTAGGAGTCAATGAAGGCCTCCAGCTCCTCCAGGCTGCTGTGGTCCCACTGGTCGATCAGGGCCTGCAGCCCTCCGGACTCACTGAGCCTCCTGAGAGTCCTCTCCCTCAGCGCAGGGTGACAGAGAGAGGTCACGCTGATCACGTCTCCCTCTGCGAGCATCCTGTGCTGCGCTTGAGGTAAAGCTAGAATAGTCCTGGGTTGTCTGGATGAGAGCAGCTGGCTTTCACCGTTCAGTCTCAGGTGGAGATCATCAGTCACGGGCAGATTTATACTCCACCTGAGTCTCTGTTTACCAGAGAGCGCAGAGGCCAAACAGGACATGATGGTGTCTCTGTCCAGCACGGCGAGTCCGGTCCATCCTCCCGTTCTTCCTGGTGGCAGTGCCACAATCTGACCGCCGTTATCTGAGAGCCGAGCAGTGGAATTGGCTGACTCAGTCACTGCAAATGAAATAAAATGCCATGTCATGTTCGTGATAAAAATTCCAGCCATCACCACCCATCATGAGATATCCATCTGCTTATCTCTCCAATTCAGATACCGCTGCCTCGCTGCCATAAACCCGATTTTTATTTGATCCCTCCCCATGTTACACCTGATAGGACTTACTCTTTTAGATTTGTTTGTTTTTTTCCATTCTTCTCTGTTACAGGTTTTAATAATAATAATAATATAGCACAAAGCTGCCCTGTGTGGTGCATATATTCTATAACGATGTCATATCTTACACTTAAAATAAACCAAATACAAATAATAGATATAATCAGGCGACATGGCAGATAAATCGGTTCACATTTTAGACATTTTGAAAATATTTTTGATGTATATTATTTGGCAGTTATTCCATATTTACGGTCATGTTTACCAAAACTTTAATATTTGATATTTGATAAAATACCATAACTAATCATTTCAAGTGTTTGTGTAGAATGGAGGAAATAAAGTGTTTATTACTTAGATTTTCCATCACATGATTCTGCACCTGCTGTGAAACGGCCCCTGATTTAGACAAATCTTTATATTTTTAGAGATCTGAAGAAGAAAGATACTCCAGTAATTCACATCGAAACAAAGCAAAGATGAGTGAAATATCTGAAAATATAAATAGAATTTTGTGTCTAAGGTCCCTTCAGATTTGTCTTGTGATCCCTTCGGGAACCACTGCTCCACAAGAACCACAGTCACATCTGTCTGAACCTGAAGTGACAAAAAAAAAAACCTGTGGAAACACATCAGCGCGTGAGGTTTACTTACATTCAGGGGAAAGCTGACGTCTGCAGCTCGTGAGCTCCTCTAATCCTGGTTGACGCAGCGTCACTGCGTCTACCTGCAGCTCACCCGCCGAGGAAACACTTCTCCACATGTGGTCGCCTCTGTGAAGAGCCGCCAGCCTCTCTCCGACCAGCATCTCCTCTACCAGCTCGACTAGCTCGTTGACCTGAGCTCCATCCCCTCTGCGTTTGTTATCCAGCACGTGGTATCTGTTCCCACACTTCTCCACCAGCCTCTGCAGCGGCTCGCCCTCACTCTCGATGCGCCGCTCGACGCTCGTGTCGCACAGCCAGTCGCCGTGGCTGAACAGGACCACGGCTCTGCTCCACATCTGGCCTCCTCCGGCCTCCAGCTGCTTCTCCATGGCCTCCATGTGGGCGTCTCTGAACGAGGAGCTCACGTTGACAACCAGGAGGAGAGCACAGGACGGAGCGAGGAGGTCAGAGGTCACAGAGAAGCAGCCAGGTGTGTCCAACACTGACAGCGTCTTGCCCATGATGCTGGCTCGGCCTTCGGAGCAGGACGTGGTTTGTGTGTCTGTGTGGAAGCAGTCCGTGCTCAGGATGGTGTTCGCACAGGAGCTCTTGCCGGTTTTCCTGCCGCCAACGAGCACGATTCTCAGCTCCGGAAGAGGGTTCAGTTTCTCTGTTGTAAAGAAGTTTGAAAACTCTGTTAGAAAACAAACAAACTTGGCTGACATGTGTCTTAAAATCAGTGTTTATTAAATAAGTAAAACAAGATTGAAGCGGCAGTATTAAATGTATCCGACCCACCCAGCTGAGACTTCGCCATCTGCCGTCGTTTCTCCTTCCTCACCCGCCTCTCCTCGGCTCTCTCCTTCTCTCTTCTCATCCCCTCCTCCATCTGCTCCATCGCTCCCCTCTCTATCTCATAATGCCGGATGTTGTCACAGCTGGACAACATCTCCTCCATCTTCCCGATCAGTTCCCTGACCTGAAACCCATCCCCTTTGGTCTTATTGTTCAGGACATGGTACCGGTTGCCGCACCTTTCGACGAGCCGCCGCAGAGGCTCCCCCTCGCTCTCGATGCACTGCTCGGTGGTCGTGCCTCCCAGCCAGTCCCCGAAACTAAACAGCACGATGACGCGGCTCCAGATGTGCTCGCTGATCAGCCGGAGGTGCTCCTCCGCCGCCCTCCTGTAGGTGTTGGTGAAGGCCCTGTCCACGCGGATCACCAGCAGGAAGACGTGAGGCCCCGGAGGGCAGAGGGACAGGCCGAGCACCATCTCCCTCCGGTCGAACACGGGGGTCTCATCGCAGAAGTAGTTCATCCACCAGCCCGGCGTGTCCACCACAGTCAGCCGCCTCCCAAACACCACGCCTTCTCCAACCTGGCACTGAGCTGTCCTCCTCAGAGCCGGGTCGCTCCCTCTGCTCAGGATTGTGTTCAGGGTGGAAGTTTTCCCAGAACCCTTTGCTCCCAACAACACGATCCGGATGTTAGTGATGGACCGCAGCCTCCCTGGAAGACGAGAAGTGGAAATAGTCAAAAATGCGGATATAGTTTAATATATGATATCGTTAGTTTATTACCACTGAACCATTAATGTAAAAGCATGATTTCACTGTTGTAGTTGGTTAAGCCCAATTATTGAATTATATAGACTGAAATTATGTTCATTATGGATTCATCTGCTGATCATTTCCTCCTCTGGTTGTTGGTTTGTAAAAATCTGAGAAATGGCTTTGGATTTTGCAGATTTCTATTTCGACATGTCCAAGACTATAATGGTCTCACCTCTCAGGAGAGATCTGCGTTTCTTCATCCTCACAAATCTCTGCTGAGCCCTCTCCTCCGCCCGTCTCTTCTCCTCTACAGCCACCTGTAAAATGTCCTCCTGCATCTCAAACACTCTGTTTCCATTTTCTGCGACGAGCCTCTGTATCTTCTCCAGCAGCTCGCCCACTTCAGCATCATCCCTCCAGGTAACGCTGTGACACCTCCGACTGCACTTCTCGGTGAGCCAGCGGAGGGCCTCCCCTCCCTCCTCTTCCACAGTGCGTTCAGACCTGTCAGAGGAGGTGAAGACCACCATGCAGTGACTCCACACGGCGTCGCCCAGCAGGGCCACGTGCTCCTCCACGGCCCTGCGACGCTTCTCCGAGAAGGCCGAGCTGGCCTTGACTGTGATCAGAAACACGTGTGGGCCTGGTGAGCAGAGGGAGACGCTGCTGATGATCTCCCTCTTCACCAGCTCAGATGTGTCCTGAGCGCTGAAGTCACACCACCAGCCGGGAGTGTCCACCACCGTGAGCCACCGTCCGGCCACCACGCCCAGCCTCCGGGAGCACAAGGTCCTCTCTCTGGTGACAAACTCCTCTTTGCCCAAGATCAAGTTCCCCACAGAGCTCTTTCCAGAGTTTCGGCCTCCAAGAAGGACGATCTTTAGCTGTGAAGTACCCCAGCCGTCCCCTGACAGAGAAATAAAGGCACAGAGAGAGAAAGAGGAGGTTAAAATGTGTATACATTTCTCATTTGAGGGGGAAAATACTAAATACTTTCATACAACTCAAGCTAAATATATGAAGCTAAACACAATTAGTTAATTAATTCATTTATCAGTTTGCAGAGCAGCAACCGTTTTGATAATCATTGTGTGTTTGTTTATATTTTCTAATGCAAAATTTCCAAAACTTCGGTCCTTTCAGCTTTCTAGATTGTAACATTTGCTGTTTTTCTTCTTCTTTTATGATTTAATGTTAAACATGTCTGAGTTTGAATACATAAGACACAAACTTAAACAGCAACAATTCTCATAATCATTTGCTGTGAGTTGTTTTTTTTTAAAAGAATGGCACAAAAAATACTTAATTTAAGCTGCTCAAATGTGAAAATCTGCTGATTTTCTTTCTCTGTTATGAGAGCAGATTAAATACTTTTGAGCTTTTATGTGTCTGACAGAAAATGAAACAGCAGAAATACATTGTTTAAGCTTCTCAAATGTGAGTACTTCCTGGATTTTCTTTCTTTTTTATTACTGCAAAGTGAATATTCATATGTTTGTGGGCTATCAAAACTGACATAAGTTAACTGAAAAATGCAATTAAGATGTCAACTCATCTGGGGAATTAAACACTTCTGGGACTTTATGGACCAGAAAAAATGATTGACTGATAAATAAAGAGGCAGATTATTTAAAAATTTAAATAATTTTGTTTGCAGTGCATTTATGCTCCAAAGAGACATAAAACTACAGTTAGAGTTAAATCTGTTCTGTCACAAATGTTGTGAGTGAACAAATTCTAATATCTACAAACCTAAGATAAGAATATGGGATGAAAAAAGTCACTCATCAATCAGCTCTAATATAAAACGCAATGCTGATAACTCCTAGATAACTAATCACAGCAGGAAGTTGACTTTTCATTTTTAAAAAAACCTTTCAAACTGAAAATCAGGACATGATCGTGGACGTAATGCCATTATTACGATACACCAAGAATCAGAACTTACATGTCGACAGCTCGCTGGTTGCCATCTCACATTCATCTACAGGCAGGAAGATTTTTAAAACAAACTATTTATTCATGCGTCGCGTCCATGTTGTCCGTGTTCTCTGCAAGAAATACGGGCAGACTGATAGCAGCGGTTTGTGTTTTATACGTTTATGAGTCTGAAGGTTGACTGTAATGAGTAATCAGACACACACACACACACACAGGAGTAGACTGTAAGAGCCACACCTCTCAGCAGCAGGTCGACAGTCCACTCTGAGGGGAAACGAAAGAGCGTGTGAGGCATTTATCATTAAACAAACACAGCCGGGGGATACAGAGAGCCGTGTTTAATGTGCTTCATGACAGTTCAAATGGAAATGTTGACAGTGCTACAGCTGAAAAATGTGCTTCATCGCAACCGACTGCATTAAAATTCTTCAAATTCTGCTGATATTATGTTTTCTATATCATCAAACGTCCTAAATAAACTCACTCACTTTTACTTTTGAAACTTACTGATACAGTGTTCATTTTCCTGACGCTTACGGTGGAATTCTCCTTGTTGAAGTTTGAGCGTTACTAACTCTACTTTTGTTTTGGTTTTTTACTCATTTAGGAATTTTCAAGGCTCGGTGTGGCGAATCAGATGTTAACACACGAGGCGTGGAGAGAAGAGCCACAGGGTTCTCTGCAATCATTTATATCCAGACAGTTGTTAATCATGCCGTCCCCCAAACAATAACCCTTTGTGGTGATTCTCTGGACAATTACTGACAGCCTATCTGACTTTCTGTTAACACCGTATTACAGAATGCCCCTCATATGACTTCCTGACCATATGACTTCATGTCATAGGAGGGATGACAAATCCCCACAGCTCAAGTGAAGAGGATCTCCCCTCCTCTCACATCCTGAATCCATACATTGATTTCTGAATCTAAAGCTACTTAATTCACACATGATAAATAGGTATTTTCACTTAAGTAACATTTTCAATACGGACTTTTAACTCTAATCAAGGCATTCAATGCTTTGGGCCTCCTTGCCACTAGGAGGCCCCAGACAGAGAGGACAAGAACATCACCTGCCTACATGAAATAAATGTTTCACATAATAAATGTGAATGTTTATGCATTTATCTTAATTTAAGTGTTTAGAAACTGTTCCTCTTACATTGAGAGCAGACCTCACTGGAGTCAAATTCCTTGTTTGTGTTCTCATTCTGACTGTGATCACACTGAACACGGAGCCTCATCTACCCTGCTGAAAAAACCAGCATAGACCACCACAATTTCCATGCTGGTTAGTGCTGGTTTGGTGCTGGTTTAGCTGGTGGACCAGCAAGGTCCCATTAATTACGCTGGCTTACCAGCATAGTTGAAGCTTGTGTTCAATAAACTTGGTGTACTGTGACAATCTCACTGACAGCATCCATGATGGTAACCAGCATGATTTTTCCAGCTGGGTACTCACTAGCCCATCTTTAATACAAAATATTCTAACTTGCAAATTGATCAATTTATAGAAAACCTGTTTAGTAAGACACTTAGTAGTGGTGGTGACGTTTGAATGAAGCGACCACGGTGTAGTCTGTTTATAGCCCAGCATTAGCTTTTTGCCTCTAGTGATTTAATTCACGCTTTAACAATCACAAAAGTGGTGTTCACCTGTGAGGATTATCCTGCCGAGCTAAACGTGTGAGTGTCATCAGCTTGCATTTGCCACATCGCTTACTTTCTGCGATATTTCAAAAATCCAATTGAAAAATCCCATAAGCTTTTAATGATGCTAACTTCCGGGTTTAACCTACAAAAATACATCACCCCAACACGTCTTTTTAGCTTGCTTTTTAAAAGTCGTTCGTTCAAGGTGAATCAAACAGCTGAAACAACTTGACTTTTGGTTCCGGTGTGACTTTTGTCAGCTGTGCTCACGGGTGTCTCCGAGTTTTTAAACCCCGCCCCTCTCCGCGGCGCAGTGTTATATCAGCAGCGAAAGCACCGCAACACAGTGGAGCAGAGACTCCTGCACCGCTGACAGCCGAAACACCAACAAAACAACAACAAAACAACGATAATACAACGATAATACAACGATAAAACAACGATCAAACAAACAACGATGGGTGTGACAATTAAAGTCGAGTACTGGTAATGACATCTTTTTATCCTACTCATTATCGTTTCCTGTGAGGTTTTAGCGAACATATGCCTGTTTGTGCCCGGGTCCATCCCGTTAAATCAGTTTAAGGCAGGTTGTTACGTGGTACTGTTACCATTAGCGGTGTTAGCTAGCAAGGTAATGCTAGTGGCTGTGCAGGACTGTTACGTAGCAACTATTTTTAAATTACATGTTGTTGTTTTTGTGTGTGTGTGTGTGTGTGTGTGTGTGTGTGTGTGTGTGTGTGTGTGTGTAGTGGCAAATGAGGTTACGGACCCCGCTATCAGGAGCTCGCCCTGGCCGTCCAGGGTGAGTTTCCCGAGGCGGCTGTGTCAGGCTTCGTGGGAAGACAGGGTGAGTAGTGTGGAAATAAACCCCGACCAGGACTTTTGTTATACGTCTCGTCTGACCTTTCTATAGATAATGTGACGGCTCGTATTGAAGAATAAGTTCATTTCCAATTGCAAGAAAGTGATCGTATCTTATTCTTTTTTCTTTATTTTGAATTTACAGGCAGCTTTGAGATTGTAATCAACGAGAAGCTCATCTTCTCCAAGCTTGAAACTGGTGGCTTCCCATACGAGAATGACGTGAGTAAACATGAGATTTAATCAATCAATCAATCAACTTTATTTATAGAGCACTTTTCATACATTGGTATCTAGCACAAAGTGCTATTTAAAGAACAAGTTCACTCAAAAATGAAAATTCACCCGTGTGCAGATGGATTGTTGGGTGAAGTTTCGAAGCCGATAAAACGGCATTCTCCTTACGGGAACTAGATTTTGAATTTTCTCCTGGAAGGAAAAAACATTTAAAAATATATATATATATATATATATATATATATATATATATATATATATATATATATATATATATATATATATATATATATATATAAAATGGCTCCACACAGCCTGGAATCCATGTCTATGGAAGCCCAGAGGTCCCAAATTGATTTGAAAATGTTATTTACACCTTTTTTTTCTTCTGTGCCTGAAAACTTCACCATGACTTAACTAAAAGTGTGGCCAACACCTTGTTTGAGGTGTGTCAAGAGAGTAAATACCTTCTTTTCAAATCAAGTTGGGATCCTAAAGCCTCTGGAGACTTGCACAGGACAAGCTGTATGGTGCCACATTGTTGTTTCTGTTTGTTTTTTGTTTTTTTTTTATGTTAAACTAGTCCCCAGTTTTCTAAGAGGATGCTGTGAAGCTCCAGAAATGTTCTGTGGACAACGAAACTTCACCCAAGTTTCCATCAGCATGACGAGTAGCTGATGACTTTTAATTTTTCATTGTACTTCTTCTTATATCCTTGAACATTCACAACAAACCGCTCATAAAATGTAAATCACAGCAAGATCGGTGTCTGATGTTTCTCTCTTCCCGTCGCAGGTCTTGAATGCGGTCCAGTGCGCTACAGACGGAAAACCTGTGGAGAAGATCACCAAAAGCCGCGCGTCATGCGTCATCATGTAAACCTCCCTCTGTCCTGCTCTAACACCAGCAGCATCAAGTCAGGCCACAGAAACAGTATACTGCCACCGCCGGCTCTGGACTACGTCAACCCCGTTAAAGTGGGCTGAGAGAACTTTATACAACCCCGACAGAGATGCAGTAGCTTTTCTTGGATGCGGATCACCAGACGCTGCTCTGCTTTTCTGGCTCCCCCTGTTTGTTCTTGTTGTAGTGCTCTGGGCTCTTAATGATTACCGTAGCTTAAAACTTGGAGGTTATGGTATGATGAATCTTGCCTGAAGCTAACTCTTTGTAGGAACAGAGATGGGGACAAGATGGCACAAAAGTGTTTGAGGGAGAACATTTTAACTATCCTACAGCTTCTAAAATATTTTTTTTTTCAAGGCTTCTTTTATATGATGTCACATGCAGTTTCACCTTTTTCTGTAAATGCAAGGGCAGTGCAAAATAGTTGCACATTTTTTTGGGGAATGAAGGAAGACTAATCTTAAATCTGTTGAAGGTTCTCTGTCTTAAATCATTTTAAGTCTGAGATTTGACGACTATTTCAAACACTCTGATTTATGCACCAGTTGCCAGTGAAGAAATGTCACTGCGGTTTAATGCAAAATTTGGCTTAAATGCCTTAAACTGGAATAGTCTTAAACCTTTTAGAATGATTGGTTTTTAATGCTGCTGTTCTGTGTAGCCACTCAGCTCTGCCAAATGTCCAATCTGTGTCTGTTTTCTTGTCAACGATGAGCTCTTCTGTAATTGAAACTGGTCAGGTACTAGAGCAATCATCAGAAGTGCTTCTGAAGACCACCGCTCACTGGTCTGTCAGCTCACACTAGTTAGATGTCTGCTCATTCTCCACAAATCATCTTGCATTGTTTACACAAATGTCAAAACTGTAGACTTCAAATAAAGATAATGGTTGTTTAAGTTCAGCTGTTTGTCGCTTTTTCATGATGTCTGTGTCCCCTCGTTTTCAACACACTGTATAGAAAGTGTCCATGATTGCATAAGTATGTGAAAGAATGTTTTGTAATTGCTCCATAGCTCAGTCTTCAAGTCTTAACTGAAATACGGGCAGACTCATAGCAGCAGTTTGTGTTTTATTTATCATTAAACAAACACAGCCGGAGGATGTATGGAAGCGAATCTGTTCCATGATTCAAATTAAAATGCATTAACAGAAATGCTTTTTCATTTTCAGAATATAGCTGCATTATGTGACTCAAAAATAAAATGAGTAATAAATTATCCAAATTGCATTTTCATTTTCTTCTTCAAGACTGCTCACTTTGTAACTAAATTAAAATGATAAAGAAAATTACATTTAAGATTTAATTTTCAAAATATGCCCCAGCAAAAAGTTGCCAAAATTCAATTTGAAATGTCAAATTTGAAAATTAAAATGCATTAGCAGAAATGCTTTTTCATTTTAAGGTCAACGTGCATTATGTGACTCATAAATAAAATGAGTAATAAATCATCCAGATTGCATTTTCATTTTCCTCTTCAAGACTGCTCATTTTGTGCCAGGGCTGAAAAGTGGTCCGTGTATGTTTTGGTCATTCGATTTCCCTGTCAGAAACGGGCATTAAAAAACAAAAAACGAGTGGTTATTTGATTTTCGTTTTAAAATACCAAAATTAAAATTGAAATACAAGGCGATTTTCTTTTTCATGGTCAAAAGGGGTTGAGCGAAATTTAAAAAATGATTCGATTTTCATTTTCTATTTCATATAACAAAAAATAAAATCACTCGAAAACAGAAACGGGAAAAAGGCCTGTTTTTTCATATTCTGAGACCGGATGTTGTCATTTACAGGACGGTGCTGTGCAGAACAAACAGTAGGCTACGGCGGGGTAATCTACCGTGACACATGGACATGAACTGCGGTCAAGCCGGCCGTCACGCTCCGTGGTCAAATCATCCGCACTTAAATTTCCAGTATACAAGTATTCTCAGCAGTATGGTAAATGCGGAGAAACAGCGTATTTACTGTCGGTTTTCAAAATAAAGGTATTATGAACAGTAAGCTATTATCCGAACCTACATTTAAAATTCAACATGTTACATTAAAGTGTTTCATGCACCCATGATGAATAAAGAAACACTTGATATCAAGAATCTTTACTGCACCATGAGGAATGCCAAAATAATAGTCCCATATTTAGGTGCTGTAAAACCACATTGCTCAATTAGTGCACATTAGTGCAGTAAAAATGCTTGATATCAAGTACAGTTGTAGTCTCAGATGTGTAGAAGTGGGCGCGTCGTTAGACCTGGGCATTCGGGGCTACAGCCCCGGATATTTTGGGAATAGCCCCGAATCTCTGTGCCTTGAAAAAAAAAAATCAAATATAATTGCCTAATGGTGAAAGGTTTTTACGTGGTTGCATGTCGAACGGCCAGCAGCCACAAATGCGACATTGTCGCCAGCGCAAATTGCGCAGAAGCTGGCCTGGCTTTCCTCATGGCATATATGGGCAGAGTCAGAATAATTTGTTGCAAATTCAACATCAGTGTTATTCTTCCCCCCTACTGTTTAGTGCCATTGCAGCGTTTATAGCAGGGATGGAAATTAAACCCGCCACTCGCCAAAATGCGGGTGAATTTGTGTGCTGGGGAGTGAATTGAATCAGTTTACCAGGTTAATTCCAGTCAGATCTGAGCCAGTTAATCTCAATGATCGATAACTTGGTTAAGGTATAACAGCACGCTTTCCACGACCTTAGAGTTAGATCGGGTCAAATTATATGTTTCTGATTGGACCAAAGTGTCAGTTGGACTTCAGAGGGGCCAGAATTCAACATTAAGTTCAACACTAGAATGGCCGTAAGTGGTCATTTGGACCGCGTGATTTAAACCCTATAATGTCTCATGTAAATACCCAACTGAGTGATGAATGCATTCATTGCGTCATGATATTGTTTTAAAAAACAAAATAACACCAAAGTGTTTTAACAAGTTTAATTATATATTTATCGATATCATAGTAAACCGTAATTATTGCTATGTACACAAGATTTTAATAGAGAAAACTCAGAACAAGAACATTAACAATTAAAAGTAACTTATTTGATTATGAAACATTTTATTGTAACACGTAATATATAATAAAATAAATAATAATAATCGAAAAAGCTGGAAACGAGCTGATCTAAAAACAAATAAAAACAGCAGTTTCGATCACTTTGAGCACTCCTTGAATAAGATGCGGGCATTGATCCAGCCAGGTCGAGGATGAGAAGACCACTGGCCATCTCCGCTGACACAGACACGGAGGCAGTGCCGGTCCAAAAGAGCTGCAAACGGAACCAAACATCGGACCCTTGAAATGCCACAAGCCCGTGTGTGGTGACTGTGTGAGGAGAGCGGAGGTAATCTGTAGACTGTGACCAGTGATCACAACGGCTCTTTGTTTTAGATCAGCTCGTTTCCAGCTTTTTCGATTATTATTATTGTTTTATTATATATTAAGTGTTAAAATGTTTCATATTCAAATAAGTCATTTTGGGGTTATTTCATTTTTTTGTTTTTTTCTAAAAATATCATGACACAATGAATGCATTCATCACTCAGTTGGGTATTTACATGACAGACGACAGAGTTTAAATCTAGCGGTCCAAATGACCGCTTACGGCCGTTCTAGTAGTTTTGAATTCTGGCCCTTCTGAAGTCCAACTGACACTTTGGTCACGGGGGGATCTGTTGTGTGACAGCGGAGAGTCAGCAGCTGGATTTTGCACCCACGGTCAGTAGTATTAGGTGGATACGCAAACAAACAAACAACAACCCCAACCATTCATTGTATTATTACATTTGTGGGAAGTTATTATTATAAAGATGTTCACGTCCCCACAAATAAATCATTGCAAATGTAATAGTTATTACATGTGTAGGAAATAGCATGTTACGTTTGTAGTAGGAAGCGGCTCTTACGTTTGTGGAAAATGTATTACATTGTTGGGTTTATCACATTAAATGCTGCAGATTTTTATTACGTTTGTGGGTTTATTGTAACATGTTTAATTTTAAATGTAGGTTCGGATAATAGCTTACTGTTCATAATACCTTTATTTTGAAAACCGAAAGTAAATACTGTTTCTCCGCATTTACCGTACTGTTGAGAGTTGGCTACACTCGAAATTTGAGTGCGGCTGATTTGACCACGGAGCGTGACGGCCGGCTTGACCGCAGTTCATGTCTATGTGTCACGGTCGTAGCCTGTCCCGCACAGCACCGTCCTGTAAATGACAACATCCGGTCTCAGAATATGAAAAAACAGGCCCTTTTCCCGTTTCTGTTTTCGAGTGATTTTATTTTTTGCTATATGAAATAGAAAATGACAATCGAATCATTTTTTTAAATTTCGCTCAACCCCTTTTGACCATGAAAAAGAAAATCGCCTTGTATTTCAATTTTAATTTTGGTATTTTAAAACGAAAATCAAATAACCACTCGTTTTTTGTTTTTTAATACCCGTTTCTGACAGGAAAATCGAATGACCAAAACATACACGGACCAAAAGTAAACTGCTTTTTCGTTTTAAAGCCCGCCCCCCGCAAAAAGTGTTTCAAAATTCAATTTGGATTCGCAATCCCAAGCGGCGCAGGAGAGTGACGTCAGAGGCCTCTCTTCTTCTTCAGCCCAGTCTGACCGACCGTGCTACGCATCTAACACGTTAGGGGGCGACAGTGTGCATGTTCGACGCTGGAGCAAGAAGAGAGACAGTGTGAAGGCTGTGTTGTTGTTAGCATAGACTGTGGTACATGTTGTCAGAAACAGCAGGGAAATCACCACCATGTCCAGTTCTGTACTGCGGTCAGGACTGCTATGGTTCGCGTTTGCTTGGTCAAATCAGCCGCACATTTTTTCCAGTGCGCAAATGCTCTAACATTTACGGTGATCGTAACGAAGTCGCTCTGAAGAGCTTCTGGTAGTGAGTGATGGGTCCGCTGCAGTCTCATAGTCAGACCCGTGAAACACACACGGTACTGTACAGTCAGTACTCCCGGTAATAAACTGAAGGTATCAGCTGGACTGTACGTCGACGTCGCCCCCATATTGGATGTGGCAGCTCAGCCCCGTGAACTGATACAAGCCAATGGAGTGAAGTTAACAAAGTGCTATAACGTCTGTCATTTACACATTCACACACGTAGGGATACATTCAGGAAACAGAGAGGAACCAAAAACAACGTGTGCAACGTTCTCTGATTATTATAAACGTTAACTACTCCTCATATGTTCAGTATACAGGTCGGCACAAAACCACAGGATGTGTTTTATAATGTTTTTATGAGTGTTTACAGCTGCTAATGTATTAACGTAACTGTGATGATACATGAGTTAAATATTTAATTTGTGGCTATAATAACCGGATCCTGACATGTAAATGTGACGTCTGTCCACCATACTGTCAACCATTTAATTCAACTTTAAATATGAACAACTGACTTCATGATATAGGATGATAAGAAATCAGAAATATTTTATTGATAATAGTAGTAACTATATATGGTGCATATTTATAATAGTAGCCTACTTCAACTTTACTCTTGACCTTTTTTTGTTTTAACCATTACATGTTATTACATACATTATCATTTGTTATAATGTTCTGTCATGGAGTACATATCTTCACTGCTAAAGGAAAAGAAACATGCAGAGTTTGAGTCTCCATGATGTTATTATTAGTAAGATTATCAAAAATCACTGTATTTGTAAAAACGACGTTCTTCCACAGACGTCACGTTTACATGTCAGGAGGTTATAGACACAGAACTGTCATGTATCATCACAGTAACAACGCTACATACTGTAAACACTCAAAAACAAATGGTTTTGTGCCGACCTGTATACTGAACATATGAGGAGAAGTTAACGTTTATAATAATCAGAGAACGTTGCACACGTTGTTTTTGGTTCCTCTCTGTTTCCTGAATGTATCCCTACGTGTGTGAATGTGTAAATGACAGACATATAGCACTTTGCTAGCTTCACTCCATTGGCTTGTATTAGTTCACGGGGCTGAGCTGCCACATCCAATATGGGGGCGACGTCGACGTACAGTCCAGCTGATACCTTCAGTTTATTACCGGGAGTACTGACTGTACAGTACCGTGTGTGTTTCACGGGACCCATCACTCACTACCAGAAGCTCTTCAGAGCGGCTTCGTTACGATCACCGTAAATGTTAGAGCATTTGCGCACTGGAAAAAAATGTGCGGCTGATTTGACCAAGCAAACGCGAACCATAGCTGTCGTGACCGCAGTACAGAACTCGACATGGTGGTGATTTCCCTGCTGTTTCTGACAACATGTACCACAGTCTATGCTAACAACAACACAGCCTTCACACTGTCCCCTTGTCTTTATTCTTGCTCCAGCGT
Source organism: Diplodus puntazzo (assembly GCA_963678695.2). Taxonomy (NCBI): domain Eukaryota; kingdom Metazoa; phylum Chordata; class Actinopteri; order Spariformes; family Sparidae; genus Diplodus; species Diplodus puntazzo. Next base: position 10,283,141 of record OZ023174.1, on the reverse strand, counting down.
CGAACATGCACACTGTCGCCCCCTAACGTGTTAGATGCGTAGCACGGTCGGTCAGACTGGGCTGAAGAAGAAGAGAGGCCTCTGACGTCACTCTCCTGCGCCGCTTGGGATTGCGAATCCAAATTGAATTTTGAAACACTTTTTGCGGGGGGCGGGCTTTAAAACGAAAAAGCAGTTTACTTTTCAGCCCTGGCACAAAATGAGCAGTCTTGAAGAGGAAAATGAAAATGCAATCTGGATGATTTATTACTCATTTTATTTATGAGTCACATAATGCACGTTGACCTTAAAATGAAAAAGCATTTCTGCTAATGCATTTTAATTTTCAAATTTGACATTTCAAATTGAATTTTGGCAACTTTTTGCTGGGGCATATTTTGAAAATTAAATCTTAAATGTAATTTTCTTTATCATTTTAATTTAGTTACAAAGTGAGCAGTCTTGAAGAAGAAAATGAAAATGCAATTTGGATAATTTATTACTCATTTTATTTTTGAGTCACATAATGCAGCTATATTCTGAAAATGAAAAAGCATTTCTGTTAATGCATTTTAATTTGAATTATGGAACAGATTCGCTTCCATAGAGGATACAGAGAGCCGTGTTTAATGTGCTTCATGACAGTTCAAATGGAAATGTTGACAGTGCTACAGCTTAGTTTTACTTTGAGATTAAGATCCCAACAAAAAAAATTAAGATGCTCTGAATGATCTTACTCGAGTATGTTTACTCAAGTACTGATACTTCAGTACAAATTTGAGGTACTTTTTATGCCACTTTCTTTTCCAACTCCACAACAGTTTTTAAAACCTCTGTACTTTTTGACTATCTGACAGTTGTTCTGTAGTTATAGTCCCACTAGTTGCATTACAAGTTAAGGATTTTCATGTGAAAACGTATAAAGATGATGCTTATGAAAAAATTAAACTCCAGGAAGTGGCTGTGAAGATAACTGCATGGAAAGTGGATAATATGATTATGATAACCATCAGCTGCAGCCTAACATGAAAAATGTGCTTCACCGCAACCGACTCCATTAAAATTCTTCAAATTCTGCTGATATTATGTTTTCTATATCATCAAACGTCCTAAATAAACTCACTCATTTTTACTTTTGAAACTTACTGATACAGTGTTCATTTTCCTGACGCTTACGGTGGAATTCTCCTTGTTGAAGTTTGAGCGTTACTAACTCTACTTTTGTTTTGGTTTTTTACTCATTTAGGAATTTTCCAGGCTCGGTGTGGCGAATCAGACATTGTTAAAACACGAGGCGTGGAGAGAAGAGCCACAGGGTTCTCTGCAATCATTTATATCCAGACAGTTGTTAATCATGCCGTCCCCCAAACAATGACCCTTTGTGGTGATTCTCTGGACAGTCACTGACAGCCTATCTAACTTTCTGTTAACACCGTATTACAGAATGCCCCTCATATGACTTCCTAACCATATGACTTCATGTCATAGGAGGGATGACAAATCCCCACAGCTCCAGTGAAGAGGATCTCCCCTCCTCTCACATCCTGAATCCATACATTGATTTCTGAATCTAAAGCTACTTAATTCACACATGATAAATAGGTATTTTCACTTAAGTAACATTTTCAATACGGACTTTTAACTGTAATCAAGGCATTCTATGCTTTCGGTCTCCTTGCCACTAGGAGGCCCCAGACAGAGAGGACAAGAACATCACCTGCCTACATGAAATAAATGTTTCACATAATAAAACATTTTAAAGATCTGGAATAGAAATATCTTATCTCAACCTTTATTTGAATGTTTATGTATTTATCTTAATTTAAATGTTTAGAAACTGTTCCTTGTACATTGAGAGCAGCTTTCACTGGAGTCAAATTCCTTGTTTGTGTTCTCATTCTGACTGTGATCACACCGAACATGGAGCCTTGTCTAATCTAATCTGTTTTTACAGGCTGACTTTAATACAAACTATTCTAACTTACAGATTTACAGAGAACGTGTTTAGTAACTTAAGATGCTTAGTGGTGGTGACGTTTAAATGACCACATAGTCTGTGTATAGCCCAGCATTAGCTTTTTGCCTCTAGTGATTTAATTCACGCTTTAACAATCACACAAGTGGTGTTCACCTGTGAGGATTATCCTGCTGAGCTAAACGTGTGAGTGTCATCAGCTTGTATTTGCCACATCGCTTACTTTCTGCGATATTTCAAAAATCCAATTGAAAAATCCCATAAGCTTTTAGATGATGCTAACTTCCGAGTTTAACCTACAAAAATACATCACCCCATCGCCACGTCTTTTTAGCTTGCTTTTTAAAAGTCGTTCGTTCAACGTGAATCACAACAGCTGAAACAACTTGACTTTTGGTTCCGGTGTGACTATTGTCAGCTGTGCTCACGGGTGTATCCGAGTTTTTAAACCCCGCCCCTCTCCGCGGCGCAGTGTTATATCAGCAGCGAACGCACCGCGCCACAGTGGAGCTGAGATCCCTGCACCGCTGACAGCCGAAACACCAACAACAAAACAACGATGGGTGTGACAATTAAAGTCGAGTACTGGTAATGACATATTTTTATCCTACTTATTATCGTTTCCTGTGAGGTTTTAGCGAACATGTGCCTATTTGTGCCCGGGTTCATCCCGTTAAATCAGTTTAAGGCAGGTTGTTACGTGGTACTGTTAGCATTAGCGGTGTTAGCTAGCAAGCTAATGCTAGTGGCTGTGCAGGACTGTTATGTAGCAACTGTTTTTAAATTCCATGTGTGTTTTTTTTGTGTGTGTGTGCTTTAGTGGCGGATGAGGTTACGGACCCCGCTATCAGGAGCTCGCCCTGGCCGTCCAGGGTGAGTTTCCCGAGGCGGCTGTGTCAGGCTTCGTGGGAAGACAGGGTGAGTAGTGTGGAAATGAACACTGACTTTGTTATACGTCTCATCTGACCTTGTTATCGATAATGTGACGGCTCGTATTGAAGAATAAGTTCATTCCCAATTGCAAGAAAGTGATCGTATCTTATTCTTTTTTCTTTATTTTGAATTTACAGGCAGCTTTGAGATTGTAATCAACGAGAAGCTCATCTTCTCCAAGCTTGAAACTGGTGGCTTCCCATACGAGGATGACGTGAGCAAACATATGAGATTTAAAGGACAAGTTCACTGAAAAATGAAAATTCACCCTTGTGCAGATGGATTGTTGGGTGAAGTTTCGAAGCCGATACAACGGCATTCTCCTTACGGGAACTAGATTTTGAATTTTCTCCTGGAAGAAAAAACATTTAAAAAAAAAAATATATATATATATATATATATATATATATATATATATATATATATATATATATATATATATATATATATATATATATATATATATATATAATATAAAATGGCCCCACACAACCTGGAATCCATGTCTATGGAAGCCCAGAGTTCCCAAATTGATTTGAAAATGTTACTTACACCTTTTTTCTTCTTCTGTGCCTGAAAACTTCACCATGACTAAGCTAAAAGTGTGGCCAACACCTTGTTTGAGGTGTGTCAGGAGAGTAAATACCTTCTTTTAAAATCAAGTTGGGATCCTAAAGCCTCTGCAGACATGCACAGGACAATCTGTTTGGTGCCACATTGTTTTTTTTTTTTTAATGTTAGACAAGTCCCTAGTTTTTTAAGAGGATGCTGTGAAGCTCCAGAAATGTTCTGTGGACAACGAAACTTCACTCAAGTTTCCATCAGCATGACAAGTAGATGATGACTTTTAATTTTTAGTTGTACTTCTATTTATATCCTTGAACATTAATTACCGCTCATAAAATGTAAATCACAGCAAGATCGGTGTCTGATGTTTCTCCCTTCCCGTCGCAGGTCTTGAATGCGGTCCAGTGCGCTACAGACGGAAAACCTGTGGAGAAGATCACCAAAAGCCGCGCGCCATGCGTCATCATGTAAACCTCCCTCTGTCCTGCTCTTAACATCAGCAGCATCAAGTCAGGCTACAGCAACGGTATACTGCCACCGCCACCTCTGGACTACATCAACCCCGTTAAAGTGGGCTGAGAGAAAACTTTATACAATCCCGACAGAGATGCAGTAGCTTTTCTTGGACGCGGATCACCAGACGCTGCTCTGCTTTTCTGGCTCCCCCTGTTTGTTCTTGTTGTAGTGCTCTGGGCTCTTAATGATTACCGTAGCTTAAAAACTTGGAGGTTATGGTATGATGAATCTTGCCTGGAGCTAACTCTTTGTAGGAACAGAGACGGGGAGAAGATGGCAAGAAGTGTTTGAGGGAGAACATTTTAATTATCCTACAGCTTCTAAAATAATTTCTTTTTTCTTTCAAGGCTTCTTTTATATGATGTCACATGCAGTTTCACTTTTTTCTATAAATGCAAGGGCAGTGCAAATAGTTGCACATTTTTTGGGAATGAAGGGAGATTAATCTTAAATCTGTTGAAGGTTCTCAGTCTTAAATCATTTTAAGTCTGAGATTTGACGACTATTTCAAACACTCTGATTTATGCACCAGTTGCCAGTGAAGAAATGTCACTGCTGTTTAATGCAAAATTTGGCTTAAACGCCTTAAACTGGAATAGTCTTAAACCTTTAGAATGATTGGTTTTTAATGCTGCTGTTCTGTGCAGCCACTCAGCTCTGCCAAATGTCCAATCTGTGTCTGTTTTCTTGTCAACGATGAGCTCTTCTGTAATTAAAACTGGTCAGGTACTAGAGCGATCATCAGAAGTGCTTCTGAAGACCACCGCTCACTGGTCTGTCAGCTCACACTAGTTAGATGTCTGCTCATTCTCCACAAATCATCTTGCATTGTTTACACAAATGTCAAAAATGTAGACTTCAAATAAAGATCATGGTTGTTTAAGTTCAGCTGTTTTGTCACTTTTTCATGACGTCTGTTTCTACTCTCGTTTTCAACACACTGTATAAAAAGTGTCCATGATTGCATAAGTATGTGAAAGAATGTTTTGCAATTGCTCCATAGCTCAGTCTTCAAGTCTTAACCGTCTGATGTCTGTATGTTAAGCAACCGGTTAGGTTATCATGATCCTAATATCCCTTCGGGGATCTATATGTGTATATAACCTGCCAGCATCTATGGATTCCCCTGTGGCCATGCAGCGTCAGAGGAGAGGCATTCACATGTGGTTTGGTAACCATTGCATCACTTGAACACTGAACACAAACAACAGTGTTGTTTTTATGCTTCAGTTTCTTTCAGCACCTACACAGAAACAACTTTTTAGACAACACAAATCAACACAATGCAGAGTTATGTCCAGTTGTCTAATAATTTGTATTTAACGTTTCTTAGAAATATATTGTTTACCACTGAGGAAAAAAAAACAGAAAACATTCAAATAAAAGCTATGAAAAAGAAATCAAAATTGTAATGGAAGTTGCAGTGAACCTACACAGCAAGTCCAGTAAAATCATTCTCCAAAACAAGTTCACTTCACCAAAAACAAAAAAAAAGGTTGACAAACTTGTCATGCAGGTCACAAGTGAAGCACAGACTAAGACAAATGTAGTCACACAGCAGTCTTGCTACATTGGCTCCACTGAGGGGCGCCAGACTCAATAAAGACTGCCATGTTCAATGTTTGGCCCCTGACATCCCCTGCCTAAAGATAAAATACTGACGCACTGACGTCAGAAACGTAGAATTCAAATGGCGACCGGAGTATGAAGTGTTCTGATAAACTGGCACAAACCTGGGGCAAGTTTTCATAATGTCCTCTGCTACAAAGTGATTTTTAGACAGGAAATGATGAGATCTGTTCATTCAACATGGTTGCAGCTCAAAGGTCACATTCAGGTCGCAATTAAATGCTATAAACTTTAACTACGAGTTGTTGAAATCAGCCACCAAGAGTGAACAAACACCTCGACTGAGAACGTGCAAAAGATTTTGCTGTACGTCAATATTTCTGAACAACCGAGCACATAAACTAGATTTACGAATATAGAAAAAGAGACACATGCCTACGATTACACATGTATTGTGTACTGCGTTAAATAATGATGGTGAAGTGAAGTCTCGACCACTTGTTAATGATGATAGTTCAGCGTCCCACACTGTGACTAGGTGGGTCTCTTCTGCTGGCTCTGGCTCTGGGTGATAACTTGCAACAGCCTGCTTGTTCTAATGCTGATAGAGACCAACTGTGCTGCCTCAGTTCGTCCTCCAATTAGAGGCTTGAAACTGCACAATGCCCATAGGAAGCTGAAGCTGGATCCCAGGTGTGTTTAGAAAGCCCTTCACTGTCCACACGTGATCTTCGAGTTATGATTACGTGAGTGTCATTCGACGTGGCGAATACTTGCGCAAACGTGTATCTTTTAACATTTTTGTAATTCAATGACATCACTTCTGCTTTCATTTTGACATTAAAAGGGGCTTGTTGTTTTGATCTGTGTAAAAACCAAAGACATTTTAAATCAGCTTTGATTCAATGTTGCGATACAATAGTCTCGTGGATCAGGTTCCATCACTTCCTCTTCCTGTTTTCTTAGTTTCTTTATTAGTAGGTAAAAAACGCCCACATGCCTCAGGGTTTTAAAGAAAGACGGTACACTTTTTGACATAGTTCAGGGTAAGACAAACCAGTCCTCGCCCTGGTGAACAGGTCGGCTTTAACAACAGGGAGTGTCCACATAAAATGAGTAAAGTGGAACATGTGTTGGGTGAACAACAACTCTTTGTCAACCTATTCACCTTGGAAATACAGTGGTGGTATAACTAGTGACATTTGCTATATATGTCCTCGAAAAAGGCGGCCCTTGTCTGTCAAGTTTTACCAATTTTATTTTAGTAAAAAACTTGAATTTATTACTCAAGCTGCTGTATTTCCCAATACAGCAGCCTGAGTTATACATTCAAGTATAGTATCTAACACATTGCTGTTAAAAGACGTAGTATATGCCTAATCGTGTGCGTATTGAGTCCTTAACTTTTCAACAGACCTCTTCAAATGAAGTGTCAAGACTAAGGATTGCGATCAGGTCTGGAGGAATATGGCTATATGATGACTGGGAGTGTCTGCGTGCTGTATGTTGGGACACATGGACGCAGCAGATAGCTTCCACTGCTGGTGATAACAGGCCTGTGCCACAATGTCTTCAGCTGGGGCCCACTGTCCCTCCACACCGTGGGTGTATGTATGCATTTTTCCCTGTGTGGTGGGTTGTATTAAGATGGGGTTATGTTGCCCTCCAGTATGTGGACCACAAGGTTGACATTCTGGGTTTTCATCAAATGATCTCGCCTAAGTATCTCCAGGGAGTCATTTTAATTTGTTCAATACTTTGTGACCAAATAACAGAAAAAAATAATGACATAAACCGCAGCTGTACTTTGTGTCTCATGTTAATCATCATATGTCAGCAATGCTAACACGCTCGTGTAAGATGGGTAACATGGGAAACGTTATTGTTAGCATGCAGGTATTAGCATGAGCTCAACGCAAGTAAATTAATGTGGCTCTAGTTGTCCTTTAATGTTAAAATGTTTTAGAGTGAGTGTTTTGATATCCTATTTTAATGACCTTCTGCTAACAATCATCCAAACTCAAACACAAAATAAAGTAGCATTCACGCCCATTCATTGTTTGCATTTATGTTGTATTAAGGACTATGCGTGTTGCCTTTCTGCAAGAAGCAGTTATGTTCAAACTAAACATTACTTATGTTTGATCCGTATGAAACCACTTGGTTATGGTTAGGAAATTTCATGTTTTGGCTGAAACGACACGCAAACACAGCTTTGTTGGCACAAAACGGCTCCTTAATTCTGAATGGAAGCTGAAAGTAGCTAGATGTGGATTGAAACAGGAATTTCAGTTCATAAACGTGTTATCATACAGTGCCATCATTTAATTCTGAGGACTGAGCTCTGATGAGAAAGCTCACTAATGGTACATTGGTTACACGTTTAAAGACAAACATGGATTACGTAGACAGAGATGAAGACAACAAAGAGTTTGCCAGTGGGAGAAACATCTTGACTGGAATTGCCAACAGATTTGATGTGACCTGAACAGCACACAACAACAGACTTCCTTCATTTTAAATGACCCTGTGAGGAAAAAGATATCCTTATGACTGCATGCACTCTACAAACAGGCACATCTTGCATTACATGCATATATGCAGATTCAGGGCCTTCCCCTGGAAGTATGACCTCTGTGAAACTCGGAGAGAGAATGGAAGCTATTGTCCGCAAGAATCACGGCTGTTGTCTGTCCCGGTGAAGCTTCATTAAACTCTGAGTGACCTGATGTCACCGACTCATGTGCAGACAGCACACACTGTTGATCGTTTCTGCTCCATTGATCAGCTGTCTGAACTTTGTCATAATTGTCAGCTACACCTTTAAAATTCCTCACGTGTTAGAGTAAAGTCGTGGTAAGGACAAAAACAGATGTGGCACGACAATTTTACTCTCAGCACAATAATAACAATAATAAAGTCCTCTAAAAGGTGTATGAAATTATGAAAGACCCCCCACATACATCCTCTGTGGCTACTTTAAGTGAAGGCCATTTGGTCTACTTGTTTTAAAGCCCCACCTCCAGTCCAAAACATGTTTTTCTTCTTGCTCCTACCATTCAGTGCTTCACTGTTTAGAACGATATATGCAGAGCCATTTCCATGTTCACTGCCAAGTCTACGTTGACATCACAGATCATTTGAGTCAAATATTCAGCATACAGCAAGTGTGAAGTGGAAGCCTGAATCCTCCAGCACACGTTCAGTTAAAATGGACTTTACAGTGACGGAGGTGCCGAAAAGTTACACTTTTGAAATGTCAAATATTTGCAGATGTATTTTTTTCTGATGTAGGTGCATATTAAAGTATTTTAACATGATTACTGTACATTTTCTTTCTACAAGAGAAGTAGCTTTGGACTGTTTTTTTTCGATTATTTCTGTGTTCATGTGTGCAAATAAAAGCATTCTGAATTCCGCTGAACTGAGTCATGAGTCGAATAGATTATTTTTTATCCTTGCAAAGGACTTGCAGATCCTGCTGTCTCAGATGATGATGTTTCGTGTTTTTGAGTTTTAGCTTGTTTTTTGCTGTGTCCACCTCTGGTGTTCTCTTCGTCTTCCAGTCTGCACCTCTGTGTCAGTGTCTGTTATCAGTCTGGGTTGGACCACCAGCAGCCATCTCCAGTCCTGTCAGTCGAAGAGGATGTTCGTGTCACATGTGCCAGAGACAAACCAAGCCAGCCTGAGAGCTGCAGTGAAATCGTAGAGTTTAATGTGTTTATCTCATCATTTTCGACGAGATGATTTCAGGGGAGAGGGACTTCCCCTCATCACGGTAAGGGAATCCCAAGTACGTAAACAAGATGACATACTAAGATGTTCTCCCCCTGATAGTAAGTTGCCCCTTTTTTCCCCCTCTATACCCCCAGTGTGCCCCTCAGACATGATGAAGTTAGGCCTGCTGGTCCTCTCACTGGTCCTGTCCACGTTCAGACCTGGGTCATGCTGGGAGGGCGGAGCGGCCAAACTAGGGTTGGGATATCCCTCCTCAAGGTGTCCCTGAATGATAGGGCTGCTTCTTACTCACACAGGCCTTATCTCCCCCACCCTCCCCCCGCCAGGTCGCTCAGCAACCAGAGGGGTTGAGGGGTACAGTGCATCTCAGGGCCGACGTAGTTTCAAATGGGTGTTCCCGCTCCTCTCGTTCTCTCTCTGTACTCATCTTTTGGTTCCCCCCCCCCGGCTCACTTTATCATCGGGCTCGTCTGGGCTGACAGAACAGAGATCGTCTTGTTTCCAGCGTTGGAGACCAGGTGGGAGGACCTGCATGCAGGTAAGGGTGTGGCCCGCTCCGGGCACGGGTCAGACACACTTTGTGGTGCCACTGGACTGGATGGCAGAGATCAGACAGGATAGATATTTGAATGTAACCCGATAGAAGACCAGGACATTCTAACGTTTTATGCCTCTGCCATGTTTGTGAGATAAGGCGGGAACTCAGTCGATGTTATGTTGAGCTGAAATAATCTTCTAAAAAAAAATAATAGAAATACAAAGATATCTGTTCCACATTTTTACTCTTCAGATAATTTCCACATTGTATACTCAGTTGAGGTTAAGTGGAATCATTATTTTCTGACAGTAGAAGCCATTGAAGATTCTCACCAAGAAATATTTCAGACGCATATTTTTGATTTTTATCATTACTTTCACTGATTACAGAGTCAAGAATTGTTTCCGTTAAATGCCAATGTGTTCTCAACATGCAGCACCATGACCCACTCAGATGTGCTGGCCATATCTGTAGATCTGTGTCTTTCGAGGATTACTGTCAATCTTTATTTATCAATGTTATGCACGTGTAAAGCTGTAAAGTGGACTTCAGTCTGGTTTTCACTCGACCTTGATTTTGTCTGCAATTTTGCACAAATTGCACCCGGCTTGTTCAGCTGTTTGTGAAATTCATGTGCACTCCAATTTCACAGCGATTATATTATTTTTTTGTAATTCTGTTTAAATGTACAGTTTTGGGGGGGGGGTTTACAGTTTTTTTTGTATCACCTGATGTTACAGTAGCTGCATTTAAAAGTTTTTCGCTGTACTGTTACTGCACAGAACAGAGGTGTCTGGTTGGAGACGGGTGTAACACAGAGATAAGGTTCCATGCAGCTTCTTTTTAAACTATAACGTAGTTCACATTGTCAGCGGTTGATTAACTATCTGTCCTGTGCCGTGGCTCTGCAGGCAGTCATGGTAGAGGGCAGTATCTTGCTCAAAGTGGCATCAAACGAGGTTTCTTACTGGTGTCTGTAGTGGCACAGTAGTGAAAACACACTGCCAAGTTTGGCTACAGAATAACGATTCTTTTGCTAAAATTGCTACAAGAAAACATAATCCACGTTACTCTTTTTCTGTCCCAGGGAATGCATAAGAGTAGCTGAGAGTTTGAAGAGTCAACATCTGAAAACATCAATGGAAAACGCTTTAAGTTTTGAGGAGGTTGGTGTTTTTTTATTTACCTCTTACATTTTACCATCTTCGTTGTCAAGATTCACAATTGCCAGATATATTGTCATATTGAAGCTCCACAGTTGTGCGCTCAGACAACATTTCAGGAAAATAACACTCCAAATAAACTAGATGGGCACTCAGTAGAGGCCCTACAGTTGGTGGAGGTTATGAAGGGATCTTGGGAAATTGGCCTTGATGAAGATGGTGGAGTTTCATATGTTCAATAAAAATTCAATAAATCCAGCAGCAATATATTTATTTCCCTGAGTTACTCCATTTCTGTTAAACATGTTTTCTTTCCTCTTGTCCAGGGCAGTGACATGTCCTATGAAGATTCAGCCTTACCCTCACCAGTGAGACTGTGAGTCCTTTCTCTCATGTTTCAGCAGCACTTCAGTATTTCTATATGACTGTATATGTATGCTGGAAAACTGCTCCTGTTTCTGATAAGATAAAGAGAATAGCTCTTTGCCCTGAACTGAGAATGTCAGACCACCAAAACAAATCCCCATCCCTATATCTTAAAATTAAGATATTAAATTAAAGGCTTGATAAGCAGTTAAAGTGATGTGATCGTAGTTTAAATGATGACTTTGCGTAATGGTCTCATGTAATGATTAACCCACAGCGATGACAGATTCTGCATTTCCCTCCAACTTCACGGTACATGTTAGCCTCTTTCAGCTCATTGTTTTGAGTTAGATATTTTCCTCAGGAGTGGGTGGAGACCAAACCTGAGCTAAAAGGGCAGTACATAGATTTTAAAGTTATAATGTGACCAGAAAAAACTGTTCAAGTGAGAGCTAATGTCGCTCCAAGATTGCTAAGTGTGTGAATAGCCAAATGTGCACATTTGCTTCGCCACCAGATGCAAATGTTATTTTTGATTGATTTATTTATTTTAATCAGTGTATGGCTATGTTGAATCATGGGCATTCTGATATAGGTTTTCAGCTGACATATTTAAAACTTGAGTCTTGGTATATAACCTCTCTATGAGGTAGCAGCGTAGGCCCATCCTCCTTGAGAAGTTTTTTTTTTTTTTTCATATGTGTTTGGTAAACACGCCTGTGAGCCTAAACACAGGGCACAGAAACTCTCTGATCAAAGCAGTCACTGATAAGATATCCCTTAAGCAATCTCGCCCTCTTGTGGCCAAGGAGAGAATCGCATTAAAACAAACTTAATGGAGGTTATGGAAAACTTGATCAGCCTGAACTGAGACTCTTTCTTGGATTGATTTGTGGTATTCAAAAAAAAAGAGGGAATGGTTTGATGTGTCTGTTTCTCCTCACCACCAGGACCCCACCAGGCCAGATCTATGACCTGGAGTCGAGGATGCAGGAGGAGGAGGAGGAGAATGAGCCACCTATGGAGGCCGTCGTCATCCCCTATGAACCAGGTGGTAGGTTCACCTCGCAGATCATGCAGCTGTCGCTTGATTTTGATTTGACTTTTCACATAACACTTTTCTGTCCTTATTTCAGTTTACATGAACGTGAACACCAACGCCACCACAAGAGGGGATGCTCAAGTTAGTCGACATCCTCCACCACCCATCATTAAAGTAAACCAACACAATCTGCTGGTGTGTTTTTCTAATTAACCATGTTCTATTACCACAGGCCTATGTGGAGCTCAATGAGCTCCAGGGCAACAGCTGGCAGGAGACCAGCCGCTGGATGGGCTTCGAGGAGAACCTCAACACCGCCACAGGGAAATGGGGTCCTTCTCATGTCTCGTATCTCACCTTTAAAAGTCTGATCCAGCTCCGCAAGACCATGAGCACAGGTGACTTTTACAACTTAAACGAAGCAGAAATCAGCGTGTGTTAGACGAGTATGTCCAATTAAAAAGCAACTCAAATGTGCTCAGGTGCCGTCATCTTCGACCTGAACGCCGGCAGTCTGTCCGCTGTGGCTGAGAAGGTGGTCGATGAGCTGCTGAACAAGAATGAGATTCGTGCGAGCGATCGGGATGGCCTGCTGAGAGCTCTCCTCATGAGACGCAGGTATTCCTCCCTCTCTGTCGACTAGAAGATAATGCCATAGATAATGTGTCCAGCTTGCGTATTGTGCTAATTTTATCTGTCCTTCCAGTCAGTCTGAGGGTCCCGTGGTTACTCCCTCTGGGGACATAGAGATGCAGACCTTTTCTGTTTCCAAGAGGGTATGATTTTGTTTTTGTCAGTGTTATCCAGATTATTTTATATCATTATCATATTTATTGTCCTGCTGATGTTTTTTTCTGCAGAGAGACGGCTCTGACAACATGGAGGCCTCAGTTGTCCTCTCAGGTATGTTCATGTCATTTGGGTGCACATAAGGCGTCTCCACCTCTGGAGCAGATATGGCTTACATAAAAAGGGTGATTTTTTTTCATAGGTGTCCTGGACATCCTGGAGAAACCAGTGGTGGCTTTTGTGAGGTTGAGTGACTCGGTGGTGATGGAGTCAGCCCTGGAGAGTCCCATCCCTGTTCGCTTCGTCTACGTGCTGGTCGGCCCCAGCAACAGCGGGATGGACTACAGAGAGAGTGGACGTGCCATGGGTGCTTTGATGGCTGACTGGGTGAGAGAGAGAAGACCTTCCTGCTATCAGTCCTGAGCTCCTGAGTTTGGTGCAGGTGTATTAAAGCTTCCTGTGTTTCCGCTTCGACAGGTATTCTGTCTGGAGGCCTTCCTGGCCCAGACTGACAAAGATCTGACCAACGCCATCGCTGACTTCATGGACTGCAGCATTGTGATCCCGCCCACTGAGATCCAAGATCAGGCGATGCTGCAGCCAATCATCCAGTTCCAGAAGAGGATGCTGCGAGACAGAGTCCGTCCCACTGACACCCGTCTTGCATTTGGCGACAGGGTCAAAGGTCAGCATACAGAGCAGTCCTTACAGTGCACAGTGAATCTCCTTTTCACTTTATATTTTATAAAGCAAAAGTTCAACATTTAAGCTTACAAAATCAACCTACCAGCACCTCTGAAGCTCACAAATTAAATGCACAGTATGTAGTTTCAGCCGTTAGAAGTCTCTCCCAGAAGCTATAGCAACCAAATAACACTGCATTTCCTTGAATAAAATGAGTATTTCTCTGGATTTGAGCATTATGTAGACAATTAGGATAATGTAACTACATAACGATTTTAAATGCTGGCATTTCACATATTCTCTCTTCAAGGTAATAATAAATATGAAACAATTTTAGTTTAAAACTTTCAAATATAAACTAACAGATCAACAGAATGTGAAGACAACAGTTTTGACATTATGTCAAAGACTTAAGTTTGATGTTGCAGGGATATCTATTAAGGTTAGCATGCTCTGAACTGCCAGCTAAGGAAGAGTCTTTGCGACGGACTTTTTGCGACGTCAATTTTTTTAGGTTAGGTGTTGGACAATTCCTGGGTCAAAAAAAATTGTCAGGTACCTGACACCAAGCTGATGATTTTACTCTGGTTTTTGGACATATTAGATAAACAAAACATTGTTTGCCCCTGTTTATGCTTTAAGCTAAGCTAACTGACTGCTGACTGTATATGCAGCAGACAGATATGAGAGGAGCACCAGTCTTTTCATCCAACTCACTGCTAGCTACATGACCGAATAAAGGACATTTACCAGGCAACAGAGGTGGGCAGGGGCGAGCCTCTTTACTAAAAGAACCAAGACAATTTTAAAGGAAATGTTTTCTTAATTTTGAGAAGATCAGCTCAATCATTGTTAAATATAGAAAAGGTAAAACATGGAAAGGAAAGGAAAACAAGACAGTAGCAAGGGACAAATCTAACTGAAAAAATGACAAAAAAGACTTCTTGAAAGCAATATTTAAAAAAATGCAGAATTAATATTTGATCTAAGTTTTATTTGTGTACTTATGCAGTTGATAAAGCTCCAGAGGCGCCGCGGGAGGACCCTCTGGCCCGTACAGGCTATCCTTTCGGTGGGATGGTGAGGGACCTCAAGCGCCGTTTCCGTCACTATATCAGCGACTACACAGACGCTTTGAACCCTCAGGTCCTCGCTGCCGTCATCTTCATCTACTTCGCTGCCTTGTCCCCGGCCATCACTTTTGGAGGGCTTCTGGGTAAAAGAGAGATGTTGTTTATTCTCTAAGGATAAATTCATTTGGAGGAGTTAATTGACCGTTAATATTTCTCTCTCGTCTGACTCTAGCTGACAAAACAGAGAAAATGATGGGCGTGTCAGAGCTTATGGTCTCCACCTGCATCCAGGGTGTCATCTTCTGTCTCATTGCCGCCCAGCCTGTCCTCGTCATTGGCTTCTCTGGACCCCTGCTGGTGTTTGAGGAGGCTTTTTATATTGTAAGTACGATTTGTCAGATGTTGAATCTAAACTTTACCAAAAAAGAAATTGTTACTGAGCCAGTTTTTTTTTTCTTCATAAATGTCTGTTCTCATTCACTCATTCCATACTAGTTCTGCAAGTCCCAGGGCATTGAGTACATCGTGGGGCGTATCTGGGTGGGGATGTGGCTGGTAGTGATCGTGATCATCATCGTGGCCGTGGAAGGCAGCTTCCTGGTCAGATTCATCTCCCGCTTCACTCAGGAAATCTTCTCCATCCTCATCTCTCTCATCTTCATCTATGAGACTTTCAGTAAACTCATCAAGGTCCATCTCTTCATCCATCTCACATCCCACACGTGATCTCCCTTCAGCCACCGCTGTAATGGCCTCATTTGCGATCTCTTATTTTGCTTTCCTCTGACTTCTCACCTCAGATCTTCAAAACCCACCCTCTGATTCTGAACTACGACCATCTGAACGACTCAATGGACAACCCCTTCCACCCGATCGTCAAGGAGCACGTCGAGTACCATGGAGATGGCAACATTACCATCCATGAGCTGGAGATTGAAAGGCCCTACCCCAACACTGCCCTGCTGTCCATGTGTCTGATGTTTGGCTGCTTCTTCATTGCCTATTTCCTGCGCAGTTTCAAGACTGGTCATTACCTCCCCGGCCCGGTAAAATCAATCTCCCATCTATGGCTATTACAAAAAAAAAAGCCATTCATATCTAAATGTAATTCACATGGCAAAATGTACTTTTCTTTGCTGAATTTTGCCCACTTCTGCCTCACCAGATCCGTCGTCTGATCGGAGACTTCGGTGTCCCTATTGCTATTTTCTTCATGATTGCTGTGGATATCAGCATTGAGGATGCTTACACTCAGGTAAGTTTTGAGTCGTGGTGAGTTAAGTCATCCCTAATAAGTTCTAGAATTGCTCATACCCAGGACTGCCGTCATGGGGGGGAACAAAGACTTATTAAGAAATATAAAAAATGTATTGGCTTGCTTATATAAAAAATCTCTGCAAACCTTTTACGTGTCTTTCTCTAATGTGCTGGTTGCAAATGGTCCAACTGAACATCATCCTGTTCCCTTGTAGAAACTGGTTGTGCCAAAGGGTGTTGAGGTGACCAACCCCGCAGTCAGAGGCTGGTTCATTAACCCCATGGGAGAGAAGAAGCCTTTCCCGTTCTGGATGATGGGCGCCAGCTGTGTCCCAGCACTGCTCGTCTTCATCCTTATCTTCCTTGAGTCCCAGATTACCACGTGAGTCACGCGCTGAGCACATAAGTCTTTAATATTGCTTCATGTGAAGTGAAAGTAAGACTTTGAATGTTCTCTGCTAGGCTGATTGTGAGCAAACCTGAAAGGAAGATGATGAAAGGATCCGGTTTTCATTGGGATCTGCTCATCTTGGTCACCATGGGAGGCATCTCCTCTATTTTCGGGGTGCCCTGGCTGAGTGCCGCCACTGTGCGATCCGTCACCCACGCCAACGCTCTCACTGTCATGTCCAAGGGCCCGAAACCAGAGATTGAGAAGGTGCTTGAGCAGAGGATCAGTGGCTTTCTGGTTGCCATCATGGTTGGTAGGTGCTGCCATCTACAGTTCTGACGCAGACACAGCAGGGTCACAGTGAAATGACCATTTCCCTTTGATAATCATTCCCTTTTTATGACTTCCAGGTGTTTCTATTTACATGGAACCCATTCTGAAGATGATTCCCATGACAGCCTTGTTCGGTATCTTCCTCTACATGGGTATCACCTCTCTGAGTGGAATCCAGATGTGGGACAGGATGCTCCTGTTGATCACGCCAAAGAAGTATCATCCCTCTGATGCCTACGCCACCAGGGTATGCAACAGTCTCAGATAAAGTCCAGAACCTCACTCTTGTAATTAACATATTGTTAATAACATACATGTGGAAGACCCTCGTGTAAGGAGATAAGTCACTGTAGCCTAAAATATGGTCATGTTGAGTCTCCTTACAGCTTTTTGTACCTCTTTGTGGTCATTCTGTGCTGCTTTATAGTCCTTTTGTGTCTCTTTGTGGTCATGTTGTGTTACTCTGTAGTTGCTTTGCACATCTTTGGGCTCATTTTGTGTCTTTTTGTGGTCCTTTTGTGTCTCGTTTCGGTTATTTCACATCTCTTTGTGGTCGTTTTGAGTGCCTTTGTTGGTTT
Organism: Diplodus puntazzo; assembly: GCA_963678695.2. NCBI lineage: Eukaryota > Metazoa > Chordata > Actinopteri > Spariformes > Sparidae > Diplodus > Diplodus puntazzo. The sequence continues at coordinate 10,265,650 of OZ023174.1, read as the reverse complement.
TTATGTGTCTCCCTGTAGCTGTTTTGCACCTCTTTATGGTTTTTAACATCTTTTTAGTTTTTCTTTTCTTTTTTGAGTCTCTTTTGTGATTACTATTCTTCTCTTTGTCGTTGTTGTGTGTGTATTTAGAGTTTTTTTTTTATCTCGATATGACCATTTAGTATCTCTAAGGAGTCATTTAGCTGACCTTCCAACAAGAAGGTATTAGCCCAGGGATACATGTGGCCTTTGAGAAATCCTTCCATGGGCAAGACTGCCACATTAAATTGTACAGGTGTTCCTGTTTCCACCAATTTAGTGCTTTTTAGCCTATGACAATCTCCCAGTAAATCACCCTACCATAAATTAGCATTCTGTTAATTTTCATGTTAATCTTTGTGTTTCTCCCTGCTAATGCTCTCCTCTGTTGCCATTTGCGCAGGTGTCGACATTGCGGATGCATCTCTTCACTCTGATCCAGCTGGTTTGCCTGGCTGTCCTGTGGATGGTGAAGATGAGTTCCTTTTCTCTGGCACTGCCTTTCGTTCTCATTCTCACCATTCCTCTACGTATGGCCATGACCGGCACTCTCTTCACTCCCCTCGAAATGAAATGTGTAAGTACCTCTGTGTGTGTGTGTATGGTACTTTCGCTGCCAAGATTAACATTATATAACATCATTAGGTTTCTTTGTTGTAACTGGACGTGTTTGTGTTGCAGCTGGACGCAGATGATGCCAAAGTGACGTTTGAGGAGGAACCTGGGAAGGACGTGTACGACGAGTCCCCACTGCCATAAACAACCTCTTTTCATTAATGTTTCATCCACCAACATGAATGAAATCAATTATCGACTACAAGTAATCAGGAGTCTTAAAAAAGAAAAATGTAATGTTCTGTTCTGTTATTTTTATTTAAAGGAAATCACCTCTCATTTATAGAAATCATGTGTTTTTACTGCAGGCGAATATCTTTGTGACTCTGAACCCCAACAGAGCCCCAATAATATAGTCCATATTGTAATCAAGATTATATTTCATCACTTCATTTGACTCCATTAGTTTTAGTTATTAAAAATGACCTTCCTTTGGTTTCTTACCTCAAGCTGTTTTATGATGCAGGACAAACATTTGAGTTCTTTAAATGAGCAGTCATTTCCCTTAAGACACCAGACAAATCCATTTATAGTATTGTTTGTTTCCTTCTTTTAGAGCATAACAGTATATCTGAGTGACCACCAGTGATGCCACGTTGTATAATGTCATAATAATGTGATACCACCGTACTTAATGTTGACAATTTAAGTCAAGCAGATTTGATCCATTCAGCTCTTTACACGTCCACAAATGATGAATATCTATGAGATTTCCACATACATACAGTAGCCTTTCCTCTATTTAGTCTCAAAATTAGTTTTAAATTGTGTTACTCGAGTTTGCCTCATTTGGTTTACTGAACAATGTGGTCTTTCTTGTTCAGCCGACCTTTTTAGAATGTGTAAAGAAAGATGTGTAATGCACTTATATCTTATTTTGAGTGTGTAATTGCTTTTCTAATTAAACGATGGGTAATAGGTAGCGTAGATGTTGGATGATGAGATATGTGCTTGAGCTGATTGTTTTTACTGATGATATAATCAGGAAAAAGTCTAATATGTAAATGTATCTTATTATGCCTTTTTGTGATGTTCTGCCATGTGTTTGTGTGCTTGAAACACTGTACATGCTTTGGATTTTCACTTTATTGAAAATAAAAACAGCCTACAACAGTGCTTGTTTTCAGACAATACAGTATTTCACATCACTCACAGCTCATCTTACCCTGAGTAACAGGAGAAGAGTGTTCAATTGGACCAAGATGCCTGCCTCTCAGCTGCATGCTGCGTTCAGGGCAATCAAGTAAACTACAACATCAAGCAGCTTGACGTGTTCTTGTGCTCCAGTTACGGAAATTTGTGCAGATATGTGTATCTTTATTTACTATATCTAAATCACAAATGACCCAGTACGGATTAAGCATTAGAAAGACAGACTGACAAGGTTCGAACAATCCAAATTCTTTACAAAGAGAGACAGAATAACACATCGACATATCTCATAGACATGGAGAGCACCTGTTCAGAGACATTTAGTTAATTATCAATAATATATAATGACTTCTCTCATTGTTATGAAATTTTATTTCAGTCTGCTTACAATCACAACACCTTCCGAAAGGTTAGCAGTATTTCATTAACGCAGTTCATTTATGTCGTTTATCATTATTTCTTTCATAAACGTACCTTCATCAATACTAACAAGGCTGAGCCCAATGTGTAGTATATTTGATATGAATGAGCAACCATACTTAGTGGAATATTGGTGAAAAGTTTAGATAAAAGATGTTCTATCTACAGACTTCAGGGTGAAAAATGTCCATTTCAAATTAGAAACTGATGGAATTAAGTAAAATATGTCTGCAATAAACTGGATCTTTATAAAAGGATTAGGATTATTTCCCAAATTAGGGCTATATTACATATTTTTTGTGTTATTTCTTTAAATTTTATCTCACTATGCAATTTAGTCAGGGATATTGCGATACAAGTTACATAACAGAAGTCAAATGAACTGCGACATATTATTTATTGGAGATATTCAAAACATAAAAATACATATATATATCACAGAATAAACAATCAAGTGAAACACTAAAACTTCATTACCTAATTTTGAGTAGCGTAAAGTTAAGGCATAGCTTGATTTGTACACTTGAACACATCCGTTTTCTGGGGTCTGTGCCTGCTCTTTGGCGCTGATAACGACGTTTCCGACTGCACCCGAATGCAGCACGATTTAACAAGGCCGAGTGCCTGAAAGTCATTTGTTTTCCTTGAATCGGATTGACTGGATTGGACGGCCGGGGGTTCCGCCCACCAACACACAAGGTGGAGTTGAAAAGAAAAAAAAAAAAAACACGCTGTGCCAAAATGAAGCTGTCAAACAGCCTCTTACAATTTGCTTTAAGAGGATTCGGGCAATGTGAAAATGCATGGAGGCTGCTGTGAAGACCTCTCAGATTGATCGCTCCCAAGTGGAAATCTGACGTTGATGAAAATTATAAACTTTTTTTTTTTTTTCAAATGTTTGTTAATTATGTTAAGTTATGTGAGTATGTAAGATAACCGGGCGGAATTTAAATTAGATCGGGCACAACTTTCATGAAACTTGCAGCCCCGCTAAAGATTTCCGTGGTGCAAAGTTCGGCTGGAGCCCACTGACAAGAGTCGGCGAGCCTGCGGGCGTGAAAGACAGAATAATCGCCCTCGGTTTGGGTTCAGAAACAAGGTCGGGGGGAAAATATCTGGATGTCTCGGCGTGGCGAAATGGTTGGATGGAGAGAGAGGGGCTGCTGCGCGTTGAGTGGAGGGAGACGGCGAGTGAGATGGAGGCGGGGGGGAAGGACCATCTCTGCGGGGACTGGAGCCCGGGACCGACGGCGCAGTGCTGGCTATCGTTCAACCCTCCCCTTCTTCCTCCACAACGACACCGAGGCTCACGCCGAGACGCAGGTAAGCCAACAAAACAGCCGCTCGGTTTCACAATACGGCGAGAGTGCGCGATAAACAAACTCGGATAACCTTCTTTAAAAAAAAAACAACAGAAAAATCCACCTTATTTAAACGTATGGTGTTGTTTTTCTTTCACAACGGCTCGGTCGGTAACCCTCTTTGTAGTAGCGAAATAAACCGACCGCTGTGGTAGGGCACAGACGAGGTCGGCCATAGCCGGATTTCTTGTCTTCTACAGCGGGGACGAAACTGCACGTCGGACCGGGAGGTAAGCCGTTGGGTTCTATCAAAACTACACCGAGCGACCGTTTAAATGCAAATTCCCCGCATCGAAACGCGACCATTTCGTGTAGTAAGCGGGTTGTTTCGGTTTTTTTTTTTAGCGTGGGGGAATTAGCGGTGGTTTCCGCGCCGAGACCTCCATGCGGCTGTTGGCGGAACAGCCAGCCGCCTCTCTCGGTTAGCCATCAGGGATCTCGGTTTAATATCTCACCGTGCAGAGACTCGCCCTCTCTCTCCCCCTCTCTCTCTCACTGACTAGCCCAGAACCGCCGACGACCGAGCTCGGAGAACCCGCCTTCTTGATCTTTCTTATGCGCTTTTGGACCGAGGGAAGGGAGTCTGCAACGCCCTGGCTCTAGTTTTTAAGCTGAGTTTTCTGTGTTTGCAGTGCGCCATTGGACCTTGTCACGGTAGGTTTTTCCCCCTTGTAGCGCTGAGCTGAAGCATGGCGGACCTGGAGCCGTTTGTCGCGCCAGTGAAGCTGCTCTGCCTCGGATGTTACCGAGTTTCCTTTCGGCGGTTGGGCTTAGAATATTTTTTTAGACGTAGTTTTAACAGCACGATGTCGTGGATGAAAACGTTAGCGGGTAACGGTTAAAAAACGAACTGTTTCGTCAAGGGGCTGTAATGTTTGGCAAACGTGAAAAATATTTTCCATTTTCTTCTTTCTTCCTGTGCCTCCGCAAGTCCTTCCAGCCATCCACCATGAAATGTCTATCTTGGGGACGTTGTCGCAAATTTGTTCATAATTCGTTTTTCTTCCACTTTCTGTGAAGTCTATCGTTAATTCAACATTTTTTTTTAAAAAAAAAAGGTTGCTTAAATTATAATAGTTTAAATTATGTCTGTTTTGATCTGTTAGTCCAGAGGTCTGCCCTCCTTTCTTAAATAAGCTCAAAGTTTTGTATTAAATGCTTGAATATTTGTAGTTAATATCAGATAAGTCCCTTTTGTCGAGCCAAGTTGCCCTTGGCAATGTAATGCTTCAGCTCCCAAATGTTTTTACCATCCATATGTTGCGATATTATATAAAATCATAATGAAATTCAACATAATTGATATTCTATTGTCTCCAGGTGTAAGTTTAACGTCGAGGAGGCACTGTTTGAGTGAAATAAATGTGGATTCTGGTAGTTTTTCACGTAGTCAGGTCGCATCGTGGACGCCACAGTGAGCTGGGGCCACCAAGGACACGATGAACAACGAGCAGCCGCCATCATTGGAGCACAGCTCGGCTACGCCTCGCTGAAGAATGCTATGGCTTTTGCTCTTTAGCAGCCCCAGCAAACGCCAGAAACCCGTTCAAAGCGCTCAATAAATAAACGCAAAACACATTTATTAACTGCAAGCGACTTGTATGTCGTCGCCCTCGCTCCAGCCCCGGTAAACACTTGGGGGAAGATTATAGGGTTGCATGGCGGCGCTAGATCCGCGTCCATCGGTGATGAGGCGCCTCTACCGAGTGAGTGAGTGGCGCATTTGGCTGCAGTACATCCAAGCCACCATTCCCCCTCGTCGGAGACCGAAAGCAGATCCCCCGTCCGTGGTCAGCTGGTCGCCTACAGCTGCCTGTCCGTCCACGTCCATTTCGCTTCCTCCTTCCGTGTATCCTCCCCAACCCTCCGTTCCGACAGAAAAATCCTCCATTACCGGGCGGACCGAGCGAGAAAATGGTCGCTCCTGCGTGTCCACGATACTTTTTTTAGTTGCGGGATCAGGACAGTACTGATACGCTAAAATTCCGACTGGCAACATTTGCTCGACGAAGACTCCCGTTGTCGAAGCTAGTTGTGCTAGTTGAAGCCCTCCGCAGTGTTATTTGAGATTTGAAGCCGTCACAAGCAATAGCCTATGTCTCACCATGTAGCGTAAACGTTTAAGGGGCGGTGTAATGAACATAAACCATTATGTCGAGGCGAATCTCAAATGCCACCACTTGAACGGCAGAGTTTACACTTTTACATCCCAACAAAAACACTTTTAAAAACGTATAAATATAAATCAACGTCGAACTTATTAATTATTTACACATTTAAATCACAGTATGCTTAAAATGCTGTGTTTTTGAAAACACAGCTGTAGAAGAATAAAGACCATATATTCATGGATTTTAATGTTTTTGTGCGTCTCTATTAAAGTTTGTTATTGTAAAATATGTGTTTTGATAACTTTGATTTTTGTTGCTTTTGTAGATACGAGACAGTACACCCTCAAATGAATGGAGCAATGGAGGCAACGACCCAAATCCACGGTGGGGTATTCTACAGTTTACTCCTAGGAATTATTTATTATTCTTTAGATTGGATTACATTAGATAGGCTTTATTTATCCCACAGTGGGATAATTCCCTTGTTACAACAACTCAAAATCCAACAAGTATAGCTAAAAAGAAATCAAACAAATATGCATGAAATTGAGTAGAAAAAAATAAGATATTTACAAAAAACAACAGGTGAGTGAAAAGTGATTGTTCAGGTAGTGCTTTAGTTACAGTCTGATGGCTGATCCACGGGAAAAAACAGAAAAATGTATGTCTTGAGACTGTATTCATCCCACATAGTGATACGAGCTAAGTCATGTATGCTACAAAATTACTCCAAATTATAGAGGGATATTGGTATTTTCGTACATGTATATGCAATAAAAGTAATATGAGTTGCATTATGTTATGTGAATATGATAGGGATCTCTCTATAATTTGACATAATTTGAAAACTATAAATTTACGCTACAGCTAGTTTTGTAACATAGTAGACAGTTGCAGCATGTTTTGATTGTTTCAATAATCTTTTTTTGCATCCTTTCTCTTGGTTTGGTGTTATAGTGTGGGCCCAGGAGGACTTATTAAAACTGCTGGAGGCCATGAAAGTAGCCCTGCCTCAGAAAGACCTGACTAAATACAAAACATCAGAGTCTCACCTCGACTGGCAGAAGGTGGCCTTCAATTCCTACACAGCTGAGATGTGTAAGCAGAAGTGGCAGGAGGTTTCAAAAGAGGTCCGTCATTTATTGATATATTCACATTGATTGTCGCCAATCGTTTATTTTGTGCTCCATTTAATTAGCGTGTTTTTGCCTGACGCATCCACAGATTCGTAAATTCAGGACCCTCACAGAGCTGATAGTCGATGCCCAGGACTACATCAAAAATCCATACAAGGGCAAGAAAATAAAGGTAAATTAAAATCGATATATTAAACGCGATGGAAAACCCAGCCTTCCTAGTGGAGCTCAAATCTCAAATCCCCCCTTTTATTTTCCCGACAACACACAGAAACATCCAGATTTCCCCAAGAAGCCCTTGACTCCGTACTTCCGCTTCTTCATGGAAAAGAGGGCCAAGTATGCAAAGTTGCACCCAGAGATGAGCAACCTAGACCTAACTAAGATCCTCTCCAAGAAGTACAGGGAGCTGCCTGACAAGAAGAAGGTCAGACAAAAACAGATGCCTCAACTAACACATATGTGCTTCTTACTATTTCATACAGTTTTTATAACAACAAATACTGCTTTCTTTTCATGTCTTCAGAAAAAATACGTGGACGACTTCTTAAGAGACAAAGAATCATTTGTGACTAGCATGATGAAGTTCAGGTAAGACTTCTAGTAATCATATTTACATGTTGCAGACTCGGGAAGAATATTAGCCCTGCATGTGTAGAATATTTAAGAATGATGATTGTGCTTAAATGTTGGTTTATGATGTGTAAATGCAGGGAAGCACACCCAGACCTCATGGAGAGTATGACCAAGAAAGGTTCAAATGTACCAGAGAAGCCCAAGACACCCCAACAGCTGTGGTACAACCATGAAAAGAAGGCCTTCCTAAAGACACGCCCAGATGTAAGTTTAGAGATTCTACAACACGGTATGAAAAAAATGCCCCCTCCTAAACTGTAATCGTAATACCACGTGTTAATTTTTTTTTGACACCAGGCGACCACCAAAGACATTAAGGACAGTCTTGGAAAACAGTGGACACAGCTGTCTGACAAGAAGAGGCTCAAATGGATCACAAAGTCTCTGGAGCAGAGGAAAGTGTACGAGGTGAGACTAAACTGTCGTGGACGAATTATGAAGAACAGTGATGACATCCCTTCCATCTTTCTTCAGCGCTGACTGCTTTTCTTTTGTTTGCCTTGTTCTAGGAGACAATGCGGGAGTACATCCAGCAACACCCAGAGTTAAACATGACTGCAGACGACATCGTAAAGTCCACCCTGACCAAGGCCGAGAGGCACCTGAAAGACAAATCCGACGGCCGACCTGACAAACCCCCTCCGTGAGTCACAGCTGGGAGTACATGATGCTGATTTTAGGCCACCAAACTGTTGGCGAGTTATTTAAATCTAATCTTTTGTGTGCATATGCTTTCAGAAACGGTTACTCCATGTTCTGCGCAGAGTTGATGTCAAACATGAAGGACGTGCCCAGCACAGAGCGTATGGTGATGTGCAGCCAGCGGTGGAAGCTGCTGAAGCAGGGTGAGAAGGACGCCTACCAGAAACGCTGTGAACAGGTGAGCTCAGAACCAGCAAGTCATATAAAAAACACAAAAAATATTAATGTAATATTGTCTAAAACTGATTCGTTTCTTTTTTCTACAGAGGAAGAAAGAGTTTGAAATTGAGATGAACAGATTCCTCAGTGTAAGTGTCTTTTACATTTGTGCCCCGTCTGTATGTTTTTTGTCGTGCTTATGATTTACATGTCACAGCTATACGTACTGTTTTTTGCTGCCACATTTTCTTATGTGTATTTTCCTCTGCTATATGGATCTGTAGTCTTTGTCAGAGGAGGAGCAGCAGCGGGTGTTGTCTGAGGAGAAGATAGGTTTTAAGAGGGGCGGTGGAGCCAGCAGTCCTGCCTCCAAAAAGAAAAACGCCAAAGCAAAGGTAAGACCAAGTGTACAAGTCCTGTTTTCGACATGTTGGACACTTTAGATGTTATAGTATCCCCTTCTGATATTTCTGTGCTCTGTAATTTTCAGGTTAATCCAGAGAAACCCAAAAGACCGATTTCAGCCATGTTCATCTTCTCTGAGGAGAAGCGTCCCAAACTGCAGCAGGAGCGTCCCGACCTTTCTGACAGCGAGCTCACTAGACTCCTGGCCCGCATGTGGAATGAGCTGCCCGATAAGAAGAAGGTAACCTTAGAATGCAATGAAACAATATGCATTGTGGTTAACTGGAGCATATGATCCTGATATGTACGCTTGTCTGATTATCTTGTTGTCATTTAGGAGAAGTATAAACGTCTAGAAACAGTCCTGAAGGCAGAGTCAGAGAAGAAAGAGAAGGAGGATCGTAGTCGTCTGCCGGACCCACCCAAGACCGCGCAGGACATCTGGCAGCAGAGTGTCATCGGAGACTACCTGGCAAGATTTAAGGTTTGCTTAAGATAAATCACAGGTTTCCAAGCTCCTTCTCAGTGTATAAACCTGGAAATTCAATTTAATTTTTGGTTAAGAAATACAGAAAATACACATAAGATACTTACCACAAGTGTATTTAAATGCAGAGTGACCGGCCAAAGGCGCAGAAAGCTATGGAAGCCACCTGGGGCACCATGGAGAAAAAGGAGAAAATTATGTGGATCAAAAAGGCAGCAGAGGATCAGAAACGATACGAGGTTTGTGGTAATTCAATTGAACTCCATAGTATCTGTATGTTGTCCCAAATAGCTAACCGTTGATTTAACTGTCTACAACAGAGGGACCTGTGTGAGATGCGCTCACCTGCTGCTGCCATTGCCTCAGGGAAGAAGATGAAGTTTGAGGGTGAACCCAAGAAACCACCATCGTGAGTCTGTCGCATCCAACTTGTAGGTGCTGGCTGTTTTCTGTGGATTCTTTTGAAACTGTAACATTGTGATTTTTGCACATTTTCAACTCTAGAAACGGATATCAGAAGTTCTCTCAGGAGATGCTGTCCAATGGAGAGCTGAATCACCTCCCGATGAAAGAGAGGATGGCAGAGATCGGCAGCCGCTGGCAGAGGTTACCACTGAAGGACAAGGACCGCTACAAGAAGATCGCTGAGGAGAAGCAGAGACAGTACAAAGTGACGCTGGAACAGTGGCTCGCTGTAAGCAGTGATTGTTTGTTTTTTTGAGGCTGTTTTAATCAAATCTACTTCAGCATATATCTAACATTCACCTCTATCCTTCCACAGAGCTTGTCTTCACAAGAGAGAAACACCTACAAAGAATATAATTCTCAAGTAAGTCAGTTATTTCACTGTATTAGAAATTCTACCTTAGCACTGTAAAGCTTTCATCTTTCTGACATCTCACGTTGGCTGTTTGACTGCTTGTTTTTTCAGAAAAGGAGAACTCCGGCGAAACCAGGAGGCCCTAAAGCAAAGGCCAAGAAATCTGTAAGTACCGACTCATTCCTCATTCTTCTTCTTGATTCTTAAATCGGCCGTAGTGATGTCATCACCCACACCTGAAAATCTGTCTTCCCACAGGACACGGAGGAGGAGGAGGATGATGAGGACGAAGATGATGAGGAGGAGGAGCAGGAGAAGGCTTCATCCGAAGCAGACTCTTCCAGTGAGGATGACGATGATGACGATGATGATGACGTGAGTTGAGTTTGAGTGTCTCTTTGCCAGAGTACAGAGATAACTGAAGCTGATGGTGCTAAATATATATTCTTTGCTGTTGCTTGTTTAAAGAAGGAGGCGGATGATGACGATGATGATGAAGATGATGAAGATGATGACGAGGACGAGGCGGAAGACAAGGAGAACAAGTCAGAGGACAGCAGCAGCGAGTCGAATTCACAGGGGTCGTCGGACTCAGATTCGGACTGAAATGGCCGACGTCATCATGAGACGAACTGAGCAGCGCTGAGCTGAGCCAAGAGTCAAGGGAGCTCTGCCACTGTGCCAACCCTGCTCTCCTCCCACCACTAGGGGGAGCCCCTGCATTGCCTCATCCACTTCACACTCACCCATTTTGTGTTGGTGATCTTCTCATTGGAGGGACCCTGCCCTTATGTCCAACATCAGTTTCATTCCCTCCCCGGTGTGACGGTCATCCGACAGCACGAGCCGCTGACGTTATGCCAAAAACAGCATCCCACTGGTTTGGTGATGTCACGAACATTTCAATCTTGACATACAGGTTCAGTGGGTTACGGTTAGAGTTTTAATGTCAAGAGGGGAAGTAATAACTCTCCAGTGTTTTATTATATTATTCTGGTAATTAGTAGAAGAACGGTGGCTTCATAGAGCCAAAGAACATAGTATGGTGGATCACTTTAGGGAGGGTGGGGGGGTGTGCAGGGTACTGAAAAATTGCACTCTTCAGAATGTTTCCATTATTATTTTTTTCTTCTTTTTTTCCAGAACATTGTTGCGTTGTTCTCTATTCTCAATTTATGATGTAGATTTTATCATTTGGTTCTTAAAGAGGTGGTATTTTTTTCAGGAAAAAAATCAAGCCATTATGAATGTCTTTTTTGTTGCTGGAAAATTTTGTTACGTACCCGTGTTCTCATTTAAAAGATAAGAGTGCCTACATAAAGTGTTAACCCCCTCTTGGACTTTTTCATGTTTTATTGTTTTACAATGTTGAATGGAAGTGGATTTGACGAGGCTTTGCTAGTCTTTAAAATGACTTTTTAAAGGAATACTGCAACATTTGCTTTCTACTTGAGTTAGCTTGGCAGACGTTTCAATACAGAACTGAAACTAACTTCAATCTCATGTAAATTTGTCACAAGAAATGAAATCTCCAAATATATTTGAATTAAGTGCATAAAACCGTTTTTGTTCTCTTTAATATGTTAAATTCTAAGATGTACAGCTGTACCATATTCTGTACATGCTCTTTCAAATTATTGTCCCAACTGTAGTCTGCAGACTATTCTGTGCCTTGGAAATATTGCGTTCTTACCCTGAGTGCTAGTTTTCAGTTTATCAGGAATGTTCCTTTATCTTCAAATTACTTAGAAACTCAACTTCTCTGACTTTTGTTTTATAATAATACACAATTTAGTTAAATTTGTATTTATGTTTACACTGATGATTTGGTTGGTTTTATGCCCCAAAAAAGCCTGACTACATCCACGGTGCTTCAAGATTGTGAAACAAAAGAAGCCCAGAGGGAGGTGAAGACTTTCTATGGGTGCTGTAGGATTCATTGCCATGTGTGTGTGTCATTTGTCAAACTTTACTGACATGTCTTGTACACAGAAATCCATCAGTCTGAAACAGTTCTGCCTGACTCAGCAGTTTGTTCTGGCCTGACAGTAATAAACAGTGTTTATTGTGTGACCAGAGCAGTTTGTCATTGAAGGGGATAACATTCGTTTTCCACATTTTTGAGCTCAATCTGACTCTGTTTTTAAAGAATGCGTCACACAGTCGGTGTGTGATTCTTCTCCGAACCGTTGTTTTACGTTTTATTTGCGGTTTGTTTGAATTGTTAATAGGTTTGTTTTTAATTGTTGTGTTCTGATCCATCTGGAATCGTTTGTGGATGTCGGACTGAATGGGTTTTCATCAAAGGTTCTTTTTTTTTTTATAGTATTGACTGTAATCCATCTGGATTTTAGTTTGATGCTTATCCCAAAAAAGTGTGCACTTAAAGTAAATCTGTCCCTCTGTGTGAGTTTGTGTGCATGCATGCACAGAACTGTGTATATATGAGGGTGTGAGTGTGTGTTTCTTTGCTTTAATGTGTGCTGTTTTTACTGTTTTTTGTTGCATACCATGATGTGACTGCAGCATGCATGTTTGTGCCTGTGTGGGGACATCTTACCAACACCATGAATGTAGATATTGTTCAATCTTTTTTTTTTTTTCTCTCCAAAGGTCTTTAGTAATTTTCCCTCTGCACTGCTGTGTCATTGGTTACCTGAAAAAACGACAGGACTTCAGTGACTTGTCATTTTGGGTCCACAGACAGAGTACAAGGCAACTCTTAATCTGTTGGTACTGAACTGATCATTATGAATCTCATCACTGTCTGAAACAAAACCAGCCTGGACTATTTAAATAATCTGGGGAGGGAAGAAGAAAGCAATTGCTGATATTGATCTGTAGGAGTTTGTAAAAAAAAAAGAAAAAAAAAAGGGATTTGGGGAATTGAGTTGCCAGAGGAATTTGAGGTTAAAAACTTGTAATTTTTCTGTAAATACTGTTTTTTGTATTGAGTGCTTATTGTTTTGTTAGTGCTTTAAGTTTGCAAACCCTCATCTGTGACTTCTGAGGCCAGTGAGTTTTTCACTCAATGGGGAGAGTTTTTGGTTTAATTCACCTGTTTTAGTTGTTTCTTCTCTCCCTTCTGTTGGTTTATAGAGATATCTAAGACGGCAAAGCTTTACAAGTTTGTACTGCTGATCATTTGACAAAATTCGATGTTTTCTATAGCTGAGGGTGTTCTTATGTCCTTGTAGTTCAAGTCTTTGGGCAAATAAAAATGATCTTTAACAGTTTGAGGTGTGTGTGTGTTGTGTTGCAACCTCATACAGGCAAACCGAACATGGATAAGCACAGTGATGTGGGAACAAACACACTGTGGACATAAAAAAAAAGAAATGCACTTGCACGGGTGTCTGAAAACTTATATTTGGCTTTTCTTGGTATTCTGAAGGAAAAAAAAAAAACGTGTTTGATAGGCCCCATCTACTTCAGTTGTCCAGGGAAAATGCTGCAACACTTTCATGTTTCATATGAATCTTCACTTGACTTTCTGTTGTCATATGGGTTAGTAGATAATAAGAGAACTTTCACTTTTGGCTGAGCTTATTCTTTAAGGCACCTGATCACAATCTTTTTGTTCATGTTCCCATAAAAGCAATGCGTGCATGTGATCCCTTGTCACATGTCTGGTATGTTTATGTCTGTTTTGAATCATTTTAAAATGTGAAAGGGTAACACTACATTATTTCACTAAAGGAGATATAATCAGGAAAATAAAAGATGTTGTGTGGATTTCATATCGTGACCACTTTGGGGTCCCTGATCCCAGGCTGAAAATAGGTTTCAAAGGTTTTAAACTGGTTTTAAAACAGGACTCTGCACAAAACGAAGCTTCAAGGTCATGAAATGAAGCAGGACCCTTATTTTGTTGTATAGCCTACTTACAAATTTCAAAATAAAAGGAAAAATAAACAAGGACTCCTGAAGATCTGGTGGTCCTGGGGTAGGTGCCTATTGTGGCTTGTTGGTAATCCAGCCTTGAAAGTTTTTGCAACAACCTTTCCTTTTTCAACATGCACAAAGCTTCATAAAAATCCCCATGAATAAATAATATTTCTCCCAATGTGATGTGGGGGAAATCCCTGCAGATTCTAAAATCTGTTGGAAAGCCTTCACAAAACAATGGAAACTCTTATAGCAGCAGATTAACACCCACACTTGTGGAATGACATATAGCATAAATGTAGGTGTCCATATACTTTTGGCCACATAGTGCGCATATTGGTACCGATGACCTCATTCAACCATTCAGGCTCGACCAAACGACCACAGATATCAGGCTAAAAACCCATGTTCTGTTATTGATGTCTTAAATTGATGGCAAGTCTGTCAGTAATGACGGAAGCACACAGATTGCACCTTCAAAATAAAATCTTCCATAGTGCCTTACCTGCGTCACACAAAATCTCCTAGCAACCACAGCTTTTACTGGCCGGTCGACGACGATATTGGCTAAATATAGATATAACAAGGCGGATAGTGGTATCAGAAAAAGCATGAGTGTGGGATGCTTTTGGTGAGTGGACAAAATCACACAAGCATTTATATTTAATAGCATAAAACAACGTTACACCAGTAGGCTATAAATGTCTGCTCTGGGGGTTCAGGTGGAACTAATTTCAACCACTTCGTCGACTGTTCAGCAGTTTACTCTCATCTTTTTTAAACGGAGCATGTGCTTCAATCTGCTCATGTATTTAAAGGGGCATTATGTAGTTTTTGGAGAAGAAATCCAAACTTAAAAAAAATACTGAGGTAATAATACATAGCTTTATCCATAATTGAATAAACAAGCTGTTTTGAGAGGACAATAAAGTTGCCAGACTACTATTTTGGAGCTAGACAGGTGGCAGGGTCCGCCAAATACAAACTAAGTAAAATATAAAACACAGTGCACCTTTAAGGACGCTTCTTTCACCACCGGATGTATTTTGCTGTGTTTTATTTTGAAGGTTAAAACCGGAAATCAGTTTTATTTTTCTCCCTGCTCAGACGTTGTTGGCCTCCTCGTTGTCAGGCGGGTTTGTAACGTTAATTTGACCCACAACTGCGACAACAAACAATTCAAACGAGCATTTTGTTTGTATTTGTTACAAAGGGATGAACGTAGCTGAACGCCGGGCATCTTGTTAACGTCTTTCACGTGGACTGACACGGCGGTGATGTTGCCTCTCTCACAGAAACTGCCTGCTTCAGGCTGAGTTTCTCGGTATGACGGGGTAAGAGGAAACGTCGGGTTAAATTAAAAAAAAACAAAAAAAAAACATAACGTCACTACAGTGTGTGTGTGCCAGTGTGTGTGTCACATTGAATTTCACACAGACGCTTTTATTTCACCTTAAACTAGCGAGTCGGGTAAGCAGGACTAGCTAGCAAATGCTAACGCTCAAAAGTAAGATTGGTTGACGTTAAACAGTCGTTACAGTCGTTACCTGCGTTTATAACGTCTCTCCATTCGATGTTTTCCCACTTACGCTCGCTAGATGGGCATTTTATGTTTGTACGTGGCTGTTGTTGCTTTGTATATAGTGTAAATATGAGGATAATTGTACCTGTGATGACCTCACCTGACACAGAGAGATTGATCCAGACTATCTGCCAACACCTTAAATTTATTAATGAATCTGTTTCCTTCTCTTCTACAGAATGAAGACACACCTGCAACAAGTGTGGATAACAGTTTTAAAAGTAAGTTTTGATTCTTAAAGGTGCACTTTGTTGTTTTGGGGGGAACACATTTGAATCAGAAGAGAACGATCTTCATTGACGGATTTTCTTTTTTAAGTCTAAACACACCAAACAAAAAGGACAACTCAATTTCATACTGTTTTACTTTGTTTATATGTGGCAGACCCCGCCACCTTCTCTAGCTTCTTACTGTTTGAAGCTGGGGACCTTTGTTTTCCTCTGCGAACAGCTTGTTTATTCAGTTATGGAACAAAAACAATTATGCCTGATTAATATTGTAAAAATTCAGAGTTTGGATTTCTTCTCCAAAACCACATAGTGGTCTTTAAAACTTGACACTCGATGACAGATTGGATTTGTCTTTTTTTAAAAAGAATCAGTTCAGCCAAAAATGAATAGTCTGTTATTACCTACCTGCCCTAATGTCAATGGAAAGCCAACTGAAGTCTCATAGTTCACGAAACATTTCTAGAGCGTCACAGCAGAACAGTGTTGCAACATTCTCTTAAGCAACTAAAGTAGATGGAGACTTGTTTTAAAATGTAAACAAACAACTGACAGACAGACAGTCTGACGTAATCCAAGAAGCCCCAAGATCCAAAATTGGTTTGAAATGTTGCTATTAACACCCTTGATGCATGGTTGAATTCGTGCAGCCATGCAAGCCACAATGAAGATTTCTTCAGTGTTAGTAATGTCAAATCAATTTTGGATCTGAGGGTTTCCCAAAATTTAATTTGTGCCCGATTATCTGTATAGATAATCTGCCAATTTACTGTTGTTGTTTTTTTCCCGATTCAAGTCTGAGGTAAATTAAGTTGTTTAGGTTTTCTGCAATGCTCTCTTGCTGTGAAGTAACTTAATTTTCATTTTTGGGTGAATAGCCTTTCATCTATTACACATTGACCATGCTGACATACTCAGGATTGTAAATTGTTTTTTTTGTCTGTTTGAAATCTGTAGGTCAATATCCCATTACCCTACTATCAAGATTTCCCATCCAGATTTTCAAATGAAAATGGAGGATATGCCCCTGTCAGGCCAAGACAACACCAAGCTGGAGGTGGTTGAATATCTAAAACATTTAATTCTTCTTTAACAGTCAAACGTTACGTCTGTCTTCTGTTTTTTATGTGGCAACGTCAATTTTGTATTTCGTCTTCGTGTTGCAGGCCTTGGTCCATGACATCTACTCTGAGCTGGTGGAAGATGCCTGTTTGGGCCTGTGCTTTGAGGTTCATCGTGCTGTGAAACAGGGCTACTTCTTCTTGGATGAAACGGACCAAGAGAGCATGAAGGAGTTTGGTTGGTACCATGACATCCAGATCGTTCTGGTCCATATCTCTTTGGTGTGTTTGCTTACTATATATATATACTTTTTTTTATTCCTCCACCAGAAATTGTGGATCAGCCAGGAGTGGACATATTTGGCCAAGTGTACAATCAGTGGAAAAACAAAGAGTGCGAGTGCCCGAACTGCAAAAGATTGATAGCAGCTTCTCGCTTCGCCCCGCATTTGGAGAAATGTCTCGGCATGGGCCGCAACAGCAGCCGCATCGCCAACCGCAGGTCGGTCAGTAAAGGTCATTTAGGAGTGTTGTGGTCATCCAAAATTGGTGTGAATATTCGATCACATGGTTTGATTGTTTTTGTTTTTTGTTTTTTTTAACAGGCTAGCCAGCAATAACAACATGAGTAAATCAGAGAGCGATCAGGAAGACAACGATGACCTCAATGACAATGACTGGTCGTACGGGGCAGAAAAAAAAGGTTAGCCTTAAAAGAAAAGTTTAACTTCATTAACTTACTTTCCCCTTTGCCAAGAGAATAATTAAGGAAGACTCCTGGTTGATATCATATGATAAACAAACGTGTTTCCATGTTACAGCCAAGAAGAGAAAGTCAGATAAGGTATTTTGTCATTTGTTTTCTCTCTCATGAAGACAATATTAGCATACAGTATGAATGATGAGTGCATAATGTGGTTAATCAAATCTGAAATACTTTCTTTGTGCAGAATCAAAATTCCCCAAGAAGATCCAAATCTGTAAAACACAAAAATGGTGAGTTTATCAGGCGTTAAGTTTCTACTGTCATTGTTTGAGATGATTATCGTCTGCAGCTGGTCCATTCAGCCATTTCGAAGCTCATGATGGGTCATGTTGCAGATCAGGACGTTCTGTGTCCTCAGTCAGTGTTTGGACACCTGCTGTCTAATGCCAACCACCGTGTAGTGTAGAAAGGTTAAACAAGCAAAAGGTTCACCTTTCGATTTACTGATCCACACCCAAAGTATCAGCACAGACGAAGAAGACTTTAGTCGTGCAAGCTCTAGCAGTCCTGATTCTGAATATCGAAAGACAAAAATATCCCTGGTAGATGATTTTGACTCAAATACTGATGATGTTTTAATGGTTTTAGCTGTGCATGTGAAATAAAAGTTATAATAATTAAATGTTCTTATTTCTATTTTTTTTACAGGTGACCTTGGAGGCAGCGTCAGTTCGGAGCCTTACAAGGTGACAAATCCTTCTTTTGTTATTGTTACCTGTGAGACCACAAAGTCCTTCCATCTTGTACTGTACAAAGTACTGATAATGCCTTTTTCTCTGTCTTTCATTTCAGTACAACTATAATACTGGCATCAGTTATGAAACTTTAGGCCCCGATGAAGTCAGATCTCTTTTAACGACGGTGAGCGACTTGCTTGAATGTGCCCGAGCACGTAGATGTTTTTCAGGATAAGCAGTCTTTTTCTTTTTCACTAATCTCCTTTAATCAAACAGATTTTAATGTTGTGTTTGTTTCGACAGCAATGTGGGGTGATCTCTGAGCACACCAAGAAGATGTGTACCAGGTAATTACTGTGTAATCCACTGGCACATAAACAAAATTAGTGATGAAGCGTTTCCACTCTAAAATCAGCTGACGCCATGTTATTTATTCCAAATTCTGACATCGGTGTCTCTAGCTCCTTCAGTTTGGCCCCTCTGTGAAACATCATAAGAATTAAATCACTTTCACTGTCTGAACCTGAATCTAGAAACATGATCCAATTAATCCGTGCATTTAAGGAAGTGATCATGTATGTCGGGACAAACTCAGGCACACAGGTGGCAAGTCATTGTATTCAATTGCTTTAAAAAATCTGGACCAGGGATTGACGTGTCTGTTTCTCCAGAATAAAAAGATCTGTGTAGATCTCAGACACAACAATAACAACACAGATATTCTTATTTAGCCCATGAAGGACACTCTCAGTGACCAATCCCTGACATTTCATAACCTTTTTTAACACCTCATTGCTGTTCTGGTGCCACCGTATTGGTCACTGACTGTGTCCGGAGCAGTCCGTCCCACCTGCATCCCTCCCTGCATGCGGGGCGATGCGTGAAGCTGTGTTCCGTGGGCAGCCGTTAGTTAGGGATGTATAATGCCACCTTGTGTCCCACCAGGTCTCAGCGATGTCCCCAGCACACGGACGAGCAGAGGAGGGCCGTCAGGGTGTTCCTCCTGGGGCCGTCCGCGTGAGTGTGCCCTGTCCCCCTTCCTCACCCCTCCCCTCACCCACAAGTGTCCTTAACAAAAGTCATGTATGAATGAGTGCTGTGATCCTCATGGTGCAGGTGTTGGATGCAGTTCACTGTTTTCTGATTAATTTGAGATAGGAACAGAACTTATTCTGCTGCTCAGTGTCTTTTCTGCCAGTAACAACTCTTTGACAGAGGCAGAGTTGTGACTGTCTTACGCAGCAGCTGAAGGGGGACTGAGCGATCTGTGAGCTTTTATCTTTAAAAAAGGTCACGAGTGCTTCTCCAGCAGTAGCAGTATGCTGGTTCGCAGTGAAGGAGCACTTACTCCAATCAGTATTTGACACGATTCCCCAAACTCTGTGTTGGTACCTGCATCATTCATGCAGGCAATTTGGTAACACTTTATAATAACCATTGTTAATAAATGGTTAATTGAAAGTTAGTTAAACTTTAGATCTTTATTTAACTGTTAGATAATGAAATGCTTGATAACCTTTACAGAGAAGTATATTTCACAGTATATATGTGTTAAGCATAATGAAGGAAAAACAAATAAATTTCTATCTTAGAAGGGCTAGATTTTTTAAAGAAAAGCAAAGTGCCTTTTTCCTTTTGCTTCAACAGCCTGGGTTAAAATGTTTTAATGAGTATTTCTGTGCCTAACAGTGGACATGACACGATCAAGGGGCCAGTTTTGGCGGCTAAGGGTTTTAACATATTGAGCTGTTGTCAGGCTCAAACTTTCATTCTTCTAAAACAAACGATGCTGATATTCATCAATAAGAACCAGTTTGTCAGATAACATAGTACTTCCTTTACCAAAGTGTCTGAATTACCTTCTTTTATCAAGGTGTTTTTATTGAAGAAGTGAACATGTGTATGCAACACATAAAGTACAAACACAATAAAACACTAGACAGTAAATGATTCAAGAGAGAACAGATTTTGCTTTTGGATTTGCAGAAGTTGTGTAAAAGTACACAAATGCAGAACATATTTAAATGAGTATCTGGTTCCTGTTTGAGGATCGAGGTCTTCTCTGATCCTCCATAATCTTGATCTTTGCCTATAGTTGAACACTTTAGTTTCCTATAGAGTGCAGCAAGAAAAAGTCCACTGAGTCCACATAAATGTAGGCTGAGCACAATCGATTTTCTCTTTACATTTTCCAGTAGCCTCCTTATGCACACAAATGTTCTCATTGTGTGTCTGAAAACAACAGTAAAGTCACTGATTCACAGCAGAGGCCATATACAGCAGTGTGTATCCAACAGCAATGTTATGTAAACAGGTGAGACTGTATGTTAACAGTCATGATAGGAGGCTGATTAAAATGCCTCACTGGTGCAGATCATTGACTTTGTGCTGTAGAGATTAAACTTATCTTACTGCCCCTTTAGCGGCCTCTTAACTGTATTCAGTACACCAGTAAGGTTATCAAATAGATAGAGTTTTGTTCTCTGTGTCTGGGTTTCATGTAGGCCGTCGCTGCCTCACACGGACGCCGCTGTGGAGAACGACAGCTTTGACATTCCAGACGGACAGACCCTGATGAGCCGCCTGCAGTGGGAAGACTCCCCTGACATCTCACCTACTGATTCGGCCTCATCTAAAGCCAGTGAGGAAGCACTCTTCATTATGCCGAAAGACCTTTTTTTTCTTCAATTAAACATGAAGACAGCTGATAGATACATTATCTCTCCACAGGCACCAATCATTCAGATTCGAGGAGGCCCAAGAAAAAAAAGAGGACGACTCTCGGTTTGAGCAGCGTTGGAGGAGGAGGTGGAGGAGTAGGAGGGGGAGGGGGAAGTCTGACTGGAGGCGGCGGTGGCAGCAGCAGCAGCTCTCAAAGTAATATCAGCTTATCGACCAAAAAGAAGAGGCCCAAACTCTCAGCACCTTCTATTTCCAGTATCTATGATGACTTAAACTAGTAAAAAGCGCATCGGGTCAGACAAGCTCTTGCCTCCACAATGAAGTCCCTCCTTTCATACTGTACACTTACAGGCTTGAACAGGACAGGACGACACTTGACTCAGTAGTACTTATTGATTTAACCTTGAATCAACAAATCAGGCAAATTTAAATGAACATTTGGCGCTCTGTATTACGAGCACAGCAGTCGAAAGATTGGGGTCGGTCACAGAGTTTCTCATCAGGGTATCTGCAGGGAATTATTGGACCTGAAAACAGGCTCGTTGTACTGCTTATTCTTGACCCCAAATTATTCCTCAAAGCATAAAAAGTGTTAAATTTGAGCTTTCTGAAACCTTCAGGTACTCCAGTACTGTTACCCGCCCCTTTTTTTTTTTAGACTGTGTGCTCATTTAACTCTGTTTTGAGTAGACATGTGGACACTTGACTCACCTATACTGGAGTACTCATCAGTGGCTTTTTTTTAATTCTAGCATCGTATTGCACAGTTGTGTGTGAGTGCCTCTGTACGCTGAACGTCACTTTCTCGTGTAGTGTGTGTGTATGTGCGGTTAGAGGGTATGCGCGTGTGTGTGTGTAATCATTTATATTTTCATAAAACTATGCATCCTAGAATGTGACATTTTTGTGAAAGTATGTGTGCCATTTTAAATATTTAACTTTTTTTTATTGTTTACATCAACAATATATTTAAGTCTTTATTTGTCAGTGCCTATGAAGTGATACTGTAATGTTTATGATTTGTGTGTAAATGCAGATTTTGATATTTGATGAGCCACAAGGCTTTTCGGGGCACATGTGTGTATATATACAGTATGACGCGTGAGATGGGAAAGTAATCATGAATCCAACGTTAACTTCTTTGTGTATTCTCACTCACTTCTGCTCACAGATCACATTGTACATTCAGTGGATCAGTGGTGCAGTTATACCTGTCATCCACGATCATAAGTGACGAGTCTGCATCTTATAACCAACGATGTTTAATGTAAGATATTACACGCTTTAGAGGTCTGATGCAGTATTTGACTAATCTTGGACTCACAACTTGTCATGGTTGATGTCTTAGAGAAGCATTTTTAACCTGTTTCTCCTATAAATTGGCTTCTCAAACATGATTCTTTACTGTTGCAGATTTTATTTTGTATTGCATGAAAATGATGAGGGGAATAATAAGTTGCCAGTATGCTCCATCATCCAACAAAAACAAACTTTCTGACATAAGAATAAAAAAGGATCCTCTTTATCAAGAGCAAGCTGTTTGTTCATCATACTATTCAAACTATCGCTGTCATGTTTATCCAGTGGAATTTTAAAATTAAGCACAAATCCATCGAAATTTTTCAAATCGGGCAAAGTACAGTTCTTTTTTTATTATTATTTATTTTTTTATGGAGCAGCATATACATTTTGAGCCAGTTAGCCCAATTAGTTGTGCAGCTAGTGGCTTGTACTGTTAGTTTGGGAACCAGTGGAGCGGTTCTTTTGCAATGCTAGTAAGATTTTTGGACCGGGACCATCTGGGGCTAGCTGGTTAGCATGCAAACTCCACACAGAAACTCAAAACTGCCATTTCTTCACATTCTGATAGTAAATAGAGTTAATATTTCAATGAATTCAGCTAAAATTCTTACATACTCTATCGTTGCCACTTTAATCATTAATGATTTTTAGCAGGGGTTAATACAAATATAACTCCTTTCATACACTCCCTTAAGACAAGTGCATGTCCTTATACTCTATGTCCCAAATGTCATGAACAGGACAATTTTGTCAGAGCCTAAAAAATGTCTGTTGAACACTTTGAATAGGCCTTTTTTCTTCAGTCTTCTCATATGCACTAAAATAAATGAACTGTTGTTGAGATACTAGATATGAAACTAACAGCAGCGGCTCTGTTCATCTATGTGCAGCACAAGTGCGATAACAAAGAATGCACTGTTGGGATATTTTTTGATACACAAGCACAAACTCGGGCATGTGACTGTCAAGAGCATAACGGGACATGTTTTTCGCCACTGCTGTGCATACTGGTGTGTCTATATAAATAAACATGACCCCCGCCCAGAGGCTCACTTCTTCAGACCACAAACAGAAGCAGGTTTGGTTTGAAATGCTTTTAATTTGAGACATCACTGAAGCCAGAGCAGTCCAGCATAATCAGGAGGGGTCGAGTTCCCCCCCCCCCTCCAAATCTGTAAGTGCCAGATGCAGGTTCATCTGATTCATTCTATCATATTTATTTACAGAAAATACACAATATATTTACAATATCTCCTCAAAAAGTGTCTATTTTCAGCTCTAGTGATTATTTAAATTAGCCTGTTTCTACATAGCAACAGTTTTTTTCAGCGACAAAAATATCTGCAATGTTCAATTTTCAGCCTAGCACTGAGGCAGCTGTACAGTCTATATATGCTTACACGGAGCTTGAATCCTTCAAATAACACAAAATAATAGTAAAGAGTTAAACTGGCACACACACGGGACGACAGTGAGTGGTTCCAATTCTTGCATCTATCAGTTAATTTTAAACTTGTTTGAACACAGAAACAATGGCCTCAAAAACAATGACACACGAACGCATCATGGATCTTTAGCAACAATAAAAGAGCAGACGGAGAGAGAGAAAGACAGAGTGTTTGAACATGGCGTGAACCACTGCAGATTATTATTTACCTCATGTATACTGTACAGTCACTCATCTGTTTATAATGTTGGTGCATGCACAAACAGGCTCACCTATCCACCCACTCACACACACACACACACACACACACTCTGCAGGAACCCAATCAGCCGTAACATCTGCATCAAGCTTCCTTTGATTAGTCCGCGTCTCAAGGTGCCTCCCACTGCTGAAGTTATTTTTATTATACCTCATGACATTCGTGTGCCTTTTCAGCGGCGGTGCATACCAAATATCAGAAAGCTGAAGAACACAGTGACTCCCACGAGGGAGATGGTCGCAGGGGCGGTGAAGAACTGCCTGTAGTTGATGCGGAAGTACCACACCACCGACAGTATCACCACAAACACAGGCACCACCAGGCTGCCGGTGCTGATGGCCACACCGGCAGCTCGGAATCCTCCGGAGACCCCGGAACCGGCTCCGGCCCCAGACTGAGCCCCCTCCTCTGGAGTGGGCTCGTGCAGCGTCGGGGAGATGTGGCAGTGGATCACGCTGTTGTGTGTGATGTTGAGGGACAGCAGA
Organism: Diplodus puntazzo; assembly: GCA_963678695.2. Taxonomy (NCBI): domain Eukaryota; kingdom Metazoa; phylum Chordata; class Actinopteri; order Spariformes; family Sparidae; genus Diplodus; species Diplodus puntazzo. The sequence continues at coordinate 10,241,252 of OZ023174.1, read as the reverse complement.
GTCTTCTTGGGGTCCTGCAGCAGCTGGCCTTGGTAGATAAGTTTTATTTGATGCTCCCGACCAGAGAAGTATTTACTGGGAAAGGAGAGAGACGGAAAAGAAGAGATGTATTAAAGGAATATTGCAGCATTTTGGGGAATGTGCTCGTTTGCTTTCTTGCAGAGATCAATAACCCTCATGTCTGTATAATAAACCACAGCTGCTTAGCTTAGCTAAATTGACAACGGTGGTAGGAGGATTCTGTTACTGTAGGCACATTCATGTGGTGTCGGAATAATCGGAAAAGGATTCCTATTTTCTACATCCACTGCTACCCTCTCACACAGTTGTTACCATGGTTACAGCATGACCGTTTGCCTGGATTACACATGTATAGGCTTCAGTGTATGTTGATTTTCCTGCATGGTGTTCTGTAGTTTTAAATGTCCCTGTTGACAAGTTTTGGCTTTTTGTCGCCCATCATTAAACTAAAGCACAGTTAGTAAGTAATAGCCTCTGTGTTGCCTTCAAAGCCTCACGTAAAAAACAAACCCCAGCACTTACAGCACACATTACATGAATCAAAACGAAGGTTTTTCTAATAACTTCTGGGTAGAAAACCACGACATCAAGCATTGTGTAAACAAGTGTAAACATCTAAAATGCAGGTTTGACGCTGTTTTATCTCTTAAAAAAAAACTTGAAATGGGACGATCCGAGGAGCATGTAATTTCACAGATAACATCACAGGATATCTGGTTCGTCCCATTTGACCAAAAAAAGAAGAAAATGACAAGCTGTGGTTTTACAAGAAGTTACAATCTGGATTTTTTTTCTTCTTGCTCGGAAGAGACTCACATGTAACCTCTCATAAAGCCTTGTGCTGTGTTTACGTTTTAAAACTTTAATTAGGAGATCAAGACGAGCTGTTCCCCCCCCGACTCCACTCTTTGTTCAAAAGAGCCACGCAAACTGACTGCTGGCTGTAGGTTCATATTTACAGTACATACACTGAGTGGTATTGATTTTTTCTCTCTCTCTCTGCAGGTAAACAAAAAGCACATTTCCCAGAATGCAAAATGATTCACTTAACAATCTATGCTTGAAGTCTGTGGGTTTGGGGTTGTTTAACAAACCTTTTCAGTCCTCCCACCGTGTCCTCCGGTTCAACAACAGCTACCTCCTCCGTGTCATTTAAAAACTTCAGACGAACAGAGATGCATGTGGTGGTGGTTGTGGTGGGGTAGACGGTGCTGGACAACACTGGGATATGCTTTAAAATCTTTTTATCATCCTCCTCCAGCTCCTCATCCTCATCATCATCATCCTCCTCATCAATGTCATCCTCATCCACATCTGAAGCGTGCAGTCTTCCGGCCTGTGCTTGTTTGCTCTGGATGTCCAGCAGGAGATCTGTCCTGACCCCCTCGGCTCCCTCCCCTGTCCCCTCACCCTCTCCTCTCTCGGTCCCCGACTCGCTGTCATCAGGTTTGTTCTCCTGCGAGGGCGGAGGGGTCTGCTGTTCGGGCACGTCTGCGCTGGGGGACCCTCCGCCGTAACTGTCGTGGCCTCCCAGTCCGATGAGAGAGGCGTGGGCGCCCACGGTGAGGATGGTGCCCAGTATGTGATCTCCCCTGTCGGCCACATGGGTCGAGAGCCAAGCCAAGACGAGGGCCAGGGCCAGGAGCAACACACCGCCTGCTGCTGTTACCTCATCCTCCATCCCATCCAACATGGTCAGTGCACACACTGCCATCTCGGTCCTCCAAACCTGAAGACAAGGAGAGCATGACACAAAAATGAACTAAAAAGTCAGGTGTCTGACTAAGTCCACGAAGGAAGTCAAGATCCTTGTAATTACATTTCGAGCCTTGCACGGTCAGACACCTGTAAACATTAAAGAGCTACTGCTACCACAGAATACAGGTCGGCCCCTGGGGTCCTCTGATCAGTCGGTTATTTGTCTCTCACTCCAGGCTGAAGACAAAGGGAGACTTTATGTTTTTAAGATAGTAGCTCCTGCGCTTTAGAACTCTCTCTTCATTTGCTTAGATTTGCTTTTGCTTCGCTTGTTTCGTCTCTCGGTTTGGCCAGTTGTCTGCTTTTAATGTTTGTTGCTTTTTGTTTTCTTTAGTTCATTTATGAAGCACAAAAACATGTTGCATTTATAAATAAACGTATTATCATGTTATATGCCATGGCCCCATATAAATGTCAACCATACGACATTTTTAATGTACATATTACTTGTCATAATAAAGAAAACCAGCTAATAGGTCATACATGGTGCCTTACAGTGAAAATAGGGAACATTGCATGCCCATCTCAGATGAATAGAGAAGACGTCTGTGCGCCCATCCCAGGGCCAATATACTGACAGAACAAAACTTAAGTTCCTGTTTTTAGTTCTTGAAAGGAAATGCAATAACTTGGTTACACGACAAGAACAATTAAACTACAAAAGCTCTGACTTACAACAATGGTGAAACTGTATTATCATTAAGTAAAATGGGAGTTTTACCACATATCAACATATAAACAAGACTTTACAGCCTCAGAGCTCAGTAGCAACATGTCGATGTTAAAACCACTGGCATTAAAACAAAAGTCCCTTCACGAGCTATTAGCATGTGCAAGAGTCACTGCTGTCGTGTAGGATGAAAGTTGGTCAACATAAAGCTTCGCTGTTATCAGGGCAGCTCAACAGCTGTGTCCTGTAGCTGTGAAGCTATGTCCCATCACGCGCTAGTGCTTCTCCCTCATGCCACCTAGTCATTACACTCGACAGTCAACCCGTCGAGCAAAATATCAACTGTTTTGAAACCTAACATTCTGTGTTGCTAACTTATGCCGTATTGTACACCGCTGTCGCCGTCAGCGAGCTAAGTTAGCTCGCAAGCTAGCTTTCCTTTGCTAGCTGAAAAAAACGACCTTCGGTTTACGTCTCCATCTGCTCGGCGTGTTTTGTCGCCGAGAGTTTGTTTTAAAGTGAACGCCGGGGTCGCCTGAACGGCTGCGAGCCTTCACTGTGTCGATATCAAGCGATCTTACCTGCCAGCTGTGAGCTCAGAGCATGTTTGAAGACGAGGCTCGATGCTAGTTAGCAGCTGCTGCTTACCAACCACATAATAAACACAGGAGGGGATGAGAGCGTGTGACGTAATCACGTCGCAGCGGGTCAGTGAGGGCGCTTGTTTAGGAAGTGGGTCACGCCTGTTGCTCATCCAATAACAACTACAGCTGAGAGGAAAGTGTGGAAGTCTGTTGTATATCCGCACACAATTTTTTTTCCAAGATACATTTTTACTATTTCATGTACCACTGCAAATATAACTGCACATTTCTTGAAACATAATATTGAAAGAAGTAATAATATTTGTGAGTTTATGGAAGACCTAACCTGCCAAAATCTGCAGTAAATGAAACATATATATAGTGAATTTGGGTAATCTTGGACATTTTTTGCAGTTTTGACTTCTATATTATACCTTTCTGAAATCCCTGAAATGTTGTCCAACCACACCAGAAAAAAGAATGATGGTATCATAGCCAGAGGAGACATGTCACACCTGTTCATTGTGCTAAACAACATGATCATCTGGCTTGTATTGGGTGCTTGCATGCCAAGATCAATGTCACCAATAATGTTAAAAAGCATTATGAGAAAATGACGACAGAAACCTGAATAAATATAGAATTCATAGAAACTTAATGAATACACAGATGTTTATAAACAAGAATTTATTTTATTTTTTTAAATTTTTCAACATTATAAATGGTTCAATAAATTAATTAATATGCCATTAAGTGTACCAAAAACAGAATTGAAACTCAAAAAGTCATTAATTTGTTCAATTAATTTTGTCCTCCCTGGAGGCTGGCCTCGTGTTTTTAGCTAAATTCCACATTAGTTGCGATGAAAATGAGAAAATAAGACAAACAAGTAATGCAAAATCTGAATAAAAGCTTTCCTCTGCATGAATGAATGACTTTCTTTTGACCCAAAATTTAAAAACATAATCAAAAACCAAAACAAAATTCAGTGTCCAAAAAGCAGTGGAGAGAAGTAACACTTGCATAAGCCTTCCTCTTTCTCACTTTCTCTTAACTCATATATTATTTTAGCAAATTCTCAAATGGATTTGCAACTAATATAAAAACAGCCATCCCCAGTTTATTTACCACGCAGCTTATTAAATAAATAAATAACAAACCCAGTATATAGTTCACAACCTTTCCTCTTCCATATACCTGCCAGGAATAATATTTTTGTATGTTTTCTTCATGATTTATATTTGTGCTTTGTTTCAACTCAGGTCCACCCCCTACACACACACACACACACACACACACACACACACACACACACACACACACACACACACACACACACACACACACTCCTCTTAGTCATCCAACACATTGTTTTATAAAACTTTCCTCTAAAATTATGACCCCTCTCCCTGTCACATTTTTTTTAAAATATTGCCCAGAAGTAAGTTATTTCTTGCTTTAAAAATGATTATTGCAGTTTTATATTTGACCAGGGTTATATATTTAAACGACTTTAAAAACAGTGTGTTTGTGCGAGCCCTGCACGCCACATTATGTGCTATCCTGATTGATCCCTTTTGTAAGTATGCATAATGGCTGTAAGTGGCGAGTTACAAGTGAAGAATAAAGAATGCGCAGTGATTTATGGTCCGGTATGTGTTTTGTTTTCCCCCAGAACCGCGGCATTCTTTGCCAGCTTTGCTCTAACGTAATTGACCCGAGGTTTCCAGCAGATTCTTTGGTCTAAGAATCACGCCCATAGATTTGTTTTCATGCACTCTTCCCGCATGAACACTGTGATTCATCAACAACAATTATCATCGCAACAACACAAAAAACATTCATTTCGTTTTTGTAAACCGTTTATGATTTAATCATTTCTGTCGTGACCTCTGTGTCATCTGCCAATACGTTTCTGTGCAAAATAAGCTTTTTCTTTTTTTTTCCCATGCATGTTAACAGTGTGTTTTATTTTCAGTCTAACTCCTCCACAGTAGTTCTTTGTGACTTTGACAAAAAAAAGAAATGACATGAAAATGAATGATGATGGTTATTTTTATACACACTGCTGTAGGCCTGCAGTGATTCCTACATAGATTGTGAAAACACACAGAATGCTATCTGTTAAAGTTGTGATTTTGTCAGTGAATTGAATGACCCTGCAAATGATATTGTTGCGCTTTATTCCAAATTGTATTACATTTTTTTCTATGTTTAATGTTTTTAAAACTAGGCTGCTGCTGTATGTTTCATTTTGATAAAACTAGGCCACTTAAAAAAAAACACATTTTCACAAACACAGGGAGGATTCAAGTCACCTGCATGTAGTAGCAATGCAATGCAGAGTAGCCACATGTGAAAATATTAGTGAATGCTGATCAGGGCCTGTGATTAATCTTAATGGGCCAATTTACAGGCTGTGTTTTGTGGCTCCAGACAGATTTATGTGTCGCAAAACTGGTTTGGTGTCATGTTCAGTCCGCGTTAGATTAAAATACTACAGTCCCTCTCCTTGTTTACGGAATTGTATTATTCTTTATCTAGTGAAACAAAACATGAGCGGTCAAAATGTTTTGTTTTTGTCTCCTGTACCGTGAAACTGTTCTAAATCAGGAGGAAAACATTAAACTGTGAATTAAACCCTCACACCTCCACCTGCTGGTGACCAAATGACACAACAGTATTCCCTGCTGCTAATTTAACCTGTGACTTAGGTAGAAAGAGAATTTCATGTCATTACAAGTTGTGAGATCTCTGCGGTAAAAAAAAAAAAAGTGTGAGTATTTTAAGCAATCGAGAGGCGAGACAGTGACTTGGTGAGTCCTGCTGTTGAATAACTTCAACAACTTCAGCTGAGGACATGACTCAGATATACATTTTTACCTTTTTTCAATATTGGAGAGGCTGCTGATATCAAAATCTGCCAGACTGATATTTCTCTGTGGTGTTCAGGGCGGGCGATGAAGTCTGAATGATTTATTAGGATGCTTATAAAGATTGGGGATTTCTTATCAGTCACAGACGACTTACATTTTGTTCTTTAGATGTAGAGATTCAGAGAAAAAAGATTTGTATCTTTTTCAGTTAATTACATTATCATTATCATAATGGCTGTCTGATAATGTCAGACACAGCTCGTGTTTCTCTTCCAAAAAAAGAGTCGCACACAATTAGGAGGACAAAACAGATCCATCAAAGATCGACATCAGTATTTTGTGCAGTAACTAAAGAAAATGTCAGACAAAAAAAAGAAAATCCTCAAATTTGAGGGAATGTTTGGATGTTTTTTTCCGCGATAAACGACATAAATAAAGCATAAATGAAAAGAAATATTAATCCCACGGGAGGTAAAGTGGTGTTTACTTGTGTTTTCTTACAGAGAGTCTTCAGAATGATTTCACTCACGCTCGACCAATTCACAGTCCCATTAAACGCACTTCAAGTTGGCAAGAACACGCGTTAGTTTCAAAAAAGTGACAGGAACAGGTACTCTAAAATAACTTTGTGTTTTCCAAAGAGGCACCACGCTGGTATGAAATATATACACAGTGTGAAGTCAGTGGAGCGTCCCGTCGTTACACAGCAGCAGGTAATCCCTCACGGAGCTGGGAATGTCCAGTTCACTGACCGCTGAGTAACATCGGGCTCCGAGGCGCAGGCGTAGGGCGCATCGACAGAGATGCTGCAGAGAGCGAGGCTGACCGCTCCGCTGACGCACCAGGTCGAAGAAGGATTGGTGCTCCTGGGGCAGGAAGGGGGAAAACAAAAACAAGGAGAAAAAAAACAAAACGCTTGAGCATCAGACCGTGAACACGCAGGGGAGAAGGTGATTTAACACTGCCGGCGGCTCACCTCGTACAGCTCGGCGGGCAGAGAGTCCATCCACTCGCAGGGAGGGATGGAGGTGTATGAGTTCAGCATCACCTCCAGAGTGGCAGCAGAGAGGAAACATTGCTTCAGCTCCTGGAGGAGAGGAGAGAAAAAATGACACGTCTGTCCAACTTTAAAGAACATTCAGTGTTTAAAGATCTTTCTTTAGATTTAGGTTTTTCTGCTTTGACCTTTGCTGAAACAGGCTTTGCTCCGTAGTTTAGAAGTGACCGAGCTATTGCGTCCGGTTGCTGGTCCGGGTAATCTTCCACCACCTTCAACGATAAGCAGAAAGGCAACAAAAAAACATGACCTCTGCTTGATCTTTTGGATTCTAAATCACCCTTACCTTACCCTCACCCCTCACCCTTACCCTCACCCTAATCCAGCCAGTCCTCATGATCTACCTGTAACAGACAGTCCATTGGTGTGTATCCTGCACAGTTAACAACATCTGCCCTGGCCCCGTGCTGCAGGAGGACCTTTACAATCCTGGAGCTGCAGTTTGCACACGCGTTGTGGAGGGGTGTGTGCTGCTTCCTGCCTGCGGTCCTGGGGTCGGCGCCCGTGGCCAGCAGCTTCTGAATCACGCGCAGGTAGCGCCCGGCCTCGGAGGGCCTCTCTGCGCCGGAGCACGCGGCGTTCAGAGGGGTCTCCCCCTCTCGGTTCGTGGCCAGCACGTCGGCTCCATGCCCGAGGAGGAGCTCCACGTGCTCCTCCAGGCCTCGCCGTGCGGCCACGTGCAGGGGGGTGAGCCTGGACTCCATCGTCCTCACGTTGACCTCAGCACCTCCATCCAACAGCAGCTCGGCACACCTGGAACAAGAGGCACAGATTCTGATCATCACACCGCGTACCTGCATTAATATAATATTCCCTCTCTTGGTGAGCCATTTCTGCCTTTTGTAGATGTGATTTCACAAGACTTTTATTACTGCAGTTGGAGGAAATTACATTTAAAGACGACCATTTTGCTCTGTGAGAAATAGATTAACATAAAGCTCATCTTCGGTTATCACATGGATGAAGCTGGGGATAATAAAGAACAGATTATTGACGGTAATGTGTCTCATCTTTTCACTCACTGGAATGACTGGGCAGACGTGCACAGGTGGAGAGCAGCACTGCCATCTGCAGCCAGCAGGTCGGGGTCTGCTCCGTGAGACAGCAGCAGCCGGACACAGACAGCGTGGCCGCCCATACAGGCATCGTGGAGAGCAGTGTTTCCCCCGGGGTCAGCGTTCACCTCCGCCCCACGGAACAGCAGCTCCTCCACACATCCTGTGTGACCTCTGCTGGCAGCCAGACGCAGAGCCGATGTCTGCTTCACCTTGGAGCTCAGCGTCCACATGCCTGACGGAGAAACAGGAAGTATTATCATAGACTATTATTAGTGTGTGTGTAGGATAATCAGAAAGGGGTCTTGAACTCATACCCATCTCTGGAGTCCACACCATCTCCTCATGCACCGTCTCCATCAGGGCGTTGACCATCCCAGGGTCCTTCAGCACTGCATACACTCCTTTCATATCCCCCCACATGAAGGTGTTGTGGATAGACGTGTCTCTGCAGCGGACCTGAGGCGGAGGGGCCCGGACCTCCTGGAGGCGCCGCGGCTGCTGCTGATGCTGCTGCTGCCTGGGAGCAGGAGCAGGAGGAGGAGGAGGAGGAGGAGGAGGCCTGGGGGCCCGGGACAGCGGGGCCCTGGTCATGGATCTCCTGTGAGCCAAGGCCCGACGGGCATCCTCCCACTCCTGAAGCTCCTGCTCCAGCCTGAGAGAGCGCAGCGAGGTAGAAGTGAACGGAAATGTGTCCTTTGACATGGCACCTTGACGCGGGGCCAATCAGAGGCTTCACGTGCGACAAGGCGTAGAAAGAAGACGGGTTTTAGAATAAACGTGAGCCTGAAGTCACCAGAAAACTCTTCAAATCAACAGTGTCTTGCCTTTGAAGCATCAGGCAGCACTGTACAGATTAATGTCAGCCTTCAGCCTTCACAGTGCTTCTGCTTTAACTCACCCTTTCCTGGAATTGCAGAGTCACAGAGGTCCGAGCTGTTGTCAAGTAAAAACTTTCATGACTTTCAAGTCAGTCTTCCTTCCATTTTATCCGAACTATCACGAGTTGAACTCCACATTAAATGCCCTTCATTTGTGGACACAGCCGCGAGATTGTTGCTCAAACACAGCTTCAGCACTGGTTATTAATAGAACAGAATGCAAGCTGACACTTGTATTACCCAAAATGGCCACCACATGGCGGTGTTGGTCCAGGGGATGTGTCCCCAAAACAGCCACCTCCAAGCAAAGAACCAAGACATGTCGAGATAGCAGCAACTCAAGGCAGTTTAAAGAGGACATGCACAGACAATGAACAGTGTTTGGTTTGAAAAAAGTGCACAGGGACACCTGAAACCTCTGGCGTTAACAGCTTCCATCGGATTTAAAAGTAATCATCAGGAACTAGCAGTGTAAAAACAATCTTTGATTAAATGTATTTCCTCTCCTTCTCTTTCCTCTCCAACCATGAAAAAGAGTCTCACAGGGAGACAGTGAGCAATTGTGGGATGGAGGAGGGAATCCTTGAATGAAAACAATTTTAGGTATCATATTATTAAGAGACTCCATCCTTCAGGAGGTAAAATTGATAGGAGTTTGATGAAAAATAATGCATCACTGTTTTGTTTTGTTTTTTCAACTTTCCTTTTAACAGCCCTGACCATGGCGTAGCGAGCGGGCCTTCCTTCTCAGTTTGAGACTGTTAAGGCACAAATAAAGAACAGCTACTACAGGCGCAGGCTGTAAGAGGAAGTTGAAGGTCTTGGTTCAGATAAAGGACCTCAAGCCAAAACACAAAGGATGGGTATCCACTGCCCACTGCTGAACCGTTGTCCACCGCAGACCCGGCTAGAGGCAGATAAACATGAAACATCCTTTTGCACACTCTCTGGTGTGTTTGAGTTCGATCGAATGGCCTTTGACATCTGGAATGCCCCCCGGTATGATCCGAATGCTAGTGCAGAAGATGTTTGGGGATCAAAGTTTTTAGTTGCTGCTGTTATGTTTCAATTATCATATTTTAAAATCTGAAGCTGGTTCCAGAAAGACAAAGCGCTGCTCCTGTCACTGTGGTGGTTGCAGGTTCGGTGACCAGTGATCCAGATGAGGTTGCTGCGGTGGCCCGGCAGCACGTAAACAAAATGAAAATTAAATCTCGCTGTTCAACGTGTAATAGGTGGTTTCTTTGTGGGTTTTATGAACTCGCCTCCCCTTTAAATCTCCTTGGCTGCACAGTTGACTGAAGCGAAGAGAGCCTGGGTGGAAGTATGTGACGCAGCTTTGCAGGGACATAAAGACTTTAACAGAGCTTTTATTTTGGAAGTCGGTGCAACTCGTGGTGGGTTGGGAGAAGACCTATCTCAAGAGTGATCCATCCTGTTGACTTTCGCCTATGGAAAATAGAGGAATATGCAGAGTTAGGTACTGCTTAAGGAGGGCTGTTGCAGGAAATCCTTTGTTGGAGCAAGACTGCATAGTGTATACAGACAATAATCCCCCCAGTCAGTTTTCGAGGAGCAGATGGACAACAGTGAGCCTCATAATTGGCAAATTATGACCTAGAAATCAAATACAAACGAGGCCGAGCAAACAAGAATGCAGATGCTTTAACTGGCAAGAAACGGGAGCTCGGAACAGACCGTCGCTCTGCCTCCAACATTTATCCTCTCAGAGGAGCTTAGGTGTGCAGTACAAAAGCAACACTCAACGCTGACCTCTCAAAACTGTGTATCCCAGGCTGTAACAGTGTCTCCTCGGGGAGCTGCAACTAACCGCAGGCGGAGGACCAAGAAGTTTCACTTCTTTTAGGACTGACAGCGACAACCAATTAAGGAAGAGAGGCAGAAAACATCACCCAGTGGGATCGATTAGGTGAAAAAGAAGATGTTCTTTATCGGCAGGTGGAGTCACAAGGAGGGGGGGACCAGCTTGAAATCTGTTTGTGCTACCACAAAAGAAGCAGAGGGACGTCCTCCTCAGCTTCCATGACAACCACGGCCACCGACGTGTGGAACAGGCCTGGTTAGGAGGAGATGCTGCTGGCCAGGTACTAATGACACAACCAAGGCTCACTGCAGGGCTTGTGAACGCTGCACACTCTCAAAATGTTATTCGTATACAACTAAAGACATCTATGGGTCATTTAAAGGCATTAAGGTTTTGATTTATAATCAAGGTATTTTATTGTTTGAGTTAGCCTATATATGGATAAATAATCATCAGTAATGCGGATGAAGGAAAATGGAACAGCCTGATTGTGTCACATCACTTTACTGTGATGCACCCTTTAAAAAGTGCAATATGCAAGAACTGCCCACCTGTCAAATTAATTTCGAAAACAAATTAGGGCCAGCATATAACTACAGTAACCACTAACTGCTGCTAACTGTAGCTGCCTTAGCTAGTTAGCTCAGTGAGCCGTGCAGCTAGCAGTCCGGACTGTTAGTGTATACGTTGCTAGCACATATCTGTGGCGAGATATATTTTATAGTCACATATGGAAATCATGATATAATATCGATTTATTGCACAGAACTAACTCTCGGCGCTCTAACAGTGGGCGGTTGACTTTCTGTCCTCTCCTTTTCCTTCCTTTTAGAGTTAGGGTATGCTATGTTCTGGTTATTCTAAGTCAGTTATGGCAGTTAACCCACAGTAGCCTCTTTTGTTGAGCCCCTGTGTCTCATCTTAACCATTAATTCCATGTATTCGCCATTCTATGCCGTGAAATTGTTTTAATTCAACATAAGGGCACAGAGGTCACACGTTGCAGTTTAGCGAAAAACAACGAAAACGGAAGTTGGCTAGCGTGATTAGGAGTGAGTCATCTCGTTTTGCCTCAACGCTCTTTGTAACAACATTCCGACGTCATCACGTCGTGTTTGAACACTGCGGCGCGGCACCGAGCAGCAGCACAGCCCACTAGAAGTTTTCATGTAGCTCGCTGGCTCGTACCGCTTTCTTGTCAAAGTACTGTATTAATTTTTACGTTGCTATTGAATGGCATTCGATGTCTCAGTAAGTTTGGTTGACCCGTCAAATCTAACCAAACACGGTTGTCATCGCGATATCTCATGACTGCGATGGTAAGTGACCCAGTCCAGCAAACTAACAACAATCTGAGCTAGGTTAGCTAGGTTAGCACATGCTAACAAGCGGCACGGGTGACACTTTTTTCCAGTCAACAGGCCGAATTTATCTGCTAAATCTGGACGTTTATTGCTGCTCATGCTGTGAAGACATTTCATCAGTGTGTTTACTCTGTTACAGACCTGCAAATTAAGTGGACTGTTCAGTATTGGCGAGGACTTTGATGATGAGGTGATGCCCAGCAGACTCCAACACACCTGATTTCAACTAAAACTTAACTGTCTGTTCAGTATCTGTAACATAATTGCGCTCGTTCTGTTCCCCCCATCTTACACTGTGTGTGTGTGTGTGTGTGTGTGTGTGTGTGTGTGTGTGTGTGTTTCCCAGGACCTGCTGGGGACAGACTGGGCTGTCCGCTCAGCGTCTGGGCCAGCCGATGTGGCAGCTGCTGTGTCATCTTGTGCTCTGCGGGCCTCCTCTGCTGCTCACAGAGAGCCGGAGAAAAATTGCCTGGTGCAGACCGAGGAGAGCTCAGCTGCCCTGCGTAATGGGACAGCATCGAGGAGCAGCACACACACTGCTGCTGGACAAACTGTTGCTCTGCGTTTCAGACAGCTCTCCTCCTCCTCCTCCTCCTCAGCGCAGCCTCGCCCCACGCTGAATCACTCTGAGCCTAATTTGGCATTGGCACAGAGTTGTGCTGACACAGACGGGCCGCAGAGGCCCTGCGTGGCTCAGGATGATTTCGATGATTGGGATGTTGACCTGGCAGACCTCGACGAGTGTGACCGCCAGCATGGGCAGCTTCTTCAACCTCCTGCCCCACCTGCGCTCGCCATGGAGCCTGCGTCCTCTGCCAAAACGCTACGACCCCCGACCTGCGGAGGGATTCAGCCGCGACCGAATCAGAGCACTGCACGCCACAACCTACCTCCTCAGACTCTTTCCACTCCTTTTAGATCTCCGAATCTCCGACCTGCCCCGCCGCAGACACCTACTGTATTCCGTGGCCTTACTGCAACCTCCCTGGCCCCCAGCCCCAGTCCCAGGACCTTCAACCCCCAGCAGCCACAGAGACCATGGTCAACTCCAGCATCCTCTCCTCAGGCACGTGGCCTCTTTGAAACAGTCTCGCCAGCACCGTCCCCCTCTTCCTCCTCCTCCTCCATTCCGAGCCCTCATCCCCTTCACACACCGGTCCTCACCAACCGCCTTGTCCAGTTGGTATCTGCCTCCAATAAGCTCCCCAAGAAGAGACCCCGCTCTGAGCCTCACCGATCCAGGACGCGGCGCTTCCCCGGCCCCGCTGGACTCCTGCCAGAGCAGGTTGGTCTGACCCAGAGCTGGCACTTTTTGGTCACCTCACATCTAATGAAATGACAGTCAAGGAAATCTAACAGTGATGTGTTTGTTTTTCCAGCATGATGCCAGGTAATAATTTGATTCTTCTCTCTCAGCCGCAGGGTCAAATCGCTGACGAAATAGTTGTTTGTGTTCGTGTGACTCCTGCTCACGGTGCTGTGGCCCGACCACCGAGCCAGGTAATAACAACAACGAAACAGACCCAGGGAAGATTATTTTTACTGGATCAGGATTTTGTTTATCTTCCGAAAAACAGTCTTACTTGTTATGGATCAATCTGTTGATTCTTTTCTTGATGAATTGCTAGATTTTTTAAATGTCCTGAAAACTGCCCGTCACAATTATCCAAAGCCCAAGTGGACATATTTAAAGGACTCGTTTTGTTAAAACAACAGTTCAAAACCAAAATGTTCAGTTGGAAGTCAAAGGAAAAATCTCAAAATATCCACACTGGGGAAGCTGGAACCAGTCAATTATTTATAAATGTACTTTCAAAAAAATGGTAATTAATTAATTGATTTCCAATGCTCTAGTCGTGCATCCTGTCTCAGATTCTCTCCTCTGTAGTAGAAATGCTGCTACATTGACTTACAGTCAATTCATGTCCATCTAGGGAATTTCTGCTTTGAGATTGAGATGTATCTTTTAAACGTTTTTATCATCAATGGGGCCAAGTGCCCTTGACGAGACGCTTGCCCCCTCCTCATCCTCTCACCCAATGCATGCTGGGATGGGCTCTGGCTCTCTGCAACACTGAACATCATAAGTGATACAGGAAACTGATCGAAGAGCGTTCACAGAATTGATGTTTTTATTAAGTTGTCGTGACAAAAGCAGCAACAGCTGACTAAACATATGGCTCAGGCACATCTCCTTGTTCTTTTGCTTGTGGAACATGAGGAGCAGTAACTCATAATTTTCCCATCTGCAGTTGACAGGACTAGATTCTCTCATGACGTTTGTTTAGGCGTTCTCATCAACAGCTCATCGAAACATCTGTGGGCTTTACAGTTTGGTAATTATAACTTACTGCGTGACATCTGTGACATGACTGGCTGTGTGGCTGCGCAAAACCAGAGATTAAAGTGTTCAAGCCTGCATTTAAAATGAATTTCAGTCACCCTATTAGAGAGATAAAGAACTTATAGTGAAAACATAAACCTGATATTTTCACTGCTGGTGGGCACAGTGTGATGTCGTTAAAGGATGCTATTATCATGATTAGTAGCAGTAAACAAAGAGAATGCCATACATATTTATTATCACAAAACTTAAGTAGAAAGAAAGAAAAAGAAACATAATTAAAATGTCTTGCATAACAAGTCCTAAAATTACTAAACAATAAGATTAGAGGAAAGTTTGTGCCTTCTATTATTGACCATCTCTGAGCATAATTAAACAAAGAATGCCATCAGTACGTATAAACTGTTTTCTTTAAAGGGTTCCAGCTCTCAGAATGATGAAGACGACTTCAGCGGCGGTGCCTGGGCGGCGATGAAGTCAGAGATGGGACTGGATGAGAGGAACCCGTCGTGCTTCCTGCACTCCTACAGCGTTGTCATGGTGCTCCGAAAGGTGATCTTCCACGACCACGACACAGTTTCTTAAGTTACAAACATAAATGCATCATGAAAAAAAATGCAGTCAAACTGTTTCCCAGTTAAAGGTCTTCGAACAATTCAGGAATTCATTTTTTAATTCCTCTCAATTCAAGTATGTTGTTATTTAGGTCAAGCAGCGTTTTATCCAGTATTTATCCTCCATCATAACAGACTGTGTGTCACTGCTGGAGGTCTATTGACATAATCAGGACAAATGCAGGAGCTGTACGAGAGGTGTTTTGTAATTATAAACAGTACGATCACTCATCCATCACTCTAATGGAGTCTCTGCTGTTATTCTGCTCTCCCCGTGGGTCGTACTCTGTGGTATAACTTGCCGATATTTCCGAGCATTAGTCATTTGGGGCATTTAAACATGTTTGTTTCTGTCTTGGCTGTTGTGACAGGCTCTGTTTTTACTAGCACAGAGTCGGTGGCTGGATGCTGGCTGACCTGGTTCAGGTTGAGCCGTTTAATTCTCTGTTTGTGTGGTTAAACACATGGACACACAGCTCTCCTCACTTGTGTTGACTGAACAATGGCATGTTCCCAACATGTTCCCTGATCCCAACAGTAACCACTGCTCACCGATGTTCATATTGGCCTCAGTAAATTTCTTTTCACATGGGCAATAGTTTGACAAACTGAACGACCTCTTGAATTTGAATATATGAATAATCTTTAGTGGTGGGAATATGCAACCACCAGATGACCCAGAGGAATGAATTTTACAACTTCTCCAAAAGGACCACTTAAGATTATCATCTAAATAGTTGTGAAACTGTTATGAAACAACTAACTGTTGTGAAACTTGTCGACAGAAATGTTAAAACTTCTTGGCTAGCACAGGAACAAAAAAGTATTAACTACAAGAAAGTTTAGGGATTCTTTTTATGACTGATGTAATTTGAGGATTATTTTCTTGAATAATCAAAAGATAATTTTGTCTATAAAACATCAGAAAATTCCTCTTAGAAGTCAAAAATCCCCAAATATTCCGTTTTCTAGATTAAAATCTATACATTTCAGTTACTTGAACAGGCAAATGTTTTTGGCTGAAAAATTACTGAAAAGATGAATTTATTATGAAAATAGTTGCCTATTAAAGGATAATTCTTTAAGGAGTTACCCTTCAAGTTTCAGACAATCAATGAATCTATGAATTGATATCAGTATCTCGGTTTTGATTAATTTGATGGTCTATTAAAAAAAAAAAAGAAGAAAAAGGAGGAGGAAAGGTTTTTTTCTTTAACACCATATTCTTTCCAAATGTTAGTTTCCCAATTAAAAAAATATTTGAATTACTGAAATTCAAAGTGCAAGAACTCAACCCAAGGACATAGATGTGTTTGTGTCTGTCTTCATCTTGCTTTTCAAAAGACTTTGAAGAAATTTGTGTCAGTGTTGATCTAATACAACCCATAAAAGTGTCTGTGGATTATAACGAATCTACTGAATGCCAACAGCATTCACCAATTACTGAATGCAAGCAGGTCGCTGTGCAGACCTGTCCGTTACGATGAATAATGTCCTCACGCCTCCACTCATTTTCTTCCTCCACTCTGTTCATGCTGTTGCCTTGAATCGACCATTACATCTGCAGAAATGTTAACACGGTACAGTAATGTGGGTGGAAATCAATGGCGGCTTTAAACTACAATATAATGTTTGTTTTCCCTCATTACCACAGGCTGCACTGAAACAGCTGGCGAGAAACAAAGTGCCCAACATGGCTGTGCTCCTAAAGAGCATCATCCACACTCACGCTGATGCCAAAGCCGTGTTTAAAGACCCAACAGGTAGCAGACGCACTCACACTGTAACATCTCGATGCTTCTGAAAACACTTCAAGCTCCAAAGACACGGTGTTAAGTGACGGTGAATGAAGAGGTCGTGCTGAAGCTGTAAGCTGCTTCGCATTTGACATTTGCTCACTGACTCACCTCACCTTACTGAGCTCTACATGGTACAGGAGCAGAGTTCAGCCACAGTAACACACTTGATTACACGCACGGATATACTGTAAGCTTATATACAATATACGCTCACATCTGTTCTGCAGCAGGAAGCCTCCCCGCCTCCTCCTGGTCCTGTCTTAAGTCCTCAACCCTTGTTTTCTGATCCAGCTCTGAGCTGAGCCGGTTGCCATGGCCCCCAGAGAGCAGCCACAGTGGGTGCTCTGATTATTAACACTAAGCCGCGGATGTTTTACTCAACACCGTACTTAAGTGCTTATTAGCGATTCAATTGCCATAGATTGGCATCAGCAGTGGGAGGGTGTTAAGTGCCTCTGACACCACGAGGGACCGTTCTGTCAGTAATGTGCCTCCCACCTGCTTAAAGGTCCGCAGCTTTTTCTTCCTGCAGTCAGCCTGGTGGTGATTACAGGCTAGTGTTGGAAAAGATGAGTCGATTAATCCGTCGGCAGGATAGTTAATCACCTACTTAATGGCTTGAGTTATTTCTCTCGCATAAATGCTAATACGTTTTTTGCGTCTGGGCTCTTAAATATATTTTTGTTCTAGTTCTGACAGCTTTAAAAACAACAAATAAAGCTTTATAGGCTCACTGCTTATAGGTATCGAAGTTTCTATGCTTCTGACAACCTTAAAAAGAAGGTGTCATCGTGGGCTTTGGGAAACATTTTCACACTTTCCAGACATTTCCTTGTCCCACATTGACATCATTCGAAAGCCCCTACCTCTACAGTTAACCATAACCTGAACCAAGCCTTAGGCCTACGATACATTTGTTTTTTAACCACACATTTGCGCAGACAAACGGCTGCACTGTGAATGTAGTAGTATACGACACCTGTTACTGCAGGACACTGTTGTCCCTTCTGCTGCCGACATGCTCACTGACCCCAGATCAAGTCACGTCCCCATACTTGGCCCTACACTGCCCCTGCGGTGCATCTTGCAGACGTATAGTGTTGATTTCTGAGGATGTGCACAGAGGATGCTCCGAACTGACGCAGGACACACGGCCAATGAGTTGTTAAAAATTAGTATCTCTCCTGTCTTATAGTGAGGCAGGCCTAACTGTCCTCACTGCAATAGTTTAAAACTGAAATGTGTCTTCTTAAAAATAGCAATACATGCTGAGACACCTCTGGATTAAATATATCTTTTAATATTTGATTTTGGAGGTCTAACAAACTGTTTATAATCCTTTGGACTGAAGGGGAGATTCAGGGAACAGTGCATCGGCGTCTCCTAGAAGACCGAGTGGATGAGCTGAAGGCCGGAGCTGTACTGCTGCTCAAACAAGTAGGACTCACCACTATCGTTTCTTTCAGCTTTTTTCAGCTGAAACTAAATGTTAAAATGGTTTCAAATCCAACTTCTCTGCTCCCTCTGTGGTCAGGTGGGTGTGTTTTCCCCCTCCCATCGAAACCATTACCTGAATGTGACGCCTAACAACCTGCTGAGGATCTACGCCCCCGATGGAGTCAGTCTGACCTCCCCTCGGCTCCCCCCGCTCATCTTGGTGAGCACCACGACTGTCAGCTGAAAACAAGAATAGCACGTTCCAACAGATATTAAAACTGTCAACCTGTCAGCTGTCCCCGCAAGACATCTTTGTTTCGTTTTCCATCCAGGAGCCGATGTTGCCGTCACCCGCTCGGTCTTCCGGTGTCCTCCGGGAGCCCGTGTCTCGGATGCATCTGGTGTTTGACGAGGAGGATGACGAGGGACAGGAGGGGGAAAAATACGCAGAGGGAGGCGAAGATCCCCAAGCCCCCAGAGACACTAAAGCAGGCTCAAGCAGAGGCCTCCAAGAGCCTGCAGGGCACCCAGCACCATCGGACTCAGGCTGGGATGCAGGTGGGGTGATAACATGGTGATGAGAGAAAGAGATTGATTCTAGTCACAGCTTGGGTTTGCCAAATGTCACACTCCAGGAAAACTAAGTTTTGCTGAATAAAACGGCAACACCGCCTGGCAACATTTTGAGACATTAACATTTGACTCGCTGACCCCAAACCCAATCTGACCAGAGCAAAAAACAAAGAGGCTTCCGATAGCATCGTCCTGCACCAGAGCTGCAGCCAGACAGTTTTTTAACATTTTGATGAAGCTGTTTTTTTTAAAATTATTATTCAGTCAGTGAAATGTCAAAAAATAGATGCACACGATGATTCACAATACGAGGCAGCTGAGCCTGAATTTTTTGTATTTTAAATGACACGCTTCGTCAATCAGCAGCCAAATCATACACATTCATATTTACATTGATATGAAACCTAAAGACGAGTGTTTTTTAGCGACAACATTGAAATGGCTCCAGGGACCTTAATTTCAGTGTGTTGGTTAGAGTCAGATATTACAAGTAAGTGAAGTTGGATTGATAGAGCAGTTTTAACAGAACATCTAAAATAACAAAAAAAAACAATAACAGATGTATGTATGTATGTATGTATCTATTTTAACAACCTTTGTGGCCATTGCAGTATAGTATTTCTGAGTTTATGAGGTGCACTTGAATGCACCGTGATGTCCCGGACTCAGTATCTGACTCAGAAATAATCCGACATCTACGTTGACGCTTGTTGCAGAAATTGTGTCCTAGAGAAAACAAGGCACATGATGTATCTGAGATTTGGCAGCCGGCAGCAAAAATCTTGAGGTGTAATGTTGATAGTTGAACTTGAGAGCAACAACTTGACACTCTCCTGCTCTCCAGCAGTAAATTTCAGCGTGCAAGTGATGTCGACAGCAGGGAAATAATTCAAAACGAAACCACTTTCAGTGTTGACGTGAACGATCTGCAGCTACACTGTGTGTTTAACGTCATCAACGATTTATTAATTCAGATTGGAAAATGTTTTATAATGTATTGTAGCTCGGTCCGGACTACCTGGCTCTAGTGTATCGTTAAGAGGATGAACCCGTACACCTTTGAGGATCCTCCAGTCGTCTTCCATTAACAGATCGGAAATTATAAGTATCAGAAAGAATAAGGTTTGTTCCTCAGATCATGAGGAGCTCAAATTCACCTGTTGATCATGTCAATCAATGAAACTGAGACTGCAGCAAGCATTTCATAGTATAACCTTGTGTTGTAGAACAGTGAGTAAATGACCCTCGTATCTTTAAGCTATCAAATAAAGGAAACAAATGCCCTCTAAAAGTCTTTAACATTCCTAGGTATGTACTGTCACTACCACGTCAGGTGAATCTGATGTGAGTTCCACATTAATTCATGTTCCTCTTTCTCTCATGCAGACGATGACCTGGATGAGCTCCTGGGAGAGTTACCTGAGGACACCTACAGCCTTTGACGAAACGTTAAGTCAGCAAACCTTCCGCACGGACTGACTCGAGTCATTTCACGACTGACTAACGGTGAAGATGTTCTCCTTTGTTTTCTCTGACATAACGTCTCGGACTACTAAAGAACCGAAAATGTGTGTATGTTGTACTTTTTTTTTGTGCTCTGCCTGGTTCATTAAAACCACATCGAAGTTAATTTGTTGCTGCCGTGTTATTTCTATGCATCGCTGATGATTGATGTGTCACTCGAAACCAACACATGCTCGTTAATTAATTACAAAGCTTTGAAAATCAGCTCGTTTTTGTCTGAGAGTGAGCACCAACAATGAGATCCCCCTCTCGCTGCTCATCCATTTTTGCGTTTTGCTTCAGTGACCTTGAAATGGAGGACTAATCTCCACCACAGTGATTTGCCTAATTATGCAAACTGAAAGCGAGGTGAGGCTTCTTTGTCTGTTTCATATTTATCTTCCTTCCTGTCCTTGCCCTAGACTTTCAGCGGTGTCTGCTTCCGCGAGCCTCGGAGTGGAGTGGATAATCTGTGACCCTGGGCTTGTTTACCATGCACTGAGAGGTGTATCTGAGAGTTTTTCGGGGGGCCGGGATTGCAGAGAAGTAGTTTTCCGAGTCCCATGTGGTTTCTCCCCCACGACCAAAAAAAAAAGAAAGTGTTTACTCAGCCCTGTTTGCAGAGAGCATCAGGGTGGAGTCGCACTGTGACTAACAGGCTCTTATGGAGGCTTTCCCGACAGAATCTGAGCCCCAGATCCAGACTCCTCCACTCCTCTGGCTCACTGTAACAGATTCAGGTTAATCCTCTGCCTCTTTGTCATTTTCCGTACAAACGCAGCTGCTTCAATCGCCTGGTTTATCTTTGGAGGAGTGAGAATGGTGATGATCGTCGCCAAATGCTCTTTGCTCTTAGCCGATTGGCTGAACTGCAGTTTGCAGTACACTTGGACTGTAGACACATTCTCTTTTGGCTCTGTACTGCTGCACATTTGATCTGAAATGATGCTGACAATGACCATGAGGCTAAAGTGACAACGTTCAGATCACATTTGATGGTGTTTGCATCCTTTTTCGAGTAAATGGTGTTGGCATCGTAGCCTTGATGTTGTCCTTCTGCTTCAAAAGCAAAGGGACGCGTAGCCTTACAGTTACAGTTTTGGGTATCATGTTCCGGTTTTGAGTCTCCTAATGTTATTTTTGGTGCTCAAACCACTGGGAACAGATATTTAAACAATTCAGCAGCAGCATATCTTTTTTTTTCCAAAAACAAAACAGAGTGTCCTGGTTTCTGTGGATAATCCACGCCCCTCACTGTGAAGAGTCTTCAGTCCTCCATTCTGCAGATAACTGCAAACTTGGATATGTTGCTGTTGAGTTTTTAAAACGTCTTAAACAGCTCAGACCTCCATTGTGTGGTGGCTGAAGTCTCAATTCTGCACATTACAGGTTTTGTTTTTGTCAGTTGGACAGACCAGCCCTTGTACGTGTGCTCATTTGGGCGACAGTGTTTGCCCAGTTATTGATTTGAATTCCCTTAAATGTGAACTGAAAGTCAGCGCTGCTATCTCAGCCACTGATTCATTTCAAATGTAGGGCTCAAAACAACAAATAAGTCACCAAATCAGGTGTTCCAGTGAAATTGCCTGTCCTCCCAACCATTTTGTGTGTGGATAGCTCAATGAGGGATGCTCTAACAACAACAAAAAAGCAATAACAGAAGCTCTTCAGCCAAAAGCTGAAATGAAGTTAATTTTTGGAGAACCTGTCATGCTGTGGTGGCCAATCAAATAAGCCAGTAATCAGACCAGCAGGTCAACAGTATTTGTCATTCAAGCTGCTTACACAAAATGTAATTAATGACAGCGTAAATATAGCTTAATCATGTTATGCTTAGCCTATAATGAAGGTTTTTGTGTTTCCTTCAAAGCACTGTGCAGTGGATTGATTATGTGTTTAAGGGGTGGGAGTGAGCGTTAAATCTAACCATGTTAACCCCCCACATGGATGCCTGAACCAGCCCCCTTTCCACTCAGAGAAAACGTCCTTTTCCGTCAATACCAATCAGTCCAAATGCAAAACAGAACATACCCTTTTCTCACTTCAGTTCATGTCGGGCCAAAGCCACAAGCAACGCAAAACAGAAATTCAGTCTGTCCAGTTCAGTTTCTCAATTCCACCCCGAGTGAACTCCTCTGACATGACACGATCGGTGTCAGGGTGAAACAAGGGCTGTTGCACGGGCCAAACAACATTCAAATATGAAATATGTATCATGTTGCTCGGTGGCTCAAACAGCATCGTGCTGCCAGGAGAGACTGCACCAGCAGGGCGGAGAGATACTCGGAAAACTTGTTGAGGATAGATGAAAGAGTTGTTACTTCCAAGCCCCGGGCCGAAAACTGAGCGCTTTCCAGGCCTCTGATTTTATCTGAATGCAGCCTTGAGGACTGCACTGACCCAAAAAAATAAATCTTGAGGGTTGCCAGACCAGTGGTTTCTGACTTGTGACCCCTTAAATTGAAGCTGCGTCTGCTCGACACTTCTCATCAGTTTATTTAGAGACCCGAGAGGTAAAGTCATCCCCAGAATCCAAGATCCGGATGATCTATAGTGTGCAAACGTTTCTGAGTATTCTAATAACAGAATTCCTCAAATTAAAATAAATAACAGGACGATTGTCGACGACTCTCTTGTTTTCCGCTGCCCTATGCTGTGAAAATATCTGCCAACACTTCGGTGTTGGCAGATGGATCCATCTGTAATTCAAATGCTCGCCACTCTTATTCGCACCCTGTGATGAGGGGTTGCAAGTTAACATTCTTTTTATATAGCCATAAAAGTTTGCTGCAGTATATCAGTGCGTGTGCATGATATATGTGAGTCTGAACACCAGCAGGGGGTAGCATTTAACACCCTAGTTGGCAGTTGGAAGTCCTCGTGGACATCATTAGTCAAGTTCACGAGCTTATGAGAGCATACAGGTTCGATGATTAAACTCTTAATTGGAGGGAAACTTAATTCGACCAGAACAAGGCTCTTTGAAACTGTCTATGTGTGTTGTGTTTTTGAGGGGGGGGTTTCTCCTTCCCTTATCCGCACATCTACCAATTAAGACCACAGAGTCGGGCTCGGTTCCAGCAGGTCCGCTCTCGCTCTGGGATAATTTGCCCTTCAGCGTCAATCGCCTCCCGCCAGAGGTAACAATCAGCTGTGCCCCGGTATCAGCAACTCTGCTACTTACACCTCCTAATTATCTCCCGGTAATGGCTTATTATTTTTCATAATCCATTAAGATGGTCTGAAAGTGTAATTACTCCTGCAGTCTAGTCATGCATATAGTAAAAAAGGAAGTGCCTACTGATCTGAAAGAGATTTTTTTTTTCTTTTTGTGGTTTATTGGGTTTAGAGTCTCGAGAGGACAGAGAGCGTTCTCGCCTCTGATGTAAAGTAATGTTAACTCTCTGAGATTTGGATAAAGGGGCTGGAAACATCCAAAAGCTTTCTGTTTTTAAAAAAAAGAAAAAAAAAGTTTTTAAATGAAGTTGTTGACGACCCGCAGAGGAGAGGAAAATGGCAACCGAAGTTCATGTTGAGAGACTTGAACATGCTTTTAATTTGGTGGAAAACTAGCTGAGAAGGAGAGCAGAGAGGCCAGTCATGAAAGTAGCTGAGGTATTTAAGATGGACCGGTAACAGTTAATAGAACTGCTGCAAGTTCTGTCGAATAAAACAAATCCAAGAAATGGGTTCGAAAGTATTATGTGGAATATTGGTTCTCAGCTCAGTTGCTGTTCTGGAGCTTTGGATCAGATCACGACTTAAACATTGAGGTTCAAAGGTCATTCTCGACTTTAGAAGCATCTGTTGGCAGAACTACCTGACTTCAGGACAAACGTATTGTTACTCTGCATTCAGCCCGGTCACCAGGATAAAACGGTAGCACATAACGTTTCTGCAGACCACTGATACGTTCACGTTTGTGCGTGAAACGTAATAAAAGTAGGGTTACAGGTGACCATGATTGAGATTCATTTTAGGCCAGAGAGCGGTTAAAGTGCTCAGAAGAATTGGAAATCCAACTGTTCCAACTCCCTCTGCTGATGAAGTTGATGCAATATGTATTTAAATTTTACATGTTAATTATCTTAATTTCTGATCGACTTACCCTCTGTTGTCTTAGAGTTTGAAAGGCTTTTTATTAGACAATTGTCGGACTGTTTTCTTTGTTGTTCTTTTTCTTCTTCTCTTTGTTTTGTAATTGACACAGTGTGATTGACTCAATGACCTCTCAATTATAAATACTACCGATTCACAAATCAAATGCACGTTTGAGGACGTCTCGTTGGCTTTACAGGTGAGGTTCAAAATTCATTCCTGACCCTTGAAACGACAGCGTCCAAGGTCAACACCAAACTTTAAAACACACTTCATGTTGTTGTTGTATCTCTGCCCTGTACCGTTTTCCCTTATGCATTCTAAACATGTCACATAATACAGCGCATATATTATATATTTACATACGGTCTGCTCATGGGCGACACATGAAAGAAAAAAATAAACCTGCAGTGTTCGTCTGTGTTCGCGCAGAAGCACAGATGCTCCCTCACAGAGCAGGAGGGGGGTCGCTGAACTGTTTGATGAGTTTGAATATTATGTGGATGATTCGGATATTTCTTTTTTTTTCTTTTTTTCTGTAATCTGCATTTACACACATGCTTTGACACCTTTTCGCTGTGTGAACGATTATCTGCTGTCAATGTTAATCCAAGTCAAGGAGGCGCATTCCTGCCCCTGCTCCTATTTCAGAATGTTGCACTAAGCGTTTTAGTATTAATACCTTTCAAATTAAAAGGAGGAGAAGAATGTAGGAAGGCCTTTTAATAATCCTGAGGATAGGATATTGGCCGGATGGATAAAGGGAGATAAGATTGCTCGAGCATGAAGCCTTATTTTCAACTCTGGAGACCGTTTAATCCCTGTAAAACTACGCTCATTACCTCGGTGGGGAAAAAAGGGGAGATTTGCTTAATTAAGTTGTTAAAAAGCCAGCAAACCCTGCAGCGGTCTGAGACTGAGTCCATTCGGGAGAACGACCGTGTGATCGACTGACAGTGTGAGACGGTGTGTGTGCGTGTGTGTGTGTGTGTGTGTGTGTGTGTGAAAATATGAAATTAAGATACTCTGATGTCACTGTTGGGGATTTTGTGCAAAATGTCAGACGCACATTAAGACACAGCCTTTTCTACTGCAGATCAGATACAATTAGTTAAGTTAGTTAATAAAGTTAAGTGTCCTTGCTCAAAAAACGTGTTCTGTCAGAGGAAAAAACTAACAAATTTACCAAAATATGGAACCCTTTCTTAGAATTTTTAGAAATGTGATGATATACCCTGCTTTAATGAACGCCACCAGTGTTTCTGCTGCAGAGTAAACTTGACTCCACATGGGTTTGTCAAACCCTACTTTTTCTTTTCAAGCATGTTTCGCTTTTACACTGCTCAAAATTACTTCAGGATATTGGGATATTTTAGTGTTTATCTTGGTTGCTTATTCTGCGACATATCTGAATTCTTATTTTGTGTTTTGTGAACATTTTCTGGCCCCAAAAACACATTTCATTTGACTTTGTATTGCACATATCCCTAACTAATCTGTGCATTATTACCTATGTAGCTGTGCAAAAATATAATATGTTTAAAAATGTCCTTGCTCATCATTCACCATCATCATAATTAATTTTTATGGCGATGTTCATTTACCCTTCTTAATCTTATCAGTGCTTTTATTCTTTAAGAAATATATTTTTTTGTATTTTTGCAAATGTCTGTTGTCCACCATTTTGTTATTGACTTGTCAGCTGGGGAATGTTACTCTATGATGGAGGCCGGTCTTTAATGCTGGATAAAAGTCACAAAGGATCGTCTGTGCATAGTTCAGCGCCTCTTTAAGAGTAATTACCAATACAACATTCTACAAAGGGAAAATTGGCTGATGGATTAATTTCTTGAGAAGAAGATGAGACAAGGAGGATTCAAAACAAGGAGCTCAGCAACAGGTGAGCTAACAGCTAAGCTAATATGCAAAAAGTTAGCAAAACTAACTAAACCAGCTAAACTCAACTACTAGCCTAATGAATGTTTCGATAAATGTGACACAAAAAAAAATAACTTTTACCCTCATAAAACACATTGTTATAATTAAAATGCCTTTAGCTAAAGTACTGGACAAAAGGTATTCAGCTTAATTGGCTACCTTATTGTTGTGCTATTAAGGTAGCTATTAGAAAATTAGCATACCTGTAGTTAGCTAACATGTAGGACGAAACATGAAGGCTAGCTTATATTTACTAAAGCTCAGCTGAATACAATAATTATTAGCTACTGATACAACTGTTATGAGGAGTAGTGTAAGAAAGCACAGTATGAGTCTGTATGTATGAATTTTGAACAATGAGATAGATAAACAGTTTATCTAAAGAGGTAGGAGAACTTTCTCAACCCATAAAGGAAAACAGTTAATCAGAAAAATACAGATTCAAACTTTGCAGATACATGCGTTTTACTTTTAAAAAGCTGTCAGACAAATGTAGTGAAACAGAAAGTACAGCATTTCGGACAAGTCGTGGAATAGAATTTGTCTAATTTAAGTCCTTAAAATGGAAATATTCTAGAATAGTACCTATTCTAAAAGCACTTAGTTACATTCTTGGTTAAATCTTTATTCAGTTCCCATGTCAGTATTATTATGAACCATTTTACATAATGTATGGTCCCTGTGACTTCATTAAACTTCCCTCCTCAAACTTAGATAATGACAGTTTTTCTTTCAGAGCTGTGAAGAAATATTTTTATGACTTGATGCTTTGTTTGGGCTGCCCCTGAGGTTTTACTTAATTTAATCAGTGGTATTTAATCATTGTCTGATGACTCTTAGAAAATTAGATTTCCTAAAAATTGAACATGGATTTAAAAAAAAAAGGACTGTCTGACTGTTGTTTTAACCACGAGTAAATGACCCTAAACGTCGGCTGCTCAGTTCCAGGTTTCAGTTGTGAGGCTGCCTGCTTGCTGCTGTGTTTACTTAAATCAGCCTCATTGCTGTAATTGCCTCGTCTGCATAGCATTGATATATGCAGTAACAGAAGATGGGAGTAATGGTGTCAAACAGTTTTGGCGATTATGGCAATGACCCACATGACCTCTGAGAACATAACCATGATTGATCTTGATATGATACAGCAAACGTATCGTGTGTTATGTGGCTTTCATGCTCCAGGTATCACACCACGACCTTGGTCCTAACCTTCTCTTTCTTCCAGCCCTGATTGGCTGATTATTGGGGCCGATGTTTAAACCTACGTTGACGTTTTGTGTGGCAGGTTCATACAGGATGAGTGAAATCTGTATTTTTATCGAATGCACCTGAATATGACGCCAAAGTATCCATGCAACATCAACCTTCAGAGCTTAAGCATCCGTTCTTTAGCAGTCACTTTATTAACATAGAGTTTATTTTTCCACCTTCTGCATGCGTCGCAAGCATATTTACACATTTGCAGCACATTTAGATCAGCTAACGGATGCTTTGGGGCTGTACTTGAATATGACAAGCTTTTGTTGTCACCAACCTTCCCCGTCATCGTTTCTAAATGTCAGTCTAGTCGATCTTACGCAGCTGTTGACGGCTGTTAAACATATTCTGAGCCGTGATCAAATTACAGAATTGTTCGGTTGTCGACAGAAAACAGATGTTTAGAATACGACCCCAAGTGACTGACATGCCGCTTTACATAGAACTGATATTATCACATGACCTCTATAATAAAGAAGTATCAGTCGCAAAGGCGCAAATTATAATAATTACGCTAACATTAACTTAATTGAACGTTCATAATATAGGCTTTTTCTTATGTCATGTGCAAAACATACTAACCTTCTAAGTGTATATAAAACAACCAGAATCTTGTATTTATATTGGTACAAGTGTAATATTCAGTTTCCACTTTTACTCCCGTCTTTACTGCCTATGTTATGTTTCTTTGTCGGAGTCTTCAGTTTCCTTTCTGTCTGCCACGATTCAGTTGATCAAGCTCGTAACTTTTTCTTCTGTCTGAAAGTGATGAGAGGAAAGTCTGGTTTATTGTGTTGACAAACTGCATGTGTCCGTTCAGTCCGAACGCACCCCGAAGCTGCTTTCTCTCCCCTCTCGCCACCCTCCTAACACTCTCTCACGCTCATCTTTTATTTTCCTCTCACTTCCTCCCTCCTCCTGTCTCCTCATATCTCTTCACATCCTGGCAGTTTTCTCTCTCCCTACCCTCTGATTGATGAGCACGCTGCTATTCATACAGATAATCTGCCTCAAATCACAGATATAGATTCACATGACAGACACACTCTCTGTACTTATTATTCCCTTTACATCCCTCTCCCGTGCATGTGACGCTATGTGTCTGAATTACTTTCCCCTGTGTGACATTGCCGCGCGCTGTGTGACCACACTTCTCCGCTCGCTTACTCTTTTTTTAGTTTTCTTATCTTATTTTTGTCCTCATCCCTCCCCTCAACCTCCTCCATCTCCACTTCTGCTTCACTTCCCATGACATACCCTCCCCCCCCTCCCCGACCAAGCAACCACCACTGTTTTCCCCTCTACTATCTGTCTCTCCGACAACCTCCCGTTTTACGTCCATCCATCACTCTGTTTGTGTTGACGAGGTGTGGAAATATGAAAGGCTGAGAGACAAATGAGAGTGAAGGTGGCGGTATTGGAGGAGGAGGAGGAGGAGGAGGAGGAGGAAACATATTCAATAAGAGACTTTACTGTGGAGAGAGCAAGGGAGGAGAGTGTCATCTTCCCTCCTCTCTCTCCCTCTCTCCCTCTCTTCCCCCCCTCCCTCTCCCTCTCTCTCTCTCGCTCTCTCTTTGCGAGCATGTGTGTGTTGGTGTGTGCGTCTCCCGTCTCTCCCGGCTCCGCTGTTGTTCGCCGCCGCCACAGATGAGCTGGGAAGAGGAGTGAAAGCGGATGTATCTGGCCAAAGGAAAACGGGAGGAGTTTGGACCGGCATGCGAGACTAACCAGCGGCTCTGATCATCAACGGCTCTCCCTCACTCTCACTCTCTCTGTGTCTCTCTCTCTCTCTCTTTCACACACGCGCGCACACACACGTACAAACACACACGTGCGCTCTCAGACTCACACACACTCACGCTGGCTGGATGTCTTCTCGCTAGGCTGAACGAGAGAGGTGCTTAGGCTTGTCATTAGTTGGGGGCACGGGAGATCCTGAGAAGCCTGGACGTGTGTCTGCCTGCACACTCACGCATGAGTTGCCGCGTGAGTGTGTGTGTGTGTGTGTGTGTTTTTGAGCGGAGATGAGTCGGGATGTTAAATACACAAAGGCAGCCTTGATTGGCTCGCGGTTTAAGTGACTCTCACCTCTCGCTGCGGGTGACACAGAGGACTTACCTCTGGGATTTCTGTCAGTGAAATCGTGCAGACACAGAGGGCAGCGGAGGATGTGTGTGTGTGTGTGTGTTTTTGTGTGGGGGGAGGAGGTGGGGGGGAGGGTGCAGTCTGGGATTAGGGCAGAGTGTGTGTGACAGTGTGTGTTTGGGGTGTACAAGGAGCTCCAGGCAAGCTGGCAGCCACAGTAACTCTCAGCTCAAGGGAGTCATTGAGAGTGGGGGTGGCGAGGAAAGGGATGCCCTGAGGGAGCATCTTTCTCCTCTGTCTCTTACCCTCACTAGTAGTTATTTGGGTTGAGGAGATTTTTGCCCCCCTTTGTGTGCTTCCTCTTTGTTGTCAGTTGTTGCTGCTTTTCTACGTTTTTTTGTCATGTTTCCTGTCAGTGCTGCTGCAGGTCACCTACTTTTATGTCTTCATGGTTTCCAAAAACCCTTTTTTCTCTCCGGCTCCTCTGTTGCTTTATCAATATGCTCAATATGATTATCTGCTGTGAATTCAGGTGTTTTATTGACGTTCCCTCTCTGTCTGTGCAGGTGTGAGTGCACGGGGGGCTCCCTGGCGGAAGAGCTGGAGGGCTGATGATGGATCTAAAGGAGAGCTGTGGCAGTCAGGGGAGCCAAGAGAGCTCCAGCCTGCACCCCACCTCCTGGCAGGCCTTCGCTCACACCAGCACTCTGCATGGCCTGCGCTTCATCTTCCCTTATGGTCAACCCAGCGTGCGCCGCTTGCTCTGGGCTCTGGCTCTGCTGGCCTGCGTAGGACTGTTAGCCCTGGAGAGCGCAGAGCGCCTGGCCTATTTCCTCTCCTACCCTCATGTGACCAGCGTGGACGCTGTGGTCTCGAGCAGCCTGGTCTTCCCCGCTGTGACCATTTGTAACCTCAATGCCTACCGCTTCAGCCGCCTCACACGCAACGATTTGTACCACGCCGGAGAGTTGCTGGCATTGCTTGATGTGCACCTGACAATCCCCCAGCCGCACCTGGCTGAGCCTGACGTGCTGGCTTTCCTGCAGGAAAAAGCCAACTTCACTGCCTACAAGCCCAAAGCGTTCAGCATGAAAGAGTTCATGGAGAGGGTGGGCCACGACCTCAAAGAGATGATGCTCTACTGCCGCTACCAAGGCCAGGAGTGCAGCCACAGCGACTTCAAAACGGTGAGTCTGCTCATGTCTTCTTTCAAATTCCAGCTCTGGTCTGGGATCAGCTGGGGTCAGAGCGTTTCTGCAGCCTCCCAGCTCTCAGAGGAATCTTCTTGTGAGGTGCTCGGCTTGCGTGTTCTCAATCTTGAGAGGTCCAAGAGCTGGATGATTTTGCCTGTGAAATGACTTGATGTATGCTGATAGCTGCTCTTTCCCTCCCACGCTGCTACGCCGGGAGTCTCTCGCTGGGTTTCTCTCTTTTGGACCCTTGTGTTCAGCTGCACAGTTTGACTCTCGAGGTTTGTTCTGCAGATATATTCTCTGCTGTTGCCTTGTTGCTGTCATGAGTCTTCACATAGGGGAATTGTGCTTGTTGGCACATACATTACTGCAACAGGTCTACAGTATTTTAGCCACTGAAGGCAAAGAATTGTTACGTCTCAGGCCATAGTGAGAAATAAATTCCCTCAAATCCCTCTGCGACTTTCTTTATTTCTCCAGCACAGGAGCTTTCCTTTTTTCCCCCACAACAAATCAGAACATTCAAAGGAAGTTTGTGTACCTGCTGGATCATCCGATTGAGCTGAATAACACACCCTAAATTTTATGGCTTGTTGCTGGTGTTTCTTGCCTTGCTGGTGTTTCCTGGCTTGCCACTGAGTGCAGTGGCCTGTTGTTTTGTTCTGTGTCAATTCAGTACATGTTAAACCTGCTAGGTGCTGTTGGCAAAAGTCTATTTTGTTGCACTGATAAAACTAAAAGACTGATCATAAGGCCTTTATGCTTCAGCAAATACTCTACTTTTTGGCAGAACAAAGCGATCATGTTCTGGCACAGATTGGTTTGACACAAAACCACTTTTCTGAACGCCCACTTGTTGCATACTTAGACTCCCTCAGACTGATTGTTAATTAGGTCCATCAGTGAGTAGGTGAAGAGTACATTGCTTTCAGTATGCGGATGCTAGAAAAGGGAATATTGGAGCTTTAATAGCACAGCCTAGTTTCTTTATTAAAAAATGACCTTGTGGATAAAAATCCCATCTTTGATCAATGACAAAACAGATGTTAAAAGACTTTTTTATTCTCTAAGATGTCTTGGAAAAGTGTTTGGTTAGTGGCGCTTTAAAGGACCAGTTTTTTCAAGGTTTACCTCACCTCCACAAATCATGCAACATTTCTGCAATATTTAAATGCCCGCCGTACACTTCTTGGATGTATTTACTCTGCTGTTCCACTGAAGACTGTTGGCAAACTCTTGAGTTGTTTAATTCATCACCCTGAACTCGAAGTCTGCATTAGTTTAGCTGGTGTTGCACTATGATTGCCTGGTAATGCAGTGCAGCGCAGATTGATTCTGAAAAAGACCTCCCAGCATTACCTCATAAAAATGATGTAACCACGACTAGGTCTGGATTTTGATGTTTTTTTTCATTGAAGCCAGATCTTGTCAAATCTTTCTAGTCTTCAACATTTACAAGCAACAAAGGGTATAAATATTTGATTTGCTGTGAAAACCTACATTCGGTGCACAACCTGTAGCTAAATCCTGCAGATGAAATGATCAGCAGTGACACATTAGACAGGCGTCGTGTAGTATCTTTTCACACCTTGCTTTTTTATTTTTAAGCTACTTGACTTTGAACCCTTGAAGTTCAGATTCAGTTGACAAGATAAAAATATCATTATGCTATGTCCAAAGCAATAAATCGGCGATTTTGTGCCCTGTGTGAGCACAGTGACGTGATGGGATCAATTAGACTGTGGTTGTGGACTGGTGTTTTGATGCAGTGAACTGTGAATGATAAAAGCAGGACAGAATGTAGTGTTTCTGCTATCAGTTACATTTTTTCAGTCACAGCAGGCTGTTTTTTTAGTTCCCTGGAAAACCTGGCATCTTGGTCAGGATCAATCCGTTAATCACAATCAATCTTTTTGGCTGAGTACAGATGCCAGCTTGGAGGGAGGACACTAACGAGACGGCAGCCAACAGTTTCATTTTGGCCTCCTGTAATCTGCCACAAGTTGTGCTTGTAAGCGTCACAATCCAACTAAGAATGAGATGCTTGCTAACGTTACCTGAATGTTTTGTATGGTGCTCTATGCTGCTTTAAAGGAGATGTAAAAGATTCAGTAAGGGCTTCTTTAGTGTCAGATAAAGCTGCAACTATTGATTGATTTTAATTATAGCTTCAGCTCTACAACAGTCTGATTACACCGTTCATCACTTACTGCTAATTGTGTTGGCTCTACACCTTTTCACTTGACTTCACTAGCTTAGTCTAGCACCTCTTGGTACGTAATGTCTTTATTTCTTTTTACTGCGAGTTCCTCTGTGTCACTCTCACACATGCAGTACGAAGTACAGCTTGTTACTGTTCTGGTTTGACGGTTTTTACGTTATATCCTGTTTTTACACTTTCGTCTCAGTGACATTTCTACCCTTCAGCAGCAGGGTCCTGTATCAAGTATGTCACCCAGTGTCTGACAAAAGGTTCTGATGTAATTTCCACGTTCCACGTCCATGGAGAGCTGTGGACCGGTTCCATTCATACTTTGATGAGCCCAAGTGGAGCCTATGTATGGGAAAAACTGGGCATATCATCAACAGCCACTTTAAAGGAGGACTGTTTTCTTGTATGTTACTCAATGTATATGATGATATCATGAATTCAGTGAACACAACTAAGTTTGACATCTTTGTGCATTATTAAATAAATCTTGTTTGGAAAAGAAAAGGTTGGAATTTGGATTGTATCTGCCCGGGCAGGGTGGCAGCCTATGTATGGCAAACAGGGCGATAAATCAACAGATTATTTCAGCTCGAATGTCAGAGGTATTTTGCTGAATAGGAGCTGATTCCCGAATAGAACCGGCCATGAAACCCAACCTCAACCATGACAAAATATGCATATGCTGACTTTACTTTAAAATTGCACACAATGGGATGGAAGCCACTAAATTCCTTGTTCCGGACAATTGTTAATAACATGTGTCATATGTTGGATGTGCTTTCCGTTTGAAAACTGTTTAAGCACTGAAGTGATCTATATTCAATGTTAAATCAGAGTTGGCTACATTACGAACAGAAAAAGTAAATGCCAGGTTACTTAAATGCGAAACTAAATGTTAATTCCCATCTGTTTCTATTCAACAACTGCTCCAACAATATCCAAACTACACTGAGGCTACTAAATTGCTAAATAAAAACATGTTCTCATACCTAATGTTTTGTATTTTATTTGGATATCTTTGATAAGCAAATATTTGTAATATGTAACAAGATACTATCCGATGTATTTGTGCCCATCTCCAATCGTGGGATAATACATTTTTAATCAGTTAAGTTCTTAGTGGCATTAATCATTAACATCCAGAGTATTTATTTTTGCACTGCATCGTGTAATGGGCAGTTGCTTAACTAGCAGCCTGACTTTCTTATGTACACATATTACAGCTGATGCAGAATCTTATTAACAAGATGTTCCTTTTGTTTGTCTTCCTCAAAACTGACCAGCGATGCATGCAATGACACTGTGGCTCTGCCTCCAGGATCTGATCTACTGTGACGGGCTCCGCGTTTTGTAGAATGTAAACTCTGACGTCATTAACAGAGCACATCAGCAGCATTTTTGCGCCTCACCCCTTGTTTAAATCTCCTGGATCCGTTAATGTTTGATTGATAACTGCGTATTTCATCCTGAGAGATACTCAATGCAGAGACACTGATTGGAAAAGCAACAATGCTTGATCACATGTTGGCTGTAGTGATTTTGCTATTCATGCCTTCAGATGGATGCTTCCCCTGGAGTTCCCATGAGTATTGCGGTGAACCAAAGCCAAGCTACTATTGAGTGGCTCCCTGCTTGACTATAACAGGAGAACGCGTGATTTGAGTTATTTCATTCTGTTGAATTTTTAGGGGGTTAATTCAAAGATAGCTTGGCTCTGTCACCGCCAATGAGTCTCTGTTTGACTCTCCTTAGTAACTGTCTTGCATGCTGTGCGGCATGCCTTTGACCCCAAGCGGGGTTCAAACATAATCATGTTGACAGAGAGGCTACTCGAAGGCACTGTCATCCTCTTTGCCCTCTGCCTGTTGCTGCTGCTGAGCTCCTCCCGACTTCCTCTCTGTTGGCTCGCTCCGTCTCTCCTCTCTCTGTCACTGCAGCGACACACCTTCATGTCTCCGGCGCCTTTTGAAGGGAAAAGAAAATATAAAACAAAAAAAAAAGACATAAAAACAGCCAAAACAGAAAAACACATGCGTGAATGGGCACAGACACACAAGCAGACACACCAATACACGTGAATGAGCAGACATACACAGAGGCGCAACATTAGCATGACACTCTTGGGACCCGAGTCAGCGTTTGACTGACACTGTGATGAATGACCGTAGGGAGGGTTGTGGGGACACGGGAGTCAGTGTGATGTGACTGATGGAACTGGAGCGAGCGCAGCACAAAAAGGGAAACAGCATCAGTGTACACATTTCCACTTACATGCATGTGTTACAGTATGTGTCACCTCGCGTAAGCTTTTAGCATTTTCTTGTTAATTTATGTTCATGTGTGAGCACATCTGAAACCCACCTGCCACCATTCGTCCCAAATAAGCACTTTGATGCACTTGCTTTTTCAAGGATGGCAAGAAAATGAGGGCACGTCTGCGAAACCAAATGCAGAGCTGGTGAACAATACAAATGCTTGCTTTCAATCCAGCATCTGCGCAAGGATGCTGACTGGACAGCGCCATCCCAGTTAGGAAGATGTGACTGTGGATCAGGAAAACATTGTTACAGGCTTTGGTGCTGAAGGGCATTGTCCTGATAATCAAATTAAATTCTATTGGCTGTCATAGAAACAGTGACACCTGTTACATAGTATGTACACCTAAGAGCATGTAAATAATGACATTTAAGGGATTTGGGGGAATTATCTGTATTGATCCAGTCTTGTGCAGGCTATATTGAGGCTACACTGATTGATGTAGCCGCAGTATAAGGAATCAGATGAGACGGGTTGGTCAGACGCAGACAGGGTCAGCAACAGGAAATCAGTCCAGAGTCTTGCATCGCAGTGGCAAAGACTAATCTGGCGATGAGTTTCTGTGAGGCTGGGGTAAATATACTGGGTTTATTGGTGATCATGAGCAGCTGTGAGTCCAAGTGAGTCGAGTTGGATTGGTTAGGTCGGAATGACTTGTTGACTCGGCAGGCAAAAGTGAGCAAGTGACCAGTAATGCAGAACTGTGAAAGTAGATCAATTATGGAAAGTTACAACTGTGTTAGTTTTCCCTTCCCTAAGCAGCTGGAGGTGTTTGAGCGCGGCGTGTGATGTGACAATGCTGGAGCGATATGTTTAAATATTGTCTAAACTGATACAGCTGCACAGAAAGTTATCCTAAAGAAAATACAATCTTAATTGGGCAAAATCATGATTTAAAGGAGGAAGAAATGGGTTTATTTAGTTTGTTCAGGCATAAACAAAATCAGTCAATGTAGATCTCTCACAAAAAAAATTTCTTCCCTAGAACTTCACAGTGCACCTTTAAATCAGAAACTGTCTGATGAAGAAATAAAATCAGAGACGTTATAGTCAGGACAAAGCTACCCAGCCCTACATATACAGTATATATTACATATATGTTACATGTATTTTACAATATCATCACATTCAATATTGAACAAATGTTCTTTCCCACAGTGTTGAATAGCAACCTCACCTGAAATAAAAAACATCTGTGGTACCATCATGGAACATTAATACACTTCTAAAGAGCAAAGGCCAACTATCACATGTTTAATGAGAGTAATGATCGTTTAGGTAGTCATCCATCATCATCTATTAACTGAATTGATCATGCGACAAGATGTCTCAGGATCTGGGTGCCTTTTCACTTCACCTCATTACGTGTCGTGCATACTTGAAAAAGTGGACTCCTCCTGGCCTGTGTTTGTTTTGCCGTGTGTGATTACAACCATGATTAAATGTTGATTGATCACACTGACAAGCCACATCAGTGTCTGCCAGACTGAATCAGTTCAGCGTGCCCGGGCTGCACCCGCTGCATGCTTCAGTTATATATATAAATACCCTGGGAGCGCTGCAGGCCAGGGAGGACCCTATCACACTCTCAGCCTTAATGTGAAAGCTGATAGCAGCCAGACCCTGAGCTCTGTATCACACAGACACTAATTAGCCACTGGTCTATTCCTCTGACCAAAGCCTTGTTGGAGCAGCACTGCAAATGTAATGGTTCTGGCTGTTTACAGCAGCAACAATTAGCCATTACACACAACCTGTGGCCTAAGCACTTGAGTGGCTGATTATTGCATGACTAGATTCTCCTCGCTCTCGCCAGCAGAGCAGCACAAGACTGTCAGTTAGCCATCGGGGAGGATTGTGTGCTTTCTAATCTGTCCTCTCTCCTCCCTCCTCCTCCTCCTCCCCTGGCCGCTCCATCTCACTAACTGCATTTTATCACTTTTGGATACATTTCTCAATGTTTAAAAGCCCAATGCATCACATTAGGTTGTAGTGGATTTTCTGTATTAATCACTAATGTGGCATTACCATGGCATTTTACATTCCCGGCAGGCATGATGTCTGAGTGTCTTAAAGGGCATGGAAAGCACTGCTGCCACCCACAAGCCCGCCTCTCTAAAACACCCCGGAGAGGTGGCGGCAACCTGGGCTATTTAACCAGCTTGGAAGAAAAGCTGGAGTGCAGCCACAGAAAGACAGCTCTGTGTGGATAGTGCTCATGTGGTAGACACTGCAGCTGTCTGCAGTGGTGGATTATGGTAGGCTGATGATATACTGCTTGTTGTGGTGAGGCTTAAAGAAGCAGTAATTTTTCCCTGAAGGGGTTTCCTCACGCTCAAACAACTGTCCCGGTTCTGGGCTGTACTGGAAATTATCGGTTTAGTGATTAATGAGATGACTAATTTGAGTGATGTGTTGGAACACGGTATGCGATTTGTTTCCTGTCCAATCGAAAATAAGCATCTTAAGAGCGTATAAAGTCAGACGTTTCATCATGAAATGGTGACACAAATTTTCCTTGGCTCTATTTGCACATGGTGTAGACGATGTAGTGGAGCTGCAGCGATCTATTAGTTGTCAACTTATAGATTAACAGCCAACTAAGTTATTTTAACTTTCTGAGTATTTCTTTTTGATACTGCACAATACTTAAATGTGAGTATTTTCTGGTTTCTTTACTCCGCTATGACAATAAACTGAATATCTTTGGGTTGTGTAAAAAAACAAGACGCTAGAGAATGACATCTCAGCTTTTGGGACACAGTGACGTTTTCCAGACCAGATAACTAATCGGTTTATTTAGAAAAAAATTGACGGATTAATCAATGAAAATAAACAGTTGTTGCAGCCCTAAAATGCTCGGATCTCAACTTGCCAGGATGTATAGAGACTATAGCGAAACCAGTGAGTGCAGCACTCCTCTACTTCCTTGGCAAACTAAGTAGGTGTATATATAGCAATTTACAATGGGCTCTGCATTGTGTTGACTTAATTAGCGTGTCTTAGACCTATGAAATACTTGTAATCTTGCCAATCTTGGATGCGAAGTAAATCATACAGCATGTAATAAATCAATATTTACCTTTTTATGTGGGGCTTTCCAATAAGTTTGAAGTTGACCTGCTCTGATAAATGTAAACAAACTTAACTAATGTTAAGTGTTAATTCAACACAAGAAGCCATACAAGAACTTAACTTCAGTAAGATTATAGTTGGAACCGATCCGATCCAGTATCAGTACCAATTACCTGCTGGCCTGGGGCAAATAGCCTCTGTGTTTGGGCAAGAGGACTGCCTTTGGGCCCGCGTCCACATAGAGTTTTAGCAGAAAAGCGCTGGCTGTGCGCTCAGGAGTGCTTGTTTGCTGAGAGAAAAAATGCTGCACCATTGTTTGGTCTATTTGATAAAACTATCTTTACAACTACGGCTATATGAAGCTGCCACTTCGGGTTCACTATCCATTTGATAACTGACATCAGGAAATCAGTGGGTGCATGGCATGATCCATAGGAGACAAAAATACATTAAACATTATCACCTAGGCCGGGAAAAAAGTGAAAGTTGAGAGATTTTCAACTCCATCCAAGAGGTCGGAGGTCTATATATTTTACACCTACATAGCTCTACTATGCCCAATCGTATATGAGATAATATAATTGCCCTGTTGTATTTATGAGACGTAAGTGTTTGTATGGATCTTTTGTAGCAGGAGGAACTATGCACCATTTAGAAAAACTTCCTTTGTTCTCAGCTTGAACAAAATATTAAATTTCAAATACTGTTTCAACCAAGAGCAACACTTTAGAGGTCGGGTTCAACTTGAAGTGCAGCCGAGCTAGATATTAAACAACCCATCAACTGGAATGCATCAAATTATTTTGTGCACTTCACTGTACAGTTAACGGAGCAGAGTGTGATTGAACAGTGGTTTGGAAAGGAGGGCTTTATGAAGTCAATACCAATTCCTCAAAAAACGCTTGAATCAGCCTGAATGCTGTTCTTGTAGCTCACTAATATATATGTTTGCTGGCCTAGTTAATCGCCTAGTAATGGCAATGCAGAAAATTAGAGGTTTGTGGCAGAGACAGACAGCTGTTACAGTGACTGAGGAGAGGAGAAGTCAGGACACGAAGCAGTGCTGTGAGTCGGGATGTTGGCTTGCAGTCACACCGGCATAGAGAGAAGAGGAAGTTGGAAGAGAGGAGAGGAGTACGGCCCATTACCTCAGCAGCCTGTCTGAAGACCTACTTCATCATGGCCACAGGAGGAGGAGGAGGAGGAGGAGGAGAGGGATTGTGTGTGTGTGTGTTTGTTCAGGAGTGTGCGTTTTGTGTGCTGGAGGATTTGTTTATATTTTCATGTGTGTGGGGGTTTGCGTTATAATGCGCTGTCACATGCAGTCAGTCTTGCTTTGGATCTGCATGTGTGAGTATGTCAGTTTCTTTCACAAGATATAGGCTCATGACCATAAAATCAAAGGTCAAGCGACTTTAGTTAACAGGAATTTTTTCTTGATCTGTTTGGCCGCTGCAGAGTGAAAATTGTGCCATTGTCCCTTTCGTGATGATGATTATGTCATGCATCTGCTGAGGAAATCCTCTTCTTGTTGACCTCTGCAGACATAGCAGCCTCCTGGGACATGATGCGTACAGTGACTTGCCCTAAAGCTGCTCAACTAGACTAGACTAGATTTCTGTAAAACTGCAATAGCTTTACATGGGCACTTATTTTGAAGGTGTCTGCTGAAAAACATGTAAAGAAAATTCAGAATTTTAGGCTTCTTACTTCATTAGAGTGAAGCACATCAAAGAGAAATGATGTTTTGGTGAGGAATTGATAAAATGTACCAGTAACAGCATCTGTGTGATCCATCTCAGTACATCAAGAATACAACAACAACATAAATCTGCCTGCAGAGCATTACAGTGGCGGTGTTATCCCCCTAATAATTTGTTTTCACATAGAGGCTCGAAGACAGGGCACTTCCTGAATGTGGCCGACATGACAAACATGACTCTGCTGCACATACTTCTCTCACATTTGGAAGGCAAAGCTGACAGTGCTTTCTCAAAGCGGATCTTATGCACATCCTGCTTGTCCAGTTTATACTTCCCAACAAATTAACAAGATCGGATAAAATCGGAAATCTGCAAAGCAACCGACCAGAATCTCCAGTCTGCTTACTGTTTACACCATCATGCACATACCCAGTGTACGTGAATGGTCATGAGATATGTGTTTTCTGAGATTATTTCTGGAATGGTGGTTATAGGAGCCATTAAGGAATTGGTAGATGCTTTTTCTATTAGTCACAAGGTGAAGGGATATTGTTATCTTTTTGGTGTTTATTTTGGTTATGATATTTTATTATGTGGTTATATTGAATAGGGGGATAGCGGGTCACGTAGATGTGGGCGGGGTTATTAGTTAACATAGGCACCCGTTCATCTCTCATTGTTGGAGAGAGAGGTTGTGCTGGGTCTCCGTATTTTTGTTGACTGCTATTTATCTTATATCACTGTGATTACTTTGATTTTGAGTTTGTGCATTTTATTATGCATTTTTATTGTGCATTTTATTATGCATTTTATCATCGTTTTTTGTTAATAAAATAGCAGTGACTTCTTTTAGGAAGCGCGTCAGACAACCAGGCCCAACCTCAGTCTCTCAGTGACTCCTTTGTTCGTTTTAGTCGCTACAATGATAATCCGCTCGTCTGGATGGAGATTTTTTTTTTCAACTCTGTTTCCAAAAATACCTGTCTATGTTTTGTGTAGGCCTTAGATTTTCAAAATGTTATAGGAACTGTCACGCTCCTCAAGCAGCTGTCAAAATATCCAGCTGGAACAAACTGCTTACTCAACACATAGTCTGGGGAAATCACATTTTCCCAGGCATTTTAGAAACCTGGAATATTGTACTGCAGCTTGGAAAAGGGTTGTAAGAATGTTGGATGTGCTTCAAGATTTTTTTCGCTGGTTCGGTG
Organism: Diplodus puntazzo; assembly: GCA_963678695.2. Lineage (NCBI taxonomy): Eukaryota > Metazoa > Chordata > Actinopteri > Spariformes > Sparidae > Diplodus > Diplodus puntazzo. The sequence continues at coordinate 10,199,806 of OZ023174.1, read as the reverse complement.
TCATTAGCCCTCAAATATATTTTTATCTTTCTCAACAGCTCGCAGCTGAAAATTCTGCTCTGTTGAGTGATGAGTTAAAGTTGAGTGTTTGACTTATAATGAATTTAATAGTTCACTGTGCGTAGGCGAAAGCAACTTGGGCATAGTTGTGGTTTATGAATGATTATGAATCTTCTGCTGATAACAATAAATCAAAGGACAGTGGAGAACAATGGAGTTACTTGTAGTGATGGATTATCACCTTATTAGCATCATCTGCAGCTAAAGTAAATGTAATCCTATTGTTTAGCAGTTACTGTTATTGTGTTGTTTTAATCCATTAGTTCAGATCCAAACTAAACCCTTAACTTGCTGTGTTGCCTCATGATGTGCTAGGATTTTTTAACTGAAATGACCAGGATGTTTAACCTTTTCATCTGATTTGACAGTGTTGAAAAGTGCTATTTTCTTGTCACTAAGTGTGAACAAAGGCCTGCAAGTGTCAGACTTACAGGTAAAACACAGAGCTAAGTGTAAGTCATCTGTTCTGCAGGTGGCTGAATTAAATGTTATTGGATGGAGGAGTGTTTATAAAATTCCAAAAATATCTCTAGATAATGAAAGTCAACATGCGGTTGACAGTCAGCTTTTCTGCTTTTTAAATGTAGATGGAAACCACGTGAATTATTCTTCTGTCACTTGCTGACTGCTCTGTGGATTTTATCTACACTGTGGTCAAACATTTGATTTCATGCTGTCTGCGCTGGTACTTTGTCTCCAGCTCTCTCTGTGTCCTGCTCTGTTGCTTTATTACCTTTTATGTCTCAGTCCTCTTCCCCTCTCCAGAATTTACCACACAGTCTCTGACCTGAGTGTGAAATGCTCAAACCTGACTGGCTCTTGCTAAAAACTCAAATGCCTTCTTTAAACAGGCTGACAGTCTCTTTTAGACTCCCGCTTGGTCCACTTGTCTTTCCCTCTTTAATCTCTTTAAGCTGCCCAGGAGCTCTTTTGAGCTCGGCGTTCACATTCACCTGAGAGCTGTGTGCCCTGGGCCTCATGGGTCTGTTTGCAGGGGAAAAGAGGTTTAGTGGCTTTAATTGAAAGTGACCACAGCTTAAATGGATACCGTGATTTGCTGAGTTGGGTTGTGTTTGGTCATTTTCATCAAGTACTTGTCACCTTTCTGGAGCGGAGGTGAGGATTTCTTGTGTGCTTCTGCTGGAATCAAATGCACAAGCTCACAAAAGACTGGTTTTTGATTTAGTCATTTAATCAAGGCCTACATTCTGCAAAATGTTTGGATGCTTCAGATTGTTGGTTGCTTTTCTACAAGTCCCTGTTGAAAAATGCAGAGAATTTTAAAAGAGATTCTGTAATTTGCAATACGGATGCACAATGTGACCTCTCAGTCTGCTGAGATACAAGTATAAAGCTTTAAATGTCAAGATATCCCTTCAACGGTTCCACCTGCCAGCGCCGGCCCCGTGCTCTCTTCAGGTACGACCGCTGTCGTCCTCCTGGAAAGGATCTCACATCGATGTCAGGACAATGTGCGCTCTTTTTGTCAAAATGACACTTGTGTGCAGGACAGCATGACTTGAAAATGCAGACATTGGCCTCATGAGGACAAAGTTGGATTGATTCTCTGTCTCAGCTATTTCTTTGTTTGACCAGAGTCCCTCTTTTCTTTTCACTGTATGTTGGGCTATATGAGTCTGTGTGGAATAATACTCTGCCACAAAAATGACTAACAGGTTAAGTGGATTGATCATCTGGTAACAATGTTCTGCTGGGAAAACTTGGGTCCTGGCTTTCATGGGGTGCAACTTGACATGCAGCACCCACCCCAAACACTGTTGCAAAGTACACTCCCTCATGGCAATTGCACTCCCAGATGGTTGTCCTACCACAGCATGATAAAGCTCCCTGCCACACTCCAAAAGCTGCTCAGGATTGGCCCGAAAGAAGTCAGTGTGTCAACCTTGCCCCCCAACCCCCAATCTAATCAAGCAAGTCCAGGGCTGTCCTGTGGTGTCTGGCACAATAGCTTTGGTTGCTCTGATCCTCTACATATATTAGTTGCACTGCTACACATCTGATTAAACTTTGTGATAAACCACAGAAAAGGAAAGTAGTGTAGTGAGTATTGCCTTCAATGTAAACTGCATGTGGCCATGTAAACGTAACCAGCTTGTACATTTTATTAAACCCTGGTTTAAAACACAAGCTGACTGTCTTGCTGTCACAAGTTAGCTTTGAGAAAGCTGTATCTGCTTTTTATTCCGCCTCTTACTCTTTGGTTTGTGAGAGGTTGACCCCAAAACTTGATGTTTACTGCTGTTATAAATTTTAACATTTTGTTCTGCTGAGACCTAGTAATGTCTCACTTCCAGCTGCCTTCACTGCAATCCTCATTGGTTTGGCAGCTGCACTGTCGAGGCATAAAGCAAAGCCTGCATGAACAACAGTGTGGTTAATGTTTGTTTGCGTAATTAGAAACAGCTGAATGAATGAACTGTATTTTTCTGTCTTGCATCTTCTTAGTCGTGTACCTTTATCTGCTACAATCTCCCTAGACCTTACCTTCAGCTGAACACTCTGCACCAGCTACAAAAAACCTTGTTACCATGGGGACACTGGGGATAAACAACACAGCAGTATGAACACACAAGTTGATGGCACAAACAGCACTCGGCATGTCCCCATTTCCTCACTTAGAGGAGGCGTACTTTTGGCAGTGGTGAGTTTGAAGCATCTGCCTCATGAAATGCTGGTGTTTACTGAACATGCCAGCATGACGAAACCTTCTGATAGCAGACTGATCTTTTGTTTGATACGCTGTCTGCTCACCTTCCATACCATAGGCAAGAGTTCACCTCAAGTATCCTTTGAGAGCTCATTTGGCTGGATATTTTACCCAGACTAATCTCCTATCTTTGTGTACAACCCAGAATCATAACTACGAGTTGTTGTATCTTTAAATAACAATGTTATATTTTAAAAAAAACATTCAAATCTGATGTGCCAGAAAATCACTAACAGTAACATAAGAATAGCTTCAAAAATAGCCATGTTTCTGCAAATTAAACATAAATGAGCAGCAGTGTGGAAGTGGACACCAATATGTGAACTTTTTTTTCTTTCGATTTACCTGTGTTGTTGATTCAGTCTTTCTCAGTCCAATAATCTTGCTAAGTTTTTGCCAGTCCTGCTTTCTGTACCGTTGGTCCTCAGCATTCACACTCCATTCTGCTTTGGCAGTTGCTGCCTTGCTTTTCCTCCACATCCATTATTCAAGGAGCAGTTGCTTGGATGTCCACAAATCTGGATCCAAACTTGATCCTAAGATACCACATGCAGCACCGTGGGGCATACTAGTACCATTAGTAACTGTCTCTATCATGTCACATTACAACACTTCCCGTACTGCTGGCAGTGATACCAGCTGGTGTACCTGACGAGATGAGTGCATCCCTGTGAAGGGAATGTGCCAGCTCATTGTCAGCGTCAGCTGAGATGCAGGGAGGACGGCGGTTGAAATGACTTGACTTGTTATGAATATGTGCTGACAGCAGGCGAGCAGCAGAGGCAGTGTTTGATCTGGGATCTACATGGAGATTTTTGTTAGCATGAGGACAGGCGGCAGGCGGGGACGGAGGTGTAGAACAGGGTGAGCTCAGTTTGGACGTGTGCGTTAATGTTACAGCAGGCTGGAAGAAGGGCACTGACACCAAAAGCAGTGACATCTCACGCCTGGCTGACTGCATGAAAATGCTAGAAAGTGGAGAGTTGGTGAAAGTTGTGTGGTTGCATGTGTAGTTCAGTGTGAGTGTGAGAAAGTTCAGCTGCCAGTATAAACATTGTGTGTTATGCTACAAAGTGTGTTACACAAGAAGGCTGAAACTAAAAGTTATTGCATTATCAGTTGAACTGTGAATTACTTTTCAGTTAATCTTTTTAGGTTTGCAGAGGACTTTTTTTGTGCGTACTGGCGCTTCTCAATCACTACTTTTTTTCTGCCCTCCATATCACGCAGACAGCACGCTGCTCCCTAGATCACAATTTACAGTGATCGTTTCGGCATCTGTTCTTTTTTACCGCATGCCACGAAATCTGGCAAGAAAACACACTGATAATCTGTTAGAAATACTGTCGCTGTTGTCTGTAATTGTATTTATTTCACAAACAGACACACATGCTGCACGCAGCAAAGAAACTCCTCCCTGCAGATCATCATGCAAGTCTATGGTCCTTTTGACTTTATCGTTGCACGAGTAACATGACTGAACTGAAGAGTACAGCGCTTGTCTTCTACTTCAAACACTGGGTATTACTGTCATAAAGGATGAGGAAATCCTCACATTTAAAAAGTTGAAACCAGAACGTTTTTTTTTTTTAAAGCTTTGTGCTTGCAAAGTGACTGAAACAATTAGTTATCAGAACAGTGCAATTATTCTGTTTGACTAATGAATGAATTTGCTAATGGTTGCAGCTTTAATCTCTTTAGCCTTTGCTATGTCAGAAGAAAGTGGGAAATACCCTTCATCATTTCTCAGAGCCTGATTTCTTCCAACTGTGTTCTTGATTCCACTGACATCAGTGCTGATGGTATCAAATAATGCAGCTTCTTCATTCCAGTGAAGCTCTGCTCTGCTGGTGCAAATACAGAGGTACAGACATTGGAACATTTCATGCGTCACAGTTATATAAAGTGAGACGAAACACTAAATATATAAGTGTGACATATACTTGTAATTTGAACACTTGAATCATCAGGATGGGATAGAATGATCGTTGCTGTGATAACGTTCCAGAGTTGAAATTGAAATTGTTCCCAGTGTTTCCCACAGGATTTCGTGAGGCCGATGGGCGGACTGTGGCCATTCCCTAATAAAGAAAATGTTGCACATTTGAAGGTCAAATGCATCAATGTCATGAACTTTGAGAGCAAAACTAAGAGGCACTATCATGACTTACATGAACATTAAACAGAGAGCAAGAAATATAAAATGTGAAAAATAAAAAAAAGTGTAGCACAGAGCTTTGGTTCTGCTGCCTTTTAATTAGTGCAGTCCCAAAAATGTCAATAGCAATCCACTTGTTCCTTGCATTAGTCCAGAGTTGTAATTAAATCTTGACTGAGAGACTGCATTATCAGGGTCTTGTTTTAGAATTATGGATGCCTGCGAGGAGTGCCATCAAGCCTATATATTTTCTGGATTATCTCGTCCACATTGAGATTACTGCTGGTAAAAGTGAGTTTCATGTCATGCTCCTGCATATGAACGCATGTTCATGCACAGCACGGTTATTTCTTCCAGGCTTCTGTTAATAAACACTATTCTCGGTTGCTGTTTATCAGATGTAATAACACAAGTTGTGTTTCAGTCTCGAGTATATTGGCGCAAAGTCACAGAACAGTGCTGGAAGTTGCTGGTAAATTAAACACAGACCAAGGAATACATTTCACAACGAGGTTAACAAAACACGCAGACAGACTAGAGAACGATGGACTGCAAGGCAGCTATCAACTTAATATTACTGTTATTTTGGACCACAAGCTTACCTGATAGCTGATTCTGCAAGTCTTTTTCATGGTGTTTTGATATTTTTGCAACTTTGACACGCGCTTTGATTCGAGGGCGAGGCCACACACACAGGACCTTGGACTGGAGTGTGTATCTGTGTGTGAGAAAGAGAAAGTGTGTGTACAGCAAGTGGTGGGGGTGCTTAACTGACTGGGAAAGATGAGAGTTGGAGAAAGACGCTTTGCTGAAGGGACGGTGCAAAATGTAAAGTAGCAACCCATTTTACAATTCAGAACTTGTGCATGACTTGATATTTTAGTTATTTTTTTTTTTTTAATATTTGACAACTTTTAGACCTCAAAAATATGTAGACAAATTAAGTTATGGCAACTCTCCACCAGATTCGTTTTCCTGACAGTGTGGAGATGACTAATAAAATAAACTTTAATAAAATTTGTTAGACGTCTCAATTTCTAAATTCCTGGCTGCACTCCTGGCGCTGCTTGTGTTTTGGCATCTGATGCGCTTCCAAAATCATGGATCAGTTATTGAAACACACCCACACCAAGACAACCTTGTGTGTGTGTGTTTGTTTTTGTGCTTTTTATTCATTTTTTTCTAACAAACAGCTCTAGCTTAGGCTCTAATGGTCAACAATCCAGAACACCAAAGTATTCTTTTTATAATGATATAAAATGGTGGAAATCTGTAATTTTTACATTCAAAATGGTGGTAATTTTGCTTGATAATTCATAAAAATTATGACATTATGTATTTATGAAATTCTAAGTATAGTTCCAAGTTTTTCAACAAAACAAAAAAAAGGAAGGAATGACCTGATAAAATCATTTCTGGTTATAAAACAAGATCACAGACTTGACCAGATATTTGACATCAGCTTTCAGTAATTAAGTTTGATAAGCTCAGATAGAGACATTACGCTGGTAACATAAACACACTGAAGGTTGATACCCAGATCTATTCTACACCCTCATGAATGCTGCTTACCTGCGGAAATACAGGTGAATAAATAGTCAGTGCACTAGCGGCAGAGTGCAGTTCCTCTATGAAATATTTACCAGAATGACTCCAAGAGAAACAGAAGCACACAGCACACATTCCCTAAACACAAACACAAAGCCAACACATATTTTAAGCTTTCCTTTAACATGATCACTCACCGTTACACACAAACACCATCTCACCTTGTGTGTGCATGTGTCAGGTGTGAGCTTTCCTGTGTTAGTATGTTGTGTGTCAGCTATGTCCTCTCCCTGTTTGTCATGGATCATGAGCTGCTGCTGTCTCTGTAAAGCTTATCATGTCTAATGAGAAACTGATTTGCACCACTTCTGCGTCAAACCATCCGCGGGCCCTCCGTAGAGAACATTAAAGCAAAGAGTGGCGAGAAAGAGGCAGAAAAACAGAGGGACTAGATTGCTCCTCATTTTTCTGCTTTTATAGCGCATGGACATTGTATTCAGTTTCTGTTAATACTTTACATTTTCAGTCTGCTTTTGAATATGAATCACTGTAGATGCAAGTGCGCGATTATTTAAAGTTATTTGTGTCTGTGCAGAAAAAAACATTTCATCATAGCAGTAGTCTGAATCACAGGATGTTTAAGCCTTCCACTGGGCGCCTATTTCAGGGCACATTCCTTCCTCTATCAGCATGTTTCTGTTTTCAAAATCCCTATCCCTATTGGAAAAAACAACAACAACAACCTCAGAGCGAGCAACCTACACGCTAAAAACCTAAACAAGCTAGCTGCTACTTTGTGAGGAGCACCGTTGATGCATCCAAGAGTTGGAACAGCAGCTGAAGCCTAGTCCACAAGAAAAACATGTATTTGCACCTTATTGACATAATGTGTTTAGAAATTCTTAAAATGTATTATTGGGTGCACCTAGATTATTTGCTGGTACACATTAATGACATAGTGAGGCGCACCATTGTAACCAGTGTAAAAAACTAGACTGAAACTCTCATTTCCCGATGAGCTGCGTGCAGTTCTGTGTTCCCTTGACCATCTGTGTTAATACTCCATATTTTAGAAAGCACACTGCATGTCAATTACACCTCAAGGCTACATTTACACGAGGTCTCCGAGGCCTTCTCTAAATCAGGATCTTGGTGCATATGTAGCTAAAGCTCATTAAACTGCTCTGCAGTGTCATAGAGATTTTACTAGACAATCCAAAACAAGAGGAAAAGATAATTAAGCGTGACCTACAATACTTTCACCAGCAAGTCAAGTGTTTGGAGGAACAGTGATAAATTCATGCCATCAGTGTATGTCTCTACCTATGACATAGATATGACTCAGTGCAGGGCTGTTGAGTGGTTTGACCATCAATCTCATTTTGTTCACCTGTCTGAAAGCTGTCTGGTTTGTTTCAGCAGAGCCTTGGCACAGCACTTTCAGTGTTATTGTGTAGGAATTGTCGAGAATAATAAAATCTCTTGGCATTTTGGAGCAGTCCCCTATCATTCAGACTTTTATAAGAGTAGTTCCCATGCTAGTCGCTTTAGTTTATAGTCCAGCCTGAAGGACAATTTTATTAGCTTTCATTTACGGGCCAAACGCTGATTACTGGTCCCTCTTTGATAACTCTCTCCCGCGTCTCTCGTCCACATAAAATTGGAGGTGATCTCTGCACATTGATTGATTCACCTCCTGACAGACTTGAAAATACTGGAAGCTTATGTTACAGGCAAGCCACAGAAAAAAAACCTCATCACTGATTCTGCTTTTGGGAATGGTTGAAAACTCAAACACGAACCAATAGAAATACTGATTCACATTGTGAGTTAACCAGTCTTGCACAAAAACTGCTTGTTAACCTCAACCCGCTATTGTTTCATTTTATAATTTGGTTTCCAGAAGGGGCTACAGCTGGCATAAAATTAAACTGCATTAAACACTTTCCTCCACTAGTATTGGAACTAATCAATAGCATCCCCTATAACCTTTTCTGCAATACACAGTTTAATATGGTATATCAGTTTCTGTCCCTTCAGCAGTACCTGCACTGACTTCAGGGCCACAATCTGCAAGAATACTATACCTGAACACTCTGTCCTGAACATATATAGAAGACCTGTACTCATATAACTCACTGGGTATAAGATGTTTAAAATGAGATTAACAGATTAACAGAATTTTAATTTGCACGCTTGCAACAACTACATCAGTTCCATCTGGCACTGCACACAGGCAACACATTTTTGGCGAGAAATCACTGATTACCTTTTCTTCATCTTATTATCCCTGTCACTTAGAGACACATTCACTATCAGCCGAAAAAAGATATCTGAGCTTTTTACACCTCAGCTGCTTTTCTGCCAAGAAATCTTCCTGATATTAACTGCTGTCCCTGTTTTATCTTATCTGCAGGATCACCTTCACACTCGGTCATAAACAAACTCGAGCTCGATTCCACAATAAGAAGGAAATAGAAAAGATTTTATAATCAGTTTTATCCTCTGGTACTTCCCCCTTTTTCTGATTTTGTGATCTTATATCAGTTTGGAGAGATTGATTTAAAATATGTTACACTTTGGGTAGCCAAGGAGACTGGATCCCTCCCGTCACGTATGGTGATCTTTAGTCAAAGATGGAAGACAAACGTTGCCGTAAAATGGAAATCATGAGCTCCTGGTTACCTAATGTCAAGGTGTGTACACAATATGCTTGGCTTTTTAAGTTGTGAGAAAAACACGTAATGTAGCCTGATCCAGGAAATTAAAAGTCATACAATAAATAAGAACATTTTTTTCAGACATATCATACAATTATCAAGAAAAACTGAAAACAACTAAAATAACAATATAATAACTCACCCTCAATGGTCTTAACCATTTCTGAAAACATTAGCAAACATTTGACAAATCAGAGAGAATTCAGAATTCAGAATCCAGAGAATTTGTTCATATGGGCTTTTTTTGTGAACATAGTAAACACGACCCTATTTTAAGGCGTCAATATTGCTGATGGGGGTGGTCTTGGGTTGAACAACTGGAGGAGAAATAGTTGACCAATCAGAACGTAATACGCAGGATTAAGGAAAGTATGCGTGGATAAGGTCGGCAAGTTGTTCTACGTACGGTGGGAACAAAAACCTCAATCACTACTCAATGGTAAGGGCAAAACAGAATTAAAGACCCACATTCTAAAAAGAGGTGAAATGTAATGACATGAGAGAAAAGATTTATAGAAATGTTGACACGTTCTTCATATTACTTAAATCAATTTTTTTCTTCCTCCAGTCTGGCGTATGTCCCATCATGTTTTTCAATGGCAATCTTTTGTCTCTCATTCACTGTGTTGTTGTTTTACCATAACGCAAAACAAAGAATTCACTCCACGGCATTAATCAGTTGAAAATTAGCTTTCCATTCTCTCGAACGAATTGACAAATGGGTGCAGAATATGACTGATGATGATTACAACTTAATTACAAGGGCATAATGCAAACAACAGCTCACTTTAATTTAAAAGAAAATATTGAAACTTTTGTGTGTATGTGTCCTCTGACTGCTTTAGGCTGTGTGTGCTGCTCTCTCTCTTCTTTTCTCCTCCCCTCAGCTACAGTATGCACATATTGATTTTCCTATGCACCCTCTCAGTATTTTCACTCAATTAAAACCATGGCAGAACCTGCAGTTTACGGGCCTTTTCATTGACCTGGTGTAAAAAGAAAAAAATTGCTTGCCATTCAAATGGCCTTCATATTAAGTGCATGTTTGTGCCCTGAATGAATAGCAGGTCCTCAACATTTGAGGTGATAAATGCTTCAGATGCTGGCCAGCCACTGTCTCTCTACAAGGTCACCAATAAAGGACTCTTGTCCTCATACTGAGACGCAGTGTGGCATTTTACAATCCTCTCGCTATATCTCTGCTGAACTTTACCCCTGTATTACCTCTCATATGTCTATTTTAATCAGAATGACTCTAATAACCAAATGAGCACACAGTAACATTGTCTGAAACTGAGCAGACACTAAGATAAGCAGACAGCCCAACATTTTTAGTCAATAAATGATCACGAATTGCAGGATTTTCCACAATTCTAAGTAATGAACTGACAGTATTGAATCAGATCGTTTCACTTCTATTTCTGAGCAGTGTTGTATTTTTTGTTTGGCATGTGTAAATCTCACCTTTAATTTGATAAACTGAGTTGCTTCCCAGAGTTTCCCTACTGTCATAACAAATCCCTAGCTATAATATATTTTGCTCTTAGCAAAAAAACACCCTCCTGCTGACACAAGAACAGAAACATATATTTGTTGCACTGCATTGCATGCAAAAAGTCTGGGAGAAATTGTCTGCTGTGCCTCAATGACGCCTGTCATTAGACATTCTGATTTAATTCTGTTTCAACACAGAGAAACGAAGGCAGAGGGGAGAGAGGATAACTAGAGCATTTTTCACACAGAATGAATGGAAAACAATGTTGATGGTTTCCAGGCATATGCAGGTCTGAGAATAGATGAATACATTAACGTATTGAAAACTTGAAAGAGAAAATGTGAAAAAAATGATATTCAGCATTTCTGTTTTCTAAAATGTTTTAATGGACACGAGTAGGTAATCAAATGATCAAATGAAATGCTTTCAGATCCTTTTTGTTGTCTTTGTCCAGACGTCTCCATAAAAAAAAAAATCCCAATTTTTGGTATTGCTGCACTTATTTAAACTGGTGACTGTGCCTAGCTGTCACTGCTGTGATTTTTTTTTTGCACATCACCTCCCATAAAGTAACTGTCTGTCATGCTGTGTGGGCAGTTGTGTGATTTTTCCTTGCTTTAACTGTTGAGTAGGTTTGGGTTTATGTAGGCGGCGTAATTTCTTGTTCCTATGGCCATGGTAGCTATCACAGCTCTTTTTGGCTCCACAGTTTATGTAGTTCTTTGTGGAACATTAATTTATTGATTTTAACACAGTTACTAAGGAGTATGATGTCAACAACAGGGTATTACCTCCGCCAAGGAGTTTATGTTTTCACCTGTGCCTGTTTATTTGATGGTTATTTGGTCTATCCGCAGGATTACACAAAAAGTACTGGAGAGATGTCCATGAAACTTAAACTGAGAAACATTAAAGGGGCATATGACATCTGATCACTCATATTTTTTTCTTTGTGTGAAAAACATATCCATTTGTTCCAGTGATGTAGGTATATATTTTTATTTATATAGAAAAAGGGAAGTGAGATCCCACCACAAGAAGTCATTCAAGACACAGGTCGAGATTTGATGTTATAGCTGCTATGGGTGGTAAAATATTTAGCGTGATATCGGGCTGTCGAGTTTGATATTGGATTAGGCTTGATTCAATAAAATGAGACCGTTTGACCTACCCAGTGCCAATTCTAATTTTCACTGTGGTGTTTTTGTGATTTCGCTGGAAAACTGACCAATTTTTGATTAGACAAAAAATTGATTACACATATATGCCACTTTAAAGGGTGCTTTTTTGGGCCATAGCTTTGAATGAAAGACCAAAAGCAAGGAGAACGAGGACAGCCCCTGGGAGGGAAATGTGACTATTTGTAGCTACCATGTCCAAGGAATATATATGCAAAAATGATGCAAGGATCAAACCCAGCATATTTCAAAAAAGGGTCACTGCATGGAATGATAACGGAGCACATGCACTGTCCCTAGAAACACAAAATATATCATCATATTGTGTGTTTACAGCAGCAAAGATATAATTCGCTCTAGATCTACTACTGTTATTCTGCCAGTCTTTCAGTTGGTTTCTTCGTATCCCTTTTAACCTTCATTTATTCAATTGCGGCAAACTTATTCACCCCCTTCCTTTTCTATTTCTTCTTCTCCTGTACGTGCTCTTTGTTGAACCTCCACCTACAAGCCCTAAGGCTGTGGTAGTGGCTCACACAGAGGCTTGAGGTCAGGGGTCACTGGAGTCGGGGAGCAGCAGACATCCATATCTTGCAGCCTCAGGGTTGAGAGCATTTATAAAGCAGGGATGGGTTTTAGCCTCCCTCTGCTTTACATTTTCATCATTGTACTTACAACTTTTCCCCGCCAGACATGGGCTCCACTTTGCCTCTCGATGGCACCACAGTCATTCTGAGCCATTAATACTCTTACCATAATCAAATCTATTCACTTACAGAGAGCCTCAAAGCCTGCACTGTATGCATAAATATAAATGAATATTTGATGCCATTACAGATACAGAGCTGCAGGCCAGCTGAGGAAAAATTAGTCATCAGTTCTCTGTTAGCACAGAGCAGTAAATGTTTGTGAATATGCACACCTAGCCATGGGGGGCCCTTGTATTGTTTGGCTTCACTGGAACTGCATTATCTCCTTTATTAGCATACATCAAGCCGTTCATCCACTGGTATTACACACTTATAGCTGCCATATAGCCAATTTTTATGCCCACTTATATCTACCATCCATCCATTGGTAATACCCGCTTATATCTACCATCCAATCAATGGTTCTACCCGTTATATCCATCCATCCATCCATTAGCTATAACCACCTATATCCATCCATTAGCTATACCCATTATATCAATCCATTCATTAGCTATACCATCTCTGTGACCTTATTGTTTTCTATATCGCTCCTGCCTTGAATTACTTTCTTAGAATCTTATTCTAGGTGCCTTTTTACCAGCCTCTAGGGGTTCTAGCTGAGGCTTTGCCAAATAATATGGACTGCTGCTTTGCTCTGCTGTGGTGCCTCTGTTAAGTGGTAAGCTAGTAGGTGATTCTGCAGGTGTGTTGTCACTGAAGAGTAAGGCTGCTGCCTTTGAGACAAACAGCCTTATGTTTGTGACTTGGCCATCTACGGTGTAGAACCCAAAATACGTCCACACACTGCTTCTCAGATGTTTTGGGTCCGTCACCGTCTGTTCAGGGCAGCTCTGCTCGCTATTGCCTTCCGTTTTCGTAGCAAAAACCACATTAAATCACATCGAATATGAACTTTTCAACCAATGTTCGAATGTTTGAGTTTTGTTTAAAAAGTGACAGCCCTAATACCCCCGTACATTCTGCTATCCATCTGCTATTACTACTACTTACATCCAGGCATTCATCCACTAACTTTACCCACATTAATCAATCAACCCTTTTGTTAAACCCACTTATATCAATCATTCAGCCATTAGTTATACCTGCAGTATGAGTAACATCTCCTATGACAATTCATGTAATTTTATATTGTGATGTTTAATTCAGGGCCTCTGCTTGTTTGTCCTGAAAGTTGATGTTGTTCTATATAGACTAGCAGCATTAGCAGAGGTGGCCTGTAATTAAGGTTAGGCTAGCCTCTCGTATAGAGCACTTTGAGAAAACCTTGTAGATGGTCCATTCTTGGCTAATCCATTGAATTGAATTGTTGATAAATCAAGGTACACCATCACACTAGTCTTGCTCATTGAATTGAAGCAAAGGAGCAAAGCAGCAATTTTCCATCATCTCACAGACTATATTCTCTTATTTCCTGACCCTGTGTTTTTCTGTCTGCTTTGCCTGTGTGTATCGTTGTAATTTGACATACTCAAGGGTTTTGGTTCGGAAAATGTATTTATTGCAGAGTTTATGTGAAAAAGACCTTTTCAGATTCTTTTTGTTTATGCTATTTTTGTTTTGATTTAGCCTGGCCCACCAGACAACAGAGAGTACAGCTGACTGATAACCTTTCTTTGGATGGTTTGTCATTATCAGAGACAATCAATAGAACAGAAACCCAGAATTAATCTCATCTTAGACTGCATCTGAAGAGAATGCTGAAGGCTGTGGCATTGTCATGTAAATAGCGATAATAATTATTCCCTAAGTGCCTTCCTTGCGAGACCCCAAATAGACTCTACTCAGTCAAAGATTCAACAAGCTTTAGGCAACAGAGAGATAGAAAGAAAGACATGTCCATTCAGACAATTGAGAGAGCTTGGTTATTAAAGATATGTTTTTTGTCCAACAGTGTCAGATGAGTCCATGCCGTCTTTTCATGTCTCAAGGGTGTCAAAACTAGCAGAAAAAAATAGATGAGAGACTATCATTAAGGATGACAGCATGACTCTGACACCCAGGCTGTGTGAGAGAGAGAGAGAGTGTGTGAAAGAGAGATGGAGAGAGCGATAGAGTGACATTATAGCAGAGGCCATCAACACGGGGGGAATAGTTGCGGCAGATAACAGGGGAAGAGGCGAGGAGGGCTGAAGAGAGGACCGTAGAGAACCAGAGAGAGGCTGTTACAATATACAAGTGACCAAATGCAATGTGATGGAGATGGAGCTCGGGACCAGAAAAATGCCTGTAAGAGCTCCCTGCTGTTGCTCACAGGGCTATTCTGAGCGACTGAGACTGTGGTGATAAACCTGTCAACCCCGTCTTTCAGCACACCATCTCTGCCAATACACCCATACAGACAAGACAAAAAAAAAATAAGAAAATAAAACACACACATGTATATCTACTAAGGGTGTTTCTTAGTATAACAAAAGTGGTTAAATGTGGTGGTGCCACAAATTAATTCTGCAACTGTGCATGCAAATTAAATTCCTTGAACCTTGTTAGTACTTGCATGCGTGTGCACTTTTGTTTGCATATATGCAGGTGTAGGCCAGAGGCACCATAATTTATCTTTATCTAAAACTGTGGCAGGCAGGGTGGATTAGCACAATAGGTGGTTATGAGCCGAGAGAACAGAGAGGGTAGTTATGAGCTCAGGGAGCGAGAGGATTGGTAAAGCAGAGTGTGATGGAGGATTTTGTGCAAGGAGTTTTACAAAAAGGACAGCCTTGCTTTGAAAGATGTTTAGATGCAGTAAAAAGGAGACTCTGTCCTTGGGCATAGTATGGAGCAGATACAGGAGATAAAGTTAGCTTCAGCTACCAGCAAAATGCTGATGCATTTCACGATTCGTTAGTGAGTTTGTTTACCCTATAAGCAGTTTTGCTACTCCATGTTTTTTGAGAATTTTAAGGAAACCTCTGACTTTTACACATGACAGTCAGTTTAAGAAAGGAAGGTTCTGTAGGAGATTTGTCAAGACTTAGAAAATAACCTTGGAACTGTTACCAGGATTTTCTCGCCTTGAGTCTGGAGTTTGAAACAGATGTGCATTATCCAGGAGGCAGGGAGCGTTAAAGGAGGGATTTTTTGGAGCTTGACCCATACTAGGTGCTAGGTCTCTCCTGTGTTCCTGTGCTTGTTCTTGGGCCTTGTGTGTCCTCTGTGTTCCCACTCTTTTCTCCTTGGCTTCTGTTTTGTCTTTAGTTTTTCCTTGGACTGTCCCTGCCTTTTGTTGTTTGGATTTTGAATTTTGGATTTTAGACTTTGGACATCAGCTCATCATTAAAGCTGCCTGCCTCTATGTCTGCATTTGGATCCCTCCCATTTTCCAAACCTTAAAATTAGGGACTAAAAGTCAATATATGTTGTTGATTCATTTCTCTCTCCTCCCCTTTCTGGAACATTTCAATATGCTACTCTTTTTAGTAACCCCTGAATATACAAGATGAACCTGCTGAGCTAGATCAGATTAAACCTGACATCCTTCCATCTTGTTAATTTAGTTAATAGATGATAGTTTAAATAATTCCCTCACACATTGAATATGAGGCCTTTTAGTTGGCCTTGGCTCTGCTTATTTTCTGGAAAGCTGTATACATTTAATTAACTGTAATAATTTCCTCAGATGTTAGCAGGGGTATTTGGAATTTAATCTCTTGTCTTTGATCTGGATGGCAAAATAGTAAAAAGTAGCTTCTGAATATTGGATTTGGAAGAATAGACAGGAACTCTAAAAGATTTGTGTCTTTATATTAGCTTCTTTGGGCAGATAAGAACAGTGGCATTTGAACTGAAGTTGGACCAGAGTGGGAAATGATAATTAATTTCTTAATGTAGAAATATCATTTAATAAAATCCAATCACATGGTAGATCTGAAAACTGCTTTGCCCTGCTAATACTTCATTTAGTAAGGACATTCTGTGGGTGCTAATTAAAGACTTGCTAACTAATGTCCGGGGGGAAGGAACCCTGCCGATTATAAGTGTGATTGCAGTTTCCCTTTTTGGCTTCTGTGGACGCAGTCCAACATCCAGTGTAGATGGAAAGATGCCAGGGACATCACCGACCGCCAGCTGGTTAAAGGTGATAATATTTTAAAATTCATTTAGAGGACAATATTTCAAACTGAACAAGTCACTCTATCGGAAGAAACAGGAAAATGATTCTGCATGAAATCAAATTTGTTGTGAAGAGGACAAGGGTGCTGCCATTACTAAATTGAGCCAGTAAAGGCAGGGACAGCCCTGAGGAAACCCACTGATAATGCTATCCTATGTTGTTTTTTCTAATAAGCTTTTCTTCTGACCCTTTAGGCTACCTGTACATGGAAGAGAAATGCTGTAAATTCCATCTTTCAAACTGCATCCCCTGCAGCACCATCAGGCTAAAACCAAATACGTTTGGGGATTATGAGAAGTTGCAGTAAGACACCTTTGTTTGCCTGACATGGACAGAGAGTAAAGAGCATATGCCTTCAGTATATCCAGGGGGTAAATTCCGTTGAAGTGTGTTGTCCTGCAGGATAACCTGAGGCTAAGGCCATTGCAGTAATAGACATGTGGAGAGGGCGGCCAGTTAAAAGCCATGACGGCATTGGCTGATCTCAAGGACGAGTACACGGGAATGCTTTTAACTCCTGGTCCCTCTGGGAGAAATACTGAAATTTTATTAAATCAAATTAAGTGGCTGGCAGGATGAGCTCAGAGTCAAATGTCTGTGGTGAAAGAGCTTTGTAATTTTTATGTCTACTATGTATGTAAGAATGTCTAACCATATAAATATCTTGTTTTTCTCTCCACCTTCAGGCCGCTGCTATAAAGATTATACCATCGATTTTAAAAAAAAATCCTGCTATGTTAAACAAGGAAACACTGTGGTATTAATGTAGCTGAAGCCTAAACTCAGCCACTCCAACTGTTTAAAACCAGCAGTTCATCCTGGGCCACTGATGAAAGTAAGAAAGACAAAATTGAAACAGGATTTCCAGGAAAAGTTGGAAATATTGCAAATATAAAATGTTAATAAAGCTGCAGGCATTAGAATATCAATAAACAGGAGTCACACAAATTCACAGAATATGAAATATGAAATATGCCAAAACAAGGTCACAGGAGAAAAGGAAGTTGTAGCGTACATAAACATAAATACAAATGTACAATTCGTACATTTTATAAATACTGATATATTTGCCAGACATGCCTTTATCAGACAAGGCATGTCTTAATATGGCAACAGCAGAACTTTCTTCCCTGAAACCTTCAAAAGGTGGCTAATATCAAACACAGCTGATAAGGGTGCTTCATTACAACACTTTTGCTGCACCAAAATCACACTGAACCCTCATCAAAACAGAATGGAGAAACACGTGCTACTGTGACACACGTGATATTTAAATGGCAATAATAAAGTTTTTTGCTTTAACACACCATCATAAAGTGACTGTTGATTGTACAGTGTCACAGCTATAGAATGATGGCACCATCTGCATTTAGATTGGTTCTGTATAAATCTTGCATTCACTGTGCTAGTCGTCTGCGACTGGGCACGAAATCTCCTGTGAAAAATGAAGATTGATTGGTGATCCATTCAATCTAGAAGCTCGGCATTACTCTCTATTTGCTTTCATGTCTCCACTAAAGACTGACTGAATGAATAAACTCTAAACACCAAACCTGTGTTGTTGGTAGTTGTTACTCTGAGGAAAACTGAAACAATCAAGCTGTCTTCACAGCAGTGGCACCAACAATAACAGCACTTGGAAATGCTCACAAGTTGTCTGTTTACACTTTCAGGTTCATTTTGAGCTCCAAAGTAGTCTTAAGCTCAGGACAAAAAGAATGCAGAAGGGTCTTTTTTATCTGGAGCAGAGGTTTGAGTCAACCTGAAAGAGTCTGGGTGAACTGTGGAGATTTTCATCAGGAAATTGATGTTTTCGCAACATGTTTTTCTCTTGAAAACATTTTTTAACGATTTTATATTGTGTTGATAAGTGGATAGTCTTGAATGGATGTGTGATTGAGCTTGAGTTCTGTGTTAAGCCCTATTGGCTTTTTGCACTTTGCAGTTGTGGCTAATGATGCAAGAAGGAAATGGAAATTATTCATTTTCAAACTAGTTCATTTATGTAAAAAGACAGTGTTGAGAGTGACAGATGTCACTTCTCTTGTAGTCATCGATTTCCCTGCCTGTGAAGTGACATGCGATGCTCGATTTTGTGAGTTTTTCATGCAGTTTTTATTTTCTTGTTTGGTTTTTGTTTCGCAAGTGTGATTGATGCACCCTGCGAAGTGTCTGGCAGGCTGCATTTAACACATTCCTCGAACTTTGACATCTTAAAATCACTTGATAGAGACATTAATTCTGAGCAAATTAACGAGAAGGCATTTTTACAGGACAGGCACACTCTAATACATTTTTTTAACTAAAGAAAATGACTATTTTGGAATAGAGTTTGAAAAGACAAGTGAGCATGTCCCCTTGCCTGCCCTACTGACATCCAGAGGTTTTAGCTAAACTAACCCCATAGACACAATTCAGTTTTTTGTTTACATGCGCACAAGTATCCAGGTTGCAATTTGGTTTTATCCTGGTTATGTTTTGCACTTGTAAACATCTTATCCTGGTTTTTTAGAAACCTGAGACCTGTACTATGTGCTAACGATTACAGGAAGGTGGATATCAACTTGATAAATCAACCCAGGTCTGAATCTCTGAATAGATTTGGTGATGTCTGTATGATTCTCTATGAGGAAGTTGTGAGGAAGTCGGATGAGAGTCATCTGGCAGTCACTCCCTTAGATAGCAGAGAGATCAGCCTTGCCATGAGGTATGTAACCACTGCTCTGTTGCCTACCTGATGGTATATAAGTCAAGACAATCTGAAAATGTTGGGAGAACACCATGCTCGGCTCTTCTCTCCTTGCTGCATGATGTGAAGAGACTTGATTCATCACACCATGGTTATAATTCTTCTGAGAATTAACAACTCTCAAACTCCAGCAAGGAGAAATTCCCTTCCAGTGTGCAGGACTGTTTTAGTCTTATTTTTTCATCTGCAACCCCCGTGGTATCAAACAGACTTGGTAGCAAATAAAAAAATAAATATTAAAACATAATTCAAAGGCGTATTTTAATATCTTATAACAAGTACAAGGATTTAGTGTTTCAATCAGGCTCTGTTAAGGAGTACACTCATCATAATCCGCGCACCATACACAGAATCTTCTATGAATGATAATGCCATTTTCAGAGAATTGATTGGTCAGAGGGCAGTGCTTTTTACGAGTTGATCCTGCTGTCTCTGGAGCAGGTTAGGTGTGCAGCACAAGTTACCATGGTGATGTACCATGGTAAGAGGTGAACCACTGTTGTAGCCCTGAAAACCAACAGATAACCCTGACGTTTCCCCGCTAACCACAAATCCTGCTTCAAGGACAGACCTCTGGAGTATTCTGCAAGAAACCAGCATACTGTGGAATGTAAACACATATCCAGGTTGTGTGGTTATGTCCTGTTGCAGATTGTGGATTTAGATTCTTCCTAGAGGGAGATTTGTTTTCACAGCCACTACAGCACAGAAAAAAAACTGACATAGAGAATACGTAATATCTTTATGTTTACATTCATGCGCCTCAACTCACAACAGTGTCTGCAAGGCAGTTTGTTCAATGCTGCTAGGACAGAAGAAACAACATGCCAGCCGGTGGTAGTGAAGTAAAGTGTTGATTCAGGAGTTGATCAGTTGATATTGAGGATGCTAGGGGTTTGATGGGTCTGTGGTTCAGAAAAAAGATGATGGCGGTGACAGTAAGTTTGTTGTTGATGAAGACGATTAACATTGTAAAGAAGAAGGGGGAAACAGTGTAGCATGGTGGTGGGAGTGGAGGCTGACAGACAGTGCTCAGATGACATGGATTCCTTGCGGGAATGTTTATGGATCTAAATGATGTGCTGATTAAAAGTAATGGTCACTGAGTATTTGAAGTATGTGGTTGTGGTTGAATGTCTGTTACAGGTCTGTTACTGTGCCTGTACTTAATGCCTGTGGTCTGTTGCTGAGGAGATTGTGCACCCAGTGGATGTTAAATGAGATAGTGACATTTTTCGTGTTCCGGTGACAGCCGTGGGCGCTGGCATTATATTTTTAGGTTTTCTGTCTGTCTGTTCCATTCTTGTGAATGTGATATCTCAAGAAAGCCTTGAGGGATTTTTTTTTAAAGATTTGGTGGAAATATCCACAGTGAATCAACAATGAACTGATAAGAATTTGGTGGCCAAAGGTCAAGGTCCCTATGACCTCATGGCATCCCATTCTCATGAACCCCATGTCTAAAGAATGCGTTGAGTTCATAGGTTCAAGGTCAAGGTCACTGAGAATCATTGTCTATTGTCTTTAATCCATCATCATTGGAAATAATTCACTGGAATCAAAATGTCATTATAGTGACATCTTCTGTTTTTCCAGTACCTTTTGATAACTCCCCTCTTGGAACACAGTATATCCAGTTTTTCTTCTTTTACCTCAACTACTGAGGATGTTTTTACACAAGACGTGGTGCAGTTGTTATCTGAAGTGTCTTTACATCCAATTGTAAATCAAAACAGCCTTGACCTGCGGTTATTTTTCTTTGTGTTTGAATGAAGTCAGCCAAGGCACTCTCATCATACATGTGTGTGTGTGTGTGTGTGTGTGCGCGCGTGTGAGGGATCACTGGTAAGTCTTCGGTGACAGCAGAGAGAATATGTGATGAATTATTCTTGTGTTACCACGACAGATTGTGTCCTTCACAGATATATTAGATCAGTATGAGAGTGTATTTCACTGTGGAGACACGTGTGAAGACCAAACAATACACCAAATCCAGATTGGCATTTGAAATTAAAAAGAGGAACCACAAATGCTGCATCATTGACTCTGTGAAGTGTTGTCATACAGGCAGTCTGTAAGTCAAGTAGAAGCTTGTGATTGACAAATTGTGATTGACAAATCCTTAAAGACCTGAAATAGTGTATGAGATCAGCAGTCAAAAAACCCAGTGATGTTTGAACATGTAAAGACAGCTTCAAGTCACATTAGATTTATCCAAAGTCACACCATATATTTGTCAGAATATGTGTGATAATGTAGGTATGTATTTGCAGTTACAAACTGTGCTGCTGTTTCTGTGTTGTTGCTTCAGTTGCTGCTTTCTTTAGCTACACCTGCCAAGCCTTATGTTCTTGCAAATAATAGAGTATCAACAACGAATCAAGATTTACAATTGAACTTGAACTTTTTTAAACAATGGGTCCTTGACTTTTGGCAGAGGTCAACAAATGCTGCCTACCATTTCTAGCTGGCCACTGTGGAGTTTGGCAGCTTAAAGGACAACTGTTGCTGGCTAGCAAGCTACCTACCAAAGACATTTATAGATTCCCTTTTTCCAGCTGACTTGTTTTTTATGTTGGAAAAATTATATGGTATAATACTAAGGTCAAAGCTAACACATCCCAGGCAAAAAGTTAGCATCCTCACCAGATTATGACCAGTGGTTAAGACATGAACATAAAGAACAGCATTATTCTTGTATTGCAGTGTAGGGCTAGTTATTCCTCTAAGTACGAAAAAGGGAAAATGTAAGATCAGAGTATTTTTTTCAAGTTCTAACAAAAACCTGCTTACCTTAGATCCTTACTAGTGCTTACCGGTTCACACCAAATACCAGTGTATATTTTCGTTATGATATGAATTTTTAATATACCGTCATACTGTTGTATTTGAATACACAACGTTCGGAACGCTATGCTGCGCAGCGCGACACTTCAGACCGGACCCTTTTCAATGTTGGCCTGCTAAATAGGTATGGTGCGACTGCGAGGGTAAACAGTAGTGCTCTGGTGTTGTGTTACGGTGAAGATGGATAGGATAGACATTGCAGATCATGACTTCACCCGCGGACGTCAAGATGAGCAACTCAAAAGCCGCTGAGATCCGGGAGATGCTAGCGTCTCCTCGTCTCTGTAGCTGTTTGGTTGTGTCCGCTACTTGTGTAGCGGCAAGCTAGGATCAAATTTCAAAGCCCCCCGCTAAGAACCCAGTTCTAAACTCCAATGGGGTGCAATGTAAAGCTCTTATTTTGAAGAAAAATTCCACCTGCTTCCTGTTAGCTGTCTGTTGCTTGAGGCAGCTAACGGAGGGGGTGGTGCGCTAGGCCGCACGCTTCCATTGCTAGCGGGGTGTTAGCATCTTCGTGTGTTTGATTGAGGAGGCGAGAATATGGGCCACGGATCTATAATTAAATAAATATATCAAGTGTCGCCACATTTCTACCGATACATATGTTGTACGTCACTGTTCACACCGAACTTCGTGCTTCACGTCACGTCACATGTTTAAGCCGACCCCAGTGGCAGCTTTTTGGGAAAGAAGGAATGAGAAACTGGTTGAGAGAGGAAAATTACACCTCCCTTATAGACAGAGCGCTGCCTTTACCTTGCAGCAAATGTGCTGCCTTTTCTATCTAAAAGGGGCTAGTAATTCCTCTCTCAACTAGTAGAAAATGCTGTGAACACTTGATTATGCATGAAAAAAAAAATACCGTCATATACCGTGAAACCGTAGGAATTTTGAAAAATACCGTGATATACATTTTTCGTCATACCGCCCAGCACTAATCCTTACATACATTCCACTTTTAATCATACAGGAGAAAGATGTTATGTTACTAACGTTAGCCTGAACTCTTGTTTTTGGTCTTTATCAGGGCTTTGTTTGACAGAACAGCTGAAGGGTGACATGAAACTGGATGAGAGAAATGGGGGATGACATGCAGCAAAGGGTGGCTGTAGCTCAGGAGATAGAGCAGGTCGTCCAGTAATCGGAAGGTCTCTGCTTTTATTCCCCCGCTCCCCCGGCTGCATGTTGAAGTATCCCTGAGCAAGATACTGAACCCCAAATTGCTCCTGATGAGCTGGTTGTCACCTTGCATGGCATATGAAGTCCATTTACCATTCCAAGGACTAAGGTCTCTGGGCCAGAATATGCCATTATCGATACCACAGGGAAAAATTTAACCAACACTGAGGGCATACACTTTTTACTTTTTAGGCTGTCACATAAGCATTTAATATCTGCAAATTGCATGTCCTTTTTTTGCGGGAGGGTCTCTCTAAGTGAGCCTGGGTCAAAGTTGCTGCTAACACTGTGGCTTAGCTCACTTAAAACGTTAAAATCACTTTAAACTTCACATTAATCAGTATGTTTGGAGCAGGACAAGGCTTAGCTTGGCATTTATTCACTGACATAAAGACTAAACTCACTGTACTGCCATGTTCACAGCTATCCTGGCTATATATATATAAACTTCACACTCAGTGTCTCACACAAGCATTCTCTTCTGACTTCTCTCCTGACTGCACACAAGCTAATATCAAGCACAGGACCTTTGGTTAGATTCCAGTATTTCTAGGCCATGCAGGCCACTGGTCTTGCGATACACTGGCTGAAACCCTGATGTGTGTGTCTGTCAACGGATGAGGAGAGGAGAGAGAGATCGAAAGCTTAGCTGCGTAAAGAAGTATTGAGTATTGAAACTGTTTCAAATATTCAGAATCAACAGTTACCACTTTTGTTTTTGTGCTTTTGGCTCCAACATTTTAATCACACCCACTTCAACATGTATAGAACACAAAGCTTGACAGGCCTGCTGTGCCTAGTAACAATTGTTAAGCTTATGCAGTCATATTATTGACTGTAACCTCACATGTCATTTACATGTCAGCATCTTTGTACTACAAGTTAATATAGATTTGGCCATGCTTTAACACGGTGTCGTATCCTGAGGTGTTTATCTAGGTCACTGATGTAATGTCGAAAATAACTTGCCTTCCCCAAAGCAATCTTCCAGGGAAAGCTACATGACTGATGATGGCCTATTACCAAAAGCAGTCTGTCCCTCTTGTCTTCCCTCTTAAAGATTAATAACTCTGTCCTGATCTTTGAGTGCAGACCACATCCCTATTTTTGGAAATCTGCATCAAAAGTGCCAAAAAAAACAAAGTTGATGGCAATTAATTTTTAGTGCTCAAGATTACATCCTCCGCCTTGTGATGTTCGCTCATGTCCCCACTGATCACAGCAGGCAATTAGAGGAACCGCAACGCCTCCACTCAGCTGCTCTTCAGCAAGATGTCATCTGGCTACAGTCTGAGGCCATTCTGACCATGGCACAAGAACTGGGAAGTAGCCTGACATGGCACCATCAGTTCAATAATTCTTTCCATGTCTGAAAGGTTGTATGATGAATAGTTTGACTACAGTCTGTTTCTGACTCCTGGACTAACAGTGAGACGACTGCCTACTCACCACGTTATCAGACTACATGTACAATTCAACAGCTGTATCTACGTTCCAGTTTATTCTCACTGCTCAGCTGGAAGGCAGAATAGTTCAAACATTTAACTTGTATTACCATGTTCTCTCTGCAGTCCCAGTAGGTGGCAATTTATGCGCACACTCATGTGGTTTACTGTTATTGTGTTGTTTTGAAAAAGAGTAAATATCTTACTTTCCGGTGTTGAATTAGATTAATTAGTTTGAAAACTTTTGATGCCTGTTGGATGAACGGCTGCTTGCAGAACAGCTGTAAGTATGTCCAAAAACTGATGCTCGCCAATAATTCTCTGTTAGCATTCTGTTCAGTGTAATGAAAAAGGCACATATTCTATATTTAATGAAAACACCAAAACCACCAATGAATTATTAAACGGGTTTATTTCACTGTGCAATAGAGCTCTGTTCTTGTTGAAAGTTGAGGTAGCCACCCAATTTCTGTATTGTTTTTCATTACCATGAACACGGGCACTGTAGTATCATTTGGGTCAGTACCAAACCCATCGTCCAGCTGCTGTAAACATTCACAATCACCACAACATAAACTTCATGGCTGAAAACATTCTTCATCAAATGGACTGTTTATTCCTGCATGTCTGCCAAAAGCTACTGCGCTTTTTCCGAGCTTCTCTCTGCAACTCTTTCTGCTGTCGTCTTCCTGTAACAACTCACCGTTTGTGGGATTTCAGAGCTTCTCCTTGAACTAGTGTTTCTGGGTAAAAAGTAGGGCTGGGCGATAAATCGGCAAAATCGATTAATTCGAGTTTTTGGTTTAGGACGATTTTAAAAAATGAAAATCGATTTTTTATTGAACTTGCTCCGCTGCCGCTCTTCATGGGCTCCCGTAGTTCATAGTGAGCTCCGCCCCCCGCATTTACTTTCCACAGTGAAAGAAACAACATGCAGTGAGCAAAGAGCTCGTTTCTAAAAAAAAAGGCACAATGTCATTAGTAGCTTGGTTTTGTGGCGTCGGACCTCAAACAAACCACGGTCCACTGCAAAGTTTGTTTAAAAGCTGTTGCAACTAAAGGCAGCCGACCGACACATTTATTTCAGCATCTCAAACAGACGCATGTATCACAGTGTTGTTGTTGACTACGAGAAGACCGCGGCAGCCCACAAATACCCGCTGTAAAGCAGCTGACATTAGCGGAATCATTTAATCATTGTGTCCCGTATGAGAAGAAAGCGGCCCGATGGAAAGCTTTTACGGACGCAGCCACGTTGAATATCGCTTAAGACATGCTGCTCGTATATACAGTGGAGCCGGAGGTTCATCCACATGCTGAAAATGTTCTACCCCAGGGTTGTGTTACGGAGCCACAACGGGGCATGATGTCTCAAGCCAGAGGAAGAAGACAGGCTTGTTTTCCTGGCCAAAAATGTGTAAAACAGACAGCAAACACACACCTCATGTCCTGTACATCTACCAACATGTCATGTTTACTATGCAGCATGCAGATGTTTAATTTAGTTAACATATCTTCAGGGATATAAAATACTTTTTGTAAACGAAAGGCACCTTTTGCTAAATAAATTACTTAATGAAAGTTATGTTAACACTTTATCAATATCAATAAGGAAACTCATCTGTTTTTATAATAGCAAGCAATCTGACATTTTAAATGTATGTTTACAAAAGCATTTTATCAAAAAGGGACACATTCTTTGGATGCACTTTTATATATTTTTTCAAGTGAGTTTGAAGCTGTACTGTTTACAATGGCAGGACAAATTTGTTGTAAATCATAGCATTAAAATGAAAGCAAGGCTTTTAATTATTTCTTTGTAATTTTGAAGTTTGTTCTTGAGAAGAAAAAAAAATCGAATAAATCGTAAATCGAGTTTGGTGGGAAAAAATCGGAGATTCAATTTTTAGGCCATATCGCCCAGCCCTAGTAAAAAGGGAACGTTTTATTTCACACAAGGTCTCTCTCTGCTGAAAATGTTCTTTGTAAGTTGTCAGACACTACACCTCAGCCTGTCGGTGGCAAAAACAAGCTCTTATGGTGGATGTAACTTTAATGTCGCAATTGATTACATTATGGCCATACATGTAAATTATAGGGCACAGGTTTAAAAATACCAGAATGACTCCTTTAGTGCAACACACATTGACTGCGTCTGGGAGTGTCACATCATTTGACCCACAGTAACTGATGCTCATAGTCCAAACTGAATGCATCATAAAGATAGAAGAAGTGGAGATGTAGAACTAGGGAACACATTTAATGAAGTCACTGTGTTTTTGGTTGATGATAGAATTTTTTCACAGGACATCGATGGTGTGACGGCATATTTGTAAAGACATGTTTTTTTTGAAAACATGCCATATGCCACTAATGTGTGCTTCCCTTGAGCCTTCTTTAAAAAAAATTTTACAAAAAAATTAAATGTCATCGTGGCCAAGAGGTGTAAATCAGGCCATAAACCTTCTTACATGCCTTCCCCCTCTCTTAACACATTTCTTTTCTGTCTCACCACTCTATGCTCCCTAGTAAAAAGATAAAACATGCCGAAATGTGTCACCTGTTTTTAAAGATCTACACTTTGAACCGCGACTAATGGACTCAGGGTTGAATGCCTCTGACAGAACTTGGAATTAATACAGACTGTGTGGTGTCTTTATGGAATTTGTTGACAGTCAGAAAAATATAGAACAACATCAGCCTCGTGCTTTACGCTGACTGTGTTGCATCTGCCTTTCAGTGGCATCCAGTCTCTTTGATGTTTCCAGTGGTGGCTGTGGTCCAATAGACTGGTGCAGTGGTGTTTTTAACAGACACAGTCTCCCACCATGCAACCCATCTAGCACACAGCAGGAACTCAGCTCACTTTAGCTGTCTCATCCTGAAACCTCCTCATCCATGAAAATCAGCGGCAATGTGAATAAACGGTCACTGACCTGTTGAGACACAGCAAAGTGAGCGCGGATCGATAACTCTTCGCACGAGCCGGTGAAACGGATATCTCATTAGCTTTGGGCGGCAGCACTGACTCAGTGACAGAAAAGGCGGATCAGAGGCAGGATTGCGATCAGACTATTTGCCAATTAGCACCCTCAGCAGAGCACCCACCCAGGGTCTGAGACAGTGGAGAGCCAGGGCAGACAGATGAATAATACAGATTCAGAGGCAGCAGCTAGTTCATAATGAGCAGACTGAAGAGACACACCACAGGCTACTCAATCAGGCCCCAGCTGGATGTTGTACTGAGCTATAAGCCATACACATGTCCCATTTGCTTTTCTTCTTCATTTTCTTCATTTTTTTCTATTCACGTCACCCTCTCCTCACGGTTTACTCTTGGCGCCTTCTGGTCTCAGAATTAAAAATCGGCTCCTGTGAGTGAATTAATCACGTCTCTAAATGGTGACTTGGAGGTGTGTGCAAGCATCCACCCATAGCTTTTAATCAGTGATGCCATTTCTCGTAATTATACTTGTGCACCTCGCATAAGCCAGGATGTTTTGGTGCAGTACAATGGCAGGATCTCATTTTAGCGTGACAACAAGGCAGAGGAGGGAAAAAACACCTCAAAGCATACATTATTAATACCCCAATCAAATTAAAATTGCAGTTCCAGGATAAAATGTCAGAAAGTGATGTGTTTGAACAATGTTTTGGCAGCTGGGTGTTGTGTTAATGTTTCAAGGCTCTGTCCGAACATTTTCACAAAAGGGATTAAATACAAAGAAACTTGGCTTGGAATCTGTATGTAAATGAAAGAATATAATAAACACATCACTTATGAGCCACTTTCTCATTTTGGATTTTAAGTTCAAGCATATTGAAGGTGCACTATGTGGATTTTGGGGAAGAAATTGTAATCAGAAAAAAAAGATCTAAATTGACTAATTTTTTTTTCTAAGCCTAAACATACTAAATAAACAAACTCCTTTTGTTTTCATAACTGAATAAACTGAACAAACAAACTGATCTTTAAGGGTTTCAATACGGTTTTCTTTGTTTATATGTGGCGGACCCTGCCACCTTTATAGCTTCAAAGAGTGTACTAGGAACCTTTTTTTCCTCTGAGAACAGCTTGTTTATTGAGTAATGGAAACAATTTAATTGTATGAGTTTGTATTATTACGTTATTAATATTATGAATATTGAAAATCTGAGTTTGAATTTCTTCTCCAAAAAAACATGGCCCCCTTTAAAATAGTGATGTTGCTGTTTGCCTTTTTTGGGACAGAAGTGGACGTGGAGTGGTGACACCTTAATGATGACATTTTTTCAAGCACTCTGTCTGTGTGTGTTTTGGAGAGGCTGCAGCCAAACCAGAGCACCACTTCTATAGAAAATTGCATGATGCATAATACATACCCTACAGAAGTAAAGTCCCTCATTCACTGGTACATTACAGCAGTGAGAAGTGAGCTAATTTCCTGAAAAGGTATTTCTTTTTCACACCTCAGTAAAACAACAACAACAAAAATATATATATAAAGGGACGGTTGAGATGATGTATTGTTTGAAAGCTTGTGTACCGGCTGCAAGTTTTATAAAACACAAATTTCCATATTTTTCTAATGCGCTGTGCTGTCAGAGTGGTTATCAGCTCTGGAAGCAGCTGGGTGAAAATGTATTGATTGAAAATGTCAGTTAAGATACAGTGCAAGGAATGATGAAAACATCCGAGCACGAAGCCGAAAGGAAATGACTGACTTATCTTGCCTTTTCTCACCCACTCTATTTGTCTCATGCCTATGTCTTTGTGGAAAACCGGCTGCAGAAGTACCTTTTTTCTCAATCCATTGCATTCATTTTTTTTTTTATTAAGTCCTTTACTCACATCCAATCTCTGCTCTCTAGTTTAGGTTTAAGACAAGTTAAACATGTTTGCCATCTTCTTAGCACACATCTCATTAAAGGGCAGTGTAACTGAGCAGAATCTCCTGAAAAGTTTCAGATATATCATTCATCTAATCTAGTAGTTATTAATGTTACATTGACTGTTGCTATCCAGAAGTAGCATGAAAGAAACCACGACACATACTTGCTGAAACTAAATATCTACACCTCCTCACACTGCAGGCGTCTGAAGTGCCGAGGGCTGTCCAAAGGCCCACTTCATCAATTCTGCAGTGGCGTCAAGTGCACTTTCTACAGACTTTCAGAGAGTCTGCAGCAGAGTCATACTTCTGAGTCACACTAGTCCCATTGTAAAGTGTTAATCACAACAGATGATGAATCCTTCCTCTATACCCCTTAGAACTGATCAACAGTCTATTTCGTGGTAGAGCACAATGAACTTGAGGTCAACATCTGCTTCCACCAATACTAAGCTAACAGCTTCCAGTGCTAATCTAGGTGATGCTAGTTGGGGGAAAGTTAACACCCTCCCTCTCACTTATTCATATCCATTATCTCTGCTGCTTGTTTGTCTCTTAGGTTTGGCTCATTCAGGCTGGTGTGAAAGTTGCCAATTGAATTCTAGTGTGGACTAATCAACCGGACAGAGACAGCATGAAAAGAGGAATCTTGGTCGACCTCCAATTCAACTCTTACGTTTTTTTTTTTTTTGGTGTGACAGCAAAATGCGGAACCACAGCTGTTTGTAGTAACAGATGTGATTTTAGGCATGATTTTGAAGTGAAACTCTCGCCAAAAAATTATTTGCAATTGAATATGAGTCAAACCTTCATGTAAAAGCATAATTACGATGAAAGAGGCACTTTAAAGATTTACCGTAGTGTCGTTTTGGGGCAAGCTAATTTTCAATGGGGTGCAGGGGCACTTTTACGCTAGCATCGAAATTGCTATTTTTAAAACACTATTTCCTTGTGGACTAGTCCAAATTAACCAAACTGGAGAAACTGACCCAAGATGGCACCAATTTCCCCCCCTTTCATTGAAAGGTCTCCGTTTTTCATGGTCACAGTAAACATTTTATCTCCTCTCTGCTCAGTGGCCTTGCAGATTTTGCCTGTTGATGTTGAATTCAGAAACGAATTCAAGATGTCAGCATTTACTTTCCAAAATTTTATTTCAGCATTTTATGAAAAGAGCATAATCTATACATAACACGTAGTAGTGAAGTAGTGCCTAAGCCTAATGCATAATACTACAAAACAATGCTTTTTTTGTGCCAGAAATGTCATTTACTAATTATACTTAAAATGTAATGTGTTAGTGATGAAGCGAAATGATGATTCAACATGTGACCACTCCCTATGGAGTAACCCATAGAGTGACTAAATAGACCCAATCATCATGCTTGTTCAGGTAGACAACACCTGCATTACGCACTAGCTTGCACACAAGTGTGTGTGTGTATGTAATTAATCTAAAATGCATGTTTGATGCTTTGACATGACATTAACAAAAAGCTATTTCACTTACGTTAGGTGGGAGTCCATCGGGTCACAGATAAAAGAAAATGACAGCTTGACTTCACACAAAACTAGAATTTAATCTGCAATGTCGCTGTTGGGTAGGTATCAGTAGAAATGCCAGATAGGCCAGACTGCTCAGCTTTAAACATCACAGCTTTGGCTGTAAATGACAACAAAAATATGTAACTTTGCTAATTTCACTTATTTCACACTAACATGATACTGAACACTCAAACATAACATGGCACGCCAAAGTCTGTCCCTAATTCAGTGTTAAATAAGAACCTCTGGGGCTTTCATACTGTGACGGTTTCTATTCTGTGCTTGATGCTCACGATCACTGACTGGGCTATCTTTGGATACCCGAATAAAATGGAGAATTTCAAAATTAGGCGAGATTCCCCTTTAAATCTGGAATGCTGATTTACCCGGGGGTCATGCCAAGCCGCTCAAAAGCGTCTAAATCCACTGGATATTTATGCCTTTTTCATTATGCAGTAGTGTGTGTATATGTGTGGTAAGTACACGTTCTCCCAGCTTGTGTATGTGCGCAGCTGTGTGTGTGATTATCCGTGCATTGTGCCTCTTTGTGTTTTGCTGCGCCTGTGCTGTGAGAAGCAGGCATGCTGATGTCTGATCCAATCACTCTCAGCTCTGGTGGGCTGGAGGCCTGAAACAGCGAGAGACGGCAAGAGAAAACATGAGGAAACAGAGAGGGATGGAGAGTGTGTGGGCTGTGCATTTCTAATAATGGGTTTGGTCGGAGTTATTGTATGTTAGGGTGGTCAGAGCCACTGTGCTAACAGTATAATCTATTACAGACTGCTGCTTAAAGGATTGGCCTAAACGTGTTACACAGAAAACCAAATGAGTCCAGCTTTCTAACACAACCTGCTTTCCATTTTTTTTGATTGCATTGATTCCAGTCTTCGAAGAGGAAGTCACACAGGGTAATCAGTGAACTGTACTCTAGTCAACAATAGTGTCATTAACCTTTAAACATGAGTTTTAAGTAGGATAAACCAACCCAGTCGCAAGAATTAATGTTGGCAACATACTTTTTTTTGCAAACCACTGATACGCTGTAACTTTCCATTTCTATATATTACAACTTTACATTTCTTCCAGTTCAGTTTTCTATTTTATGTTCTGATGATGCTGTACTTATGATAGGCCTGGGCGATAAACCGAAAATTTACCGATACCGAAATTTACGACGATAACCGATGTCATTTTGGCCATGTCGGTATATTCGGTGTCATAGGCGTAACATCCACTAGGGAGAGGGGGACACGTTAGGTCCACTTGATTAATCTACCCGGCGTATACCGATGTACTTATTTTACATTAATTTGATGGCAAACTCCGCCCGCGGATGCAACACCAGCTATGACAGGTTAGTAATCAAGTGAACCCACTCTCGCTGTGAGTCGCGGACAGTTTGTGTAATGATGCTGCGTTCAAAGGCTGCAACAGGCCACTGTCTTCAGCCGGGCCGGTCCATTGATCAAACATTTGTGTTTTGTTTTTTATTCACTCAAAATAATGACTGTATTTCCAGCTAGAAAATGCGCATCTCTCTCCTCCCTCCATTGTTGTTTGCATTTGTGTCTCTGCGTGGTCTGACATGTGAGTGACCTCATGCTGAGAAACGTGACTTCTCGCGTACGTGACGTCACTCCCCGAGACGCAAGAAGAAAGCAAAAATATATATTTTTCCTAAGGAAAATGACAAAACTAGTAACGCGTTACCGGCATCACTGATTGTGTAGCTTAAGAGCAACATGGAGCGTGAAGATGTAAAGAAAAAAATAAAAACAGTAGAATTAACTTGCAAGTGTGGAGGAAAGTCGGAGGTGTGGACCCATTTTAAACAAGTCGTGTGCTGTGATAATAACATGTGTCGGCTCTGTCGAGTGCATTAAGTGCAGCACTTGTTGCATTATTCATTAAGATTTCTGTAGTTCAAACAACTCGCAATTGTAGTCGAGAACGTCAGTTATAACAGCCCACGTATTAAACAGTTGTCGTGTTTAAATCGGTCTCGGGCTCATAATTACATTCAATGTGTCGGGCCGGGCTTGGACACAAGGTGCACGGGCTCGGGTCGGGCTTGATTCTAAGCTCTACTCGGGTCCAGCCGCGACTTTACTGAGGTTCACCCAGTGTGAGCAGCAGGAGTATGGTTAGCTCACCTCCCAGAACATGGCACTGAATCGCTGGAAACTGATTTAGGGACTGTCATCAAATTACTTAGCATAAATATATTAATACAAAATAATTGCAGTTCTTTCAATATCTTCCATGTCATGGGGCCCAGTGACTCCAGCAGCAGATTGTATTAGTAAACTGGACGAATGAGACACAGCTATGTTTATTGTACTTTAGTGCTTCCTCTATTTTATATGAATATTAATATGCAGAAATCTTGATTTTTTTTCTCAATAGCTTCCATGTCATGTGACCCACTGACTTCTGAAACAGATTCTGTGTCTATCAAACATATGTAATGATGAAAGAAAATAATGGTAAAAAAAGTTCTCTAATGTTCAAGAGGTTAACATATTATTAAGCAGCAATGTCAACTTCTCCACTATTTTGTCTCATGTCTTAGATTCTGATTCTGAAGTCCTCAAAATGTTTATTTATTTACATCCAACCTCTTCCACCACCTGCAGTACAACCATGTGATTCAATTCGAAGAAATAAAAAAAGCGAGAAGCGAGAAGCTTAGAATTTGTTTATAAGGGACTGTATATTGTATACTTTTAAACCTGTTCAGTTGTTGTCATTTCAAGTAATCTGTGCTGATCAGCTGTTCAATCACGTGCTTATCAGTTGTTCTTAACTACTAAATAAATAATATAAATCTTAACTACAATGTAGATTTACAGTCCTTTAAAGTGGCATTTTTTAGGTGTAAGGGGGGGGTTACTTATCGTTCATTTATCGTTATCGAGGTGAGTTGCTCAATATATTGTGATACTGATTTGAGGCCATATCGCCCAGCTCTAACTTATGATCTTGTTGGAATTGTGTTTTGGCTAAAATAACTAGTTTTGTCACCACAAGCTCATCTGGGAATTGTCCTGACATCTCCTTAAAAGTCCAGTGGTTTCCATGTTGAAATGCATTCACGCACCCCGTTACTGGCTCTGAAGTTTTCTCGCCTGTAACTCCACCAACATCCCCTCCACCTCCTGACATGAAACTCAAGTCATAAACATGCTATGTGAACGTGATACGACAAGTTCTGTAGAAATGTCAAAATGATACTTTAGCCTATGCCTATGTGAACGTGAACGTAAAACATTTTCTTGTGAATGTTACATTTTGTCCTGGTGAATGAGGTGGAAGTCATTTTTTTCTGTTGCTCCATCAGAAGTAATTTAACAACAGTAACAGGCTCCAAAATTGTCATTTTTAAAATACTTAAAAAAAACCCAACACATTTATCACATAAGGAAATGAGGCTTGGATAGAAAATAATGGCAGCCTGAATATATAAGCCTTCTAACATTAGAAAAGAATGGAAACAAGAATTTACACCTTCTTGTCTTTATGTACATTTTAAGATTGGAAAAAATAATGATGTAAAGCAAGATGGGTGGAAGAAAGAATGCAAATATAATTTACTTTCTCTTAACAGAGGTGAAAGAGTTGGAATTTTGACAAACACAAGATGTGATAAAGGCTGAATGAAACAAACATTTTGAAACCATCTCCACCTATACTGTATGTTTCTGCTGCTTTTGTTGACAGCATATCACTTCCCTTGTCATCACAGTTGTTGCTGATTTATATATAAATATAAATGCATGGAACTGCACATTTATTGATAGAAAAACATACATCTTCACATCTCAGGTGGAAAGCGTCTGTGAAATGCTATCGTTGTCATCACTGTAATTCTCTTCTCTTGAAACTGATAATTTGTCTAATGTAGATGATGGAAGCATGTTTTATGTTTTATTTTTCTCAATTGTTAGAAATGCCCATAAAACTTGCAGAAGTCTGTTAATCCAAAATGTTTGTTCTGAATCTCTGAGAATAGTTAGTGATAATGTCAAACATTTATACTATGAGTCATGTTCAATTTGCTCATTTAAGTATTTATAATGATCTACATGTTTATATTTAACAAATGTCCAAGCAAATTCATTGCTGACTGACAGATATACAGAAGTGATTTCACCTGTGCTCTAAAATATAACAATTTACAAAGAGCCAGATTTATTTACCTGAAATTGTGGAGCAAATTTGCCCTGCACTCATTTACTGAGGCAGCAGCTCATCCTGCAAACACCGGTGGAGCCGGTCTTTTAGGTGCCTTTTTTTAAAGTAAAAATGTGCTCAAAATCCACCTTTCAGAGGTAGAACATGTTCAGAAAATAAACCACAGTGTAGAAATACTCATTACTGCTGCAACAATTTATCTTACAAGACCACAATGAAACCTTGGAAAAAGATTTGGACATCTGTTATAATTAACAATACTTCTTTTAGCTAAAGCTTTCCACAAGAAATGAGCCATTAAACAAACTCGTAGAATACAGTGAAGGACATGAAGTGACATTTGAGTACACATTAAGAATAAAAGCTACAACAAATAAATGTCAGGGGGGTAAGTAAGCTCCGTCGTACATAAGCAGTTCACGACCACACAGCTCCCTGTCCTCTCTTCATTTGGTGTTAGAACATGGTCAGATTTGTGGTAATCTATTTTTAGATTAGATTTTTAGATTATATCTCTCTTTTTTTTTTCAATAATGAGCTGATATTTTGGTGGTTGAGCTAGTTTCGTGGAGTCTTTTGTAGAATGCTGGTTAGATGAAATGTCTCACATGACAGGTACAGGTCGCCGTCCTCCTGAGCAGCTCTAGCATACTGAACCTGTAGACTACATACGTAATGGTCTTACCGATATATTGGGTTAGGATTTACACTACAACACAATATATTGACGTTCAAGTTACAGACAATTAATGAAAAAAGGGAATCATCTAGGGACAAAATGGAGCCATGAACAGATACAACTACTGTACAGGAACTGAAGATATTTACACGATGCTGAAAACACCTGGGTGTTAACTTGTGATGGCGTTTGGCCTAATGTATTCCATTGAGCTATCAGCTGGCATGCCTAGTATTTATTTGCTGATTGATTAAGTTGAACAAACAGCAATGTCTCTGTTTTCATTAGTGGCCTGAGTCTACTCTTGGACAGTATAGTGGAGGGAAAGACACCACTATTAACTTCACGTCCTCTACTTTACTTGCGAGTTTGTTTAACATCAGACCCATGCCGGCAGATGACAAGACCACAACAGCATGAAATTAGATCGAAGTGACATTTGCAGGTACACTGTGCTGAGGCTGAGCAGTTAATGCACATTTAGCCTGCAAAACGATGTTAGCAGTTCAGTTTCCCCACTGAATGTAGGCTGCCGTGTGACTCTTTGCTCTTCATGTGATGCTTTTGGCAGGATTTGATTGGCTGTTTCGAAAATTAAGAAAAAATAATTTGAAATTAATTATCATTATTATAAATTACTATGAAGTCTCGGGAAAAAGCTGAAAAATGTGGATCAGTTTCAGAAAATGATTTCCTTTAATGTCTTGTTTATCCACAACCCAAAGGTATTTAGTTTACTGACACAAAGCAGTAAAAAAAAACCTAATACAAAATATTCAAATTTAAGGAGCTGAAAATTGAGAATTCTGACATGTTGACGTTAAAAAATGATAAATAATTGATGGCTATTAATTTGAATCAAACTGTTAAACAAACTAGTCTCTGAAAAGCACTAATGATTGTCACTAATTTCCTTGTCCGATTTTTGAAAAGTCCGACCCGCCAATTCCCATTCCCTTTCTGCCAACTATAATTGACAGCAGACACAAACATTTCAGTAACCTTTCTTTTGATTTGTTGTTCATCTGACTGGTTTCTTATTAACCCACCTGGCCTCGAAATACGTTTTCGGAAGTTGTCTGACTGTGAATCATTATCTCTGACTTTAAATTGTTCAGCAACACCGGTCCTTAATAAGAAGAGTAGGAATCAATTAGTCCAACACACCGAAAGCTGGTATTTGTCAGCTTGATAATGTTACTGTGTTGGCTACAGTAAAACTAAAGCCTGTAAAAACTGTTACAACATAAACTCTCCTATCTCCAGTAAAGAACTCCGTCCAACCCCGAGCAAACAAAAAAAGTACGCAATGCATTTGTCCGAGAAAATCTCTTGATATTTTCTCTCCTCTTTCATCGTTTTTACAACAATACCTCCTTTGTTATCTGTTTCATTGCTCTCCCAATATCTCATCCCAGCTTCCATGACACTTACCTCCCCTCGCTCATTTCATCATTTCATGTCCTCTGTGTCTCCTCTTGCTTTGATATATCAGATGAAATGTATGAATACATCTTTGAAACGTCTGATTGCCTGGACCACTCTCATTACAACATGAATATGACTTGTATGCCTGCCACATTAGCTATGCATTCTGCTTAAATGAGCTGAATACAGACAAGGTATCATACTGGTAGGTGCGTATTCGCCCCTGTTCACCTGCCGCTGCCTTTTTTCAGGGGTTAAAAAGCTTTTGCTTCACACATTCACTTTTAATCAGACACAGGTCATGCTGTGTTAGATTACGGAGGAGCTGAAAGTGTTGGTAGAAAGTAATGAAGATGTGTTCTCAGGCTTCAGGGTGAATACATACTGAAATATTCTGGTTCTGGCTGACTTTGTTCATTTTTCTCTTAAGCTCACTGCCTCTCAATATTTATAATGATTATGATTAATTGACGCTGAGACGTTGTCGAGGTTTGGGAGATCCTGCTCTTCACAGCTTTCAGGAAACCATCCATCAGTCAGACTCTCTCATGTGATTTGTCTCAAGGTTGAGAAGCAGATGCTGCGGCCCAGGTTTGTCTGCCAGTGTGGGAACGTCAGAATGAATAACGTGTTCAGGACAAGACGGAGGGGCGGTGGGGGCAAGGCCATGACAGGTGACAAATGGTATTGATAGACTGAGGGATATACTGTAGGGGCCAACTGGTTGGCTTCCCCTTCTCATTCTCTTCTTGTCTTTGCTTCTCTCTGAGAATCGATCCAGGCCTACAGGTTGACTGCAGCCAGCAGGACAATCTGGCATCCCTCAATTCCTGTCCTCGGTATTACCCTGTCACCCACTAATGTGATTCCCCACCCTTCACCCGCCTTACAACTTCTCCCACATGAGCTTTGTTTGTTCAGACAGATGAAGACTATTTCGGTTACTTTCATTTAAACAACACTAAAGTGAGTAATTTTGAGTGACTCTGCAATCCAACCCAGCCACGGGAAGAACGATTTATGGATGTAAGTAGAGAGAAGTTGAAATCTAGTAATCATCTAGCAGGCTTGGATAGCTTTAAATAAGTAAGGGAGGTCAGAGAGCAGTTGAGACAGATGCTTAGGTGTATCTTGCTGCAGAGAGTGCAGACAGATCTATGATGCATGGAGAGTAAAATGCACTATTGTCTGTTTTGGCTCCAAATCTCTAATCTGCCTGTGTGACAATATCCAATACAATACCGGAGTTTCACAGTACTTAATTGAAGACTTTGTGAAATATGAATGTGTTTTCCTACAACCGCTTTTAAGTTAAATGTTTAACATTATCTAAATCAAGCAGATGAGATCGAATGCTACATGAGTCTCTGTGACTTACTACTGTAAGTGCTGCTCCACTTACAGTATATTTGAGCAAATAACCTGAAGAGATTATGTATGGAAATGCAAACTGGTAAATTATTCATTGTGGCTTAGATCGAAGAAAACAAATTATTACCTTAAAAAGGATCAATCTGATTTATTTCAGTTTGGCTCTTATGCCTGTAAGGTTTTGCCGGATCAACCGATATATTTTATTTCAGTGCCGCTACTGATTATTCATAATTAGGATGGATAACCAATATTTGAAACCATACACATTTTCAGTAAAAATTTAAATCTTTGTATGAAGATTTAGAATAACCATTGATGGAAAGTAACAAAGTACAATATACTCGATTGTGAGTATTCCCATTTTACTTTGTACTTCCTCTCTACTACATTTATTTAATAACTTTTAATTACTTGTTACTGTGCAGATTAAGATTATTCAGTGTTAATAGGCTATTTCTTGACCTGTAACCAATCAGAAAGTGCTGTGGGCAGGGAGAGGATGCTGCACCAGAGCCAAAGTAAGACATTTTTTGAATTCATTCATTTTATTGGCAATTGGCACTGATACAGATAATTGGAAAGATTCTGAACGTTGGTCCCTATAACCGACCAGGCTGATAATAAGTCTATCCCGAGTTATAGCATCATGTTCACCAAAATAATTGCTGGGAACATGGTAATTTAGTAAAAAATGAAAAAAAAAGATAAATGGTTTTGATTGACGATAATAAACAAACCTCAAGGTAAGCCAGACTTAATTTGTAAAGTTCTGCTACCTGAACCATAAACAGACCTTCCTGCTCACTTGCTTGTTTCGATACCTTCCTTCTTACCTGCCTACCAGTGCCTCTCTGCTTGTATCTGCCTATAAGCCTCTCTGTATTGATAAGTCACTTCCCTGTCTGCTTGTCTGCATTCACGTCCAATATTACAGTTGTAACAACAAATCTGTTCACTCACTGACTTACTCACCTTGACCACAGTCCCAATGAACCGGACATGAGTCTCTGATAATGTGAGATCAAAATATGTTTTTCTGATCTGTGTGTGGCGATACAATCTACAAATTCACCATGTTTATATAAATCATCATAAATGACATAATAATGTGGCAGTACCATAGTCTGAATGGCACACAATATTGCGAATCTAGTGATGTTGTCATTGAGTCAGTCGAAGGCAGTATCTTTCTCTTTCTTTCACAATCAATCTCCTTTGTTGGAATTCATTTGGGATTTGAATAATCGTTCAAGCAGTGGTTTCGGCAAAAGAAATAAAAGACTCTCACATCTCCATCTCCATCTCCCAGGGAGGGATTGTGAAGACTTTGTGTTTCAGCTTTGATCCAGTTTTGAGGGCGTTTTCCAATAATTTCAGCCCTCTGTTGTTTCACATAATGTCTCCTCATGAGGGTTCTGGATAAACAAGTTTATGATGCTTTTTAAGTTAAGTTTTCTGAAAATAAAAGCAGTTTCATGGAGGGGTATGAAACAGCCCCCCCCCCCCCCCACACACACACAGAACGCTTCTTCTAGCCCTCTGTGATTGATTAAACCACCTTGTCTTTTTTCCTCCCTTTACTTCCCAACACATCCACTCTGTGTGTGTCAGACTCTTAGTCCCTAAACTGCATTTATTATTTACCGACTCTGAGCATCCTCAAGTTCCCTCCCTGAGGCCATGTCTTAGCGCAGAGCTCCACTATAGATTCAGGCTCAGTTGTTAATGAGTTACGGCCACAGAGCAAAGGACTCATCATGTGTAAGCCAAACAGTCCATTTCATGTGGTTTATTTGAATTTGTTCTGGCGCTGTGTTCTGCCCCACTGCCCCTCTATTGCACTCAGTTTGTTTTCTCTTCTGTGATAAATATCTCCCCATCCCCCTTTACTATCATCCCCTTGCATTATAAATGTATTAGGATCTTATCTCAGCTAATATATCAGTTGATCTGATTCCTGCAGGCCATTTTCGTTATATGGAAAGACAGAGCAAGGGATGCAATCATGGTTTATT
Organism: Diplodus puntazzo; assembly: GCA_963678695.2. Lineage (NCBI taxonomy): Eukaryota > Metazoa > Chordata > Actinopteri > Spariformes > Sparidae > Diplodus > Diplodus puntazzo. The sequence continues at coordinate 10,158,775 of OZ023174.1, read as the reverse complement.
TATTTTAAGGGCTGATTAAAAAAAAACCCTGGGTATGCTTGCTGGTGTCGATGCAATGCTTCCCCCCAGACTCATTCAGCTATTAGAACTCACATAAAAAATACCACTGGAGCTCTGTAATGGCGCTGCTTCTGGCCTTTCCCTCTTTTTTCTTATTTATGCAATCTCATATATGGATAACCACAGAGCAACAGAGGGTTTAAAGCCCTTGAATTTCCCTGAAAACCCCTAAAAACCAAAGAACCAGGCACAAGTTTTCAACTGAGTGAGGAACGAGGGATTTGGATTGCCAGACTGATGAAAAATGTCTTCTTCTGTTGTTTGTGCTTAATTGACTGTTTGATTGTGTGGTGATTGCGCAGTCATAGCATAGCAACTGTAACTAGGCACAGCCTGCCTGTCAAGGTATTGATTTACTGGGATGTACGGGCCTCGAGTAAGAGTGGCACGTTGAATTTAGAACATGTGCAAGGTTGTGTCTTTACTTTTGTCTTTCCAAAACCCAGAAAAAATGCATGTTTTGTTAATGTAAAGTTGTCCATGGTTTGATTGATTTTTTTTTTCTAGCTCTGATGCTATTATTAGACTGCTGCTCCAGGATCAGTAAAGTTGCTGATGAGGATGCTGACAGCTCACCAACCTGGGATTTGTTAGTTTAACCCATAGTCCTGAGTTTGCATGATACCATGTATGTAGCCAACAAATACATATTTAAGACCCATTTTCTCATTTTCATCTCAGGAGTCAGTTGGAAACAAAAAGGTTTAAAGCTAATGGTAGTTAGCTTTCTACAAATATACCTGAAAAAATCGAGTCTCTGACTAAAATTGAGAAGTTTAAAATGACTTAAGAATTTGGAGATGTAAATTTGCCTATATGCAGCACTTGGCAGGGACTTTCGGAGGAGTGGGGTTAAACAAATGATCGAGTGATGATCTGAATTTGCTGCAGCAGCCATTCTTTGCTTTCCACTGAGGCAGAAAAATACATGGACGGACAGAAAAGAAGACTAACAACTTCCTGCTCCAGAGATGCACTGTGTTTTTTTCTGTCACACTCTGGGCTGGTAATGAATCAAGTATCTAGTTCAGCTGAGGCAGCAGACAGTACAAACAGGACTTTATCTACTCTATCAGTCACCCACATCCCTTGAGCTCGCTTACAAATGTTTGTGCCGCCGTCTGTCTGTGTGCTTGTGCTCGCTCGCATTCTGTGTGGTTTCTAAGCATCCACTTAAACGAGACAGTTCCATTATTAATCTCCTCTGCTATCCAGGTGGCTACTTAATTTTATCCTTTATTTGTTTTATTCATAAGAGAGTAAACAATGTAGGTATGTGGGTGACTCAGCTCCTGTATATTAATGTAAATTAGTCGCATTCAAGGAATCTTACTTATTAGGACTTTCCGTTTGTGTGCTCTACTCGCCTGTGGGCTTCTTTCACTGTTGTATAAAAAGCACTGTGTAATCGAACAGCAATTCTGCTGATGCTCCGCTTCTCTCTGTGATCACTGAGTGTTCCCTTTGCCTCGTCTTTATCAACATGAGTGTGATGAGAATGATGGTGGGGACAGAAGTAAAACCTAGCAACTCAGTCTTTGTTTACTAAAGGCCCTACTACACAGCTGAAACAGGTATCGCCAGCGGCGTGAAATTAAACAAGGATGTGGGTGACTAGAACAGGAGATGTAGCAGGGAAGTGAGAGAGTAAAACATGGGTGGACTGAGGAGTCGGTGGGTTAGGCAGGATGGGGAGGGGGGACACACACTGAAGGTTGTGGTGTTCCCTCCAGCTCACCCAGGCTCATTAATTTTCTCATTTAGTCAGAACAGTGGAGTGTGCAAACAAGAATGGGGGCCTTGCCTACTAATGAGGACAGGAGGAGACAAGCAGACAGCTTCTACAGTGTGTGTGTTTCTTGTCAGTGCATGTGTGAGTGTGTGCACGTGTCTTGACAATGAGTGTGTAAGAGATACAGAGCGAAAACAAGCATGTGAGAGGGCGGGTTGGTTGCGTTAAAGAAGAAAGAAATTATTTTTGTTTTAGCATGAATGAATTAAAGTGTCTCACTGGGCACAAAGCAAAGCTAATTTTAATCAATCAGTCACAGATGATTCGTCTTGTCTTTTTGTTTGGGCTTGGTACTGTAAATAAGGTGCACAGGGCATGACGTTTTTCAGCTTCAAAACAGAAAAAAGTTGACGAACCGCTGTTTTAGTTTGCTTCCAACTTAGTGGCAACAGTTCGGACAAGGCCCTTTCCTGCATCTAGAAGCGCAAAATTTGAGGTTCATCCAGAAACAGTTTGCTGTGCAATAACCAGACCTGAACCCACAATCTTTTAGAAAACCGTCCCAGAAAAGTGGAGGCTGTTATAGCAGCAGATTAATGCCCTATTTTGTCCATATAGTTTTATCTGTTCACATTAAGAAACAGAGAAAGGTTCCCATTAAAAGTTTGGGATTGTGAATGTAAATCTGCAAATGTGACATGATGACTCAGCATAGAATCACAGCCCGCAAGTTGGTGAACGACCGCTCTACTTACGTGTTCGTGTTGTAAGTCACCCCGAGCCTAATACCTGCCGGCCTCTCATGGTAAACCAATTCAGTGTCAATCTGATGAATTTAATGAGAAAAAAGACTGTCTGTACTCTGCTTATTTCTTTCATAACCTTTGTATGTCAGAGTTATGTGCTTCACATAACTTGCCTGCACCATGTGATCTGTCTGTGTGTGAGTAGCAGAGTGGTGCCTTATAAATTGTTCACAATAATATGTGTATATTTTGATTATGGTAAAAGAAATTCATATCATGATAATGGCAATTATTCAGCTTGTTGAAATAATGATATCAAGTCAGGAATTGAAGCAGAACATTGGGATTCTTTTAATATGTATCAATTAAGAATGTTTATCAAAGGTCACTTTTAAATTTAATGTCTAAAAAAACTGAGTCTAAGTTTATTGAGGCTAAAGGCTGGAGACACATTTTTATTCAACTTGAAAGATTATTATTTCATTTTGGGTTTTCTCTTTTTCTTGATATTATCCTGAGAGGTAGTAAATATGTTCCATGTAATAATGAAATAACTGTGCAAAGATTAAGTTGGATCAAACATTTTATTTATTTATGCACTATTCCTTTTTTTAATGTTTTGTTATGTGTGCAGGTTGTTCGGCCTGTTGTTGGCTGTGATAGGTTTGTATTAGGATGTATTGGTTTGTTGTGTTGGTTTAGTCTTTTTTGTTGGTTCTTTGGTGAGTTATGTTACGTCTGTTAATCATAAAACAAATTATATATACGTGCCCAGACTTTGGCAAGTTGTACATAATATTAAAGAAAAAAGCTGACGTTGGAAGGAAATTACAGAAGCAATTACATTTTGTTTGGGTAAAGATATGATGCCAATCAGACCAGTAGAGAAGTAAGGCTTCACAAACTAATTAAAAAGTTGGACTCTAGATATAGCATCCCTTAAAGGAAATAATTATCTAAGACAGCTCCCCAGGACATGTACAAAGAACACCATAATAAGGTAGCAGCCTCACTGTCTTCTAGAGGTGTGAATCTTCACTGGCCTCTGCTCGATGCATCTCATTGTACAGCATCCTCATTGATCTGTATTACTGCACACGGATACTTTTTCATCATTAAAATTCCCCTTTTTTATTCAGAATGTCCTTCCAATAATCAGACTTCAGCAGTCTACAAAATATACATAAACATTATAAAATCAAAACATTTATCCATCTGCAGTGCCTTTCACATTTGTCGACGATAATATTGTTTTCACATTGCAGCTTTAAGATAATGCATCGTTTGACTTTGCTGCACACACTGCTCTCAGAACTGGACGACAAGGTTGACAACGCCTCATCACATGTTGTCTGATTAGCTTGGCTTTCTGTTAGAGATATTATTTATGGCTGCAGGCGTTAGCTTTAGCTGAAAATGGCTAACGTGATTAGTAAATGTTGTGAGGCAGAAGTCATGCTCAGCGTGGGTCTCATCCAGTTTGTACTTCCAGAGGAGCAACAGGTGTGCATGACAACCAAAAGTAGGGCAATATTGTCTAACACAAGAACTCTGACAAAACTGTCAGCGTTTGGTTATTTTCTTGTCATTGCCATTGATAAATGTCCTTTATTCCTTTGTATGAAATATTAATTTAGATGATAAAGTAGCACAGACCATAACTGTGGCTTTGAGGTTTAACTGTTCCCACTTAATGTAGAGAAAGTTATACAAATATCACAGATACACAATACCATATGGGAATTTCACAGGGATTTTACAGATAGTTCTGTGAAAGATCAGAAATACTGTGGCCTAGCCTTCGATGAGGTAACTATAAACTCAACTCAAACTCAAATCATTCCAAATGTGAATGGGGGCAATGTCATTAAAATTAGATTAAATATTCTATCTCTTCATTTTAGTGCTTAGCTACTGTTGATTTAAAAAAAAAAAAAAAGTAGCTAGCTGTCTCTTCCTATCTCTCTGCAGAGATTTTACAGAGCAGTGGGAGTTGGCAAAAAGATTGTGAGTGCTTTTTCTCACAGTTTGAAGAGGCAGCGGGCACTTGTTCAAAAAGACATTGGCCTGCCTCAAAACAAATTTATAACAGAATCCCCCACGAGATGGGGATCAAGGCAGAAGATGATCTAGCAGCTGGTGGAACAAGAAAAGGCCATCACACAGGTCTCGACTGCTGACAGGTCAACAAAGAACCTGGTCCTGATGTGGGAAGACATGGAGGCTCTTGGCCCTGTGAACAAGGCTTCAGTGCTCTTCTGGAACGCTCTGTCTGCTGAGGATTATGTTGCTGTCTCATTCTTGAAGCTTGCGTAACAGTTACAAACTACGAGTGAAGGAGAATGACATAGACCCAACTAAGACAAGAAAGAACTCAGTACCGGCGTTCTTGAACAGCTAGTATGAAGGGCCTAAGATTGAGAAAATGATAAGTCTGTCAACTTTGCATGGCCCATGCTTCCAAACTTCCCAGTAACCAGAATAAATGTTCACTATGTTTTTCTGTAAACAACAGATAAGTTAATTTTTTTTGTGTTGCTACTTTTCAATGTTCCTCTGCTGTCTCATCACAGTGTTGTACTTATGGTCTTGTAGCGCACCTGTTTTGTGGCCACAAGAATGGCTGGCAAAGTCCCCAGGTCGCCTTTATGGCGCCACAAAAACAATTGGAGATGGTCCGCTTACCTTTGAAAAATAGCTGGCTTTGGTCACTACGAAAACAGTTGGAAATGATCCGCTTACCTTTGAGAAATAGCCAGCTTTGGTCCTTACAAAAAGGACTGGAGTTGGTCCACCTTCCCTTGAAAAAAAACCCAGTTTTGTGGCTACAAAAACAACTGCTTGTAGCTTGTAATTATGCCACCAACATCCCCTCCACCTCCTGATGTGATAGTCAGCCAATAAGTGTACAATGTGAACCTGGGATGCAATGGTTGGTAAAAATGTCGACCTGGGAATGTATTTGGGGTTTGCTGCAACATTAACTGCTAACATATCAGGGCAACTGAGCGGCTAGAAGAGGGTCATGGCATCATTTCTGCCACAGCAGTGGTACATCTGCCTCCTTTCCTTTAAGCTTCAGGATCAGCAGAGGATGCAGCAAGTGTTGCAGAGAGACCAAAGAAGTCCCTTGGAAGCTTTTTCAAGATGGCAGAAACTGGTAAAAACAGGACAGTCTCAAAGAGACAATTATGCTTGACATATACAGCTACTCTGTCCACCAGCAGAAAGAGAGAGTGAGCTTCTCACATAATGGAAGGTTAACTTTCCTTGGGTCAGCCATTTAACAAAAAATGTCTCTGCATTCCAGCTATCGGTGTAGCCTCTGAAAGCCTAGTTGACAAAGGAGGCAAGGTCAACAAAGAGGCCTGCTTCAATGGAAATGCTTGTGTTCTTGACAAAGTATCCAAGACTGTGGTGTTTATTCATGCAAAGCCAGCTGGATAGCTAATTCCTCACTTTAATTGGAAACATTTCCGGGCAGCATTTTGGAACTGAACATTTAGGTGCATGTTTTGCACATCAAACCACATTTTAAGGCAAGTTATTTCGCCTCACCATTAATAATTAAAATGAAGATTTGCACTCACAATCACTGATTTAATTTGCTCTGTGTTAACAAAGTAAAGTACTAACAAAACATTTTGTTTGTTTTTACTGAATATTCAAACTGCTGTTTTTGCAGACATATACAATTAAGACACTTATTTTGTTGCACTTGTATAGTATAGTAATTTTTCAACTGTTTTTGAAATGAATAACAAAGCATTTTTTATATTTTTACATATCTTAGAGAATATCATTATCCCTGCATTGCCCACCCCTAGTGAGAAGGGAAATTCATTTTTTTGTTTAATCATAGAGGACAGATTGACTCTTATAGAGGGTCTTATATCTTGATGATATATGGAGTGTTGGGGCACCTGAGTCAGAGCAAGGTTTAGAGTATAATTTACTTCTTGATTTAACATATTCAGAGAAGCTGTTACTTTGAGGAAGTGACAAAGTTACTGCACCATTTTACACCATCTTCCTGAGTGAAATATGGACCCCAGTAAATTAGGTACTTTCACCATCAAATACACTTGATGGGAGACAAGTTAAACTGAGACCCTGACAGTGTGGAGTGTGTGCCTGTTGTGCATGTTGATGTACATCCCTAAGGGTGGAAGTAACACATAAACGCATTATTGCAACGACTGCGATTGAGAATTATTCTGCTCTTTATCCCTGTGCTAACAGTTTGCCTGTAGACATGGTGATGTAAGTTGTTCTGTCAGTTTATCCAGAGTGAAATAGCTCAAAATCTATTAATAATTCATCTATTTTCATAATTGATGTGCCTTTTAAGTCTTTCATCAAGCAAAAGGCCAAATATTTCCTGACTCCATCTTTAAAAGTATGAATTGATGCCTAATGAGTGACTGACCTTTCCTCTGACTCCATAGCATGTTGACATCAGCTTTCTCTGATAATCTCTTTCATGTCCAAGCAAAATTGGTGTTACTGAACTATCCCTGACTGAATGGATATTGAATGGCATCTAATCAGATATCGAATCAATCAGTGTCGATACCCAGCTCTAGAATTGAGTGTCGTTATCATATTTGTACAATGTTTGCACGTCTGATGCATCTGAATCGTTCCAAATCAATTTGAAATGCAACAAATGAAGATCAATATCCAGCCAAAATCCAGCCTAATAATTGATCAATAAAAGCACTAACCAACAGGTCAACATGTTTACGAACCCAACACTTAAAGTCATTGCAGAATACCTGTTAAACTCAAGTCCAGCCAAGCCGCTGAGCCGCTATAAGCTCAATGAAAGAGCAAGTAAACAGGGTTCAGTCTCACAAATCGAATGGCACATCAGACTGGGGCGGGTTGGAAGGGACACCTGATTATTAGCCTTAAAGGTGAGTGTGGTAGCTTGTGTGTGAGCAGAAGGCAGAGTGATTTTTATTGTGTGTGTGTGTGTGTGTGTGTGTGTGTGTGTGTGTGTGTGTGTGTGTGTGTGTGTGTGTGTGTGTGTGTGTGTGTGTGTGTGTGTGTGTGTGTGTGTGTGTGTGTGTGTGTGTGTGTGTATACACGACTGCCTGCAGGTGTTTTGTGATTCACAAGCCGTGCTGGCCATGAAAGCAGGGGTTTAGTGGAGGAAAGAGATATTTTCTGAGGTAGTTCTCTGTAGAATGACAGAGAAGCAATATCCAACGTGAGTGGCTGAATACATATTTACAGGAAATTGGAAAAATGGGTTCGAGAATAGTTTCTCATGTGCCGGTGCTGATGCAGCACCCTGTCTCTTTTCACCTTTTCCATTTTCGCCTTCATGTTCACAGCTTGAAGAGAAAAGCACACCTTTAAATGCACTTTGTGTAGGTTTCTGGGTGGCACACATATTACATATCTAACAAACTCACTATGGATGTAGCTCAGCTGCTTGCCAATTGCCATTGTACCTTTTACCTTTACCAATAGCCACAGTTAAATATCTGAGCTGTTGCTCAAAAACTGTCAAAATAATCAGTTGATATTTGCTAACAGACCTAGTAGTTTGAATCTTCAACCTCACACGATCCTGCACTATAAATTTCCAAGCACATGCCCCGAGGCTGTAATGCATCATTGAATGTTGAGACTTCTGCTCAGGGTAAGCTGGTGTTCCTGCATCGTTTGTGGCTAGATTCCTCTATGTGTAATTTTCAGTTTATCAACATTTAAAAAGTCAAATCGTTTAAACCCAACTACGTGGAACCATACAATCTGAGGGCAATGAGGGACCACTGTCGATAACAATGGCAAGAAGATGGCAGCAATTAGAATTATTTGAAAGATGCTGTAATTATATGAAGTTCCCCAAATGTGCTATGTGGAGGAATGATTCAAATCATCAAGCCTCATGATTCCTTGCCTTGTGATTACAATAGTTGTATCATTACATTAAAATCGAAAGCATATGATTCTGTAAAAGAGGGATTTTCTGCAAGGAAACATAGTGTTAAGCGGGCAAGAGTGCAAGCTGCTTGTAAACTAATCAAAGCATAAGGATTTAATGGAGATTTAGGAAGGCAGAATGTATTTCTTGGGGCAGAGGTTTGCAGCGTTTACTTTCACATTTGCTCTCAGTTTACTGTTGGATCACAGCCCTGAAAAGACTAAATAACTGTTAAAGCAGCACTCCATTTAGCTGAGCTTCACCAAGTTTTGTAGATTTGAGGGCAAGCGTTGGCTCTACTCGCCAAACAGCCCCCCCGCAGTGTTGTGTCAGTATCTGTGGTAGAGAACAAGATAAATTCCATACAGGGTCAAGGGATCAGCACATTATTATAATTTATTAACCAAGATAGATGAAGCACTTTTCGCATGTAACCCACTCTTTCTGAATGTGGAGTGGAAGGGAATGCTTCACAGTTACCAGGTCCACCTATTATTAATGAGTTTGAGCTTGTTTTTCTGGAGATGCTTGCAAAGATTGGTAGTCAGTAGTATTTTGGACTTATTTATAAAGCTGCTTCTTTGGGCTTGCTCCCTATATGTCAGTCTAATAAAGCTTCGAATGCCTCAGCAGATCATCTAGTTTCAGGATCTGTCCATGACCCTATCCCCGTACAGCAGGGTTTCCCCCAGAAAACTTGCTAAGCCTGGTGGTAGGTTGGAAGAGCGGCCCACTGGCGGTGAAGCATGTTTTTTTTGTGATGGGGGTCTGACACAGGCCAACAACTGACCTATCGGTAACAGATTCATGACGTAGTAGAATTTAGAGTGGTTCCAAACTGCCTTGCATTGAAGGGGCACTATGCAACAATATTAGCAAAAATTACCCTAACTATGCAGGCTGAAAGTCATTCTGAATGTTCTTTGACACTTTCTGGGTCGTTTGGTCATTGCTACGACTCCCCCTAGCGCTTCTGGGCGGAGAAACGGAACATGCAACTTGCTGCCACCGGTCCGAGGTAAATCCGGAAGTGAGCTGGCGGAAGTATCCCGCCGCCGCTCGAAAATGTAGTCAGATTGTAGTTTCGAAACTGCTTTACGCCAAACACACCCCCAAACATGGAACCGGGTAGATATAAAATGCCAGTTGCAAGGCAATTGTTGTATTCATCATGGATCAGTCGACTAAAAAGAGAACCAGGAAGCCACAGTCGGAGGAACAGAAGAAGAAGAAAAAGGAGCTTAGCGAGTAAACATAGGACGAGCTTTTGAGGAGTCCAAGACGGTCGCCGACTTGGCCGTGTTGCTGTTGAAATTGTAAGTGGATGAACTTTGTCTTTGCAACGTGACTTGATAGTCTTTTGAACAGTGTTATTGCTTGACTGTTTTATTGTGAGCCCTGTGTGTTTAGCTTGGTTTCTTGATGGCTATCTCGATAGTGCCACTGCAGCGGACGATGAGCTAACATTCATGCTACATCCATGCTAGCTGCCTCATCGACCCGTGGCTCAGCCAATGTCACGCCACTGCACTCCTGGTCAACAGGTGAACCAGTGGGTTCAACGTCTCCGCCTTTGTTCGTACAACTTCGGAAGAAAAAGCTTTTTTTGGCCTTTTCTTTGTGACATCCCGTTATGTTCAATCACAAGTAGCCTAGTTTGCGTGTAGCGACAGTAGCAGTGGTTTGTGGGGTGTTAGGTGATGAAAAAGACACCTGACCTCAGTCCCGCTATGTGTTCATATGTTGACCATAAGATGTCACCATTACGCTTTCAACTTTGTTACTGATGTACACAAACCTATTTTGAATAAATAAATAAACAATGCTTAGCCTGGTGGTGGGAAATTTAAGCCTGGTAGGCCGCCACTGGGGGAAACCCTGCATACAGTCATAGTTCACTGATTGTTTTTGAAGGGGAATTTTTTATATCAAGAATATATTTCACCTGTGCAATGAGCCCTTCACAAGATGGGATAAGCAGAGTACACCGGAAGTTTTCAAAGAGCACCTTTATGTGATCACTAGAAACACAGTGATGAAAAGCATAGCTTTAATTAGTTGGTGCTATAGGGTATTTTATGCATGCTTGTAATAAGCAGAGTAGAAAAAAATATTTTTTTAGAATAAAAATAGAGAAAAATAGATTTTAAGGACTGAAACAAAGCCAGTCGCCTTCACCATCTACGATATAAAAACAGAGAGAGGTCTTCAGGAGTATTATATTAAAGGTGCTATTTGTAAGAAAAGTAGATTTTAGAGTCAAAAACTGGCGCTTTTGGATCGTAAGATGCGTCGGCCGCCAGTGTCATTATTTGACAAGTAAGGACTGAGACTCAAATCAACTATTCTTACAAATAGCAGCTTCTTCAGTGGATTAAAAGAATGGATTGGGACAATTCAAAGGCAGTAGAATGATTCTGTGAGTTCTGAAGTACATCTTGATCAACATGCCAGCAGTGATCAATATAAAACCTATTTACTTTCATTTTCATTCATTCATTGCTATTTTTCCTTTTTTTTTACGTTCAGCTTCTTTAAAGTAAAAAGAATGATTTTGATTTGAATGGTTGCTTCTGATGTAAATATATCTTATTTTGTATGTTACGTTGATCACGTTTTGAAAAAAAAAAAATCTTTGTTGTTTGTTTGGGCCTTCTTTCCATTATTGCTTCTTTTTCTTGCGAGACCTGGCCACACTGTTGGCTATTAACAAAAAGACCATGACTGATCTGAGCAGCAGGCAGTGTAGAGTTAGATATGTGTAGAATACTTCAGTCTATAGATACGTGAAACTAAGATTCAGTCACAGGCAGAGAGAGATTCGACTATTACGCTGTATCTGTCTCTGTCCCAGAATAGCAAATAGAGGAGAATGGAGCAGACGATACAGATACCTTTCTAATCCAAACAACATTATTTGCATTAATAAATGTGACTGCAAAATCCTTACTTATAATCAGCTTAATGGCAAAACCAGTGCAAGCGTAACACAAGACACAAGTCTGTCTAATGCAGGTAATGACGGTTTAGTGCCACCCACTGAAATTAAGAGACGGGAATCTGTTGACCCCTCCTGCTTCTGCTGTTGACTTTACTCTCAATGAGCGCTCACAAATGCTGCAAAGCAAAGAGAGGAGATTTGCTTTTCAAACACCGGAGAGCACAATATTTATAGCACGTCTGAAGACGGATGTTTCGCGCTGCTATTGGGCCAAGCAATCACCAGGCATTTAAGCATCGTTTATTGCAACATGGAGCAGCAGAAATAACCACAGAGGCTCTGGTTCCTTCTGCAGTCCAGACGATCGACCCAATGATTTGCAGTCAACCTTCAGAAGTGTGCAAGCTTTCAAACACATGATAGTAAGAAGCAGAGCTGAAGTAGTCAGTCACTTATTATGAATGTGATTCTTTACTGTTTCCTTATATAATATAGATTAAATTAAGAAAATACTTGACTGAAGGACGTAGTCATGAAATGATGAACAGCTATATTGTAATTAGGGATGTCCCGATCAGGTTTTTTTTACCCCGATCTCGATCCGAGTCCTTTAATATTTAGTATCTGCCGATACCGAGTCCCGATCCGATACTTAGCCTTAACTAATATTTTCCTGGATAATACAGCTGCATTAAGAAAAAAAGTACCTGCATCCAAGCTGTTCCTTAATAGTATTTTTATTTTGTTGAAATAAAGTATATACTTTCATAAGGCTCTTTCTTATTCTGCATATGGTATTACAACATTGGCCTCCACCTTCCTTGTGTTAGCAGTTGAGTCTGTGACGCTGCACTGTGACAGCAGCTCGTGTAAAGCAGCTGAAGTGTGAGAGACGCAGCCCACGCTTGGTTCCTCCATATCATCCACTGCTTTTTACATATTCCTTACGTTGACACGTAAAATGACTTGGACGTGTTGCTTGTCTATTTCACAGCGTTCAGCATCTCCTCTATCGCCCGTTTTACATGCTCTCCTTTATGACCCACGAAACTGGTGCGCAAACCGGCGCGTTGTAACTCGAAAGTGGAGTCAATAATGTAATGCAGAGATGGTCGGGCATACCGAGGATTCAAAAACTCCAGGTGATGAAGAAAACCCTGATCCTCTCCCACGGAGATAGCGGAGAATTCAGTTATCTTCTCTGTAATATTTGTGGTCATGTCGCTGTCTCGAGGATATTTCTCTTTCCTTTAGAAAGTATCCGCGAGTGTTTGCTGCTTCGGTGTTGTTGCCTGTACTCTCGAGTGAACACGTTGTATCCTCTGAGTTTTTGTTTTGTATATGGCGTATCAAATGAGTAATAAATGCAGCTCCGCGAAACAGCCATATTGCAGATGTTACATGACGCCGTTGGACTACTTTCGCTTTCTAATTGAAGTTATTTCCACACTGCTGACATTTTATCCACAGGTTTGCCAGAGTAACGTTACACACGCGTCTGCGTTCTTCCACTGATTGTGCTCTGACGTAAAAAAAAAAAAAAAAAAATCGGGCCTGGGTCCACGTTCAAAATTGCCGATTCCGATCAGCGGAAAAATGCCCAGATCGGCCCCGATCCTATAGATCGGCTCGGGACATCCCTAATTGTAATGCATAATGTTATCACAGATGGCAGCAAATGGTAATGGGACTTGCATTTATATAGCGCTTTTCCAGTCTACTGACCACTCAAAGTGCTTTACAACACTTGTCACATTCAGCCATTCACACACACACACACACACACATTCATACACAGGCTGCCATGCAAGGTGCCAGCTGCACATCAGGAGCGATTTGGGGTTCAGTATCTTGCTCAAGGTCACTTTGACATGTAGCTCAGCTCAGCCTGGGGGAGTCGGGGTTTGAACCAGTGACAGTCACTAGACAACCTGCTCTGCCCCCTGAGCTACAGCCACCCAAACCAACCAATCACGAACCATAGATACAAGTATTGATAAGCCTTTTTTCAGCATGTCTTCTCCCAGCTGTTGTCTGAACTTATTGCAGATATACAGTAGGTATAATATCCTTGTATATATATATATTTCCATAAAAGGGGAGGTGTTTGCATCATCAGACCATATACAAGTCTGCTCCAGCAGAGAGGAATTAATTTGAAACGAACGGCAAACTATGATATCAGGAAAATACAAAGATCAATACATTATCCTGGCTGAAAGCAGCCCAGTTGCAGCTGCTGACTATAGGGTGACAAAAAATGTCTGACTGTGTAAATGCGGAAATGAATAGGTCTATAACTGCCCCATCATTAGGCCATGAGTAGATCTGACTATAATTACCTTTTAGAATTCCATTAAATTCCTGTGGTGTATGTATGACAGCTTCAGATTTATTATCATGTCTGTGATCTCGGCTGTATCAAACAGACTTAGGAACAAAAAAAAAGTTGTATAATTCAAAGTTTCACATCTCATAACATGACGTGCAAGGCTTACATCTGTTGAACAATGATATAGGTATTTATAACCCTAACTATAAGCACAATGAAATGGCTTTGACAGTGCTTGAAGCCAACAGGAAAACAAATTAAATCCTGGTGAGAGGTGTGTCAACGACACTATAAGGACCATTTCCTGTCTGGTCCGTTCTTGATTCATCTTTGTTTGTCAGGTACAGCAGATGTCAGAAATATCCCATCCTACAGCGTTGTGAGTGAGCTGCAAGTGAACTGATGAGTGCACAATACAATGATAAGTCAGTGAGATAATGTCAGTGCACAGCAGTGAGCCATATCAGCAGAGCTACTGGCGTTTGAAAACAATAACAATATATTCGGCGAAATAACTTTATAAACACATAAACAATCTGTTTCCCTCTAATCTTCTTTTAGTTTTTTTTTTATTGAATTATGTATTTATTATTGTCAACAAAAAACACAAATAGTGGGAAGAAATATCAACATGTTTCTGAGTTATGTCAAACCCAGTCTGGCATTTCTACACTGCAGTTTTTAGTTAATTATCAGCTTGGGTTACAGCAATAAATCAGTTTTAAGGTACACAGTGGTATGAAAACTGATGGTTATCACACTTTGTACTTTGCTTATCTATGGTATTACATCGAACCATGTAAGAGTTTTAAAAATATTTCAAGTTTCAAGTCATGAAAAAAAAAGATCATCCCCTTCTAGTTATGAATCATATCGCAATCTTCATGTCTGCAAAAATAATCACAGTCCCTGTGTTTTCTGGATACAGAGCCATTTCCCTGTGCACACAACCTACTGCAGACTACGATTTGTGGCTAATGACATGACAGGACATCCATAAGAAACATATTACAAACATTAATCTTGAGGTGCTGACACTTCCATCGCTGAGGGACAGTGGATGTGAGGATACATGCTAAATATTTAATGTCTTCCTGAAGCTGATTGAAACAGGTCTGGAAACAGCAATATTTGACTCTTTCTTTTCTGAAGAAGCAGTGTGTAAAAGGCTTCTAGCAGCTCAGTATAGCTTATCACACTCCACATGTAGAAGTCTTTTCAGCAGCCTAAAATAAAGCCCATCATCTCCCAGCTCTACTTTTGTCCTCTTCATCGAGAGAGCGTGGAGTAATTAATTTGTTGCTGGTTTGCTGGAGGGAGGAAGGCTCCCAGGAGCTTCATCATGTTTCAAGGTCTCTTTCAAGCTGAAGTTTCCTTAAGTATCTTTAAAAACTGATGTACACTTTCGAAAATAACGACCACATTTTTTTTTTTTTTTTGCATATTCATGTCAAGTGTCTGAGCTGTGAAAACAGCAGCGGAGTCTTGGTTCAGCAGGAGCTCTGGATGAGTGTCTCACAGTACAGGTGGGTCCGCTGATTTTTTGTGAAGGGAGACACTAGAAGGAAATCTCCAGTGTCAGGGGACTTCTCAGCTAACTGAATACATTAACTTGGTTTGTGTGGGGTTTTCTTTGAGTGCAAACAAGTAGCTCGAGCCTAAACTCGTCATTAAATCCTCAAAGTGCTTTGATGAAAAGACGTGGCTATATTTTCTGCGCTGTGTGGTTTTAAAATTATCCGGGGAAAGCAATGTTTAATCACAGAGGGACTTAAGAGTTTTTCTAAGTGAGGGAAATGTAGCATGTTGTAATGCAACTATGAAAACATTAGAGCTTGTTTTCTCTGCCTAGTTAAATATAGTGTTTCCCAGGGACTTTGGACTCTACTGAAGCCTGCCTCTGGTGACTGAGATCTGACTGAACAAACACTTCTGTAGCCAGTGTTGGAGCCAGGATTGTCGCCTGGTCTACAGCCAGCTTACTTTACCATATGCTAGCGGAAAGCTAATATTAGCGACCAATGGCAAACACAGAGGGAATCCAGTAGTGAAAAATCAGATTGTATGCACGGTGTGAACTGCCTGTACAGGCACATCTAATGCGCTCTTTACATAGCAGGAAACAGACTGAGTTTGACTTTAGACCAGCTTTTTTTTGGTCTATGGTGCTATTTGCTTTCTGCTGCCTCAAAACAGCAATCTGCCATCAGATGCGCCTGACCACACCTCATTTTAAGACCAACACCCCCAGGTGCAAGTACATTTGCTATTTACACAGTAAAGTCTGCTTCAGTCTGAAACTTACAATGAGACTTGTGCTGCCTGCCGCTGCGCATAGCTTCGCGCTGAGTGTTAAGAGAGCTCATAAGCAGCTGAGCAGCAGCTCACTGCTCCGGCCGGCCCTCCACACAACACTCAGCAAACACCTTTTGTTTGATTTTGATAGAGTGGCAGAAGTTACATGTTGTACATCAAAGATTTTATGATTTATTGTTTTTTTTCTTCAATAAAAGATGTGTCCTATCTGTGACACAATTAAATATTTGTTTCCAAAGAAAAAGTTTAAATGATTCCAGTATGTGGGATGGAACTAGCAGTTGGAGAATGCTAGTTCACATCCTGGGCATTGCCGAGGTGCCCTTGAGCAAGGCACTGACCCCTAACACTGCTCGTTGGGCGCCGTAGCATGTGTGGCAGCCCCTTCACTCATCTCCTCTACACTGCATGTGTGTGTGTGTGCACGCCTGTGTGTAATGTGGGTGGAAAAAATGATTTCCCAATTTGGGATTATAATAGTATATAAAATTTCAAAAAATATATATCTATGTGTTCGAGTGCAATTTGAGTTTTTTAGGTTTTAAGAATACTCTGATGATTATCGAGATAATACCACGAATTGCAGCTATGTTACACTGGGTAATAGTGACATGAAATTTTCATATCCTCCCATGCCTAATTCATGTTCTTGTCCTCCTCCTCCTTTATGAAGCTCATGACTCACACACCAGAAAAAGTTGTACATGATTGTAAGAGCGTACGTTCCTATGTATGTGCTGTGTACCTGCACCGCTCCTCAAAATGCAGAGACGGTTTAGAACAAACACGCTCACTGATTAGACAGTCTTGTGATGATGCACCAGCAGATGTGATTAGCTGGACACAGACACATACTTACACCCACCCCTGCACACACACAGACACACAGACACACACACACACACACACACACACACACACACACACACACACACACACACACACACACACACACAGTCAAACACAGACACAGTGTGACAACAGAAAGAGAAAGCAACACAGACCCAGACCAACAAACAAGTCCACAGCAGGAGAAATCTCACTAGCTCAACATCCCATCAATAATTCAACAGCCACTGGCGTGAGAGGCAACACAAAGAGGAGAGTGAGAGAAAGGAGGAATGAGAGAGGCAGAGGGAAAGGACGAGGCCTGGAAAAGCAGAACAAGTGAACTGATGAAAGTGAAGGATGACTGAGGGATACAAAATGAGAAGCATTTGCGTAATGGTATTATTAGAGGCCGGGGTTTGCCTGCAGGGAGACGTATCGTCTGGTCTCTGAACTGATCATCATTCTGTCCTCTGAGGAGTTGACCTCAGTGCTGAGGCTCAGATCCTATTAGTCCAAATCACTCTGCCGTAATTAGTCTCTCACCAGCCATCTGACCTCTGCTCACTACATCTCCATAACTCCAATATGTTTGCCTTCACTCCTGTACTCCGCCTCACCTCAGACATGAAAATATTTTCCCACTGTGTCAGAGTTGGGCTCACTCATCAAAAAAAGTAATATCTGCATATTCTTCTTTACTGTATTTCCAATTTGAAATATTTCTTGCCTCCGAGCTGCTCGTTGCTCAGTCTTCTCCGGCCTTCGAATCCTCCCTTCATCATCACAAAACTGGATAACTCATTCCAGAGTCACTCATCCTCATTATCTTCTGTGTGAATGATCAAAGATCGAGCAGAGCACGTTCGTCCTACCACTACTTGAGCAGTAAAATCAAAACAGAATAATTCTTCCATCTAAAGTAAATGAAGTTTTCTGTCTAATCTGACTGTGCGGGATAAGGTTCTTGAATTATTCATTATTAGACTGATCAAGCTGTGACATGAAAGGTAAAATGTCTTAACTTCAACAACATTAAAACATTTTTTTAAAGTTACTAAGTAGCTATGGTTATGCAATACTCGGTAACTTTGCCACCCAGGTAGGACGACCACCTAAAATAAAATCTAATGATAATTAGTGTCATTAGTCTAGGAAGAGACTGAGTCAATCTTGTCTGTAGAATCAATGCGCTTTTCTTTAGCTGAGTCATTAAACACAGAGAAATGTAGAAGCATCCAGATGGCAGGCTGTCTCTTCTTACAATGACTCAAACGCAAAACTAACTCTGATGCAATTAGAGAAGTGTACCAAACACTCGTGTCTGCTTGCTGCTCTGAAGCTGTCGGCTCTGTGCTGACTGTCAGCGAAGTCGACTTAGCTACTTTTGAAGCCGCCGGTTGAACCCTGTGTTCTCGTCCAGTGTGACTGACTCTGCGGCTGACAGCGCTGTCAGCAGACCGGCAGGAGGAGCGCCGCGTGGTGCGCTACGAGTTTGTAACTGAATTGTCAACACACCGCACACTTTCGCTTTCTCTCACTGTGTGTAAATCTGATGTTGATGATGAAATGAGACATGAAAGCCGATAACCAAGGGTTTAGTCCGAGTGCGTGTCTGACACTTTCTTGGCAGGAAAGTGAAAGATAATGTTGAAACTCATGAACCCATGAACAACTACCACATGACAAATAAATGTACCAGAAAATGAGCTGGTGCATTGATGGGAAGTGTTAACTCTGAGTTGAGGTGATAAGATTCAAACTGTGTGCTACAAACAACAAAGACATTTTGGAGAATGTCAAAGGATGTTCTGAGGGAACATGTAACAGCCGCAGTCGTTATCTGTGATCTTTATGTTCCATCTCCAAAGACAGTTGTCTGACAGAGACGGCAGTACTGGTGTGTTTTCTAGGGATGCATGATATAGATTTTTTTCCAGCCAGTACTGAAAACCGATAAGGACCTCCCTCTCATGGCCCATACTGATAAGATAAGCTCTGAAAGTTCATAACCTGAAGTTTATATCAACTGAGGTGAGGATGTATTGATTAAAGATGTATGATATAATATTCCACAGCTCTTATTCCTTCTTCTACTTCTCTTTGTTGTTCTTCTTCGATTTCTTCCTCTTCTTTATTGGCGGATAGCAAACCCAGTTTCAGTATGCAAACAGCCACCTACTGTATCGGAGTTTGTAAATTGTTGGCTCTATTTATCATCTAGAATTGCACTGATACTGATATATTGCCGAAAATGTAGATTTCCCAAAATCGGGCCAAGAATTTATCGGTCTAATATATTGTGCATCCTTGATGTTTCCCACATTTTTTTGTTCAAATAAAACCCCTGTTCACACCAGATTCTCATTATCAGGGAACCTCCTGTGGCTTAAAATGTACATTGCATGTTACATTTCAATTCAAATAGCGAATTTCCATTCTGACAGGCCTTATTCTTTAGGAGATGATGGATGGTTTTGATATCCAGTTGTCTGATCAGTGATTCAAAGCCTATCCACAATGCCTGCAGAGGATATTCTTTTTTTTTTTTTTTAACCTTTATCTGAATAAGAATGACAGTCCCAAATACCTACTGTTCACTATCACACATCTGTCCCAGACAGACATCTTGTTTTCTAAAGTTCATCTCTGAGACCTGGGCCGCAGGTGACGTGGATCAAATGATTTTCCCTTAAGATACATTGGCCAATTACCAGCCTCGTCCTGTAATTTGCCAGAAATGAGTTTAGTAACTGTGAAGCTCGTCAATTATTTCATTAGCCAGCTCTCTCTGGAACACTAATCCCCTTCAATTGGGGTTAAAGTCTGTGTTTAACTCTGACCAGATTTAGTAATGTAGGGTAGCCCCAAGAGGTTTGTGTTAAGCATTTGAAAAATAAAATGTTCCTCACCAAAATGTTGCCAATCTCTTTTGATGAATGCGTTGCCTGCTACTCCTCTAGTTTTCGTCATGTGAAGTTATTGCAAATTTTATCAAAGCTCTCAAAGCCTCAGTACATCTTGACCTAGAAGAGAAAGACACAAGCGCTGAGAGATGCCTCTTAATGCAATATAACCAATCACCTCTTTGTTTTGTTTTGTTTAATTTAATTTATAGAACAATTTCTGCTCTGCAGATTTCTGGCTCACACGTGGGATTCTCACAGAATACTAACTAGTCATCGCAATCCCCCCGAGGGTCTCGACGCAGTAAAGTAGTGGAGTCATTTGCCATCTTTGGACACATAAAAATGACTCATTGCAAAGTCACATGTTTTAATGTGGGCACAGATAAAAAAAGAGGTCACAGTCTGGCACTGTATCAAGGTGTGGCATAAATTGCAAACTCACAACCCCTCATTTCAAAGGTTACATATTTATATGAGCTGTGAGCACTTCAAGTAAGCAGAGAGTGAGAGTCTTCCTTTTCAGTTTGTTTTATTTGAATATGTTTGAGGCTTGATGCGCATAATTAAATGCCCTGCAGCATCTTTATTAAATATTTCCTGCAACCTTAAGTTTATTCTGTGCAACCTCTGAGGGGTTCAGTCCAGGGATATGCTGATTATCATCATGTTTATCAGTATTTTTTCTAATTTTTGGGAAATGTAAAATGAATTAGTTTTAAAATGCACTACTTTGGCTCTGATGCAGCATCATTCCTTTGATGGCTCTCTGCTGACGTCCAAATGCATCAGTATTTGACAAACAACATCTTTAGATACAGTACTTAATTGAATTGTATTAAGTCCATCACTATTGATTTAAGTGTACCAGTAAAAAACTAAGACTGCAGCTGATGATTCCTTTCAATAATGATAATCTGCATATTTCTATTTTAATCAGATCCATTAATTTGTTTGGCCCAAAAAAATGTGAGAAAAATAATTAAAAATCACACCGTGTTTAAAGTCCAAGTTGATGTTTGATCAAGCAGCGAATCCTCTCGAATGTGGGCCTGGGACAAGGAGATGTCTGCCAGGTTTGCATGAAAATAAAACATAAAAAAGATAGATTTTCATATTTCAGTCGAATTTATGAAGCTTTTCTTTCTGCCGCATGTATCTGTAATGACATCAAAAATGGTCGCTCGCTTAAATGTCATCTGTAACCTTGAGGTAGAAGTGGATAAGGCCAGCTTCATGCTTGTGCACCTGAGTGACTTTCCACTTTTCACTTCTGATTCCATATCTTCTCCATTATATGATATCTGGAGATGACTTCTGTGCTGACCTGTATGGTTGAGTTTTGAACCTTAAACTTTCAGCCCCATTCAGCACAGTACAGTCAGTCAGTAGCTCTCTGCCTGTTAGCATTGCATGCCCCGGGGGAAAAATCCGTACCCGTACCTTCGTGAGAAGTTGACCTCATGTTGATCCGTGCAGGAGTAGGGAGACATCACACCATCTTCCCTCAGACAACAGCACTGTTTGACTTTCACTGCTGCCTCCTCTGCTATCACGTGGAACTGACTTGTACTTACTTTACAATAAAGGCCTTTAAAATATACTTTCAAAGACTTTTCTATTGTGGCACCTTAGGCCCTACACAGTAAAAGGTTTTTCGCTGACTGGGTGCAGCGCTGTGGTCATTCAACTCGACCGTCAAAGGGACGAAGTAAAATCGTCTGTTGCCGGAGTGTAATTACTTGCCTACAGCCCAGCACAAATGTAATGAAACTTGAATTTTCTTCTCTTCCTCCTCTCTGCTCCAGGACATGACTGGGCATATGTTAAATCATTCACAGTGCCGGGCGTGAAAAAAAGCCGACGGGCTGTGGGGGTATTATGAGCAGGTTACAAAACATGGACAGAGGGGAAGGTGGTGAAAGAAAGAGGTGATACCACGCGGCTGGAAATACGACAGCATCTGCACACGGTGACTGCGAGGAGACCAAGCAATTACTTTGAAATATTCAGGTCTCATTACGTAAAAAGGGCTCCAAGATGGCGGTTTGCACTACAATCTATACTATATAATCCCTTCACTGTTTCTGCTGCTGGTGGCGTCGGTTCGTTTTCATGCAGCACAAATCCATGTCGAGGTCATAGTGTGTCAGACGTATAGCAGCAGACTTTTAAGAATTCAGGTTGACAGAGGTCGTGCTGTTCTGTTTTCCCCGAAAAGCTGAGTGACAGAAAATCGATGGAGACGCACAAATTAATGCTGTCAGTGAAGAACGTTTGTGTGCTTGAAAATGCTTTTATAAAGGCGGCGCATTTGTTTTGCACTTTCGCTCAGCCTGCATCATTGACTTGATAGCAGAGGTATTGACTTGACACCGACCTTCAGCAACCTTCAGAGAAACACCGTGAACAGGTTGCTTGCAGGCTGCCATAAAGTTTCACGCAAACAACTACAAGTCTAACAATGTCAGACTCCTTTGCGGGGGATTTGTTTCCAGAAAGATGAGAGGCGGAACTGAAGCCAAGAAAAACACAGCACCAAACAAAATCTAGTTCAAATGATTTTTAATGATTGGATTTCAATTATGGGTTTATATCAGAAGTGCAAATTATTTATTCATCAAAACTATGAATCCTTTCTTGGTTCCAGCTTCTTAATTGAGATGAATTGCTGTTTTGCATCACCTTGGGTTCTGAGAAACGGTAATTGTGACTTTCTCGCTAT
Source organism: Diplodus puntazzo (assembly GCA_963678695.2). Classification (NCBI taxonomy): domain Eukaryota; kingdom Metazoa; phylum Chordata; class Actinopteri; order Spariformes; family Sparidae; genus Diplodus; species Diplodus puntazzo. Next base: position 10,136,251 of record OZ023174.1, on the reverse strand, counting down.
TTTCTGAACTTTTATAAACCAAAAGATTTTCAGATTGTTAGTTACAGTCCTGGTTCTGCTTCTACATGCTCGCTAATATCGTTTGCCTTTTGATTTCTATGAGATGTTGTGCACAGAGCGAAGATGATAATGTGACTTCAGGCGTTTGGTTTTTACTAAGAAATGGTAACTACGAGTCTTTCTACAAGCAGTGAGTCATTTGTTTTTTTAGGTGGACAATTATATCTCCAGCAGCACAGTCAATATCTGCAAAAATGCTTTGGTCCGGAGAGAAGTTGAAAAATCTGTATAGACGAAAGTTTGAGCTGATTATGTTGGTTTAATGTTTTGTTCCTTCGATATGCCTTCAGTGTAACCTTGTAGGGCTTTTCTGATTTCAAAGTGCACAATTTATCTGATACTGTCTGAATTCATTGATAATTAAATACTAATTGAAGACTGTTCTTTTTCTGCATTCGAGATGTTTGGCTAATTTCGTTAACATTGATGATTGAATTTTGCTAATAGGTCGGCACTCGATGACTTATGAATGAGCCTCAAAGATCAGATGTTCTCTAGAATCTCTTTAAAAGTTTCCTAAATAGTCCGCATAATCTGTTTTTTCTCTCCTTGTGTGTGTCCTCTCTGTTGACTTTCTTCGTCAGTCGCATGACGGCGGAAGGCTTGTTGCTGGAAAACACAGCATAAGTATGCCCACATTAATTAGGAGAGGTCGCATCATAATCTGTGTGTTTACTGGAGGTTTGTAATACTAGAGAGCATCTCTCTCTCTCTCTGTCTGCAGATCATGTGGGATTGACAGTAGATGGGAGGGCAAGAGTGAGGCCAGATGGTCCACTAGTTAATTGATTGCTCTCTGGGTTGCCAAATATACCTGGGCGACCCGCCCAGGTGAAGTGTATGTGTGGGAAATACTGTTTACGTTGTGTTGTTGGTTCTGAAACCCAGATGTCATGTTGACACCTGTATAATCCCGGGCCTTTCACATGCCACCCACTCTACCTCATTGTGAAGTCTAAACATAGTTATGTGTATGTTCGCCCATCTACAGGTGGCCTCTATTGACAGGCGAGCTGAAAACATGAACATATTCCCGTGTAGCCCGTGGCTCTGTTTAATCCATGCTTGGCTCACCTGAATACACACTTACTTACACTTGATGAATACCAAAGTGAGCTGTGCAGAGTGGAGGCGAGGACACCGAAGGCGCTCAGGTGTGAGTTGTGTTGCAGTTTGCTGTGTTGAGATTAGGTGTCTCTCTGGACCAGTGACTGTTTACAACATTATTTTGGGAGATGTAGAAGAGATGACATTTTTATTCCACTGCTGTTATCTCGGTGTGGCTCGGCGCAGTGCTGGGTGACACCTCTTCTTCTTCATGGTGTCTAATGCAGCGCGGGGTGTTAATGGTTAGTGCCTGCTCAGTAATCAGGCTTTTGTTTTTTACTGCATCTTTGGGACGAACGTCTAAATCTTAGCACGTCCAAGATGTTTTGTCTCCATGACGACAGTTTTTCAAGAGGTTCTCTTCGCCTCCTCTTTTTTCCTCTCTGGCCTCGGTGCCAGAATTATATCACGTACGCTGTCTTCTTCTCCCGCTTCGAGATAAATGAACTTCCTGTGAGTGGCAGGAAGTGCAGATTAAAGATGGCACACAGTATTTCCTGGAGAAGTGGGCAGCCATGGAGGAAATGAGCTGACACAAGGAATTTAATAACACAAAAATGCATTGAATATGAGAGCCAGGAGGCGAACAGGCTGCTTTTGCCTGTAATAAATGCATGCTTGTGCATTCATGTAGTATATATCTGGATTTTAATGTCTGTAGCTGAGAATTGTTTTCCTGCAGATCCGTATTTGATTAATTCTGTCATCAGACAGTATCAATATTCATGTATTACTCCATGAGATTTAAAAAAGCTTTGAAGTACAAAATTACTCGCAACAGTTTAGACTCTTCAGGCTGTCTCCTAATTTTCATCCATCGAGTCGATACTGATTGTGCTTCTCTGAGCAACATATGCTCGCCCTGGCTTCCATCATATCGATGATTTTTCAGTCCCCGTTCTCAATGTCCCCACAAGTAATTCAGCTGTTCCTGTACCTCCTTCTGCTTCTACATGTATTCTCCTCATCTGTCGCCTGCTCATTTTTTATTCATTCCATGCTGGCTTTTTTCTTTCCTCCCCTCTTTGCCAGTCTGTCTCTTTCCTTTATGTTCCCCTGTTGCTCCGTCCTCAGTTTGATTTATAAGTGATCACAGCCGTGTGTATAGCTCATATTTCAGATTTTAAAGGAACCATCTGGAAGCCGGTGTGACTGATGACAGGTGCGCTGGTGAGGACACTTGCGTTTGTTTGCATCCATGTCGAAGAAACAAACAAGAGGACACAACACCATGAAAACCAGATGTACACTAATAATATAAAGTGCTTTCCATATATACTCACATCTTACATTTTTTCTGCAGTCAGTATAAAAGCAATCAATATGCATTACTGGTTTGTACTGACAGGAAATGATGCATAACATGTGCTGATGGATGCCAAGCTGTGACTTTGTACTGCTAATGCCAATCCAAATTCAAAGAGCGAAAGCAAAAATGTTTTTCCAAAGTTCGAATTCCAGAAACTTGATCATCCAGGGGGACAAACGATCTTCTAGTTGGTGGTTACATCTCATGGTTTGAGTTTTTTGAATGATCATTTCCTGTTTTATTTTGTGGCTGTCCTCTTGTGTCTTGTCACTTGTTTCCCTCCTGTGTTCCTGTACTCTTCCCCAGTCTGATTCCCTCCCCACACCTGCCTCACTTCAGTCTCATTGCCCTGCTCCCAGTGTCTCTCCACCTGCACCTCTTCCCCTCATTAGTTTACTTGACATTTAAGTATGTTGTTTTTCACTCTTTGTTGGTTCGTCTGTTGTCATCCTGTTTTTGTCCTTGCTCCTTGTGGTTTTCTGGTTTTATCTTTGTTTTTGCATTACTTTGGTGTTTTCCTTTGCTAACCATTCTTGTCGCCAGTTTTTGCTTTTGTGTCTCCACTTTTGTTACTTGGATTTTGGATTCTGGAGTTTGGTTATCAGTGTTAAAGCTCTTTTTTTATCCCCTATCTGCCTGTCTCTGTGTTGAGTAGGGGTGTCACGATTCTCCAAATCCTTGATTCGATTACATTTTCGATTCTAAGGTCACGGTTCGATTCGATTCTCGATTTTTATCTTTATTTTTTTTAAAGCACAGGTTGCTACCAAGGAGTAGCAGTACAATATTGCAATATAGTCTGCAGTTTGGCTGTGAATAAAGGCGACAGCTAGATACAGCAAAGCTCTCTGGTATTATTTCCCGACCAGCTTAACATGTGAAAAGGGTTCACCCCAAAGTTAAACACAAACTTCGGCCCTGGAGGAAATTATCTCCCCTGTGCGTCCCGGGAGACGAACAGTAATGGTGTAACACCATGCTATCGTTTGACTGGCTGTAGCTAATAGCTACTGGCTTAGCTAGAAGCTAAGTTAGAGGAGGTTGACTCGCAGCACTTCAACACGTGTGTTTTTTTCTGCTTGGCAAGCCGACTGGGCGTGACATGGGAGCGTGGCAGCATCGACGATTGCATTTTTTAATTCGAAGTTTGAGATTGTGACTTAATTTCGGTCGATTTCGATTTCAAATCGAAATCGTGACACCCTTAGTGTTGAGTAATGTAAAAATATCGAGGACACTGAAGTCGCCAGCTACCGTAAATGAGGGGCCTTATTGCAGAAGTCAAGTCACATTGTGTGATGTGACACGACTTGGGAATCGAGAGGAGGGACACAGCAGAGGTTATAAGTTTAACTGCAGATGTTCAGGTTTCTTTTAGGTGTTCATACTGTATAATGTGCTTACAACCACCCACCCAAAACCAACACACACAGATACACACACACAGACACACACACACACGCACACGCACGCACGCACACACACACACACACACACACACACAGACACACACACACACACACACACACACACACACACACACACACACACACACACACATACGCAAACAAACACTTATCTCTCCCTCTGTTATTGACCCGATTGATCTCTGTATCCATTAATAAAGATGAGGTCCTCTCTGCAGATGTGATATATCAATAAGTGCTCTGCGTTAATACCATAAAAGTTGATTTGCTGGACCCTTAATAACAGTTGTGTGCTGCTGACTGCGGGTGTCAGGCACCCTGGGGATCCTGCTCCTTCTGCCGCTGGTATTGCAGTTTTAAACCCTTAAACTGCTGGGATGGAGGGAATGTAGGCAGACCTCGTTCCAGTTTTGCGCTAATGGAGACACAGCTGGAATCCACAGGAGCCCTCCCACATTTTTTCTTCTAATTTAGCATCTGCATGATTGAGCCCTTAAAAGTGCTGTCGAAATCCTAATGTAATCTGAGCACAAGGAGGTGAGAATTAAATCGGAGCATGAGGAGGGAACTATGCATGATCAAACAGTGCAGTCAAAGTAATGGAACAAATTGCTCTTTCAGTTTCAGTTACATAATTGTTCAATGGCTTGGAAAGGTTATTTTGTGGTACTATGTGCCTATTAATACATCTATAAACATGAGATGCAATTAGATTCCAGTTAAGAAAATGTGGCATTTTCCTTGTTCTTATTCTTGGACTGAGACTGGCTGTGAAATAGATAAACTTGTATGGTACAAGATGTGCCATTGCACCATTAAAATAAACAAATACAATCCACAGCACTGCATTGTACAGGCACACATGGTTAATTTAGACTAATGTTTCACGTCAAAAGTGTATGTGTACACTGTGTGTATATAACGTCACTGTATTAGAAAGATGAAATAGCTGACTTTTGACTTCTCTTTTAACGCTGAACTCAAACAGAAACTCCTAAATGAATGTCCTGGGCTCGTTGAACTCGACCTCCTCTCAATACGGACTTTTCACTCTTTATACTACTCGCTTCCTCCTTTTCAGCAGTAATAACTGCTGTAGCCACTAGAGGTCGCCAACTAACAACAAACCCAAAAATGGGTCACAATAATCTGTTTACATTATGGACCTCTATGATCTTTCTGATAAGGAAATCAAATCCACATGTGACAAATGCCAATCACATCTTAATGTATGTAATTCATTTGTGAGAATTTTAGAGAGTTATCATTTGCTGGTGAGATTCTTTTTGTTCTCGGGTGTATGCCAAATTTTAACTTGAAACTCTTCATGTAATAATTACTCTCAAACTGAATATTCCTTCCAAATTGAGAAAAATAATCAATGAACATTGAGCATCTCCATCGTTTAGCTGCTGCTGCCGTGATCTCTCACAGGAGTGAAGGTAAGAGAGACTGCAAGTCCTAGTTTTTGAATAGAAAGCGCAAGTAACAAGTAGCATGACAAATTATTGCTTCAGGGGGTAATAAGAAAAGTAATAACATAAGTTTTAAAATGATCTGTGAGTAATGACTGCCTCACTACTTGAATTCCAGTTCAAACTGCAACACTACTGTCAAATCTTCTTTCTCTTTCGCTCCCTTTCCTGCTTTTTTACCAGCACCAATCTCTTTCACTCCCACATATTTCTCTCTATCTTTCTCCGTAGGACATCATTATGTGCAAGACAGTGAAGATTTTAAGCTTTCATTTTTCCAAACTTTGTGCACGCTGCAGCCAATGAAAGAGAACTAATGAGCAAATTAATTTTCATTGTGACGTATGGGTGGTTTCGGGTGTCATTCTGCTCCGATATCAAACTGACATGTTACATTTTTTAGGAAGGAAACACAGTGTGGATAACAAACTATCTTTGCAAAGCATTTTCATCAGGATATATTGCACTTATTGTGTTTCTTTCTTCTGCAAATGCTAAGTGTATTCAGTAAGCGGCTGAAGTGTTGCCTGGTGACTGTTTCCTAGTGATTCTGATTTAATCAATAATCCTACAAATTAATCTATGAAATCTATTCATTTAGGAGCACTCAATGATTGTATATGCCTCTGTGATTTGAGTTTTATTTTTGACTTTTGATTTTCTGTCTCATGTGGGTCGTTTTCAGCTCTCAGAATATTGTGAGATAATTGCAGCTCCTTAATCTAAATTGTTTTTTGTCATTAATATTTTACAAGCTACATCAAACGAATACTGTTGGTAGAGAAAGAGGTAAAATCAAGTCATAGCTGTGTGAGCTATATGTTCTAATTTCCGTGCTTTGCTTTTGTTTTTTTCTTTTGGCCAAATTGAGTTGTGATTGACAGGGAAGTGGTTCTCATGTAACTGCAGAAAATAACCAAAAGCTGATAGATTTATTTTGGAGAGGAAAATGTAGAAATTGGACATGCGGTCAGAGACAGGAAGACTGTAAAGCCATTACGACTGCCTTCAGCTCTGGAGAAATATTCAGACCTCTGAGCTCCAAAATGAAGTGGAACATAAAGTTGTCTGAGGAGAACGCAGTAATTGGAGAGTGTGTGGTCTGAAATGATGAAGTTTTGCAAGAAACTTCAAATTCTCCGGCATTAATGATGCAGTTTATTACTTTACTTTACTATTTACTATCATTTTACCATACATTTTTGTCACAAAACAACATTTTTTTAGTATCACAGAAGGGATAAACAGACTTTTGGTGATAAACACTCAGGCAATCTTAATCATAACTTATAAGGTCCCTCTGCATAAATGAAGGAAAAGAAGTGTTTGGAATCCATAGAATTTCCATCCATCCGACTGAACGTTTTACTCTTTTTCAATGTGATAGGTATAGGATTTTTAATGATTGGAAAGATGCGCATTCAGTTGCGAGACAACTTGGGATAAACATTTTTAACAACTAAAAAGACTAAAATCATTAGTCTCCTTCACTTGGTCATTTTGAAGTAATCTGCTTCCTTGTTTTTTTTAAGTGTAGTGAAGAATGCAATGCAGAAGGCATGCAAAGCAGAGAGGATGATGGAAGTTTAGGGCTGAGAGGAGTGGGCTGGTTAAAGGAGAGTATTTAGCTCCTTCAACACCTCTTTGTTACCATCTTAACACGAGCTGCTCACTGTAGCCACCGGTGGACAAACTGGGACAGATTTGTTACTGCACATGCTGTGTTGTGCTTTGTTTGGACACAGTGGAAACAATGTGAGTATGTTATTTATTTTATCACTGATTGATAATGAAGAGGGCACCAGAAAAGTTATTGTTGGTTATTTTGATAGATATTTGCTAATTGAGATATTACACTTCTAGTAGTCAGGCCTGGCCAGTCTGAGACTGTCCACTCCATAAAATGACTATATGTTTTTTTTTACTTTCACTTGATTATTCTCTCTTAAGCATCCCTAACCTTAACTTGGTTGTTTTCAATGCAGCTACCTGAACAAACCCTAATAATAAAGGCAGCAGATAAAGAAGATTTATTGTGGCAGTCAGGTGTTTTGGAAGACGCAGACAAACAATGTGGTGAGATAATGTAAAACACAGTTTGCTTTTGAAGGCAATGATGAATGACTTGTTTTGATATTGATGTTGAATGCTTTATTGTTTTGTTTATGATGAACACTTTTGCTGCATAATAGTCAGGTGGAATATTTATGTGGCTTCTCTCTCAGATCAAAACAGCACCTCCCTTGTATATCCCCCCCTCGGGTTCATGTATGAATTAAAAGAATCATTTGTGAGCCACAAGTAGTGGCATGAAATGTTCAGTCATTGCAAAGGGGTTTACCCTTGAAAGCCCCACCAACGCTTGTTGAATGTATCTGTGGTGTTACCTTGTTTATCCCAAGCTTTGCAGAGCTTACTGTGACTTAGAGGAGCCTCTAAAGGCATCAACAGTCTCAGCTGTTTTGTCACCAAAGATCTGCACAGTAAAGAAACTTCTTTGTCAGGTTTTCGACTGACATGTGCTGTTTCGTGCTGCTGGTGAACCGTGTTGTTTTCAGTTTACAGCGTTCAATTCACCCCGCTTTTTATATTTGGAGTGTCGGTCTGTAGCCCCCGCTGTGATCTGAACAAAACTGCTTGATGAGCGTACCCAGAAGACTGTTGTTCTCAACTCATCACATATAAGAGTATCTTAGCCTCCAGTCTGAGCCTCCAGGTGCAGTCTTGCTTGTCCTCGTCCCTTTGCTCTCTGTGGTGAGTGATTCAGACCCACAGCGCATTCGGCTAGCAGGTTGGACAGAAAACCAGTGGAGCTGCAGTGCCCCGGGCTTGAATTTAAGCTGCTCTGGCACAGGACATGCTCTGCTTCTAACATTAGATGCATAGCTTCAACCACTTTGTTCCAGCAAACCAACACAGAGCAGTCCCGGGTTTACACTGTCAACGCAGCGCTCCATCAGTAATTCATCATCTTCCATCTGCACTGAGGTGTAAATTAACTTACTTTCTGATCTTATAGCATAGCTTCCTGTGAGGTGTGCGCCTTGAATTTCGTCTTTCATCTTCCACTAACCTTCATCTTTGTCCTCTTCCTCCTCCCTCCCTCCCTCCTTCGTTTATCTCAACCTGAAGCAGTAGTGGGTGGCACAGGGGTGTTTTCTCAATTTTGCTTTCCTCTCCTGGGCTTCTGTCCAGTGGGATTTTTCACAGTGTTGTTGTAGAGCACAATTTTCTCCACCTCCATCATTTCAATTCTTTTATCCATGTTCCCAAAGCTCCATTCACCTGCAGCTCTGAAAAACCATGAATACTACTGTTCCCAGGATGCCTCTCTCTGTTTGCTTTGCTGAAAGGCATTGAGTAAACAGGAGCACAGTGAGGAATTTTAACCAGGTGGAGGATGAGTCAAATGCGTTTGACCTTGGTTGTGTGACGTGGCTTCAGGAAAATGACAAATGACGACAACAAAAACAAATGCCACTTTCTCTTTACAGTGAATCTGAAATTCAGATCATCACTCCCTTTGAGGACAAACACTGTTTCTCCCAGCATCCTCCTGCCTTTCCCCCTTTGCTCTCCCTTTACCCCCCTCCTCAGCCCCACACACGTAGCATGGCCTCATTTGGCATAGAGCGAAATAAAAGAAGAATACAAATGCACCGAAAAATGCAGCTGAAAACCTGCATGTAGGGCTCTCTGTGTGAGCTCAGGCACAGATTTTTGTGTTATTGCTGTAGATCTGTTCTCATTACACACTTGTGCCCACGGGGCAAAGAGTGATGATTGCTGTTTTTCGCAGCCAAGCAGGCTGAAAAACATTTATATAGTATAACATTTGCATAAAATTGAGAAAAGTGATGGATATGTTCTGCAGCAAAAAAAAATAATTTCTGCTTACAGTGCACCGTGTGTATGTATATGTATCTATTTCATGTTTTTACCCGCGCCACCATTGTTGTTTTCTTATATTTTTTTCATGCGTTTGATCATGGCCTCTTTATCGTCTGACTAGACTCACCTTCAGTTGTGTGCTTCATCTTGACAACAACAAAAAAATAAAGGCCAAGAGGGATTATGCAGATTGTTTTCACCCCAGGCACCATGTTATAAATGAGCAGTTAACCTTTTCTACAAACCACAGATACATTCACTATATGGTGTAACAGGGTACGTAGCATATTAACATTTCCACAATACATCTCATATCACATTCGCATTAAATGTTTATTACCTGGCTTTTTAAGTGTGACAACCACTGGATATAACTGATGACATTTTTTAACATGACATCACTGGATATTTTTAAGGAGACCGATTGACAATTTCGAAACATGTATGTGGCGACCAAAACAGGTATTTTAAGGTAAAGCATGATTGCTTCTTAATCCTAACCAGACCAGTGCATAGAGTAAAGTTTAAACTTACCTGTTATTTTGCAGCGACATACTTAGGGTGATTGGACGGCCATTTTTTGTCTACCAAAGTTGATGTTCAGTGTCCTCTGGCATGCATGGTCAAAAGTAACGTCCTAAAATGACTAATTTTGTCTGATAAACAAAAAAAATGTATGAAGAGAGTTTTTGTAATGATGAAACAGTAAGTCAAGCAGGGAAATTTATTACTTTTAGATAATAACCTCTTTACACCTGCCTTAGCCACATTTGGAACCATTCAATTCTGCTGCCAAAACCAATAGGGCAATGAATCCTAGTCAAGATGCAAATGGCTGCAGAGAGACTAAATATGTTAGGATAAAGCACAAAGAATAAATTATAAAATGATCCGCAACATGTAGAATGATTAGATTTAAATATTTTATTAGGTATCATCTGCGCATTGCCCAACTGACATATTGGAATAAATACATAATGAATCCATATGTATTCCTCTCATACACTGAGACTCATTTCTCATCTGATGTGCACATTGCAATACATATTTATCAGTCCAAAAATGAAGTCTTTCCTGATTGAAATGCTCTGTGGAGGAAACAGTTCATCTAATCTAAGCAGAGTTGCTTGAGGGCACATTTAAATGTAAAACTTGAGTTTTAGGTTTAACGTCAAGAATTTATCAGCACATTAACTGTGACGACATTGGGAGACTGAATGCAAACAAATATGAATGGACTGACGTTATTTGGCATTTTGCCAGTTCAAAAGTTTTTTAAAGATAAATTTCACTTTCATGCTGCTTACTTTTGAAGAATTTGGTGCCATAATTGGCAAAATGACTGTATGGAACTAAAACCTGAGTTGTAATAGACGGGATTTCCCAAAAAGAAGACGTTTCTATTTTGTAACTTCATCTGTTAACAGTTTTCTCTTCGCCTTTGCCAAAGAGGATAAACATGTTGAGTTTTTCCTCTGCCTTTAACCATCCTCCATCTGACACTGTGAGAAAGTTTCAGCTTTGTTTCATGCTATTAAGCACTTCAGCACACTTGCTGCCAAATTCAAACTAGTGTGACATTATCCAACATGCAGTGCAGAGGCTGCCAGTCTGCTTGGCAGTGCTCATGTTTGCACGCAATACTTATTCTAATGTCTTAAAATCGACGTGGTAATCTTTTATTGATGGGAAAACACACACAGACACTTCAGTCTTTTATTCGTTTCATGATAGATATCTCCAAGAGATCACAATCTTCTCAAGAGACGCGCGATAATTAAGTCAATCAAGTAAATGACAAAGAAAAGAGACAATGCGATCACATGCTGAAACTGTCAAAGCAATAATTAAGGAGCTAATCAGAAACAGAGATATCATTAGTGAATCATTAAGGTATAAAAAACGTGACAGTTGGTGTGGCGATGTGTGTATTTTGTGTGGCTAAGCCTTCTTTAATGCCTTAATCTCGCTCCTCCACCTTCCTCGGGGAGACAGCTGCATCATCACAGAGGCTTGGCTGTATGTGGATTTAATTCTTCTCTGCGTTCATTGGTAATTGAATTCATTACAAGGACACCGGGCCAAATCGGTTGTTATTTTGCAGTCAGTCGAGATTGCTAATTAGAAATTAGCTCAAACATTCTGGTGCGCTGCCCTCAGGGAGTGTCGTCGTCACTCTAAATCTCTGACATACCTACCAATAGCTCATAATTACTGCCACAGCTTTGCAGATAAGGACACTCTTATAATTATCCTGCTGCCGAGTGGCGATACGTCATCATCCACTGTCCACACAATTAACATGCTGCAAATATGAAGACTTCTGTACATGTGATTCCCCCAGATTCCTTTATAAGGCAGGGCAGCTGGGTGATTTTACAGGAGTTTCAGTAAGCTCGGAAGGCTTATAATTCAAAATCAAGGTAGAAATGTACAGTTTTCATATGGACAAGCTTGACCGTTGACAATATGGCGATGCCTATCCAGATTGGTCTGATGCTGCAGTGTTGTTTATTAGGTAGTTTTTGGAAGTCAGGCAATATAGCTTCAAGAAGCCAAAATCAAGGACTGCAGTATGCGATGGATGTGTATATTCACATAGCAAAGGAAATTGGTAAATTCACCGAGGTTCATCTGGGTGCCAAGCTCACTCAACTGTTATTGGAGCACAGAGCAAAAATAGGTGGGCGTTAGGAAGGGTCATTCAGCCTGTTTACCTGTGGAATTGTCTGAACAGCTGTTTCTTGAGCATTTCACAGCTTTGCCTGTGTGAAATTTGTTTGAAACTAAAATGTTGCTTGTTCTGTATTTGTTGGCACCAAATATAGAGTAAGCATATATTTGCAAAATGACAAAACTTTATATATCTTCTTTGTACTGTTTCCAATTGAGCAAATGCCAAAAAGGATCATCAACTTATCAAATTCTATTCATTCATGATTAACACAGCTTCTGACAAATTTGGTGTCAGGGTTATAAAACGTAATGGTTTTACAAAGAACAGAGAAATGGTGTCGTCCTGCTGATAGAGCTGTTAGATTAGAAGAGACTCCTTTGTGTCTTTCTGGAGGCGGTGGACAAACAACATAATTTGTTGTTTAATTTGAAGAATTTGTTGGTAATCAGCATCCAAGCTGTGAGGAAGGATTAATGAGGTTTGGAAGTGCACATACAGGTACTTCATTCATGGTTGTAAACGCCTTCAGTGCATGAACACACAGCCACAAACGGATACAGAATTCCTGGATAATCCCATGATCTCATGTTCTCCGTATTCATCTCTAGACACTACTGAATGAAGTTGTTTCTGATGTATCAAATAGTATGCCTATGGCTGGAGGGAAGCGAAAAAGGGATTCACAGGGGGAGAATATTTTTGGAAGGGGTAGAAAAGCATGCAGGAAAGTGGCTTTGTGGAGTGAAGTTGCTAAGCAACTCCATTTACCCATGCATGAACGTACTGGAGATATGAATCAAAGTGCAGGATGACTGACAGAGAAATCAAGACAGAGCAATTCAAATGAAAACAGTTTGGAGTTGACATTTATGGGAAAGTGAGCGTGCGTATGTGTGCGTGTGCATGTGTGTGTATGTGTGTGTGGAGGAGGAGGGGTTTGCATGCTCTGTGGCAGTGGCCTGAGACTACATTCATCCCTGCTGCTACCACCGCCGCGCTGCACACATCCCATCTGCAAAGATTAGCCTCAATTGTAGAGACTTGTACTATTTTTAACTGACCTAGCATGCACAGTGGCCAGCGCAGAGAGGAGTCAGGTCTTTCTCCACGAAAACAAAGCTTGTAGCCATTAGTTAGTTTCATCTTTTGCTTCTGTGGCATCATCAGTTTTCCTCCAGTCTTCTTTTTTATTCTCCCTGTGCTTTGCCTACCCTTCTATTGACTTGTCTGGGATATTCTTTTATCATCAGATGGGTTAGATACCAACATGATTCTTATGCTTTTTTTTTTTCAATTGAATCTGCCAGAGACCAATTTTTGTTTGACCAATTGTAAAATCATTATTACATTTCACTCAAACAAATTTTCCTTTTTTTCTTGGTTACCTAAAAAGAAAACATTTGTAATATACATTTACACAAGGCATAAAGCGGCAGCATATTCATCATGCATTTTTTTATGTCACATTGCAGGGACAGTAAGTGGCTTCAGTTAAGTCAAAGATCCGCTCGGTGGTGAATATCAGTCCTTTGGCTCCAGGTGCCGTGTTGTTCATGTGTGGCCTTGGTGTGACCCCTCAGCACTGAGTCATGCTCTGTGAGCTCACACGCTCCCATTACCAACTGACTGGAGCGTGTGCAAATCCATCATCAGCTGGCACTGCAATACCCACAACCCTCCATCTCTCAGTCTGTCTCCCCACGTGTCTTTTGCAGTGTGTCTCATTTCCTCTTCATCCCTAAGACACTCTATATTTCCTTCCGTCTCCTGACATCATATAAACCTTTGCTCTCTTCATCCTCCTTCTGGGTTTCCTCTTCCTCACTCAGCCTTTCAGAGGATCGTCTTCACTACTTTGCCCTCCATCGCAGGACTTTGTCTGATAGTTACCAGAGAAGTATTTTGTAACCATCGACGTTGAAAGCCTGGCATTGGCACTAGTGTCAATAGAAGAATAACTGAAATCTTCTCATCTTTTCGACTTCCAACAAGCAAGAGACCTGAATTCGCTGTAAGGCTCAAGGCGTATTTATTCTACAACACAGGGTTGTACAACAAAAATGCAAGTTGTGGTCCCTTTATGCTACACAAGAAAAAAAGTTTTATGGTGGAGTGTTGAGGATGAGTTCAGGAGTCTCATAGGCTGAAAGGAAAGAAGCTGAACTGTAGTCTGTGGGATAAAGTGTGTGTTTGGTTTCGTTACAAAATGTCTCTTTTCTATAAGATTGATTTCTGCATGTGTTAGCTGATTTGATTGAGCAATTGTGCACTTCAAATAGCTCTTTAATAATAAAAATGTGACAATATAAACTTTATTATCAACTATAAGAGACTTTGTCCTGTTAATTAGACTAAAGGAGCTGTCACTTTGATATGCTTTAGGGTTGGTTTGTTTCCTTATACCTGTATACATGTATCCTTAGGTATCTGCACATTTGAATGGATTGGTAATAGGTCAAAGAAAAACAAATTATACATAGATGCTAACCATATATGAAAAATATGGATCTGGATGGATGTCAGACAATTTAGGGGAAAAAAGGCTAAGAGTAGGTCTTACACGGTAAAGATTTACAATATTTAAGAATTGGGATTATGGCAAAGTTCCCTGATGTTTCCCCTTTTAGCAATCTCACCCTTATTTTAGAACAGATTTTTGACTCAAAACTTGTTTCAATTAGGGAGTTCTATGGCAGTATTCCATTCATAGGAAACAATTTATGACATCAAAACATATAAATATCGGAGTCAGCTGACTCTTTCTGACAGTGAGTGCAGCTGTGGAGTGTGCTGTCCTTTTCTTTTATAAGTAAAGAATGTGTAAATGTTAGAGCATTGAAACCTCCAGTGAGGAGTAACACCTTTATTTAACTGTGAAAGTAGACTCGAGAGATGAGACGCGAAGTAAGACTGAAAGAAGGGTTTTTGATTTACTACAGATGTTCCCGATCTGCAGGATTTTGATGCAACACATTTAACAGCATCGGCCTGTTTTAAGCGGCTGAAAGACTTACAGCCCTGGAATGACACAAGGACTTTTTCATCCTGTCTGATGTGATAACGTGCTGCATCTGTTTGACTTGCACAGCATCAAGGAGTAAACAAGACAGTTCATTAGAAGGCATAAATGCACTGTTGAGTTCTGTCGCAGTTGAGGCTCAGTTGCCGTGTATTCAGAGCATATTGCTGGGTATTTGAATCTCCTCCCTGGTTGCTCCTCTGTCTGTTTGTCCCCGAGTGAACTGGTGAGCAGATGGGAGGTTTTGGGGGCTAAGAGGGGTTGGTGACAGTCGGGGGGTGGGCAGGCTGTGCTGTAGGGAAGAAAAGAGGAAGTAATGATATGTCATGTCTGCTACATTAACAGGCCGTATGTTAAGGAGTGCAGAGCAGCCGTTGCATGTGTATTTGTCATGCAACCTGTCATCCAGAGTTAATGTTCCAGTCTTAATTCAGAGCGTGTCTTTATTTACTTTGAGATTTACTTAAATGATCAACAAAATGTGTAGTAAAAGTTTTTTTTTTAATTAAGATTATTGATAGATTGCGACAAGGTGAAAATTTCAACCGCTGGAGGTCAGTTGATGCTCAGTAGATCTTTAAAACTATGATTCAAATTTGGTTTAGCTGAATCCCAGCTATGCTAATCTGACGTGAAGTGACACAGCAACAGCGAATGTTTCATCCACTGAAATTTAGAGCGAGAAAGCAGAAAGGGTTCAGTGTGTTTAGCTTTTGTTTACACATGGTGAGCTGGCTGAGTATTTTGTTTTTGTACCATATCTAGTGAGGAATGTATATGTATTAAATAACGATTAACGAAAATAAAGATATCAAACAAGCAGAATGCAGACTCACTTAAAATATTGCTCCAAGCCACGTTCATCCATTTTATCAATTGATTTTATAACTAGTTAATTGATAATTAGGACTGTCTCTTAAGGTCTTCTAGTTAATGTAACTCATCAGAATTTTTTGGTTTGACTGTTGAACAGTATTTTCGTGAAGCTTTGGGACATTTTATTCCCATCAAAATGATTTAATTGAGCCGCCATCAGCACAGTATGGGCTTATAGTCCTCAGGATGACATGACTCAGAGGACAGATTTAGCAACTGTCAAACTTGATGATTCTCAAACCACCTTTTCAGGCATAAATCAGACATTATATATCAGTTGAGTTTAAAAACAATACTGCCTCTGTAGCCTGTGGACAAGAGCTAAAGAGACAGCGATGCTGTCATTGTTTGTAGCTGCTCTGTAACTCTGTGTCCAGGCTTTGTGTGCTCATCTCTATGTGACAGATTCTCATTTTTTTTCTTATTATGCAGTGCAGCTGCTCTTGTTTTAGCCCTGTGGCCTGTTGTTGGTCCCGGGTGTGTAGAAGGACAATGAGTAGATCAGAGGTCGGCGACAGTGTCGTCCCGCCGTCTGTGTGTGTGTTAGAGATCAAGGCCTTAGAGCTCGTAATAAACGATTTGAGGGAACAATTCTGGACACTTTATTTGTTTTGTGTGCCTGTCATGTTAGTGTGTCTGGGTGAGGTTGGAATTGAAGTTACAAATTCATCAGAGGGCAGAGATGTGAAGAAATGTGGCAGAATTGGCTAGTAGGAGATTGTTTTAATAATTTCTCTATATAATCATTGCTAATACTGCCACCTGTGTCAAAGACAGATTCATGGGAACAAATTACTGGAATGAAACAGTTTAAAGTGATGTATTTGACATTTCTGGCCCATTTTGTTGTTAATTACTCTATTTGCTGTATATTCATGGGCCAAATATAGCCACTGTTCCACTTTGGGACATTTCCAACAGAGCAGCATTTATTGATCTGAAACATCAACAGTAAATGTCAAGTTTTGATGTCAGAACCGGAGAATCAAAGGGCAGGCAGATCTTTCCATACAAACAATTTTGTATTGACTTTCTTTAACCAGACAGAGATAAATCCATTATGGAAACAGGCTGAGATACTACTGTCTCTCCAGTAGTGTTTCTCATCAAATCATCATACAATGCAGCCCCACAGACACGTTTGTTTGTCGACTCTCAACTGGGGAAATAGGTCCTGCTTTGTATACCACCACGGTGCAAATAATGAGTCACTGATAAGTTACAACCATTTGTTTAACTTACACAGTTCTACATGGCAGTTATTTTACCTGTTCTTTAAAGCTGTAATAACAGATTTTCTTCTTCTTGGGGAGAGCAGGACAGGCAGAACAAACAACATGTTCACATTAGAATTGTTATAAAGTTGATAAAATAAATACAGATATGTATTTGTATTTGATGATATATTGTCCCCAAATTGCTGCTCCTGGATTGGAGGGACAGTCTGGATCCATTGTACTGTATAAAGGCAGGAACACACTGGCCGAACCGTTGGAGGTCTGAAGTGTTTGGGGAGACTCGGACGAGTTCGGGAACAAATCCGTTCAGTGTGTTCAGCTCGCGCGGACGTTGTCTGCTCCGATTCAACATGCGAAGTCTGAGGAGACTGGCTGTTGGCTGTCTGAGCCATTGGATTCTCTGATTGGTTGTGTGCTAGCTGTATGACCATTCTGATTGGCGGTGTGCTAGCGAATCAACGTGGTGTGTGGGAGAGGCGGAATACTGTGTGCTCTTTGTTTTTCTATGCACTCCGTTCCGTCATTTCTTGTTTTCATGTTTCATGTTTTGGAGTATTGGCACGAGACTAGCTGTTATGTCATGTCCATTCAGGACAAATTAATCTGTGTTCGTTTGGTAATGCCTCGCTGCATGTTTAGTGTGCAGTTGTTTTTGTCTGAAATAGTTAAGTTTCATTTTGATCAAAAGTAAAGAGAGTTGCGCGCATAAACCTCTCGTCCAGCGTCTTTTTTATACACAACACTAGCGCCACCTGCTTACTGCACCTCGCGCAAGCGCAGAACATACACGCTACTGTGGAGTTGGCAGCACGTCGAAGCGGTGTGTTCATTGCAACTTTTCTGTCGAATGGGTCAGACGAGAGATAACGGAGATGTCGGATAAAGGCAGTTGGCTGTTGGTTTGAGTCTGGGTGGTGTGTGGGGGCCTTAACAGCTAAAGGAACAAATCAAATGTAAGGTATCACTGAGCATAAAAATGTTGAAAAGAGGAAAGGAGCAGGTTACCTCACTGAGAAGTTGGTGGTGGTCTTGATCTTACAGCTAATTGAGGTTAACTGATCCACTCTCAGTAAAATGCCATAAAAGGGGCATATTTTTTCTGTAGACAATTTTTTTTAATGAATGAAAGAGGTGCTTAACTCACTGACTAGCCCATCATTGCAGTTCCTGTGACTAGTGTGCTTCATAATAAAGTCGACTCGGTTTCACCAATTCAGTGCTTTCACTGTGATGCTGCAGCAGGAGGAAATGTTTGGTTTGTATTGTACTCCAAAAGAGCTTCTTGTCTGTTGTTTAGTGCACAACAGGTTGTTTACAGCTCTTTAATCAGGGCTTTTTTGATTAAAAGTAGCTGCCTCCTGCAGCTGAAAATAAGGCTGGTGAGAGCAGTAAGAGCAACCAAATTCAGCAAAGTTAGAGACCAGAAAACAAAAACAATGACCGGAAAGGATAAAACACTAACATTTGAGTAGACTTTTGAAGACAATTCCCTAAAAGTGTTTCTGTGTGTCTGTCTGTTGTGATTTTTCATTTTGATCCTCTGAGCAACATTTCTCTCATCCTAGCCATAAAAGAGATGACACAGTACCTAAAATCAGGGCCAACATAACTATACACAAATTAATTGAGGTTATGTATGGGTTGCAAGTGATGGATTTTCTTTTCAGTGCAGAAACATGCCTTTATACAACAAATATAACAAAAGGGGGGAATTACTGGAATGAAAATGTATCAGTCTGGTTAGAGTGAATAAATGAAGAAGATGTAACGTAACCCAACACACAACTGAAGCAAAGCACATGCAGACCTCAAGCTTCACGTCATATGATCTGCTGTAGCATCCTTTACGTTTCATGGTCTGCAGCTGTATGCTCCAAGAAACAGCCTATCACTGGTCTCTGAGTTGACTTTCTAGTTACTGTGATCAGGAGGTCATTAATGCCACTGAGGGATAAGCTAGTCCGGTGGAATACATACTCTGACAATAACTCATCTTTCCAGCTGATGACCTGGCGTAGTTACTTTCTTTAACGCTCTTAAAGTCAGAAGTGGAGGCTGTCGGCATGTCTGATTCATAAGGGATTTGTAAAAGTTGTGGACAATCTAAGAATTTTTATGCAACCCACAGGTCTGTGTGTGGGATGGCTGGATGCTGCTTCGGTGCTGCTGTGGATGCCTCAGGTGATTTTGAATAGATTTATAGTTTTGAGTTGGATTTAGAACTTTCATTTTAGTAGCACCAGTTCAACAATAGAATTGTGATACGCGTCTGTATGTCATTGCACTGTACAAGGACCATTCATGAGAAAACACTGCGAAATCACAATACACAAAGGATAAAA
Organism: Diplodus puntazzo; assembly: GCA_963678695.2. NCBI lineage: Eukaryota > Metazoa > Chordata > Actinopteri > Spariformes > Sparidae > Diplodus > Diplodus puntazzo. The sequence continues at coordinate 10,116,830 of OZ023174.1, read as the reverse complement.
CGGCCCGATTCTGATACAACACTTACCCATACTACATCATGGCAGAGAACTCAGTTATGTCCTTTCAACCAAAGTGATGGTTCTGTGCTTGTGCTGGTTTAGAGTTGGTCCAACCTGCAAACCTTTTAATTTGCTTTTCCATGAGCATGAGAGCAACCATGAAGTCACGTCATTCAGTCACTGGCTGACAAGACTGGTCCTCAGACGACTGTTGCTTCGATTTGCCATCTATAGTGACATAGACATAGTCCACCAAGTATTTTTTTTTTAAAAAAATGGCCGTCCTAAGTGGTCTTAGTTGGTCATTGGTCTTTAGCCCTTGATGTAAGCGGTTCTTTGTTCTAGACCAGTAAAGTGTTGGTGCTGCTCTGGCCTTTTCCTGACCAACAGCCAGTTCTTTGGCTGTAGAAACGCAAAGAACTAATTCAAGAGTAGACACTGGCTCTGAACCAGCACCAGAAATTGTGAATGGGATTGAGCCAAAGTCTGTAAACCTTTCCACAACTTGCTCCGCGCAGTCTCCACATTCACATGATTTGTATTGGAATCAGTGTGTTAATGCCAGATGTGTTTATTGAGATTAAAACTGTTGGCACTCATGTGTTTCCATCGTATTGTGATTCTTCAGTTTAGTCCTGTGAGATTTATTCCAGCGCTTAGTCTCCGAGGTGATGCTGCCTCTGATTACTAATTCTTCTGTATTCACAGAGGAGAGCACTGTAGAGGAGACAACTTAACTGAGCTGACTGAAAGGTGACCTGAATGACCACTAGGGATAATATTGCAGTGATTTTGGGCTCAGAGAACTCACATTTTCTACTATTTTACTTTTGCAGAATCGTGTCCTGTGGTATTGGAAAGCTGAAATATCTTGTTATAAATGTCAGCCTTGTATAGCAGTCTGTAAATTATAAAGGCTTATCACTGGTACTCCTTCCACACAGGAATTACAAATACGTTTTTATTGTAGGCTTGGTGTTTATCACCCCTCTGAACGAGGAGATTTGTTGGGTTTACATGCTGCCTGCTGTGAGCTCTTATCAGTCAGAGGAGTATGAAGTGAAACTGTGAGGGAACAGAGATCAAACCATGTTAATTTGCCCACCTTTATCACCTATCATGACTGTATCAGAAACACCTCAATGTGTGAAAGCGGCCGCAGCCTGATCGGCAGCCATGACAGATGGCAGTTTATTGCTTGGCAAAGAACTGCCCAGTCTGACTCAATAAAGATGCCTGTCTTGATTTGTTTGTGTGTGAATGGGTGTAATGTATACAGCAAAAGAGAGGTGCTAGAGATTTTACTATCATCTCCGCATCTCCATACCAGCCCTTTTCTGCCATTTGCAGCGTTCCCTCAGGGTGAGGCTGCAGCCAACCATGTCATAAAATGTCATATTTCGTTACAAGTCACGGCCACACTGCCATACGTAGCTTATTACAGCATTAACATTAAGCTTTGCTACGCTGTGGGGTACCGTACATGAATGTCAAGTGGGATATGGTGTGCAGGGGATTTTGTGTAATATTGAATGTGTTGCGCCCTCCTTCCCACACATAAAAAACCAAAACCTCACAGCAATAAAAAATACAATGAACCCATTTCTGTTATAAGTTACATCAGCCAGCAGTATGCTTTTTAAATGTGTATGAAAGGAGGAACTCTCTGTGTTTGCTTAATGATGAACCTTCAGTCACACTCTGCACTGCATCAGAAGTGCAGACAGTTTTATTCATAAAATGAGAAAGAAGAAGCCCCTCAAAAAGCTAGAGCAGTCGATTCACTGGCGGCCTAGAAGTCTAAAGTTTGGGTCAGACCTGAAAGATAAGATGAACCCTGTCCTGTTCATGAGCACTGTATAAAGGAAAAAGTTGAGTTACTGAGATAAGGTGACAAACTTTTGAAAAATATGTTACAAAGTGATGTAACTTTAACCAACATATAATTTTATTCCAGATAGAGTACATTAATGAGTTATTACTTTGTGAACTTACTTAAATGTAAGTATTGTAAAACTGTATGCTGTAGTCACTAGACATTTTTTCAAATAAGCTTGGACTCCAACTGTGTTTATTATGCCTGTGTCCTTGTATTATGATGTATGGGTTGTCAGTCCCATTCTTGTGAACATGATATTGAAAAAAAAAAAAAAGGCTTTGAGGGAGTTTATTCAGATTTGGTACACATGCTCTCTATGATTCAAGGATGAACTGATTAGAATTTGGGATCCAAAGTTCGAGGCCACACTGACCTCTCAAAGCACATTATTGGCCTTACCTGAAGAAATCATACAATTTAGTTCTAAAAAAATAATGACATTTGATATCAAAAAGGTCAAAGGTTAAATGCACTATGAAATCACAATATTCAGCTAAAAATGTTCTGCCCATTATTCAATGCCAAAGCTCTTAAGCAGCAAGTTGACTGGCAGTAATTCTAGTTTTTATCATATATTGTGTAACTTACATTTAACTGTTTTGATAGCAGTTATAATCATTCAAGGAATAGTGTTCCTCAGTATGACTCAGGTGCAGCTGTTTGCTACGTCGTACCAGTCTACATCATGCTTTAAACTGTTTTTATGGCTGACTCAGACATGATGTAACACGATGACCACTGAGTAACTCAATTTTAGTAAGGAAAAATAAAGATTTATGTAGCATTTTAGCCATTAAATCAATGGTTTCTGGAAAGTAAACACAAATAAATTCACAATTGAGTTTATCCTTGTAACATCTTGTCACCTGAATTCACGATTAGATGTTCTGAAAGTGATAAATTGAGCAATTTCAACTTGAAATTAACAAACTTATCTAATTAGCCTGAGGTAGTAGTGCAAGTGATGATGTAAAAAAAGAAGAAGAAGAAGAAGAAGAAAAAGAAGAACTTCTCTAATCCCTTTAGGTGAAATAATTTTTTTTCACTCCATACACACACAGGACCCAAAGATATGCAGCTGCTGGGAGCGATGTCAGAATGATAGGGCTGCCACACAGACAGGCGCCCTGAGCAGTAAGGGCTTCAGTGCCTTCCTCAAAGGCACGTTAGCAGTGCCCCGGAGGTAAACTGGCACTTCTCCCTCGAACAGTGCACACTCTGTCTTGACCGTTGGCTGTGTAAAGATTGATGACACATCTTCATTTCCTACCAGTGAAAGACTTGGTCTGATCCTTTTGCCCAAATCATATTTCTCATTAGTCTTAAAATGTGAAGCGGCATTACATACATTTTAAACATTCAATAAATTATGAATATTGGTTCTTCATACTATTTGTTGTCTGTTCATCGTGATCTGACTTGTGGAAGTGCAAAGATTTTGTGGGTGTTGTTAAAATTGTATGAATCATGTTAATGCTGAGTATTGAACAAGTTTTTGACAGAGTCTTAAAGAAAATATGCTTTTTTGGCCCAATGATATGGGGTGACTAGTTTTTAAGTGATGCAGCTGGTACAGCTGTCACACACTCAGGTGTGAAGAGAAATGTTTACCAAGTGCAGTAGCATTTCTGGTCAGGTCTGGCAGGTGACCTTTGTTGCATGTAATAACTCCACTCTCTCTCCCCGTGTTTCCTGTCTGTAGCTACACTTTGACCCACCCAGTTAAGGCATAAATGCCACAATAAAAAGCATCACTCATCTACCCAGGCACTGGGAATTTTTTTTTCCATTTTAACCTTCAGACACACTCTGTTTGATGTTCTCAGTGAAGGGTGGATGCTGGCAATTTCATAGCTGGACAGTTGAGTTCTGTTCCACCTTCAGGTAGTAATACTGAAGTCTAGACCAGCAAGCACTCCAGCAGTTCGTTAAACATTAAATCAGTAGTAAGTGGTTTTTCTCTTCTATTACCGCAAAACTTTGTTGCAAAATTTTAGACATTCGCAAGTAACTTTTGGATTGCACCGGCAGTCTAATGCCTGAACAGAAAAGCTTTGTTTTCAGCATTTTCTCCTCCCACTGTATCTCACAGGGGGACTCCATCCGTTCCCAGCAGTGGCAGCAAAGACTCATTTTTTTGGCCCTGAGAACTCTAATCAGTCTCCTTACCAGATAAAGCAGAGGAGTCTGGATCCAGGAAAATTAAGGCTGCAGTCCTTTGAGCTGCTGCTTGGCCCATGACTTGCTTTGTTGGCTTCAGAACAAAATGTCTTTTGAAGCCAGTCGCTCGTAGCACTGTTCCCTTTTACTGAGCTTTTAAAAGTTGCTGCAGTATATAAGATGTTTTTGTTCCAACCAGAATGTGTAAAAACTTTGAAAACTTCTCGGTGAAGTAATCGTGAAGTAATTGCTATTGATCAGCCCCCTGTAGGAGCAGGGTACAATATTATCATTGTTTTCTGCGATTAGGCAGTAAAAATAATTATTTAGCCTTGTATTATACAGGGATCCCTGCAGGAAAAAACTTTGGCCAGGGGGGGAGGTGAGCGGGGGGGTTCAACCCGAGAACGGTTGTCGAGAACTGTTCTCGGCAAAAAAGGATAAATTAGTTAATTAATTCATTCATGTTTTATTTATTTATTTATTTATTTATATGCATTTATAATTATTTATGTTTATTTATTTATGTGTTTATTTCTTGAAATGAGACATGAACTACAAATTTATGTTTAGACAGTAAAAATCTATTGGCTACATTGGTCATAGGCATACTATTTGGTCTTTCAATATTAATTAACTTCATTCTCTTCAACTGACCATGCTCTGTCTTGTACAGCCAGGGACTATACTTTTTATTCGCAGCCGCTTCCAACCTGAAGCACGGTGATGGGCATGTGCCCTGGTGGTGGTGGTGGTGCTACTGCTACCACATGCAGTGTTACTGCTACATGCAGCACCCCAGATGTTTTTGTAGCAGTGGCACTCTGAGATGGTAACCTAGCAACACTAGGGGGGTCTGGGGGCATGCCCCCCCCGGAAGAAAATTTTGAAAAATAACCCTTTAAATGGTGACTACTGGTGAGAATTTTGAAAAAAAAATTCAGTTTCAGAATTTCAGAATCAGAATCTAAGACATGAGACAAAATAGTGTAGAAGTTGACATTGCTGCTTGAAAATATGTGAACCTCTTCAGCATTAGAGAACTTTTTTACCATTATTTTCTTAGATTTTTAATGGAAACAGAATCTGTTTCAGAAGTCAGTGGGCCACATGACATGGAAGCTATTGAGAAAAAAATCATAATTTCTGCATATTAATATTCATATAAAACAGAGGAAGCACTAAAGTACAATAATTAGAGCTGTGTCTCATTTCTCTAGTTTACTAATAGAATCTGCTGCTGGTTTGGAGTCACAGGGTCACATGACATGGAAGATATTGGAAAAAACCTGCAATTATTTTGTATTAATATTAGGGTTAAAAAGTTAACGCGTTAATAACGCGTTAACGCAATGTCCTCTTATCGCCGTTAATTCTTTTAACGCGCGATTAACGCTCAGTATAAAAAAAAAAAATTAAAAAAACGCGCATTGTATGATTTATGGCCGTCGGTGGCACCCGTAGTCTTGATACAGAGGGTGGCAGGGGAAGAAGAAAGGGAATCAGAAGAAGAAGAAGCAGGGTTGGTGGTTCTTTAAAAACACGGCAGACTGAAAAGCAGCACTTGCTGCAAACTCCTCATCTCTGCTGTCACTCACGTTGGCGTACATTTGTTTCTGCATCGCCCTGATCATTTTGCAGGACACTCTCTCGTGGCGTGCTCGTTTGCTGATAACTCATCCCTGCATGTTTATCTCAGGCTCCTCGCTAGCCTTCTTCCTCCCTCCAGCAGGCAGCCTGGCCCTGCTGCTGTCCTCCTCGGACAGACGCTGAAGCTCCGTTTCTCTCACTCCCTTGGGGTCGACAGAGAAACGTCTAGCGGCTACTTCTCCCAAGTTTTCCTCTGAATATATCACGACAGAAAAAAACCCTCAAAATAACTAATTTATTCAAGTAGTTGTTGGAAATTCGGAACAACACACACAGTAACAGCTACGATAAAAAAATATATACAATCATAAATACAAACAAGTACCAACAATCAAAGAACTAATATGACAGAATGAAATATAAATAAAATAGAGAATCAACAAACTTCTAGTTATATTTTACCCACAAACCAATGACTTCCTGAAGTGTTGATGGTGGCAACTTCTTCCGTCACTTTCATTTCTAGGGAACACAAAGTCAGATGTTACCTGACTTGGTCCCCTGGAAACCAGTTGTGTCCAAATTCTCAGTCAGAATTGAAGGTCAGTTAGCAGGGTCGACAGAGGCTCATCATCAGGAGACGATTCTGCTTCAGGCATTTCTAATGGAGAGCACAAGGGCATTACTATACACACATTATTCACAGCCTTTATAGTGGTGGAACATCACACATACCCAGGAATTATAACATTATAGCTATCTGCAAAATGCTTTGCAGGGATGCATGCACACACACACACACACACACACACACACACACACACACACACACACACACACACACACACACACACACACACACACACACACACACACACACACACACACAAACACGCAGACATACTGCACACAAACTCACCTGAAAAGTCTTGCTGGGGAGAATTAGCGGTAAATGGGGCTTCATCCTCAGGATCAGACAGCATTTGTGGAGACATATGTGTGGCTGTGGAGGTAGATGGCTCCTCATCCTGGCTAGTGGCAGAGGGCGCTCCAAAATCTTTAAAAAGTGCCCCTGCATTTGCATTAAAATACAACATATATGATCAATGCATTAATGGCACAATTGAATAAACATGTTATTAAGCATAATTTATCCAATTTTTAGAACAGGAAACAAATAAATAATTACAACCTCCTTGGTTAATGGCTAATTATATACATGACACACTCCAAATGACTCAGAAAGCTATATCACAAAATATCAGTGCAATATACGTCTTTTGAATTAGCTTACAGAATTGATAATTTACTTTACTGAGCAGCACAGGACCTAACGCGACGTTTACCACACAATATGTGAGCAGGTCATCGTTGTGTTACATACACATTATTAGGATGAAATTAATTAGATATAATGTTTGCAATCAGTTGGACTCAAAACAAATGCTGTCGTCATCTACTATTATAGCCAGCAGTATAGCAAGAGGCTAGCAAACATACAAGTTAGCCTATCCTAATTAATGTAATTTAATTTCATTACATCCATGATCATACTCATGAAGAGTAGATGACATGGCTCCATATCTTTTATCTGTTGCTTTTTCTCGTCTTCTTCTTTTCTCTTTTTCCTGAACTGGCCACCAGATGACTTTGACCTCTTCTTATCCATTTGTTTGACACCCGGGAATCAACACATTACCCATCCCCCAACATGTCAACCAAGAGTTAAGACTAAACCAATTCACCTAATTTTGTAATATATTTCACTATTTAACCAAACCCCGAATAATAGCATACGTGAAACTATGGGCTTTCATTCACAATATTATTATGACTAAAATGTGCTTCATGTGGAAGGAATTCCTGATGTGATTGACTTTATCCTACTAATTGCATTAGTTTACTAGTAGGTGAACCTGTTACGGTTAAAGCCTACGCTATCAAAATAATGGCATTTTTAGCATTTGTTGACAGCGGGTAATTTTAAAATATGTCAGGTAGTTGTTTGATTCAGTCTCTGGGAGTTATAAACAGCTAGCTGAAAGACAAGAGCTGCAAACAACAGGTAGCACACCTCCAACTTCTCAGTGAAGTGACTGACTCCTTTACCCTCATTGAAGTCATTGGGTTCCCTGTAAGCATTGGGTTTAAATTGAATAATAATGTAAAAATGGTTCCAATCCAGACCATATGCAGTGTTAATTCCCACAGATGTCACTGCATAAAAAAGCAAACTGAACCAAAAAATGTAAAACTGCAACATATCTTTGGTTTGCAGAACATTGCCAATGTTTACTTTGGTGATTGGGTTGCATCTTGTCTGTCAACTCTCCTTATCCTTGTTACATGACGAGTGGAATGTGACTCCCGCTCCTCTGCTAACCAGAGCAGACACTTACCGCTTGCAATTGCAGCGTCTGTCCTCAAATTGAGTATTGATTGAAAAAAAAAAAATGACAGTGGCTGCAATGATAGGCAAGTAATGTAATCGGCGTATCCATGAACACCATGCCACTTCTGCGGGAAGCCTGTTGACCAGATAGAGACATTGGGTTTGTAGCCTGTAATTGAAGATAAAAAGCCCTTTCTTATGAACAATTTATGGGGGGGAGGCCATCAACATTTGTGGAGAAATACCTGCCAAACACCATACATTACTTTAGAGTTTTGTTTGCTTGGTCTGTGTGCCTGTCTGTCCGAAAACTAACAACAATTGAAGGAAATTTAAACAGCAGGATGGATGCTCCATTGTTTCTTTGAAGTAAATTCTGACAATAATGCATAATGCCACAAACAGTGACTGAGATGACCAACCTTTATTGGATCCTAATCGCAATAACTTTTGGACAAATTAAAGGGCTGTAACTTGCTTAGGCTGTTGTTTTTTGTCCCATTTGAGGGACTGAGTTAGAGACTGCTGAGAAACAGCAGCACTGAAAGGTGTGTGAAGTCTTTTCTTCAAGCATTTACAAGCCAAAAGAGGATGATGAAGACAGGTGATGGTTAGAGAGAGTGCTGCAGAGGCAAAGTGATGGCAGATGAAAGTGAGCAGCCGCTTTTTCTTTGCTGTCAGTGGATGACAGCGAACTTTGTGAATAAAAAACAAAAGATTTCACCTTTTTCTCAGCGCAAAGTAGCAGTTGAAGAGTGCAAAAGATCTTACGAACAGACACATACACATACGAGCAGATATGGGTACAAGCTAATAAACCCATTAAATACACTTGAAGTCTGGAACATGCACAGGACATTGAAATATGAATGTGTGTTTATAACATTACATAACTAGGAAGCAGTAGCACTTGTGCTTTAAACGGTTTCATTTTCAGATCTGTGCCACAGTTTTTCATCATTTTCTATTTTTTCCAAGATCCTATCTGGTTCCTCTGGATCCTCCCTCTCCATCTGTTCCTTTCTTCTCCATCAGTCATTACTTCATGGCTAATTCAAATGCAAATTCCAGCTCATTTGAGAGATTAATGTTTGACTGATAACATATTGTGCAGAGCTGAATGACTCTACCTGGAATCGTTCTCTCAGAAAATCTCCTCCACTTTTATGAGTCATAGCTTGAGCTTTGCCACCTACAGTACTATGATTTGTTATTCCTGGCTGATTATAAAGCTCCATCACTGCATGCATTCAGGGCACCTGGAACAATAAAATGTATATTCCTCAACCTTTCTGTGGGATATAAAGAAAAGTCACTTGATCTTTTGGAGGTCGGCCTATCCTCGTTTCCCGCCTACTATTTCCACAACACGGCTTTACTTAATACTGCCTCTATAAGCAAGTTCTTATGCCCTTTCTTGCAGTGACACGCACCCACGCTTTAATCCCCTTCACAGCTGGAGTAGCAACTTCTTATTCTTTACAAGAATAAATGAGATTCATATGAGCAACAGGGGTGATGGAGGCATGAGGTGGATTTTAGTGAAATACGTTTGTGAGAAAAATAACAATCACATCTGAAAAAAAGTCAGTTATCCAGTTATTAGTTAGAATATACTCTATGTTTTATACCATTGTTATTTATTATTTTAATGTGTGAATCCATGTTCTCCTCATTGAAATTCCAAGTAGCTCATAGCAGCCTGTGAAATTTAAAAAACACAAATTCAGAGAAATTTAAAATTCAGTATCTAAAAAAATCTAATCAGTCAAATTCATCTGGTCATTTTGGAATCAAAAAACTTGAGCCAAGTGAAAGAAAAGTTTGTCAAATTGATTTGTTTAAATTCAGATAACTTACCAATCAGCCAGCCCTCTGTCCTATCAGGTTATGTTTTGTCTGTCCAGGCCTGTTTCTGAACAATTTGGGGCCCCTAGTGACATCTTTCAGTGTCGCTTTTTCAGGGACAAAAACAGGGTATGTCCCTTGAAAGGGTTGTTAGTGAGTGCACAATTAATCAAAATGCTATCAGAATTGAAGTGCAATATCCACATCGCAAGAAACAGCATCATTATGAAGTGTAGTGTTGTGTTTCCTACAGAATGGCCGTGTGCCTGTAGCCTATCCAAAGTAACGTGGTACCATAAATGCTAAAACAGGTCTCCAAATATACTGGGGTGACCGTTAAAAAACCTGTGCCATGACCAACCCAAGTAAAGCCTGTATGTGGGAAACACTTGCACTGTTTTGCTGCAGAGATTCCCTGCAGGTTTATAAATCTTGGACTCTAGATCTATGGAAACATGTTTGTTCGGCACAGGCCGAACAAATGCGTCATCTGTCCAAATAATCACATTTCGATTTCTTTGAGCTTATTGTGCAGTCCGTTCTTAACAAATCGGAGACAAAGGATGTATAGCAACAACACTGTCAGCTGCTTTTCATAATTATGGCCTTCCGTGCTGCTCACAGTATTGCCAATCTATGTTTCTGTGATGTTTGCCAATTCAATGTACACACAAATACTTTGCGTAAAAGACACTTGGAATTGTACCCTTTTCACCAACTTTGCAACATGGCGGCTTTGATATGCAACACAAGATCATTTCCTCGCATACTGATGCCGACCCATTTCATGAATCAAAACAAATACCATATTGCGGCACATGCCCGAGCATGCAAACGCCCTGTGAGACGCACATTTCACCGGCCCCTCTCTCCCTCTCTCTCAATCTATCTATCTCCCTCTCTCTGTGAAGATGGAGAGTTTCATCATGCTGAGGTTATATTACTCACTCATACTATTTTATCTGAGATGTATGAGCAAGGAGAACATTACAGATGGTGTGATGTGGCCTGATGTGCATCTGACCAGATATGGAGCAGTAACAGAAAAAAGAAAACGGACAACATATTTTTAGTCAGTGCTTTTTATTTCCCGCTGCTAAACGACTGTGTTAGAAAATAAGGTTGTTTGTATGTTGCTGTTTGTAGTGAGAATTCTTTTGGAGACAGTATTTTCTTTGAGACACCTGTTTGTGGATTGTGCTTCATCACCTTTTGGCAAATGCATTCCACTGTTTTGCAAAAGCTTGAATACAGTTTTGGTGATTGTCTCATCTTTTCTACAAGTATGCCTTTGGTTTCTAACAGTGCATGGCTAATGAAGAAGAAAAACTGTGATCAAAATAAAGTAATGATTTTTAGGGTTTCAAAAGCTGAAGTGTTTCTAGGGAAAAATAAGAATAATAAAGCAACAGTTGAAGCTCTAAGACTTTGTCAATTCAGAGAATATTAAAATGTTGTTTTTTTTCATGTTCTGTTCTGCACATTGATTAAGTCGACCTTCTGCAGTGACTTGCCGAGCAGATGAAATTAAATCTTACAGTCATTTCTAAATCATTTTATGAGTGTTTTTCATTTACATCAATTTAGGCTGTTTCAGCATTCTTTTTTTGGAGTTTTGATGCCTAGCCACAGCAAGTTCATACTAGACTTGACTTGATCAAGCACTGTGCGATGAATTATTTTACATGCTCACTGGAGTAGCATGCCTACTTCATAGAAAGAAGAATGATTGATGTCTTAAAAAAACCTTTTTAGGTTCATTTTTTTGCTTCAGAGCAGCATGCATCCAGATGTGGGCTCATGCCAACCACAGTGCCCTTTAAAGGAATAGTTCGGATCTGTTGATGTGGGGTCATATGAGCTATTTATCCCCAGTCACTGTATAACCTGTAGTAGAAGACTGTCAGGTCTCCGTCTGTGTGGAGAAGCGGTGGTAGCACCAACAAGAAGCAGGGCATTCTTATTTTAGCAAATAAAGCAATTAACATATACAACCTATGTGTCAGCCTGTTTTAGTCTATAAACATAAAGGCCAAGTTTTACCTCTCCACTGAATACATTCATTTCTATCATCAGCATTGCACCTCTCCAGTGTTCTTCTGACGGTATTCTGCTTTAAGCCATCTTAAGGATACACATCATCACCTGCATACAAATCATTCAGGGCGGCTATTATAATACTACAGCACAATTCTTTTAAATACTTAAGTGTACTCAGAACAAGCTGCAGTAAGCTGTCTGGAATTGTACTGAGTGCAGGTCATCACAACGCAGCGACTCCAGAGAAGCAAAATACGTCTTTAATGAATAACTGACGTAGATAACAAAATATATGTGTCGTTTGTAGATGTAGGAGGATGACTGAGCACTCATGACTGTGCTCATGGTCTGGTCAGGTTTAGGCACAGACCACACTTGTTACAGTTAGGAAAATATAATGGATTAGTGTTGGTCTGCACTATCGCGGCTGGAGATGTCCCAACTCGCCATCAAAAATAGCGTTTTTTTTGTTGCCACAAAAAATGCTGGAAATTATCCAAAGGTTTGCTTAAAAATATCCACATTCAGGTGAAAAAAAAACACAGCAATGGAGACTCCTAAATTGTTTAAATAACATGTACTGTGGATTTTGGGACTCTATGCCCTGACTGCTGAGCGGATGAAACCAAATTTAACACAGAAGTGCTTGTGCAATTTTCTTTTTAAAGCAACAGACAAGTATCTATACATAGAGTGGATGGCAGAAATAGATTCCAGATTTTGCCACTGCAGCACGTCTACATTTAACCTTAACATTAATGATTCATCTGTACAAATGGTGACCTGAGGACACACTAGAAGTCAGTGTGAGGACTTAACTACTGTGCTATTGCAAGGTTCCTGGGAGAGGAGAGAGAATAATCAGGAAATGGATTATTCTCAAGTCTTTTAAAATGTCAACTACAATCTCTGTATGCTACAGAGATAGAAATATAATTAGAAATTGAGTCTGTGGCAGTAATCAGGGGCTTATATTTTCCACTGGCTCATGTTGTGGTGGTCGTGTTTGAAAACCACGACAATAGAGGAACAATGGCGCTGACAGTAGGCGATATATGTGTGATTGTATGATACCTCTGATTAATTATTTTTCTTTAGGTCCTCTCTCAATTGTCTGATCCCCTACCATCCTCTCTCTGCACCTTATGCTACTCTGACTACTGACTAGTAAAATCCATCTATGAATGGAACAGTGAACTAAAACACCACTCTAGTAAAGGAATGAAGAGCTAAGAAGAAAATGTCCGTAGACTTTCAGCATGCAGAGGGGCTGAGGGATGGGAAAAGTGATAACTGGCAAAAAAAAGAAGAAGTGTGATCAAAGTGAGGTTTTGTGGAAAATGCAGCGCCTCCTCACAGTGTGAAGCACCATGTTCTGCCTCCTGCTGCTGCCTGGCAGCCTGTCAAAGTGAGCATTGAATGCATAAGAGCATTTAGGAGCCGGGTGAATAGAGATCTGACTGCTGTGTTTGCCCAAACAGGTAGGCCATATGTGGAGCTGAAAGAGGCCAATTAAGGCTTATTTTCGGGCTTCTTTACTTGAGAAAGTTGACTCTCCTCCACTTGTCTGTCTCCCGCTGTTAGGAGACACAGCATCTCCACTCCTCCAGCGGTGTTGTCTCCTCTCTGTGGGTGCAGCACATGAACATCTCTGACTCCTTTTTCAAGATTTAATTGCCTTTTCTGCCATCTCAGGAAAACAATCACCTCATGCTTTCTCTTCCCATTCGTACGTCACCCACATGCAGCATCATTGTGTTTGCATGCTCGTGGTGTGAGTGGGTATGCACAGTGGGTGCAGGTGGGGGCACAGGATACTGAAAGGTCACTGCTTTGATGAAAGTGCTTCCCTTTGGCAGAATGTGACTGTTTGATGTCACCCAGGGAGTGTAAACTGACGCATTTGCATGTGCAAACATTTGAATAAGTTTCTGTGGGTGCCTGTTTGTTCGCTGTGTTATTGGAATAGATGTTCAAAAGCCATGCTGGTGACAGATAACCTTTCCCAATTTGTATGTGACTAAGTTTGTTGACAACTTGATCTGTGCCTTTTGTGACTAAGATGAATTTGAAACCAGACTGTCTATAGCCATGCTCGTGGCTCTGACCGTAGAGACTGTAGTGCTCTTTGTAAAGAGAACCAAAGATGGATTAAAGTTCAGGTCCAAAGTTGTTATGATTGATTCGTTGCAGTTGTGGTAATGCCAACATTTAAAGGGATTTGGCAGCCATCTGTAAAAAGGGTTTATGAAGATGGGAACATGTAAGAATCATAGGTGAAAATTTAGGAGGTCAACAAAGTCAACAAAGTCAACAAAGTCAACAGCGTCGACGTTTTTAGTAAATTTCATGGCAATCGATCAAATATTTGTGGACACATTTTTAGTCAAAACCAAACAATATAGGCATCAATGGGCCCAGACACACCAAACCAACAGAGATCTACCAGCAACAGAGGCCGACTGTTGATTTGCCAAAAGCACACTGCAAAGACTAGAGCGAACAGCCATACCACCAGTTGGCGATACTCTGTGTCCGTCATTCAAAAAAGCGAACTGGAAGAACTAGGACTGTGGATTTACAAACTGTTGTCATGATAAAGGAGCATTTGTTCAACATTTCCACACCACAAACTACTGACTTATTGCGTCTTGATTTATAAACATCAACAGCCTTGTTTTTATGCCCTGACAACTGTCATTTATGATGTAGGTGGCCTGAGAGTCGGTGATCCTGCGTTTAATTTCAGTGATCAAAACTGACAACTCATTTTCAAACATCAAAACCAAATGCATTTATAATTTGAAACTAAATCACGACACCCCTAAAAATCATTCATCCCCCGTCGACCGGCCTCGAGGGGCTTACCCTTTTTTTTCTTTCTTTTTTTCTGTTTGACTCCTCCTTTTCATGGATCGATTCCCCAAACTGTACAGCTGATCAGAGCTTCTTCTTTCCTCAAACTATTGTAGGGATTGCAGTGTGATTCCCAGATAATGAATCCAACTGATCCCTCTGACATTTCATCCACTGCCTGTAACAAGTCAACATTTCTGTCCAATTCTTTGTCATGGCTGTTCCTGCTCCTGACTGCATACTAACAAGCTAACATGATGAATGCCAGCGTGAAAAGCGAGTAATAGTCTTTTTTTTTTTTTTTCAGCCCATCCACAATCTGATTCAGTCTCTGCAGGTGGTGGATGAGATTTCTCCACAGTCTTCTGTCACATTTTCATTTTCTTTTCATTTTCTCCACATTTGATTTTATGTTCACAACATCTTTTTTCACTTTTCACTGTGCTCTTGTCACACTTCTTTTTTCAGCCGCTGGCTGCTAATTATATGCTGCTGAATTATATTTTTTCAATTTTGTCTACTTGGTTCTACCCATGTAGTTTATGTTTCCTCATGATTTACCATGTCTGACGAGATGTGCATACAGTAGGATTTGTTGGTAGTGTACATATTAACTTGATCTACTGGCTTTTCTTTAATCGACATCCCTGTAAGTTTACTCTCATGCTTCCATCTGTATTTCCCTTGATAGCAGTCAGGACTAATGCATATGTAGCTTCTCATAAGATATAAAGCAATTATACTAATTTGTAATGCTGGGCGGTATACCGGTTCACACCGAATACTGGTGTATATTTTTGTTATAATATGAATTTTTAATATACCGCCATACCGTTGTATTTGAATATACAATGTTCGGAATGCTATGCTGCGCCGCGTGACACTGTTTCAGACCGGACCCTTTTCAATGTTGCGCTGCTAAACAGGTATGGTGCGACTGCGAGGGTAAACAGTAGTGCTCTGGTGTTGTGTTACGGTGAAGATGGATAGGATAGACATTGCAGATCATGACTTCACCCGTGGACGTCAAGATGAGCAACTGGAAAGCCGCTGAGATCCGGGAGATGCTAGCGTCTCCTCGTCTCTGTAACTGTTTGGTTGTGTCCGCTACTTGTGTAGCGGCAAGCTAGGAACGGTCGCTACTTTCAAATTAAAAGCCCCCCGCTAAGAACCCAGTTCTAAACTCCAATGGGGTGCAATATAAAGCTCTTATTTAGAAGACAAATTCCACCTGCCTCCTGTTAGCTGTCTGTTGCTTGAGGCAGCTAACGGAGGGGGTGGTTCGCCAGGACGCACGCTTCCATTACTAGCGCCGGTTTAACATCGGCGTGTGTTTGACTGAGGAGGCGAGAATATGGACCACGGATCTATAATTAAATAAATATATCAAGTGTCACAACATTTCTACCGATACATATGTTGTACGTCACTGTTCACACCGAACTTCGTGCTTCACGTCACGTCACATATTTACGCCGACCCCAGTGGCAGCTTTTTGGGAAAGAAGGAATGAGAAACTGGTTGAGAGAGGAAAATTACACCTCCCTTAAAGATAGACAGAGTGCTGCCTTTACCTTGCAGCAAATATGCTGCCTTTTCTATCTAAAAGGGGCTAGTAATTCCTCTCTCAACCAGTAGAAAATGCTGTGAACACTTGATTATGCATGAAAAAAAAAATACCGTCATATACCGTGAAACCGTAGGAATTTTGAAAAATACCGTGATATACATTTTTCGTCATACCGCCCAGCACTACTAATTTGATTTCAATAAGATCTAAACAGGCATACTCTGGAGAATAAGAATAACTACACACATATCTGGACTTAAAGTCTGTAATTAAGGACCTAATTGCCATGAATTAGTCGTATCAAAACTTAAAGGTGACAGATCAGTACCAACCGGTTCAGCAGTGAACAACATTATTTGGGCCTGACGACCAACATTTCTTCATGTGCAAATTACACAATTGACACCCTCTTTTTCTCAATGAAATTAGGTTTTTTTTTTTTTTAAATCTTGGAAACAATCTGAAATGACTGAAAATAAATGCTGACATTAAAAATCGCCAGTTTTTGTTGCACAAGACGGCTCAGACCATTACGGCGGCGCACTCAGGTTCCTGACTGTGTCGGGAAAGTGACTGCAGACTGCTTCTTTGAGAGTCGTTTCAAGTTTTGACAGGGTGTATGACTCAGATCAGAACAGAGAAGATTATTGCATCAAATGGTTATACAACTTCTGTAAATGGGATATTTGAAAGGAAAAAAAGGGCACAAGCAGCAGACTGCGAGTGAGTGTCTCATTTTGTTGGCTGCTGCCACATTTTTGTGAACCTCGGCTGGCAGCTGCAGCTATTACTAAGAGCCCCTGTGACACATCTGACTGATCATTATGAAGCGCAGCTATCCTCCTCAGCACGACGACTCTCCCCATCTCTGTCATATGATGATTAATAATGCAGTAGTAAAGGGAGCCATGATCTCTCATTAGTGTATGTATGCATGCATATGCATGCAAACAGAGCTTTGGAGATTTAATAGCAAATTAATCTGTGGATAATTGCACGAGCTGTCAGGGTCATTAGTAGTCCTCTAGCCTGTCTCATTAAGGGCTTGCAAAATTCATGCCTGTATTATGATAATCTCTCTCTTTCCTTTTCAAACCTCTCTTTTTCGCAGCACGAGTTGCCTTCAGTTTAGTGGGTATTTAATTAGATGGATTTTTACCCCGTCCACAAATCCGTAGATGGTTAAAGCCACTTACATGAAGTATAAGAAACAGAACTGCACACAAGCCACTTGTGAAAGAACTTGTCATTTTTGAGTAATGTTTGAAATGATTTCTCTTGTAATTTTGCTAATTAATTCTTTCAGCAATTTCCCAAGCAAAAATGCTCATAGGGGCACAGTTGGTGGTTTGATCTTAAGTTGGTACCGTCCACATGTCTTGGGGCATTTGCACAAAAGCGCCAAATGAATGCAATGACAGCTTTTTTAAAATGTGAGGATTTGCGGCTTTTCTCTGTTGTATATCATTTGAAGGACGTCTCTTTGAGCTCGCGGGGAATTATACATACATTTTGTCAGTGTTATGTACAAACTTATTCATTGATCAATAAAAACAAATATCAGCACAGAAATGATACGAAGAAATCATAAAAGTAATCATTATTTGAACCCCTATTCTCTTGTACTCAGCACAGTGCGTTGGCTTAAGGAGCAGGCAGTTAAATCTGCTGAAAGTATTCACAGTTGAACTTGTCCGGCATCCACAGACGCAGCATGATCACAGCATTTATTTTTTACAGTAATGACCCTACACTGCCGCAGTGATAAGCACAAGCACAAATTAATGTATCTCCAGAGTGACCACCTTTCCCTATCTGCTGCTTTACTGCAGCCATCTTCCTGGTATGATGGAGGGCACAGCACTAATCAGCTGCTGCTCCTGCTGCTCTGGTCTGGCAAACCTTCAGCCCTTAACGATCTGAAAGCACTCCGGCGTCAATCTGTCATACTTTCGCTCACCTTACCTTACCTCTTGTCAGTTACTGTGTGTTTTTTATGTCATGACATCAACATGACTGTTGATGCAAAGCGATGGACATAGGTCGTACTGTGACATCAGCAAATGGAGATTTAAAGCTTTGGGTTAACCCATGATTGTCTACTTCACGATGTAATGCTGCTACAACCCATGTCTACAAACCAGCGACTCTGAATAGGGCATGAGATTTTATCTTGCTCAGGTCCTTAACATTATCACAATGTGAGGTTAGGTTACGTGGAAGCCCAAATTTATCTTATGGTTTGAGGGCCAAAAAAATCGAAGCTTTTATTTGATTTTTTTCTTAAAAAATACATCAGGCCTTGTTGAACCCTGAGTATAGATTAGACTACATAGCCCGTGTTGGCTTGGATATCAACACTTTGAAGCTAAATATGTACATCTCTGCAGTCCACACACACACACACACACACACCACACACACACACACACACACACACACACACACCACACACACACACACACACACACACACACACAGACACCTGCATGCACACATCACAACTCCTATTACCAACCACCTAGATAGCACCAGCCCTTCACAGCTCAGTGGGAAGTCTTTTGGCAACACATCTGATGTAAGTTCAGTCATCATTTTTCGACCCACTGAAACATGTTTTCAGGCTTTTAAAAGTTCTGCTGCTGACCAGTGGGTTAAACGATCTATCTACAGCGTGTTATTTTCTCACAGCTCGTTTCTTTTGTGTTTGTGTCCCTACTGGGGTTTCTGTAACGATCCAATACAAAGACGTGGCTGAGATAAATTCTTGGTGCAAAAACATGACTGTGGACCAAATTACACTTCAGTTACAGTACATTGATTGAGTTTACGTTCCTATTTATATTCTGACATCTGACATTTCATTTCTACTGTTGTCTTTCTTAGATTAAGGATGAAATTTCACTGAAATTTGCTTTGTAAAGCTAAAAAAAATGGTTGTTTTTGTGTGAATTACATACAACTGGATGAGGTTTAACCTCATGGAAATTGCACAGGATTTGGATTACATTTCAGTCGGGCTCCTTTCATACATCAATTTAAATTAACCTTAAATAAACACACACCTGCACAAACACCCCTATTTCAGTGGGGATTTGTTGTGGGAAGAGCTGTTTTCACCCCCTGTGTGGACTGCAACCATGGCAGAGCTGTAATACGCACTGTTTTGAAGTCGGCCTCCTGAGCCGTCCCTGTGCAACACTTGCTCTCAGCAGGCGGGGCGTGTTGAGATGAGACTCTGGGGGATCGGGGCGGATCTGAACGACGGCAGGGCATCAGTCACACAGTATAATCAGCAGCACATTCCCTATCTAGCGCCTTGCAGCCTGTCAAGGTGTCTGTGCTCCTAATGCCTGACTGTAAATCCAGCTCTCATCGCACCCGAATGCAGCGGGAAACAACCCGCCCAGATTCATTTTCTCTCTGACAGAGCTGCTGTGTGGGAGGATTTTGCAGTTTGTTTTTTGTTGTGAGGTAACAGCTGAGAAGAAAGCTCTCGCTGGCAAAGGTGGCAGATCAAGTGAGCGGTAGAGAATGGGAGGCTCAGCGTTTACAGTTTTAATATATTCCTCCTTGTGTGCATCTCACCGAGCCATCTGACCCCGACATGCAGCAGCTTTTCTTATTTATTATGGGGCAAACATGTAGAGGATGGGTGAAGCTCTACATGTGTGGGTGCTGCGCTGAAGGAGATGAGTTAAAATACGGTGATTTATGTTCAGTCTAAGCTTTAGGCCTATTCCTTTCAGGAAGAAGGAGGTTTGACACGGAGAAGATATTTTTCTTGTAAGAGCTCTCTGGTGATATAAAGTACCTTCTGCTCATGCCACTTCAACAATTTTTTCTTTGTCAAGAGTGAAACCTATGTGTTTTTTTTTCTTTGGGGCTCGTGAACCATCCGTACTGTAGTATTCTGGCTGCTGACTATTGTAGATGAATCGTAATAGCTGTTTTTCGCAGTCCTGAGGAGCGTACAAGCAGAGACCTCGTCTTTTCTCCAAATGAATTACAGTTGGACAATTTCATTTAAGTGTTGTGCACTCAAAAATTGTCTGAAAATGACCTACATTTGCTCTGAGTCACTCTCATTACTATTTTGCATTCTTCTGTCACCACATGAGAGACTTGCTAGTAGTAGTAGTACAAATAGCGAGCCTTCTTCTTAGAGACTGGGGTTTGCATCCTCTGTGTGATGAGTGTCAAGATTGAATTGTTTTCAAGACATGATACAAAAGTGAGTAAGGGTACACAAGTTATGTAATGGTAAGTTACATAACCCAACGCATCCTTCCTAAAGCTAGCTATACCACAATCATTTTGCATTTTTGATAACCGTTGAGAAGTCATAATGTGTGGAGCTCTTGTCAGCAAGCTTTATTTTGAAAGTGTAACCGGACATTGCATATTTAGCAAACTTGAGTAGAGCGCCATAATGACCAAGCTGCCTTATTTTAGTTGGAAGTGAGAATGTTTTGCAGACCTGCCAACATGTACGCATATTTTCGTACTCGGTACCCATTTTGACCCTTAAGTACACTTGTACGTATTGCTGCTCTCCAGGTACGCATTTTGTGCATCTCGCAGTTCGCTGGTTTCAGTTTCTATGCAAGTTCAATCTATAAAGTTGATTCTGCTGCTGAGCCACAACAATCTGCGGGTAAGTGGAGTGAAAAGCTTTTGGCCAATCAGAGCGCTGCATTTTTTTACACCCTTGCCCATCTGCCCCTCCTAGCCAAATGCTCAGCACATTCATTTAATTTCAGTGCCCCAAGCAAGCCTGGCTGGCCGGATAACTGATCCCTCTCGGCAGCTTGCGGTCACTGCCAATGCAAACAGCATTGAAAAGATCAAATTAAGACGTTCAGTTTACCCTACGGTGTTGTTAACCACTCGTCAGTTACCGTTCATCGATGTTGTGTGTGTGTGTGTTGCAAATAGTAGGCTAACCTTAACGGTCTGATCAGGGTGCTCTGGTTGGCACACATCATATTTTAATGAATAATGGCCATTACTGCAAACTTAAAAAAATACATAATATGCATAATGCATTATGTTCTAAAACTGTAGCTGGCAGTGCAGCCATGGACGTAATGGGCATTTAAAATGTGGTTGGGACAATCTAACAAGGATCTGTTTCTAAACGTGTCAACAAGATGTCATTTCATGTATTCTTGTGCCTTTAAACAGGTAGTTTATAACACATTTATCTAGCTGTATTAGCTTGAGTAAACATTATGCAATGGACAGGTTTGGCCTAAGATCAAATATTTGAAAATGTTAGAAAGACAGCAGTGAAGTTCCATCCAGTTCAGTGATTATAACCCCGTAAATGCAGAGTGCCCTCCACAGTTCTGAGAGTGACGAGTGAGTGAAGCTCAAGGCCAGCGTACTGAGTGACACTCTGTATGAAGTGTTTAGTGAGTATGGCTCAGTTCAGACCACCACATACACTGTGAAGGCGCCTGACAACAAACACACCACAAGTGCACCATTGAGCTTCCAGCATGATGCACTCTCAAAATTAGGGTCTTTTAATAGGCTCTTCTAAAGTATCACTGGATTTGTTACGGTTTACACAAAAAGGGACCTTAACGCAAGACAGACTGGGAGCTTGAAAAATTAAAAGCTAACATTGGGAAAAAGCTGAAATCCAAAGTCCAAAATCCAAGCAACAAAAAGGTAGAAAACAAAACTGACAAGAACGGGATGAGAGAGAGAGAGAGAGAGAGAGAGAGAGAGAGAGAGAGAGAGAGAGAGAGAGAGAGAGAGAGAGGATTAAGTAATGGGTCACAGGTGAGTGGGAAAAAGGGTGGGAAAGGTAGATTAGTATAATCTACTAAATAAAAGGGTTTTTTGGAATACTTAATGAAACTCAGTTGAATTAATGTGGTTTATATGTGGAAATAAGCATTCGTACTGATTTATTTCACCAAAATTAAACTTGGATCCTTTGTTATTATGCGCTCCTCCTATCATTGTTAGTGATTGATTAATTTGTGGGAAATTAATTATGACCAATTGTTCATACAGTGTGCGAACAGAGGGTTTTGGGCAATAAGTGGTTGTGAGCTTATTATGAGCTTCTCTTGTTCTTTAAGAGAAGTGCCATCCTCTGCTTTTAGTCAGTTTTCCAAAAATAATGCTATTGGCATGACTCAAATTCTTTTTGCAAGAAATACTTGTTTTCATTCTTCTTTTTTCACTGAAGTTATTAAAGACCAAATAGATGTAGAAAAGAATACATTATACCGTCTCTCTACCAGCCAGACCACACTTTTTAAAAAAAAATTTTTTTATACTTATTATGGCTGTGGCAATTATAAGACATGGGTCCTATTACAAAAAGGTTGTCCAATGTAAATTAACAGTTTTCCAATTAAGCATCAACATGAGCCCTTTTAATGGCTGACTGGATGAACGTGACATGAGGGCTTTGCTTCTGATTTTCAAATAATAAAACACATGGTGGGACTTTGAGAAACAAATCTCCTGTCAGCTAGCCACTAGTCGTCTGTTCTTTATGGAAGTAATAAATTATTTATCTTTTGCTCATTGGCTTGTTCTTCTCGTGCTGTTCAGCCTGGCTGTTTTACTGGTGTTGGCTCAGTAGTGAAGTCAAAGGGGAGGCAATTAGCAAAGACTAAAGGTGATATTATGCACGGCATGACGTGAAACACTGTGGTCATTATTCTTGGCTGAGGTGGTACATTGTCACCGGCCTCCCTGCCCCTTTAATATCTATTGTGTCTGTTTTGTTCTCTGATGAGCCTCCTGTCAGTCTGTTGATCTACAGTATATCTTGTATCTGTCTGGGTATGTGTCTACCACCTCGCCTGCCTGTAGATCCTTAACAGACTGCAATTTCATCTGTGGTGAAAGGTGATATATCTTGTTCCCATTAGTTATTATGGGACATACAGGCATAAGATTAAAACGTCTTCATCCCAGTAACAGTTTGATTTAGGGTGCAGTTCTCACAGAGGTTGCTATAAAGAGCTTTAGAATGAGTCTATGGAAAGTTTTTCATTAGTTTGCAAGTAAGAAAATCAACGTGTACAACTTTAACACTGACTGCAAGACCAAGTTAAAATGTATCATTTGTATGATGGTTGTGCTTGTCATATTTATTTTAAAAGTATGTGTTGGCTTTTTTGAAGGAGTTTTATTGTAAGAAAGGAGGGGTGTAGCTGAAGGGCACTTTTTTGATTCATGCATAGGACATTTAAGCTGACGTGAAGTGATTTGTTCCACAAAAACATCTGGAAGGCACCACGAGAAGCTGTCTGTTAAAGGGCTGGAAGTTTGAAAAATACTTGGCAGGTGATTGGATGAGCCATCTGTCTATCTTAATCTTTTATCAACCATCAGATCAGCAGTAGGAAAGATATATATGTTCCATCGAGAAAAGCCTTCAGTTCCGCTATTTGCTGTTCTTTAAAAGAAATAAACTCTCCAGTTGTGATGTAATTGAGACTAGCTACATCTATGTTAACCTCTTGATGGGCCGCCATTGTTGTTATGAAACAGATTCATATCTTGCTGGTTGTAGACTCTAGCATAGCTTGAAGCCTGGCAAAATTGATTTTTGAGACCACATGATCTCAGGATGTCGCATAAAGTAAGTATGCTAACCATGTCCGGTTAGACCGCTGGTATGTTGCCCCCTATTTGTTTTGAGTTTGTATTAGACAGGTGCCCACATCTTACGTATTGCACCTTTAAACTTTTTGGGATTTTTGATCATTGCTCCATTTACTTGAAATATAGTGGGAATACAGTGTGAACATTAGAATGGACTTCATTGGAAGATATTTGTGCTCAAAGAAAAGGAGCATAAAATGTCAAGCTTCTCAAAGAATGATAAATACCCCAATAGCTAAAACTAATTTTCTAATAATGACGAAGGTCAGTGAAATCTCCCTTGGCAGTCACTTTGGCATACAGTTAACAGAAGTCATTACTGTCTCTGGATGCATCTGTCTGCATCTCTCTGCCTTGTTTCCCTCTGTCACCGTCCCCCTCCATTTGTCTCGCTGGGCGACAGTGGAAATGAACAAAAAAATCCCTTTGATAGGAGCTGTCTGGAGTTTCAGTGTCCTCTGGCGAAATTCATTACCTTGAGAAAAAAAAGCTCCATGCTAGTCTTCACAAACTGTCCTTAGCTGGTGGATTTCTGTGCCGACGCTCCGCTGCTTATCCGCTATTAACAGAAAGTGTCAATCTGCTCTGCATGCAACAGATTTTCCGCAAACCAATTTGAGCACAGACAGGCAATATAAGGCAGTATGCATCTAACCTGGCAAAACATTTCAATTTTCATGCATTTTTGAATGTATCCAAAGGCACTGCAGCTGTGCATAATTAACCCAGACTCTTCAACTCAATTACAGAACGCATCCTACCTGCCTCAGAGATAAGAGGGAATGCTCTTTAAGTGGAACATCAGAAGAAATCGTGTGTGATATTGACTAATTTGTGTTATTGTAATCATATTCTGACAACACCCTGCGCTTGTTATGCAAATGTGCCTGGTTTCACATCCTTGCAGCGATGACAGTGGACATAAATACTTAATTTGACTCAGTGTGACTGTCCTTATTCTCATCCTTTGTACTTCTGAATGCACACATAGCACACAGCCAACACACGCTGTGCTTTGTGTTTGATTAAATGGAGAATAATTGGTTGCCTTCGTGCCTGCTTATTTTATAACTGTGAAGCGACAGTGCTCAGACGGAGGCTGATTCCAGTGGAAATGGTGTGCTTTATCTGTTAGTAAAAGGTCGAGTGGCGCCGCTCTTTTATGGCCTGAAATATGCGTCCTTGTCGCACACACTTCAGTTGTTGGCTTGCCGCAACTGGTGTAGGTTGAGCTGGAATACGGTCGCTGATAAACTGACACATGAGAGGCAATGCCAACACGCTGACATCTGCGTTTATGTTCTGCTTTTAACTCGCTGCACTAAACAAGAATTTAGCGGTGGTGGAGACAAGTAAGTCGTTAGAGCTGTGACAACCTCCCACAGCCACAGAGTATGTTGCTCTGCACTTCATTACCATATAGACCCAAAGAAGACGTGAGAGAGCGCAAGTTATTTGCTCTGTGTTGGGTAACAAACTGACGCTAAACAGAGTGAGAGTGTGAATGCAATTTGTACAAGATTGTCACTGAGGACTGTGTTTGATGCCCGCCAGTCTCCCTTCAAAATGGCATAATGACGCTGGATAAAAATAAAAACGTGGCACAGAAAAACATGCGGTCGCTCTGTGTTCCACAGCGTTGCCATGAACTCATTTTACAGCAGGAAGTCTGCTCGCTCTGACATTTGCAAATACATTTTTTCCGCTACAGAAACAAAGAACGTCTGACAAAGGAACAGAGGGAGGTTTTCAAAGCTGTGAACAAACCCCTCCCCTCCCTTAAACCTCCTAGAATATCAACAACAATTTATTTAAAGAGTCTAAGATAATATCTGACATTGTTTCTCTCCTCTGGGGCCTGTTTTCATGAATCAAGACACTGAACTCAAAATGCAGTCAAGTGTGCAGTGTTCACAGCGACTGACGGCGAGTTCTCATTGGCTGCAGGCGCGCACCATCTTCAGGGTGTACAGTGTGACATAAGAGGGAATGCATTACAAGGCATTATCAGTAGACGTCTTAAAGAGAGATGGCAAGTCTAAAAATCACATTTGATCCTCTTAACCTCTCTGAAAGCATGCAAATGTGCTGACACTTTAGTTATGTTGTTATATATGTAAGTGTTATGTGGACACAGAGTAAGAGCAGTTTTCTTGGTCAGGTAAGCAGTGAAAGAAAGAAAACACCAAAATGGGAGGCAGCAGGCAGGAAAAAAAGAAAAAAAACAGAAACAAGCAGGATTCATTAGCATGCAGGCGGACGGAGCTTGAGCCGGACACAAAGGCTGCAGACAGTCTGGTGAGTGTGAGCGACTGGCGGACAGGCAATTATAGGTGACTGGTCAGGTTGTCTTTTCTTTAAAAAATGTACACTAAAAATCATTTCATTTTCAAGAAAGAAAACTGCTATTCCTATAATTGATATTGATTGAATTGATTTTTAAAGCATCCGGTTCTATTTTACTAGGATTACTAGGAATTAATTTGGCTGACCTCCGCACAAAGTGTCACTCTGCCTGCAATGCTCAGATTATGACAAATAATAAAGAGAATTCCGTCTTTCAAAGAGGCCAGCAAAAACAGTGATTCAGATTTTAACCCCATATGTTCCGTCTCTCCCGAGCATATTGTTGGATAATTTGGACATATTTGTCTGTCAGCCATTTTATCAATCAGAACAAAATTAGTTGTCCAAATGTATTCTCTAATTCCCTGTTTTTAAAATCAAAATGTTACAGTGTTGGTCGTACATCCATTGAAGTTGTTTAATGCTGCTGGCCTGTGGATTTCTTTGGGAAGGACTTGGGTCAGATTGTCTGTGACAGTCCAGAGGATTTGACTTCATGCACGTTCCCCAGCACCTCGCCTCTGTACCTCTCTACACTCGGCTAAGAGTACAGCAGGAGCTAACGAGGTTAGAAATGCAATCTGCTAATATACAGACTCCCAGCTCAACACAGAAGTTTCACAGAGCTCCTTTCAAAAGTGATACATCAACATTTTCATTGTGATTGTGATGTTACAGTAGCTAAATTATGCCATTGTCATTGTTAAAGGGTAAGTTCACCCAAAAGTGAATATTCAGTTCAATTCAAGTCTCTGGAATCCCCCGAGATCCAAAAACTGATGTGAATAATCTTCACTGCAGCTGCTAAGATAAAAGCAATAGCACGCATCCCATCTGTAGTGGGTGCGCAAGCCCGATTGTGTCTTTTCACATCTGCTTGGGATCTGGGGGCTTTCGGAGACGAGCTGTATGGAGCCATTTTATGTCTTTATTTTTGGCTTCAAAACGAGTCTCAATTTACTTCAGCTTAGGGGAGCATTGTGTAATGCTGTTTTGCTGTGAAGCTCCAGAATTGTTTTGTGGACTACTCATCAGCATCAGGGTGAGTAGGTAGCAAGTCATTTGTGACACTCAATTGTTGGGCAGCAGTTCAATCAGAAAGACAGGAGCCATTAAGTTTTGCATTTACATATAATATGTGAACGTTTTCAGACATGTAGCAGGTCTTATCCAAGTGAGTGCTGCCAAGGTGAAGCACCCAGACCATGAAACTGACATGAGAAAATATGGGCCGTAGAGCCAGTGCCTTATTGGCCAATCAATATCCCTGTGAACGCAGACGTAATATGCAGTAATAATTGAATAATAACGCACAAACGCACACACACATACACACACACACACACACACACACACACACACACACACACACACACACACACACACACACACACACACACACACACACAGTGCTCATTTGGCATGCTGTGAAGACCAATTACTCATCGTGTTTCCTGTTAATTGTTTTATAATGACAATAATCTTCCTAATAGCCCTCCAATAGTTTTGATCATCCGCAAAGTGCTTCATGTCTGATCTTTTGGGCCCTCTCCCTCTCCTCCACCTCAGCCCAGTGCAAACAGGAGAGCGATGAGGTTAATGGAAACTTGATGGGTTTTTCACACTATACAAAGCAGATATCCCCCTGGAAGCGCGATCCAAAACCTGCTGAGAGGCTGTTCTTCATGCCCACACAACCATCCACTTTTCTATTTTGTGGTTGTAAGTGTGCTGTAGAACCAGGCCCAACAGCATAATTCGTGGAGACGAGGAAGAGAGGTTGAACTTTTGAAGTACATGCTGGTATTTTTGGCCCCTGACAGGCTGACAGACCTCACAGCTCGAACGCTAAACCACAAAGAAGCACAGCCGGCATTCTTAGGTTTGAGTAGATTTAAAAGAAACGACAGTAGAGGCAGAAGAACTAAGTGGAGGAGCACTTGTAGAAATGTCAGCACTGCTGGGTGCATCTATCTGTGTGTCCACCACGGGACTGAAGGTGCGTCAGGGTCCTCACACGTTATAAAATCCCTCCGCTCTCTGCTGGTTTTCTCCCGGCTCTGCTGGCCTGTCAGCTTGAATGAGTGTGATGTTAATTTGATCCAGCAGGGCTACAGAGACACGGGGTCCCGTGAGGACGATGGGATTGGTCAGGGGCTCCGGTGAAACATTCCAAGAAGGAAGACGTAGATGTCTTATTGGTAAAAGAAAATACTTCAGATGTGTGGTGGTTGTGATTTTTCAGAGGCAGGATTACTGGTGACACTGAGAATGACGGAACCTGTCCCGGATGGAAAAAGAACTGTGATCTAATCCACGAGAGGCACTGAGATTTTCTTTGGGCATGTTCGGATACAAGCCTGCATCTCTGCTGTTTTCTCTACCAGGGTATTAAACAATTTGTGTCAACCAAATCCCTTAGAACTTATTCTTGATAGCCAGTGCTTGAATTTAATTAACTCAGGAGCTTGAATAAGATGAACATCACGCATGAATCATCGGTAAGAATGACTCATTTGAGTAATTAGCGTGGCTTATATGCCATTTAGTTCAATTATAATGTGGAATATGGGCACTCAACTAGCTCAGTCACTAAGGCATACACCTCGTGTACAGAGGCTGTGTCCTCGTCCCTGCAGCAGACGAGTTTCAAAGAGGTTTCGAGTCCAACCTGCATGTCAAACCCTATTTCTCATCCCATTTCCTGACATTTCTCTAAGCTCTTCTGTGAAATGACAATAAATATATGAAAAGGCCAAAAGAAGAATTTTAATATGAAATGCCAACACTAATTCTTTTGCACAAATTATAATAAGCCTCTCTCTATATACTGTTACCAAACATTTATTGAGGATTTTGAGGCTCAAAGTGAAATCATCACTCAGACGGCCCAACCAGGAGGTTAAATCTGCAAAAGCTTTGTACCAAATCAGTCAATCTCAGTTGCCAATTTACAGAAATTCAAATAATTTTCTTGCATGGGCTAATTAAGTTTGTGGGCATCGTAGAAGTTAAACTGTGATGAACACTGACAGTCTAACTTGCCCCATTGACTGGTAGCATATCATCTTGACTGTGTTTGAGGGAACAGAGTTGAGTGTAGCTTATTAGCTATGCTGCACTATTTACTTGTATCTATGGGTGATGCTTCTGGTGCTTGTAGGAACTAGCATAAGTAATAATCATCATAACTTGGATATAAAAAGCACTTTCACGGCTTTAGAAGCATCAGCTAAACGGGCTAAGCAATACTAATAGTGTTAGTAGAATTCAGACGATAAAGCCACAAACCTAGATCTTCATGAAAGAATTATATACGCTGGACCAATCACTGGATTTAATGTAGAGGCGTCATGTTACCATGGAAAACCTGGTTTCCGGTAACTAACTTGATGCGCATGGGAAGTCACATCCATTATTTGGACAGGGTATCATGGGCGCTAGGAACAGGGTTGATAAACTTCTCCACAGAAAATACAAAGGTTTTAGTGAGTAGGTTGACAGGAGTCGTTGGTACAAACACGTGATACACTCTCACTGTCAGCGAGCAGCAGAAATGAGGCAAAATGTGCAGCTGCTGTGTTAGGTTTGACATGTGCTCTAGTTCAGTTGGAGAGCTACTCAATAAAGGCAGTCAGCCATGAGAGTAGGTGCTATGGTGTTATGGATCACACTGCTTTCTTGCCAAGATCCACTTTAATCGGCCTCTGAATGGCTTATCTTGATATTCTGACCCTTATCCTAACAATATCATTCTTCATGCCTAAACCTTACCAACCTCACTAACAAAGGGAACCAATCACAGCCAGAGCAGGGTGGGTCTTGTCAAGAAAAGCAGTAAGATCCATACTTACATGTCACAACATCATGTTTGTCTTTTTCAACTGAACTAGCCTAAATTTGAATCTTAAACATTGACTTGTCTTTTATCTTTCTGCTTTCATTATCTTATAAAAACCTGTTAAATATGAAGTGGACACAGATGGGTTAAATTGGGTCTTTCAGTTTGGGAGGGAAGATCAGGGCCGCAAACATTTTTGATAATAGACGCGAACAGGTCATTCGAACTGCTTGATATTTACATTTTTTTAATGTAATGTTAGTAAATAAGCCATGTCCTGCTCTCTGCATGTGTGCCTCCCACAGTTTTCCGCCATCACGACACAACTGAGAAGTGTTCACATATTCAAACCTCTCTCTCCTTTTAATTGAGCTTCTGTAAAGCCTGCTAGTTCCCATTATAAAAATGATCAGTGTCGTAACAGTAATTAACCTCGATCCTTGTCACGAACTATGCCGTGTTTGGGCCTGAGGGAAGGGAAAAGTCCTATACCAGTCCTTGAATGTGAAGGTTAAGAATGTTTGGGACCCCAGTACATAATCTGTATACAGAACTAGATACCGTCCTAAGTCAAGCACAGACGATGCCAGACCTCAGTAAGCAAATTAGAGAATTGCCATGGTGGATTTATGAATTAATCCATATTAATCGTTCAGGTTTTTAACGAACAGAGAGCTGCTTGGTGTGGAAGAGGAAGCTCAAACAATAAAGGAATCATAACTGGAGTATAACAACGAGATGCTGAAGAATGATGACATGATTTGTTTTTATCTGTGAAGGAATAATTCAAGTGTTACACAGCACCTGTTTCCCATTCGTAATCAAGCTGCTCTGTGTTTTCGTATTCGTCCTTCTGTAAGAAATGGTTGTCATCCATTATCCATGTTGTAGCGCTTCTCATGTTTGATTATTGTGATTAACACTAATAAGATCAACACACAACAGACTCCCCCTTAACATGAATACAATACACATGAGCTCTGATTCTCTGTCCTTCGAGTCAAACTGAATAGGGTAATTTCCAGATGGAATATTCAAATATAGATATCATAGACCTGCCCTGTGGGAGGACAAAACTGCTTATTATTCCTGTGCATCTGTACAAGAGCCGTTAGCATTTCAGCAGACGTTTTATTATTCCACACCTGCTCTGATACCTGCCTCAATTTTAGAAACAACATCAGATAGAAGGGATTAGACAGTTGTTTATGAGTGGAACAGCAGATGAGCCACGCTGCAAAGCAATCACGACTGTGACACGACACAGAATGATCAGAATGTTGATCCAGCGACACGATGATACGACAGCTGCTTTAACGTAAACACAGACGCATTCCAATACAACAATCCCTTATTTTGTCTTCCGTCGCGTATTTCTTTCTCTAAGATCTTTTTTGAAATGATAATCAGTTGTTGGGAGGCAGTGGGAGGAAGAATAAGTTTCAGCCTTTTGTTATTATCTCGAACAACGTAGGCTAGGGAAGAAACATGCAGGTTTGTTTGGCTCAGAGGGGCTGTTTTACTCCTGAATACAGAGTAGGAAGAAAGAGCCTTGTCTGTTCTCTTCAAGCCTGCTTTTTATGCATTGATGCAGTCATTGTTCATTATCGTCATCATCAGTCAGAATGTCTGAGCAAACCTGCAAACCTACAAAGTAAAAGAATGACTGTGAAATAAACATGTTTGTGAGTCTAAGCCACGGACCTTTGCCACGATAGAAAGAGTATAAATCATAGCCTCGAATCTAAAACACAACTAAAAAGAAGTTTATATAATAAGAAAACAGTGAAAAATATTTTTATATATATAGCCAGCTACAGCTTTGTACTTTGTATTCAGCCAAAGACATTAGGAGATTTTTGATTCAGGCTCAAATGAAACGCATTGAAGTGTTTTTGAAGAGGCGCAAACAGTATTTCAGGACCATGGACAGAGTCAGAGTATGTAGTGCGTTTCACCTGCATTGTATGTCCATTTTGTGTTTGCGATGCCCTCTGAGTTCACTGCACATACTCAGCCGCATACTCAGCATGTGCCTATATGTTGGTGTTGGTGTGTTTTCATTTTCGTGCAAAAGTCAAATTTCAAATCGAGCTGATGATAAGAGAGAGAGCAAAAACAGCGGGAAAAAACATCTCTCCACATGGGAGAAAAACTCAGTGGTGAGCCACTTTAAAATGTGGTCGTTGCATTTCAGATTAGAGCAGTTTGCCAAAAAACAGTAGGCAGTTGCACTTGTAATTATAACTGGGGTCGGAATGAAAAAGTGCCCACATATGTGGTCCAATCTTGATTAAAGTCATTAAACATTGCAGCTGTGCAGTTAAAATCTGTGTTAATCTTATGTTAAAATCACCTCCCTTCCTGTACAGAAATAACTCCAGTCCAAATGGGGATAAAGATTAGGATTCCATTTCACTATTGATATGTCTGAAACACGACCCTTTAGGCTTGACCAGAGCAGATTGTTTTTGTGGTTGTGCCCTCAGAGCTTTGTAGATCTTTTGAATCACAACCCTCAAAAAATGTATATTAAATGTATGCCCTTGAACAACTGCACAAAGATGTGAGCTCCTGTGTCTGGAGGTGAGTTAACAGTCCCCCCACCAGCTCCTTCATATATAACAGAGCATCCTTGGACACGCTGTAGAGTCCTACTTGTTCTGTATTTGAACTTGTGCTCCTTTTTGATTCATAACAAGTAAACCTCTTTGAAAAGACACATCCAAGAGCAACACAAGCGTGACATAAGAAACGGTCTTTTGCTGTCTAAAGCTCCAACAGATACGGAACTCCTCCTCCACACTGAAGTATGTGTTAATGAAAAAGCTGCCGCCTGTATCGTCTTCTTCAGCGGTGTTACAGTACTTTGCTCTGTAAGATCAGGATGAAGCATTTGCGTAGGATTTATGAGTCTGCTTTAGATAAGCACAGTACACCACATTCTCCATGCTGTGGATTAGCTTTTTCACAATAGAGAAGTACAGCAGATTGTCTTTTTAAAGGAAGTGTTTGGTTTTTTTTCCCCTTTACAGCTGTGTCTGCCTTACCTTTATTTCCTTGCTTCCTCCGACTCTTTACAGTGCAAGAAAGCCTTTTACTTCAGAGCCTCGGTGTAATGTAAAATGTATGAATGGCTTCTATTATGGTCATAACACTGGAGAGGATTCATTGTTTTTGCGCAACAACAGTAATAATGCTTGTGTTTCACTTCTGTGCCCTGTATTTGCAGTGAGAGCTTTATGTGTGGGAATGTTTCATTACAGTAACGTGCACTTGTGACTCCTGA
The DNA here is from genome assembly GCA_963678695.2 of Diplodus puntazzo. Lineage (NCBI taxonomy): Eukaryota > Metazoa > Chordata > Actinopteri > Spariformes > Sparidae > Diplodus > Diplodus puntazzo. Next base: position 10,083,378 of record OZ023174.1, on the reverse strand, counting down.
AGGAGGCTCAAACATTGTTCTCTTGCTATTTAGTTAGAATAAAAATGACAGTAGCCATTGATTACTGATTTGACACTGGAAGCAGTATAAAATGCATTGATCAGCCATACCATTAAAACCACTGACAGGTGTAGTGAAAAACATCGATCGTCTTGTTACAATACACTGTTCTATGGGAAACCTTGAGGCCTTGCATTCATATGGAAGCGACTTCACATGCACAACCCTTCCAAACACTGACCGGCAAATACAACCTCCCATGCCCTGAAACACTGCAAAAAAAAAAAAAAATGCTCAGGCCGGATTGGCTCAGTCTTACTGATCCTGAAAAACGATCCAATACGTGACTTAAAACCATAATACCATCCGAACCAAGAGTCTTGTGATCCGTCATACCCCTAGAGTTGACACATAGTCAATCAAAAACTTTTGTGGCGCCCGGACGTGCAGGGACTCGACTTTGCAAGGCTGGTAATTGAGGCTTACAATGACTGGCCTCTCGAGTCTTTTTTTTATTTTTATTTATTTATTTATTTACTTGCACAGTGAAACAAAGCCGCAGAAACACAGCAACAAAAGAAATAAAGCCGCTTGTGCAGCTGAGATTCTGAAAACCCCTCGAGGCTTATAGAAGGAATCTCACCTCAATACAATTACAATACACATTAATACACATTACAAACATATGCAAAAGTCCTGTAATCCAAAGAAATAAGCACAAGGAAACATAAGATCAAGGGCCTTTGATTGTGGATGTGTACATTTGTTAGATAGTAATATTAGACTGGATCTCAGTGAAAAGGCGGACAGGTAAAGTACGCTCTGATACACTGTGAAGAGAATTGGAGAAATGGAGCCCATTGTTTATGAAAGGTCTCTGGTATTGTCTTCTTGATAGTTCATCTGTTCATTTGTCTAGTTACATTACTAGTCCATATTCCTCTTTTCCTCCGCATGCCCTCATTCACTCTCTTCTCCTTCATTTAAAGCTGTCATTCTCTTGTAATTCTAATCTGATCTGTAGGCTCTTCACTGAATTTTCTAAATTTTTTCTCCTTCATCCTCTGCATTATTCCATCGTCTCTGCCTGTCTTCTTTTTTTTGACTTGTTCATTTGTCTGTGTCTCTGTCTGTTCAAATTACTGTGTTTTCTAGGTTGTGAGTGTGGACTGGGCTTTGTGATTTGTTTTTACTTAATCTATACATGAGCAGGGATCCTTTCAGGGGCCAAAGTAGGAGGAGTCTGACATTACAGGGAATATACTTTGATTAGGGATGCACTGATATGGAAATTCTAGCCCTAAACCAATTTTTTAGATACAAATTTGCCCTCCTACTTGGCCTTTCTGGTCCTATTTCCTCCAGAATCTCCTCAGACATGTCATGCAGAGTGGACTGTGCTCTGTCCCTTCCTGCCCCCCTGCTCTGTGGGGGATCGGCTCTCTCTCTCTAACGTTATGTCTTGGATCCAGGGAGGTTGCGTTGCAGACAATGGGAGTGGACTCCATTAGAGCAAAGTGTCGTCTTAACACCGTGGTCTGTGTCAGCCTCCACTTAAAAGACGTCTCAGGGCTCTCACTGAGGGCCCAGAGATCATGTCAGCAATCGTCACTGGAGCATCTGAAACAGTGTGATACTCCTACAAGCTCATTTTTTCTTTTGCTTTTATCTTTAAACAAACCAAACATGCGCACAGGTTGTTTCCAGAGTTGTGGAGGAAGTAGTGGTGGTCCGTTGCGAGGTTGGACAGGTTGATGAGACACAACAGAATAACAGCAGTGGCCGACACTGGCCAATATCAATTAATAAGGTGAATATTAGCTAATACCAATGTTTGATCCTCAGTTATCGAAGTCAAGGCTACTTGTGTGGACTTATTCGTAAGTCTATAACCTCCAAATGAATTATATTTCATTATGAACCAGGTATATTTCCCAAGTAGTCTAATTTTTTATATTTTTTAGTCCTTTTCGAGAATGCACTGCCATATCCCAGAGAAAGAGACAGTGAAGTGTGATTTACTGCGACTGTCCTACTTTAGTGGCAACGTAAAGAGTTGCCCAAAGGTTCTCACTGTAAAAGTTGAGCTCTCTGTTCTCTACTCCATTGATTCCATGACTGATAGCCCATTCAACTTTTAACACTTTTGTCAGTAATTGCCTTTTCAGAGGATGTAATTGTACTAAGAGGGCCTCTCATTCCACTTCTGAGTGCGAGATTCAAACATACCAGCCGGCCGAGGGGGTGATTCACACAAAGCCTGCAAGCACATTCTTGTGCAGTATTCCCATATTCTTCACTCCTGCAATAAACCGAAATGGATTCATTACTGTACATTGTTAAGGGACACTGGTTACTGATGAGAGAAGGAGGGAGAGCTCAACAGAATCTGGAGCAGATGGACCTGTGTTGCTCTGGGCATCAGCTCTGCGTGAGTGTGTTTTCCTGCTCTTCTGTGTGTCTGAGCACATATGTTACAGCCTGCATGTGAGTGTTTGGGAATTTGCAGTGATGCATACATCATCCTGTCCCCGTAACCGCAACATCATGCAAAATTAGTAAGTTTCACATGCAATGCGTGCAAATATGTTTAACACAGCAGTTTGAGAGAGAGTTAAATGGTTTAAATGGATGAAACATTCAGAGAATCTCTGTCGACCTGCTTTAGTGGAAATTTTCTCTTTCTTTGCCTCATTACTTAAACACGCAGACTGTAAGTGCTGAGAGAGCATGCTGCTGTCTGACTTTGTATATCCCACCCAGAATGCTACGTTTACTAATCTAGATGATTTATCATTACTGGAAAGTGCACACAGGGCTGTTTCATTAGGCTTGTTTCAAAACCAGGGTGACAATCAAACAATAGCAAATAATGCGTTTCTGCAAATGCAATATGAATGCAGTAATGCGTTCCAAAGCAGCTTTTCTCTATGATTTCTCTTTTTTCATAACCAAAATATATTCATATATGATGTGTGGGGGAAGTTAAATGCTGATGCAGAAATATGGTCCGTGTGTAATGAATTAATAATTCATCTGTTGTTTATTCTGCACCACGCACTTGTTTATAGAATGACATTGGAATGTCTTTATGGATGCCTGACACTAATTTCCTTAAAAACCTAAATGACAGAATACAACAAGATGCACATTATATACAATGTTGCACTAAAGACTCAATCTGTTGACTGTGGTCATGTTTCAAATGGATTAAATATATGTTCCAAAAAATAATCAATAATGGAGAGATCATTCTTGTAGTATGGGATCACTGAATTGTGACTCCACCAACTGTACATGTTAAAGTGGGTTGTAAAAGGTCTTGGGAAATACAGCTGCATATGTGGAAAAGTCCTTTATGGCTCCAGAGGAAGCTGCACGAATCTCTACAATGCCTCCTGTGATGTCACTAAGTGGCTAAGTTGCACTGTGGGTAATGTTGGCATTTGGTGAACACACTTTGATGTGTGAAACCTTTAAATTTAACATGTCTGTGGTGCTGAAATGTTTTAGTTACTTAGTCTAACTCTAACCCTTTTTTGGATTTGGCTGTTCGCTGAACAAAACGAGATATTTATAGAGGTTACATTGAGCTCTGGGAAATTGTGATGGACATGTTTGCCGTTTTCTAACATTTCATCAACTCAAAAAAATAAGTAGTAATAATTAGGTAAATCAGATAATAAAAAAAAATATAATAAAAGTTTATTTTAATTGTCCATTTTCTGCTTTAAACTTACCTAAAAGGAATAATTCCTGTAACGAAGGACTAAAATTAGTTTATTTTTAGAAAACATAGATGTTTGTTTTTCAGGTATCAAACTCTTCAATAGTGCTGCACAGGTTTTGAGTGTCCCCAGATTCCTTGTTGACAGTAACTGATGCATGATGGGACAGCGGGGAGTGATTGGGCTTTCCACTGATCCCTGCCAACATGTCAACAGATTGCAGGCAGATCCCGGCGAGTCGTCGCTCTGCCTGGGAGGAACACAGTGGGTGGGTGGAGTGAATGTAGCCCTGCCAGACTCTGCTGTCCTGCAGTGACGGCAGCTCTCCAAACTCCCTGAGTACCTGGGCAGGTTCCAGGCATCCTTGTAGTGATGACTGACTGACTGACCCGTGATGAGAGAGCTGGAAAAGACCGGTCCATCAGCTGCTGTATTGTTCAGACAGGTGTTTCTCATCTGTATTATTATTTTGTATTTCTTTTTTGGAGAGGGGGGGACAAACAACACCTTTCAGCTCTGTGTAATTTGCAGGTGTTAGGATTTCCAATTACCCTCACTCTGTCAGACAACAGTAAAATCTGTGTTGCAAGCCGATGAATAGAACACATTCGACCTGTTCTATTTGCAGAGAAAAAAAAAGATCATCCTCCTCCTCATGGGAAAGAAAAGTCTATGCTCAGAAGATACGTTATTTTGGAATTGTAGGGCATCAAAATGCTCTTTGTGCTTTTAAGATTAGAAAGGTTGTTGACAGAGCTCCAGTCAAACCATCTCTGTAAACCACATGCTGTTCATTTGTTCAGTTTTGTCCTGTTTGTCCTGTACTTTATTTCTTCAGGTCTGGATGAAGGATGTTGAAATGTCAAGCAGCTTTGGAAGTTGATTGCTTGAGGTGGAAACAGACATCTTCCCCCCAGCATTAGTGGTATTATTGCTACTGACAACAGGATCTCTTTCTGTTTTGGTAGCAGCTACCGACAACACAGACAAAAACATGTTTATTTGTTCATTTAGCCGGTAATGGAGATGGCAGTGCAGATAGAAATGGTACCAGGCTGCCAGTCTGACTGTGCCGCCAGTCATCCCTAATTTTCCTGCCCGGCGGCGGCAGACAAAATTGTGCAGTGAAAGCGATCTAAACGCCGATGCTGTCATTATTCTATAGCCATTACATTGTGCAATCAACATTTACTTCATAATGACACATTAAAGCAAAAAAATCTTGCCTGTTGCCAGTTTAGGCTAAGCGAGTCACATAAATCTGCGGTGCAAATTGGACCTAGCGGGTGTTGTGTATAGCCAGCATGGTGGCGGCTGAGGCTCAGTAGAGTGTGTGCAAATGGAGTTCAGATCAGGGTCAGCAGGGGCTGCAGTAATGTGCTCTGAAGTCACACGATAGAGTAACGACCTGATCAGCTGCAAGACGACTGCTGAAGAACATATCTGCTGATTGTTTGGAGGGCAAAATTTGAGAAAGATATTTTATTTTTGAACTCTGACTTATTTAGTTCTCGGGATGCTTTTTCACCGCATGCCAAAGCAGGAACTCATGTAACTGCCATAGAGGACAGTGACGTGAAAAATGATGCGTTAAAAACCTTAAACGGCTTCATGTTATCCCATACATGTAATCAGTGTCTGAATTTACCTCATTTTTATTTATTCTACTTTTTCTTTTTTCAAAGCTAGCAAGAAATTGACTCATCATGATGATTCCTTCCTTTTAAAAGTCTGTTAAGGAGGACCATAATTTGGGCTGCTGTTTAGTTCCCCCCGTAAAATTGAAAAAAAAATTAAATATTTAAAACAGTTTGCATATGTTAAGTGACTAAGATATAGAAAACGGGCTTGCTTTGAAAGCCACCCTCACAAATAGTATTGGAGTAAAAGTAATAAAGTATCTGATATTAAATGTATTTTGTATCGAAAGTAATTTTAGGATTAGGTTAAGTAAAAACAATATATTCATATATTAAAATGTATATTTATTGTGTGTGTGGGTTGTTGACGTGGACGATTATCTGATTTGATATTCAGTATTTTTTCTGATCATTAGAGCAGTTGTTTTTTGTTTTAATCCGATAGGTGATGAAATAAATACATTTTAAAATGTGCTGCTTTGACTCTGATGCAGCATGAGTGGAAGTATGAAGTAGCAGTAAATGGTAGTACAAATACCTCAAAATGGTACCTAATAACAGTTCTTGAGTAAATGTACTTAATTAAGATCCATCACTGATCTCAGATCAGTAATTCGCCATGATGTTGTAGTTCCATGTGTTCTAGCTCTTACCTGTAATTCAAATGGTGTGCTTTGATTTAATATAATTCCTGAATGCCCCTAAATAATTATTTTTTATTATAAACAATTGATATACGAAATTGTTGAAGTTGTTGAACTGGCTGCTTTGTTTTCCTCTCTGTGCTCTCATCCTTTCCCCTCTGGCTGTTCCCACTACAAGTATGAATTTCAGAGCCTTGGAAATATGTGATGGTCTGGCAGCCTTTCTTCAGGCTTTTTGTTGTGTGTCTTCAGCCGCGTATTAACCAACCTGTCGTTTCTGGGAGCACACAACACAGAATCCGAGCCACATCTATCTTTCCCTGTGTCTGACATCATGCCCAGCTATTTCCAGAGCAGGGAGGCCAGATGGTCTTGGCCAAGATGACCACGACCCTGAAAGATCTGTCTTTGTCATCTCTCTTCTTTACGTAGTAAAGAGAAAGTCTAGCAGCTGGAGGAGGCTGATGGAAAAACAGGAAGCATATTACTGTAGGTTTATTCCCGTGCAGTAAAGTGATGATGATCCCTTTACCCTCCATTTAACCGTGCAGTGATCCCTGCTTTAAAACATCAGTGTAGCACTACATTAACGTAAACATCTGATAACATGCACATTTGAAACAGTGTCTTTCACCTCACATTGTTTCAAAAAACAACTTTCTTGCAATTTCGAAGATATTTGATCAAAGCTGCTTGTGTAAATAGATCAAATGTAGGAAGTGTGGGCATTTTACTAACCTGACGTGCCTGAAGGATTGTTATACAGAACTATCTGGGAGGTCGCCCTTTACAAACATTTTTCAAAAACTGCTTGGCAGGTGAATGGAGGAACCATCTGTCCATCACCATCTATCAGGAGCTAAGTTCAACCAATTAGATCAACAGTAGGAGAGCGCTACCGTAAGCAGAGCCAGTTTGTAAATCAAACTGGAGGACTGAAAATGTCTTATCCACCAAGAAAAGCTTTCAGTGTTGTTCTGTTCTCTACTTTCAATTAAATATACTCTCCAGTTCTGGTATAATTAATGATATAGCAGCATCTATGCTAAACTCTTGGGGAGCATATCGCTTTCTGAACAAACAGTTGCTCAGCCTTGCTTCCACCTTTGCCCAGTGGCCAGGTGTAGTATTGAGGTAAAAAAAAATCCCCTGAGGCCCTATTCCCCCTATAGATCGCAATTATAGATGAGACCTCTGTAAAACTATGGCCAGGACACCTCGGACTGCACACAAAGGTCAATTATGACTCTCTCTATTTTTGAAATTTTGATTCATGGAGGTTTTATTTCTGTATATCTTACATTGAAGTAAATGTATGGTTAATTTAAGGATAAAGTCCATACACTATAGAATTTTATCTATCTCTTATTTCAAATTAAGATTAAACATTTAATTTCCCGTTTTTTTAATTGCTACTTGTATCCCCTTTATGTAGTTCTGCACAGTATGGTCAAAAAGTCAAATTGCGATAATGCGGACAGCTAATTGCGATATGATTCATGATTACTGGACATTTTCATTAGAATTTACATTTACATTGAAAAACTATTAAAATCATGACGATGTAACATTTATTTTTCTACAAAAGGAGGACAACATTTTTAGTCTAGAACCTCTCTGCAGCACTACAGTGCTATCGTAAAAATGCAGCCTCTTGTAAATCGGACCCTGCACTTATTGCAGTTTTGATTATATTTCAATTAATAGGGCAGGCTTACCATTACCTAAACACAAAACCTCACAACGACATTAAGTCAGTTGTAGAACCACAAAGCTGGAGTCGAGATTACAGCAGAGGAGGAAAGCTTCGCCTCATGCTGTCACGTATGTTGAATGGCTGTTCAGTTAATGGAGGAATGTTGAAGGTTTGCTAACTGTATATGCATTTCCTCCTTTGTTCAAACATACAGCCCTTGCTACAGCTTAGTAGCTCCCCAGCTAAATTCCTGACGTGAGATTCAGCCTTGCTGCTGCTTCTTTGACTCGGCACAGTCTCTCGTTCTCTTTCATCAGTCATTCTGAAAACCGCAGTGTTTTACAGGAGGGTTTTACTGGCCATCCTCTAAAATAAATGAGAATCTGCTGCAGCTCTTCCTATTAGTATGGTCACCAGAGTGCAGCACAATTACTTGCGGCCAAACTACTGACAAGTTTCTTCCAGCTTTTAACTTTTTAGCTGTAACTAAAGAACATCTGCGCCTTTCCTGTCCTGTGTCTGCCTTTGTGGGCTTGTGAGTTGGTGACACTGAGTTGCAAATGTCTTCAGTTTTTAGGAAATAGTGTTAAGCAAACAGCTTTAGATGTCTTAGATGCTCAATTTGTGTTATTACAAATGTCAATGCGATTTTAAAATCAGTTGTCTTTGAAACAGAACAATTTGTGTTATGTCGTGTTTTGAGTCTTGTTTAAGGCTGCAATTGATTAATTTAATTATCGACTTGTGTTTAGATTATTGTCTCGATTAACAAACAAGTCTTTTGCCCTCTAGAAAATGCTTTTCACAATTCTGTAGAGCTCAAGGTTAAGTTGTCGTATTGTTTGTTTTATGTAACTAACAGACTAAAACCTGAGCATGTTCAGGTTGTTATCACATACAACAAAGAGAAGCAAGTGGACCTGCTGAGTCCTTACATTCTTATAGAGTAATGCTTGACTTTTATTTTTTTGAAGTACCGAAACATTATTTGTCAAGGGATTCACTAAAAACAATTTTCATCATCAGTTAATCTGTCAATTATTCCGTTATTTAAATGTTTTTTTTCCCCTATGAAATGCCAGAAACAAACTGCAATCTCAAAAACCCAGAAATATACAGTTTGAGAAGCTGGAATGATGACATTTTTGCTATTGACTCTCTCTCTCTATCTGACTGATTCATTGTGTCAGCTTTTCTTTGGTTCGCTATTATGGGCTTCAGTGTGAGTTTTCCTTTCCTTTTGTTGATCAGACATGGTAAATGTTTGTGAAATAAAGTGATTGACAAGGAAGTGTTAATTATAGTAATAAATCATGTTGAGTTTTGACTGAACTAAGAGCTCCACTATGTCATCTCTGTCAGAGCTTGGGGCCACAATATCCTCCTGAAAAGCTGCAGCCGTCTAGCCCGGCTTTTGAGTGTCTGACCCTTCTGCTTTACATCAATTTGCTGCTCAAGAAAACAGAATGTAATCAGAAGCATTCATACACGAGCCGATGCACTGTAGGAGGCTAATGTTGTGTGCGTATTTTCTAATTTTCATCTTCTTTGTAGTATCGACTCCATGACCTCCTGGATAGATCACATCTTTCAGACTGCCATGTTGCCTGGAGACAAAGAGTTAAGATAGCATTAGTTGTGTACAAAGATGAAGTCAGTGCAATCTCAGCATGCCTGTTAAGAGCTTGTATACTGTATTATTATAATTAATGTTCGGGGACGCCTCACATTTCGCTGTTAGACAAAAGCAAACACCGGCTGCATGTGAATGACTTACTGCTGCCCTTTAGCTGTCTCCTTTTCTTTCCCTCTCAGCTTCTCCTGCAAGGCTGGGTGTCTTTTATTAAAGTGTGTGAGGATAATATGAAAATGAAATAAATATGATTGTCTCCATATTAAACAGAGGAGTGTATTCTGTTTCCACCTAGCTCGCCTGTGTCGAGACTGGAGTGCGCTGGAGAAAAGAATTGGGGAATATCTTGGTTTGATTGAGTTTGCACAGCACTGCCATCCAACGCCCACATCACCTGAAAAGCTAAACAAAAAACAAGATCTACAAACCGGATAGATGTGATTTATAGTTTTGGCTTCAGACCTAAACAAGCCTCTGCTGACACCATGAGTTTGTTGCTACAGGACGCAGAGGGTTATGTTAAGAAAGACTGTTGTTTATTTGACACCCCTGAACCCCAAATCAATGACGCTGAAGTGAAACCCAAAGGCAGAGTTTACACAAGTCCCATTAAATAACGAGCGCTGCGGAGCCAGAACCAATCATATTAAAGGAATCAGGGGAGAAAGCAATTCAGCCCCTCGAAGCAGAAAACAATTACGGTCTAGAATCGTGCCATCTGCTGTTCCCATCAGCAGAGGTCTACCTTCAGTGTGTTTTTGAAGATTACAGTCATCATTGCCTTCAGGTACACTATATACTTTAGTGTAAATAAAGGTTGCTGTTTGTTAGCATAGAAAGGCCATGGAAGGTTTTTTGCTCTAAAAGATGCAGCAATTTCTGCAGAAAAGTGAGGGCAATCGATTTGTTTCGCTCTGACGTGTATTGTTCTTTTTTTTAAGATTGTTTTACTAAACACAGGATGCTAACATATAGCGTGCTCACATGCTAATGTTGAGCAAGTGTGACAACGTTTTCCATTTAATTTGATTTAACCTGTTATTTTCGCAAAATATTCTTGAGATGAAAAATCTCTTTTACAAGGGAGTTCTGGCCAAGACAGCGGCATTTAAAGGAACAAACAATACATCTAAAACAAACATAATCGTTGTTTCACTGCGCAGAAACAGGCAACAGACTTAAAACAAGCAGCAAAAGACATCAAGATAGTGGATTTGTATGTTCAGTAACAGAACATGTGCATTCACTGGTGAAATGGTCCTCGTTCCTATTTTTATCTTTATCTTATTTTATCTTCCATATTTATCAAATAAACTAGTTTAAGATGTCTCTGTTGTGCATACCAAGATGAAAGTGCAAAAACTCGTGAGGGTTTATGTAGTGACATACATTTTTTTAATTTGTAAACATGGCCAAATTTTTGCAGCTGCTGAGAATTTTAGGTGTCAGGAGCTAAAGCAAACAAGAAAGCAGTTCATGCATTATGACCTTATAGAGAAAAATGTACAAAGAAACCTGGTTAGTAAATAAAAAGTAGGTCTAAAGCCGTTACCATGGTTAGTTGTTAGTTTTGCATAGACATTTTAATAAGTCTGTATGTACCGTCATTGCAATTCACCCAATAGTAGTCAAGATATTTAACTCAAAAACACCAACATCAACCTCATGGTGATGCTACAGGAAGACTCATCAGAATCACTGGCGTCCTTAAAATATCATCACTGTCCACATAATTGGCAGTCGTTGAGATATTTCAGTGCTGAAGCAAGATTTTAGTTATGTTACTGTAGTCAGCCATTCAATGTGTGGAACTTCAGCTTGCCGTGTACTGAAAGGCTGTGTTGTGTTCACTGCCTGATAAAGTAAGGTTTGATGAAGTAGCATTTGCATCACGTTAATCAAATGATTGATCGCAGAATGTTTTGTTTTCTTCTGGGATTTTAATTTGCGTATGGTGGCAAAACGTGGCCAGCAGAAAAACCTGCACTGGCAGGTGGATAACTACCCACCACAGCCCAAACTCATTTAGAGCATACACCTACCGCACAACATGTCATTATCACACAGTACCTGCCTTTTTGTCCCCCATCCGTTTAACCCAAGACGTGCCACTGTTGCCATTTCTAGGGCTACACCACTGTGGCTAATAAACCAAAGGGTTAAAATCCTTATATACTGTAGGTCAAATAGAAAAAACTAAACTTCTAGTTTAAAATTGGTGGAGTGCCCCTTTAAGTGGACCACTACGGACGATGAGAGGGGTGTCCTAATAGTCCAAGACCTGTCTCCAATCTCCTCAAAGATCCGAACTCTGATAACGAGAGCTTTTTGGTCACTGCATGAGAGCTGCAGTTGATGAGTGCTGAGTGTCTGCAGTGTTTGGCTGATGAGCAGATTATTCTGGGGCTTACGCTGAGACACTTAATACAAGTTGCTAATTTAATAGAGGCAGCCTGGGCAAATTGGTAATTTAAAAGCAGTTTTAAGTTTAATTGAAAGTGTGCCTTTAAGGCACCACTTTACAGTTACAGTTAATTCAGTTTCTATCAAGCACACTTTTTTTTCTCCTCATCCACAGGATGTTTGCTTGCCTCAGATGCTCTTTTGAGCCTGCGAACAGAGGCTGTGATGAGACATTAAAGCGCAGAAACTCAGCTTGCTGATGCACCGCAACTGATTTGATTAGGCTATACCACTTACTCCATCCGTCCCTCAGTGCTTTCCATCCAGGCCAACTCTGGACTTGATCAGATTTCTCTTGGTGTTTCACTGTTACATGTTCAAAGGCACACAGAATCTGAGGCACTGAGTTAGCGTGTCAGTCCAAACAACCATCCGCTCACTGACAGGCAGACGGATAACTGTCACTGGTTTCTGCAGGCTGACATGACCGACTTCTCAGGAGCCCTCTTCAATGCATTCATACTGTCAAGCAACTCTCTCTCTCCTCTTTTGGTCGTCTGTAAAGTCTTTCAAAGTTGTTTTTTTCTGCCAGCCAAGTTCAGATCAGGAGCTCCTTGACTCGACAGCTATGAGGCGATGTCCTTGACTCTTCAAAGACATGCTTTTCATTTCCCAGTACATGCATTCATGACTGACAATGTGGTGAAATGATGACGGTAACCTGCATAGTTTCTGGGCACATCGCCACTCTGATTATTACTTCAATTATTGTGAAGAAATAGGGTGTAGTCTGAAGTAGAAAAGAAGGGCCGTAGATGTATGAGCTTCTAAGAACAAAGCAATAAAATTCAATGGCCCCATCAAGTTAGGTTATAAAATGTCCATTTAGTCTAATTAAAAGTGAAGTTAACATTCATTGCCGAGGTGGCAGCCTGCAGTATAACCAGACTTTTTTTTTGTGGTGTGTGCTGCAGTCAGTACAGGAACAGTATCGTACAGTGTTTAATGACAACAAGATTTGTGCCAAGCCACAGTATCGTCTGCCCTCGTACCTGTTTTACAACCTGCTGTAAATAAACAGGTGTGCTGCCAAAAATTGTTTGCAAAGTCAAAAAAATTGAGAAACAATCTGAGTCAGCGGCTCTCTTAGGAGCCTTTCTGAATAATCCTTAAGGCCTTGATGTTAAAAAAGGTTTTTACATTTTAAATTGGAAGGCCCTTCAAAACTGAAATGTAGTCATTTAATGAACAAAATGCACCCCTCTAAAGATTGACTGTATCCTAACTGCAGCAGAAACAAACATTTACAATCCCACTTCATGCTCATGAATTGTCAATCGTTATAATTAATGGGCTTCTTTATTACTTTTTGTGTTTTACTTGTTTGCTTTTATTTCCTATTGTACATTTGTTTTAATCTTGGTTCGACCTTGTACAGCACACTGGAACATACAGACACTGCACTTTTAATAAATAATCATGTTTAACATTTGCCGAATTAACAAGTCGGCCCAGATAGTTAAGGATATGCCTTAGACGGCGACAATTCTCATGATTTAGCATTTTTTTCAAGGGAGTCTGGTGACTTTACTCCACGTTCAAAAAGAAGTAGCCTGTGTTGATTACTGTTTACTGTATTTGTAAAATGTGTTTACCATCAAAATGCTATGTAAACTCAAAGAACATATAACTGCTAAAACATGTACAGTTATGACTAAATTTTGTTCTGCCTGTTACCTCACGGTTGAATTCAACATTGGCACTTCTAACACGCTGGTAGGACCCTGAAGTTACTCGTCTTTCGTTATGCAGTATAGTTTAATTGTGTCCCCTTCAGGACTTACTCCTGAGAATGTTTTCTGTTTATTGTCAGTGTAATAGTGTAAGTGTAATATCTGCCCTTGCACTGGAGTAATACAAACACTTTTCTGGGCTGGTCACATTATTAAATTTTGACTTTTCTAAATATAACTAAAATTAGACCAGAAAACAAGGACGTGCAAATAATATGTGAGATTTTATATATTTTGAGGCACAGGCTACAGTGCCAGGCGAAATGGGAAGGCAGTTGGGATTATATTGAAAAGTAAACCTCAGATGCGATTATTATAAGAGTCTATTCATAATCCTTTTCATACGTGGTGCAGAAACGCAGCTCCTCGCCGTGCACCTTTTTTTAGAATCAATGTTCTCTTCCCGCTGCGATGAGGACGCTATAACTTGTGAGTTTAATGTGATTTCACAGGTTGACTTCGCCGTGGACTGATAGAGGGACCTTGGATCAGAGTCAGCTTTTGCAAACACCATAATTCAGACGAGCAGCTCAAGGTGTTTTCTGTGCTCTGCGGGACTTTCTCTCCACCGTGTGTCAGAGAGAGGGAGTGGGGAGGGGAATGGCTGAGGCAGAAATCAACTATGTGACATCCCAATGGCCTGAAAATCATCACATCCTTAATAGCCCCTGATAGAGATGATGAAGCAACATCTGCTAACAGCTGCAGCTATGTCTCAATAACACCAACAAATGCAATACAATGTCTGGTCAGCCATTCCTTCTTTCCCCTCTCCTCTTATCTCTGCTCTCCCCTTACGTTCGTCTCTTTTCTGTCATGAAATCGACCTTCTTCCGTCTGTACTTTCTGCATCACACTCTCCTCGTGCCATCTTTATTGCTTTTTGAGTGCCTTGCATCATCAGCTCCACTTTTCCAGCGGCTGACTCCCGCTTCTTGTCTCGCCGGGAGCCGATTTGCATCAGGTTGAGCTGGAATACTCGAGTATCAGGAGTCAGCAGGGCTCTAATAAATTGAGAGGCTCTCAGTCGTAATCCTGCTCTTTCCCCCCCTCCTGTGCTGACACTGTGGTCCAGAGAGGATGCAGTAACAGATTAAAGAGGCTCACAACTTGCTACGCACTGCTGCAGTGTGTGTGTCTGTGTGTGTGTGTGTGTGTGTGTGTGTGTGTGTGTGTGTGTGTGTGTGTGTGTGTCTGTGTCTGTGTGTGTGTGTGTCTGTGTGTGTGTATCCAGAGGTGAGAGGATCCTCTTAACATCCTCCCACTTGCACACACTGATCTACTGCTCTGGGTAAGAGTCAGCAACATAATCAGGGTTCACTACAGTGGGGCCTGGAGGGGAAATCATTTCTACTTTTTGCTCAGAACAGAACTGTTCTTTCATTTTTTAAATATTTCTTTATTGCCTCTGTCATCACGTAAGAGCTGTAAAGACAGCAGACTGTCCCCTCAGGACAGAAATGGCAGCGTTCATCATTTGTACAAATAGCTAAAGTCGGCCTGCTTTATTTTCACAGTCATAAACAGGGATGGCCTTACCAAGTGAATGGAGATTGGTGTTGGTTCACAGTTGAACAGTATATGTTGGTTTTCTTAAATATAATGTATCCGCGCCATAGCCTTATATAAATACACCATGACAGCATCCTGTTCTGAATCTAAACCAAATACTTTAATGCAGTCTTTCCTGCGTAGTGCATAGGTCCATAGACTCATACTACTAGAATATGTTTACATATTTCCAAAAAACACACCAGTTTTCTCATACTATCCACTGCTACAGCACTGTACTCTGCTCTGTCTGAAACACTCTGTTTTAGCTTGTGTTTCTTTAAGGCTCCCTCTCCCACATAGAGTGCTGTGATTGGTCAGCTTAGACATGCCTGACCAACCACCGCTGACAACATCAGAGCAGCTGTGCTAAATTGATTCTTACATGCCAAACTAGCCACTAGGCATAAATTATGCAAACGTATGGCTCTGTGACATAGTGTGATGTTACTGAATTGAAAGTGAGACTATTGACGTGGTGTTTCAGGAGCAGCGTTTCCTGTGCGAGAGAGGAGCTCCTGTTGGCATGGTGATATCAGGGCAATTAATTATCTGCCCAGTACCGGGGAAATTTATAATATCTATTTATCATGCGATGAATGACTTTAATGGGCTAAACAAGCAGGACATTTATACACTTCAGAATGATAGATAGCAGTTTGCACCTTTACAGTTGGTTTGCTAACCACCAATAAACACAGAAGAAAAAGAAGTGAAATATGTCTGAAAGTTTTGGGATATTATGTAATTTGTCTGTGCTCACTACATATGACCTTCAGGTGTGCATAGACCTCAGGTTATAAACTAAATTATGAAATTGTTGGGTATCTTATCAGTCAGGAGAAGCAGGTCAATGTAGGGTGAAATAAAAAAAACATAATCGTGTATTCCTCCTTTGATGACAGGATATCTTTCTATTGGAAAAATGCATTTGTGGTCGCCAGGGTTTTGTTTTTTCTTGCAGTTGTCCAGACGGCCACTGGGACAATTGGGCTGAGTGGCTAGAATCTCTTCATATAATTTATTAGCACATCCCAGTTAATTTTCTAACACTACAGAGAAAAGTGTGAATATTTTATCCCAGCTCCAAAACGTCTTTGCTTACTTTGGTCAAAAGAACCTCAAGGTCTTCGAGGCCTAGTCAGCTTTGCATTTCCACACTAGGGGAACAGTGTTTGGAACCACAGTTTCAAACTCCCAAAAGTTTCACAAAATCTATCATAACTGATAGAAGAGTGTGGATGAAAGTCCTGGGAGCTTTTTGAATTTCTTGTAGAGAAATATCGATTTCGGATGGGGAGTTCATTTATTCATCTTTGCCTTAAAGCTCGGATTAGTTTAGAGTTCCCTGTTTGAACCTAAACCGATAAAATACCAAATGTTTTCTACTTTGAGCTGCTTTGACAGACAGACTAACTCCATACTGTATGTGTTTAAATCCTCTTGTGGAGCTGTGAGGAATCTACATTTATATGTCCGTGCGACTTCTGAAGGACTCTGAATGTGTCCTCGCTTCTTCACTAACTTTTTTCTCTTCCTTTTATAATCAGCTTCATTCAGCCATTGTCTGATTGTCTGTCAATCAAAGAAATTAGAGCTTTGATCCGTAAAACTGGCTAATGGATCACACAGTGTAATTCCCAGTGAACGTGTTTGAGGACGGACTCTTGAATGGCAAGCAGAAGAAAAGCTGTTTTCACTTAAACCTTTTCATCTTCATGAAGGGATCAGCTGAGCACAGTTTTTTTTTAGTAGTCTTCAAAGCGTGACGGGTTGTGTGGATGCATTAGGCGGGTGGATACTGTAATGGTTGCTTGAATGCAGAGAGAAATGTTCTATTCACTTATTGGCGATGAGCTGTGTGATTAGTGATATTATGTTGTCAATCCTCTGCTCGGTGAATGTCTGTGTCACCTAAAGTGCACCTCTGGAGCAGGATTAATGAAAAATATTATTACGACATATATTTGAAAGCCCGTTTTGTCTCTCTCAGTCAGAGCACCTCTGGTTCCTAGTATTCATTGCTGTTGGCCCATCAAGTGGAAGCCTACAATCAGTTTATCCACAAGATGATTGAACATGTTTGGGCCTTGTCATCATGACTTATGTTCAGAGTAAAGTATACTCCTTCGTCAGATTTAATTTCCTGTTTAGGTTGAAGTTAACATCCAGGCTATTTGTGTTCAAGGAAATAAAAATCTGTCGCTGAATAGATTTGGGCTCGTAGGAGGCAGTAGGTGGGCAGCAGCTGGCCTTGTCAAAGAGCTACTTGACATTGATGTAAGTCAGATTGATGCCAGTCATCCTTCGGAGAGCATTACAGCCTCCCTCACGTCATGTGTGGCAGGTTGTGTAAACAAAGTTTCATTTGTTTAAGGGGAAGATGAGGAGTTTCAGAGGGCAGCTTGTGTGCGTTGTAATCATTTACACCGCACTTTCTGCTCATCATAAAAACCCCCAAGGCTTTATTTTCCATTTTCCTTGCTCTCTTTCAGGGTAAGCAGAGTCAGAACTGAGAATAAAAGAAGAGTAGTCAGCATAAAAAGCTCTTTTCGAGGGGATGTTCTCTCATCTACAAGAACTGAAGTTAATGTCTCTTGGCTTTTTATGAAGTGCTTTCAGCGAATCTCTCCAATCAAAAACACTTAAAATCATCTAAACCTGAACTATGGGCAAAATAAAGTCAATGAACAGTTTGACTTGTGTTATTCAGCAGGTTGTTAGTGGTCCGTCTGTGGACATCTGAAAACAGGCTGAAAAATAATCCCATCAACATTTTAACAGCATTTAACTATTAAATGTTGCAATGGACGATGACAAATCATGAACAGTATTTACAATTTGAAAAATGGCTTAAAATGTGAAAAGTGAGGTTGCAAAATAAAGTTAAAAAACACAAATAGGCTACTTCATATGACAGTATTGGTCAGTGTCAGTTCAATCAAACTTTGTCCATTTTTTTTGTTCATCATTTCCTCGTTAACTCGTCATCACACACACATTTTATTCAAACTTGACAAACTAAATTAAACTCACCAAATCAGTCAAGTCAGTCAATTCACAGAGTAATATGTGAAAATATTCCAGCTCTCTCAAGCTGCACGCCTTTTTCCCATCCCTGCCTGCCGTGTCTTGTCATCCACCATGTCATGGTCTTAGTCAGAGCCGCTGATTTACATTGTTGTCAAGCTGACCTTGGTCTTGGAGGCTGCGTTCAGTCCCAGTTCGGTATGCACCTGTCTTCACTCTCACATCAGGCGACCAGTTGAGCTGCTCCTGGTCGTCCGTGGTGGTCTGGATTTTTATGTTTTAGATCTGGTAAATTGTTTTATGTTGAGCACATTCAGCTCTCCCATTGCGCCCAATTTGGTTATTTGTTACTACGACTTGATCGGTTAGAAGTAACTTGAAATGTATTTTATCGAGAGTAAATATTGTATGGTAAATAATAAAACAGTGTATATAGCGCACTTTAAGAAATTTCTTCTTTCTTCTTTTCCAAGAGATATTTTGGCTCCTATCTCCTTGACTGAAGTTTCGCTAAAGCATAGGAATGTAGTTCTAGCTGCACCCCTGCAAATGTTCTTTAAAATGCTGCCATCCCTCAGTATGACGCTGTAAGGATGCCCCGACTCGTGGGCCATATTGCGCAGCTTCTTGTTTAATAAATTGGGTTTTCACAGCCCGGCTGCTCGCTCTTTGTTCTGGCTTTGATAGCCAGTTAGAGCCTCATTGCTCAGCCTGTTGTGACAAGCTGCTGTTGTTCGGCGCGCAAGTCTGTGATTCCCTTTAATGGTCCAGGAATGTACAGAGGGATTTGTTCCACACAAGTGGAGGTAAATAGGTATTAACACTCACTGGTGACAATGCTGCACTGCCATAAATCATTTTTTCCTCCTCAGGAACAATGTAGAGAGGAATCCAGAGATAGGCACGCACCCACAGAGGAACTCGAACACCACACAAAGTCTCAAAGTAGGACTGGAAATCTGGGAAACTCTGCCAGACATTAGATGTTTTCTATTTGCAGAACGTGCTGTTAAATATAGCTACTAGGTATTAAGTCTTTCATAATAGAGTGGGACTGTTACTTAAGAGCTCACATTGCATATACCGATTGAATCGTTAATTTCTTACAATCTAACATGGAGATGATTCCCTCTGATCAGTCGATAGATGCCTAGAAACTCAAACTGTGCAGCCAGACATTGTTCAAACTCAGAAACCTTTTTTTTTACCTGCATGTATTAAACAATGAAAAACATTTCAATTATATGCATTTGATGGATTAAGTATTTCAAAAACAGTTATCAGTGGACAGCTTTCACAAAATACATTATAAACACTGTGCGGTATTGGCGGGCATTGTGGAACGACACTAAACCTTACCTTTTTGGCCACTCGGACGCTTTAAAGGAGACCTATTATGTTTTTTTTCCTTTCCTTCAATGATTTATATGCTGTCTTGTGCAAGCAAAGGTCTTGCAAGTCAAAAAGTCCGCACCAACAAAAAACACAGCTCCTGAAATGCCTCGTCAGTAGTCCTGCACTTAAGAATTGATTTAGCACTGTTGTTGTTAGCATTGCTGGGCCAGTCATGTGTGAGCTGACCAAGGGGAAGACTGGGTGTTCAGGAGTGGGGGCCTTGAAGAGAAACAAAATGTATATGTACTACAAATTGAATTTTCATATCTGCTTACATGTATTGATATAAAATGGTATGAAGCTGCTCTGTTGTCTGGTGGTATGGCAGCGGATTCTTCTTTATCTTTCTCCGGTCCATATCTGCAATAAGCTAATATTGACTAATGAATTGCTCTGGCTCTGTCACATTTAAGCATGTTTTAGACAATCTTTAGAAACAGAATCCAAAAAAGTTGCTGACTTAAACAAGTGGTTGATTTAAAAAAAAAAAAGAGCTACATTTGTAGTCCTCAGAGCTTTTACAGAATATTACAGAGAGTACAAATAGAGTTCACAGTCGTGGTTTCAAGGCTATCCTACTCCATCAGTCCTTCATGAGTGTGGCAATCTTCTTAGACACATTTTGAGAAAGAACAGAACATTGTGTCGGCGCAATATGTGCTGAAATAAGGCCATAAAACACAACCATCTATCCGTCTGGTTTTACATATATATAAAAAAAATCATCCTTTCGGGTGATGAAGCTGGTTTGCTGAGTTTATAGTCACATATTCAGTATGTTTTGATACAGAGGCTGTTCAATGGCACACATTTACTATCTATCATACAACATTGTATTGTCACAGGGAAATTGGGGTGCGGTGTGTGTGATAGATTAGCAGCAGCGTGCTTGTGGCTGTAAGAGAGAATCTCACCGACCTCTAATGTGAGGATACTGACTATTGAAAGTCTGCCCTTTCCTCCCTTTGTTTAACATCCCTTCACTCATGTCTGAAGGGAAACGGTTGTAATGCAGTGTGTGACAGCAGTCAGGTCAGACGTCTGTGTGTGTGTGTGTGTGTGTGTGTGTGTGCGTGTGTGTGTGTGTGCGGTTGAGCGACAGCTGGATTTAAACAGTGGATGGATGTTGTGCTGCGAGAAGTCTTGAACACCCTCAGAGGCCTGAGAATATCCACAGGCTGCCTCTTGGCTGCACAGTGTGATAGATGGTTCCTATTAAAGTTGGGGAGGCAATTAAAAAAGAGACAAGGAGAGCCAATCCCTCTCGTCTGTAATCACTCTCCTTCTCCACAGTGATGCTGCGGAGCGAACATGTGAGAGATACACTATTTAATTTTGAATTAAGAGAAGGTTTCGTCATCTTCATTTAATTTAGTTGTTAATGACTTTTTGATCAGGCGTCGTTTTGCTTTGACAGCCAAGAGCTCCCTGCAAAACTGCTCCTGCACCGCTGTCTTTCAAATGTTACACAGCCTGTCAGGATTCTTCTTTGTTTTTCTTTTTCTGTTCACTCCAGCAAGAAAGAAGTAAGCAGAATACCCTGCAAAGTCCTGCTCCCACTTAAGGGATTACCTGGAACCTTACATATGTGCTTCTGGTCTGACAAGTATTCCTGTTTGGCCATTTCATCTCCTCCTGTTCCTCAGCCAAGTCTGCTCTGCCAATCGGTGAAAGCCACTCGGCGCTCGGGAGCAGGCCGTTACCTTGGGAACAACACAACCTAATAATCTTGTTGTTAAATCATACTCTGCGGACTCGGGACAAAGATTTAAAAGCAGCTCCATTCTCAGACATTCACTTGGCCTATTGTGTAGCGATGGGGTTCCGAGGCATCTTCAGCCAGCTATTACTGCTCCAGAGCCAATAGACCTGCAGTGCATTGAAGCAGAAGGTCGCTTTGCCTGGAATAAATGCTGCTAATGCCATTAGAAACTATGATATTAACCGTAAGCGCCATAGTGAAAGAGAGTGAACGTGCGAGAGTGCTGACTCACAAAGAAAAGGTCATACTATATATTCAGTGAATGATTTAATGAGGCTGATGCTACAGAACCCTTAAGCATCAGCAGATACTATTTCTGAGCACTTTTAAGTACTTTTCTTATCCCTGCTAGCAGCATGGCCCTATGAATGACAGTTTAGGTCTTTCTATGACATAAAACACCCCACGTTTGTCTTAAAAAAGCTGTTTGCTAATGAATGGCTAAATAAAACAATAGAGGTTGTTGGGGACAGTAAACCTCATTACGCCGAACAGGGAGACTTTACAGACGGACACTAGTTGCAAACTATTCTAATTTTCACTTTAAAACTTTTGATTGATTGATCCATCTATAGTAAAGAGTGTATAGTAAAGTGTGATAAAGCGCTTAGTGGTGGTAACATCAGCTTTTTACTTTTGGCTATTTCATTTACACTTTCATAACAGTGATGCCTGTGAAGATTACCTTGCTAAACAAAATGTTTAAGTATCGTAAACTTGTGGTAATCCAACAAAAGGCTTTTTTTTTTTTTTATTGAGGGAAGCAGGCGGATGCTAACTTCAAAGCTAGCCTCCAAAAATACATCAAACCTGCAGCACTCTATTTGAGAATGTTAACATGCTAACATGTTGAACTAACATGGTTGAGCTGCTGCACATTAAACCTGCTCAACCTCGACATGCCGACATTGTCATTGTGACCACGTTTGCACGGTAGTGTTAGCATTTATCTCGAAGCATTTCTCTGTCTAAGTATAGCCTCACAGGGCTGCTAGGATGGCAAGATGTGGATTGTTTGTGCATTTTATGGCAGCATTAGAGAGTGAAAATGAGAGAGATGATAGGAAATAAAGCCACACAGATACAAGGAGATCAGCACCAAAGACTACCAGCCCGGCCCAGTCTCACTCCAGAGTGTGTAATAGACTCGCCAATTAACTAGAGGTCAGCATGTGAGGCTGATGGTTTGCCTTGGCTAAGAGCGAAAGGTACATGTTTGTCTGAAGGTGTTTGGAGTTTCTCCAGGAGCTTGGCAGAGCTGTGAAAACCCAGAGTGGACTGTTGAGATGTCTTGCTTCTTGTGGCTGTGACCTGGATTAAAACTGAACCGTTTTGATGTTTGGGGGGAAACAAGACAGACGAGGGTTGCGGTGTTGTCGCAGCGCTTGTTTTTGGAGACATATATTTCCTTGCTTACTGTTTGCTTTATTGCTGTTTAATTGATCGACTGAACATTGTATCATTTTATATTTTTGTAAATCCTGTATTTCTTTCATAATGCAACATATACCTCTGACTGTATTTCTCCAATATCATCCAGCTTGTCTCCAGCTCTTGTTTTTCTAGCTCTTCTCATGTCTTTTTCATTATGTTCATGGAGATGGAAGCTGTGTGATTTAATAAGTATTTCTAAGAGTTCGGCTGAGTAGTTCAGACTTTACAACTTTTTTGGACCTGCTGTCTTACACCTACTCCCTCTCCTGAGCTTCGTTTCTTATTCTTTTTTATTCAAGGCTTCTCCTGTCTTGCATTAATTGAGAGCACTGACTCTTCAACTCCAGGTTTTTCTCTATTAACCATGATTCTATAAATTAACTCCTTTCATGGCCGAAAAGTGACTGTATGTCTACACTACGCAGTGACGTATCCCGCTTCAACTTTCATCAATACGGACATACTATACGTCGTTAGAAAGGGTAGAATCTCCGCAATTCATTCATCCAGTTGATTCTGCAAAAATCATGAGCACCAAACCATAAATCATTGATATTTACCAGCATGGTAAACGTGAGATGCAATAAACACACGACGTCTCCCTACCTTTGTCGCAGCCCTACAGCCGTAATATGTGTCCATTCCTCAATTATGTATATTCCAGTTGTCCGTAAGAATCCACTGATCAAAAGCATCAAAATGGTTTTTCATAAAATTACTCCAGCTTGTGAATGTCGTCCTGTAAAGTCCATTTGTTTACCGTCTACCAACTTTGTTCGGCGAATACAATCCATACTTTCCCGGCCGCTATCGGAATTACTCTAGTTCCTGTATGGTGTTGTTGGGTATGCTTGTTTTCATCACTTTGCTGGCTACAAAATAAAAGTGTCCCCATCTTTTTCTGTTCAGTTTTCACCCCAGCACAGCCCGTGAAGTAGATGGAGCGCTCCCTGTTTGAAGGACCAATAGGCTTTGTTTACTGTTTTTCGCTGCCTTAGTATAGGGACAGCGTATTGGCTATCGACATGTCAATCATTCAGGCTTCTAGCCAATCATTTTACCTTTCCAACGAGGGTAGGCATGCCCAGGTCAGTTACGTAGCAGCCGAGATATTTTGCTGCGTCTTCGAGCTCACGAGCTCAGTTTACGCAGGGGGCGCACGGTAAAGGGACGCAGCGGACATTTAAACTTTTATTGTACGGCCATTTTCACAGTTTACAATGGCGAAAGCCACAAAGAAAGCTACATATGTCCGGGAAGAAGCCCTGGAATTGATCATGGCATCATCTGATGAAAGTGAAGATGGTGTGTACGACTCAGAGAGAGGAGATGTTTGCTCAGGGCCTCGACTCCATCTTAGATCGGTGAGTAACGCTATCTTTGATGATGTTTGATTTATTTATTTAGCCATGAGTGAAATTTGATTGAAAGTTAGTGGGTGGAGGGTTTTTATGCTTACAGTGAACAGTACAGTATACATTAGAATTTCATAAATGATGCTAAATGGTTAGCGCCCCAGGGCCTAATTAGCCTAGCTAAGCCTAGCTTGCTAGCTAGCTAGCTAGTTACTCAACTAAAGTTATGTAATCCTTGTAATTCTATTCTATAATGTAATTTATTTTGAGCCTCTAATTCCCTTTTATTTAGATTTTTTATCAAGCTTGTAAGCAAATTGAACTAGATCTTCACTGACCAGACACTGGGAATATTCCCCCAATTCAATTATTCTGTTTATGTACAGCTATTTTCCTGACGATTTTGTGTAACATGTAATATCATATATATGTGTTTATTTGTTTCCTATGTAAATAACACTCCATTGAATTGCATTTATATATTTTTTCATTATATTTGGTGACATTTGTGCATTGCATTGTGTTTTGTAGGTCACAGTCTAAAGGCAGTGACGTGGGTTGGGAGCCTCAAAGTGAAACAGTCAGACGCCAAGCCCTCTCTCCTGCTGAAGGCAGTCGTCAGAAGTGCCAACGATCCTCTCCTGCATCCACCAGTACCTGTACCAGCAGTGTCAGAGGGGGTCAGTGACGCAGAAAGAGTTTCGTCAGGCCCTTATTGAGGAGCTTGTGGACCAAGGACCTGCATCAACATCCCAGCCATCCACCTCAGGTATCACTGCACCCCCAAACCCAGCAGCATCCCACAAGCTGCATTATTTCACAGAGGGACAAAAAGTGGCTAAGCGGGATGCAGTCAGTGTCGGCAGACGGCTCTGCACACTCTGCCATAAAAAGACACCAGTTGGCTGTTCAACTTGTGATGTTCCCTAGTGTTTTGTTGCCACAAGGGACTGTTTCAATGAGCGGCACACACAAAATGGAATGTAGAATGGCCCAAAATGTCCACTGCGCATCACAGCGCACTTTTTATGTTTATATTTACAGTACAGTTGTATGTACATCATTTTTGGAGACAAGTTTTCTTATACATTTCCACTACTTAATACTTTTATACACATGTTAGAGTTTTTGTATATTGTTCATATGTAGTTCATATTCTATTTTGTTTTGTATATAGTTCATTCATTGTTCATATTTTGTTGATATTGGCACAGTTGTACATACAGTAATAGTATATTGAAAGATAATAAAATCCTTGTTTGAAATTCAGTTCAGTATAGTCTGTCATTTTTGTATAATGGTTACTATTCTTTAGTGTCTTGTCACATGACAATATCTCAATATGGCAACCTAGAAGCGTGTGGAAACCCCTCCAACCACCCATCAAATGAATGTGTGAAAAAATTATGTTTTGAATCATGGACAAAGGTTTTATAGTCACCAAAATGCTTCAGTAATGTTTCCAGTGTCACAAAAGTGAGTAAAAGCATTTGGCACAATTTGGCCATTTGGAGACGTTTTGGAGAGGTTTGTGGACGCCAGTGGCACTGCTGACTAAAAACTCCATAACTCCCATAAGGTTAGGCCTAGAAGTCTAAAATTTCAGCCAGGTGTAGTTGACAAGATGTAGAAGGCATGTGGTGTATTGCCATATGCCTTACATAAAGCACATCATAGTTATTGTTATTCAAATATGACCTATTATTTTCGAAGACAAAAAAACATTTTTAGAGCCATGTTTGAACTGATGTCATTTAGGTTGTGGGTATGGTACATGCTAAATAAGCCCATTTTCAGAAACTAGAGGGTGTCAGCTTTCAAAAGAAGTATCATACATCCATCTAGGACTTGCAGTTATTGTGTTATAAGCTTTTCCATTTGGGTCTTAATGTGCTTTCACAATGAAACTAATTTAAGAATCCATTAAGCAAGCTCTTATATTGTTGGTATAAATGACAGAAACGGTGAGAAAGCGTAGGTGTGTTAGTTCAGGAGATTAACAAAAGATACAATGGCTTAAAACATTTCTCCTGAAGGATTGATTAGGCCTAACCCAAGAGTGAAAAAGACACGATGCAAACTAAATCCACTGCGCCTGTTTCTTGCATTTTTTGCAAATCTGTGAAATGTAATGCAAAACGTATGCTTCACTCAAGGTTTCTTCTCTTTCCTAGTTCTTCTTCAGATTTGTTTTTGTGTCTTCAGTCTTACAGTGCAGGCTTTCTTTATTCTCTAAGGAGACCTCCCAGCATGCACTGCTGTTAATTGTAACACAATTAGTCGGAAGAGCAAACATGTTGAGACCCTTGCTGAGTTCTTTATGAAATATTAATTTCATTTATTTGCAGAAATGATTCATCTATCATTAAGAATTAAAACAACATGTTGTTGATTTCCTGTTTTATTTTGGTAATTAGATCCTCACGTGTCATTTTTCACTTTCTACTTCCTCCACTTTCCCACCCTTGTTGCTGCGCACCTGTGTCTCATTAGCTAATCACCCCCTGTGTATTTAAGCCTCTCCTCACTCCTCCTTACTTCGTCTCTCTTGCTTCACCTCTTCCACCCGTTCTGTACATCGTGTCTACCTGTGTTGCTTCCTGTGCTCTTCGTGTCTCCCTGGTTTGTGTATTTTAACACTTTTCTCCTTGGATTTTTCTCTACTTGCTTTTGTCGCTCGCCTTTTTTTGTATTTTTGTAATCGGACCTCAGTTTTCAAAGCTCACTTTTAGTTCTCAACCTGCCTGACTCACTGCATTTGGGTCCCTTTGTGTTCAACCTGACACCTGAGTGTTTATATGCATGTCTGTGGACAGTTCACCTTGGTGAAAGAAGCAGTCAGAAACAGTTGTGTAGCTGAGTAGATTCAACTTTGTCATGTTGCACAGTACAAGTACAGTGACAAGGAAATACAGTTAGCGTTTAACCAGAAGTGCAAAAAGCAGTAAAGTGCAAAGAGTGTACAGTATAGATGTGCAGCAAAGGCAGATATTACAGTATGTACAGTATATAGATATTACTGGCAGTACTAAATGAATGATGATGAGTACTGAGTAATAATGTCTATGGAGTCCTCATCCATACAAATGTTTTATGATTGTGTGTTTTTTGATTTGTCTGTGGCACAATCTAAATATCTCTCTCTCTCTTGTTCTCTTTCCCTGGTGGGTGATCTGTCTTCAATGACCTTCCTCCTGTTGGGTCACCTTCTCCGTCGCTTCCCACCCGATCCTGGCTGATCCCCTGGGCTCCGCCACCTCCCTTCCGGCTCTTTTAGGTAAGTGTTCTGTTTTTAAAGTATTACTCACAGCCTGCCTCCCCCTGGCTGTGGGATACTCTTCCAGCAGTAGAGTCTCTCAGAAAATTAGCACCAGACCAGGCTGGACTGGTCTGAGCTGGACAGAGACACACTGACTGCACAGACCACGCTTGCTTTTAGCCTGCAAGGTTATGGGTCACTGGTTTGTTCATGTAGTGAGAAATAAAAGAGTTTCTACATGTTTTAGCGCTGAATTTTAGGACGGACGAAAATAAATGAGATGTAAACTACGAGAGCGTAATCATGTCATATCCCATGAGAGGGAGAGAAAACAAGGAATTTAAAAACAACACAATAATCCCAACATGACCTCAGCGGCTCGGATATTTTATTTATTGAAGTGGGCACGGACTTCAGCTGTTACAAATTGCAGCCGCTGCGAAAGGACAGACCTCCATGAGACATGTAATCTGCCCGTTGATAAAGAAATGAGAAAAAAAGGAAGATTGATATAAATGCAAAACATGTTTGAGTGGGGCAGAGGGAGCAGGTCAGGAGGAATATTAAGTAAATTACCTTTCCTGAGGCCAGACTCGTTACTGCCATTTTTATTTTATTTTAGCCCCGATCTATCATTTCTCTTTAAAGCATCACACATCTCATGAGACAAACTGTTCATTTGTTTGCATAACAGTCATCTGCCATGTCACCAGGGGGACGCGATCCTGCCCTGTGTGACTGTCAGACTGTGTGACTTTAAAGTGGATTTCACTGTCAGGGCAGCCTGCAACACAAGACACACACACACACACACACACACACACACACACACACACACACACACACACGCACACCTGCTGGATAGATAAGTCCATGGCCTTTTATTTCCACTTGAACCTATCGACAGGATGGACAGCATGTCACATCTCCCCCTGGTGGCGTATGTTGACAGAGATCCTCACCGTGGCTTTTAACATTTTTCTGCACGAGTATTGATTGTAACGCAGTGTTCACTCACATAAATGCTTTGTGTTTACTCCACTTGCTTAAAAGGTGAGCTGGTGTTTTTTTTTTTTTACAGTAAAAAGATTTTGTCTCAGTCACACCCCACAGAGATTTGCTTGCGGCCCATTATTAGACTCTGTCATGCTCACAGCGGCAGGTCCACAGCCGTACGTCTCCCCCTAGCCTTTCCGCCCACCTTAACCTCTGTGTGTGGAGACGCTGCTCACCCAGACTCACAATCACAGCTTGATGTCAGCCTGGCATTTTCTGTTATCTCATCCTCCTCTGCTCCACCTCTTGCTCTACCAAACTGATCCACTAGATGGTATAGCCTAGTCAAGAGTGAAACAGGAGACGCTGGAGGAGTGGAGGTTTTTTTTTTTCGTGTGTGTGTCTGTGTGTGTGTGTTTTAGGGTTTCATCAGATTAAGCAGCTCTTTATTTGGGATGCAGAGAGTAAACATTTGCTTTTGTCAATCCTCCCCTGTGATCCCTCTCATTGTCACATCTTGAGGGACGGGATGGGGGTTGACGACGGGTTGGTTCAAAGTCAACTGTGGTGCACATGTGGTTGTGGGAGTGTTTGCAGTTTTGTGTGTGTGTGTGTGTGTGTGTGTGTGTGTGTTTGTGTGTGTGTGAAGCTGTCAGTGCAGATATCCACCCATTAACACCTGTCAGATGCCTCTGTGCCACTTGTGTTGGCTGACACCGGCCGTACTGAGGCATCGCTCCTGAAACCGGCCCTGACAGTGATTGTCAGGTACGAGGAGCACAAAACATGTTGTTCGAAGCACAGCGGCCGGATAACAAGACCTGACAGGGCCTCAACTGGTTAGGTGTGTAAAAATAATTGGGAATGTTGCACTTTGAAACCACGCAGGTACCCGGGATTAGTCGGGCAGTGTTGCAGTCACAAAGCATGGAAGTCAAATCAATGCTGCTTGTTTATTCAGTGTGTTGGCAGTTCTATCAATCGTACTCTGGCAACCAGCAGGTATGACTGCATCAGGATGAGGACATTAGTTTGACGCCTTTGCAGGATGATGGGTGCCATCAGGAGAGGCTGAGACAGAAATGTTTGAAGTATTGCTCCCATTTTCTAGCTTAAGTTGCGTATAGCAGACACCGTTTATAAACTGAAATTGGTTTAAGGCTTACAACTTGCACCGAGCTGACCTGTTGTTGACTTCTTTTTTTGGGGGTAATGTTTTAAATAACAGCCGTGTTAACAACAGGGTGTGCCTGTGCAAAGTCCCAAACAGCAAAAAAACAAAACAAAAAAAAAAAACTTAGATTGGCTGCAGGAAAATGTATTTTCTACTAGAGCCGAAGCAGAGTCTGGCATTAAAAATAGTCTCTCTCACAGGAGTGTTCAACATGTTCCAGTCAAGAGAGGAAGTTGAAGGGTCTCAAAGTTGTTAATTTGCACAAAATCCTAAACCCTAAAAGAGTCCTGGAGTTCTAGGCTGTGTTGTTCAATCTAATCAGTGTTCATGTTCACAGTCAGAGTCGGATATAATTATAACAAGGCGTACTTGCCTTTCGTAACCTGCTAAAGGTCATTTACTCCGCTGGAGAGGAGATATTCTCAGCTGATACGTCTGCAGGAAAGGAGAAAAAAAATCAGACGAAGCTACAAACGAAACAAAGTGGTAGAAGTAATTTAAGGCAGAATTATCATCACACAACCTAAAGTACATTTCGCTGTTTAGTAAGTAGTTTTAGGAACACACTGTAGAGTCAGTTGGGAAAACATTTAACATCTGACGTTGATAATAAAACCTGCTATCAGTGAAATACTTGTCATAGCTCTGTAATGTCATGTGTTTTATATTTGAGATATTATGCCATATATCCTAAAACAAACAAACAAATGCATACATGTGGTGGTCAATACTAATAATAATAATAATAATAATGCATTTTATTTGAAGGCGCCTTTCAAAGCACTCAAGGACACCGCACATAACAACAACAGTACAACAAAAGACAATGCTATCACTGATTGCCAGAAATCAGAATGAGCTTCTATCCGTTACAAACTGCAATACTTTGTTTCCAAGGTATACATTTGCAACATCTCAAACCAGAAACACGTTAAAAGGTTCACTTTCTATAAATTGCAGCATTCAGCCCTCACAATATAAAATGACTAAATCTTTCTTGTTTGCATTTTTTCACTACTTTGTTGAGTCCTAGTTTTGCTAATCCTCTCTTCAGCTGATTTGTGGATTTGGGACAGACCCACGCACCGTACCCCTCAAGGCTTTCTGTAGGTAGTGTCGTGGGAGTTTGAGGTGAGGTGGTCATCGCTGTGAGCAATTCAGTCCAGACAACAATCAGAGCGAGAGCTGCAATCACATACTTAGTTTTAAGAGGTAATTTAAGGTTGGCATCAGACTTTTTTTTTCTTTCTTTTGCAGCTCCTTTAGGATGAGCTGCTCATAGCTGCAAAGTTGTTAGACAGCTGCTGTGCTAAGAAATCATTAAACAGTGAGTGAAAGTGTGGCCTCCTGTGGGGCTTAAAACAACTTTTTTTCAGTCAAGTAATGAAAATTTCCAGGGTTCTTATTTTCAAACAGAAAATAAATAAATATTATAACTACACGATAAATTGCTCTGATTTACAATGTATATCTCTGCAGCTACATTCCTGTCTCTAATTGTAAATCAGACGTTTTCATTAATATATGCATCAAAAGTGTTTGCTTATTAGAACTGGCCTCAAAGTGAACTAGTTTACAGACAGAAAAGAGGGACAATGTATCTTTCTAACATCTGGAAAATATCGCAGTGTCTCTTTAAAAATATCCAGTAGCTTCACGCTTGTGAATGTTGAAATGCTGCCTCGAACATCTGTCTCTCGCTTGGCAGCGTTCTTACCCATCTGGCTCGCCAACGCCACACCATGCCACGCCGTCCATCTCCTGACATGAAAGTCTGCTCATATACATGTAATTTGAACATTGTAGAGCTGTTGATATGATACCTTTTGACACATATGTATTTTAACCTATCCATTGTTTGCATAAAACAGAAAATGCCAACGCCAACGGGCTGTCAAAAACAACAAGACCCTTATTAAGGTCAGATATGCTGAGAGGTTTTACTTGGAGAGTCCAACTGCTATTCATTTTTTTTTTCTGGCCACCTCTTTGTCATGTGAGCTCGACTATTGCCAAGTGAAATGTCACGTCCTCGTCTGAAAAGGCAGATCGCTACATGATTTTTCTGAAATTCAAAAAGACAGTTCACTGGCTTTTAGTGGAAATATCAAAATAATAGAACCCAACTTTGATCCACTCTTATAGCTGGTTCCTTTGACTCAGTTACTGAATTTGAATGAAATACAGCTGATGATATTCGCCAACTAGCCGAATGGACAATCAATGGCTAAGAATAAAATTATAGACTTTTATAGGGCTACCTTTTTAGCATTCAAACTGAAACAGAATGAGAATATGCTTCTATAAGTTGACAAATCTCTCCAGGATTTAAACTAACTGCACTGTTTTCTGCTGGTTACGGAGTGGGTAGACTGAGTCTTTATTCCTTCTGAAGTGTTCAAACTTTTCCCCCCAACTGGGGAAGCACAGCAGACTCGATGAGAGATCTAGAGGAGGGAAGTGATATAAAAGGTAGAGGTTCATGGTGTTCAAAACACAACAGGAAGTTAGTTGTTGCAGTTTGGCCTGCTGATTTGGCTGCTAACCAACAAGGTTGACAGCTGCAACAGCAGCAGCAGCTGTGGCACAACTTATGAAGGGAATTAAGTCACTTAAAAAACTGTTAATTCCCGATTGCTGCCACTCCTTCTTAGAGCCATGACTCTGTCAAGTCTGAACATAGACATGACAAGTATCTTTTCATCTTCAGTGTGACCAGAAAATAGGACAGTATTGTGTCAGTTACAAATCATGATAAAGTATGGTTCTTTGACTACAGAACTTGCTTGGCATCATTATGTAAAGTCCTTTGCTGTATCAAAGAAGTCCAGTGGTAATACAGTACATCCATAGTTACATCCCAAACAGGGACTACTAACAGCTAATTTGGCATACTTTTAAAGAGGCTCTGTGGAAAGTTTGCATTATGCTGGTCTTTATTTTATGTTAGCGATGTTTTTTTTTTTATGTTACTCTATCTTCAAGCGAACATTAGCTACTGTTGCTCAGAGACCAGAACATTAATAAGTAGCAGTTCTTCACAAAGAAGTCCAGTCCAGTCACATTGGACAACTTAAAACAAATGTGCAGGCAACCGATAGAAGGTGAAGGGTAAATGAAGGGTGTTGGCTCATGGTATTCTCAATCTTTTCTGAGAAGGGGTCCACACGGTTATACTCTGAAAACTTCTACCTCAAACTGATTAATCTTGAGGGAAAAAAAAGGTCAACACAGGATGTCAACCAGAACAATGCAGCCATATGGACGGACATAAAAATGCAACCCATCAGGTGATATTGTTGTATTGATGGTGCACTCGGGAGCACTGACAGAGGCTGTGTAAAAATTTCGCCTGGCCTCTGCACGCCGCGGGGACCAGAGCCAGCCTTGTTCTCGTCGCAAACTGGCCATTTTCCAGTGCAAACACAATTTGTTTTTGTTTTTCTGCAACCTCAGAGAGTGACTGCTTTGACCCTTGGTTTTGTGTTTTGTGCTTTGTCCACTGCCTCCACACCTACAGAACAAGAACTTCTGAAGTACATCAAAGTTTTCAAAGTATAAAACTTGAACTGAGGCCAAGGTTTCTAGCTCGTGCCTTGGAGAAAAACTCACTCTCAGCAGCATTGTGCTTGTAGAGGTAGACTGATGGCCAGATATTTGGAGGTATGCAAGTTTAAACACACTGCAAAGTCAGCTTCTTTCAAAACATCTATTCAAACAAAGTAATTTCCTTAGTTTGAATTGGTCTTCACTGCAGGCACTGAAGAGGGTTTTATTATTGCAGAGAAGAGAAATGAGAAGCGATGATCCCTGCGGTGATCTGCAGAACAGATGATGTGACAGTTCTCAAAGCTGTTCTCTAACCTGCCCTAGATTCTCATAATTGTTCAAAATTTAGTTCGAAGTTGCACACACAGTTAGCTCAACTTTACTACTGATGAATACAGCAGCACACTGTACCTGCAATGGTATTCTTTTTGGTCATAGTTCTGAGAAGTCTGTTTTATCAATTGTTCTTCTTGTGTGTTTACCCCAGAAATATCAGCGGTCATGTTGGCAGCAGCTAATAGGGATTCAGGTAAACATAAGAAATAAAAAGATGTTTCTCTGCATTGCTCTTTATCTCTATTTGAGTGTCTGCTCATGCGGTGCAGAATCTGTTAGGTGTCGAGCTACCCTTGAAATTTGTGGTTTCATAAAGTCCCCCTCATTCTTGTCTGTTTTCTCTGGACTCAAGATAAGAGAAGATAAATAGAGGACTCTTGCATGCTTCTTTGCACTGTCATTGTTTGAGGAGTTGTGGTTCGCTATAGGGTTAAAAGCATTTAGCTGTGATGTCCCCCTGCTGTCTGTCAAACACACTTTTAACAAACCACAACAACACAAGGGCTTAAATTGGACCCAAAAAAAATAATAACAGTGCAGTAAATGGAAGTGGTGAGATAGAAGAAAATTTGATCTCAGGCACATGATATGAAATGTAATAAAAGCATCAGCTGTGCAGCCTACGGTGGGTATAAATAATTCTTCATGCTGCAGAGTTTAATTGCTTAGACAATGTAGAGTGGCTCTGCACCACTTGTATCTGAACAGGGTGGGGCTTCAAATTCAGCTTTTATCAAATTGGAATCCATTTTTGAATCTCTTATTGAATCTGTTGTGCTCCATCATCAGGTCAAAGTTTGAGTCAGTGAGAGTTAGGAGGCCCATTTGTTTTGGCTACCTGCTTTTGTCACCACAAACCCAGCTGGAAAATCCCAAGATCTCCTTAAAAATATCCAATGGTGTCACGCTTATAAATGTTCAAATGCAGTTTCAATGCCTTGTCACCTGCCTAGCTCCACCATGAGGTCAGAATTTCAATTTGCTTATACTTTGGTTTGTAACCAAATACAGGAAAAGTGACTGACTTTCCAATCAGCATACCTGCCAACACTCCCAGGTTTCTCAAGTATTTCAAGTCTTTCACCACCGACTGTTCTCTTGGTAAACACCATCATAAGTCACAGTTTTGTATGTTGGTCTGCCTCTCACCCCTAAGTCATAGCGACGGGTGA
Organism: Diplodus puntazzo; assembly: GCA_963678695.2. Classification (NCBI taxonomy): domain Eukaryota; kingdom Metazoa; phylum Chordata; class Actinopteri; order Spariformes; family Sparidae; genus Diplodus; species Diplodus puntazzo. The sequence continues at coordinate 10,048,828 of OZ023174.1, read as the reverse complement.
CTACATGAAATACATTGTTACCTAGAATAAAATTACAGATTTCTCTGGGTTTGATTATTGTTGGAAACGTTTAGGACAATGTGAGTTCAATAAAAGAAATCACAAATGATCAGTTTTTTTATGACCTTTTGATGCAGAAATGTTATGTATAACTTCTATAGCCGTAAATCCGATTGACATACTTGATTTTTTAGTTTGTTGTCATATGTCAAATGTCATAATTCAGTCTGACTCTGTTTTTTATTCGCATCAGGAGGGATTTTTGTTACGTCAGCTGTGCGCCTGAGGCTAGTGAGATAGCAATGAGCAGTTTTTCAGTCTGTTTGTGTCTCGAATGATTGTTTGCCTTCCCTCCGTCTGATAAGATCAAACATTGAGTGATGAAGCGGTCTCACATTCAGATTTCATTTTCATGGGAAATCCATTTTCTCTGCCAGCAGAATGTGTCTGGAGCATGAGTGATCTGCTGCACTGAGCATAACAATCAAATCACCTTAATAAGATTAATCACTCCAATAATTAAGGCTTTGTACGTGTTCCTCCTGAAACTGATGTAATACCACCCGACCATCCTAAACTCTCCTCAACGAAGCGCTGTGTCGAATCATTTGGTAGCATTTGGCTGCATCTGGCTGCTTCTTAAAAAAACAACTTCATGTTGTTTTTGTTTGTCTCTACGGAGGGAAACAAGGGGAATTTTGGAATGGGAGGCAGTATCCAGCCATGTGTGTTTATGCATCATGTTGAGCCTGTTGGTTTACTGGGTGCAGATTTGTCCTCCAGTCTGGAGCATAGCCAGAGGAGCTTCTCTACAGATAGCCAGCCCTTTTGGCGGAGAAGACTGGGGTGCTGGGTGTAGATTTATCCACGAGCCGTAGTAGATGCTGATTTGGAAATGATTCTAGCAGTGGGGAAGAATTGTTTTTTTAAATTTACCATTTAAAGGCAAAAAAAAGGAGCATCAAACATGCACATTCGCACACTCAAATAAACACAGTTTTTTTTTTTCTTTCTCTCACATATAAACACAATAAAACAAGTCCCACACTGTTCTCCAACTCGGCCACTGTGCAAAAAAAAATCAATAAATTGTTTCCCTCGAATAACTTTCCAGTCTGTTGCTACCCGTTCCCTGCAGCATTACAGCAAATGAAGTCTAGAAATCATGGAGATTCTCAGCCTGGGCAGAGTCAACGTATAGAAGCCAATCTTTCATCCCGCAGAGTCTTGAATATGTCCTCATTGGCGTGAAGGAACAGGAAAACATAAAGATTATTCCCATAATGTGTGCGAGGATATGGCCATCACTCTGGCTGTTATTTAAATGACTGCGAAGTATGCAAGGAGTGAAGTCGGACCACTCAAAGGGGGGACATAATTTAAACTTCCCATGCTGGTTGGAGTGTAAAAAACAGTTCAAAGGAGCATAGAGAGTGTTGTGTAAAAACCCAGCTCCTCATGGACCACTAGTCCCGCTCGAACTCAGCCGCTTCCAAAAGCCATCTGCTCTCTAATGAAGTGACGCACATCGGGATTGCAGCCATTCAATACATACTCCCGCAGTGACCTGATATGAGTTTTCCTCTCTCTCCTGTCCTCCCACTCTTTAATTTCCTAACCTATCTGTATATCCCGTTCTTCCTCCTTCCATGCTTAGGCGTCGGGGGCTCTGCCAATTGCTTGCATTCTCTTTAGTAGATTAAGAGAGCCACAGGGGATAAGGGGAGAGGAGCTGGAGCAAGAGAACAAATGCATCTAATACTCCAGCCATCGCTATCCTGTCTCTCAAGAGGGGTGTGGGTCGGCGTTTGAACTAAATGGTGTGATTAGATTGGTCCTGTGTTCCAACACAGACCCTGCCCACCCGCGACGGAGGGGTTTTATGCGCTTTCCACTTCCACTAAAAGCATCACAGCTTTGCCTTTAGGTGCCATTTGAGAGAAGTTGTCTGGCGAAAGTGTGGCTTGTCGCGGAACCCCGCAGAGAGGGTGATGATTGAGGTTGATGGGGAGCGGAGGAACAGCAGTGAGCGACTCAGCCCTGTGGGGACGCATGTTGCACTGATAACATCATTAGAATGGATAGATGAGGGGCCCCAGGAATAGAGATGTGTCCATGCTTGTTGATTCTTGCAGGGTACATGTGTCACTTGAGGCTATTGAAGGTTACATACAAAGAGTTGCAAATAATTATTGATGTTAATTCAACATACAATCTCGGTCTGCTGTTATCCTGCTCTGGGCTGCAGGGGCAGGAGTCTAAGCAAAATTAGCTTCGACAAACACATCCGCAGCCGCAATCTTTGTGCTCCTCCAAAGAGATCTTGAGACATTTTCAGGCTCCATGGTGTCGTTTGGTCTAGAGAAACAGTTCTTAATTAGTATCATATTTAAAGAATGAGTGATGTATAAACTTCTGGTACCTGGATAGAAAGTGTGGGCTTTCTGAATGTCCCTCCCCTATCATTAAAGCTGGTGTTGAATATTTTTTTAAAGTTTTCGATGGTTGTGCTGATGCGACACCTGAGACCCGGTACTTACACCAAAATAGGGATGTCAGCTTTTGTTAATTTTGTTTTGGATAATTTACCAGTTGAACATTAAGAAAGGCATCAGAGGTTTTCTGACATGCGCTGAACAGAGAGGTTCTGATTGAGGAGCACACTAGTCACCCAAACCTGGACCTTTTTTGCACACTTTGTTTTGTCGAGCCAACATTACCCCGACTGGCCTGGCTATCTTGACTTTTAGCTCATCCTTCTTCTTCTCAAAGTGCGCTTCTGTATGTTCAGTCGCCGCATGTCTTAGTGGCATAGCCGGTTCAGGCTTCAGGTATTGAATAAGCTCTTTGAATCGCTCACCCTCTAACTACCACACTTCCTGAGGGCGTATTTCCTCGGACCAACACATCCCACTCTCTACCGCCAGCTAGCAGCGACGTGATCTTTAGCTGCATTACTAGGCATTTTAAATACATTTTACGTTTTGCCTGTCCGGAGGGAATGTTTCCATACTGAGCATCTTCAACACTACGCTTTTTTACCTCAGACTGGTGTAATGAAGCTATTAGCGGACAGTTTGTCTGCATTCAAATGAACCTACAAACCAGTATACGTAACCACATTTTAATTACAAAAAAAAAAGTTCTTTTGAAGTTTGATATTGAACTCAGCTTGAGTCAACTGAAGTCTTTGAGCTCCACTTTAGATAGTACATGGAAAAAGACTACTCCTTTCAATGTTTTTGTTTTTTTTGCTTTAATAACATTAGCTTATTTTCCAATTTAACAATATGACAAGAGTCATAATCATAATTTGATAAGATGTTGAATCGATAAACACAATTAAAACTGAATTCAAATCAAAATGTTTGAACAACCCAAGAGGTGGTATTTATGTATTGCAGGTTTCCAAGACCTCACCTCAAACAAAGTCCACCTTTGCTAATGTATCATATAAAATTAATTCATTTTTATGATGTGCACATTTAGTCATGATCCGAATGGTTTATCACATTCACTAAATAACTCTGTTAACAAGCACTAAATGTACAGGTGCTAACTTTTGTTTTCCAGGTTAACTCAGGTTTTGGCAGCAGAACTGTAACAATCACACCGAGGGTATTAGAAGGAAGTGCTGCCCCTGGGCGAAGCACCTGTTCTACAGTTTCTGCCAAGACCGTTTGTACATTTATGTATGTGATGCGGTACAGTGCGTTCAGAACCTGTATATGAATATATTCATCAATCTATACCATTCTTGTGCCTCCTGGTTGTGGGCGGGGTGGGCAGGAGGACACTGGGAGATTTCAGTGATGACAAGCAGACACGACATATATTTATCCACAGGATATAATTCCCAAGCTGTCATGTGAGTTGTTATTGTTGTTCCCGGGCTTGTTGGTACATTGCACCCAAGGTGATATTCCTCTGCATGGATGTTAAAGCACGGCATGTGTTCCACATCCTCGGGCATGTGTGTCTCGGTTGTATGAGTGTAATATTTAGTTATTTGTCCTGCCTCTGTGAAGGTGAGGGAATATGTGCAATAGTGTTTTACAGTTCCTCAGGTTATGCTCAACAATATCTCTGCAAAAAAGACCATTTTACACTTTTATTGGTTTGCTTGGTCTTGTTCAACAGAATGAGCTGTAAATCTGATATAACAAGTAATCTTGTTGTGCTCGCGCAGGCTCTTTGTGTTCACATTCATGCTCACACACATGTTCGCTCATACAGCACTTTTTAATTAGTTCCATTCGTTTCTTCTGACATTAACTTAATTGGGATTGCTAAGTGCAAACATTCAATTCAGCGCAAAAAGATTATTGCCCTTTCCACATAGAGCAGTTTCTAATTTGCTTGTTGAGTTTAATCTCTGGAGGACAATAGAATTTGCACTTTAACCAAATTGTATAGTTACAGCACTTAACCTTGGAAGAATTGTCACTTTTTAAATTTCTGTTTGAGCATTGACTAAACACCCAAAATACATTGTTTTAGTTTGTGCAAGGCATACCATCCAACCAGCGCAGTCACCAGGATATAATGTTAGCAGTTAACAGTTCTGCGAACTGCAGTTTCTTCTGACCATTAAGATTTAACCTTAACAAACTTAAAATAGCAACAACATTTTGTTATGCAGAAACATACTGAGCTGTCATTATTCTGCTGATTGGGTTGAAGTTTTTTGAATATCATGACAGCCCTTTTTGTAGTTCTAGATGATATTGGTACTCATTTACTATACATCTATTCATTGATACAGGAATCAAAATGGATGGTCACAGCTATAGTCAGCCTCAGAAGCTAGAAACCAAGTTAGCTTGCTCGGTACACAGTGGAAGCTAAGAACAATGGCAAGGTTAAGAGACATAAACTAACATCAGTCCGCAGAAAAGTAATATCGCTGCCAACATGTAACATCTTTGTTTTGCCTGTTATATAATTACTATATAAATGTAATCAGTTGCTAATATGGTTGCCTTGTTAAAACCTTGTGTTCCAGCTGCAAGCACAGCACTATACCCTATTTGTGCTATTGATTTAAGTGGTGTAAAACAAAAATGTACAGACTAAAATGTTTAGCTTTTTTCAGGACTATATTGCTGTATTTTCCACCGACAGTATACCTAAAAAAATACATAAAAAGGACAACTGAGCTGTCTTGAGTTTTGTTCGGCCCGCTGCTGGTGAAACGGTAGAGGGTTGATCTATTCATTCAAAGACATGTCAGATGCTGTATTCGCCAGTGTTTTTGTTTGTATACAGAACATCAATCTGATGCAATGTCTTAGCCCTTTAAAGCCTCTGAGTCACTTGAGTAAACAATTCTCAAGTACCCAGTGAGAGACAATACATCACCTACATCCGTCTGAACACTCTGAAGAGAAACCCCATCATTAGTGGCGCTGTAAGGCTCGTCTGCCATTACACCGGCTGTCGGATGCATTTCACTGTCGGTGAAAAGAGTTAAATCGAATGAAGCATAATTTGTGGTGCAAAGTTCACACGGAAAAGAAATGAGGAGTTGACAGAGATGTTGTTTGCATTCTGAGGATGAGTGTCTCCACTTGTTTGTTGAATTATATGCATATTTTCATTTGTATGAGACACCATAAACATAATTCTGTTGTGCACCAGAAGGGCTTGGCTGCTGACAGGCAATGCTGTCCTAATCCGTCTCCCAATCCCATTCATTCTGATGAGGAACTAACAAAGATCCATGAAAAAACATTATCAAATTAGGGAATTTTCCGAGTCCTGAGAGAAAATAAATAATTCTTAGCTGGCTCATAGCACAATGCATGTGCACAGCATGGCTCATTTGTTCTCCAGAAGGCTGCCTTGCTCCATTACTGCATTGAAATACAAATTTAAATTCCTTCTTAACTATTTGCTTGTGACTCTGCGAAAAACGCATGCTGCTCCGAACAATAGCCAAGCCTTTCAAAGCGGGTTTTGTTTAAATTGCACGGCTTTGGATTTTCTGTTGAATTACACACAGAAGAACAACATAGCTGGGAAATTTAGTTTAACGATTCATGCATAATTCCAGAGCGGGAAGAGATAAAGATGTTAAGCTATGTGAAAGAGCTATCATGCTGAGAGCATTGACGGGTCTGTAGTGTGACTGAAGTGGATGAAATGTGTAAGTGAAATCTGTCCTGCTTATGCAGCAGTGGTGAGAGGCTGCTGAAAAGCAAACATTTTCTTCTCTGCAGGACACTTGCAACTGATGCATGGCTTCATTTTTTTAAGGCTGCGTTGGACAGTTGTGAAAGCGAAATATTACAAGGCCAAAATGAAAATGCTGTAAGGCACATTTTCTCTCGTTCTGTCCGTCATTGTACCCATAGAAAATTATAAGAACTATCTGTAAAAGACATAGAAATCCCAAAGGACAAAGACAGAAGAGAAAGCCAAGGTCTTCAGGGGGGCACAGGAAACTTAAAGGGGAACTGCAGAGGCAGAGATGCTGCACGCAGACTGCATAAGATAAATATGAATCAAAATTGGGCTCCTTGATCAGAAACATAACTCAGTCAAATTTTAACACACAGGCATGAAACACATGTTCATATCATCCAGTGTGACTTATACTCCCTGGCTGATGCCAATATTTCTGCTTTCCATTGCAAAAACCATAAATCTGCTTAGAAATAACACAAAAACTTTCAGAACTTGCCTGAGAACATTCAGATTATCAGGTTATCTTCTGTTTCAATGTGATCCAATGTTAACTATCTGTATGTTGCAAACAGGAACTGCTAATAGCCATTTAGGCATATTTGTAATGGTGCTGGTTTACTAAATGATTAGGATTAAAATATATATGAGGACAAGCATTTTATGTGGTGTATTGTGTGGCCTTGTTCCAAAAGTGCGAACACAAGTTTTTCTAAACCAACACATTCGTTAATTGCAGCTTCTTCTAGACATTTTTGTGCACTTGACACTGAAAACAGACCCTGTTTCTGTTTAAATCTGCACAGATTTTGATGCTAAGTTTCCAACTTCTTTCACCAGTGACTGCTGGTTTATCATCTTTTTATCTTTTTTGATGGTTGCTCATACGTTTTGTCTCTTTCTGCTCTTGCAATAGCCCTTTCAGCAACAATAGTTCAACTCTGGTTGGACCATTATGAAAAAAAGTAATGTTCCGTACACGCAGAATATAACGCTGTACAATAATTAAACTCTGGTTGAACCTTTTTGTACATGTCTGTTTAGCATGTAGGAAACATTACTGTTTTGCCACTCTTTTATTCAAAATAACATGGCTAGTGAAGATGACTTTCTAAAACCTAAAGGGCATCGAAGGCCATTCAAAGATTCCAAAACTTAAAAGCCTTAGTGTAAGGCTACTTTAAACTTTTGACCAGTACTCTGTGTTGTCATCACCTTTTTCTAAATGCTTCTTTCGTTCTTAGCTTCATAACATGCTAATATATGCTTATTAGCACTAAACACAAAGTACAGCTCAGGCTGCTGGGAATTCCATTAGTTTTGCAGATTTTCTGATAAACCAAATTAAAGAATATATGAGTCCATTCATTAGTTGTTGAGATATTTTACTAAGAACAAATGGTGGGGCTACAGATAATGCTCAGGGGATCACCAATTTTAGTAGGCTTCATACTCCAGTAAACAGCCAAAGTCATTGAAATATTTCAGTGTGGCTATTAGTGTGTAGCTGCTGACATCATCTCTCCTGTCAGACCAAGAATGGACAGAATTAAATGTGGTAAATGACTGAGAAAGCTGTCATTTGTCACCATTGACCTTTGCATTCGAACAAATGTGCAATTTATAAATGTTACCCAACTAAATGTGAATGGACTTGGTTCCTGAATGTTGGGTTATGGATTGTAATGTCACATAGAAGTACTATTGTTTGCTACGGTGACTGCAGTTCTTTCTGTGAAGCCATTCAGACTAATGTAAATTCTGTTTCTGTTCCTCTACACCGCTCAACGTCAATACTCATTTCCCTCAGTTACCATGGTGAAGATTATGGACGCTGTGACTAACCTTTTCATGTTTGCAGTAAATGAGCGCTTCCACGACAGAATCCTTAACAACTACTTGCCATTCTTCGAGAGCTTGACAGCTTGATTGATGACACAAAATTTAGACAAGAAAATAGCTTCCTGATTGGCTGTGATCCTCTCATCGGGGAGCAATTCACAGTCACTAGTCAGCTCGTCGTCTGGGCGTTTGTCGACATGTGTACGTCAGACAGGATCAAAAACACTCTTCGTCCTCATAGCAATAAAAATTTAAACATGTCAATGATTTAATTAACAAGAGTAACATGATAATAATTAACATAAACTCAGATTTCTGACTGAATGTTTTTGGTGATAGAATGGAGCATTTAAGCAGTAAATATGTCCAAAGTAAGATTTGTATAAGCTGCCTTAATCATGCTCAAGAGTTGTGTATTTAATTAACATTATTTGTATTTTCTCCCTGAGTTCGCTATATTTTGCACAATGATATCACAAAGCCAGTACATTACACATTATGTGAGTGTTTACGTGCCACTCTTGACAGGAATCTTAAGTGCCTGTGATGTGTTTGAAAAATGTTGTTGACTGTGTTTTTCTTCTGCAAACACTTGTCTTCTCCACATTGATAGATTTTCAACTGATAGAAAAAACGATGTTTTGTTCACAGAGACCTTTCTCAAGACATAACTCTCAAAAATAACATGGTGCTTAAATACAGCTCACAATTATATGTTGGTCCACAGCTGTGCTGGAGGTGTTTGTATAATTACATGCACAAAATCAACTGTCAAAATCACACGATACCTGTGATCCCTAATAACAAGGGGAACATTTTTCACTTTGAGCTTCATATACACAAGAAATGGGTCAAGTCTAAAATAAATCTTTAAGCTTTAAGGGAATTAAAGCTTTGTATGAAAAGAAGATTCTCCAACTCGTCAAAAACTTTTAAACTTTGGGATGACAGCCGACCAGACCTAAAATCCCAAAGCGTCAGCATTTGACAAGTTGGGAATGAGAACCAAAATTCTCTTACAAACATTGCGAATCTTACAACATTCTTTATAAGGACTATTGAAAAACACAGAAAACAAAAGAACAAAGTAAAAGAACAAAGTAAAGAGGTATACACATAGCCATCAAAATAATGTAGCCAAAGTCAGATGTTTTTAATCAAACATTTTATACAATGATTGAAAAAAATATAAAGGCATATCTCAAATATACAAAGTCTATTTAGAAACTTGGCAGTATAGGTTCAGTTAATTTAAATCTTTAATGCAGAGCTGAAAAGTGTGTTCAGGAATTGACCCCTTTTCACTGGAATTACATTTTTAATAAAGAAAGTGTTGCCTTTGATTAATCGAGGTAAGGTTCTGAACAAAACAGACTTTCTGCTGCAGCAATAGTTGGATTACTTGTTTATAAGGAGAAGCACTTTTTTTCCCCATAAAGTCCAATGTTTAGTTACCCTGCGGAATTATACTGTGCAGCTGTATACAAAGCTGCACATGCTGTGAGACCAAGCACTACTAAACCCAGATAATGAGAGAGGCCGTAGACAGTGAGATAATGGTATAGTTGCTAATGTTTTCTCCCTCGCTTAAAGCTGTGTAGGATGAGAATGCAACTCATTTTCCAAGTCGTTGCTTAGGCATCTCTAGGAGTGATAAACAGATGCAGTCTAAGAAAGCCTCAGGTTAATTACAGGACATGAGCAATTGTATTCGTGGGATTAGTTGCCTCAAGTTCTAAAGGGAAGTCATAGAAAACAGTCTCCTTTTCAGATATATTCATGCATTATGCCCAGTCGCCTTCGCTTTCTAAAAATACAGGTATGTAGGTCTATATGCCATCTATATCCTCCATGTCTCCTTACATTATTCATGGCCCAACACCTCTCTGTTTACTCTCCATTAACACATTAGCAAATGCGGAGGTAGTATCTGTACAAGTAGGTCACCGTTGTACATACACTGATGAGGTGAATGCACCTAAAGGCCTCCCCTCCTCTTATTTTATCTGCTCTATACTGACCAAAAGTGAAAGGGATGAAAGACACATGGACTGTTAGTCTGTGTATTTGTGACCTACTTCTACCTCGCATTATTAGTGGTGTGTACAGTACAAAACTGTCAGACCATCTCCTGTGACATCTAGACCGAAAAACAAAAATGATTTTCCTTGTGTAAGAGAGGGAAAGTTGCACCATCAGTGCAACAAGTATGAAGCAAGAAAAAGCCGAGCTTGTACAATAGCTACAGAGACCTCTTCAAAAGGGAGCTTGGTGCTGGAATGGCTTTTTTCGTCTCTTCAAAGGAGACACTGAAACCCAATTTTCAAAAGGAGGAGGCTTTTAAACAACACCAACGGGGGGGCAGAGATGGAGAGGGAGGCGATGGGATAATATGAGGATTCTCACCATTTACTCCTCCCCAGTGGGTGGATATATATATATATATATTTATATTTATATATATATATATATATATATATATATATATATATATATATATATATATATATATATATATATATATATATATATATATATATATATATATATATATTATATACTTGTCAGTGAACTATGACATTGTGTTTTACCCCAAAAAAAATTTTCAGTGGTTGAACTTTGTTTGTCTTTGGGATTAATGACCATCTGCCACATTATGTCACAGGGGTCGTTGAAATGAACAATGTTGGAGGAGGTTTTACTGTAGTTGTTCACATAAGTCATTCAGCATGTTGTAGCACTGACCTCATGAGTGATTCGACAATTATCTTCACTGTCATTTAATCTGCAAAATATTAGCTCATCAAAATAGTCATTCTTTCAGCTCTAAATTCCATTGTTACAACACAATACTCGCCAGTCGCTTCTCCTTTCTTTCGGTCGCTGCCAAGCTACCATGAATTGAACTTGTCTGCAGACGTTTCACATTAAAATCTTGGTGCTTCACTTAAAAAACAGCCCAGTCTCCAAGATAAACGTAATAACAATATATTTACTTCAAGATACAAGTTTAAAGACATAACATTGTTGTGACTTAATGACTTTTGTTTGTAGTTAGCAACTACCCTATGTCTGACGAATTGTTATCGACCTGGAATATGTATATATGACAGTGGTGTTGTACTCTGGGGGATGCTAAATTTGACAAAATGTCAATTTCTACATAATGTTGCTTTGAATAATCAATTCAGCTGGTAAACAGGGATGGACCCTGGAGCACAGCGAGAAGAATTTCTAGCATGTTAAAAGGCTGATAAAAAAACAGACGCCTCTTACCAAAATATGATATTTACATATGAACCAGGTAAACATAGTATTAAACTTCTGTTTCAAATGAATGTCTGAGCAATTGCAGTAAATAACCACCGTTGTGAATGAATGGTTCCTCTCTTTTATAAATTTCCAGGCCTTAAAAGAGACCAACCATTACTCCAGAACCTTTTGAATTATTCAGTTTGAATACAACACATTCATTTAACATGGCACAACAATTAATTAACCTAACTTACATGTCCAGTTTTCCAAAAATTACATCCTGAGCTGCTGGACTCAGACTCACTTAGCGTGCTTTAGTTTCCGGAGGCAGGAATAACTTCAAAACTCAGTCTGGATTAATTGCCGATCTCTGTGATTCACGGAGTCTTTTTCTCACTTTGACTCTCCTGGTGGTGTGATTGTTACAGTGCTTCGAGAACACAGTGGCTCTGTTATTTTGATGCATGTTTCCAATAGCTGCACCTGCTCGGCCCCACGGCTTTTACCTGCTACTTAGTATGACTGTCACATTCCAAGTCTGTTTCAACCCCCCTCCACCGTGACTGCAGGGGCTGCGAGAATGATATTAAAGCAGATTTCTAAAGGTCTGCCTATGAACTCATCCGGAGAAATGATAATTTTCAAACTTTGACGGACGATGGAACCAAACACTGTGGGATTGTAATAATTTTGTTTTTATTACTTTTTATAAACCTTTAAATATCCAGCAATCTGTCGTGTCACCCTGCTCACATTATGGCATTACAGCCGGATTTGAGAGTGCATTTGAGGGGAAAAACATGCACAGGTATGGCTGGAAACAATGGGATGGTAAAATGCCAAAAGGGGATTTGCAGTCAGGAATGAATGATGCATATTTGGCTTGCATTTCTTTCAGAAGGGATTCTGTAGGGATTTGTTTTTCATTAGTGTTTGGGTTGTAGACTTTCCAGCCTTCGTCTCTCTAGACAGGAGTCATTTGTGTCATTTTGTTCGTGTGTGTGTGTGTGTGTGTGTGTGTGTGTTAGAGGAAGAGAAGGTGAGACGTCTGTTTCTAAAATGAGAACTCATCACTGGCTTGAGTGTTTGATGAGCTGGCTGCACATCGGGAGCAGGAGGCGATTTCCATGAGTGATGAACCATCCTCTGGCATCTCTCGCTGAGTCAAATCACTGCAGCACACACATTATTTGCTACAATTTCTCCTCGTAAACATCTAAGCACTTTCCCCAAAACCAGACAGATTTTTTTGTTTACGTATTCCTGCATTTGCGTCAACCCAAAACAGAAACTCATCAGATTGGAGGTTGGAGCGTAATGGTTGTTTACGCACAAATAACCTTGCAAATGACTGTATGACCCATATTTAAACTGTTGTCGTCAGTTATATTCTGAGTTTCACTGTTACAATTTCCAACCAATTACCATCTCATGCAATGAATAAAACACTTCATATAGTCGGATAAATCTGCATTTGAATGTAATGGGATGGCAAAACTGGTCGGCTTGTCAGCCAACATTTATGGTCCAGACTGAAATATATCGACAATTATTTATTATTCAATTCGGAAAATATTCAGGTTCCCCAGAGGATGAGTTCTATTAACTATTTTGATCCCCTGACTTTGTCCACAGCCACCTTCAAGTTGCCATTTTTCATTTAGAGTGAAATATCTTGACAAATTGTTGATGGACTGCCGCAGATGTTGAAATATAATGACTGTGGTAATCTTCATCAGTTTTTCAGCTGAATACCTCTTGATCTTGACTGATTGTAACAAAATTGGATACAGACAGGTGACAAATTATAAGAAATTCCTGAATATATGAGCCGAGAAATAGAACGAACGGTGGCTCTGATGCTGTTTGGGGGCATTTTGCTGGCTTGGTTTGATCCACTTGTCCCTTTTGAGCTAAGGGTCACTGCAGATTAATGTATAAGGTTGTTCTGAGTCATCACCTTCACCCTACGATGAACTGTTTCTCTCCTGATGTAAGTGCTCTCTTCTAGGAGAACAATTTCCCAATCCATAGAGCATGAGGGCTTTCTGTGTGGTTCAGTGCGTCGGAACATGATGTGAATCATGTGCCATGGCAAGGTCTCAGTCCCAACTTAACACACATGAGAGATTTAGGACCGACATGTTCAATGGTGCTCTCCAACAACATCATCAAAATGAGGGAATATCTTTTGGAAGAATGGTGTTTTTCTCTCCAGTAGAGATTTGAAGAGTCATTGCTGAAGCATAGCCCTTGATTTTTTTGTCATTATTTAGGTAATCTTTTGTCTGCTCCTCGAGCACCATGAGGTTGACATTTTGTGGGGGTTTTTTTTTTCATCAAATTTTACGGCTGCTTTCACATCCAACCTGTTTTTAAAGAACCCCGCTGCTTTTCCTGTTCATTCAGAATGATGTGAAACTTGTCATTCGAACCCTGGTGCAGTCAATTTGCAGTCTTATAATGCTGATAATTACTTATTTCTTTGTGAGTTCTTTGTGACACAAAAGAACACAAATACAAGTCAGTAAATTCAAATAAAAAAAAATCTAAATCAATTTGTTCTTTGAAAAGGTTGAAAAATGAGCATCAACAGTAAGAATGAGGGTTTGGGTTTTCTTTGGTTTCAGGCTATGGCAAGTTTTCTTCTTCATTTGCAAGAGAATCAGAATAAAGAGCACAAACAATTCTTAAATTTAATCACAACATGCCATGGATTCAAAAAAAGGAAAATAAACTCTTACAGGATACAAATCCTCCTGTGTTGGATACACAAATACTATTATTCTCCATTCAATAAAAAAAAATATCAGTAATTCCTTGAGAAATTTTTCTCATGACATCTTGTCGTGGAAGTCAATGAACAAGAGATATATAATCATATAAAATGTTCTCAAGGTCACAGCTTGCAGTAAAGTGAGAGTTATGAGGAACGAAAACTTGGAGCTGACTGTGCAGAATCCGTGGTGGAGAGAAAAGGAGAGTCTGGGCCCTTGGTGATGCAGAGGTAGGTTGGAGGAAGTGAATTCTTTAAAAGATTAAATAAATGATGTAGCAACCCAGTTATCACCAGTGTCATGCACTTCCGATTAAAATGATATTATTTGAACGATATATTATTGAGTTTAAGTTGTGGGTCCTGCAATCATCTACAGAAGCACAATATGTTGTATTGTGTTGTATATGTTGTGGTGATCCCATGAGGTTTCCAGTCGCATGATGTTATGGAAGAGAAGACTACGATCTTACTTGATACAGACATGCGCGATGCTGCCTTTGAGCTTTTGTATGCGCCTTGAATTATTCCTAATATATGCTCCAGCAAACATGCTTTCAAAAGTATAATCTGCTTTATGTGCCTATGTGATCAATTGTCATCATTTTATGTGTTTTTCAGACAGATTAACTTATTTTGTTTTGAAGTTAGTTAAGGTCCAGTGAGTTTCAACAGCTCGTATCATATTAGTACGCAAAATCAAGGACATTTTTAATAAGATGATTCTTGTCAGCAGAAATCCAAAATTTAATTCGATTTTTGAACGGGTTATGAATGCTAATGAGGTGTGGTAGAAGGTTACAGTGCAGTTGTGTAACTGGCAAAGCTGGTCTCAAGAAATGCCCCGTCAACTCACATAAAGGAAATACAGGCGATAAGTCTGGATGACACGGTGAAATGTATTCAAGGAATGTTTGTTGAGAAATGATGTGATTCCAGCAGCTTCTCTGTGCCCCTCTGATTCTTGTTTCTAAATGTATTCCTGAGTAACTTGATGACTCAAATCAGCTTGGTTTAGATGATTGCCATGGCTACAGGTTCAAGCATTACGTACATTCTCATATAAAAGCTGTTATTTATCTCTGGGGGTTTATTACAACATCAGTGTAACAACAAGGGTCCTGTTACTCACCACGCTGCTGTTGAGCTCCTCTTTTCCAAACAGAAAAACACTTTGCTGATGTTTTGTTTGTTTTTTATATTAAAAGTATACTATAAAAATGAGGAGGTTGCAAGATTTCAAAGGGAAAAATTATGGCGAATGCGCTGAGTTTTGTTGTAGCATCATTTGGGGAAAAATGTGAAGTGGAACGCTTCATTACTCTGGCTGTACTGATCCTCTCAATTTGGTGAATTTGGGCTTTAATTTCAGAAGGGCCTGGTTTAAAAAGTAAATGAAAGCAGAAAAACAATGAGAAGAAATATGCCTTACTGAATGGGAGCGCCTTGACCATTGCGCCTCACAAGCCACTAAGGTTTTGGAAACCCTACCTGACCTGATGAATGTCAGTCAGCGTGTTGTTCCTCATGCTCCAGTATCTTGTGATAGTGAATACGAATAATAAACCAAAATAGAGACCCGCTTTTGAAGCACTTTTTACAATGCAGCTAAAAGTTGTTTTTTGAATACAATCAATGTTGACTACAGGTTGCACTCAACATTGATTACACTCTCCTGACTCACTGAAACTTTAATTGAAAGGCAAAAAGCTGCATCCTTGTTATAAGAGTAAAAAATATCATCAGGCTTCTCAGCGGGAAGGGGGCCAGCGCAGATTGATGTCTTGGATTCAGCTTTGAACATGAAAAATTAGCAAACAAAAGACTGACTTGGAGCTTTTGTCTCTTGGTTGTTTGCTTGTCTGAAAGGATTTTGCAGTAGGAGGAGATGTATTCTTCAATAATCAAAATAAAAAATAAATGTACAAGTGCACATCACCATGTATCTTTTTCATTTTTTTTGTCTATTAAACTTGTAAAAGTGCTCCATGTACTTACCGGTTCCATCCAGACTTACAGTGCTAACCTGTTCTACACCTGAATAATACACCTACGAATAGAGATCTCTTCATTGGTTGGAAGTGTCTCCCTGTTTGTTCATTCTAGTAAATTTATATACCAATAAAAATGCTGCTCAATACCTTCCGCCATTAGGTACAGTACGTCTATCTGCATCCCTGTGGTGTCATGTATTTTCAGGAAATTGCTATGAGCTGACCTGGTTTAGCTCTCCCTCAGAGAGGAAATGTCAGCACCAAGAGGCTGGAGGGAACAAAAGCTCAGCTTGTTAGGTCCCCTTGATGAATTTGTGATGACTGTACTCACTCTCTGCGAGACGTTATTAATATTAATATCAAGAAGTGCACCACAACATCGATTCAGACTGGCTAAAACAGAGCTCACGTGGCTCTGTGCGAGTAAATCATCGACATGATTAAGTCACAATTGCAACAGACGGGACTCTGTATTGTCTAATATTATCATATCTGATGATTGATTATAACCTTTAGCCATAGTTTAGCATGTGTGTTTTTTCTAAAAAAATTGAATTGTGTTTTTTTTTTTTCCCCATTATTCTGTTTATACAGGGTGGCCCAATGAGAGCACTTACTCTGTGTTCTGTGCTTATGGATATAAAAAGCAAAAAATATGATAACACAGATTTAAAATGCAATATAAAAACGTAAAAAAAAACAAACAAAAAAAACACTCCAGAGTAAAAAAAAAACCTGAACAATTACACTCAAAACGCTCAAACTGTGCTAAGGGATCAACTTGTCCAGCCTCGCTATTTCTGTTGTTCTACTCCTGTGGAGCATGAAATCTAAAGGTCCCCAACCTTGGTGTTACCATGGCAGTTTTTGAGGATAAAATAATCCTGGGATTTAGAACATGACTTGCTTGATCAATATTTAAAAAATGCACCAAAATAAACATAGCAGGTAGTTGGCCGAGGCGTGCTCTAACTGTGCTGTTTCTTTCTTAAAACAACACTATTTAAATCTGGAGAAAGAAAGACAGGTTATTGTTGAGTCTGATTCCATCTATTATCTATGACCACTTATCCTTTACAGGGTTGCAGAGGGAAGGAACCATTTCCAGCTAACATTGGGTGAGTGGCAGAGCACACCATTGACAGATCATCAAATAACCCTTGGTGTACCGTTGGTAATGAGACTCGGCATCAACTTTCTTACAGTTTGGACCTTTAAAACCAGCCTACAATGAAACCAGATACGCATTGCACTGGGGATTTAATCAATAAATTAATATAAACAGTTGGTAATCGAAGTGTTTTAAATTGCTGTTTGTTGACTTTATCCTTCACTGGTGCAACAGAGAGAGAAAAAGTGCTTCAGAGTGTAACAATATGCAGATCTTCAGGTCACTGTTGAATGATGCTTTTGATAAATCTGAATCTGATATCTGTTCTGTGACTTGGTTCTGATTATTACACACTAAAACACAAAGAATACTTTGTTTTATGAACAAATACAATGCAAAGCAAGAAAACAGATATTGGGATAAACCTTAATGTGGTTGTACTGGTTTCATTATAATGTGATGTGCCAAGAGAAATGGACTCAAAAACTCCTAAAACACAAGCCACAGACAAACTGCCTCATTAACGAGAAGGCAGTGGCAGCATAGTTTTCTAAAATACCAAAATATATTGTCCCCGATAATTGCCATCTGCCATCATCTACAGTCTGGAACAATTATAATAAAAACTCCATCCCATTAGCTTATTGGAAGGGCTGACAGAAATCTGGTATAAGTAAATAGCACAAACTCATACACGGCATCTGTTTTTTGGATGGATTTATTTTGACAGAATCCAAAAGTATCCTTCAAGTCCACAATCTGTTTCGAGCAACAGCCTAAAACATGGTGCCGAATCTGTAGCATGCAGAGTCTCGTCAATTAATCTGATGGCTGCTCTGCACGGTGATGTAACATCCATTTTACAGACAGAAAGCATTTCACCTCAGGTACAAACACTCCTCCCTTTTGATGTTCCCTCATTCCAAGATGACGATACCCCCTGACACACTGGTAAACAAACTTAGGGGTTGTTTATGAGCAGCAGCATAAAGCGGATATGAATCTGCTGCCTCCTCAAAACACAGATCTAAACATTAAAACTTTACGGGAAGTCTGGAGTCTTAGAGAAAGATCCAGTATCAGGTTCAGATTAGGTCGTGTCATGACAGGAATGATTTGACCTAGGCCTCAGTGGATACTGAATGTTCCTAGTTAATTACCTTTTCTCCCACCTCGAGATACATGTATAATGCAAACTGAAAGTGTAATTTTTAATATTGGTGTGGCTGTAGTACTGGAGCTGTGTAGTGACTGAGAATGTTGGGGTTGACTCAAAATTTGGGTGTTTGAATCCCCAAAAGTGTTTATCTTTAGTTTATCTTCTATAATTAACAAATCACAGACTGGCAAAAACATAACTGAGGCACATTTTCCACACTGGTATTTTTGATATAGGGTTTTTAAAGCCAAAACGATCCCCAATGAATGTTGTTGTTGTAGCGTTGTTGTAGAAATAATCTCTGTAGAAACTAACTAAAACACCTCAAAACACAGAACTGCAACAGTTGGTGCCGCTGCCACCACCCCAGCTAAAGCAGAGCTAGAATCACCATCCCAGATACCCAAACACCCAACTGAGGACACTTTCCTTCACCCATGCGCAAAACCAAATAAACCGTTCTGCTCTACCCGTTTTTTTTTCCATAGAAAAAGCAAGGGGAAAAAGTCAACACCCCATCCTCCTCCTCCTCCTAGTGCTCTCGAACCAATAACCTATTTAGTTTTCCCACTATCTGGAGACGCTCATCCTAATTCCTCATCACCGGCATCACTCGGCCGTGCCCCCGCCACCGTCTGTCCGCTCGCCAAATCCTCCTAATCCTAGGAGACCAGGTCCATCGCATTGCAGGGGGTTGACCGGGATGGCCCCCTTGGTCTCCATCAGCCAGCTCCTCCGTCAACCATCATCGGAGAATCGATTGTTAAGAAGGTCAGAATGAAGGAAGCTCATACGCTCACCTTTCATGGCGCCAAGGTTCTGAACATTGTGAAGAAATGTCCAGAAATAATAAAAAACCCATTTGGAGGCTGATAAAATCATTGTTTACTGAAAACTTTTCGAGGTACTTAAATGGACAAGGTGGAGCATTAGGAAGCAACCTAATTGATAAGGAAGCAAACCTGGACACCAGCGTCATCATTTCCAGAATTTCTGCCTGTCCAGATGTGAACACTAATAACTGAGTTTTCTTATTATCTTCACCCTGGAAGGAGTTTTGCAAAGCTATTTCTAATATCAAGTTTTCATGTGTACAGAAGGCCAACAATCTATCAAACTGTGAACAGGGCCTGATACTACAGTATTTGTGCTCATTATTAAAGTAACAAATGAATATCATACTGTTGAGTTGGCGATTGTTTATGATCATGTCAGAAAGGATAATTCAATTGCTGTTCTGAGAATAAAAGTATCTCTTTATCTTCGCATTTCCTGAGACAGAGCTCGGCAGTTGAGAAGTAAACGAAACGATTATGTCCAACACATCCCGGAGCCACTCCTTTCCATCCGCTAATAACTGTTATTTGTTGTGTGACAAGGCAATTATGATGCATGGTTCTTTGGCTTGTCACTGACTGTGCATCAGCCCTGGCATTTGTCTTGTTGAGTTGGTAATAAGAGGGAGCCATAATACCATTAGCACACTCTTATCAGAAGGCAGACAGCACAGACCAGATAAATCTGCATTGTTTTTGTCCTCTTCTTCTGCCAGGTTGTGTACTGTTTTTCTCGTTCTGTCTGTATTCTATCGCTTTTCTATAGTTATTGTCATCACGTTGGAGAGCCATCGATGTGCCAAATCACAAAAACACTGGTTCATTGCCTGTCATATTGACCAGGCCCTCTCTCTCAGCCTGCATCGACTGACTGAGTGCCCACATGACACGTGTAGAATCAGCACGGTTTGATGCTCACTTTAAAAACTGCATTTTCCTGTATACATTTGTGAAAACTAGATTGATTTATCTTGAATTGAATTAATTTATTGAATAGGAAAAGAGGTGCCTGATTGCTCTATGTAATTACAATATAGATAAACTATAATTACTGCATCGTGGCTGTATGCCTCTGCGCACCAGTCAGGCTGCTGTTCCCGAGCTGTGGCATTGAATAATGGCCAGAACATTTTTTGCAGAACATTATGATCTCACAGTACGTTGAATGTCAGACCTTTTGAATATCGACCTGTGTATGTCAAATTTTATCATAATGAATGTATGAATTATTGAGTTATGGCCAAAATGTGTTTTGCGAGGTCACAGTGACATTGACCTTCAACCTTTGGCCACCAAATTGTAATCAGTTCATAATCGAGTCCAAATGGACATTTCCCTCAAGGCTTTCACAAGTATCAAATGGACAGCCTGATTTATGGATATAAGACGGACTGCAAACATAATGCCTCTGGCCATGTCTGTTGCGGCTGCAGAGGCATGAAAATTGTATCTGGTGATCTTGGAAAAAGAAAAAGAGTACTTCAAAAGCAAGAAGGCAATCCAGGCTCTCCACATGTAAGAAAATGAACATTTTACTACCTTTGAGTGTCAGGAGGATTTGTTTAGTTTTTTGGAGCCTTGATGAGGACGTATTGTTCAAAACATGTTGGCTTTTGTAATGATTTAGCCACTCGACCACAGGCTTTTTCATATCTCTTTCCAAAGCAATATATTGTGTACTTCAGTCTCGAACTTCTTAACTCAAATTGTCCATTTAACACAGTTAAAATGTTAATTGGGTTAGTCTGACTTTACTGCACCTTTACCATTTGGATTAGATTGACCAACACCAACAAGATGAATACTGTTGTAATTTGAACTGGTTGAAAGTTTTGCGTAGCAGTAAAACCAGAAGGAAGAAAAGACAGGAAAATTGTCATGGTTGTGCCGTTTAAAACATTGTGAGCATTTTGCCAATTAACGCTATTGTCTTGGCAAGTGCTATTTTATTTTTAATCTTGATGTTTTGAGAGACAAAATACAATAAACATAAATATCCATTTGAGACCAAATTGGTGGGACAATAGTTTTATGATTTTAGACAATGGTGCTTTGATTTGTTTTAATGACTGTCATATATTTGAAGGTTCTCACAAGATTTTCCAGTCAGATGGAGTGACTTTTATGTTGCATGTTTGGACCTGGATGTAGATGAGACTTTCATTAGACATTAGACATTTCCATTAACGCTAAACAGATTTTAAAATTGTTTGATCTTAGAAAAGTCATAAGCAGTCGAGTTCCTCTTTCATTAAGATAATTAATACATGCAACAACACTGTAATTGCAGTATAATGATCAACCTTTTCAAAAGGTGCAGAAATTTGTATTTTGTGACTTAAACGGATCACCATTTTCACTGCAGACCTTCCCATCCTCATGCTCCGTCTCAAATAAAATACTAAACACAGTGACTCCAGATGTACAATGAATACAAGACAATGCCCAACAGTTTACTGTTTAACCAGTTGACAGTCTAGCTGTGTTTTAAATGTTTATAGCTAATCCCCTCGTGTTTCTCGCAAACACGACACAGAAACTAAAGGTCACAGATAAATACTTCAGGCTCTGTGAGCGAGACATTTAAATATATCACAGAGCAGGATTGCGATTAATAGAACTGTAGTTTAGTAGATGAACAGCATGTAACTTTGTACGAACTGCATGCTGGCTCGACATTTAACCGATGAGGAGCAGATAAGTTTACATCGTTGTTGTACATGGCCCATTCATTTTTTCTACTCAGCAAGTGCAGTTGGAGCAGCGGCTGTGACAGATAGCATAGAGGCACTTAATAAATCTGCCAGGTGTTTTTAAATGCATTATGTTTAACTCTTTCTGAGCTGAGAACATTCAGGTTTTTACGTTTTCTTATGTGACAAAAGTCATCCAGTGATAGTTCACTGTGCATCCATGGGTACATTGCAAACGAGAGCTGCTAATAGCTTATTTGGCTTTCATTTTTAATGGTTCCAGTTTTCACCATTACGCTACCGTTTACACCACCCAAAGCGTCATATAAACTGTAGCTTCAAAACCTGGGGCATGATTATCCACCGAATAGAAGATAAGGATGGAAAACAAAAAATAATGATAATCGGAGTGAAAAACTGGTTTCACGTTTCACTGTTTCACATTTCTAAGTTTCTGAATGTCTCATCCGCAGAGTTCTTATATTCCAACTAAACGAATCCTCTCCTGGAAAGTGCACATATTCAGTCTCCTGTTGTTTCTTTTCACAACGTGAAATGAAAGGACTCGTGCCCTCGACCCTTGTTGGTACCAGTTTTATGATCTTGAAAGCCGGTGTTGGATGGTCTCAGTTTACTGTGAAGGGGAGCATTTATTCACACGAGGGGAGATATAAAAAGGTGGTTGACGTCATGATTTTAACCCTTTGATGCTAGAATGTACTGTATGTCAAAAGCAGTGAATCGAGAGCCTCTGTTTGGATTTGTGAATATCAAAGAGGAGTGCTATAATAATAAACTTTAATTTGTACAGAACCTTTTCAAAACACACTTTCGAAAAAATGCTATACAGAAGCAAATAAAACACAGCAAATTTAATGAGCTAAAATCCGAAAAAACTAAACACATAAAATACAAAGAGAATAAAACAGAATCTCCTGATGCAAATAAAAGCACAGAAAAGCGATTTTAAAACTCTGAGTTTGATTTGTGAATGAAAAAAACGTCTTTGGTTTATTACCAAATTAACTTCAAGATTAATTTAATTATCATTACAACCAGAGTTTTACAATGATAATTACAGTATGGTGATACTGCAGTGGAAATATCTTTATCTCTTGGCAGCAGGCTGGAGAGGCTGTGGCTGGGCTGGCTGTTTCTTTTAGTGTCCTTTTTATTAAGTATTCACATAATTATATTTGGCCACTTTTGTGTGATTTAACAATGGATTGGTACACCAAATTATTATCTAGATGTTGAGATGAGATTCATCTTTTCATTTTTCTTAAAACGTATTAATAAATGTAAAGTATTTAAAGCATAAAATCAGGCTGTCGCCTGCAGCATTGTTATTCCATGTAACAGCTCGATTTGTATTCCAAAGCTTTGTTCCTTTCCCCCTCACTTACCTTGGCTGAACTCTAATAAAGTGAGAGTTCAGTGAGTGTTCCGTCAGACAACATATATTTGAGGTTTTCCGTAATTTGGATGCAATCCTTCACATCAGCGCCACAGTATCTTCACAAGCATCGGGGTGTTTTC
Source organism: Diplodus puntazzo (assembly GCA_963678695.2). Classification (NCBI taxonomy): domain Eukaryota; kingdom Metazoa; phylum Chordata; class Actinopteri; order Spariformes; family Sparidae; genus Diplodus; species Diplodus puntazzo. The sequence goes on along the minus strand of OZ023174.1, from coordinate 10,025,437 downwards.
GTGATTGAATGAGCAGACTTCACAGGCAGTGCTGTGGTGATAAGGTAAAGCTGGATAAACAAAGTCTGGTTCATGATAACAAAAGGTACTCAATCATTGAAATGTCAAAACACATTCAGGACTTGAAAAAGTGTGATCTTTTATTTGTATGCTTTAATAGACCTTACAAACAGGGATTGAAAAACTCAAATCACCAACACTTAATTTTGCAGAATCACCTCCTCACATAGCTGCTGCTCTGCACTCAGGGCATATGAAAGGTTTTTGATGTTTAAAACTATTTTAACAGTATGTGTTGCTCCATATTTAGTATGTTTTCCTGCCTCAACTAATGATCCTGACCCAGTGCTCACACACATGCACTCCTATAATACCAACAGTGGGCTCTCATTCTATACTAAACAAATGTGGAAGTTCAGGTCATATACACTACAACATTTTCTTTAACGGTATCCCCCATAATATTACTGCAATTGTTTCTTTCATGTTAATAATTAAACATTTCACTGTGATACAAATAATGGTCATAATGGAGAACAAATAACCTTTTTATTATATCAAGGACTGGAGTATTAGGACCGGAGAATTAGCAACAAAACTGACTTCTTCCCAGCTTTTTCCAAGCTTTAATTATCTAAAATATATTCACATGTAAGTAAATATTTTTCGAGATTAATTATACCAGTGCACTAATTTGAATTTTCTCTGAGGGGAATTCATAGTCTTCTGTGTTATTGTTGATAATATTTTATGATCTGTGTGGAATGCTGAAGAGCATTTTAACGAGAGCTTCCTCCCTCCTGTGGATTATATCTTATTTTGTATTTGCTCTTAATAACCTTATGGGAGTCAGGAGAAAACACATTTCCCGATGATCAACAGGTTTTGAATCACGGGTTGTTATCAATTTGATTCGACTTCTCGTGCATATTCAGTGAATTTGTTTTAAAATCATTCACAAGTACAGCAGGGTCAGAGAAAAAAACATTGATCTATTTTTTTATAAGAAAAATCAGCTGTACCCATTTGCTGATCTGTCCTTGTTCATCCATAATTGTGTATTAATGTTGCTTCTGTCAGTCTTAACAGTCCAGAGGAATCGTTTTAACTGATAAAGGGATTACATGGGCCTTACTGAGCAATATGCTCATCTTGTCCAACTGGGCCGTCATCAGGCTTGTTCGTGCCTTCATGGCAGCCATGTCCTCTGAGGGCTGTTGTTTCCTGGAGTATCTTTCATACCTGGATGTGGTGTTTCAACGCTTCTTGGTCTTTTATGGCTTCCAATTTCAGTTTATAGTCCCAGTAATGAAACTATTAGTTCAACTATTGTCATGTTGACAACAGAACATTGTCTGGCTTGTCTCCTCGTAAATTCATACTCATTAAAATAGTTTTATGACCTTTACTTCTTTGGCCTCTGTCTCCTCCATGGAGGTTTTCCCACCAGACCTCTTAACCCCAACGCCACAGTTTTTTTTTGTCTGCAGGTGATTTCCAAACCCAGCCTGTTTAAGAAAAAATCTATAAAAATAAAACTGCTGGGCTGGATAGAATGTATTAGGCATCTCAGTTACTGCAGCTGGTGGTTTTAAATCATTATTTTATAATCCACACATTGACATATTCAGCACAAAAACATGTCAGTGACAACAGCTGTGTGATTGGCTTTGTCAGCATTTAAAATGAGTGAGCGCAGATGAACAGAAGGACGTCTGCCGCACTTCAGGCAGAATCAGCCTTCGTGTTTTCATGAAATTATGTTTACCTGCATTTTCTTTTCCTCAGACAATAACAGACTTGAGACCTCTTCAAAATCACTTTACTTTACACTTCACAGATGAAAATGTTGAAACCTTCATTACTTATTTAGATCATTTAGACAGACACATAGCTTCAGGGGTTACTGACCTAGTGTGCTGTGCTTCTCCAAACCTCATTTGGATTTGTTTATAACTAAAAGGACTGTTGAAGGACTTAAGGCTGATATTTTAGCAGAGCAGAACCACAGAGGGTAGTTATTTAAACATTATATTTATTATATTTCCCCATACAACACGGAAAGATAGCACTGAGGTCAACAGTAATAAAACTACAGGGAAATAACACATTGTTCAGGAAAGGGGGTGTATGTGTGTTATTTGCACTCGAAAGAGATAGTATGATAGAAAAACCCATTCTGTTTCTCAAAAGTGACACATCTTAATGTTCTGCGGCGCACACAAAACCCTTTCTATTATGATGTTTTTTCACAATAAACCCCACAAGAGGGAGAGCTGAAAAAATAAATACAAATCCAGAACAAGAAAAGGTGAAAAGACGCTGGAGAAGGTTACAGAGAGATCCTGGTACATTACATATTTCACTGTCTCTGCTGGAATCGTACAAAGGAGAAATAATCAGGTGATTTAATTGTGGCTCAAGCTGCTCTGCTGTGGTGGTAATCAAATCTTTACTTTATAATGACAACGTTATCTGACAAAATCAGCACAAAGTGAATACAGGTTAACGACTGCAGCTTTAAGAGGACTGTTGGACTTGGCATCATGGTTGATATTGTCATGGCTTGAGGCACTGAGGTAATTGTTTTGTGTTACAGAACTTATGATGAGTTATCGAGTGCAGCCACTGTGTGACATGAAATACAGGAAGACACAATCGTGCGTTGAGACTCCTTACTCCACACAGATGTGTAACATGTTGTGACTCCTGGTGGCAGAACAGACAACAGTGCGCTGGATTTTATGAGGCTGAAGCAAGGACATCATAGGGAGCTGCAACCACACTGCGGTGGAAATGTTGGGCACTTTTACTCTGAACAAAATAGCGAAGATCCTTGAATTAAAACGAGCCGTTGGGCCAAGAAATAATCTGACATTTAACTCCCTGCTAAATCACAACTTGTTGTTTTCACACTTTGATTCTCGTACGGATTTAACAAACAGGAGTCTGACAATGTTCAGCTTTGCCTGATAAGCTCTTGCCACCTTACAGAGAGTAAACCTTTTTGATTTAATTAACAACATGGCTTCCTTTTCGGCACCATCCCAGGTCCCATTAGTGCGAATCAACTGAGAATCCCGTAGCTCTTCATCCCTTCAAAATGTTTCTTCTCTGGTGTCTAATGAGCCTCGCAGGACAGCCAGTGTGCTTTTTTTAAAAGTAAGTTTCCTCTGTGCTATATTTAATGCTGTTAAAAGGTCAAAAGCAAAGGTGAAATGACTCCGTAATGAGAGCACTGGCAGCTATTAATCCTGATTTGTCCACAACTAGTTGTACAAGCCCTCAGAACAGCTTATGCCCTTAGCTTGGCAGTAATTAGTAGTGAGCTTTAAATCATTAATACAACGTTTTCTCGAGAAAACAGTCCGTGTATCCATAATCATTTTTCCTTTTAAATTGCATGACGATCTGATGGCCCTCTCTGCAGGATGTGTACATAACGGTTCGCGCTCTGATAGCTGCTCAGTGTTCTGTTAAATATAAGGTTCCCCTCTGTGTTATGGTGGAGTCAACAAATCGATCGACTCCCCACTAAGCCCAGTGGGGGGGAGGGCTGACAACAGGCTTTAACAATTAAAACTAAATCAAGAGAATGAGGTGAAACAAACTGTTCATTGTTCTTTTACCGGATCAGATTAAACATGATGAAAAATTGACTGATTGGTGTTACGTTTGCATGTCCAGGCTATTTTTACCACTGAGGTGCATCAGTAAAAATCTATGTAAAACTTATGATCCTGAGGTGTATATAACACTTGTTCAGGGGTAAAAGTGTGAGTTAATTCATGTTTAAATGTTGGTGGGTGACAGTCTTTTCCCTGCACCACCTGCATGTTTCGGATCAGAAATGGAGCAGAAATGATTGATTGCTCCTCAGAAACCACATTTTACACCAACATCGGGCAAAATATAATATTCATGAGGCTACAACCCAGCGAGGCAAAACCTTTGGAAACAACACCTTACACATCTGTAGTTTACATGGAAGCATTCCTAACCACTGTATTTGTTCCTTAGTTCCTGACTCAATGACAGCTGTAGGGATGTAAAAACAAACTCATAAAATATTAACAAAGGTGGATTTGAAGCAGTTTACCAGAGAAACATCACATGCTTCCCCCACAAACGCCTCAGATTCAGAGAAGTAGTATTTTATTATATGGTGAGATATTTTTTAAATATATTTCTGTCTTGGTAATATACCAGAATGGACTGCCAAAAAATAAGTTTCAACATTAATATTACATTATGATGTGGGTTGCCCTTTCCTGTTTATGCAATGACAAATCACATTGTTTCTGGCAGTATTTTTTTTTGGGGGGGGGAAGCAGACAGTGCATGGGGTTTTTGCATCCCAACAAGTGTTTTTGGACAAAAATGAGAAGTGAGGAGTGGATTTGCTATGAAAAAACAGATCCAGCCAAGCACTTAGCTGCACTTAGTGCACAAAAGCTGAACAAACCATACTTTAGCAGGATATGATCTTAGTAATTACGTTGTGTCACATGATGCTTTTACAATAAGCAGCATATCTCTCAAATTAAAAGCTGCAGATGCCCATCTGCCGACATGGCTTTACAGATTAAAGCAACTGTACAGGCAGTTGATTAAAGATGGTTAAGGCTATAAGTAGCTGTGAACCACAGATTTGGTACAAAGGATGATGAGAGTCTGAAGCAAGTATAAACTGCCATTGTCGCCTTAATCACATTAGACTCCTTTTATATGTATTTAAATCTGTGCACTGACTACAGAATGTGTAATCAAAGTGAAACAAGCGTAACATACTTTAGAGGAATTAGTGCAACCATCTGCACAAAGACATTAAAATGGTAGAGTACATTTATGCATGAGCCAGTCATCCTGAACACCTGAATTCCCCAGTTGTGTTACTCAACTTGTGCAGTACTGAATGTTCAAGTAACGCCTGTTAACAACAGAGAGATCCTCAGACCTCTGCAGAAACCTTTCCCTTTCGAGTAAAATCATCTTACAGTGCTCAGACTTGCGCCTAAAAAGATGTGGTTATTGATAACAGTCGAATGTCCCAAGTTGCCCGTAAACGCTGCATCTAATTAAATTGTATCTTTGGAGTTATGCAGCAGTAACAGCAGTCTTATTTTGAATGAATGAAGTATGGTATTGGACGAAATCAGGGAGTGAACACACTCACAGGAGCCTAAAACAGCCGCCAGCATGTTACTAAGCTGGCAAGCGGTGCTTGTTTTCAGAGACCAGGGCATTTTTTTTAAGAAGTTGTTTTTTTTTGTTTTTTTTAACAACTGGCTGAGTGAATTAGAATAATAAGTCAGATCAGCATCCAGAGAAAAACAAATCCTCATTTGATACACTGGTGAAATGAAATGAAAATGCAAAGTCAATTAGAATGCTAGTGGCTGTTTAGCGGCTCTGTGAGCACAATTTTGATATTGAGAGAGGAAAATAGATGAAGCAGCCTTCACAGGAAATTTGAAACTCTATATTTAAGATATTTCAGAATTGCCAATCATACACGGGAGAATGCGGGTACTAATGAAATTGGTTTGATCTCATGGGGCTTGTGGCAGGTTTGTGATCAAAAGAAGTTCAACACTCAGCTTTGATCAGTGTTAATGCTCCATCAGCTGCACTTTGTTAACACCATCAGCTAATTAGCTGGATACATGTGGGCTTGAAGCATGTGTCTCCTGAACCTGTTTTTGTTTATTTGCATTTGTCTGAAATGACTCATTCCAGGTGACTTTGAAAGGAATTAACTCTCAGAGTGGGGAAGGATCTACCAGGGGTGCTGTTGTTGCTGTTTCCATGCTGTAAGGCTTCCATTTCATCAACAAATGATTTGACACTAATCTATATGGTAATTGCAGCTTCCCGATTCTGCAAAGCATAAACAATCTTCGCCATAAGTATGTGTTTTCACATGGTTTTGAGCTAAATGGGGAAGTAATGATTGTTGTGTGTAGCAACCTGATTTACGGAGGTTACATAATAGTTGTATTTATCACCCATCATGTCTTGAATGAGGAAGAAGTATTAAAGCGATTTTCTTGCTTTGAATCATGCTCCATTTATAGATTTAAAAAAAAAAAGTAGGATTTGAATTATACATCATGTATTTTCTCATACCTTCTGTGTTCTGTCGCGGGAAAGGTAAGCACAGCAATTACTGTTGTTGTGTTGGATTCCAACATCTGAATCTCCAGTTGCAGTGGGTGTTCTGGCATCTCTATTCAAACGCCTGTGAGAATAGGCCAAAATTATTATGAGGTCACTACACCGACATCCTTGCTTGACAATATAGGAGGACAGCTGCTGTTTACCTTGAAGTAGGTGTAAAACAAGTATGTTTGACAATGTGTGAAGGCCCGTTAGGCAGCAGGGAGGAGGACAATACAACATTAATCACACTGCTCTCCTTCAGATGCCAGGATGTGATATTATTAGAAAGCACAGCAGTGCCATACATGTCGCAGGAACAAATTAAGCCAAACTACCCACAGCCCCTCCATGTTTCTTCTTCTCTCTGAGGCCAAACCTACCAAGTGCCTACGCCTGTTGTGCATTTGCATTGGCGCTCCAACTAATAACACCCACCAGTCCTTAACATCAAACTCCCCAACACTGAGTGACTCATCAATTATACATGAGTCACTTTTGTGCTGTCTGAATGGAGCATCTTCTTCTTGGCTTGTTAATTCATTAGAAGGAATGTGCAGCTCTGCAGACACCAGCGCAGCTTGACAGTTTGAGCATGGTAATTTCTCTTTGTTTATTCAACAGTGAGCCAAATGATTAATAAGTTTTGTTTTTCCTTTTTCCTGCTCTTTTAATTCAGCTATAATGACTTAATTTTTTGTATTGTGTGACAGTGTGAAGACTAAGCAAACCAACAAAGAGAGACAGGCTGTGGATACATTTCAGAGGATTGCCTTTGTTTCAAAACTCGTTCATTTTCATCTTGAAGCACTGCAGGCAGCCTTAGCGGTTATGATCTGGCTGCAAGCGGGGAAATGAGTCTACTGACTTGCTGAAAGGCTGCTGCTTTTGAACTCAGTGCTATATTCAGCACACCTTACTCAATGATGAAATAATCAGGGGGTGTTGTCAGTCACTGTTAGCCTTTTAGACTAGAAGCTCTACAACACCAGTAGGGGGAAGCCAGTCATGCATAGTCTTGACACTGATTGGGTTTGATGGCACTTTGAAAATGTTGTTACTCATTGTGCGTTAGTGTGCTATTTTAAAGGATTTATCCCCCCCCATGTTTGTTTTCGCCTCAAAATGTCCAGAACACTTTGTGCTCCAGAGCCTGTGAAGTGCCGGGCAGAAGTGATGACTGATCGTATCATGAAAGAGTCTTTCCATTAGCCGTCCATTTGAGGCATGGTTACGCTATACATTGATGTGTAACACACATGCTGCCACGCTCAGATATAATCAATCTAATTAATGAATCCCTGAGGCTGCACTGTACGAGTGCTGCTCTGTCGACTATGGGCCATTTTGAACTGTACTGTGTGTTTTCTGTGGAACGCGTACATGTGGTTTATGTAAAGGTAACATGTCCTGAGGGTTTGGCCAAAGTCATCATGCTCTATTATGTTTCTCACAGCCATCATTTTGCATTTCTCCTCCACAGCCTCAGAATGGGCCTGAGTGGACATGCAGACCTTTGTGAAATAAGAAAGAGCCAAAAGAAATGAGTTTTTCGTGTTTAATGTAAAAGCTGTAAAACATGAAGACTATATCAGTGAAAGGTTTTTTTTGTTTGTATTCTATGCCATTGTTGTACACATGGTTTGCTGTTTGCAGTGGTAACAGTGCAGAATGTTAGTGACCATCATGGAATAACTGTTTAATATTTTACAATCCAGTGGCTATAACCAGATTGCATGATTTTTTGTAAAGAGTGATGAAGGAAGTCTGCAAATGTGACAACATTGATTTCCATCAGCAATGATGTTTTTATATTTTTTCTTATAGTAATTACCACAAACAAAGTGAGTTTGACTGCCATATGATTGTTGTGTTTATTTGCCCTTAGCAGCTAGATTACTTTACTGTAGATTGGCAGTAAACCCGAAGCAATGACAGGCACAGAGGTTGTTTGTTGGTTTCTGTGTTTGAATTCAGGATGAACATCTGACTAAGTTCAGACTCCACCAAAGGCTCCGGTACTCTCTGTTCTTTTTCCCATTTCCTGTCTGCTACATTACGTCAAATCCACTTTTTAATCTCAAAAGTTTAAAAGTAAGGTCTGGGCTTTTTTCCGCCTTCGGTAAACCGCTCCAGATCAGACCACAATCTGAGGCTATTTCTTAACAGTTTCAAAGTTTCTTATTGTAGGTTTAACGTGAATTCTCATCCAAAATAGCTGCTCATGTGTTATTGATTTAAGAGTTACAGCTCAAAGTACTTTACATTCAGGACACCTTCGTGGGGAGACTCTGCCTTGCATGCAGAGCTGCTCAGCACACTACAGCCCAAGTCTGAATGTCAACCCACAACAGTTTTGCTGATAAATCCCACTGCTCCCATCTATCTCGAGTCGGGATACAAGCCTCTATAAATAACTCCCGAGCTGATTTGGTGTTTACAACGTGTAATCCTGTGAACGCTAAGTACCTGTGGGTTGATATGGAACGAGTAAATCTGTCACAGAGAACGTAGCACATGAATGCATTGCAGTCGTTTGTACAGTATGTGGAAAAAGTTCACTCCAATGTGCATTTATTTTTCATAGCTACTACATTATACTCAGGGTCAGGGGAGGACTGGAGATTTTGCTTTAGGTGGAAGACAGAATAACGCAGGTGAAAGGTAAAACAAGATTTATAGTGTAGAATCAGACATAAAGAAATCAAGGAAAATGCAATGACAGGTTAACAAATGATGCAAGTAAAACTCAGAATAATAGTATCATAAAAAATCTACTGCTGCTACATGTTTCTCACTATCCAGCGTTTGTCCCTGTCGGGCTTTTAACCTCATCAATTACTGGGCACATGTCCTGTTAATGTCCTCCTTCCAATATGTTGTCAATCATGTGTACAAACAACACTGTTTGGCTCTCCTCAGGCTCTTTGCTGTTGCATCCCAATAGGTTTAAAAGTTTTTGCACTGTCTACCATTAAATGTTTTTTTTCTAATTTGGCTGTGAAGATAATTTGAATTGAGCCATTACACCAAAGTTGACTGTTTACCATAACTGTAATCTAATCACTGTGCCAAAACAAACACACACAGAATTAATCTTGTTCTTGTCACTTTCATTTCCTGCACTTGAAGTCATATTAGACGTGTCCTTCCAATCAACCCCGCCGAAGTCGTGCCCGTTTTCACTCAGTGGTGCAATCACAGTCAAGCGAATGCACAGGACCAGGAGAATAACTTTGGTCAACTTTCCTGTCTCCTGTTAAATGTATATATGCTAAGTTTGTCTATATAGGAACAAACAACAAGATGGCTAAAAGATGTAGCTAAAACACTACAGCACCATGGTCTGTAGTCAGCAATAAATACATCAAGTATTTTACATAAATGCCAATGCTAACTGACAATTTTTTCATCCAAGACTACATGGATTTCTTTTCATTCAGACTGGGGCCTCAATTTGTGCAGTTTTGCTGTATTCATAAAACTTAACATTGTGAATGTATCCTTCAATCGCATACTGTAGTCCTTGCATTTGGCCCAGAAGAATCTAATACACAGTGCCACACCTTGCTTAACTGGACCAACATTGCTATATGTTTTATTGTCCGGCTTGTCTGACCTAGCAACAGTAACTAAAAGTATCTGTAACAGCTCGTACCTGCTGTCATAAACGTGTTGTCTTTCTCATGTGGATGAGAGCCAGAATCAAAATGCCGGGGCTGCTACGCATGGCTCCTTGGGGTGCATGTTCAAAAGAAAATTACTGGTATTGTTTGGATGAAACCCACACAACAAATACATCAGGCAAAAGTGTATCTGAGGGAACAAAAGACAGAGTGAGGCTTATTTCAAAGATGAAAGTCCTATGTGATAAAATATAATTGCACAAAGTGAAAGGGAGGCAACTGCAACTGAAAGTCAAAGTGAGGCAACAAAGGAGGCAAAATATTGAACAGATGTCTGTAGTGCTGAACGACTGTGCTGCCCAGTTAATAGACATTAATGAAGGATGAACAGAGCTGTGTGAAAGGCCAGGACTATACCATTGATTACATTGCCACACACACACACACACACACACACACACACACACACACACACACACACACACACACACACACACACACACACACACACAGTAACAGTCACAATTCAACCCCCCACCTATTTACTTTCCCTAATAATTTACTGTGAAAGGTAAAGCCAACCTGTTATATACTGCACAGTACATGTGCAAGAGCCCATCAATCTAAAGCAGAGTGATGATCCATGGTTTATACAGTTTATGTTCTATCTACCAATCAGCATAAAGCTCCACAGATCTAATGAAAAAGCCATCCGTGAGGAAACCTCAAATACACCAGAAATGAAATCGAACTTCCACTAAATGGAAGTGCTGCTGAATACTGCTGCGTGAGCAGATCTGAGCACTGGCGGCAACCACAGTTCTCATCATAAACTGATGTAAGGTGAGGAGGGGGAGAGGAGTCTAGCAAACACAAAAAAAAAAAACCATGAGATTTGATGAGACAGAAAGTCCCTGCTGGCATGTTACTGTACAGTCAGCAAGCAAATCCTGTCCCAGCTGTTGCCAGGTCTCATCTTAAACTCATCCTTCTTGGGAATTAAAAAACATCTTCCACCTACTCTGCGATATTTCTATCTCCTGAAAAACAGAAATGTTTGAAGGGGTATCTACTTGCTTGATTACAGTTCCTGCCCGGATCATGACGCATCATTAAATCAAACCATATTTCGAACCAACAGGTGATCCGGTGTGGCACGGTATCCTGCCAGCGCGTGACTGGCAACCGAAAATACAGAGCGCGTTTGGAAATTAGGGTGATCTAAAGGCATGGCGTGCGTTGAGCTTCCTCTCAGTGAGTGTCAGCTTTTCAACTTCACAGTGAGGGAAATGGAGCATTTAGAGAAGATTTGGTTCCTTCATGGCTGACACTTTAAAGAAGGCTTGTCACGGGGGCAGACACTCGAGGAGGAAGATGCTTGCTTTCTCGGATGCAAATGAGATGAAAGATAAGGCCTTACTGTCTATATATATCATCATGCAAATGTATGACTGTTTGTCAGATGTGCATCTTGACTGTGCCTGTAAATTCTGCTGACTATTTTTGTGCATTATTACATGCTGTCGGCTATTCTTCATTTCTTCTTTTTTTACTTTGCTCATTAAGACGAAAAGATATCAGCAAGAAGAAATGCATGTAGATTTGTTACTTGGTATTATTACAATTTAAAGAATGAGTCCAGCAATCAGTCAGTCGATCAGTCGACAGTTAGTCTTTCTTTAATGATTTGACAGTTTTGTTTTCAAGCAAAAATGGCAGTTGACTTTTTTAAGCTTCTCAATTGCAGAGAATTGCTGGTTGTCTTCCCCTTTGGTGAAAAAAGCATCAGGAATGTGTCGGCTTGAAGATTGTGATAGAAATGAAAATAAATAGTTACTTGCAGCCCTGACTATCTATCTACCTGTTTTTAGGTATTAGCTGTTAACAGGCTACAGCATAATGCTGAATTCCTTGATTGCCAAGCTTTACCTGAACCAAGCTCCTTGAGCGGTCAATAGGCTGGACACTCTTCTTGAGTTCTTCATTTTATTTCATAGTTGCAGACAGTAACTAACCAGGGTTACAAGGTTTCATTCTTTCTCCGTCACTGTCCTGCTTTCTCATCTTTAATCTCTGTCTCTGCAGCATCCACCTTCTGACAGGCCCATACTTGATAAGACCCCCTTGATGCTTGGTGACCAATCAGAAATGACATCCTCTGATGGTAGTAATAACAAGAGAGGGACAGTAAGTGGAGTGATGATGGGGCAAAGAGTTCCCAAGTGACTTTTACAGTAATAGATAGTCTCAGTTGTAGCTGTACATAGGAAAGTGGTAATCAGTTTTACTTAAAAAACACTTTGTAGCTTTTTCTGGAGCTTTCAGCAATCTCCCTGTCTTTATCAGTCGATGGAGATGGTTCTGTTGTTGCAATCTGAGTATGGACTCAGATCTGAGTAAGGATTTCCGACTTTCATATTGTGTGCAGGATGTGGATTGTTTACTCCATGTTCTGTGGAAAACAGGCAAATCTACACCGTGCCATTAAATATGTGATGTAGTAAAAAAAAAAAGTGGGAGAAAATCCAAGCAGCTTGAGGTCGTATTTGATGGATGGGTCAAACAAACCCAGTGATGAAGTTCAGTTATGTGCTAACATAGGGCTGAGCAATATATTGATATTATATTGTTATCGTGATATGAGACTTATGTATCATCATTTCATATCTTTTATGAAGTTCAGACAATTGTGAAAGTTATAGCTATAGTTATAGTTTCACATCAGGGAGTTATTCCCAAAATGTAGCCTTCATAACAGAATCCACCCCTTTGATGAACTCTATCCGAAAGCTAAACTAATGCAACTTTCATTTGGACATTCGTTGGATTATATTCATTATTTTCATACCTCCAGTCAGAATACAAAAAAAGATACCATATAACCAGGTGGCTATTATTTTTATTTTGACTGATCCTTTGGTTGAAATCTTATTATTATTTTCATAAACCTTTTAAGATTTAATTAGCTCCCCCCAGTCAAAGATGTATGAGAACTTACATCTTTTAATCCTTCAGGAGATCAACGCCATGGTTTGACATTTTGCTGAAAGCTTTTATTTCAACAAAGCCAGTTTGGTATGTGTCAGTATCAGTCCCCCTTACAGACGGGTGTACATTTTAATGCATTCAATCATTTCAAATTAATTAGACCGTCTGAGGAGAAATGAGGTGATGATGAAGAGGAGGCCAGAAGATTGAACTGTGCATCTCATTTGTCTTTCTGGGGTCAGGACCGAGGACAAATAGTTTACTCTCCGTTTCCTCTGCAGTACTGTATTAGTGAGCTGAAGTCTACACTGACAGCTCTACATAATGAGGGCGAGTGGGGGTGTTTACTTGACTCCAGCCCCAAGGCTTTCATCCACTGTCAGGTCAGTGGCCATCACGTTAGCCAGCGTGAATACCCAAACCATGGCACTGTGTTGTGTTAGCTGGATTTTTTTTTCTTGCCAGATGTCAAGGCTACTGCACCGCACACATGCATGCCCAGCTGAGATGTCGCTGTTACTTAACATCGGGTTTAAGCTGCTGCAGGCCCGGATATCAATCACGCTACGCAGCTGGGGTGCAACCAAATCTGAACACTATGGGCAGAGGATGAACTGTAAAAAGCGGCAGAATCTGACTGAAGTGAATCAGTAATGTCTGAATTTATTATAAATTTTGTATTCATGATTTGGGGCAGTTTTGTAGATTTTAATGAGGCACATCCAGAGCATAGAGCTTGTTTTTTTTATTCTGCATTCTCTCTCCCCCACCCTACATTTCTGTGGAATAGTATTGGAGGTCTGCCAAGTTGACACAGTTTCCCCTGGTTTGAGTCAAGGGAGACGCCGGACATTTTTCTGCCAGTTTCCAGAAAAACATGGCACTGTAGGCTATATTATTCCAAAAGGGTTAACGGCCCACTGAAACGAAACAGGAACCTCGCATAAATGATCGACCTAAAGTGGCTGGCTTCCAGTTCTCACAGGCTAGAGAGACAGAAGCTCTTCGTGTTCCTTCTTTAAAATGTTTAATCTGCAGAAGTTTTATCCTGATAGGTCTATGTGCGCTAAATAGCTGATGCACACCAAAGTTATATGTTTGTTCCGGGCAACAGATGGCAATGTGTCATTTAAGGAAATTGTGGCTAGTTACGCAAAGTTTACCACAGAGAAAAGATTTGCATCAAGAAACTATTTGAAATATTCCATTATATGCAGAGGACTTAATGCTCAGTTAAACATGGACATATGTGCTGCATTTCAGCTATGAATTTAAAAATCAAATGGTTTGTGCATAAAATCTGTTTCCCTCCTCACAGGTGGCTTTGCTGCTGTCACACCTCCATATGTGCCTTTTAAATCACCCCCAGAGCATTGAGGAAGTGGATGACATGTTTATGTGATGGAAAAGCTACACTGTAATAAATGCTGAAGGCATGTAAACATCTACAAACATAGTCTTTGGCTTAACTATAAAACAGCCCTGTTTTAATTGACAACCTTGACAAGGTTAGAGATGTTTTGAATGAAGGAGGAAGGTCAGATTTGGATAAATATAAAGTATTGCAGTCAGATAAAATACACCACCAGTGAATAAACACAGAACAAAGAACTTAAAAGCGAAGGAGATGCAGTGCAGGTGTGGAGGGAAAGCAGACTGGTGAGGAGCACGACATAACAAGAAGGAAACAGTGAAGAAGACACCGCAAATAACAGAAAGCAATGACTAACTAAACTATGACACAGATTAATTGTTGATTGATTGATTGATAGAAACTGATTAGCCTTGAGTAACTCTCATAGATCTAAGTTTTGTCGTCGTGGAGCAGGTCACAGCCAAGTAATCGACTATGAAATAACAATACCAGAGCGACAGTAATATGAATTGCATAGCAATCATAACATGAGTGAAAACACTAAACTTCAGAGGAAATTGCACCCTAAAATATCTAAAGAAATCAAAACTAGCTGCCAGTTAACCCACATGTAGTATCTGCGCAGTTACAGCTCCATTATAAAGTATCCGGGTTCAATTTACCATAACAGCCAAAACTATTAGACTGACTCTTAATAGTTAGTCTGGCTGTAGTAAAATATGTGTCTCAATGCCTCTGCCTAATAGAACTATGAATTCACAGCTGAACCTTGAAACACACTTAACAACAAACACTGTTGCTAATAAATCTGTGACTGGGCTTTAACCAGGAAGTGGGTGCACAAGCCATGGAAAGAAGCTGCTTTAACTCTGTGAACAGCATATTCTGCGTACATCTTGTGCCTTTGGATGCAGCATCTCTATGTGATTAAATTTTGTGTTTATTTTTCATGCTTGTGGGGAAACAGGCAAACAAGGAGAGTGTGGAATAGCACCCCGATGGCTGACACATGAAGATACAAGCTACAAAATCCAAACAAAAACCATGATGTTGTGCATCTTCTATTTATTCATAGGTATTTGTTTAATTCATATATATCCTGTTTTCAGTTGGTCTCTTTCTTAAGCCTGCATGTGAAAGTTTATGCACTATAAATACTCAAACAGGTATCCTGGCAACAATAAAATGGACTTTGGATTCCTAATGATTGGCTGCCTGTCAGCATGTACTGTTCATGCCAGATATGTTTTCATGGTCATTGGCTTTATATTTAGTTCAGCATGGTACAAGCTGTCTCATCTTGGGTTCAATGTTATATTTTTGTTATTCATGTAACAGATTTCCTGCACCTATATATCAGTTTCACAGTTAAATCAAACATCAAGGCAATGTAAGTGCAGCTTTTTCAACCCAAATCACATGAGACAAATGTTAAACTCGAGGGTTTGTTGCTTCAACACCAGCGTAAATTAGGTTATTAGAAAGATTTTTTTTTTTTTCTTGAACAAAACAGAGCGAGAGTGAAGTGCGGACCACACTCTTATTCTCAGCTTTGAAGTGCTTTGAGGATTAGACTGGATGTCAGCATGGTTGGTTAGCTGGTGTCAGATAGATCAGTGGTGACTATATACTACTTTGAAGAGGGGGGCCGAGCATCTGCAAGAAAAAGCCTTGAAAATGGGGCTCGTGTTAATGACTTTGCATCTTATCCATTCCCAACGGATGGCACTTAAACATGTAGGAGTGCGTTTGTAGCTGGCTGCTGTGGAAATGTTGTAGTCACTCTGACACCAAGGAATGAGAGCAAAAGCCCTTACAGATTAGTCAGGCTTTGCTAAAAGCATGGTACACAAGACAAAGGTTAGTCTGTAATATGCCCCCCGATGTGAAGCTGTTTCCCTCTCATGTTCCTCAGCTGTTCACATCCATCCAATGTGTTGATGGCATTTTAGCACCAGTGGGCAAAATGCAATTGGGATTCTTCCGGACAATGAAGCAACAGGATATAAATCATCGGTAAGATTTTTTTTTTTAATCTGGCAGGAGGTGCGTTCAGTACCTCTGCCAATTACAGGAACATAATAGACACATTTCCATCTAATTCAGGCCAACCTTTTTGATTTACAGACCTCAGCGTTTCACATTCATCCTCTGCCCTCCATCTCTGAGGCAGCTGTCGGGTGTGATCTGATCTCTGCAAGTGGGTCTGATTATTCTGCATCAGGCCTCTGGAGCTGCACATCAGGCTGTAATCATTTCGCTGGTGTGTTGCATTCGAAATACTTTCTTCATTCGACTGCAGACATTCTTCTCACTGCTAAATGCGGTGTTCGGAGTTTGTTCTTGACTATGGTAACAGCAGTTGAGAAACAATCTCAACTCAAGGTCTATAAGTCATGTAATGATTCATCAGGAGTTTTCTCAGTTGAAAGCTCAGCAGAAAACTACTTCTTTGTCCAGAAATAATTACTATTGTCCAGCTGTTGATGAAGGTCGTGCAACATGATTGAAAGCACTAGAACAGCTACAAGGATAGCCTTCATGTGAGATTTTTTTTGTCAACACTATATCCTGTGTTTGGAAACCAATATCTACATCATACATATCAATATTTGTATCTGTTATTATGGTAATTAGTTTTGGTTGTTTTTTTTAATCAGAAGGAAGACAATTAAATTAGAAATATTCCTTTTCCTCTTAGCCTTTGAAATAATGTATTATAATTTTTCTCTTAATTGTAACAATATTTATTTACAGGTCTAATATGTTGGTCATTTTAAGGGTTCATAGTTTTATTTTGGATGTCTACTGGAAAGTATTTACATGCTTTAATGTTCAAAAAAACAGTTTTTTTTAAAGCTCTTTTAAGCCTCTGACAGCTCTTTTCTTCCAAGAAGCCCACTTTAATCTGAGTGGTCAGCTCTCACTTGTCTGAGCAGACACCGCCTACCATCTGTCCTTGAGTGTTTTGATATTTACAGACCTGCTTTGTATTCAAAAAAGAGATGGAAATCTAACTTCCTTTCTTTAAAATAAGACTTGCCCTTTCAGTTAGAATGTAAAATAAGCTAATCACACACTACAGTGAATATCAAACATGCAAAAATTGCCTTAAGTTCCTAAAAAAACACATATTAGAAGTTATTATTATTATTTTTTTTAATGAGAGAACAGCGTTATATCCTATAAGTACAACAGAGTTGCACTTATAGTATATAACATCATAACTATTTATCATGTCAAAAGTACCTGTCAAATCATCATTCAATATGTATACCACTCTCAAAGAGAAATAAACATATTTATAGTCCAAGCTGAGTTATATTCAGTCCTTCTTGCAAACCCCATGATAATGCATTATATTTTTTAGAGATTGGATAGGATAGAGATTATATTCACAAAGAGATCAGAGCATCGTGTCTCATTACTCATGGATAGTTTGGAGTACTTGGATCTTTTCAATTTCTTTTCAATTTCCTTTCAATGAATTTTTTACTGAGCATCAACAGTAAGAGCCATACACTAAATGCAGAAGTAGAACACTCGATTTTCTTTGTTCATCTGAACACCCCCCCCCCCCCCCCCCCGGTCCACCACAGCGCCAGGCAACATGAATAACACAAAATAAATACAAAGCACACATTATTTAAAAAAAAAAGTGAAGTGATTATGAAATAACACATTGATAAGACGGACACAGTCATCTGATGTCTAGCATGTTCATGAGAGATAAAAACAGTCTCTGTGTTTCATCAAAGATTCTTGAAAGAACTTCAAGGAGAGAACCTCAGTTTTTCTACCTTTACATTGTACAGAACCTTCTTGATCCACAGATCATACGATTGGGGGAAAGCGTTCTTCCAAATTAAGGGAACTGAATGCCTGGCTGGCAGGATGCTGAAGGCCACAGCATGGCGAGACATATTCAAGATCTTAATGTGGGCTTGTTCCGTTTGCAGGGGACT
Organism: Diplodus puntazzo; assembly: GCA_963678695.2. NCBI lineage: Eukaryota > Metazoa > Chordata > Actinopteri > Spariformes > Sparidae > Diplodus > Diplodus puntazzo. The sequence goes on along the minus strand of OZ023174.1, from coordinate 10,007,324 downwards.
GAGAGCATCTGTTATAGAAAATGCTAACACTGGGGTTAGTGCTGCTAACAAAGGCTCCTCTTCTAACCCTCACCCCATTGCCATCGATTACACAACATCTATAGCCAAAATGGCTACCCTTGTATGCTCTGGTAATCATTTTTAAGCTCTTCTATATCAGACCTTCAGCTCTGTTTTCACTGTGCTTCCTTTGCCATCTAAGAGTTGCAGTTCACTGTTTCCACAAGCAGCTCCACATTTAAAGGCCATGGACCGAGAATGTGAACCTTCTTCGACCGCTGCCGTGTTTGTCGTGGCTATCTTTTGTTTAGTATCACTGTGAATCGGTCGGTGATGTGTGAAATGAAACCTGGCCTTTTCTGCCGCTGCCTTGCCCTGTGTTGACCTTTTTGACTAGATGCAGTCAATAGAGGCTGCCAGTTTGTTGCTGCTGCCGGGTGCATTGCAATAACATCTTTAGACACTAAGATAACGTAGTTCGCATCATGCCTGCTCACAGGTGAGTGTCTGGATAATTAAACGCTTCTAAACAGTACATGTGCACGAGGAGCACGGCTTACAGAGAGAATGTGTTGATGAGAAGTCAATTAAAATGTATGAAAGCATGATGAAGTGAAGCAGATTGTCAGCAGATATTAAAAACTTGTGACAGGAAGAAGTAATTAAATCCAACTGACAGGCTGTCAGTCTGGTTGGCAGGCAGGTAATCAGTGAAGCATGTAGGCTGACACACAATCAGCCGACCCCCAGGTATCTAAAACTAGGGCTGCTGTGTTGACAAACAGTGGATTTCGGGCCATAAAGGGGAAGGAGGATGTCAGGTCTGCCTCTGGTATAAACCTCTGTTAATACACCTTCAAAGGGAAACTGTTTGGAGGCTTCTGAGTCACTGCAGGGCGTTTAAACACCAACAGAGTCTAGTTTAGTGCATGACAATATAAGCTAACGTCGGTGTGATGCACAGCAGCTGTAAGTACAGGGCGGCTAATGCAGCATTCACACAGTTCAGCACTGAACAAATCTGAATTTCGCCATCACCTTGACACCTCCTAAGCCGGATGGGAACATGTTGTTCCTGACAAGTACGGATGACAGCAGCAATCCCGCTTCCTTTTGAGTGACAAATCTCAGATCACAGGCGGCTCAGTCAAAGACGAAGGAGGCACCAGAGGAGCGGCATTGAAAGATTCAGCACGATCTCATGTTCTCGGGGAGAAAATGGTAGTCACCGCAGTGCTTTAGAGTGTGTCGTTAAACCGCCGTATTTCTGTGAATATGCAGGAAATAGGGTCAGAATAAAAACAGAAAGCAAAAGAGTTTCCTCAGGAGTGTCACACATTTTGTTTAAGCTCCTTGATATTCCAGTTAACCATGTCTCGCACATTGTTTCAGTAGGGCTGCTATTTAGATCAGTCGCTCTGTCAAACAACAAACCAATAGCTCTCTGGGTCCTTATAATCTAAATGAGCTATCACACTTGTAACCACTCCCCATGTGTTATCATTGAAACCCACTTGACATGTTAGCATCAAAGTGTGATGTGCAACAGTAATCTTCATTGGTTCTGTTAAACATCTTCTTTTATCGATCATCTTATCGATCACTGCACAATACATTCCTTTAAAACCCTCAAAAAACACTGAAACCTGTTTCATCGACAAAGGTTTTAGGAGGTATTAAAGAATAGTGAATTTCTTTGATAATCAATTCTACAATTTCTTCTCTTGTCTGCTTTAGGCAGGATTTTTTTTTAACACTCGATTTTTTGATTCTTGATCAAGAGCTAGCTGTAGCAACAGTCCCTCTGCCATTATCTAAAATGGATGAAATAAGTGAGTATTTATTCAGCATTTAAAGCTGCTAAGCCTGCCTGCTGATGTTATTATGACGGGGTGTTTACTCTCCGTATTGGACGTTCTGCTTGGTTGGGGAGCAGCAGCCCGTTGTGCGTAGAAGGATGTTTCAGCATATATCAGGTATTTTCACATTTACATAAAATTACAATTTTAAAGGCATTACAACCAGCAACTTTTGTCATCTTTCTGAAGCTTTGTAATGCTCTGGGCCTTTTCCCCCTCTCTGCCACGACTCCTTCTTGTTCCACGTTCCAGCAACTTAGAAGCACAAGTTTGTCAGTTGTCTGGAAGACGTGCCGATATTGAGTAAAGGATTGTATAAGCTTGGGAGGTACATGATTCAAGTGCTCTAATTCTCATTTCCCAGCTCTGGAAAAAGGATTAGGTCCTGACTTCTTTTCTCAGAATTCCAACCTTTTTATCTCGCAAGTCTGATACCGTTTTTATTTATTAATTATAACTCATCTAACTAAACCAAAACCATCAAAGGATGAGTAGGTAAGTTCATAGTCCCTGTCAATTTTAACTAAAACCTCTCAGATATCACTGTTAATCTTTATTATTTTTTTCTGTAATGAGCGCTCATATTTGATTCTACCAAACAATCTGAATAAAATGCAGTTTGTCAAAAGATCTACATGCATCTATTGTCCATCATAAATCTTGAATGCAGCTATTCACATCACATAAATGTTCACTGTCAGAAAATTGTTGTTCTTTCTGAAAAAGAAAACGTGCAGTACATCCATCTTTGAAGCAAATGAGAGACTTTGGGTGGCTGATTAATGAAAGTAGAACAAAAACAGCTTTTGGCCTGATCTGAAAATGTTTAATGTCCAACAGCACAGTAATCATCTGGCCTTTCAATCATTATAACTGTGTTTCAAACGCAATCTCTGCGACCGCTCCAGATCCTCTCATGGATGCTGCTGGCGTTATAACAGCTGCCAAACAGACTTTGGCATATCCTCTCCATCAAACCACTTGGGACAATTTGATTGTGAGGGGCCATTGTCAGTGTAGAGGCCATCAGTCCCACACTGTCACCGACAACAACAGGAAAAATCAGTCTTTGAAAATTGTGACTAAAGCGTTTCCATCAGACGCATGAATTGATACAGCTATTCCAGAAAATGGAACATTAACTCTTCATTAAGGTTAATTGTTGGGAAACAGTATATATTTACATGTGCTGCTCCCTGTTTACTGGATTTAATTTCACTCAGAATAAACAGCGAGCATCATTTCCAACTAGTGTGAAATAAATGGAAGAAGTAATTTCCTCCAAGTAATAAACTGATCCTGTCGCTCCTTTTTTAGGAACCTTTTTCCACACAGTTTTTTTTAAATATTGACCATGTTGCCACTATGTGTTCCAAAGTGATTAATCTAGTTCTCTAATTGCTGTGAAGTAATTATTGCTCGTGTTCCCAGCCCAGATAGGTTCCCGAGTGTTAACTGTAGACAGCAGGTCATCTAAATAAAGGCTGTTGCGTTCGGAGTTCAAATGTCATGCTTGTATCCTCACAGATACAGATTAGCCCCTATCTACATCATGCTCCCGAGTCCTCCGAAGTGTTGGCTAGTGTTACAGTATTTTATCTGCTAATTGGTATTGTGAATTCCACATTGTCGACTAAAATAAGCAATGACAGAAACAAATTCCCACTCACTGCGCCTGTTTGTGCTGAAATATTTTCTCTCAGAGTTTGAGCCTCTCGTTCACTCTAGTTTCAGTCTATTATAAAAGGAACCAGCAAGAAAATAACTTTACAACAACAGCTGCCGCTGAAAAGGCCACCCGGGAATAAACAGTGTGGATTGCACTCCAATAGATCTGAGGGTCTAAATTAACAACGGGACATGTTTTCCTTCTTTCTACACCGAGGTTTCAAGGTAAGGCAACAGGCTAGAAATAGCTATTGACTGGCAGCACTGTCTCAACAGGGCCTTAGTTAGCATAAATAGACTTTAACTCATAGTTGTCTTGTTTTGGACTGTTTTATGGAGGAATAATTCTCTCTGTATTCTCAGTAGATTAAGGCTGAATTTAGAGTAATGTGGCTGACTAAGAAACCGGCTCAGTCTTTTCAGCTCTGTTCCCTGAAGTTTGTTAAAGTTTCATGGATCTTTTACCTGCAACATTTAGAAGCATTATCAGAAAAATGTGCTTTTTCAAGGCGCTGTTAAGGTCACTGAAACATCTTCTTATTGCTCACTGCACATTAGACAGTAGGATTATTGCAGCAGTAGATTGTGCTGCAGCTTCAGTCAAAACTATTGGACCTGCAGTAACATCATGTCGATAAGGGCAGGTGTCAACTTTAGCAAAAACTTAAAGGAAAAAAAAATTAATTCTTCCCTTTTAATTCTTCAGCACTTCAATCCATTTTCAACCATTTATCAGAATCCGAGTCTTATTGGTTTAATCACGAATGTGATCAGGAATTCCTGATATGCCATACTCTGTTTATTTTTATTTGGTGAACACTTCCAAAGCTTAGAGTTAGTAGGTACATCTTGTAATAAGCATCCAAGTTAGTCTGAAGGGTCAAAGAGGGACTGATACCTGTCCAAGCATACTCACATTTAAGGCAAACTCCATCCCCACCCAACCAGTCTGTTTGAAACCTACTCCTACCTTGGATAGCACCAACAGTGGCAGCACTGAGGTCTGCTTGGTGATGTCAGAATCCTCCTGCTTGCTACTTTGTTAGTAAATGAATCACGGGCAGTTTTCTGGATTACTGAAACTGCTCAGTGTACATCTCCTTGCTCAATATAGCAGCAGGGGTTGTAGCCGATTCTGTGGTCTGTCCAGGGACCATGGTGTCTAGCACGGACCAGTGGTTACTGCCACTAGGGGCGCTAGAGACACTGGTCGCGACCAGCTCATCAGTGGTCACGACCAGTTGCTCTGTGGCACGGACCAATTGTCACAACCACTAGGGGCGCTAAAGATACTGGTCCTGAGCAGCTCCTCAGTGATCTGCCCTGTGGTCCCTGTGGTCTGTGAAGCGGCTTTAGTATGTATTTAGTATAGGGGAGCTAGTGGTGGAAGTTAAAAGTTTGTCATCAGGGAGTCCAGCTCTGTCGGCTCTTAACAAGTTCCACTCACTGAGCACATCAACTTGATTCGGGATTGTGTAGTGGACACACTATGGAAGCCACAACAGTCTCAAGTTTTGCTTTGTTTGTCGAGCCTGAGTCCCATTTCGTCCACTTCATTTTCCTGTGACTGGACGTTAGCCTGGAGCAGTGTTAAATCCAAGATGGATTAGCATGATTCTCTTCCTCCCCTCCTTAGGCAGTCCGGCCAGTCAGGTTGGACGTGAAAGATGTTATAGGCGGCTGTTGTCTCAAAGTCCCTTGCTCTTAATTCAAAACCTGGACTTTCTTCTCCAATACTGATGAATTTATTTCTCCCGTAGGCAATATGTGTTTCAGGAGCAAAGCCATAAAAAATAAGCCTCTGGTCAAGGTGGAATCAGCACCTTGGATAGCGCTCTGCAGGCGCTGCACCAGCTCACTTCAGTTGTAATGGTTGGGGTGGCAGAGACGAATGACAGAGCAGACTGTAGATGTTGTTGGATTATGTCACTTGAGACTTTTATACCACTGGCGCTACTTGTACAAAAATGTATAACTGCTGAGGTGTTGGATGCTTTCACACATAAAGAGTTCTATTAACATGCAATTAATAAGGTAAAACACGGTCTCATCATTTTTTGTCATCAGTGGATTTCTCTGCCTGTATATCTGAATCTATCACTCTGTGTGACAATGTTTCGATTAAGACTGACTTACTCAAGTTATCGTTTAGTCCTCAGTGTTGTTTTTATATTCATGTTTATAACATGCATTCAGCTGGTGGAAGGAGATGCTGGTCTTTGGCTCAGCACCTTGGTCACCACTCTTTACTATGTTGCTGATTGCTCTTCTTCTCTGTGCCGACTGCTTCCTGTAACCTGCTCTCAGTTTGCTGGTCTGACATTTCCCACATTCAGAAACCAAATCATAGCAGGCCAGCTTGTCTGTCTGTTTACCAGTTGTCTAGACACATCCTGTGTACCGACTCATTCTTCATTCACTATATTCCTTTAATTCCTTTCAGTTGCCATTGCTTTCTCATGAATTATTTATTGTTTTATTGCTTCTGAAGTCATAGAAATTCTTTCATATGCTTTTTTTTTCTGATACGATACTTTAAAAACTAGCTTTTTAGAGAATCTTCCTTTGACTAATACACTGCCCCCAAAGTTCATCATTTTTCATAACTTTACTGTTTACTGCTGTTGAAGAAGTATAGTATTTTAATTGTAATGTCATGTTCATAATAGTTGATTTATAATTGCACCATTATCTCCACAGTTATTAGCTATCAGCTGTAGTTGACAGATCTGTGACACAGATATCAAACCACCGCTATTTAACACAGTGACTTATGGAGACAATAATTGTTCTCCATAAGTCAAATGGAAATTAATTGGTTTTGACTGCGACCGTTTTCTGCACGATGAATGTGTAGTTTCATCACCCTTCCCCTTTCACTGACTGCTTAATGTCTCACTTTGGTCCATGATTAAAAACCAAGATATTATCGTGTGTGTGTGTGTGTGTCTGTGTCTGTGTGTGTGTGTGTGTGTGTGTGTGTGTGTGTGTGTGTGTGTGTGTGTGTGTGTGTGTGTGTGTGTGTGTGTGTGTGTGTGTGTGTGTGTGTGTACAGCATCCAAGTCTTCTCTGAGGCTGAAAATGCACAGAGAAGATTGCAGGGTCAAATGGAATGATGTGATTATCGTCTGGCACAGGCTAATAAAACTGGGAGGCCAAACTGCATGAGTGGCATGCAAAGTTATAAATGCCTTTTGTGTTTTACAATGCATGAATGGTAGCAATGTCCAATATAGGGTGTTGTATTTCTTCCTCTCAGATGATTTAATGCATATAAATATCTTTGCTGCCCTCTGGTACTCTGCTATTTAAAAGTGGTGTGACACGCTTCAATTCAGCCACTATTTCAATTTCATATTTTTTTCTTTTACGCTATACCAATATAAATCGAATTTTTCTTCACTTTTTTTTCACACATTGAATCAGCGTATGTCCTGTATCGCACGAACACAAGTAAATATGGGGAGTGAAAAACTGGATCGCTTTTAAATTAATATTAAACCCAATCACCAGAATAAATGTTCGTGACCACAATGAAGGAAAACCTTATGCTTCTTTATGTTGCAACTTGTGTAGTTAAATTATTCTCTCGTCACAATGCTGTGCTTATATTCTGGGAAGGTTTTGGCGCATGAACAACTTGGTTTGGTAAAACATCAGGTTTTGGCCTTTACGTCCTATTTGTAGGAAAAGTTGATTTCTGAGTGTCATTCCCAACTCGTCACAAATGAATGCTGCGTGAAGGAATTTCACACAAGTGTACTGTCTGTCAGTATTTGAGACTCAATCAACTTTTCCAACAACTAGGATCTTTAGAATATGTGTTTTGGTTGCCACAAACATGGCTGGAAATCGTTCCAAATTGTGTTATTAATTTGGCATGATTTCCAGCCATGTTTGTGGCAACTTACAAAAACTGAAATGTGACTTTGACACATGCAGATATGAATCTATGGTAGCAGAAATGTAAAATTAGCTAAGTTCAAGCAAAACTAATTAGTAGGGATGTCCCGATCAGGTTTTTTTTTTTACCCCGATCCGATCCGAGTCCTTTAATATTTAGTATCTGCCAAACCGAGTCCCAATCCGATACTCAGCCTTAACTAATATTTTCCTGGATAATACAGCTGCATTAAGAAAAAAGTACCTGCATTCCTTCGTAGTTTTTTTATTTTGTTGAAACAAAGTATATACTTATATGCATATGGCTCTTCCTTATTCTGCATATGCTATTCCAACATTGGCCGACCACCTTCCTTGTGTTAGCAGGTGAGTCTGTGACGCTGCAATGTGACAGCAGACCCTCGTGTACAGTCAGCTGAAGTGTGTGAGACGCAGCCCACGCCTAGTTCCTCCATATCATCCACTGCTTTTTTCATATTCCTTACGTTGTCATGTAAAATGACGTGGACGCGTTGCTTGTCTATATCATACACGTTCAGCATCTCCTCGGTTGCCTGTTTTACATGCTCTGCTGTATGAGACCCACAAAACTGGTGCGCATACCGGCACGTTGTAACTTGAAAGTGGAAGAAATGCAATGTAATGCTGAGATGGTAGGGCATACCGGGGATTCAAAAACTCCAGGTGACGAAGAAAACCCTGATTCTCTACCACGGAGATGAGCTGGTTATCCAGAGCGATTGATTTAATTAACAAATATCTCGAGGATATTTCTCTTAACTTTTGAAAGTGTCCGCAAGTGTTTGTTGCTTCGGTGTCTTTGCCTGTATTGCTTGAGTGAACTCATTGTATTCTTTGAGCGTTTGTTTTTCATTTGCCATATCAAATGTGTAGTATTAAATGCAGCTCTTTTGTTACCCCCCCACCCCCGCGAAACAGTCTTATTGCAGATGTTACATGTCACTGTATGACTACTTTCGGTTTCTAATTTAAGTTATTTCCACTCTGCAGACATTCTATCCACAGGTTTGCCAGAGTAACGTTACGCACGCGTCTGCTTTCTGCCAAAAATTGTGCTCTGACATAAAAAAAGAAAAGAAAATCAGGCTCGGGTTCACGTTCAAAATTCAACCAATAGTGTCACTGCAGCAAAGTGATGTCGGACAGTCTGACTCTGTACCACCACATGAAACCACATGATCGGCCCTGATTTCCGATCATGTGATCGGATCGGGACATCCCTACTAATTAGGAATTGTTATTTTGGCGATTTGGTGCCCCCCTTATTTACCCCCCCCCCCCCCCCCCCCCCCCCCCAGATATCTGTACCAAAGTCGTTAACAACAAACAAAACTCTTTATGCCACCATAGGAATGTTATGTTTTGAAAACATGTAGTTTGAAGTTAACATGTATGTAATGCTGTGATCCATAAAAATTACACTAAAGTTGTTATTTAACGTAATAAATCACAAGGTTTAATGTAAGTACATGTAATTGGGGCGACTCAGCCCTCTGAATTCTGTATTTTCAATAGTTCTGGATAAAAACATGTCCCTGTAAATGAAAACTTACATGGTTGTAGCTGCTAATGCTAACGCTAGCGCTCCGTCCCTTGTTGGTGAGCACACTGCCTTCATGAATAAGTCGTAATCTGTGATGCCACTGGCTGCTGTGCATTTCAAAGACTCCAAATAGGATGTAAATGTCAGGCAGTACACGACATATTATGGTGAGGGAATGTCGTGGATGGCTGGAAGCGGATGTGTGTTTGTGGCTCACACACAGTAACACACACACGTTAGAGGCCCAGGAGTATAGAGAGAGATCAAGAGAATTACTTGACAGCTGTATCAATTTATTTTCCCTGAATTCTGTGCTGACTTTGTGTCGGATCTGTGCTTGTGTATCAATGCAGCTGAATCTCTGAATCTGTTGGTTTCCAGATATGTATCATTCAATCCTTACACTCCTGGCAGACTATGTGTAGAACCAGTAGTAGGTTTCAGTCTTTCGTGACCTGCATGTCAAGTAAAAGGCATATCTTGCAACATCAGGCTGTGAAAAAGAGAGATTTTCAGGGGTAGTTCAACGCCCCTGCACCCAAATAACCCTTCACGACAAGTATGTGAAACTAGAATCACTTTTAACTGGTTTTCATTTCAAAGCTGAGACTGAAATATCTTTTTAAAAAACATAAAAAATATACCTAAAAGTGATTGAAATTCAACATCTAAAATGTATATTAAAAAAAAGGGAAGGTCTGCTTACAAGTGGAGCAAAACTCGAAAGTGTATATCCTCTTCCTGGGACTTGTTTGAGCCTTTTTCAGTGAAGTAGAAAGTTTTATAAGGGTAAGAGATCATTTGGCAGTTGAAGTTTTTTTTTTTAACAACTTCAGTGAATGAACTTCAGTCAGCTACTCAATGAGAATTTTCCTTCATCATGAGTACAGTTGCCTGATTAGGCTTTAAATAAAGATACTGAAAAATTGGCTTTATTGACACAAGATTTGCGAAGGTGGTAAGCTCACTTTACGTTGATTATAATTGCCTCAGCTGGACCGTGTGTGTTGAGTGAGTGGAGATTAATGGCTATCAGGATGACAAACATTCAAACGCTGTGGTTCACTATTAGTTTGCTCAATGCATGGAAAAAGTTTCATTAATGGAATGAGCATTAATCTATATTCACTTTTCAAAATGATTCCGTTCATTATTATTGAACTGATCTGGGTTCTTTGTTGAAAATATTTGATTCTATACAGAAAATGGCCTTGAAAACCCTGTGGGTGAAATACTGTATCTATGAAAAAAACACACATCACTCATTTGAGCGTGAAATTATTCTTTCTTGACAGGTATAATTATTTAAGTTTACTAGCACTCGGCAGTCGAGCCAAAACGTTTTTCTGACACTGTTTCCTCTCTGAACGGTCTCAGCGTGCTGAGGGAAAGGAGCTAAATGTCAGGGCTCTCGGACACACACCTGACAGACACGGTTGGACAAGGCTGGTTAGATTGATAGCCATGGAGGCTGAGGGCTCCCAGCACCCTCCCGGCGGCAGCAGCAGTGATGTCATGGCTTAGCCAGTGTTATCTGTCCTTCAGATCGACCGCAGTGACAGTCACTAAAGCTCATATCTGGCAGGACTGGCTCCCCTGTGTTTGAAACCTCACGCAACAACACATCACTCCTCAAAAGCACAGTAAAATATTGATACTCAGTCTACAATATGTTATCTATAGCCACTTTGTGACACAAGTGTCACTACATAAAAGAGACAGATGACTGTTTTATACTGTATAAAAGAGTTTTGAAATTTTATATCCACATGAGATCCAGAGGTACTAAGGGAATTTCAGCCAGTGATTAATAGCAGCATGATTCTATCTATTCTTTATGCTGTTTGGATCGACTTCTTTGAGTGTTGTGTGATATGACGTGCAGGTGCAAGATGATTGGACACAGAGGGGATTTCAAGGTCAAAGATCAAAGATATCCTGCTCATGATCAGAAAGATTGAACTGATATACTGAGCCAGAAAACCTGAAAATATTCATCTTTTAGTATCATCAGTGCTGATGTGGGTTCCCTTTGCTCTGTGAACAACCTTGCAGTGTATTAATTTGGTCTTAGAATGGTAAGTCATGGAAAATGTGCTGTTGCATCTTCACTGCCAATGTAAAATTGATTATGTATGCAGGGTTCTAGGGTGCAACCGTTGTGGTCGCGCATTCACCCAAAATTCTAACGTTTTCATTGGTCGTATCAGCAAGCTTTCCGACAAATGATCATCATTTATGATTTGTCACAGTTCAATTTGAGGAAGCTGGTGTGGACTTCATTCCCATGATGCAGTTGGTCAGGGTTGAGTGAGTGGCAGAGGTGGCTGCTTTGGTGGACATGTAGAGCTGGATGTCGTCGGCAAAGCAGTGGCACTGAAGTCCATGATGGAGGATTATTTGGCCAAAGGGGGGGAGGATGAAGAGGAGGTGGCCGAGAACTGAACCGTGAGGGACACCTTTTGAGAGGGGAAAATTTGTTACATTTTCTGTTCCATATTTGTTTTCGTGTCTGCTTTCTATCATGTATAATATTTGTATAACATAATCCAGACTGCATCTGTGTATGTCTTCTAACATTTCAGTGCACCGATAATGTTCGTGCCAGTAACACTCATTTAGTCCAGTTTTTGTCTGTATGAGCTTTCAAACACATTCTCTATCAATTCAGTTGTAAAAGATTTAGATTTGACCTATGAAACATCCTACTAGTTTTTAAACTTAATTCATATGTACGATTCATGCTGGTATGCTTAAAGTCAATGTTGTTCTGATGGTATGATGTTTTTTTTTCTAATTAAGACTTCCATTTTGGTGGTTTATGACATAATGCACCAAATTATTACATTTTTTGATAAAAAAAAGTCTAACACCTGCATTTTGTAATTACTGATGCAATATGTAAGAACTTATTACAAAATGCTTCAAAGTTTATTACATATTACGTTCAAGAATTTTATTACAAAATGTGGCAGATTATTACAAAATGTGGCCTTATTACATAATGAATTGAAAATGTATTACATTATTACATAATGGGGCGTTATTACATAATCTTGTGCTACAGTGCTTCTCAAACACATTAATCTGTCTCTGTAGCTGTTGGTAGTTTAAACTCCTCTTTGAATGAATAGGATCGGATACTGAAATGTAATCTGAGCAGAGAATATGCTCTGCATTTTTGAACCTATGATAGAATCTACTGTCTTTAGCCTTTCAGTATTTTTGAGGTCCTTATTGTGCAACATCCTTATTTTTGGGTGCACCTCTGTCGTCACACTAAATGAGAGTTCAAAATTTAGCACAGAGTGTAACTCAGGACAGCTTCAGTCCTACACAGCCGGCCTGAAGCCAAAACAAATGAGAGTATATTACAGTACATCTGCAAGTTTTTTACATTCATGTGTCACACCTTTGACTGAAAAAAAATAAACAAAATAGTGCTCAGGCATAATTTGTTCTGGTAATGTAAATTTTAAGATGAGGCAAACTCAAACCATTGTGGCCTGAAGGCATGCTGATTCTGGTCAAGCACTGAGGTGAGGTAACTCCAGTTATTTAAGAAGCTGCTGGAAGAGCTGAGCCTCTTAATGAAGAGAACAGAGAGACTCATCCATCAGCTGCAGACGGTGTCATATTGCTGCAGTGAGAGAACAAAGGAGCCCAGCAAAGGAATGCTGGGAATATTCTTCCATCTGTATCACCTTTGAAAGGAAATGCTACTGTACAAGTGCAGCTCTCAGTCATTCAGAACATGTGTGCATGTGGGTGCCGGTAGCAGTATCTATGTTTTGTTTCAGCAGCATCTTTATGAGTTTTATTATAAATTCTTCTTCTTCTATAGAACCCAAAGAAACCAAATGTGGCAGAAATACCTGACATCACCCATCGCTCTGGGAGTAAAATGTTTACATTTTACAGCAAAACTGTTGCTCTGTATTGACAGCTTTCATCAACAGCTGGGCTTCCATCAATCTGTTTTTGTGCAGATGTTGTATAGTACAGGAAGAAGTTGATGGCAACTTCCATCATTTTTGCAAAAAAAAGTTAACACACGTGCAAGGTCAAAATGACCAATCGGCCACTTCTGAGGGGAGAAAAAGAAGAAGCTGTTTCCGCTGTCGACATCTTAAGAGATACTTTTTTTTTTTTTCTCTGGATGATGGCCAGGGTGACTGTTTGTTTCTTTATCCTCTACTTCATCTTCGATGGTTTGAAAACAACTGTTTTTTGAGCCAGACCCAATACTCACATTCCACTTGTTTATTTGGTTGTGATGTGACCCAAATAAACAATATGTTGAATGTGTTTTGTTTTTTTTGGTATTTGCTTACTGGATTTTTTTAGGTCCAGCACTCCACTAAGAATCACTTTGTTGATGTGCAACCTCATTCTTCAGTTTGGTTTTGATACTAAAACAAATAATACACTTTGCAAAAATCTAATTTGTATTTTGTTTGTAATTTATGTGACATTTCAAATTCTCTTGACATTTGCACCATAATTACACAGAAATTATCTCAAATTGGAAAACAGGAGTCGGGATGTTTTTCCCATCACCACCAAATGTTTTTTTCATGTTTTCGTTTTATAATTCTAATATTCTCAGTTGATAGTTATAATTGGAAATCCACATTTGGTCAAAACAAATTCTGCTGCACAACCTTTCAGCAGACGACTGATTGATTACAAAAGTGAGTAGAACACTCTGTTAATCTTATGTGGAATTGCCCGTATATCTTTGCTTCCCTTAAGTATAAAATCGTTTTCATTTTCCTTTTCATAATTACACAATTTCAATCATCACTTAATTAACAAAGATAATGGTTTAATTAACTTCTACTTACATATCTTCTAAAAGTCATCTAAAGTCATGTTCATCAGTTAAACAGTGTCTTAAAGAACAGCTTGAATGTTGTTTTGAAATACAGTTATTGGCTTTCTGGCGGAGGGTTAGACAAGAATATCGATACCACTCTAATGTCTTCCGGATAAATGTGAAGCTACACCAGCTGCTGATTAGCCTAGCTTAGCACAAAGACTGGGTGGTTTCTGTGCACATTAAAAATGCAAAATATGTGTTTATTATCAAATTTTATAGTTGCTGGCAGATGGGTTTACTTACTTTCATACCCATTTGCCTTTCAGAAAGCAGAAAAATGTGGCCCTATTACTGAAAGTACTGTGGCAGTTTCTCTTAAGACATTCTCTCCTTCTCGTTCTTTCCCTTGCTTTGTTCATTTCTCAGCAGCTGCTCATGGCACCTACCCGGTTCTCTTTATACCTCAGGAATATGTGAAGTTCGTAATAGCTCAGTTACCTTCTGTGAACAGTCTTTCGCTGGAGCAGGGGAGACTCACCTGTCAGTGGGGGCTGTAGAAGAGTAGATATTAAAAACCAAATGGAAGCGGCCATGGGTTGAATCAGTAAATCTTAAAACCATTAAAATATATAGAGCAGAAAGAGGGTATTAAGCAGTGCTTAGTGTTTTGATTTATGCCATATCATCCTCTGATAGCTTAATAGTTTAATGTGTGAGTAAAGTGAGTAACGGCGGACTGGACAGGAAATACAAAGGCCTGTCTCTTTAAGTCAAATTTAAGTGGTAACGCCTCTCTGTCATTGTCAAGTTAGCATTGCATTGCTCAGAGCTAGGTCTGATTTGGAAATCATCACCACAGCTGCAGCAGCATAACGCTGGTGATTCCTCTGGAAACATTTTAAATGTACGCATATGTTGCTCCATTATCATCTGCAGGCGCAGCGAGTGCCCCGAGCCTTTCACTTGAAAATGGATCCAACTGAGCAGAAAAATGCCACTCCGACTGGCAGTCCCAACAGTAGTTACAGTAATTAGCTCTTTTCCTGCTTGCCGCTATGCTTTTTTAACATCTATGGCTATCCCTCCAGGCCTCTGAATCTCTCAGGTGAAGACAATGCCTGATGAAATGAGGAGGCACATTTTTTTGGGGCTGTAATAAAAGGGAGGGAAAAAATGCAGACAACCACACAAAACACAAGTCGTTATTTTCAGTAATGCCTTACATCAGACCCGTAAGATTTTTCTTTGAGCAGAGAAGGCTGCCAGAGCTCCATTTTTCCACAGGGAAGAAAAGGGTTTGCATCATTCACCAAAAAAAACAACATAATGGAAGGTAATGGCCCTGAAAAAGCTTAATGATGATGGAATCAATATGTGTAACATTTGTTTGAATCTAATACATTAAGATCTCGACTGAAATATATATATATATATATATATATATATATATATATATATATATATATATATATATATATATATATATATATATATATATATTCCATGTGTAGGTTATTTTGGTCCCTTCCACATCTTTTAAATGAGTACTCTCTGGCCTGCTTTCGAAAAAAATTCACATTGATTTTATAAAAACACAGCACAAACTGTCAAAATTTCCGCTCAAATGCTATCTCTCATCGGATACAAACAGTAGGTTGCACTAACAGCGTCACAGCGAGAGAGAGAGTCTGTAATCTGGAGAAGTGCTGTGCTGACCTCGCCATCTGTTGCACTTATACGAGCCTTGCCACACACATGCAGAGCCACCGAAGCGTCTCGCTGTTATTTGTCTTCCGGAGCAACGCACCGCAGACTCCCAGCGCGCCTCCCACCGCGCGGTCGAGTCCCTGAGCCATGAGCGTAACGGGATCCTCGCCTCGCTTCGGTTGGTTACTCCCACACCTCCAGACCCTCCGATGAGGAAAACGTCTTCATGATCCCAGTGAAGGGGTGATAAGGAACGGCGTGGGTGCTGGTGCTCATGCACATAATCATGCTTCATAGGTTCATGTGTTGGTGGTGAGTGAGGCAGTGGGAGGGACAATTCCCCTGTGTGCTGCTGTTTTCCTCATTAATATACTTGTGTAGATAACAATCCAGAGAAGATTAAGACCTCAGAGACCAAATCCTGGCTATCAGCTTCCCTTTCTTGCTCTGTTTTTCACCCTGATTTCACTTAAGGCCCTACAGTTACACATTGTATCAGTGCAGACTGTAGTACGGCGGTCCCTACCCTTTTTAGCTGGTGATATTTTATATGTTTCTTCTTATTGTCAGTATATTCTGTGTTGAGTTTAGTCTCATCTGCAGACTTCCCTATTCTGGAAGTAGCAACAGGCAACCCCAACAAAATAATAACTCAACAAAATATATATCAAAGTCTATATTATATCAACGAAGCATGGCGCAAATTCATGCAGGACATGGAAGTCACAAGCCCAAGCTGTAGTCAGCTAACAGCCAGCTGATCAGATCAACATCAGTCACTGACCAACCACATCCACTCTTCCAAATTAGGCGGTCCATTTAAACCCAAGCCGTCATTCACTGATCTCTCCTTCAACACTGTTGCATGCACATCGCTGCTGCCGGCAAGCTTGCCATCACCACCCCAGCCTCCACCTGCTTAGTCTGTGTCTAAAATGGCTTAATTGATCTAGTTGCTTCGACTCTACTCCTGCGGGGGAGTATGCATCGCGCTCCCCGGATTGACTTGGCATGCTGCTTGTCAAATCCAGGGAGCTTTTGGAGCGGAGCCTTCAGCGCCAAGCCTTAATGTATATCATTTGTTGCAATAAATGATTTAATCAATGACGAGAGTGTTCCTGAATGAATTGACACTTTCATGCAGAATTCCTTCTTTTGAACATATTATTCATAATACTCAGCTGGGCGCAGTGGTTTTATTGCAAATGGTACTCAAACAGTCATCAACAGCACATTTGTTGGGATTATTTCTGGGGCGTAGTAATTAACACATGAATTCATCCTGCTATAGTATTTAGAAAAGTTTTCGCTGCAATCCATTACACCCGGCACCAGAAGGTGCAACGGAAAGATTATTCGAGTAACAATTCCAGAATCAAAAAAAAACATGTTTTCCCAGGCAGATGCACTTGGACACACTGACACTCAAGCAAACTCAAAACTATCTGCCTCTGACTTGCAGTCACTTGCAGCATTGGTGGTGTACGTGCGACTGACACTTAAGAAATTGCATTGAATTGCATTCATGAAGAGACATGTAACGCAGTATGAGATAAGGCCCATTGATGTGTTTTTTTAATATTAAGTTCCACAGCACAGAGGAATAAAATAAATCAGGCTCTGATGACACTAGAGACAGTACCTGAATCAGAATTTTCATTTTTGCTTTTTTAATAGGATTTGTTGCGAACAAGAAAATAAAAATCTTCAGGCTTGATGTTCGTTATTAGCATTTTAACTAGAAACTGATATTTCATTTAAATGCTGTAATTGTAGAGGCCCGAAGAGGTGATCCATTATTTGGCAAGACAAAAACACAAAGTAAGGTCTCGACCTCCAAGTCTGAACCAAATGCTGTAGGAGACATGAATATTTGATTCCCTGCTGCCATGTGAGCCGAAAAAAGTGGTCCTCCTCCTTCATTAGTGCACTCCTGTGTCTCCGGAGAAACGCAGCATCATTTAGCTTTCCACTGATTAAAACATCACTCCCTCCATTTCTCTCTGCCTGTTCTCCTTGAATTGACTGATTTGGACTAAAGTCTTGATAAGCAGTTTGCTCGTCCCAGCAGGAGGCCCAGTGGCTGACAGCCAGCAGCCTGACTGTTTTCCTGTTATTCTCCAGACTCCATCCTCTGTGAGAATCCCCTCATTCATTTCTATGAGAGAGGCATTACTGTATTTCACAGCGTGTATCTGAAACGATAGTCCACATCGAGGAGAGATGTTTGTGAAGAAACATGTTTTATGTGCTCAAAAGCTTTGGACAGGCAGCTTTTTAAAAATTGCAACACGCCTCAGACTCAGTAGGCTTCCTCGGATTGCGTCCGATGTGGATTCTGAAACAGTGTCTGCTGTTTTTCTTTTGTTTGTGCTCTGCTCCTTTTTTTCCTTTTTTTTTATTCTCTCCTTCTCTGAGAAGCTGAAGCTCAAGTCCGGGAGACTGTGGTGCATTTCAGATGTCGAGACAAAATCAGTCCATAAGGCACTCAGAGCAATACACAGTCACTTTAATATAAACAGAAATGAGTCAGATGACATTTGAGTGCTCTTGGATTTGCAGTATTTTTGAAATGCAGTTTTTTTTGCGGGAGTCTGCAAACTTTCATTCTTTACAATGTTATTAACACCTGGATGGGAAAAGATAAAAAAAATGGATCTGGTCTCATGTTTTAAAAGTAAACCTGTTTTTTGTTCTTGTTTCTTTCTCTGTATCTCCCACCCACTGTCATTTATCATTTTTATTTTTTGTCTTTGAGTGGCACATGAATACAAAATACCTCAGAGTGACCTTATCATCAGTGGAAGCGTTAAAAAGCACACTGTTATTGCCTTACGTACTGAAGGCATTATTTTCCATTCAAATCACTTCATCGCAGCGATTCCCTGAATCACCCCGTTTTAAAGTTCAAGGAAAAAAATTATACTTGAATTATTCAATTAAATCTGGAAAGCTTCTAATTGCTCAACCAGAAATTGGGCTCATCACAGAAAGCTATGCAGAGCTGCGACAGACTGTGAAAAAAACAGTAGCACCTCCTTATAAAACCAACATGTTTTTTTCTGAATATTCCATCGTTGAGAAAAAAGTTTGTCGGGGAGAACTTGGTATACTGTTTACTGTTGGCCAATAACAGATTGCAGGAGCATATGGTTCAGTGTTGTGCTGACGCTTAAGTAAAGTCTACACTGGCTGCACAATGCAAGCAGCGTGACAGCAACGTGCGAATCTTCCAGCAGTGTCCACACTGGTTCGGCTTAGTGATGATTTAAAGGCTACGATGGATTTTAAACGCACAACAAAAACATGAAAATTATCACTTCGTGGTCAAGTTTGCATGTTTTTTTTTTGTTTTTTTTTACAGATATATCTAGCAGTAAATCAGTGCCTTAAAGTGATAGTTGGGTTTTTTTGATGAGGGGTTGTTTGAGGTAGGTATTCCTGGTGAGTGTATTATATGCAGTAGATGACATCAGCTGTGTGGAGAAGCAGTGCGCAGCATCGACATGGAAGCAGAAGGTTTTTTTTTTAGGTGTGCTCTCTTAAAGGTGGTTAAAATGCATCTTGATGTCAGTCCTGTTTCGCAGCAGTATGCTCTGCTTCTCTGTGAATGCTCCTTGCTGCTTCTCCACACAGGGGTAGAGCTATATAAGTACCTCATACAACCCCACATCAAAAGACCCCAACTGTCACTTTAATGGAACCTTAGTGCTAGAAATTCCGAGTCAACTGATGTAGTTAAGTCCAAGTTTTACATCCTGTACTTTCAAGATTCATAGATTAAAAATCACGCAGTTATAGAAAATTGTCTCACTAATAACATAAAACTGTACAGCCATGAAAGACTCATAAATAAATAAGAGTAGGTATGGGGAGCTGTAGTGTGTTTAAAATGGATACTGCAGCGGGAGTGAAAGAGTTTTTGTCGGTTTCTCTTTTCAGCTAGAGGTGCTCTGAAATGTCTCCCTGATGTGAGTAGCTGAAAGGAATGGCGAAGGGGTGTGAAGGGTCCTTATTGTTGGAGTCTGTCTCTCTCTTTTTTTTTTTTTTTGACTGTATGACTTTCTGAGAATTGGGTTTGAGTGGTGCCAGTGATTTTTGTGTGTGCTTGATTACTTCTGTGAGCATTTTTTTTCGTTTCTTTTCTTTTTATGCTCCTATATACGGTCAATGACCGCCAAACACACCATTACACCCCAAAACAAATCACCAAAACTGTTAAGATGAAATTATCATTGGTGGTGAAAAATATAGTATTACATTTAAAACAAATGCAAAACAGAAACATTTCGACTTGTCGTCTCAGACATTTTGACCCTACTGTATGGCTAAGGTTGGTGAAACATACATAAAACTACTCAACAGTCAACAATATTATTCATACAGTAGCAATATAATAGCATTAAAGGGGCCTTCTGCTGGTTGAATACTTTCTGAATTGACACTTTGAGTACATTAAACTGATAAAACCTCCATATTTTTATATATGTAAAGTTTATTAATACAGAACTTATATTAATAATTAAATATTTTCGACTAAATACTTCATCAACTAATAAACCATACAGTATATATCTCTGCAAGTGTAAGTCTCTCCAGCAAAGTTGCGCGTAATCATGGGAGCTGTCTTTATTTCCCAAACAACCGTGATTTTCTGACTCTCTTCTGGAAGTTCCAGAAGAGAAATCCTGATGGAAACCTGTGAGGTAATGTAAGTAGACAACTGCATGTTAAAGCTATAAAGGATCTTAATGCTAATTTTATATTTGGATAAAACACCACAGAGAAAGAAGAAGACGCAATTACTGAACATGATAAGTTGCCTGCTTTAAAATGTGACTAATTTCAAAATGGTTCAGAATCGATTCTACATGAATGTTACGCAGAAGCACTTTGACTTCAGCTTCTGTCAATCACTGAGTCCTCCGAGCTTATCTCAGCACATTTCTTGTTTATTTGTTGAGCCCTCCACATGAGCATTAGTGCTTTTAAATAAATAATGAGTCTTTTAATCTTGTTCTTTAGCCTCATGCTGGGCGTATAGAAGTGTTAATAGACGTTCTTTTAGAGACCTTGCACAGTTTGAGACCCAAACATCTCTTTGCAAATACAGGAGAGCAAGCCTGGTATTTCAATATCCAGATTCACAAACCAGCAGCCAGATTTTCTTTTTTTTTGATGATATTGCAGTTTCGCCTCTCTTTGTGAAACTGCAATTTTCGCAAGGTAGAACACACACTGCCACCCACACCATGATGCTCTCCTTTCACACCGGTAAATGTAACCATGGATTACATTTTCCCTATCAATTGAGATCCCCCCTGGGGGTGACTGGCGCACCCTATCAAATTTCTTCCCTTTTTTTCATTAAAAAAAGATGATTAAATGCAGAGTCTCAATTCTTCTGCCTGTCACGATGAGATCAAAGCAGCCGAAGCGCTGCTTGTGAAAGTAATTCGGCATTCTGTGCAGTGCTTAGAAAACGGGGCCACCTTACTTTGATGACTACGCCATTTCTCTTCCACTATTAATCTCACAGTATTGACTCAAAATGCAAGAAAAGGTATGGCTACATAAGCTCTTTCAGCAGGCGTGTGTGTCAGTGCCGTCAGATACAAAGAGATTGTGCTGTTTTCTTTCGCAACATTAATTCTGCACTATTGTCAATTGTATATTGATGGAGTGCCTGCTTCTGAGGACCTTGTTCCCCTCAGGGACATTTTGATGGTAAAATATGTTTTGCGGGGCACTTAACAGCCATCTGTATTTCTTCACCTTACATCAGTTTCCACTTGAAAGTCTAGAGAAGTGCCTGGTCTTGCAGAAAACCGACTTTGCAGGTCAGAACAGGAGTACATTCAGGTGGGTTTTTCACACTTCTCCACAAATCCTTTCTCGCATTGGCTTTCCAGTTAGCCCAGTTTTAATTAAGTCATTACCTTGGCCCCAAAATGGAAAGAAATCTCTTTGTACTTTTCTCGTTCACCAGTTCTCTATTACCATTGAAGCTGTAATCTTAACACCCAAATCCTCCCTGGAATAGAGGGATTAGTATGCTCTGTGTTGAGACCAAAGTAGAGCAATGATTAGCTTTGACTCTATACAAGTGTATACTGTATCTGAACTGCAACGTGGCTTTAATCACTATTACTGCTTATTATAAGAGCCGCACATCCCACACCTGTCTGTTTCAATATGCAAAGGAACATGGACACGACTAAATATAAGTAGAGCCAAGTCTCACAGAACTCATTACATTTTGAATTGCCCTAAACTGAGATGTAATATGTGCTGGACATGTGCTGGTTCATTCAGCTCTGTGAAAGCCACAGAGGGGAATTAATCCCTGAAAGAATACATCACATTGACATCACAACATCAATTCATTCATGTCCAAGACAAGAATACAGGTATCATAGAGAGAACAAATGGACTGATTGGTCAGCCTGAAAGTATGTAAAACTCCGCCATGGATAGTTTGATTCATGACATTATTTCAGATGTATATGAAATACTACACTTTACTTTATTATACTTTATTATACTATGATTTAATGATTTATGTCCCATTGCATTTTTTTGGCTATATAGAACTATAATTAACAGCAAACACAGACATTTCTGTAATGTTTTTTAATGGTAAATTCCTTTGTTTGTAATAAAACACTGATTTTGACACGTTGTGAGATATTTTAATGGCCTGTTACTGATTAAGTGAATTCAAGTACCCTCTCATAAGCATTTACGCAGTGTATACTGGTATATCCAGTACTCTTACTGTGAAAGGTAATAAAGGAAGGAGTCCTTATATGCTCCACTCTATGTCTGCCACTCCTGCAGTGAAACAGACAGACAGGCAGCAGAGAGGAGAAAGACATTAGAAAGTGAATGGCAAAACTCTCTCTGAAGACTCTCACACTGACCTGAAAATAAAAACAGCACACATTTTTTGGGTAGATAACATAACATATTGAATATTGAGCTCTTCCTCGCAGCTCAGGTGGCAGGAAACATGTGTTTGAATATGACTCTCACTGAATGGGATATATCTGACACTGGTCCTGCTTGAAATCCAGCTGATTCCGGTCCCTGGTCGGTCGATCTGTGTATCTCTAAACTTGTTAAAATCCTTAAAAAGGCAACACTTCTGCTCCCTCATTAGAAATTATATAACATTTGATTATGCAAAGATATGTTTTATTTCCGAAACTTAACTGCTGGCCACAAAGTCTCCTACGTCATTGTAATGTCCATTCTCAATGGATGTGCACCTGCAGTCTTCGATTTTCCATATCACACTTGTGTATTCTGAATACAGGACCAGGGTTTGCTTCCAAACAGAGAAGTGTTGCTTTTTCAGCAACAAAAATGTGAAAACAGCCCTCAAATGTCAAACTCACATCACACATACACCATTCTGCTCATAGAAGCTCAAACATCCAACTGCAGAAAGAAGAAGAAAAACAAATTTTTGACTGGAGGTGGACTGCAGTTTTCAACCATTTTTCCACAACAACTCCCCCAAATGAAAGGCCATAATTAGTTGTTTGTAACTGCCATTTAGGAGTACACATGTAAGTGTTTTGTCCCCCATCGAAAAGAAATTATGCCTTCCAAGACTGTTTTATGTGAAACTATATTTAATTTGATCAAAGGTTACATAACTACATCTTGGTGTGCATCAAAATGACTACTTTAATGACACATTACTTTAGTTGCCATAGTTACAGCTATATCTGCAGTGTTTTTCAGTCCTGTTCCTGGGAACCCCCAAGGAACTTTAAAAAAGATTGAAGGCTCATCACGTCACTGAGTTTTGCTTTGGGGCCAGGCCGTGGTGACAGCTGTGTTAAAGTTGTGGGAGATGCATGAAGAAACGCACTTAAACCCAACATATCTACATCATATGAGTTCTGATGAAGAAGTGCCTCCAGAAAACAAAAGAAGACACTGCAGAGAGAAGTTTAATGACTTATTTCTTTTCCCACAAATGATTGACAGGGCTAATAATATTGTGATCAAACGGGGCAGGTCTGACTGATTTCCACTGATGAGACTGCACTTACACTGCGGACAGCGGCGTGAACAGGAGCCTTTCCTACACAATTTTGAGGAACGAACAGAAGTCATACGACGTAAATAGGTTGGGTGTTAGTGTGTTTCTCAATGTATCCATCAGCCATAATGATCCTTCCCTTCTTTTGAGGTTCCTTGCCCTGCATGTTTTCGACGTTTCCCTGCTCCAACACACCTGATTCAGATGAGCGGGGCGTTATCAGGCTTTAGGAGACCTCGCTGATGAGCTGATATTTTAATCAGATGTGTTGGGGGCAGGGGTCCTCCAGAAACAGGCTAAAAAACCCCCACTGGTTTACAGAATGATCGTGGTCATTAAAAAACATCGCTGACCATACAATGATCATTTGTTAGTGCCAAACCAGCCTTTTACATGGGCTCCAATATGTGATCTGATGTTCTCTGAATATGAAATTCAGGCAATGTTTCCTTATAACTAATAATGGCATAGTCCCCCTCTTGGGTATACGTCTGCAAGGCAGAAGGGAATAAAAGTCCAAAATGGGGGGAATGATTTTGAGTAAACATTATTAAAATGGAAAACATTGGGAGAATCACTGTTTAAGTATTCAAACACATCCTGCAATCCAGCTGCTTGTTGATGCATGTGACAATATTTTCTGAGAAAAAATCACAGCACTCCCAGTATCTCTTCTTGTTTTGTCCTTCACAAGCGCTGTGAAAGATAACTTTGAAGTGAAGGAGATTTCTCTAGTGGCACTGAAGGGGACTGCAGATAGTAGTAATGCAGATTAGTTGTGGATGCGTTTTGTTAGTCCTATACTCAAAGGCAATGAAAATGTATTAACTAAAAAATGACTTGTCTGTCAATAGAAAATGGATGAGAACAGTCTTATAGTAAAACATCTAAATAACATCCCTCCATTTGTGTGCAAATACCCATATCAGCATTTGCTATTGTTGACACGTTTCGAAATGCAACAGTGAACCAATGAAATGGAAGAAGCAGATGACCTTGAGCAGTGCAAGCGATCCAAGTTTCAAAACAAAACAATAGCATTTGCAAATGTTTTATGAGGAAGGGAAAATGAACTCAAAATGTTTGTTGTGCCTGAGGGGCACGCGCAGTGATAGAAACAGGAGAAACTCAACTTTTTCTCACCAAACTCTGTAACAGAAAAAGAGCAAACAAATAAGTAGAAGTACTCCCACTGTCTTCCACCTTTTTCCATTCTAGAGCCTAAACCAAAGTAGACAACAGTCCATTGACCCATTGGATCTAGGGCAAGATGGTGAACATGTATATATTGTATTTATCAGAAACATACCTTTTTCAGCAGTGGTCTATCCATGTATTTTTTGGCTCTGATGTGTCTGGGATGCCTCCAGTTGGCTGGCAGGTAAATCCTCCAATTCACCCATTTCAGTGCAGAACGGATAAATGGCCGCACATATGCTCGATGGTAATTCCAAGGGCTTTGAAGGACCCTTGAAACGTCCTGTTTCCTCCAGCAAGTGTTAGAGCACTGACTTGTCCACATTCTGCAAAAGCATTTACGCTGCTGTCACAACCTGTAAAGGTACATCTAGGTGAGCATCGCAGAGGTCTACATCTACAAGGAGCTGAGCAAAGTTGCTTATGCTCTTGATTCTGATTAAGTGGGCAGTAAATCTCTTTACAATCTGATATGAAGGGTCACGACTCGTGACAAGTGTCCTCACTCAGCAAAGTCAGCATATAGTAGAGTATAATGAGGTCTTGACCTGAAGTAACACAATTGAGCATTTAAAAAAAAAATCTTTTTAGAGTTGTGATTTTGTGTCTTGTGTACACAAATAAGGACACAAACGCATCACACATGTTCTTGTAGGTGATGTGACGAAGGGACAAAAGAATTCATCACAAGGGAGCCCAATGCATGACACACAGAGGCAGGCAGGTTGGAATAATAAGAGGAGAGAAATCTTGAAGGTCGTATTTGTAAGGAGCATCCACAAATGCTAAAGAGTGATACCAAAACAGACCTTAAAGCCGCAGGGAACAAATTAGGAATACAGAGGATACTCCAGGACTGGAGAAGCAGACAAACAAACAAAGAGTTAGTAAGGAGAGTAAGAAATAAATACAGCCTTGCACAAAGACAGGAAATGGAAAGTAACACATGAAAGATGTGGATAGACTCTACATGATAAAATAGGAAATGACCAAATCAGAACCATAGCAATAGTTGATAAATGAAGCCAATTATATGAAGCCACATTGCTTTTAATGACTTAACAAGTACAGTGCAGTACAGTACATGCTTATCATTTTCATGACTAGTTCTGCGAGGGTTTCCATAGGAGGCAGAAAGTCTACAAGGTTTGACACAGCAAATCTTGATAGAGCTATTGGATTTTACATCATCCATCTTTGCTAACATCTTAGCCTTTCTTCCATAAATTGTTGGTTATCTCGGTACCTGACATGAGAAGCAGGAAATTATCGGTATCTGATGAAAAAAGGCCATTTTGTGCTTCCCTAAGTAATGTGCCAACAAAAGCAGAGAAACTACCAATAAAAGTGGAAGGAAATGCATTTATCAGGTTTGATAGATGCATATTAGTACCTTTTGTGTCTTTACAATGAAGCCCTCGAGGGCTCCTTTAGTATCAATATTGATATTGGTCTCAGTATCAGTCAGATCTACACCTGTTTGAGTACAAAATGTGCTTCTGTCAGTCCAACAGCCTTTGTTGCTTTCATCCAGCATGTGTTCAGAATGGATGGATCCTTTTGAAATTGGGAAATGAGCTCAGATTACCATTTGAAACACACCGTCATGAGTACAAGGGCAACAGGTGAATGGTGTTTTAACATTAGCATTCAAAAGCAGACTGTCTTTTTACTGTCCAGCCTCTGTAATAGACATTTGGGCTCTCGACTGTCACTATTCAGTATAGATTACAGATTCTAGTCCAGAGGCTGTTATGTGAGGTCCAAGTGAGTCCTGTTCTGTAAGATTACCGTTGTTCCTATGAAATGATCCAGAGCTGTGTGCTTATAGAGGTCACTGCATCAAACACTGGATTACCTCCAAGCCTATTCTATGAAAATGAAGGCGCTAATGAGAAGTGGAGGCTAACAAAAGCAGTGCTAATGAGGACCAGTGTGTGTCTCCGTGACTTACAGGCCCACTCATTAGGACTCCCTTTTAGCCACTGGCTGGCTGACATTAGCAGGTGGCCCCTCTGCCAAAAGTACTCTGAAGATATCTCCGCGTGCGTCGTCTCGGGAGATCAAACGTGACATCGGATCTGAAAGGGAAGACGTGTGATCCAAGGGGAAGTGTTTGTTCGAAAGGGAAGGTGAGGTCTGAGTCAGACAGCGTCAACAGCATTAAAGAAAACAGCTTTGAGAGGATTAAAGATAGTATTTGCTCCATTCTCACTGGAAAGAGACTGTTTTTTAAAAGCGTTTACAAGCGTTTGAATGAGGAGGACTATTTATGTGACTATTTTGCAATATTGTAACCATTGGTAAAGGTCATTGGAGTCATATTGTCTAATTGGTGTGCTTTTAAATATGTGGCCTTTAAAACCATGGGGTAGGAATCTAGAATAAAGAACGACTGGTCTGTAACCGTCTATCACAGGCTAACTTTAACCAATCACATCGACTGTAGGAGAGCTCCACCAGCTGAAACAGCTGTAATGTTCTCGAGATTATATACCTGTGATCTCATAAATTATGCACTTCTGTCCAAGCTACTGACAGCTACGAGCATGATGTATGTGTAAAGACAATGAAAATTGTGTCATTTCCTTATTTCTTGCTCCAACTGACAATATCACTGAGAAGTATTCGTATCGATATCTGCGTTAATGAAATACTAACAATACCCATTCTGAGGATTTCTGAAAGATTTTCTCTTGGCACTGCATTCAGATTTAGTCAATGAGACTTCGAGATTGTCAGACTTGGCACCGACTGTTCTGTGACGCTTTTTTTTTTTTAACACATATTATCAGTGTGATTTCTGGCAGACCCATAACAGACAGTTTGCCAGATAATTCAGAAGTAGTCAGCCTGAAAGTTTTTAAGGACGCAGATCATCTTCTGAGAACTTTATGAATAAAATTAGAGCTGGTCCTGTTAGGTGGATATAGAGGGCGGTAAAACCCTGTCTTTTGAAGTTGAAAGAGCATAGATTCATCACTTTTAAAATATTTCGTGCTCTCTTGCTGCCCTCACTCTGTGCCTCCTGATTTCTCTGCATCCATTAAATAATGTTTAAATAAAATGAAATACACATCTCAAGATTATACCCCAGAATCTAGTACTCCCTAAAGAAAGGGTTACTTTTGTGGTGTGAATATAAACCTTATTTAATGGTTTAGCGTATAGAACCTGAAGCAGCTGTTGATCACTCGCAGCCCCCACTGGCTGGTTAAGAGGAGTGAGGAATCAGCAGCTGATAGCAGTAGGCTATGAAACGGAGCAGTCAGTAAAATAGCCTTTTGAAAAATTGTGACTCACTGCAACCATGAAAAGGTCCTTGTGGTAATCAACCTACATGTTTTAATTTTGATATTTGATATTCTGTGCTAATAAATGCCATTATTTGTCTCTACGTTAGACATTTTATGGGTAAGAGAAGCTTTGCCTTATTCAGTGAAAACAGGAAATGTCAATCAGCCTTAACACTGACAAGATATGCAGATGATGCATCAGTTCATTTTCAGTTCATCTTACACTGCAATTGACCTTTAATCGGATCCGGATCACTAATCGCTGCATGTCAAGCGCTGTTAGATTAAAGGATTAGGGTTTTAACATCAATTTGAGCACTAATCCTATCAAATTTAAGTGTTTGTTTTTGAAGAAGAACGTGATTTGATGTGTGGATATTCAGGGGGAAGAGTGCTTGAAAAGAATCGGTGAACTGGTGTATAAACCTTGCTTGGCTTGCACACAGTGTACTTCTGTTTTGTTTCGTCCATAATTTACCAAAGTTCAGCAAGTCTGAGGGTCACTGCAGTCCAAACCAGGGAACAGAGAAGACTGTAAGAAAGAATTTATGAAGTGGTTAAAGCAGTAAAGTGGTATTTTGTTAGCGCGCCCTGCTTTGATCACCGTTGCTGTAAATTCCAGGGGATGTTTTTGTGCTCCGAGTGTTGATTAGTCTGGTGAGGACCGCCTGAAGGTGCGAACAAACACTCCCACACTTGAGCCCTGCAAGGCTACAGCAAGCTAGCATGAGTGAGACTGATTAACTTAAAACCTGTGTTAATTTACATACATCATGCTGTGTTTGATTCAATTATTTTTGGGCGTGTAATTAAACCAGCGGAATAATATGTTGAAGCTAAAGTTGCAGACGAAAAAGAAAATCCTGCTGAAATCCCACCATGTGTGCTCAAAATGACTCTAGGGGGATTTTCTTTTACATGTTGTCTGTTGGACATTGATGAAAGTGCCCGAGTGAAGCTTTGGTCATTTTGCTTTATGGCTTGCCATTTCCAAGAGTGTTGATAACAATTCTCAATTGACAGCGGCTATTGACCTCCACTACTCCATTTTATAACAGCTTGCCTGTCTAAAGATATCTCCCCTTTCCCTCGGCACATTTCTTACCTCAAGAGTTTCGAGTCCATTGAGTACATTTTTAATATGGAGTCGGCATCAAGGTCATTTATTGATGAGGTTGCTCACTGATAAGTCAGCATCGACTGTTGCCAAGCCTGGCACCGTCTCCACTGTAAACAAAGAAGTGTGGATTAAATGATTACAGCAATGAATTCTGGAGCCATCTATTAACTTTCTGTTAACTTTCTGAGGGGCCAGATGGGCAGAGGCAATAATGTTATTCCCTGGAAGAACGAAAGGAAACAAGGAAGGAAGGAAAGCAAACAAATCAGTACATACTGTAGATAAAAAGAAAGTCATCATCAAATTCAGGCAAGATGTAGGTTTTATTTAGTGTCTTATGGGGCTGATTCTTTTGGAAGGAAAACAGTCCTGGAGCCAAGTGATGGCGATAATTGGCTTTTTGTGTTTGCAGTTAAAGGTCTATTGTGTAGGATTAGTGGCATCTGGTGGTGAGGTTTCAGATTGCAACCAACGCAACACCCCTTGTCTAACCCTCACCTCACGGGCTGCCTTAAAACAAAAAAAATGTGAAAGGCCAGATTTGGTGTGTCTGTCCTAGGCTACTGTAGACACATGGTGGTGGATCGTGGCCACCAGAGACGGATCAAAGACAGAGTCGGGTTCATTCCTATGAAAGGTGCTCACTGGCCCATGAAGCCAAAAAATATTTGACTTCTGGGGTATAAAATTACCCAGATCTTCTGCTTTGTGGGGCTCATAGAGCGTGTGCACTTGAGACTTATGCTGACTAAACCGGCTAACTTTCTGTTTAGCCTTTATATGCCTCTATTGCCTATTCTAATTCTCAGATTTGTATTTGCGGACAGTGAACTGAAGACATCATTAGCTGACAGTAAACAATAACAACAGCTTAACTAATAATAATCATCTCCAAACCAATCTCCAAATACTTATTTGACTCATAGAGTGTTTGATTCATGAAGAGTATTTATTTTTTTCAACTAAGAGATGTGTTTTTCAACACACAAAGTCCAAACACAGCTATAATAAGCATGCAAATCTACAAATCCTTCAAACATTCATAAGAACAAGCACATCAGCTTTAGTTGAAACTTTATGTCAGTACTCTGCTGCGAAGACAACATCATCAACACACCTAACCTGCGGAGCTGTTTGTCATTTGCACCCTGCCACTGAACGAATAGAAGCGGAAACAGCTTTCTCTCTACACCCCATGACTAATTTCTGTTGTTTAAATGCTGATGAGATGTCTTTGCTTTTTGAGGGCATGTTGGGTGACAGTAATCTTTTCAGATCTTAGCATGTTGCCCAACAACTAAAGCTCATTTTAGCAAGCTGTTAAGCCTAAATTCTGCTAAAGGACCTGCAGCACTCTGTACTCAGTACTGTCGATGCGGTTATTTGAATGAAACCCTGAGGTACCTCTCTTCACAGATCGTTATTTCATCACCACTCACTCCTCAGAGCAACACATACCCACTACTACTTCATAGTCATCGGATGGGGGCGGGGGAGTTAAAAGGTTAGGTTTCCAATGAATGTAGACTTTAAAAGTGGTCTTCATAGTTGATGAAAATCCCTTGTGATTTTTGTTGCCAGAACAATAGAAATAAAACAAGAACTTCTGGTTCCAGAAGCAAGTAAAAACGTTATTTATACAAGTTAACACAATTTGTTACCTGTATTAAAAAGCTGTCCTATTACTCATGTTGTAGAATATGGAAGTAAACCAGTGGAAAACGCTTTACTTATGAGGTACTTGTCAACACCATCACGTGATCGTTGAATGATAACTTTGCAGCAAGATGATAAGCATAAGTATTTGCCCAAGCCATGTTATAATGACCTGCAGCAGATCGCTGACAGCTGAGGTAAAATGTCACCAGAAATGTTTGGTAAACAACACACAGCTGACATGTTTTTCTTTCCACATATTTACTGCTTCTATTTTCTACTTTAAAATGCCTCACAGTAGTGTGGATCTAATTCAGGTAACCTTCAGTAAATCGCATTACTGCTGACCTGTGCCGACACGTGTGACCTTTAATTTAAACTCCATCTACTGCAACATGTGTGGGACAACAGTGGAAAAGGCTGGCTGGGCAAAAACAGGAAAAGGACACCAATGTTATATATTTCAATCATGTCTCTCTCAACACCCACACTTCGTCTGTATATTGAACGCTGTGATACTTGAGCGTTAGCTTAAAAGAAAAACAGCTCTTTTCATCCACCGCGAGTTATATCTCCTTGTACGCCCCGGGGAGATAATGACCATTGTTTACAATCTGTCACTCACCCAGAACACATACATCAGAAAGGGTTTTTTGGTTGAAAGATGTTTCAACACTGAGGGACCTTTTTATAAATAAAGATAAAGCTTGTAAGTGGGGAAGGAACACTGTGAATTCAAGTGTGTAAACAGGGACTTAATTCTCGAGATCAATGTGATAATGATTGTATTGGAGGATTGTTTGGGATTTAAATGAAGTTGTTCACTGAACCATGCAACACATTTTACATAACTTGCAGCCCATTCACCCCCATGGAATGTGGCCATATAGCATCTTGGGCTCTTTAAGCTTAACGGGCAAAGGTCTTTTTGTGACACTGACATTATGTTCTACAAGTCACAATTTATAATTGGTTACCCCGGAGCTGGCTATTTTTCTTGGCTCAAGCAACACATCTCTTGCACCCTGTATGAAGTGTGCAGACAGAGCTTGCCAGGCCATAGGTTTGCAGGGTGCCTTCACTGTCAGCATACAAAGAATTTGGCTGGGTGCTACATGGAGTGTACAGCCACATTTCTATCCCTTTTTCCCCTGTTGGGTAAGGATAAAAAGCATTCAGTTGAGCGTCTTCGGACCTGAAAGAACTCTTGATGTTTCTGCCGGTGTAAAGGGCAGGTTTTACGTTTGGCTATCGCTTCTTTTTTCCACTCTTCGAATCTTGTTACTGAGGCAAAAGTAGCCTCCATGGGCAACTCACTGACATGTATAAAGGTGGTGGATTCATGATTCATGCTGTGACTGGCCCTGACCAGCTCCGGCTTCTTTGAATTACCCAGATCAGCTTATGCACCAGGCAAACACAATTCTTCTGTTTGCCTGGAATTAGTTGGATATCCAGTTTTACCAATGCTAAAGAGTGGCCCTAGGGATGAAAACATCAGTCTGTACACCACTGTGGTCCAACCTGGAATATCCTGACAACATTTTGATGGCTTTCCATCACCCCCATCCTGATGAAGTTCTTTAAGAAGTTTGTTCTCCAGCACATCAAATATAACATCCCTGCCAGCCTGGACCCTCACCAGTATGCTTTCAGAACCAACAGATCCACAAAGACTGCCATATCAACTGCTCTCCACTCTGTCTTTACACACCCTGAGAATGTGAACAGCTGTCAATTGTGTCACAGTTTAAAAAATATATGTAAATAAATGTACAATGTGCCCTTTCATTTAGGACCACAATTTAGCTGAAATGTGTGGGTTTTCAGTAATAGTTCTCCCCAATTAATTGGTGTATTGCATGTACGTCTGTGTATTAATGTTTTCATTTTCCGCATGATGCCAGCATTTAGCTAAATCCACAGTTGTGACTATCTACTATCTAAGTATAGAACTGTTAACATGGCTGTAGACTCTTATTCTTGTTCTCTGATGTAGAAACATCTGTCTTAATGCTCTGGAGGAACTACATCCTCCTTCAGCATGTAAATCTCTTTTGAGCGGGCATCCATTTCCTCTTTAAAGGACATAAGTACAGTACATTCATCACCTCTGTGACTGAGAGCTAAGGTAAATAACCAAGGTGTGGAGATCCATTTACTCCGTTAGAGCATGGCAGGGACACCTGTCACGATGGCGCTCTGCATGTGATTGGATTTTGGGTCTTGAATTAAAACACCTGGTGGAGAATGACGGCCAGTGTAGAATGGTGGTGCCATTAGATGTATTTTTACTTGTCAGTTTCACCTTACCTTAAACAGTGACACGGACATTGATTGCCTAAGAACCAATGATGTGTTGTACTATATCTGCCTTCAAAACATATAAGGCCTTACTCATGTTCCTCCTCAGAGTGAAGTCTGCTGTAGGGAGAGAAGATGTGGCCAAGAAATGTGTGACCAGAAACACATCTACTGTTCAAACAGCAGTGTTGGACACATTTTTGAGGAGGAGAGTTACAACACCTTCTTTCGTCTCCCTTTCAGACAAACTGCTTTTAACAAGGCAGGAGAGTTTTGGAGGGAAAGTCTACCTGGGGGCGATAGACAATGATGGGTTCTGAAGCAAAAGCTCTGGGGTAGCAACATAACACATGGCTGCCTGAGGTTGTCGTGGTACTTTGTCTGTTGGCTGGACTTATCTTTTGCATTGCGATAATAACCACTGCTCTGACTGGTCATCCACACCTCAAATTGTATACATTTTTGTGTACTCATTTTAATTACCTTCACAGAGATGGCCATGTTTTTACCATTTGTATCTGCTGTGGGATTGTTTGTTCGTTGTTTTTTTAAGCAGGATTACACAAAAACTACAGAATGGATTGCCATGTAATGTATGTGGAGGATAGGTTCTCCGCCCTCAGTAGGCTGGGTTAACTTTTGGTTTGGATCTGGATAAAGGAACAGATCCAGAAACCAGTTTGTTTGTTTTTTGACAGTTTCATCAATTTCTGTGGGTAATATATGGATCCTGATGAGAACAATCTGGCATATTTAGGTGGCTGGTATGTGAATAACTAGACTCGATAGAGAAATGGAGAGCTTACCCCCACGAAGGCCTAATAATCTCTTTAAGTACTGAGTCATACAAACCAGCCACCTAAATACGTTTTGTTTTTTTTAATGGCAATTCATGTGTTTTTGTGAAATCCCTCTGACAAACCAACAAACCAACCAACAAAGGGACATGAGCGAAAACATTGATGACATTGATGCTGATAATCGATAATTACATGCTTCTCATGACTGATAAGATGTCTGATATATCTTGACATTTTTGTACTCTACAAAGAAGTATAAGAAGGGATAAGAAAGGTTTAGTGAGCGAAGACTGATGATGTAATGTTCCGTAGCTCTAACAATTTTCCTTGTGTCAAAACCCAACTCGACTTTTGCAGTTGCGACATCTCCCTCTAGAAATGTAAAATGAAAAATACATACATACTGAAAAATATGTTTGGCTTCCTAGTCTACACTATGGTACTACTCGGTCACTGCAATTTGGTGTCATGAACACAATTATGGTTTCTTCTGTGTTTATTGGTGGACTGCAAACAAATATCATATTCTACCTTCTGGAGCGGATTGTGTGGGTGCTGCAGTTGTAAGGTCAATTAAAGCACTTTGCCTTCTTTTATCACCTCGTTCTATAATTGAATTAGTCAGTAATATAAATTTACCATTATCAGGCTGCTAATTTATCCGTAGAAATAATACAATAAAACTTTAGTTAAGAGGCACAGTTAATTGTCAGTACCAATATTCAGAGTGGCCCTGAAAGCTGACCATAGATGTGTCACATATGATCGTTCAAATGAAAGGACGTGATGGTTATGGTGCTTTCAAATAAAACGCTGATTGAAAATCTGTTCCAGTCAGTCCAAGCCAGAAGAATAACTTGAGCTCATCTTTAATTCATGGGAGCACTTACACTGCTGTGCCACGGCAATCTTCTTCTAAAAGCGGATTCCCAGAAGGGTCAACATTTCCTCAGGGAAACAGCTGGACAGGGGCCTCCCAGTAAAAGTCTTCCACGGTTCTCCTCCTGCTCTCATCCTTCTCTGATTCCCCTTGCTCCCTCAGCAGAATCCAGTCATCGTAAGTGTGAGGAGACTTAATGATGCAGACTATCACTGCAGTCCAGGCTGGAGATTAAGGAGCTTGAGGATTCTTCTGCTGTAGTGAGGATCATCAGACAGATGTTTTGAGGGGATAAATAACTGTATTTTAAGTATACGAATGCTGTTTGTTACTTTAAACATGGAAGCTTTCGGAGGGTTTGAGGATGAATTTAGTTTTGGGTATTAGTGAAGTTTGAAAGGAAAATGTTGGCGCGCGTGCCTGCCGAGCTTTCGCCATCAGACCACAGTGGCTTCATTCAGTTTAAAATGAAAATGTTCTGTTTAAGATCAAAGTACCTGAACTCATGCATGGAGGCTTGCTGAGGGCGGTGTGGCTGATGGTGTTGACGGTGTGCAGCGAGTATTTCCAACTCCAGCTACACTGCTGCTGCTGCTGCAGCTGTTGGTGCTGCTGCTGCTGCTGTTCACGCTGATTCAGTAAGATTTTTCTGTGGCAATTCCCTGCTGTTCAGTAAAAAAATTGTTTCTTTGCTGAAAATTGGCTCTTACACATATGATTCACAACACTGGAGAGCGCTGAAGGATCATCATAACAGCTTTAAGTGTGACTTATGTTTAGCTAAACTCCCAAATCACAGGGAGCTGACACTGCAATAGCTCAGCAAATTTAGGGATTGGTGTTAACTGCGGACATCGATGGGAGATCACAGAAATGACAGAACTGAATATTGTTGAATACAGAAGCTTCATGATATTCATCTGAATTACCAAATTGCAAATTCAGATTTCATTTGTGTTTGTGCTTGATTATTTTTCTCAAGCTGCGACACTGCTACACTGAGTTAGACAAATAGAGCTGATAATGCAAACCTTAAAATGTGCTTTGAATTGCTTAACAAGCATGAGACCTACACACTCTGATACAGAAGGTGGCAGTGTGTCATTTTAAAGGTTGCTGCCAGTAAAAGAGTGTTGTAGTTGTTGTAAAAGTGCTGCATGCTGTTGTAAAACTTGCACCTAGGTAGAATTTGGGTTACCTTTCTCATTCTATTTCAGATTTAAAAAAAAAACAAGATAGCACGTTGGGAGCATCACACCAGTGGCATATTTGAGACAGAGACAAAAGGCCTGATAAATCCTTTAAATCATTGCTGTGTTAGTCCACGCTACAAAAGGTGTCTCAAGGACCACATGTTGCCACGATGACACACTCTGAAAAATGAGCTGCTTTGGTCTAGTAAGTAGTAACTAAAGTTATCAAATAAAAGCACAAAAAGATTATTGAGTAGGAGAAGATGTAAAAACTGTGCTCAAGAAAGTGAATGTACTTAGTTACATCACTGCTTATCTGTATCGATCAGGAGAAGCAGATAGTTATCGGTGTCAGCTGAAAAAAAATCCATGTCATGCATCCCTAAGGAATGCATTTGGAATCTGCGGGGCAATAATCTGAAATAATTTTTAGCCCGAGCATCAAGTTTCTCATATTTCAAATTAGGGAGTAATCAAATGTAAAATCTAGCTCCTTCACCGTACAATGTCCAGGTGAGACAATACTGGAAATAAACACTGATTTAGATAGAAAATTAAAGAGGTCACAAAAGAGTCAGAATTTCAGGAAGGTATTTTCGCTCTGCACAGATTACCATTTTGCCACTTTTTGCCATTTTTGTAATTGTAGACAGATTATTTTGTGCGCTTGTGTTGGTGAGGGAATGAAATACAACAGCAGTTTGTTACTCTTTACTCCTCACTGACTATTTGTCCGTCTGTGTTTTGTCCAGCAGTGGATGTGGCTCTAAAAGTAGACTGCAGCTGGATATGTGAATGGTTCAAGGTTGAATTTGAGACTCACGTGAGTTCCGTCGAAGGGCGAAATTGACTTCGGCATATTTCATCTCTCCAGTCTCCTAACTCCTGCATCATTAAAATTGTATTGGGAATCAAGTAATCAATATTTCAGGATCCCTTTGCATATTCTGGGATATTTTAAATTCTCTGTTTTGTAAGAATTAAGTCTGCTCGCTGACATGTACCCCTTTAGATTTCAAAATGTCACTTCTGTCACATCAGCCTGACACTGTTCCCTTTGAGGCTTTTACTTTTAAATCCAGATTTTGTCAGAGAGTTTACAAAATGTAGGCCTTAAACTCACATGTGTGGAGTTTGAATCATTGCAGATGAATCTTCCATGATCACATTTTAACAGCAGCTTCATGGCTGCCCTCTGTGGCATCTCAATTGCTTCACCTCAGCACCCTCGTCTGGCCTGGCTCAGCGTCAGCTCATTGTGTTGCTGTTTCTCTGCTATTTCCTCTGGCTGAACTATTCTGAAGTTTCCTCTTGAGTTCGACAGCAGAAAACCCTTCGAACTCTAATTAATATGTGTCATAATAAAAGAAAAGAATGAGTGAGGATTGCTTCTACTGTTCAGGTCAGATAGTTATGTAAAGTGTATTTGATTGACTTGCATAGCATATTTTTCCACTGTTTGACTGATTGTGGGTGTTAACTGTTTTCTGAGCAAACTGCCATGAACACACAGCACAATTATGCTGCTTTCCATATTATTCTCAACGTTGTTTCTGCCTGTGCAGGCGTGAGCACGGCGGTTGAGTAGAGTCTTGAAGGTTATATACAGCACATTTGACTAATGGCCCGGCTCTCTGTACATGCTCATGCTAATCACTTCTCTGATTGATTGTGCTGCTCCGAAGCCCTAATAGCATCATTAGGCAGAACTGTTGTGGCAGTCTCAGGCTCTGAGCTTTCTGTTCCCTCGCCGAGATTTTCCTGATCCTTCCTTTCATTATTTAGAAAGTGGATCGGGACAGGTTCATTTTAAAAATAATTGGCTTTGACTCCAGATAAAGACAAAGTAAAGCGTAAATCCGAAGACAGTTAAGGTTTTCTTATTTATTCCGCCCATGCACGTCAGTCCATCTGGAGCTGCTGTTACCTTGGAAACCTCCAGACAAAATGTGTTGGGAAATGACAACAGAAAAATGTTACAGCAGTCACACTTGTAATCATTAGAGAGAAGGTGACACATTAGCACCTAGATTGTGTTTCAGCATGAAAAAGGCATGTTTTGAGGAAAACTTGCACATTGATGCAAAATACATCAGATGGAGTTATTATTGCACAAAACCCTCCACCTCAGTGTGGTGTATCCTTCTTCTGTTGGCACAAAATGGCCTCCCTGACAATCCTCAGATGCAGCAGGAGCCGACTCTTCACAGTGCAGTTTCGACAGCGGAGGGATGTCTCACATGAACAGTCAGCCGTCAGGGCCAACAGGATCGACATGCTGCCCCTTACCAACTGTTAAATTCGGTAAGGGGCTGATAAATACTGAGTCACAGTCTAACACACACGAGAAGCTTTGAACGCGCTGGGAGTTGTAATGCTTGTTACAGCTGGCATGCTGCAGGCGTGATCTCTGGAATCCAGTTAGTGCAAGAACATGAGGGAAAAGTTTGGTTTCTCATACCTGGCCCCACAATAATGTCATCAGTTTGATAGGTGAAAAATGATACTTACTTCACAGTGAAAAGGAATGAACTCTTCAAGGGGAAGATTTGATTAATTTATTCTTAAAAAATATCTGCATAGACAGCTTCCTCCTTAGCATTCTCTATCGGCTTTATGCATCAAGTTTAACTGTGTCGATAACTTTAAGATCTCAGTGCAAATTAGTTAGACCTGCACTGAGTTATTACTAGAGCTGGCTTAAACACAGAAGCATAATAATGGAAACAGCACTATGGTAGAACATGACTGACTCGAAGTCTTTGAAAATAAATTACAGCTGCCACCAGTGATGATTGAAAACATGGTGGAAATTATTTACTACTTTTCACTAAATGCTTAAGTGATGTCTTAAAATGGCTTTTTTCTTTCCCCCAAAACCCAATTACATTCAGTCTACTGCCACATAAGATAGAGAAAAGGAGTATGTCATCACTGTTGAGAAGCTAGAAACATAAAACATAAAATTAATTTTACATTTCTGCAAACCGCAGATACGTGCAAATTTGTACGTATCAAACATACCCACGGTGAAGTTTCTACATGATTTGTCATATCACATACACATACATGTAAATGAGCTGACTTTCATGTTGGGAGGTACAAGGACTGGCAGGGGCTGACAAGCCTGAGACCACTGTTCAGTGGGGGTTCGACATTTGTAAGCATGACCCAGTTGTTCTTTTTAAGGAGATGTCCGGTCATTTTCCAGCCACGTCGACTGCAACAGAAACATTATGTTTTTATTGAGATGTCAGGACAATTTCAAATTTTTTCCTGACCAAAGTGGATTTTTGCCCAAACCTAACCAGATCATAGGCAGAGGGTTGTCCTAACATGAAATTATATGCAGCCATGTAAACTGTGGACATTTGTAGCCATGCGGGTACAGCAAAAAAGCACGATATGGCAGAGAAGCACAGTGAAAAAACAGCAAAGCATCCATCAAGCTAGAGATCCCGTTAGACCAAAAACTTAACTAATATGCCAGTGAATAATTCATTTGCCAAAATGTAATATTCAACAACTTGATCATCCAACCAGATCACAGCACTGTGTTGAATTTCTTCTATTTCTTGCCTCCTGGTTCTCAAAAGCTATTCCAGTACTTCGTGCCTCGTTAAGGGGAAACCATCCAAAGCTTTCAGTGTTTCTGGAAGCAACAGGTGAGTGAAAGAGTGACTCATTTTCAACATATTTCTAATTGTCATTTAACCAAGCAACTGAGAAAGAAATGAAGCACAGTTTGGTTCAGTTTCTCCTCTTGCATTAGATTTCAAAATATTTCTACAGAAAACCCTGGAAAAAAAGTCATTATTGTCAATCATTTTTGAGAATCAACATTTTAGTCTGCTTTCAAAGCTAATATGAAGCTGGAAGCATATTGATATTGCACAAATGTAACATTTAATTTAATTGAATATTACCTGGCAGCGATTACACCTCCATGACCATTCCCTCATTCTTCTCATTAATTAAGAGGATGCACACTTTCCTGTACTTTTTGTCACACATGATTGTTTCTGCCTTCCTGCTTCGGCATTAACCTAAAGCTATTTTATTAAGAATAGAGTTCGACAGCATAATGTTAAGTGCTCAAGCTGCTGATGTGCTGCTCTCAAACGTCTGTGTTTCCTGTGTAAAACATAGATTGTGTAACTTGTTTTCAAAGGTTGATCCGCCGACTTCATCGTGACCAGAGTTTGCAAAGTGAGCGCGTGGCCGAGGGGAGCTGTAAAGGGCAGGAGTATGTGTGCAGAGTGCGGCTGGGATGTTGCCAAACTGTCAGAGAGTGTTTAGGTAGTGTCAGCTGGAGGAGATTATTAGTTTAACCAGAGCTGATGTTGTAATCATAGGGATGAGAACCCAGCTGGATAAACAAACTACCAGTTTGATTAAAACAAAGACACACTTGTTTAAGCATGCGTTTAAAGGATCCATTCAGCCCTGTGACGGCACGTTCACGCACATGTTAAAACACCTGCACCTCTTTGTTGTGATTTGTTGCTCTTTAAACCATAAAAGGCCTCCTGCTCTGTCTAAATATGAGCCAGGTGTGGGGCCTGATCTCAAGCAGCTGCTCCCAATTGTCTTTAAATCAAAAAGATGGTGTTGGTCGGATGAGAAGAAGTGAAGCAGCATGGAAATATGTGTAGTCAATTGGAAATTTCAGTATCAATGAGATGAACACACACACACACACACACACACACACACACACACACACACACACACATACATATGATACATATGATGTATGTATGGTGTAGACCATGTCCTCAAGCTACAACCCCGATTCCAAAAAACATAAATAAAACAAAATGCAATCATGTGCGAACAGTCAATTACGGTGTTAAAGTGTTCCCTTGTTTGAAACCTGTTGCTGGCATCAAATTCTTGTACCGTATATCGGAGGGCGACATGGAAGCAGGGTATTCCAGATGTCCCATCCCCCAGTAACACTCTCCAGCTCCTCCTGCAGCCCTTCCAGGACAGATGACACATGTAACCCCTTTAGCAAGTTCTGGGTCTCCCTTACCAATGGGACGTGCCCAGAAAACCTCCAATGCAGGAGGCATCCTAATCAGACACCTGACCCATTTCCTTTTGACGTAGTCGAGCAGCGGCCCTACTCACAAGCTCCCTTAGGATGTCCGAGGTTCTCACCCTATCTCGGAGGCTGAGACGAGCCACCCTACGGAGTTGACCTCAGTCTTTCGATCATTACCCAGAGCTCATGACTATAAGTAGGGGTCGGAACATAGGTGGACAGGCAAAACACAAGCTCACTCTTCGTCACCACGGTCCGGCACAATACTCGCAATACTGCTGATGCCACACCAAACCGCCTTTCCATCTCACACTCCTGTTTCCCGTCACTCGTGAACATGACCCCGAGATACTTGAACTCCAACAGCAGCAAACAGCAATTAACCCCCAACCTTCATGTGGCACATCACCATCTCCTGGCAGGGAACTCTGAGGTGCTGACTGTCACCCTGGCCGCTTCACACTTGGCTGCGCCTTGAGATCCTGTCCATGAATATCACAAACAATAGGGAGAGAGGGCACAAACTTGGCCCACCCACTGAAAACGTGCTTGACTCTGTGCCGAGTATTAGATCAATGAGGTCTATGAGGCCGAACATTAAATATATTGGCTTTGTACTGTTTTCAATTGAGTGTCTGTCAGAAAGGATTAGCGAATTATCACGTTTTGTTTTCTTTATGTCTTTACTCTGCGTCCCAAATGTTTCCAAATCAGGGGTTGTAAATGTTACGAGGAGATTTAATTGAAACCAAAGGAAATGGTGGTCTCGGCAGCTGAGGTGCGACGTGACAAGCATGTCGACATTTTTCAACATAATTGAGCTAGCTTTTATTGAGCCGCACAGTTTTGTCTTCTGACCACGGATGTTAATCACATATTAATTAAAAAACATGCCAATACCAGATTTGTTGGCGTTATATTGCGGCCTCAGCAGCTGCAGCTCTGTGTGGCCTCCAGGCACCCTCGAGCCAGCCGGACTGGAGTTAGTTCTCGATTGATTAAGCTAAAAATGAAATGCATCTGCTATTCATTAGTTGGCATGAGCTGCTTATCCTCAGAAATTTCAATCGAATTCTTGCGGAAAAAGACAATAATTTTGGACTTGTTAGGAAAAAATTCTCATCATGTTTCATTTGTTTTCTTTAGTATTTTCTAAATGCATTGCAGTTATGTGTTTTGCATGTTCAAGTTCTTGGTTATATCCCTTTCTAGACCCCAAATCCCTGAAGACATCATTAGAGGTTTATGTGGTCTAATGTTACTTAATTAAAATTAGACCCCTACTCCGCAACCAGAGCTGTTGAGGTCAGTTACACTGCAGCCAGAAATCTCTGTTAGATAGAAGTCACGAAATGAAATCGCTCTTCCCAATTACATACACTGGTCCCCCTGTGGATTCTTCTCACCCTCGTCAGGGATTGTTCCTTTCCTGCCCTGAAGCTGAATTCCAGCTCACTGCAGACATCGTTCTCCATGGTTATATATTAACTTTTACCTGCAGAGGCTTGTTTTGTCATTTCCTTTGAGTCATGTCACCTCCTGCCCAGACACAATTGGCAGCGCAGCCGTCGACATGTAGACTGAACTCAGATGTGATTCTTCCTGTTCTGTGTGTGGATTTTTTTTTTTTTTTTAAGACTTTACAAACAAAATGAGTAAACGGAGAAGCGCAAAGGGCAGCTTTTGTATAATTTCATCTTTTCTGTGAAATTGTCACATTTTATTTTGACTAAGTGTGCACTGGCATACTTTGAATTGTTGGGGTTATTTGCAAACACTTAGAGCGGTGAGAGGAATGTGACCTCGATAAGTCATGTTTATGAAAACAACTCTAAGTGTGCTTTGTATCAAAAGATACCAAAGGCAAAATATTTATTCCTCTCAATCTCTGCAAAACGGATAATGATTGAATATGTCACATTTTCTCTGAATGGATTCCCTTGCTTGTTATCTTTTATTCTCCTTCTTTTCTTTCGTTAAATTGAAGTAAAGACACACACAACTGCTGTAAATGTGATCTCCCTGATGTAATCTAGTCACTCAGCCGAAAGTGACTTCTACATTAATATCCCTTATGGCTTCATTCAGATATGCTTTGACATTTCACTGAAAGCTGCATGCTCACCCACTATCTGGCACCTGGTTTTTAAGAGGAAGCAGAGAGGGAGTTTAAAAAAGTTATGGCAGTAAGAAAGAAGAGTGTTGCACGGGCTGCATCAATGAT
Source organism: Diplodus puntazzo (assembly GCA_963678695.2). Lineage (NCBI taxonomy): Eukaryota > Metazoa > Chordata > Actinopteri > Spariformes > Sparidae > Diplodus > Diplodus puntazzo. Next base: position 9,964,025 of record OZ023174.1, on the reverse strand, counting down.
GAAACTACTTTGGTACAGTAGTGAAGTGTGAGGGACGCTAATCTCTGCTTCTTACAGTGAAACTTCTGACAGCGGTTCACATCTGTTTCCTCACTGAAGGTTCACTGACAGAATTCTGCAGTATGTGTAATAATACGTATGTAGAGCAAGCACTTTGATTGACAGGAAGTTAATTAGGGAGTCCCGTTTAAAGTTGACCACATGCTGTCTGTAAAGGGTTTGAATGGCATTAATATATTCATCCAGGCTGCTGACACTAAAGAACTCAAGGAGAACCTGTTGCGCAGATTATTGTTGTAAAATGTTTTTTAAATTCTTTTGGAAAGATTTTTGGATAGACTGATCTGGAATGAGAAAATCAATCCTTTTAGCACCTTGAAATTTGATTTTTTTTTCGTGTTCCTGAGGTAATTTCAAACTGATTCTGTGCATAAGGATTGAAATGGTACATATATTATAATTGTCTTTGATGGCACAAGACATTTAATCTCTCTGCATGTGAATGTTTGACCTTTTGCTGCCGCACGCTTTGACATTAATGTGACAGCATTCAATCAGACTCTTACTGATTTGATACGGAAGGTACAAGGCCTGACCTGGTGTGATAGCCGTCGTGACTTTTTTTTTTTTTTTTTACATGAAAGTGACCAAAGTGTCCTTTTCAAACACGAGATTAAAGTTGAAGTGCGTGTCTGAAACAGGCTTTCTGAATATCTTACCGTAGTCCGCCGTCATGCTTAACACATTTCTTCTGCAGGCAAAGATTTTTAATGCCAGCATAAGCCAGCAGCTAGTTGAAGGTTGAATCTTTAATACGGATAAAAACAACAATACTCATCAGCACCGCAGCATCCTGTGAGTATATATATATATATGTATATATATATGTATATATATATATATGTATATATATATATATATACATATATATATATATATATATATATATATATATATATGTATATATATATATACATATATATATATATATATATATATATATATATATATATATATATATATATATATATATATATATATATATATATATACATATATATATACATATATATATATATATGTATATATATATATATATATATATACATATATATATACATATATATATATATATATGTATATATATATATATATATATATACATATATATATATATATATATATATATATTTATATAGTTTTATATATATATATATATATATATATGCTTTGTTAATCCACTCATAGAAAAAGCACTAATGATTGCAGCAGATCCAGTGTTGAGCTCTGCTGTGCAACATCATCAGTGACAGCAATTCCGAGATGATGGACAGGCCCCGGCAAAACGTCCAGCGCCTCATCACAAAGGAAGCCATTTCTAGATCATTCTATGAACCCTGACAACAACTATTAGATGAAATGACGATTAAATGAGCCGCTACCACGAGACCATCAATCACTTGACTTAATCAGTGGCTACCCAGGGATTTATCCTTTTCTGTTCATTTAAAAACCAATGGGTACGGAGGAGAAGGCAGCAGGTGAAGCCAGCCCCAAGTGTAAACTCTTTTTTTATATTCCACCCAGTTGACAAATGTTACTGCAGTCAGAGTGAAAAAAACTCATAAAGCAGAGAAAAGCTATTGATTGCTTTGCCTGCCATCACTGTCATTTTAAATCAAGAAGGGGTTTTGATGAATCGCAGTCTGCCACAAGATGGCGGACACTGTTTTTATTCACCACCCTCATCTTTCATGTACTTGCCAGTGTCACGGCCTCACCTGTGCTCTCACTGACAAGGCTGACACAAAGTTTGTTCCCGTATCAATCATCTGTTGCCCTCCTCACGCTTGACTCCAGTCTTTGCCGAGCTGATGTTGTGCTATCCCCTGAACATTCTGGGCCTCATTAACATGAACCTATGAATGTTTAATTGTGGTTTATATTTACAGGCTGCTCTCTCACAGCCAGTTTTCCGCTATGTGTCCTTTGATCTGAGACAGTGTTGTTGATAAAAGCGTACGGGAGTATTTTATAGGAAATGCAAAGCATGGCATCACCGCTACGGAATGCTGCGTAATTGTATCTGACGCTCGGGTTGGCTATAGCCCTAATTAATCAGTGATTTCCCTTATGTTTTAGAATTGCAAATTGGATATGTTGAGCCTTTGAGCTGTTCTTTACACCGGCTGCATAGCTGGACTGAGAAACCCTCTTTATGGCTCCAAGCTAATTATTCAGCCCGTGGATCCAGGCTTTGGAAGGCTGCCTCTGACTCTAGCTGAAGGCTGTGTGTGTGTGTGTGTGCGTGCGTGCGTGCGTGCGTGCGTGCGTGCGTGCGTGCGTGCGTGCGTGCGTGCGTGCGTGTGCGTGTGTGTCATTGTAGCATACAGTAGGTGTTAGAGGGAATAAGTGTATGTGCATGCATTTGACATTTCTGTGTTCCTGTTCTTTGTATTTAGAGCATTTATGCATTATACATGGATGTGTTTTACTCTTTCAACATTTTCACAGTCCTGGTTCCGCTGTTTGGGAAACAGTGTTTTTCATTCTGCGTGCGTGTAATTCGCACGAGGGCGTGCACATGCAGTTTTGGGTCTCTGCATTAATTTTCTTTGTCAGTGTGAAAGGTTGTCTTTAGGCTCATGTGTGGGCTTCATGGCTCCCGAATTTAAAATGTCTTTTCATCGCATATTCAAAGATGAGGTCACAGGCAGTTGTCAGGGGGTGCTGCCGAACATCCAGTCAAACGATGAAAAGAAAAGAGTGCTTTCAAGTCGAGATAATGTCGAGCAGGTGTACTCGGTCACTGTTGCAGAATCTTGTGTCAAAACTCTTTTTAGTATAATTTTTTAACCTTGGTGATGCATTCCATAGAACTGCAAAAGGGACCTGATGTTGTGATAATGATTCATAGCTGGCTGTGATAAAATATAAAGAAGCAGTTATAACATGGGTTTGAACATGGGACTTCCTCACAACATCTCCGGCGAGCTCAGTTTAAAAATGCTCAAAATGAAATACAAAGTACCCTTCTTCATCACAGTGAGAGAGAATGCATTATAGCGCTGAGTGAACATGAGCAGAATCAGACTCAGAATCTGTGTACTCGTATTGATGAAGCCCATTTATCATGACAAGGATGAACTAAAGCTTCACCAGTCAAGTAGTGAACGATGGTACAAAAAGTGTGTTTTAATAAGAAATCATGTAAAAGGCTATTGTCCTTGGACTGAGTATACTTCAGCGTTGGTGTTGTGTATGTGTGTTTGTGTTTATAGGGAGTCCTCTAAGGACACACTGCACGATTAAAATACTGCTTAAATACAAGGTTTATAAAAGAAATATGAAATTAAATTGCTTTCTTAAAGCCACTGTAAGTGATTTTTGTGTTAAATAGCTCTGAATTCCAACAGTAATCACTGTTATTGGGTGTTTGGTCAGTAACCCATGTTTGAGCATGCTGTTAAAAAAATATATATTTTCTGGCATCCCTGGCCATTTTATCAAATCAGGTAAGAGAACTCCAGAAAGAGGGCGGTCCTGACTGCAACTGAACATCCTCCTGTTTGCTGCTATGTCTGGTTCTAACTGCTCTGCCCTCATGTGGTGACGTAGGGAGCAGGGAGGGGATTGCAAACTGCAAAACAGACAGCAAGCTAGCTTCACTTGTATGCAAAAAAATTTTTTTTTTTTTTTAAAAAGGGGGAGAAAACAAACAGTTGTCTTGGGGGAAAAAAAATCCATATAAGGAATCATCATAATTTAGTAAATGAAAACATTGACATTAATATTGATTATTAATTTGTTGAGTACCTTTTCTTGGCACTAAAATTAGTTTTAAACCTTTAGAAAATTGAATTTCTGAAAATGACAACTACAACGAAATGATAAATGATTGTATAACTTTTTGTCAGCAAAGTAAAACCTAATCTTGTGATATATATGAGAATAAAACCTTGGTACCACGGTGACTGTATGTATCAAAGATGGCAACAAGTCCCAAGATACTGTAAGGGTGAGAAAATTGGCATTTACAATTATAAAAAAATTAAAACTCTACCAGACGCAAGTGTTTATTGACTGAAACTAAAATGAAATGTCTCAAATTAATTAGAGTTTAATTATATCATAGTTCCAACTAGCCCAACGTACGTAAAGCGCCTATGAAATAAAAAGTGTCCTTAAAACTATGTATAGTTAATGTTTAATCACCCCAACCCACACCATTTTATTCACATACACTTTGTCAACAAACTACTATAAAATCTCCAAAAGTGATAAAAACTACTTAAAAGCCGGAGAAAAATGGGCTGTATTGCTTCCATCTCTAGCTGTTCCCCTGCTGCTACACACAAAACCCTCACTTTCATGCAAACAGCAGTCTTTAATTGCACTGTAGTCGCAGCTCGGCAGCAGCAGCAGACAAACAGAGGGGGGCGAAGGACAGCACGAGTTAGCACAGAGAGAGACGGGCGCTTTCATCAGTGACGGGCTCACCGGCTGCATGGACAGAGCTGTGGCGCAGGAGGAGGAGAAGAGGTGCAACGGGAGGACAAGCTGCCTGTAAACCGGAGCAAAACAGAGGAGCAAATCGAGACCGAGAGAGTGGGAGGGGGGAACGAACGGAGAGAGAGAGAGAAGGAGAGAGGGAGAGAAGTCATTTGGAGAAGCGAGAGGGAGCAAGCTGGATGGAGCTGACAAGGACACAGAGGGAGGAAAGCGCACAGAGAAGCCTTCCCTGACGGGGGAGAGAAGCGCGGGAGTGTGTGCAAAAAGTGGAAAAGAAGAGGAGCAGGAGGAGGACGAGACGGAGCCTGACAGGAGGTCGAGCTTACGGGGGCTTGACTGACACAAGAGCGAAGAGGAGGAGGAGCGTGAGGGCAAGTTGATGGATTTGATTTGGGGGGGGAGTATTTTTAGAAGGAGGAGCAGAGACATGAGAGGAATATTGAGATAAGAGATGCCGTCTTTGAGTGGAGGAGAAAAAAACAGGGTGGAAGAGGAAGAAGAGAGAATAACAGGAGCAATAGTAAAGCGGGAGAGATGTTGAGATCAGAGTGTGACAGAACAAATTATCTCTGGTCTGGTTTCCTGCAGGAAACTGCCGTGAGTGTATGTCCATGCGTGCGCATGAGTGCCTCCCTCTCCATGTGAAAGTGTGTTATGGCATGTTTCTCACTGTGGCTGTGGGGCTGTGAAGCAGGTCTGTTACAAGACGAAGCTACCCCGTGGTTACCTGCAGGACCTTAATGACACCGGTTAAAGCCGGGGGGAGAGAGACAAGGAGCACACCAGTGACATCATGAGGAAGTCGAGGAGTCAAAAGTGAGACCGCAAAGTGGGACAGAAAACAAATGAACACAGGAGACTTTGCAAATTGAATTAAAGCTTGTACTTAATACTGACAAGAAACTGATTGCTGCCTCTGGCTGCCGAATGCCTCTGCAAGGCAGTGAAGCCAAAAAACACACACACGTAACTCAGAAGAAGGGAAACCACAGCGCTGGAACAAGGCAAGCTCTACTCTAACAGACTGCAACACACCAACCAATTCCCTCGGCTGTCGACTCATTATTTTAATTACCTTCCCTTCGTTCATTTGTTTTTTTTGTCCTCCCTGCTTAGCCCTTGGTATTTTGTATTCCATCCTCCTCTCTCCCTCTCTCCTCCCCTCCCTCTTCCTCTTGCGTTTGCTCTCTCTGTCTCATCCTCTCTTGTTCACTGTCACACTAACTGCGGTGGATGCTGGAATCACTCATGTAGAAGCCACCTTGCTTGGAGCACATTTGCCTAACTGAGTTCTTTTCCCTTCCCCTGCTGAGTTTGATGATTGGAGCACGCTCAGATTGAGGGACCAGGAGAGATGATCAACAAGTAGCCGCTGCTCAGTGTATCAGAGAGGAGAAGAAGACTTCAATACACAAAGATTTCCTCGAGCGAACTTCTGCGTGTGCATAGAGAATATTTACAGTTTAGACCGCATGGGTGATTAGTATTTGTGAGGCCAAACACGTATCCAGGTGTGGATTACAGTAGTGGATTTATCCTGGAGCTACATGTGGGCCCCAGCCCCTGAGGCCTGGCTGGGAAATGAAGCCTTTCCCGCGGCTGTAGGAGCGCTGTGGGCAGCTATGGCCCTGGAGGGGCGCTGTCTCAGACGGGGATCCCCGGCCATGATCATAAAAGGTCGTCAGCGACGTCCTCCAAAGCAAACTCTGGCTCGGGTAACTTCCACTCTGCTGTCAAGGACACGCCTGCATGGCCTGAGGCATGTTTGCGTCCCTGGTGGCTCTGTGGGCCGCAGGGCCTTCTGGCTACTGGCCTTCTGCACCTCCCTGGGGCTGCTTTTATCCTGGTCCTCTAACCGACTACTCCACTGGCTTTCCTTCCCCACATACACACGGGTCCACACAGAGTGGGCTAAAGAACTGCCCTTCCCCGCAGTCACTATCTGCAACAACAACCCTATCCGCCTCTACAAGCTCACCAAGAGTGACCTGTACTTCGCCGGCCACTGGCTGGGCCTGCTGCTGGCTAACCGGACCGTGAGGCCCATGGTTCTGGACTTGCTTCAGGAGGACCGTCAGGCCTGGTTCAAGAAGCTGTCAGACTTTAGGCTCTTTCTGCCACCCAGAAACTTTGAAGGAACCAACCTGGAGTTTATGGATAGACTGAGCCACCAGCTGGATGAAATGCTCCTGTCATGCAAATACAGAGGGGAGCCATGCGGCGCTCACAACTTCTCTTCCGTAAGTCCAACTTCTTCTGTTGTGTTTATTTGAACTCTTTGCATGAGAAACACTCCAGTATCTCCTCTTGTACTTCCATCTCCTCACAGGTTGTCTTTAGAGTCTATTACAAATGCATTGCATCATGCTGACATAGAACTGCCTCATTTCATGATCCTGTCATGAAGTTATAAGTCTATGAATAGTACACAAGCTGTCATAATATCCTGTTATAGCTAACAGTGAATGCTTTCTTGGTCGTCACACTACAAGATTACAGTTACTACATGGGGCAGTTATAAATTCATCGCTACAGCTCTTGTTAATTAAAGATAACAATTGTATCAAGCTTTTGCAGAGTAAAAAATTGTAGCCATGGCCTTAAAATAACTTGGATGAAACAGGTTATACATGAGCATGTAGCCAGACATAGCCACAAACCATCCATATCTGAAAGTTTTGTTTACAGCACGGTGCAGCCCCCCCAGAGGAGTTTACTGCCTCTGCGTTTGATCATTCTCATATCTGTCTTCTTTTCTGTGTGGGCGGTTGCAGGTTTGGGGATTTGCGTGCCCACTCTTCCTTGTGCGCTCCCCCTGAATCGCCTGAACCATGGCAGATGTTTTCTCTGCGGAAATGCAGACGCTCAAACTGTCTTTGAAGATTTTCTTTTTCGTGATTTCATTTGTGTTCTTTTTGCTCCCTGCCACTGTGGCCTCAGTGTGAGTGACTGACTGAGGAGGGATGAGAAATGGCAGATAAATACCTGTGTGGAAAGGTTGCTGCTTTTTTTAGAGTGTCCTGCTTTGGATTTCGTTGTCTTCTCTTGCCACACTTCAGAGTTATATTATATTTATCAAACCCTACTTTTTCAGCAATTACCATTTACTATATTTGCATTGTTAGCTGCTGTCTTCACTGTCAGTGGCGGTCTTGAAATTACTTAAAATTGCTAACCCATGCATGCCAGAGATTAAAACAATACAATGTATGCATACAGTTGAAAGAGTGTCGGAATACTGCAATTTGGGTTGGCGATGAACCAAGCCACCAACCAAAGGCATCAGTATTTGATGACCTGAAGATGAGACACAACAATCTTTCTCCAAATAGTTGCATTTTGTCGCTTTAAAGATGAACTCCATGGATTCAAGTCAGTTTAAAGGTGTTGGGGTCTACTGCTGCAAGAAAAGTCATAAAAAACCTTTCTGTGGTCCGAGAGGGAGCAGTGCCAGTCTGATACATCACTTCAGTTGATGTCACTTGAGTTTGGGTTTGTAGCAGGAAAGAAAAGAGCTTATCAGACCTCTGTAGCCAGTTGCTCTTCTCTGCTTGAGGCTAGCGGCTAAAGGCTACATGTTGGGTCTAATGTGTATACAGCCTCAGAGGCAGAGCCCCATTCATGCCTGTTAAAGCTGCTCAGTAGCAAAGGAAGCATCACATTACACAGTGAAAGAAAGTCTTTTGGGGCCTTAGTGCGTCATGTGATGTTGCAATTACACAGTTTGTCCACAGCAAAAGTTGGCTTTGGCTCTTTTTCCGGAGGCTTGAGCTACTTAAGCCGCTACTAGCACAGCACACCAAATAAACAGTTCGTTTGGATGTGCTGTCAGTAGATCTGTGATTCTATTGCCTACATTAAGTTTGTCTAAATTTAATTCTCAAATAACACTGTATCTGACTAGCAGGGTTTTTGTATATTCGGATGTAAATATAAAATATCTGACCCATAATTATTGTTTCCACACCTTCATAATTTAAACAATTTCCCCCTGGGGATCAATAAAGTATTCTGATTCTGATTCTGATTCTGATAATGAGAAACATAGTCAAGTTCAGAGGTCGTGGCATTGGAAACAGCCAAATTCCCTGTGTTATCTGATGCCCATTCTTGTGTTTGCTTCATGGCGTTGAACTTTAAAAAACAGAACATTTGTCTCCTGTTGTTCTCCCCTGATGTTGAGAGCACACAATGACATGATAGCTAACTGAAGGCAACATGATTACAATGCTGACAACCACGATACTCAGCCAAGCGAGGAAGCGCTCACCAAAATGCACTAAGTTAAATCACATGCTGTGTTCTTTGTTTTTTTTTTTTTATAGGCACATGGTCAGCAGTTGTTGTGCTAACATGTTTTGATCGAACTGGAAGATTTGAATTTGTCCTTCCAGCTCTGGCGGGTGGTGCTGCTCTTTATGTCAATTTTGTTCAGTCTCTTTGACCCCTGTGAGAAACAGGTCTAGGTGAGTCAGCCCACTGCCATGCAAATGAAGCACAAAGCTAAACTATGCCCTCAGAATTGTGTTTGATGTTTAATGCATCACTGGGAAGGTTGCTCAGGTTTGTTGATGTGCTTGTTCTGTTACCTCAGTCCTCAGCAGTCAGTTTTTTTTTATGTAAGGTATTGCACTCAAGGTTGTGGATTCACTATCTCAAGTGCTATTACTATTGTGCCGAAACAGCTTGCTCAAGTTGAAGGATTTTCTGGTAAGAATGGATCAAGCTGTTGATGATGAAGGTAAAATTGTCCCTTAAGAGCAGCAACTGTGCAAACCTGAAACAATCGGTGCAATCACTCTGAAATATCGGTAAATCTGAAGGGGGTGTGACCATGAAGGGCACAAACACAATAACACCGTACAGTATACTTAATGTTGATCCCAAACCTACTGAGACCAGCAAGGATCTTTAAATGTGTTTCTGAAGCCGTATGTTATAGATATTTTGTGTGTTGCATTGACAGTGTGTTGGGTATTGTCAGCTCTCTGCAGATGCCCCAGTCCTGCCTGCTTCCTCCTCTTGATCTACCTCATAGGGGGGCATCATGCCGTTAACAGTCCCTCAGTGGTTTTGTTAATCTCATTAGCCTGCTGCTGCAAGTCAGCAAAGACTCCCCGAGGCCTGTTCATTATCACTGCATTTACAGCACTGTCACTCCAAGACCAAACAGGATGCAACAACCAGATTAACACAGGATCGGGAACGCATGCATTGGCTTGTGATTAGATAAAGAGAGTCCTTGTCTTGTGTGTGAACAATTTCATAGACCTTGAGAAAAAGGGAGAAATTCAGTGTTGATAGAGGTTCGGTATTACTGGCTCCAGAGTACAGAGGATGCTTTGAACTGCCGAGCAGCGGGTGGCTCGAGGGGAAGGAGGAAAAAGGTACAGCCAGAGGTTGGGAACGAGAGATGGTATAGAGAAAAGGCATCTGGTTGGGAATACAAATGTGTCCCATAATTCTGGCCAGCCTCTTGCAGCAGCAGGATTTCATGTGCTGAATCTACTGTATCCCAGTAAATGGGAACCATTGGAAGGCGGGACAAATCAATAAATCTATTAGCTCTGTGCTGTAGTTTATGGTGGTCTCTTCTGCTCCCTCATCTCCAATACTGATATACTCTCAGCCGCACCACAGATAGTCGCAACTTCACAGCAGGGCATAACAGAGCTCAACTGTTCAAACCATTCCCGATAAAACGAAAGTGATACTGTACCAAACCACATACAGCGAAGGCTCTCTCTGCGAAGCAGATACATATCTCCACCTTTCCCAAACTCCATCGAGGACTAGATAACTGAACCAGCACAGACAAATTAAGCATCACTCGGAGGTGGAGAGCAGCACCTAATCACACTCTAGGCAGGGTTGGAAAAAAGGTGAATCTCTTTGCTTGGCCACTGTAATCTGTCGCCTATCTCTAGAGGAATCTCATAACTGCAGAGCCACAGTAATGCTGCTTAAAGTGTTTGCTCGGATGTATTTTCGAATTATGAATTATGGGGGGACCATATTGTGTGTCATATTCAGTGATATTAATGTTTGGGCTTTTTTTTATTAAAGCTGCTGTAATATTTTATTAGCTTCTTAATGGATCAAATGTGGAAGGGGTCCCTGTGAGTGATGAGCCCACAGAGAATTACGGCCCGACTCTACAGTTTTGCACAGCTGTATGAAGCACTTTAGCATCATTCAACTCATTATTTTTCTTTTCTGGCCACAATACAGTGTAAATGTTTGGCATTACGACCATTTTGTTTCGTTTTTTTGTTTAATTTTTATTTTGAAATCCATTTTATGTTACACCCTATTTACAGGAGACCATCTTGTCCCAGGACCAAAGTCTCTCAGCTTCATTTCCTTTGGAGTGAAGTCAATTTATTTTCATTTTCAAAGTATGACTTTGAAGAAAATTACATAACTATATATTTATATATATATATATATGTATATATATATATATATATATATATATGTATATATATATATATATATATATAGAGATGAGAGAGTAGAGATAGATATAGAGAGAGAGAGAGAGAGAGAGAGAGAGAGAGAAGGGATTTGTTTCTTAATCTGCGCCATTTCCCTGTGAGCAACCTGAGCTTACTTTGTATTTATTAAACCTTTTCACTTAAATGTCAAACTATTAAAAAAAACAACTATACACAGAGAAAATTATAGTTAAACCTGCATGAAATGATTCTGTGACCACTTGCAGGCAGCAAGTGGTCACAGAATCAATTTTAAGTTGATTTGATATCAGATCAACTTAAAATGCGATTACATGTCCCCATTGTGTTTACAGCTTGTTCCTGCTGCCTGCAAGTGGTCACAGAATCACTTCATGCAGGTTTAACTATAATTTTCTCTGTGTATAGTTGTTTTTTTTAATAGTTTGACATTTAAGTGAAAAGGTTTAATAAATACAAAGTAAGCTCAGGTTGCTCACAGGGAAATGGCACAGATTAAGAAACAAATCCCTTTTCTCTACGGTTGAATCCACAGTTTTCTGTGATATTGATCGGGAAGCAATAGCTTAAATTTAGCTTCATTTCCAATTTTTATTTGTATTTTTTCCCTTGAATTACGAGCCCCTTTGTTTTCTGCATTCTATTTTGCTTCTGTCTTTTATTGATACTGAGGATTAACATGAGCATACAATGGATTCTGGCTGCTCTTGTCTCACATCATGCTACTCAAAGGTTGGTGGTCTGTTTCCTGGAATCCCTGCTTCATAAGAGGTTGGCTTCACAGCTTAACTGTATAAAGGTTAATTAATTGAAAACTGTCTGCTCTGTCGGATGTGTTTATGGAATATGTTTCAGAGCTGAAAATGGAAGGGCATGTGCTTCATAGATTTGTCCTTGCGTCGTTCAGTCAGCAGACTTACACATCTTATTGACTTATTTTCAGCTCCACCTTCTATTTTCATTCTTCAGCTGCTCCCCTCCTATTTTGAATGATACGAATGCATTAAGGAGACTAACAGGGCCTTATTTGCAGAAGTACCTCCGGCAAAGCCTGGTCAATCCCCTGCTTCTAATTAAGTTTTAAGCCCACCTAAGTAATAATACAGGTCTCCTCTCCTCTCGTTTGTCATTGACCTTTTCTGTAGGATTTTGTAAAGCAAAGCCACAAGCAATTGATCCGTCTTTAAATAAACAAGAGTGGAAATCAGCTCCAATTACAGCAATCTCATTAACACAGGTGGCCCCCATGCTTAGCATGCTCTGGAACCCCCCAATCCAATTTCCCTCTACAGAGCATACGGCTTGAGTGGTTTCAAGAGGTCCGACTGCTATAAACATAACAGCGCTGTGTCTTAATATGAATGGCCACGACGCGGTCCGTTGTTCGTTGATGCAGTGAGCATCCAGTAGCTGTTTGACAGCGAGCCATAGGCCATGCTGAACAGTCACCCTAACCTCCCGGTGTAATGCGAGCCTTGAATGCAGATGAAAAGATTATACACGGTTAGTATTCATAAGGTCACGTCAATGCATAAACCACAGGACTTGTAAAAGGTTAGTGTTTGAAATAGAAAGCTAATGGATGCTGTTCTCTCCCATGAATACCATTAGCTGTAGCTATAGCCAATCACCGCTGCACCTTATGACAGACATGCATAAGGTAGAGCAGATAAAGTCCCACATGCTCCCTTATGGTGCCATACTGGAAAGGAAAAGCATTTGTGTTTTGTGTTTGAGAAACGTGTATGTACGGCTTGTTTGACCTGATGTATCACCATTCACTGTTTTCCCTCACGGCTCATCCCCCTGACATACACACAAACACATCCCGTGCTAAAGATATGCATACAACTGCGCCCACGATAAGAATCTATATTCACTCTTTGGTCCTTTGGGCAACACACACCCACCGACAGAATTGCCTCTTCGGCCTTCTGCGTGCGTGTTGGTGCGAAGGGGCAAGTATGTACACGTAACGGGCAGAGTACGAGTCACAACCTTCAACATAATACAGCACAACAAACAAGACAACAATAAAACGTTCTCAGAAATTACCCAAGAGTTGCATTAGCAACTATCTGACACAAAGTCAACTAAAAGTCAAATTTATCAGCCTTACCAAGGAAAGATTTATTGCAGAGCTGCTGTAATCGATCGCTTTACATTGCAGAGGTGTACCTGTTAAACTGCAGAGTATTCTGAACTAAACTTCTCACCGCCCATGCTGCAAAACTTCTCAGTAACTTCAATTTACTTGTAAGATTAGTGGAATTTTAGTAAATTCGATTTTCAGCTTCAACTCAACATCAAATTATCGCATGGATGAGTTTGAACTTGAGATGATGATTAAATACCCAACTTAGCTCATGAAGTCAAAGCACCACTGCAGTGTGTTTTGATATTTTTATGTTGCATATTTTTCTTAATCATTCCTTGACAATATTAATCAGAGTGTGTGTCTCATATTTCTTTATATAAAAATGTTGTGCTCAAACTCGTCAAATTTGTGCTGTCGCTAAAGTGGAACGATTACATATGACTCTAGTGGAATCTGTAAGTAATGCATCGTCCTTCAGGCTTGGCGCACTGAGAGTTTTAGAAGCCGTAAAAAAAGCCCTGGCAGCGTCTTCCCAAATGCGAGGCATGGCTTAAAGGAGTAATGCAGCTCTTTTAAAGGTGCAGTATGTAAAATTTAAGGAGGATTAAGGAGGTTGTATTGGCAAAAATTGAATAGAATTTTCATAATTAGGCAATGTTTTCCTTGTTGTACAATCACTTGAATATAAGAATCATTGAGTTTTCATTAGCTTAGAATGAGCATGTTATACCTGCAGAGGGAGTGGGTCCCTTTCTATCGCAGGGTCTACAGTAACCCTGAGCAGACAAACAAAGTGAGTAAGGCGGATGAGGCGATTGGTATGTTGAGTGTTGCAGTCTGCAACCTCAATGCTAGATGCCACTAAATTTTATGCCATGGACCTTTAAGGATTAGGGTCGGGCACAGTGTGTGTGGTTGAGCAAGAGGGAGGACGAGCAACGGTGGCCACACCACGCCGTTGATGTGACTGATTGGAGAAAAGGGAAGTTTAGCAGTGAAGTTGTCCAGTGGTGGTAAATGTACAGTTATAGGTTACAGTTTGACTGTGAATAAACTCTGCAGCTCCTCAGCACCCAACTAGAACTATCGCTAGTGATGTGGATCTCAGTAAAACAGCAATCTGGTTGCTATGGTAATGTATTATGTCCATCTTTTAGCAACTCCGCTATTCTCTGTTTGAGAAGGAACGCTTGGAAGAAAAATCGACTGGTGTTGGACTTGCAGTAGTTTTGAAAGATTGATACTGGGTTAGCAAGATTCCCAGTATGCATTGTTTTTGGGTTCATGGCGTGTTCACAGCACATGGAGATGGATGAATCTGATAAGACATGAACAAAGCAAAAGATCCTTTTTTTGCCTCAGATGAGTTGCGTTGCCCTCTCTCTGATCAAAATGAAAGCAAACCATGATGAAGATGAGTAGAAGTTCCTTCAAGCAGCCGTGCTTTACTCCCTGCATACAAGATCAGACTGCATGTGCAAAAAAAACTGAAATAAAGAAGATATAAATCAAGATTAACTACACTGGCATATCTCATCTTTTAGCAGGACTAAAATTTTGAGGCGGCAGCTCACTCATATTTTTTATCTTGAAAAGGATTTTCAGTGTAGTTATTAGATGTCATCTTTCTTCACATAAACAACCCTGTTAGTGCTTGAAAGCACAGAGACGGGAAACAGGGCCGGCTGTGTCCATGGGACTTATTTGGTGGAGCAGTCACCAGCAGACACTAATATGGGCTTCCCAGCGTGTGATACAGGCTCTGCCTGGCTCTCCTCAAGGGTGTCCTTTATCATGTGACAGGGCAGCAATAACCCCACAGCCATGAGCACACAAACACTCATGTAAGATGCAGTCAGCGTGAAGAAAATGGTGCAGCTGATTTCTGCAGCATATGATCTCTTACTCATACTTCACACTTCTTTTTTTTCTTTACATAGAATCTACAGTCTTGCACAAAAGGTTAATTGCAACTGCACTGAGAGGCATATACACAGGGTTTCATTTGGTGAAAGTTACTTTTTGGAGCATGTTGGAGACGAGCCAAGAGCATCCTTCTAATTCATTACATCCCACGCACTTTCTAGACTTTTCCTCTCACTGTGAATGTGAGATCTGTCAGGGTGTTGCAGTCCCCTGCGGTTATAACAGCTCACATGTCAGATGACTGTGTGCTTTTGACCTTCCCAGCGCGGCTTCCTTCTATATATCAGGAATTATGTGGTGTGGTTGTGCGTGGGCTGAAGTCTTCAGAGACTAGCCGAGCTCTGAGGATGCTCGGGTCAACCTGCAGCTCGACATCGGAAGGCAAACGCTGCAGATTCTGTCATGTTATAGGTATTAACCCTCCTTATCACGCTTGCTTCCCTCATATGCATTACCGGCATCTGATTTGATCAAAGACGTGTGGATCATAAAGGTGCTGGTGTCAGCCACCTTAGCTATGTGCAGCAAAGTGAAACAGCCATTTCATCATATTGTTCTTCGCTCATATCAGATTTTGCATGCGATGCTCCGACTGTTTCGGCCGGGAAAATGTGCCGGCTGGCAGAAAGTTTCTGGTGCTATCTGTCAAAAACAGATAGCGCTTCTTGTACGCACCACTAGTTTTTCTTTTCCAACTCCAAATGCAGAGGAAGTCTCAAGGTGAGAGAAACAAGATTACAGCCACTACCCACTACCCCTCTTCAACTACTGCTGCCTCTGTGCCTTTCAGCAAGCGCCTATTCCCAACCTCTTTTTAAGGAGGCGTGCGCCTGCCTGCAACTGTTGCTGCAGGTCACAGGCCTCTGAGCAAACCTGTTTAAAGTGAAGGTCCGCAGCAGAGGCAAACGCGAGCCGACTTCAAACGGCACGTAGATGTTTGTTCTCGCCTCGAATCTCACAAGACTTTGAAGCAGGAATCAACAGAGCGATGCAAGCACGCTCTCCCGAGAGTCTGTTTTAAGGTTGTGCATCTTTAAGGAAACCTCTTTCGGCTGAGACTGCTTTAGCAAGCAAATACCATCGTACTGCACACTTTGTACACTGCATATACATTTCCCTCATAGATCTTCTGACTCAAAGACCACGGGGGTATACCAGCTGACCCTTCCTGACCTCCCGGTAGTTCGGTTGTGTTGAACTGGATGCAGTTGATGTCTGGCTTAATCCATATTTTATAGCTTTCCCTCATGTCAGTAGCTCAATATTTGATTCTCACCTCACCATTTGGATCCATCAGCTGCAGAAGCTGAAGAAATGAAGCACAACACAGTGTGTGTGTGTGTGTGTGTTGCCAAGTAAAGAGAGCTCAAAGTGTGTATTTAATCATCTTACACACCAAAAGATTAGAAGCCACTTAAATGAGTCAGAATGCCTTTTTCCACTTTATCATCTGGGGATTTCTGCAGACCTCTTAATATTTTATCGCTCGCTGTGAGACTGAGAGGAGTCCATCTTGTTCTTTAGGGAAGGCTGGGCGGAGAAGGACTTGGAGGTTGTAAGGACGGGAGGGGGAAAAACAGGTAAACAACCTGGAAAAAGGATGTGGATACCGAGAGGCGCGGAACACAGCGGCTTTGCCAGATTTAACCTCGACAGTGTCAAAGAAAGCAACTGCTCTGAGATCGCGAGGCTCTGTCAATAATGTAACACACTGGATTCCTCTGCAATGTTTGTGCCTCTCCTTCAGACGTGAATACCTTTATGAATAATGGAAGCACAAGAAGCAATTCGCGGCAATTCATCCCGTCTACTTGACAGCATACTTTAATTCAGCTTTACCTCCCTGCCCGTATGCTGTTGTATATATAAATACATAAACGTGTGAATAATTTCCATTGTTTAGCTTTACAGTGGGCGGCAGAGGGGACATTCAGTCGAGTTCTCCGAGATGAAAACAGACTTAGTTATTGCACCCCTTGTCCAACTTTGAGAGATAATTTAGAGTACAAGTATATTTTATTTTTTTATGGGTTTGTTTGTTCTCCGTCTGACTGAAGGATATTACTGTATGTGCTGGTATTATCTTGTCTTAGTCAGTCTGTGGATATTGATGTTGCAGTCAGTATCTGGATATGCAGAACAGCAGAGAGAGATAAAACAATGCCTAATATTAAGACACAGAGAAAATGAAAAATTAGAGTGAACATTATTTTCGAGCAGGAGCTGAGGAAGCCAGGAAATGAGTAGCGTCTTTATCTCAGTCAACGGCAGCAGCAGTTTTTGGACCATGAATTCTTTTTCTTTTCTTGCCTTTATCTCCCTTTGGCTACGATGCTAAAACGGGAGCGACAGGCATTCAAACGATCCGAAAGATCAGCAGTTTTTACCCTGTCGTCTGTACTAAAAAGGTGCATCAGAACCCAGTCCTGCCAAGATTATTGCATGGAATAAGGTTAAGCGATTATTGAATTGTGTCCTGTAGTTGAGACGAGAAAAGAACTACTTTCTCTCTCTCTCTGGCTCTGAGTCCATCTGCTCCTGAAACCGCTGAACGCTGTAGCTTTTAGCAAACTAATGGCAAAAAATAGTGCTCTTCTCGTGGACTATTTTCAGTGGCAGATTAACACACATTTGGTGCTCCAGTGAATATTTCTGGCATCAGGACAGTGTATGTGGGATTGACTCAAAATAAAGTACAGTGTATGTTTTTTTTTTTGACAACAGTGGGAGTCCATGTCAAGAGAGGAATTGGCCAAATGGGGCTTTGGAAGCAAAGGCAATACAAATAATTGGTTTAGTTGTTTTTTGGGCTTCAGAAAATTGCCGCTTATCCTTTATCCCATGAGTAAGGTCATTGAGCTTTGTAGTGGACTTTCTTTACAAACTGAGCATTCGCACAAGACGCCTCTGAAAGTCATATCAGGCACTTCTATCATGGCTAAAAGTGTGAAATTAGACCCAGGTACGTTTAAGTTACAGATAAAGTAAAGTAAAGACATTTCAAAATATTACTTTGGTAACAGTCAAAGTCATCTTGTGTTAAAGTCTTTAGGTATCTTATATTCAAAAGTGATTTTCTAGCAATAAATTTACATGAGTACCCAAAATACAAGTGAAAGCAATTAAATATAAATGAGGAGTTTATACAATCTATACATTACAGACAAAAGCCTTAATAAGGAGCCAGCTGAGATCGCCAGGTAGCTGAAGTTTCTGGTTAGTGCCATTTCCAGGAGAGGGACATCTGAATATCACAGTCTTCAACTGGTGTTGTCTGTTTAAAATAAACAAATGTAGGAGGACGTGCTATCTTTGCAAACTCATCCATCTTTTACTTGGCTCTGTGGTTTGTTTAGCGGACGTAACAGAATGCATATTCAGTGGATTAGTGTGGACACAGAGCATCCGACATCGTTTGACATCAGACGTTTGCATGCAATTCTTTATTTGGTTTGGCCTCGATCTTCCCACTACTACGCCTTTCCTCTCGGTGTTGCCCTTCGCCTCTTCAGTCCCGTTTTTGTACATGCACAAAGTTGGTTGGAGGGTGAGGCCTGGTTCTGGTGGTTGATAAGCATGTAGTTTTGTGGGTCGGGCAGCATGGATTGGCTCTCATAATGGGATGGTTGGGTGCAGGTATGAAAAAGACCCTCGCCTTCACATCAATACTTGCCAACTATCGGAGCTCATATTCTGCATTGTTCTGATTATCAGAACTAGTTTTTAGTCTGATTACCTTTAAAATAAATATTATTAATGCAGCATGTAATCTGCAAAGTAACTGGTAACTGAAGTTTTCAAAAACTACAGTATTTTTACTCCAAAATGTAGTGCAGTGGAAATATAAAGTAGCAGAAAATGTATCTCAAAGTTGTACTTACAATTTACACTCATTGAGTAAATGGACTAAGTTTGCATTCCATCGTTGATTATGTATCCACGACTGTGTACATAAAATATTAATTTATATACATTTCCATTCGTCTATGAATCAGCATTGAGTCCATTGACTGTTCAAAGCTGAAATTTCCAGTTGCAGCAGCCTGTGTAAGCTAATTGCGGCTCCTTCTGCACAGCAATTAGAAAGCCTTTTTTTCATTCCTTCCTCACAAATAAGCGTGTTCCAGAAACACAGACAAAGACGCTGCGAAAGCCCACATTAAGCATTGCAGTACTGTAGATGTGCCGCCACAGTCCCCTCCTCGCTAAATGAGACCCAGGACTCTCTTTCACAAAACTACTGTTTTCTTTGTATTGTCTGGGCAAAGCTTTGGATTTAAACGGGTGAGTCGGGAGTTGCAAAGTTCTGGCAAAGCACATCCGCAAGATGGGTCGAGACGCGAAGAGGGGGAGAGTGACGGCGCTCAGTGGCATGTTGACCCTCAGGAGCTCATCAGCTTTGTAGCCCACGTCCTCTGGCATCGTGGGCACAGGTGGCCCCGGCTCATTACTCAAACCCCCACGGTCTATCTTTCACAGGCAAAGGGAAATATAGACTTCTAGCGAGCATGTCCCCTGCCGCTCTGCTGTATTCGCGTGGGTCACGACATGAGTGGGAGGCTGCTACAAAGAGGCAGCCAGGAAAATTGATACAATCTCAACTATGTAAAAGGAAAAAAACAAGCACATTTCACAGGTTATTGATGGAGAAATCTGCACCTCCTCTCATTAAACAATGAAAGTAACACAGAATCGAACCCACATTGTTCAACCTACCCATCAGCAAACGTCTCGGATAAAGATTTATGCAGACCTTATAAATAGAGAAGAGTGCGATGCGTAAGGAAAAAAACAAACAAGCAGGTAACACCGAACTGTATGCACCGAAATAAGGCTCGCTAGACTGGAGATTGGTGTCAGACTTGGCGAGATGAAAGTGTTCTCACTCTCTGTCGCGCTTTTCCAGACACGTACACATGATACAGTGCGGCACACCGGTAGTTATTAATACATTCACACTGAAGGCTAAACGCATTATAAAACCGGAGCCCATATACTGCGCAAATGTATGCACATAATGTCGAATCTGGAGAGGTGTCGGAACGTGCAAAAGACTCACAGGTAGCGGGAGGGTGTTGTTGACATTCATGACAACTTCTCCGTGTTGTCAGACTGTAATCATTCTCCTCCCGTAACGCTATAGGTTCCATATGTCAGCAGCACTCATGGCAATGCTTCTCATAAGCTCCATCCACTGCCTGAGCCGCAAATGCACCTTTCATGTCATTACCTTCCTCAACAGATGGCATTCAGGCCTTTTTCTTTGAACTGCATTAAGTCTTCATCAGCAATAGAACCAAAGCATGAAATGGCTTCTGAGTTATGTGTAGCTGGAAATACAGGACCAGATATTGACTTGTAAAACAAGGCTGGTGCACAAATTCGCTTCAGCATAAGAAGTCCGTTTTTGTTTCGAGCGGGTTAAGAAAACATACTGTACAAGCAGACTCGATTGACAAAGATCCAAACAGTAAGGCATACGGTTAATGCTTTATGAGTGAGATGGTTTATGTCTCTGAATCATTTGAGGCTTTAATGACATCCCTAACTGAACATATATTAAAGTTAAACACACAGGGGTACAGCAGCCTGTGCCTATTGTTTTTTATTGTTTCAGCCCACACACTGGCAGTATCATGACACGGCATCGCAGGTTGTTGTCCATCAACACATCAGGATACTTCCTGGTGCTGACGTGGGTCAAAGTCCAAGATAAATCAAACGGCATCCAATTTTTCTCCAGCCAACTACAAAGTCTGTAGGATTAGCTACATTTCTTTTCCAACAATGGTGAATTCAATCTATGTTCAACCAATCATAGCGAACAAACCCTCTTGACATCAAACCCAAGAAAGGTTAGGGTTTGGGTAAGGGGGGATTTTTTTAAGGGTTTGACCACACAAACATTTGTTCACCATGACTGGATGAGTTACATAACTTTAGTTGGCCATCCTGGGGAAAGAAGAATGGCTTAAAGTCAAGTCATGTCAGTTTTATTCAGACAAAAATCAAATCACTTTAAAAGGTGTAATTTGGAGTATATGGCCAGAATTTGAAGGCAGCTCCAAAAACACAGGGAGCAGATTGTCACTAGATTAACCCACAACTGCCCTCAATGGTAGCTCTCTTTAAGCTCTGTTAGTGTCAACCAACTAAATAAAGGCAACATGTGGCTCTTTATCTGCTGAACGCTCCACTGTGCTCGCCTTCTAGTTCCCAACTGTGTCAGTCTGCTGTGTGGTGCTGAGCAGGTAGCGTACGATACATTTTTAACGTTTTTTTTTGAAAATAGCTGCCTGCTGTGGATGAAAACTTTGCTATCCATAAAAAAGTGGGGAGCTGCTGATTCAGGTAATGATTCCTTATAGGCCATCGGCAGTGGGGTGAAAACACCACGTAGAGCCAGAATATTTTCAGCTATTACTTACTGTGAACGGAGGATTTATTTCAACTAAACCAGAGGTGATGTGGAAAGACAAACCAACACTGTAGTGGTGAGTTTCATTTAGTTTATGTAGAGATTAAGTAATGCTGTATTTTATCAGTTGATGAGGTAATTAAGCTCATTTTAGTTGGGTCAAAAAACAAAAAACTTGAATTCAGGACTTTTTTGGACTTGGAAAATAATTGTAAAAATGTCCTCTTGCCATTTTGTGAGTTTATTTTGATAACTTAGGCTACGTGCTAACTGCTTTTGCATCCTCCAGCTGAGCCTCACAGTGCTATTAAGAGAGAGGACACGTGTACACTGCATCCTGTGTACCATACAGCTAACGGATTAAATATCTGTTGATTGCGTACTGCAATATGCACAAAATGTCACGAATGCTCGTCAGCTGTGTCTAAAGCCTCACTCCACAGCGGGCCCCATTTTCAAACCTCGCTGGAGTGATTAGTAATCACTGGCATGCTTCGATTCCCGTAGCATGAGGACTTCCAATCCTTCATCCTGGTCACCTCTTCACTTCCCCTGAGGCACTGTGATTTGCAGATAGAATGGGGGTCCTGACAGCAGGTCTCGCTGTCTGAAGGACAGGTGCTTCTGGCCCCGAGGGGACTTGCTTGGACAGAGGAGAGGAAAAGGACACACTGGAGCCCCCCTCACTGATGATGGCAGCTTTTTAAACGCTTTAACCAAACACATTAGGAGAAAGAAAGAGGAGAGAGAACAGCCAGGAGCAGAAGTCCTGAGAGGAGTCCTGCACAGAGGACACAGGACTGGCCAACGCCTCTTCGGGCTCAACGCAGCCATGTCAAAAGTTTCTCTGTAATCGCCGGTGACACGAGGAAAGATTCCTCTTCTCAAAGTCAAGCATGCAAAATGAAAATCCCCCAGCTGCCATTTTACCATCGCCAGTGAGCAACATGAAACCCTCACAGGATTCATGTTTTGTCCACTCCACTCTGCTGAACTCTGTGATGTTGCCAGTGGAAAAACACAGTGTGGTGGTGAGTAATGCACCTGCCTGTGGTGGTTCAGGTTGTTCGTGTGTGAGTGCTCTCCCCCTGAGAACGGCCATTTTCTCCCCCAGCTCAACCCCTCAAAATATTCAGCTGCACGCCACCCGCCTGCCAGTCGCAAGCAGTGATTGTGGTTATCGGGTCCTGAGCGTCTGGGGCTTAGACTTGAATCACCGGGGGAGCCGGTCGGGTTGTTAATGATAAGACATCGGAGTGCAAGAAAGGTGCATTTTATTCCAGATCACACCTTCGCTCACATCTCTCCTCCTCCTCCTTTTGAAATAAATTGTCCCGGTCAAAGGTTTAAAAGGGTCGTCTGCATAAATTCTACTCAGAGCTAATAAAACGCAATGATTACACATTGGCGTGATTTCACAGCTCCTTTTGCAGATGACAGCTCAACGCAGCCCTGACATCCCATCATTTGCTGAGGTCGTGATTGCATTTTACACTGATTATATTTGTGCAGCGAGCGCTGATGCCGCCTATGTTAACAAAAGATGATTTAATGAAAGACTACGCATATCATGTTTTAATAATGCTATTTCAGCTAAAATCCTGTCTCTTTGGAAATTTTTTTTGGATCAGATTTGATCAAAATAAGTGACTTATAACATTCATAGTTTAAAGTTTTTCCCCGTTAATTATGAAGGAAAATGATATTACCGTAATTGCCAAACCTACTGATTTTCTTCTGTTTTTCATCGCCCTGTCCTGGTTTCCTCCTGTTCTTATTTCTCCTTATTTATGACAACTTTTCACACTTTGTACCTTTTCAGTTAACACAACCAGTTTCTGGCGCTGTTCAGCGTGTAGTCCACCGTGCAATACAGATAGAATAACGGAGAGGACAGAGTATATTGAAAACAATGTAGACGTCCTGGAGAGAAGAATTCATATTTCTCATGTAAACTTTTAAAGGGAAGGGGATATAAAATCTAACATGTCAATTCTTTTCAATCTCGGGGGTCACACTGTCCTCACACCGGCTGACAAACACCTGGCATTGGCGTACACAGACTCTATAAAGTGCTTTTTTTTTTTTCTTTAGACGTCACCAGACTGCATGCAACACCGTTCCGTTATAAAATCCTGCCTATTATTGAGGTCTCAAGGTTGGGTCAGGTCTGGGTTTTACTCGCTCTTTTTCATCTCACGTAAGATTTAACTTCGGAGCACACTTTCATTTATTCAAAATGCTACTTTCTTCCAACATGTAAAAAGAAAATGCTAATTCTAAACACATTTCTTTTTCCGGCTGGAGTCCCGTGTCCACTCGTGTGCCGAGCCCACTGTTATGTGTGTTCATCAGCTGCAAACAAATTGAATTCTGATTAAATTTGTGTTTTACCGTGCCGGCAGTGACACAGGCCCTATTAAGTTATTTTCTGCCTGGTAATTAGTGGAGAATAAATGACACTTACATCCAGTAGGTAATGAAGCAGATGAAAAATATCTCAAATGAATGTACAATTAAAGGGGATGTCAGGAAGCTGTACCAACCCCCCCCCCCTCCACTCCTTAATGACGTGATCAAAGCAGGCTCTCTAATTGAAGGTGTCATCTGTTAGCTGTCATATTTCTCCGAAAGCCGCCACCTTCGAAGAAAGAGCTCCCTTATTTGTCGTATTGCCAGTCGCATAGCGGCATGTATTCTGGCTCCTATTGAGGCTGACTACTTTTGCACTTTTGCCCCGTTTTTTCTATCTTCTGATATGTTTCTCGTATGCCACCTTTGTCCCTTTCCCTTTGTCTGTCAGCTTGAGTTAGCATCACAAGCCGAGTGTTTCTGAGACGCGAATGTATGATTGTGCTGTTTTGTCAGTCATGTCCAAACATAGCAGTATCCCCGTGGCCTTCCTATCATTCTCGTGGAGCTGCGGGGCAAGGCATCTCTTCGACCTCCCAGCAGGCCGGCTGAGCTGTAATACGGGGCGGTACTGGTGTGCTAAGCCGCCGTCCTCACTGACGTCCCTCACGACCAGATTGATCAAAGAGGAAACCGTCAAAGCTCTCTCCCTCCCGTCGAGGCCGAGCCGGTCCAACTCGTGTGGGTGTGGGAAGGAAGGAGATACAGAGAGATATGTGCGTGTGTGTGGGTGAATGGCCACATGCATTGATGTGTTTTCACATTTTTGTACAATGCGCTGTGTCTTCTAAGCAGCCCACCATCTTCAAGAAACGCGTCCGTACTTGGATGATTCTGAAAACTCTGATGCCAACGTTCAGCGCCGGTGGAGGAAGAGGCTTGTGCGGCGAGGCGGAGAGCATGGGCGTTGAGGTCGGTGGGCGTGAAGTGCGTCTGGCCTTCATGCAATGAGATCAGAGTTCACCTCCCAAACACAGACCTGCAATTAGAGCTTGCCTTTTTATTAACCACAGTCACACTCTAACCCTAACCTTAATGGAACAGCTTATCATTTTGGGAAAACTGCTTAATTGCTTTCCGGAAGAGGGAGAGATGAGAATTTTAGGTTTGTTTTTTGAATTTGCGTGTTCGGAAATTATTAACATATTAATACTGGAGTTGGAGAGCATGAAGGAGGAATACAAAAAACTAAAGAAACTTGTTTAAAAAAAGTACAAAACCTGATTACATAAGTATTAGTTCATAACATTGTATTAAATTTATATTGTGTCACACTTGTAACCCTCAGAAAAAGCTTCCTAAATCATTCCTTTGAACAGGTGTCGGGTCTTCCAACAGCACAAAGCATTGGTATCTATCTTACAAGTTGGACCTTTAAGTCCTAATTGATAGCACTGTACAATAATGTGCTAAATATTAGCAAATACTGAGCAAGCTGTTCTACAGTCTGTTGTCTGTATTATCTTTGTATCATTTTTAATTGGGTGTGTGTCAGATGATCACATTCTGTTTGATTAAAGCTTTGCAAGTTGTCAAATTCTTTTTGGAATCATGGTTGTACAGAGGAAAAAAGAGATTTTGACTTTACTGATTCAACTAGCAACGCTTTTGGATTCAGCCCTCAGGCAAAACTTGACAATGTTTGCCCCTCTAAGGATCCAAGTCTTTTTCTTCATATTTTTTCTATCCAGCAGTTGTTGGTTTTGGCTTTTAATGAGTCTCAAAGTCTCACAGGCTTCCAATTGGTCTGTCTGACCATTTACTGGCCTTCATTGCCGACAAATTAATCCACAGAATTTGACTTTTATCTCTCTATATCTTCTCCTGGCATCATCAGTTGCCCTCATCTTGAACTGCATAATAGTTCAGCACACAGAAGAAAATCTGATGGAATATCAGAATTTTTCTTGTGGGCTGAAAATCTAAAAACACAGTGCTACTTCTCTGTTTTCTTTTTTAAACTCTTTTAAACATTTCACGATCTTCTGGAAGTCACCAGACAAAGAGAATTGTGATCTGAATGGCTATGTTTTTTTTTTTTTCCTTATTCATTTAGTCATCCTTAATACATTTGGCAGATGTCAGTGGTTGACAAGGTGTTCTCTTATTTTATACTTACACTGGTTGAGCCGTGCATAAATGCCTGAGGACCTAGCCCATTTATTAGGTATGCTTTGTGATGTGGCTGAGAGAGTGCTGTGGTAAATAATTCAGCTCGGCTTGAATCAGACTTTATGAGAAATGGAAAAGGGAAACTTTTCCAAATGTGAAAGAATACAGTACTGCACACACACTGTGTGTCATCTAATGAGACCATGCAGCACAATTATAACTTTTTTGTGTTGGTCAAATTGTGATAAAGAAAAAGAACAAAAGAAAGTCAGACAAAGTTGTTGTTATTGTGACCGCAACGTATGTACAAATTGTATAACATGAGTGAAATGACTGAACATATTTGTTTTGATTTAAAGAATGATCTTTTCCTGAACCTAACCAAGTAGTTTTGACGCGTACCCCTAACCAAACTGCAACCGTTTGACAATGTTAATGCACAGTAAAGTACCAATTCGTAGTAATAACTTGTATCCTGATATATTAACTGTTTGTCAGGAATCTTTATTTTTAAGATCGAACCAGACTAGTTGAATATGTATTATTACCGACTTCCAACCTGCTGTATTTGATTTGAGTTGTTGTATTGACAAAAACTGGTGTCCGTTAAACTATATTTAGGGTGGTGGTGTGTCTTATAGTGAGTTGTTTTAAGACCTCAGAATGTCCACATATTGTATATTTGCTCTTTTTATCATTTTTAAATCCCCCCAAAATGATCTTTGTTCTGTTCAGTATCAAACACCTGCCTCGATGTTTTTTCAACCTATGAACACAAAACTAAGGTTAATTTCTTCACAGTTTAGCTTCCTCTCTCCTCCCTTGCTTCATATTACACCACCTGTCGACTGGTCTGCCGGTAGCTCGTTGCCTGTGTGCTCCCTGTTGAGTGGTCACATTTTAATGACAGTGCGAGTCAAACAAATACGTGAGGAGGTTGCTTTTATGCAAATGCGCATTTATCAGTGTTGTTAAAAGATTGAATCCTTTTGAAAAAATAACACTGTGATTATCTTACAATTAATTCACCTCAATGAGCATGTGCACATGTGCTGTGTATGTATATGCGGCCGGCAGTCACACACCAGCTAGTAGATGCAGCAGTGGGGGCATGTACATATTCACTCCCATCTGACATCCATAATTAAACATTTGATCAAATATCCTCTCTAACTCCCTCTGGCAACAGACATGTATTGAATAACTATAAGGGAATGAGATGGTGCATCACTGATTTTACTGTTTACTCACATTAGATGACATATCTATATAATAGCTGTCTGTTTGTGGGCTTGCAGCGTTCATTCTCAATGGTTACATGCACAGGAAGGTGCTCATTTTTGGAGAGTGTTATTTTATATTTTTTTACAGCCATTAATGTAGACAAGTCAGGAAATCCATCTCCATAACTCTCATCGAAGGCCTGCCTTCTTGTCTCGCCGCCCTCATTAACAAGACACATGGATGTCACGCCGGCTCTGTGGTGTGTGTTGAGATGTTCATCACGGCAAACAACCCCGCTCTCCGCGTTGATTACCGCTGTAACTTATGTCCACTGTTGCAGATGCGGCGCTTTAACTCATTTGTTCGACAGACCCGTGCTCCCTCTCAGAGACAAAGACGCACTAAGAAGCCGAATGTCTCCTGCAGATAGCTTGTTTTGTTCAGGCTGGGAAGTAGCGGTCATTATGTTTTTTTTTCCTTTATGATCCATTTCAACCAGCAGAGAGACTTCATCGTCAGCCACTTGCCATTCCTCAAAACACACTTCCAATTAGCCAAACGTTGAGATTGGCTTGAGTACAACAGGGACCGTTAATCTTGTTTAAAAGCTTGTAAATAAGATGCATAAATCCCGCCAGAGATTGAATACATCCTTTACCTTACAGCACAGCATTTACGTACTAGCAGTACACTACCTGGCTTTTGTAATCATCGTCCATATGAGGCATCCTGATAATATGTGCAGTGTATCACTCACTTTGGAACAAAAACAGAACTCCTGAGGGTCATCGAATAAACATGCAGACTGATTTTTTTTTCCGCAGAATATCATATCATCCTTATTTACAGCGAGCTCACAAGCTGCTTCAAGGTTGAGTCAATTGTCATTGTCATGCATGCAGCGCTGTGTCCGATGTGATCCTATCTTTAGGATTTATCACAGGGTCCCGTGGTCATTTGCAGTTCGCATTGTGTCTGACTTTGCAAGCTAATAAACACCAGTGTGAGAGCCGTGTCGGTGCGCATCAGAGCATTACACGCAGGCTTTTTTTTTGCAGATTTTTCCGTAAACGCACTCCGCAGGTCTGTCACCATCACAATGATTCGCATCTGCCCTTGTTTCCTCAACGCGCGTCATGACTTGCATTGATGTGCCGCGATGATCGAACTGTCTGGGCCGTGCGGGGCCTTCCTAACAAAGTGCATCGATTAGATGAAACAAGCAACATTCATTCGCCGAGGAAATATTCATTAACTTTTGTTGTGTACAGGCAAACCTGCTGAGACCTCCCGAAGGTCTGTTCACAATTAAATGAAACTTAGTCTCCTAAACACGATAATAAAGGCAAATTACATACAGACATAAAACATAAAACCATTGTGTTCCTTTCTTCATTTCTGTTATCACACATCATAAGCAACCGGGGTGCTAATCACACCATCTGTCAGACATTTGACTGATTAGATCATAATAATTCTACATAGACTCCCAGTGACAAGCTGCACTGTTTGATTTATTCCTCATAACAGAAGTTAAGTGGCTTTAGAAGTTTTCGTCTTTATCGCTGCTGCTCAAAAAAATTCATACATTTGAAGTTTATTTTCTGAACTTCAGAGCCTTTTTTTTATCACTTTCATGCCACTGTTATTTTTACTCAGCTGCTTCAAATCAGGTGTGGGGTTTCTACTTTGGCTGTCAGTCTTGGTTATTATTTCTGGATTTTCCCGGATTATCTGGGAAACCCCCAAGACCTTCACACAGCGGTAATTTTACGGCATTATAAAGCCATTCAAAGCGAATGCCTTTTTTCATTTTTTTCATGATCTGTTTGCCGTGTGATAAAGCTGCAGCTCCAGCTGAGAGGGTATAGTGTTTACAAAATGACTCTTTCTCCCACTTTGGCCTTTTCTATCCCGTAGAATGACCCGGTCTTGACCTGCGGAGCACTGACCTTTGTCTCCATCACAATTGGTCGTGTAGTGCTCTTTTCCAACCAAGTGAGCCATAACATTACATTTTTCAGCCCTTTGAAAAATCCTAAAAGCATGTTGTAGCTGCCCTCCCTTGTTTTCTGTGATTGCATTTTTTTAAATCATCCAGAAAAAGAAAAAAAAAACAGCTTATAAGAAGCGTGATGCTGCTTGTAGCGTCGCAAATGCTGCCTCAAGGTCATCGTGCCCTGGTCGTAATGGATTAATAATTGACCAATCTCTAGATCACTGGTGATAAAAGCTGATAAAAGCTGCCCTTGCAAAAGTGCAGTGAAAGGTCAGGAAGGCGATGAAAACAAGGTAGCAGAGCAGAGAAAAAGCACGAGTGTGAAAACATGAAAAATGGGCTGCACGGTGAACTCGAGGGAAGAGAAGGTAGCGGAGTATGTGGGAGGACTCTGTGGATGCAGCTTTCGTCGGCTTCGTATCTAAGTCTGGTACCTGCTGCTGCTGGTCGAAATCAAAAATTGCCTGAGTGTGTTTTAGTTCACAGCCGCCAGCAAAGTCCATTCCAGAATCCTTCCAAACGTGATTTCCCTTGCGGTTCATAGTCTTTGCAGTTCTTGCTCCGACTCCCGAATCTGTCAGTTCCATCACTAACATGCCAACAATTCATCTCAGTTACTTGGATGCATTTGCAGATCATTTATCTCTATGCTCGATCATGTTCCAGGATTCAGAGCTTTAGCAACAACTACAGAAGCCAATTAGCGTATAAAAAGGGGCTGTTTTCAGTCACAGATAAGCCTCAGCTGTCAGTAACATCCACTGGGGGGATGGAGCTCTTGTGCCACAGCCAAACAGGCCACGGTGTGTGACGGCGGCAGCCTGGCCGGACAGACAGTCCTCGTCTCGGGAGGCTTCAAACTGGAACGTCTGGCTGCTTCTCAGGCCACAGGCCAGAGCTCACTGACACCCTTGTGACTCAGATATCTCCACTCAACTTGCTAGTTTCACAACAAAACCACCTCCTGCTGTTGTTTTTGGCACTAACACACAAACACACACACACACAAACACAAGCAGATAAGTTCTGGCTCAGCCTGACCTGCAACGAAAGCAGTTGATATGAAGATCACGGAGTAAAAAAAGAAAAAAAGAGAACATATATGTGGATGCATGTGGACTAACAGTACCTCATGTCAGCAGCTGGGATGTTGATTTGAGTGTAAAACCATGTTGGCTGCCAGTTGAAGACCTTTGCTCTCAGCCAGGCTGTAACTGTTTACTGAGAGCATGCGGCTCACTGCCACAGCTGCAAACACACACACACACGGCATAAAAATTTAATTATGGGATGGAAATAAGACCCCCCACTAAGTAAGAAGCAGTTGCTGATGATTTTATTGCTCATTCTGCTACATTGGTGATTTATCAGTATTTGATGCAACGGCCCAGAAAAGCTGCGCACGCAAGTTTTTATAGGAGATTCATCCAGCACCTGGCTCTTAAAGCAGGTGGAGAAGCGCTTTGTTTATGTGACATTAAAATCAGAAGGTTTTTCCTCTGCATGGCTCGTGTTAACCTATTGAGTTTTATGGTCATAGGTTTATTTCACAAATGCTCCCTGCGCTCTCCTGATACCTGATGTCGATAAATACAATCTTATCTATTTGTACTTGTCCGACACTGTCGATGAGGAGTTATTTTTGACACATTATACACATACTTACAATACTTTTTTGTAAAAAGGAAAGCGCAACAGCTGTAGAATCGTTATATTTACTTCCACAAAAAGTAGAATCCAAATGACAGCTGGACTTTAAATTTCATTTCTTAAATGTATTTATTTGTAATTCCAAGAAGCCAAGTCATTCTGGATCCTCAGTGAGAGCTATTTCCATTCCGTTGTATAATGCCATAAAGGAGGTGACAGAATCATGACTCACGAGGCTGGTGATGGTGTGCACTCGCAGCTGAAAATCAATATTAATAAAGACTAAAGATTTGAAGAATTCTCCCTCAACATAACCTCTCCTCTTGTCTCTCAGAAGTAGCTTTATTGTGAGTATCCCAGCATTTGCTCCAGACACCAAGAGTGGTATCCCATTGTCAGGTTTTAGTAGCAGGTCAAGTAGGGTCTTAGCGCCGCTGCTCTGCACCTTGACAGCTGCAGACTGCCTCCTCACAGCACCACTTAAAAATAACATTTCAACTCCGCTTACACTTTTTCTTTTTTTTTGCCTTGCTGTGAAATCCTCGGCCTCAGCTCGCCTCTTTAGATTCAAGAGCCTCTGTTGAATTTGGCAGTGAGGGATCTGTAACACGTTGCCTGTTGCTTTATTTTTGATGATGCCAGTCTTATCAGCCAGTTTGTCACTCTCAGTGTGTCGTCACTCAGCTCGCACCTCCCCAGTGGGCCATAACTTTTGATAACAGGATCTGCCGCTGGTGGTATACAGTGTGTGTATGTACGTGTGTGTCTGTCAGAACATGTTACATAAAGTGTGATGTTCACCAGAGAAATGAGGCCAACGGTTTTTAGATGTGCGGACGCTGCTAAACATACTGTCAGAGATTCATATGCTGTACTTAATTTTAACACAATGTTGATGACAGATCATATTGGCCATTGATCATTATCGCAAGTGCACTGACAGTCTTGTGACCCAGAATGGATCGTTTTGTAACTTTGTAGTGGTCCCATTATGTAGTACCTGCTGTCTTTCCTTGTTTTAGAGGAATTTCAAAGTCCCTCTGGATTGATTGCAGTGGATTCAAATCAACTGTGTGTGGGCTGTGGCAACTGGATCCTGATTAATGACTGAAAGCAGCTTGGGGCATTCCCCTCGCAGCCAGGGTCACATCGGGGTGTGACGACGCCCTTTTGTGAAGGCATACGTGGGCTGGGGGAATAGCACCGAGGTCAGTCTGATTCTCACTCTAATTCAGTCCTTGACTCACTGCAGACCTCATCCAAACAGATAGTTGGCCGGAAACTCTCTTTGTTTAGGCTCTGTTGAGAGTTAATTACTGCCCTTGTTCTTTTTAGCAGAGGGAAATTGTGAGCATTTTTCAATTCAGCTGAGTGACCATCAGAAGCCATCCAACCAGGCTACCTGCATCAGGGCTGTGCTTGTTGCTTGCCTTTCAATAGCCTGGCACCTGCAGGTTTTCTTTTTTGATATTCTTAACTGAACCCTTGGATTCCCAAGCTCACCCACACACCTGCAGTTTTTCCCATTTCATTTCATTTGGGACTTTAGAGGTAGTAGAGTATTTCAATTCATATATATATATATATATATATATATATATATATATATATATATATATATATGTGTATATGTATATTAATATATATATTAATATATATTAATATATATATTAATATATATTAATATATATATATATATATTAAATATATATATATGTATACATAGGCCACAGTTATAAACAATCCATGTAGTAGGGGGACCATGCTTCGTCTTGCTGTCAGCTAAGGAGTCATTGGCCTGAAAAAAGTAAAGTTTGCGGCTTGAGACATTTGTGTGCTTGCTGTGAAAGAACTCGACTGGCTAGCACATAGCCCTGATCTCGACACCCCGTCCAGCCACTTTGGGATAAACTGCGAGGCCTCCTGTCCCAACATCAGTGGCTGAATGGGAGAAAATACATCAAGTCTGGTGGAAAGCCTGAAGCCAGAAGAGTGGATGCACTTATAGCGACATGTTAATGGAACAACAAGTTCAATGATCACAAATGGGTGCAATTTTTGGTGCGCCCACATACTTTTTTTATGCCTGACTTTATGTCAGATTTCCAGAAAAACATAACGTTTTGGAAGACAGTTATTAGGCATGAAAAGGTTTATGTTAATGTACTGGCTAGGGATGTCCCGATCAGGTTTTTTTTACCCCGATCCCGATCCGAGTCCTTTAATATTTAGTATCTGCCGATACCAAGTCCCGATCCGATACTTAGCCTGAACTAATATTTTCCTGGATAATACAGCTGCATTAAGAAAAAAAGTACCTGCAACCGAGCTGTTCCTTAATAGTATTTTTATTTTGTTGAAATAAAGTATATACTTTCATATGGCTCTTTCTTATTCTGCATATGGTATTACAACATCGGCGGACCACCTTCCTTGTGTTAGCAGGTGAGTGTGTGACGCTGCACTGTGGCAGCAGCTCGTGTACAGCAGCTGAAGTGTGAGAGGCACAGCCCACGCTTGGTTCCTCCATATCATCCACTGCTTTTTACATATTCCTTACGTTGACACGTAAAATGACCTGGACGTGTTGCTTATGACCTACGAAACTAGTGCGCAAACCGGCGCGTTGTAACTCGAAAGTGGAGTCAATAATGTAATGCAGAGATGGTCGGGCACACCGGGGATTCAAAAACTCCAGGTGACAAAGAAAACCCTGATCCTCTCCCACGGAGATAGCGGAGAATTCAGTTATCTTCTCTGTAATATTTGTGGCCATGTCGCTGTCTCGAGGATATTTCTCTTTCCTTTAGAAAGTATCCGCGAGTGTTTGCTGCTTCGGTGTTGTTGCCTGTAGCTACTCTCGAGTGAACACGTTGTATTCTCTGAGTTTTTGTTTTGTATATGCCGTATCAAATGAGTAGTAAATGCAGCTCCGCGAAACAGCCATATTGCAGATGTTTCATGTCGCCGTTGGACTACTTTCGCTTTCTAATTGAAGTTATTTCCACACTGCTGACATTTTATCCACAGGTTTGCCAGAGTAACGTTACACACGCGTCTGCGCTCTGCCACTAATTGTGCATTGACGTTAAAAAAAAATAATAATAATAAAAAAAAAAATCGGGCCTGGGTCCACGTTCAAAATTGCCGATTCCGATCAGCGGAAAAATGCCCAGATCGGCCACGATCCCGATCCTATAGATCGGATCGGGACATCCCTAGTACTGGCAAGAGTTCACCACCTAGAGCCGAAATGGTTGTTTAAATGACTTGGACTGATCAGCAACAGATGTCTTAATCAATTATTTGGTAGCTAAAATGTCAAAACCGCTGTTTAACTGCTATGAAACTGAATGTCTTTGGATTTTGGACTGTTGGTGAGGAAAAACTAGCAATTTGAAGGCACCCTATTGTGTCTCCGGAAAAGATGATTTTTCACTGTTTTCTGACATCTTCTAGACAGACGAAAAACAATAGACTGCTGTCCAAACACAATGGTGTCGTCCAGTGCTAAGCAGACCAAAGAATAAACTCCATCTTCAGTCTGCTGAAGCTGTCGTTTCACTTTAAGGACGTCTTAAAATAGTCGCCGGTCTCAGGGGCTCATCATTATCAGCTATCCCCTCACTGGCTGTCTGAGCTGAACCTCCTGTCCCCTCCTCCTCCCACTGTCCCCTTCCCCACCCCCCGCCGTTTTCCTGATGATTTATTTATTCATACCCTGCAGTACAATGTTTTTGGTTTAGCCTTCTATTATTATTCAAGCAGATCGAAGCAGATGTTTGTAAAAAATGATTAGTCAGCTGCCGGCAGGCGGAGCGGACGCCCTGAGTCCGAGTGTGACTTTTCAGTGTAATAAACCAAGTGATGGGGAAAGAAGGATACGCATGTCAGTGACAGCGATGACAGCTAGCAAATATGAAATAAATCATAGTCCAGTTATCAGGAGTGCTGCAGCTACGATTCTGTGAGGGATGGTGATTTATTTTTTTGCAGCTGTCATGATTTCAGAGTGGAGTCTATTTTACAAAGTAAAGAGGGGGGGGAAAGGAGGGAATGAGTTAGAAGGATTCTTTGAGTAAAAGTGTTGATAGTCAACGGAGTTGGAACTGCCTCGACGCTACCTGTTATCTGATTGAGAGCTTTTGATGTGAAGTAAACAGAACCCTAACCCTGGTAGAAAAAATAACTCCTGGCTAGACGCTGAGCCATGGGCTTACTTTGAAGACTCTCGGGTGGAATCTCAACTTTTCTTCATCCCCTCTGTGCGTGATGGAAGTGTTCGTATACGGGGCAGCAGCTGACACATACATTCACGCTGCTCACACTGTTTCCCTGCGTGAGTAGTTTTGGGTAAAAAGAGGGGAGGCGGATGGGGGGGATAATGAACGCTCCAGTATTCCCCTCAGTTACGATGAAGGATGTGGATTGAGGTCACGTTGAGCTCCGCTGCAGCAGAAACATCAAAGGCCCTCCCGGCTTGGTACAGTGACGTGCTGTGTGTTTACAGTACGCCCCGACACCTCTCCACACGGCAACGTGGCAGCCGCCTATCTCCGGGGACACTTGTGTTTTCTGTACGCAAGTAGAATTTGACACGCTGCATCAGATAGACTGAGCATGTTAGTTGAGGACAAGGCGTCGGAAGAAAAACTCTCCCTCTATATTAATAGACCTGCCCGTGTATGTAATTTGGACCATCCATTTCCTCTGAGGACCCCCTTATCTCTTTTTTTCCGTGTCAATAGCGACTCATTCGTTTTTCCTTCATCTGGTGCGGCTGTGTTCCTGAGGGCAAACTCTCTGGGAATTCGGATACTGGAAGACGGCAAACAGTTGTACTGTGTCTTAGGGCTTGGCTTTGTGATAAAAGTCAGATATAATAACCTTCTCCTGATATCTATCTCTATTTATGTCACACTGTGGCAAATATCAAATAAATATATGTGGCCAAAAGTACCTATATATGATTGTTTCTGAACCTGCCTGCATATTTGAGCTTTCATTGTACAAAGGACACAAAATGTTGACACAAGATTTGAAAATATCCTTGTCTGCTGTAGCATTAAAGTTTCCTTCCCCTCAAACCGAAGGCTTCTGCCACTGACTGTATAGAATGTATTTCCAGTCTGTGATGTGAACCAATGCAGAAGTGCTCAGTGGGTTTATACTGTACTAGGGTTAAGCCAGTGACTACCAATTGGGATTCAACCGGCTAAGGTTTTTATTATTTGTTCAGTTGTAGGTTGAAAGAGAGCAAATACAGGTTAGTTAATCTGAGTCAGTGGGGCCCTTTGCTGCATGTCGTTCCTTGATTTCCTGTCATTCTTCACTGTCATAAAGGCAAAAGCCTCCCAATGTAACATAAAAATAACAAAAGTGAGACTGCAATATTTAACTTTTTTGTTTAAATTTCATCAGTTTTTAACGTGTGTTCATCAGTGACGTATCTGTTGTTCCTCCTCCGGCAAATGTTATGTTCTCCTAGCTTCTATTAAAGCCAGACTTCAGTCCACTGCTGACACTATGCATTGCTTATCTCAGGCTTGTCTTGTTCCTGCATGGTCAAAGAAATCCATGTCATGAAGCTCCCGAGGAGAGGTTTTCATGCTGACGTTGCCTCTCTAGGCAGTTTGGAACTTGGTAGCGCATGTTGCCACCAAGGACAAATTATTTTTACACACTTTGTGCTTCAGGACTCGGCAATCCCATTCCGTGGCTTCATGGCTGAGCTGTTATTGCTCCTAGGTGTTTCCACATCAAAACAACAGCCCTTACAGTCGACGGAGGCAAAACTGGGAGGGAAGAAATTTGACAAACGGACTTATTGGAAAGATAGTACTGAGCTCTTCAGAATGACTCGGATGAAAAGTTGTGTCATTATGAGTTTGCCATGCTCGCTTCTTAGCCTTTTTAATGGGTATGACTGTGGCAGCTGAGTCCAATAGTTAGACGGGATGCTCATATCGTTTTGGCTACAAAGTGCATAAACAAATATTTTCTTGTTTCTTTTGCTCATCTATGATAATAAACTGAACATTCTTGGATTGTGGAAAAGCAAGACATCTGAGGGCATCATCTTCGTCTTAGGGAAGCACTGATCAACATTTTGTAACATTTTGTAACCAAACTAATGATTGTTGCCTTTATTGACTGACAGATTGAACATGCCAACAAGTAAAAGGTCTGTAGTTCGCTTGCTAGTTTTGTGTGGTCTTGGCTCAAGACTGCTTCTGCCTGGTGTTCATTGGACATTCCTGGTGTGTTCCAATATGTATGTGACTCTGTGTACTCTGTCGACTTTATTACCCGCCTCCTCAGTTGGCAGCACAGCCCTTGGCTGACAGCAGAGGTCAGGGGCTGCTGCTCCTGGACAGGCCGAGGAGGATAAGCCGACTGAAGTCACCCTGAGACCAGAAAGAGAGAGACTACAAACCTCTGCCTCTCATCGCATTTTAACAGGCAGAGGGACAGCAGCAGGAAGTCAGAGACACACAGATCCTTGATGGAGGAACTGTCTTAAGAATCTAGCCCCGTTGTGACTGTCTGCCTGAGACTTGAGGCTATTAGCTTCCCAATCTCATCTCTTTAAAAGTTTCCCTTCTTTTTGAAGGGAGCTGTTTGTGTCGGCAAAACGCAGAGTGAACGGCAAGGACGATAAGCCTGAATGCTCCCAGACTGACGAATCAGCACTCTGAAACTAGGCAGGGTAATCTTGACTTTTTATACACTTTCGCTGAGATTGTCCTAGCTGTTTTTCTTCCACTCTTGTTTAAATGAGTGTGCGTGCAGAGGCTGTCCCCCGGCAGGCCTGTTAAGCCATTATCGGCCCTGTCTGGGCTTTTATGTTTGCCCACAGAACACGAACAGTATGCCTCGGGGACAAAACTGCTGACTGCCACAAGCTCAAAAACTCCACCTGAAAGCTTATCGCCCTCACTCCTCAGGCAGGGATTATGCAAATCAGAGACTCAGGTGAGGCATCATAAAGGCCCGGAGTTTTAAAGGACCACTGTGTTTCACGGGGGCATCTGACATTAGAATGTGTGCAGCGTGGCGGTAAACCACCATTTTCATGATCCCACAATAGCTCCATTTTCATTAGCTTTATCTGAATCATGCCTCGGCTATCCGTGCAGATGCATTTTTCTCAGCTTTTCACCCTTATGCCAGTGTTGGGGATAAGTCATTCTTAGCAGGGTTCATGTTTTGACTCTTTACTTTGAGAAATTTAAGGGTCTTAATGACCTTTGGAGGAGTTTTTGACGATTACATAGAAATTAAACAAGATGAGTTTTGTGGCCGTTATCTTTACATTTTTCTATGTAGAGATTTTACCCTCATTCATGGAAAATACTCTTTACAGACGTAACTCAACAAATGCATGAATAAATATAATGTAAGAAGATTTTCTGGTGAATAGTCAAACATTTCTTTGTGTCAGTGGATTGAGCTGGAGGCTGTTTGGATTACAATTTCAGTGCATCTAAAAATGAAAGCCACAGCCTTTATTGTGATGCTCATATTCTCTTTTATATACTTGTCTGTTGTGATGTAGCATCATATTCGATTTTATTATGAAAACACCTTCAAACTTGTATTCTGCTCACTACACGATGCTACTTGCGGCTCTTTTGAAGGTTTCTCAGTGCACTTATTACTCTGCATCTAATCGATTGTATTTTTTCTGCACACGCACACACAAAAGAGTTATAAGCAAACAATGCATTACAAGCACCCAATAAACACTGAACAAGCCAAAAGATTTTGAGACATCAGCTGACATCCTTTATTTAAAAACCCTCACACGGCCTTGCATGGAGCCAGAAATAAGCGATCACTCTAAAAGATCTGTCATGTTTAAAACTGCATGAGATAATTGAATTAAAGATTGACATGGTTTTCTCACATCAGCCACAAGCCACTGAACTCCTCTCGGGGCTCGCATGTCTTCACTGGCTTCATTAAAATGTTACAAGCTCACGCTCAGAAATACATCAGGCCATGCAACGCTGCGACGGCAGAATGTAATGTCTCCAGCACTGTAATCAATGTACAGAAAACATACATACAAACTTAATTGCTTGACACAAATCCCCTGAAATTATGAATAACATAAGACAAGAAAGCATCTGCATGTTAATTGTCTCTTGCTTGTGCCTTCGCATGATAATATGAGGTTAAAAATGTACACCTCATATTATCTCTATTTTTAGGGAGAATCATTAGACTTGTGAAAAACATAACAAGTGGTCAATTAGGTTGTTTTTTTGTCTGATTTAATAGCTTTTTTTGTTTGTTTTTCTTTTAGATGTGAAAGAGTTTGTAAAGGTCAGCACATCAGCAATTCCAGTTCCAGATGAATGTATATGTTAATTACCTCAACACTATCAGACGCAGGTGTTTTTATTCATTTATTTTGAACTGTTAGAAGTCACCATCTTCCTTTTTTTTGTTTGTTTGACATACTAGTGCAGTGCCCGAAATGGCTGTTCAGCATTACATTAGAATTAAAGCTCCACTTCGAACAAACATTTGCCTGCCTGGTGCTCACACTTCAATAATCCTCCCCTAAACAACACATCTAAGGAAGTTAGAAAGGTCCTCAACACCTAACAGTTAAACAGTACACTAAAATACGATTGAAAACATCTGAAGCGTTAAAGAATAAGACAGTATAGCGAGGCTATGCAATAACAAAATCTTGATTCTTATTTGAACAGTACTGCCTGATTTTACGGAATGTCATTTAGAAAACCTTTAGTAAACACCTGTAACGTTTTTTAATAGGCGGCTACAAAGTAGAGAATGGACATAATTAGCGTTTTCAGATTCTGTTCCAACTGTAATAGCAGTACTGTTGTTCAGCACCTATTATTTGGTTATGTGAGTGGTTTACATTTCTAGTGTTAAGCCTCCTGAACTGCTCAGGCTCATCAGGCAGTCCTGACAATATCATAACATCTGTACTTTCCTAGCCAATGACAAAGGCATCACTGAGCAGCTGACAGTGCTGAAAAGCAATGTTTAACATTCTGCAAGATTAGCTAGCACACTACTATTGAGAGAGATTTAAAATCTCACCTGCAGTTCTCCCTAACATATATAAAGAAAACCTGTGTTGGCTACGTCTCCCCACTCATCCAGACTCGTTAAACTCAATATCGATTTTGTTTACGTCTGCTTCCCCATGATCACATCAGAGGGCTCATGTATGAGCCCAGCTAGAGCCATGAAGTCAGAGCACTGTGTGATGTTAATGTATATAACAAACCTGCCAATTTTAAAGTAGCTCGGATCAACTGTTGTGCGAAAGGGCACACCAACAGAGATTCCTCGCTTTATAGTTAGAAGGGAAAGTGAGTTGAGTTGTCTCTGCTCCTCTGGACCTGAACTTAGTGGGGCTAGGTGAGGACTGCATTTTGTAAGAGTAAAGATTAGACCTTGTGTGCCCCACTGTTCCAGCTCCAGCCTGAATCTATCCCCTGCTGCTGGACTTATTTCCTCAAGCCAGCACTCTCTCTCATCCCCTCTGAGCTGCCGAGACTCCCCTTTTAACAAAGTTTACCTCCTTTACTTTTTTTAAACTTCCCTCTTTGTCTACAATTCCCATATTTGTGTACAGTGTTTGACAAAAGTCTCCTGTTTAATCTCCATTTAGAGGACGAGACAATCCCTCCTAATCAAAGCTGTACAGATTTCACACGGCATCCTCCGTGTCAGGAGATTCTCCTCGGCTCCTCCTCCTCCACAACTCTGCATTTCTCCTGGCTATCTATATTGGAAATGACCGCTTCCTTCACCCTTTTCATATATGCATACGAGGACAGAAATGATAAATGGACATCGGGGGAAATCAAAGTGTCTCTCTGGTTGGAATTTCCACCACTGCCACATAGACATTTTTATGTTTAATGAGGCAAATGTAGGGACGGCTCCTTATCCATTGTAAAGGTGAAATGAACTCCATAATGACCTCACTGATCTGACTTCTCTTTACAACAGTAGTGTTTGAAATGGTATAATGTGCAATAAGTCTGCTAGGATGTAGTTCAGGGAAGGAGTAAGACATTACAAAATATTGATTCTGTACAAACAAATTAAATGAAGTTGGAAGGAAACTGCTACAGTATGAACGGTGTAAGTATCAAATCTGTGAGAATACTTAGTTGTGAATTTCCTGTAATGTCATGAGAAGGTCAAGCTGAAATTCGCACCAGTGAACCCACACAGTCCCCCAATGGCTTCTCAACAACAACAAGAGTAAAATGTCAAGCAATCAGCTGGAGGGTGCCACCACATCACTCCAGGCGGAAATCAAGAATTTTACGAGACTATGGCATCTTGTCTAAATGTACACAGCTGCCTGAGATGCTGCCCTCAGGTGCTGGTTCAAAGTCCATGCCTGCCTACACATTTAGTCTCTCCGGCAGCAATTACACCAAGGCAGTGGCCTGCCCCCAACAGCCTCCACCAGTTAAAATGCTAATGCTCAAGTGAGGAGGTCAGGATGAGGTGGAATCTGTGAGAGGTTTAACTGAGAGATATGGTGGAAGTCCTAATGGGTCTTACCAGGTTGGATAAGATGTGATGCCTGCGTTGTTTATATAAAATCACATATATTGCTCACCTTTTCAGCCATGGTTACTCATTAATTGGTGACGTATGACGATCACATTGATTGAGTGTGAAAGCAGCTTATTACGACACATACATATGTTTCTTGTTGGGCCCCAAACGAAGAAGTGAGGAGCAGTAGAATAAAGAGTGAAATGTCCATACAGGGAGGAGGTCAGGGACAGACAGGAGGGTTAAACAACCACAGCACTTTAATTCAGGAGACTGCTGTTCTCTGGCGCATACACTGCACTCAATTTGAGAGTATAAAGTTGTGGTATTTGTACGCAGGTTAATGATATCCTTGGGTTCCACTCACATCAGTCACTTGCCATTCAGATCCCAAATGTTGGACCTGTACAGAGTGCTTAGCTGTTAAAATACTGCTTGGCTGTTAACTTTTGTCAGGTGCATTAAAAGTGTGGACAGGGAGAGGAGAAATACACTACATATAAACACAGTTTATGAGGCACTCCAAGCTGAAACTAACGTAGTACAGTGCAACAGTCGGGCAATAAATCCTATCTTCATGAAGGTTATAGTGTTCAGTTTGTGTGGAAATTGCTTGAAACTATACTGACAGGTGTTTCTGTTATTCTGTCCATCCAATTTATATCAGTGACGGCAAGCGTTGTTCAGCAACAGTTCAACACCTCCTCAACCTTCAGCCTCCAAAAGGATCATAAAGTGAAATCATCATCTCTGAAACTCTCTCAACAAAATCTGAATTTTATTAGCTTCATGAATTAACTATTAGTTATAGGATATCATTTGTTTTAAGTAGGTGCACCCAATAAACTGCCAATTGAGTTTTGAAAAGGAGTGCGATAAAAGTAGTTAGAGAAGAAGTGACAACCGGCCGTATC
This sequence comes from Diplodus puntazzo, assembly GCA_963678695.2. NCBI lineage: Eukaryota > Metazoa > Chordata > Actinopteri > Spariformes > Sparidae > Diplodus > Diplodus puntazzo. Next base: position 9,921,715 of record OZ023174.1, on the reverse strand, counting down.
GATTATGTTTTGATAATGCGATGCGTGTGTCCGTTGGCATCAGCCGGTGCATCCAAGAGTTTGTCTTTGTTGGACAGTAATCGCTGCATTTGACAAATGATTTACGACAAGAGCCAAATGATTGACAGCTTCAAAAAGAAATGACTGAACTAGAGCACAAAAGAAAACAAGTTTATGACAAATCTGCAACAAATGTTGAGTCGCTGCAGGCTGCTCTGTCAAGATTCAGCATGAAGCAGGTCATATGAGGAAAATAACGTTTCCCTTTTCTCTCCTGTTTGGTTGCTTGATATTATTTGGGTCTTAACCTAACCTGTGTGCATATTTGCTGACCCACATGCAAATCTAGTGTGAAGTAATTCAGAACAAATGTCTACTGCAGAAAAATATGTGAAACCTGTGAATGCATCTCCTCCTGTGCTCTGTAAATGAGGCAGGAACTCAGCCTTTGTGTGTTTCCATTGTCTACCTCTGCTGCTGCCTGCCAGCGAGAATCATGTACCGTGGCTCTCTTTATTCCTCTGATGTATATCGCAGAGGTTTCTCTGCAGCCTTTGAACCTCCTCCACTGTAAGAGGGACAGCATTTTATGGCTTAAGTTATATTTCACGTGTACAATATCAACAGAGATCTGTTATGTGAACACCATTAATATTCCTCTGTGTTTTTCAGACATTTTTTTCAAAATGGCGTTTGAACACCGAATTGTGTGAAACTTCCAGCCTTGAGCAGGCTTTAATACAGGGTATTACAAGTACTGAAACTGCAGGGCCGGGGTTCGATAACGATTCATTGAATCTGAATCCAGGATCGAAGTAGCTTAACAAACCCCTTATTGCTCATTCGGATTCAGCTTTCAGCATTTGTTGCAAAAGTTGAGAGTGCCTTAAAGACTCAACAGGGATTTGAACTTTTTTGTTGGCTGAGAAGGCAGAAACAGCTTTAAGCAGCAGCAAACTGATTGTGTACAGCCTGCATCTCAAACATGAAAACGAAATGAGCAGCAGAAGATGTGATATGTTGATAGTGACAGTTGTCTGACTTACAATAAGAGCTGTAACCTACTTTTTCACAACTTATTCTTTATAAATATGTTGATGCAAATCTTGTACCTCCAACACAGAAAGTGGAAATTGTATAGTCTTAAATGAAAGATATGAAATGACACAGGGAGAAAGATTGCTTCAACCTAAAAGATTTACCACTGTGTGTGTGTGTGTTTGTGTGTGTGTGTGTGTGTGTGTGTGTGTGTGTGTGTGTGTGTGTGTGTGTGTGTGTGTGTGTGTGTTTGTGTTTTTGCAGTTCAACTGTGTCACCAAATATGTTTTTAGAGTATTTTTGGCAAGTAACTCATTACTTTAAACACACAACCTCTCATTTCTGCTGCTGGGGGTTTCCTTAAGACATTTAGCAAGTGTTTGACGGTCAGCTCTGAAGGAGAGAGTCTGTGCAGAGCCGAACCTCCTGGAGGAATAAACACCTGGAGTTCATGAGATTCTGCTCTGATCCAAAGCCGTTTACCAACAGAAGATCAACAGAATTAATAAGTGAATTTTATCTTCACTCCTATTTATCAACCTGACTGCAGCAGCCACCTGCAGGGATTACCTCCATATGCCCCTGCTTCCAGTCCCCTAGAGAGTTTTATTTGAAAGTTTTAATAATAAGAAGAAACGTACCTTTACCTTGAGTAAATTTGTGAGTTTCTTTGGGTTTGCACATTGCTGTAAACATTTGAGACGAGGTAAGTACACAACTCATTAAGATATATCACAAAGGTATTGTCCTTTTTAGATGTTAGAGTGCAGAATTCTTATTATATCTTTGATATTCATAACTTACAGCTCAAATCATCTGCTGTCAGCATCACCTACAAATGAGACGTGCATATGTGTTCAGATCTACTTTAGTAATGACACAGAGTAGGCGTATGACATTGACTCAGATGGCAGCAATTGTGCGCTTTGGTTTTTAAAGTACCTTAATTGCCTGTTTGAGCTGTGTGTCACAACAACTGCTGCAGCTCCAGCTGTTGTTGAGGGAAACCAAATCAGCAGGTCTCAACTACAATTATTTCTTTTCTTTTTTTTTTCTTACATTTTTTGCCAGCATACACCTTCAACTCTGTTTCCCATTCAACTCACAGTTCAGAAAACCCCACTGATATAGGGTCTAGAGAGCCAAAAGTCCAGTTTTGTTTTGCTAAAAGATCTCTGAACCAGTTATCAGAACTCCTACCGCTGTACTGTAACTTGTTGCCCAACCAGGACTTTGACGTTCAAATCTAAGTTGAAGACTTGTAAGACAGTTCAAACAGAGTGTGTCCTTATACAGGCCTTGGTCTTTATAGCAATACAAAAGACAAAAACACTCCCAAAGCCAAGTTTGTCTAAATGAGCATCAGTTGCTGCAACACTGGAGATCGTGATTTTCTTTTTTTTTGCTGCTGGCAGCATTTTTCCCACTGTTTCAGGCAGAGTGCCCGGTTCTTTTCTGGGTTTTTTTTTCCTCTGAGAGGACACTGGGAACAATACTAGTGGTCACAGAGTCCCACAAATAATTTATGCTGGTCCGAAGAGGGTGGTAGTTATAATTATGAAGCAGTTGAGTTAAATTATTGAATTGTGAGCGTTGTTTGTGGCCCTCTTTTCTGCCCTCTCATTTTCACACCACATCAATAACAATCAAAGTAATTTCTTCCCTTGATTTCCGAGTCTAGTTCATGCACAATGAAAAGAGTAATTAGCTCTGCCTGATATTCTCTTATTTGAGCATTCAGCAGGAAAGCCAAAGCTTTCAAAGATGCTACTGTCGGTATCTAATGCTCTCTCATTGTTGAGGAAGGAGGCTTTTTGTGCTTTGCCAGGAGTTTTTTTGCATCTTGACTTCAGCTTTCAAAAGCTTTATTTTCAGGGCTCGAGACTACCGGCGGCTCGTAGTCCCGAAGTTGATAGAAAATGTGTTTGGGATGAACAGTGATCTTCCCCAGAGCACCTCTGGGACAAAAGAGGTTTATGTATGTATGAGCTATGTATTACTATTTCATAGCATAAGACACATTGACTACATTGGACTGCAGTACTTCTGCCATCAGAAGTTCATTTTTACTGGCTGGCTATGAAGTGCAAGACCTAATGATTTACACTCACTATCAACATGGTACACTGTATCTTTTTTTTCTCTGATAATGCTAGATGAGCTAATTGGCTGTCACTGGTGACAGTCACTGCACTGTATTCGGTGAAGGAGCTGATAGATACAGAGGTAACAGAGCTAAATCGGCTAAACATACAGCAGAAATCCAATTGTCTTTTCTGAGTAACATGAAGCCTCTTCTAGATGTTTGAAATTGTTTTTTGCGAATGTTCCAGGATGATGGTGAAGTCTGGAGCCCTTCAAATTTTAGTATTAAGCAAAGGGTTAGAAATTGTGGAAGTCATTACAGGTCGGAGGCTTCCATGTTAGGTGTGCTTATGCTTAAAACGGTGTGAAGCAAACCTGCACATCTGGGGTCCTGGAGTTTATAACGCATCTAAAGACCAGCAGTCAAACTTATGGTGTGGAGTTGAGGGAGGAAGGATGAGAAAAATAATAAACCCAGAAGCCAGAATCTCTAGTCTCAGAGGTTCAAAGAAGATTCTGTTGGCCTGAAGCTATTAATATGAGAGGCGATCCATTCCAAATTTCCACATAACCACGCAGGAAAAAAATCTGTCTTCTGGAATCAATATTTAAAAACACAGATGGTTCTGTCCTCAAAAACAGAGCTTTTTTTGTGTGAAAAGGTCTTTAGAAGACACATAATTCATTAGCGACCCAAAAATGTTCTTTGTTTTTCTGCCAGCAGTCTTTATATCAAATGTTATTTTTCTGGAATGGTGGATTTCTTTTTTTAGAAACCACTATCAGAGTGTTTAAATGGAAACAGGGAAATTGGCAAACTGCAGTGAGCTCATGTAGTTTCTGGAGCGACAGCAGTAACTGATGGTTATGTATGTCAGGATGACCTCAGTCATGTCATGTTCAAAGCATTATGTTCACATGAAACATTATCTAGGTTAGGTTGCTCTTCTTCCTACATTGCAGCAAATGACTGGGATTACCCGCTAATCATACTAATACCTAACATCAGTTAGAGCTGCTCATGGTTGATTTTCACATGTTGTGCAAGAGGTGACAGTCAGTAGCTGTTTGACTTAAAGGATTATTTCAGTTTATAACAGTTTTGGATCTTATTTTCGCAGGTGAAATGTGGTGACATCCCTAAAAATAAGTCCAAAGGAAAAATAAATTCGAGCAGACAATCAAACAGAGTAAACAAACATCCAGGTTAGACACTTGGCTTATATGAAAGCACTCCACTCCACCAAAGATCAATGCTGACATTTGAGATACATGCTTACTTTCAGTTGCACCTCCAAGTAAAGTGGTCTGGATCATCTGAACTGCTGTTGTTGTTTGTAGGCCGTCTCCTGGGATCTTTTGCAGTGATGTCACTACATGACGATCACATTAATCAGTGAAAATATTTAGTCAAATATTTAGTTTTACTGAATATTATCTTTTAGTAAAACTGATTAGTTACATAGAAATATAAAGTCCTATATACAAAAATACATAAATGTGTAGGGTTCACCTGTGGATACAGTAGTATAAAATTTAATACAGAGGGCTTGGAGATGTCGACAGAATCAAATCCCATGATGCAGTTTTTTTCTTAACAAAAGATGCGACTGAATTCATTAATTCATTGATTAATTACTTTATTTTCATGGCATATTCAACACAATTGATTGACCTTCCTCATTGGTGCAAGAAAATGAGAAAGAGAATAAGAGTAGTCACACAAAAAATAAAGAAAGCACAATTTTCCATCTTTTTTTTTTTCTATTTCAAATTGATAATGTGACACCCCTGTTGATGTAATGCAGTGTCAGTATCTGGATGACTACCTGACCACGATAGGGCAATATCAGGATATAAAAAATATCATCTTTATATTAACAGGACATTGATGTACAGTGTGAATACCAAACCGCAACTAATGCTGTCACTGAGATGGACATAAGTAAGGAATGCAGAGTCTGTAGCCACCGAGCTGATGTCCAAGAAGTGTCACCAGCTTACGCGTTGCTTTAGTCACCATTTACCTCCACAGTGTCACAGATGAGTTCTGACCTTTGCGTGTGGTGTCCTTGTGGGTGTAATTGGACCAAAGCTGGAAAAAAAAAATCCTCCCCTTCCACACTTTTATTAAAGCTGGACAACAAAAACAATTCCACTCAGAAATGTCATTGGAGATTAGGGCTTAGTCTGACTGAGACATCATTAGTTTTTCATCCTGTGTTCTGGGCAGCTGAGCTCTCGGCTCCGGCTGACAAAAGCGCACACCTCCAACACACACACACACACACACACACACACACACTGCTGTCACAGTGGTAGTGAATGGCGCTCTGGGCCCCTCAGGTTGTCCTGTCATCCCTTTCCATTCCCCTCTGTGCGTGTGTGTGCGCCTGTCTTGATCTCAATGACGGCTGGACCTCATGTCACGTCCACTTCTGCTTCAGCTGGAGGCCTCCTCTTTTTGACGGAGGATCTGAAGGTGCCGGGTGTCAGATGCTAATCCAGCAGGACTAATAGCAGCCAGCTCTCCTCCCTCGCTCACACACATGCGGCGCACACACCCGATTTTCCTCATGCCTCTCAGGGTCACTCACTCCTTTGGTTGCTGCTGCCGCCTGGTTGCTTTCTGCTCACGCTGTTAAGCTTTAGTGACGGCCCCTCCAGCTGGAGGATGGGCTCAGCGGCTGGCTCTGACACAGATAGAGACGATCGATGGATAGATAGATGCACTTTCACTGTGCTCTCTGTGGGTGCCGGACCGGACAGAGTGGGCAGTTTATAATGTAATCTTGGCGGGACGGTGGCATTTAATTGCATGTGCTGAATGCACAAAGCTCTCTACTTCATTCACTGCATGTCCCCTGCTCAGTGCATCTGCGAGATGATTTCTGAGAAAACACAGCAGTTTGCATCAAGTCACATTACAATAACTCAGGTAAATGACGCAAGGATCACCGCAATTATGCTTTGTTCCCCCCCGTGGCTGAGTTGTTAGACACTCTGCTGTAATGCAGGCTGCAGCAGCACCATGAATGTGCCCTGATTAATTATCCGTCTAATGGTTTAAGCGATACTTTCTCACTCTGACCTGGAAGGGGGCTCAGTATGAGTTAATCACCTGTGGGATTCCAACGGTCATGAATCACACGGATTCAGATCACATTTAACAATACAAATGCAACAAATGGATTTAATTAGCTCAGGAGGGGAGCTGCACTCACATCACACACATGGTACATTGATGATTTGAATGTTCCTCTTTGCATTAATCTCCTGATTGCTCAACTCTATCTCTCTCTCTTAATGGTCATCCTTCCCCCTATGATCCTCTACCTCTAGATTATACGTCCTCTACAGAGAAGTGCTCCATATGATTTAGAAAGTATTCATCTGTGAACCAACAAGCTACAGGCAACATTGATCACAGCCTGTCTTTATCTAAAACGCCGTCAAAGGTAGTTTTTTAAAAATACAAAATGTGGGGCGACTCATCAATCGTTTGAGTTTTTACAAGGTCCTCTGGTGTTTCGGGATGAACTTTGCAGTGGCTCCACTGGTTCTCTGCGCCTGACAGCATCAGCAGGGACCGGTGGTGGTGGTGGTGATGGGGGGGGGGGGGGGGGGGGCTGCCATGAAGAATTGATCTGTGTTGGACAAGAGATGAAAGAGGCGAGGCAGAAAGGAGCACGAGAGACGACAGACTTCTAATTAAATTGGACAGATAAAGGGAAGATGAAAGGCTGCGAGAGAATAAGTGCTAAAAAAAGGTTTGACTGTTTGAATGTGGCAGCACTTTCATATTGGAGATATGAGGAAGGTAACGGAAGGACACTTGAGACTAGATATCTGGGTAACAACTGGCAAGGCACACAACAAAGTACGTTTCAGTTCATAGCAAAATAGTGGAAACGACCTCTGGGACAAAAACATTGTGATTTCAGAATGTAGCATTGATATGATTTATATTTAAAATAATATACATGTAAAGTATGTATAAAGTACATGTAATTTTTTTTTTTTTCTTTTGGCAACAAACGCTCCAAACTAAATGTCAAATTCAATTTGCCTTTGTCAAATGACCCATGTGGGCGTTAGCGCCCCTATTAGCAATTAAATGTCATCCAAAGCCATTAAAAGTGATTAATGCAAAAATGATTCCTGAGACTGCTTGATGACTTTCCTCTGCAATGGCTAAGTTTAAGTAAAGTTCATGAACATTTAATGCTCTGTTAAGCTTAGTGAAAGAGTGTGGACACTTTATGAAGACACTGAGTGTAGGAAAAACAGAAGTGATCGTTCAGAATGAGCGACCCTATTATTGATTACATACAGAGGAAGTAGTCAATTCTGATAGATATTCTCTATTTTTGTCTTTGCTATTCTGTCTAGTTCAACTTGGACCTGTAATATAATCTACATGTATGCCTAGTGCATGTATATTTCATGTATATACTGTATGTAGTTAACATACCGATTGAATAGGCATACGGAACCGACTTCTACACAGAGGGGAAATAACTCCATAAGATACATTTGAAGATTTGTTTGCAGAGTGTCCTCAGGCTGTTTTAATATCATGTCATGTTGTGAATTTGTGTGTTTGTGTCTCTGTCAAAGTATAGATTACAGGTGACACTTTATTTGAAGCGGTTTGACTAAGAGATGACACTTGTTGCAAACATTAAGGAGCCTTTACAAGGTACAAGTTCACAAAGTTAATTGATCTGTCATTTTACAAAACTAGTTGCAAAACGAAATTGAGTTGAAGCTCCTTTGTGCAACAGGAGAAAGACAATAGAAAACAAAAACAGACTGTTCTTTGGAGTGAACTGGAGTGTGAAACATTGAATTGAGTCGCAGCCTGGGGTGCTGCGTAGCTGCTCTGGTGGTATGGCAACTTATACTTCTGTATGCTTTGCCAGGTGGCAGCAGGGTGAACAGACTGTGGCTGGGGTGGCTGTTGTCTTTTATTTTTTGCAGATATCCAGTTACAGAGTGTGGTAGTCAAACCCAGAGCTTCAGGGTGGGATTGTGTTGAACGCTGAGCTGAAGTCAATAAACATCATTCTGATGTAGCTGTTCTTATTCTCCAGGTGTGCGGAGACTGAATGAAGGGCAGTGGATATGGCATCCTCTGTTTTTTTCTGAATGTTAAATTCAGTCATTCAGTGCCGTCCAGTCAGTTATGCAAGTTGACATCCTTATTGCACTTAGAATTACTATGACCTGGATGACCTCCATCAACAAAGCGGATATTGTTTGAAATGTCTTTGTTATGACAACTTGACATTAACCAAAGCAAGATGATCTTTAACATGTCATAGCAGACATTTTTTCAAAACTTAACAGCTTAGCAAAAGATTGATAAGTAATGCTGTCTTCAAACATTGTCACCTTTGCAATAAAAGTGACATGAGTGACTGGATGACACTTGGTGACTCCATATCCATTCATAAAGGTTTCTTCATGTTCATGGCAGCTGTCAGTCATGGTTGGTGAGGGTGTCATGGCAGTCTAAGGCACATGGCTTCAAGTTAAGTCTGAATAGATATATAAGACATACTGCATAAGACAAGAATGTCCTGTTCCAGTTTCTCAAAACTGATTATTTGATGATTCCTTTCATAATTTCTGATGATGTATGGCTATTTTGGAGTTTGCACTCTAAAACAGCTAAAACATTGGTCCTGAAATGGCTCACAGGTTGTCACAGCATTAATTCCGTGACTATGTTACATCGCATTGCACCATCACGTTGTACATTTGTATTCACAGTAGAAGTGAAGCTAACTAGAAGCTGGTCAACACAGGTAGTCAGTGCAGGCCCAGGTGTGTGTGAGCTGACCAATCAGAGCAGACTGGGTGGTCAAGAGGTGATCCATAAAGAGACAGGAGCTAAAACACAGCATCTCAGACAAATGCAGTGCATTTGTAAGAGAAGACGGACACCTAAAGTGAAATCAGGAACCTGAAAATGAGCAAAATATTTCTCCTTTGAATTAAAAAATAAAGTTTTGTAGAAAGACATTTTTATATTTCACTTCTTTCAAATAATCTTAAGCCTTGCATGATGCCTACAATTATATAATGTTTTCATAAATTGACTAAATGAGCATTCATGATGCATTTAAATCGTGTGAGCATTATTCAGTGCCTTTTTTCAGATGATAGGAAACACAAAGAGGCTGTCAGGGTTAAAAAAGGTGGGAAAAAAAACTCTTGTCCTTCCCTTCTGGCTTACCTATTTTGCTTTCTTTGAATCGGCTGTCACCTAGGTAAAAGTATATCCTTGGATTCAGTTTGTTAATAACACCTCAGGGCTGAGTGGAGAGAGAAAGTGTTATAGACCTTCCTACACTGCAGGCTTCAAATGACTGTATCTGTAGACCTGCTGTGTGTTCAGACAACAGACGATTGACTCCTCATCACCTTTAGTGTTTAAACTGCATGGAGATTGCTAAGGTTAAAGTGGTTCTACGTAGTAAATGAACAGGTCAGCCCATGACTTTGTGCTTCAGAGAAAATCAATTACGTACCTAATGAGGACTGGATTGAATGGTCTAAACACTGCTTAAAGAGTTAAGGATTTATTTATGCATTGAGTCTCTCGCCTCGCTCCCCTCTTCTGTCTCTCCTCTCCATCTCAAACCTTTTTATTTCACTCACTTCTACAGAATTTCTGTCATCCGTTGTTCTATATTTAGCTCTACATCCCTTCATCTATCTGTCAGGCTTTCGTATTCAGAAGTCACTCAGGTATTAATGTAACTTTTCTGTCACTTTTCCATCAGCTCCACGCCTCAGTCCTCATGCGCTCCCGCCGCACCACCGAGACACCATCACTCGCATGTCATTCACATATTTCCTTTCATTTAAATGACACAAACTTGTAACAACATGCTTTCTCTCACACTGAGAGTAGGGTTTTTTTTCAGTTTTTGGAGCAAATATTGACATTAGATGAGAGGACACGGACACTGACAGATGTGGGAGGGAAATAAGGGTGAGATAAGGTAAGAGTGAGTCAGACAGGAGCGAGGAGAAAGGGAACAGAAAAAAAATGAAGGACGACGAGTAAAATCAACATGAAAGTAAGTGGAGGAGAGTTTGTGCACTCTAGATACCTGTAAGCAAGGTTAGACCATCATAAGAGATTCTTTATCAGTGCTGTGGTCTAGACAGATTTTCAGAATTTCAATCATTTCTATGACACACTTTACCTTGTCCTTGAAACATGTAAGTTCACTGTAGCATGGGAGTGGTGAGGGCAGGTCGTCGGGCTTCTCTTTCACCATTTTTTAGCACGAAGAAAAAAAAGAAAAAGAAGACTTGCCATTTTTATTAATGAAAATAATCAAATCAAGGTAAAGTCCATTAATAATCCATCCTCAATGCCCAAAAACAATGTTGTTGGTTGCCGCATGCCACCATTTTGTTGACAGCATGCTAAGAAGCAATAAAGTCACCATATAGACTTACTAAGGAGGGAAAAAACTGGAGTGCATTCAACTTCATGGCAAGCTAATTGCACAGGCCAGTGGCTACTGACAGAAGTGCACTCCAGCAGGCCATGTCTAACATCCTAAGAGATTCCCAAGGTCGCTTTTACTGTTACTGGAACTGGAGCAAAGCCATTCCATTGAGCAATGTAATTGTTTACAGCTGAACAAGCCCACAAGTGGAAAGGCCACTGCAAACACAATTGGGGCAGTAGAAATTACAGAACATCTTTTGTTCACAATATCCTGCAGAGACTAGAGTTATAGCTGCATGTGCTGCATTACTTTAATAGACTTTTCTCATACAATACAAATTCCATCTGGTTTCAACAACCTGAACCATAAACCAATATTATCATCCAGTTGGAGCCATGTTTTTGTCCACCTGCTGAATGTAAAACCCATATTCACTCTCTTTTACCTCTGTTTTGACCCCCCACCAACTCCTGAGGGAAATAAAAGGCTCTTTGGCTGAGAAACACTACACTATGTTCACCAGTAACTGTCTGTCTGCTGTTTGGTGCTGAGGAGGTAGTGTACAGAGGGCTTTTATTGGTTTTTTAATAGTAAGCAGCTGCACACTGAAGCCAAAAAACTATATGAGAGCAGTGAGATGGAAATAAAACAGTAAAGTTGTGGGCCGGAGCAAGAAAAAAAGAACTGAAACTCACTATAAAGTTCTGTATAGGGGTGCTGCTGATCCAGGTACTCATTCTCTGTAGGTTGATCAATATGTGTGACCCCTTTCACATTGTCACATTGTTTTCACATTGATGTTTCATATGTCGTTATGTTGCTGATTGTAGCTGCTTGAAGAAATTACATACAAAGAAAGGAAAACTCTTCGCCACTTTGCGAACCAAGGAAACAGGGAAATGTTTCAAGTTGTACACAAACTCCAGGCAAGTCACACTTACAAATGTTGAAACTCATACATAACCAATGATACTTTAACTTACAAGCGCTTTGCAGAAACATTAGTTACATCTACATTTTAACCTGACAGCTGGGTTGTTTTTTCTTTAAATGCTGCCAAGGTTCTTGTCAAGGCTCGTTCTGTCTCCTTCATTTGCTCATGTTTTCTTAAGTTGAGCTCCCTTGGCCAGCACACCAAACCACTTTAAACATAAACCCCTGGATGAAGCATGCACATGTCTGTGTGCGCGCCTGCTGACTTAAGTGACACTGAGCTTTCACAGCTTTTCAAGGTCTGTTTTGTTTTCTGATTCTGAACTGTTTTGTCTTTCTCAAGTGTCAGATCTGCCTGAGCTCCCAAACCCAGCAAACCTCTTTATTTAAACCCTTCAAAACAAAGAGAGGAGGAGAGATGCAGCAGATAGTGAGGAGGACAGTGGAGGACCGGGTGACAGCATTGACAGTCGCCCCTGGCAGCAGGAGGATCAAACTGAGAGTTTTGTCGTTACAAGAAGGACTGAGCTGCCTGACACTGTATCCTCAGTGCTGCAGTTCAGACTGTCAGCCGAGGCCTCTGGGTGAAACGCGGAAAACATGTTGAATATTAAACACTGCAGATCACTTAAAAGAGGTCATTTGGTGTTTTAATCACATTCTGCTCAAGACTGCTGACATGCCGGAGATATTTTCTCCACAGTTTTGCAAAAAACATGCCAATTTTCTTTTAATTTCAATGATTTGCATTAAAATGATCACTTCATTTTGCAGGAAAATTCATGAAACTCTGTCTCTGTGGCTTTTGCTTTGAGAGACTTAACACTAGGTTAAATTTTGATCCCAGAGCCCGATTTAAATCCATTGAATGATTCAGCTCTCTTTCTCTCTCTCTCCACAGCCAGCACATTTCTGGCCTTCGTGTATCCTTGTGTTTAAAGCATGTAAAACGGAGGCTTGCTTCAGACTGTTTCTAACTGCCTGCAGCCAACAGTCTGCTGTCACCCGCAATTTGAAGAACAATTTGAGACTCCTTGGCTATGCAATAAGGCAGGCTGAATGGTAGGTACAGAATAGGCCCAGACACCCAGACACTGGAGGAATAGGCGCACACATTCGGAGATGTTTGAGGAGATATTTTATTTATATCTTCTTTCTGCATTTTTTTTGTGCACAGCCGGAGTGACAGGAAGCACGAGGAGGGAAGCGGTGGCTGAGAGAAGAATCAGGCATTAGACTACATTTTCCCCTTTTTTTAGAAAAATGGACGTCTTACAAATGATCAGACTTAACAAAACCACAAGCTCTGCTAAAACATTTACGCAGTGTTATTGCACTTCACTCCTGGAAGTATACAATGCTGTTTAGAGTCCTCTTTGGATTATATATGAGGAATTACTGCATTTATGGAGGCTAGTGTAGCGGTAACAAAAAAAAGTATATACTGCCCCCACTGCCGCTGTAAATTGTTAGCACTCAATCTGAACAGAAATGCAATAAGCACAGAGATTAAATGAACAGATGTGAGGCTCGGGGACAAAACCAGACCGCAAAATTCAGCAGCTTGTAGAAAATGCACACAGGAATGCGGTATAGACACAGAAACGTTGCTCCTTTTGTGTTGCTTTTAGCAAGGAAAATCCCCTTTTTTTCTGTCCTATATCGAAAAGGCAAAAAAATGTCATCATATCCAGACACATTGACATATTCTGAAACATCAAGCGCTCAGCAGCTTAAAAAAAACAACAGATCCAGATGTCTCATGGTTCTGGTGTGTTTCTGTCGGAGCTGTCTGATGCGGGCTCCTTCTGTGAAGTCAAAGGATATCTTCATTATCAGTTGTTCAAAGAAATGCTGCAAGATAGAAGCAATATGATTTAATGTGAATTTGGAAGTTTGTGTTAAATTTTCAGTGTGTTTGTTAACTTTGCTGGCACTCCCCCTTTCATCTTCTCAGATTTTTTTTTTTTTTCCGTTGCGGCTTTTGAGCGTTCCTGCGAGAGAGGTTCTGTATTGTGTGAGAGAGTGTGTAGTTAATAACTTATGCAGCAGGGGTCTCTGAATGGGAGGTTGTTTTAATGATTTAATGGGCCATTCAAAGGATTCATTCCACCGGGATCCATGGCGGCTATCTGAAAGATATGAGGCTGCCATTTTATAGCTGGCGGGGATTCAGAGGGACCTCTTTCACACCAGCCTGTACTTCTGCGCTTGCTCGTGTTCACGCTCTTTCATGTCGCACATTTCCAGTGCGGAATAGCTCAGCGGAGCTTCTCGGGCTTTGTTGCACTTTTTGACAACTCCTCTGGAGGATTTTGACTTCCCCCTTGAAAGACCTCACACCCAGACACATCTCCTCCTAAAGGAGAAAAAAGGCTGTTAGATTTCTGTCTCACTTCCTCCTCCTGAGTTCGCCACGTCCTCCGGCTCAATCCCCAGCTCACCTTTCGAACGGCAGCAAGTTTGATACCAGAAAATGGCTTTGCACATCAATGTGGAGATTTAGAAGAGGTGTATATATCACACTTTTTCACAGCAGGGTGCCAGGTGTCTGCTTAGTATGTCCCTGTGATGATATCTCTCCAAAAGTTTTGAACAACTTTCACTATAAATATGGTAAAAGTGTGAGATACTAGTTCTCATACTTAAGTTGAGTTAAGACTTCAGTATTTGAGCTTTGTACAGTTTTTGCTTCAAACTCATGACAGAGTTTGATGAATTTTATGAAAATAACAATCAAAGAGTGATGATAGCATGTTGCCTGAGAGACAAAGACCAGGGCATCATGGGAGCATCAGCACTTGAGGAGCCAGTGGTTCCCACTTTAGATACTACTTTCTTCAGAAACATCCTCAGTGTTGGTTTTCAGTTTGAATGTTTTGTGTTTTACTTTGTAGAATTCATCCTCATGTGTCTTCTTGTGATTTTGTACCTCCTGCCCCCCCCCCTTTTTCTCTTTACTCCTGGGTTTCATTTGTCCATTAGCCATTGTTTATTCAAATCTGTTTTCATCCTGCGTTCCTGTGAGTGTTCCCCAATCCTCATGTGTTCCTTGTGTTTTTGATACGTTCCCAATGGCTTTATGTTTTGTCCTTCATTTTTGTCATACACTTGCTTGCTTTTTTTTTTTATGCCTTTCGGCCTAGACACACAAGAGTCCCCTGGATAGTTTCAACAATATGATTTAAATTATCTCAACCTTTTGGAGATTGTTTCTTTTCCAGTTTGACATTTAGGTTTGATATCCATGGGCTTCATTGCTATGGAGGAGAAGCCAGTCAGAGGCATGCATATTAGTAAAGACATAAAACTTCATCATTGCAATCTGGACCAGAGCGTTGCTTCATAGCTGCCAATTTCCTTCACAATTGACCCAGATTTGAAAGCAAAGATTTGCTGAAAGCAAACTTCCACTTGCAGTAAATGGTGCATGCAACAGAATCTGCAGAACAATCAGGTGAAGGTGATTTATATTTCCTTTTATTGGTAAGCCTGAAATTTGCGAAGGCAGTAGCTCATGTTTTCAGTGCTGTAAAGATGATTCAAATGTTTGTAACAAGAGGGCGACACCCAAAGTAAATCATCTCCCTCGTGAACTTTGTCTCCTTTGAGCATGTCTCCAGAGGAAATGGCTCCTCGGATGACTTCTGTTTCGGTGATATGATGTGTTTGATCTTCACCTCTCATGTTATTAGTCATCCTGCAGGAGAGAATTCACACAGTGGGGGAGTTGTTTTTCCACAATAAAAAGAAATTAATACAGAATATTTATGGACGGCACAGTTCTGTGTTACCTGCACTCATTAATTCATCGAGGGTCATGGTGACTTGGTGGCACAGCAGATATTAATCTGGAGCTGTGTGTAGCCTCACATTTGTAGCCAGCCGCAGTGCTGCCTCACTATCCTGTCACTAGATGTACCTGCTGCACAATGAGCCCAATCACAGAGGGAGAACGACCTGATTTCACTACACCTACAGACACGGCGAAGTAGGGCACGACTGAGTCATCACAGTTGGCCCGTATCATCAATGGGTGCTGAGAGAGATTTTTATCCCTGTCAGAGTTAAATGTCAATGACACTGATGCCCAAGGTGCACCGCTGACGCTGGGAGACCACTATGCCAATTGACATTCAGCACACAAGGGACTACAATCAGACCACATCAGGCTCAGACGATTCATCTACGCCCACACAGATACCTGCCCAAGACAGAGAATAGATGGTATCATCTTTCTGTGTAAACCAGCGGGCCGTTGTTTTGTCCTGCGGGAGACACAGACACAAGCCTTTGGCTGTCTTCTTATTTCCGAAAATGTCTTGTTTTGTCACTTGTGGCCGATTTCAGTGTGAGCCGTATTATGTTTTCTACAGGAAGTATTCTGTCCCTAATTTCAAAAAGATGTTTATCTTATTTTCCCAGCTGTATTTTGCTCCGTTGTGACCTCCTTCCTATTTCTTCCCCTCTCTCTCCGTCTCTTTTTGTCTGACTAAAGCCCCATTCAGTAGGCGTGACAGGTTTTTGAGCTCAGAATGGAGTTGATTCACTTGCGAACGCACATGTTGGGCGGGCTGGCTTTTCACTGAGATCAAGAAGCCAACGACAATCCTTGCATTTGAACGTCATCGTGCACACCCCCCGTTGTTTGCACGCGTCAGGTAGAAGCGAGAGGGGAGGACAGAGAGATAAAAGGGTAGAGAAGGAGACGGCGGAGTGACAAGAAGGAGAATCAGAGACATTATTAGGGCAGAGGAGGGAACTGTAAAGGTAAGTAGTGAGTTGAAGTGAGAAAGATGTTCATGTTTTAGATTCCTACCTATACGTAGGAGGAAATCTAAATGCTTTCAGCCTTTTTTGTCGCAGTTGCCAGGAAAGACTATGAGTGTTTCTGCAAACCAGGAGGACGTTTGCTTTGTACATGTAAGAGGCCTACCATGTTGACATTCTACAAAATGGATCATATTATGTTCACATTATGTAATTTATGACTTGGTTGTCATATCAGTTGGTGGCTAGCATGCTGGGGGAGTTAAAGGGGGGAAAGTTCTGCCAAGCCAGTGACCACAGATCAAGCCTGTGTTTCAAATAATTATTATATTTAAACATAACACTAAAATTCTTGACAACCAGCATTTAAACATTGGTAAGCGTGACACCACTGGATATTTATAAGGAGATCTAAGGACCAGCCATCCTATCTTTGAACAGTGCTCTGGGGACCTTATTTTCCTCTGAGAACAGCTTATATGACTAGAGTTTGTATTATCACCTCATTAATAGTGTAAATCTTAACATGCACTATGTAGTTTTAGAACACAAACTACATATTGCCCCTTTAAGAAATGTAAGTTTGCTGCAATGTATGTTGCCGACATTTATTTAATCAGTTGGGTTTCTCTCTTCATATTACAAAAAAACCCCACATAGTTAAGGTTTTTGAACAATCGTGGTTGTGCTAAAAAAAAATAAAGCAACTTAGTGTTTGAAAAGAGAAACAGTGGCCTCCCCTCCCCACCCCTTTCCATCAATTTTGTAGATTGAATCTCTGAGCCAATAACCTGTCATGCTGTTACAGGTACAGGAAAGAAGTCGATTGACATAATCAAGTTCAACTCAGGCACTCCTTGACTAATGATTCAAATCACTGACATTTATTGGGCAGCAAGTTGGTGCCATTATCAAGGTCCTTGAAGCCCACTCGTCATTTTTTAAGCTCTCCCAGTAGATGAGGGTAACCGTATCTGTAGTGAAGGATTACAATGCAGCTGCCTGTTTGGCACCAAGCACAAACTGACAGAAAACATAAAGGCAGACGGTAATTGATGCAACTTGAGCATTTCTAAGAACATTCTCAGCGCACCTGACCTCTCAGAGGTGTCGTGGGAGGAATTTGAAGGAAGAAATTCTGAGCTGTATTGTGTTACAAACTCAACAACTTTAAAAAATGTTAGTATTTGAAATTTGAAAAAGGCTTTGAAATACTGACAAAAGTCATTCTAACACTATTCATCATAAACTACATTCTCAAGCATGCTCATGATTTTGTAAAGATGTTCAAAAATGCATTTTGCAATCAAACATTTACAGCAAGGAATATTAAAGAAAACAGTAGTTCATACAATGATGATCCCCTGCACTCTTAGAACACAATGCATGGTTGCTAAAAGAAAAGAAAAAGTACAACATCATTTATTTTCCATGTAGATTTTAATGTGGTGAGGGTAGCTTCATACCCATCGTTCATAATTGCTTTGGCAAGTCCCACACTTGATGGTGAAGGACATTTTGTGATCACCTCTCATTACCCATCCCCCAGCTGCGTTCTTTTGTGTGTGTGCGTTGGCATGGCTGCATGTGTGCCTGATCAGACACTAATTAAAAGTCAATTAGCCTGCAGCCCGGCGGGTGACTGACCTCTCTAAACACAAGTATGATTGCGGATGTGAAAATCTCCCCAAGCTCATTATTTACCGTGACATTGTCCTTCTCCCTCTATTCACCATGGGCTCCTACTGTCTGTCCACCTGTATGTTCCCCGACCATCGTCACTGCAAACACACATTTAGGGAAAAAAATCTAATCTCCAGGTACTGACCATCACCACATGGTCGCTCTGAACTCTTGAACGCCTCCTTTCCCATTTCATTCATTCATTATTTGGTACACAGATGGAAGCTGTTTTTCTTCTCGCCTTCAAAACTCACAGTGCGTTCTCTCTGTGGGAAAACAGTCGATAGCAAATTGATTGACTGAAGGCCCCCTGCTTGGGTTTAGTGGTTGCTGAGTTGTTTAAATATGGTACATTGATCAACACCGACCCCTAATGCTACTTAATACTGCAATTTATTATCCAGTGTAGATAATTATCAGCTGCTGCGGTGAACGTTGTTCAGAAAGCGGGATCCTGCTGCAAGATCATAAGCTGGACAATCTGAGCGTCTATCCTCTCAGTGAGTTGAAGTCTGGGGTGAGATAAATGTAAGTTGCGCCTCCACCTACATGTCAACAAGTTTGTCAGTACGGAAAGAAAATCCTGATAAAACTCCACAGAATCTGCCTCTGAGGGGAATAGAAAGATTAAAATCAAGCTAAGCTAAAGAAAAACCTTCAGACTACCCAAATGAAACTCATCATGCGCCTCTCTTTGCTAAAAATGTAGGTGGATGTCAGCTTGAGGACATGGAAATAAAGTATGTTTCGAGAGGACAACAAACTTCAAGTAATTAAGGATGAGATAGATGTAGCCAAACTGAGACTTGATTAAACCAAGGAGCTCATAACAAGGACAGGAAGACAGCGGATACAATGAGTCGAGGATGTGTTGACAGGATTATTAAAAACTCCAGTCTGGGTTTGAAGTGCCACAAGCAGATCAAGTGGGTCAATCTAGAAGTAATAACATCAGGAGTCGCTTAACGGCTGAAAGATAGGAGGAGACCTTGAAGAGACGTGCAGAAAGTGTTAGATGATGAAAGAAGAGTGTGCATTACTGTATGTGTATCACAATTTCCTAAAACGGTAGGAAATGTTTTTAATCCTTTTATCTTTCTTTCTTCATATACATCAGAAAGACATTTTATGTCATTTTCAACTTCATGATTTTAGTTTGGATTACTGCTAGAACAGGTTTAGATGCTTTATTGTTCAAAAAACACATTAGTTCCCTCATACTATCGAGTGTAGCAGCACTGTATTCCCCCCTCCTCTGTCTGAAACGCTCTGTTTTAGCTCCTGTCTCTTTAAGGCCCCTCCTCCTGAATACCCAGTCCGCTCTGATTGGTTAGCTTTCACATGCCTGAGCCATCACTTTTTACAACAACGGAGCAGCTTGGGACAGAATTAAATGTTGGACTATTGAGGCGGCTTTTCAGGAGCCGTGCTCTCTGAGGGACAGCAGACTTCCATTGTTGTGCACCTTTTAACGTTCAAGATCATGAACAAGAAACCTTAAAAAACACTGAAGGAACCTTCATAAAACTACCCTTGGTAATTGTAAGTCCTCACATTGAATGATTCAAAAGAGGCAATGTCTTTCATCAGCTTTAACCGTTCATCAAAAGCAAACTGTCTGGCTCTTTGTTCAGTGTTTCTTTTGAGCATTCAATTTTCTTGTCAGAGACAGTTATAAAATATAGAGAAAAATAGATTGATTATTTGTTTATTTGGCACATGTGCGGCCCTACACATGGCACTCTTGTCTTGTAAATGACCACATCACAATTTGAAACAAATACCTGCCTTTTCTCATTTATAATTTTCTAGTATTTTTCTTTTTCATGAGAAAAAAGAAAATTAAAATCTTTTTTTTAATTATTATTTTGCTCATCCCTTTTGATGGCTTATATTTCAGTCATAATGTTGATTTGAATAACCACTATTTTTTTGTTTTTTAAAATCTTATGACCAGAAGATATACGGACCCGCTTCCAACAGCAAAGAACAATCCTTGAAGCACGATAAAGGCGCCCACTGCAAGTCGATGTTGATGTTTGGATGTACCAGCTGCTAGGACCCTGTCTCATTATAAGCACAGCTGGGGAGATTCTGACAACAGTTTATGTAACCACTCTCAAATATGTCTTTCCAGGAAGGACAAACAAACTCTCCCACAAATAAATGTAGAAAATACACTCTTCCAGCTATAATTATGCTCCACAAGATTCAACCCGATCACCAGAATAAATACTGGCAATGTATGTCTGTGCAAACCACCGATATGTTGAAAATGTTGTGTTTTTTTCTCTTAGGTTAGCTTTAGGCACAAAAAACACTTGCTTAGGGTTATTAAAATACCCTGTTTCCCTTAAAATACCTCCTTTGGTTGGTGGTTTTTTGGATATCCAGCTGTGTCATGCTTATACAGTAAATGGGGAAATGCCATGGTCCCTTGCCAAAAAATGTCTTCTGGTCCACAATGGGTTTTAAACTTCGAGAGAACTTTCTTTGATTTTCGCAATTTCAGCCCCACAGAGCACCCGTGTTTACCAACCTGTCTGGACTGTGAATCACTATATTAAAAGATGACAAAGGGGTGAGAAGAAAAAAGCTCAAACAGTGGTGAGTTGATCTTTTCCTGGAAGCGCTCCCTGTTCAGTTTAGATTTCCTTTTTACATTTCTCTTTGTTGCGACCCGTGAGGAGAAACTGCATTTCTATTTCTGGAAAAAAAAAATGAAATGAATCTACGATGTCTTCACTAATTAGGACAGAATGATTCTCAGCTCTGCAGCCACACTGGGATTGGTGCATTTTTACACCGCCTCGCACAGCTGTACCACTTTCATCAGGGAAAACATATGCCTCCTATGTTGTCATATTACTGTACACCATCTATACCACCTGCTGAAGGTTTTATTGTTTCCATTTGTTCATGGCACTAGAGATATGTGTCTACTACACACTGTACCACTCAAACCTGAAGCATCAACACTGTGCCTAAATTAATGCGTATATAGTAATGTCACAATGTACCTTATCGTTCAATTTCAACTCTTTAATGCATCTGTCTTTTATGCATCTTTAAAGTGCACTCTCAGACTAATATTACGTATATTCAGGATGACATGAAGGTTTTTCCAATTCACTTGGAGAAATGTTATCTTAAGAGAGCATTAGCTTATGCAGACTTTTTTTAGTCAGAAAGGGCAGATGTCCATTTATAAATGATTTCCATGTTTCCATTAAGGAAAAAACAATAGCAACTCCGGCTTTACTTTAAAGGGGACCAATTCTGCTTTTTTGTGTCCTTTCTTGCAGTGTTTTAAATGAGTTCTTTTGCATGTAAAGACTGGGTTTTTGGAGGAGGGGCATTAAAAAGGCAGAAGCGAAAAACAGAGTGGGAATACAGAGCTGCAGCACTGGACAGAATAAGAAAAACTAGTGTTTTTTTTAGCTCTACAGCATGTAAACTTGTTCTAGTAGTGACACAAAATGAAAAAGTGACGACATATGTCTCCTTTAATTCATTTTCTTGTTTACACATCATGTCTTAGTTGACCTTTACACATTGGTTTAGCTGTGGTGGCATCTTGTTTTGCAGGAAGTGTGAAAATAGCTTTTTCTATAATGCTGACTCTCAATTTCTTTTTAAGGATGAATGATAGAATGAGAAATATGCAAATCAGATATTGAAAAAAGTGTGTGACGCTCATGGGATTTGACGGGCTTGAAATATGAAATGCATCCATATGTGCAACATAACATTATGCAAATCAGTCATTATAATTCAGAGCAAGGCATTCACAGTGTGTTGATGGGATCTGCATATCGATATAAAAGTGTTCTTTGTGCCCTCACTCTGAGGATGATTTTGGTTCACGCCTTGTCAGACCCATGTTCGGATAAACGAAACAAGGTGGCTTAAGAGTTTCCTTTGAGGTTGAGCGCAGGCTGTCAGTGTGGTTCCCTGCATAACGTGGATGAACTGGAGGACACTCCCTAATGGCTTACAAGCAAGGAAGTGAGAAGTGGATCAGCAGTTCTTATCACTTCAGCATTTCGCTTCAGCTCGACTTCTAGAAGAAGATGAACGTTCAGAAAGGAGTATTTTCTTTATGTGAGAGGAGAGGCTCTGAAAAGGTTGTGAAAAGGTTTTCAGTGTACCGATCGTCCTGCCTCGGCATTGTGGGATGCTCGACATTGTGGGATGCTCCCTTGCTTGCGCTGAAATGCCTCATCTAGAACTCCCTCTTTGAGCAATTATTGCAGAGTGACAGAGCTGAGAGTGACAACACAGAAGCAGGCAAATCCTGTCAGCAGACTTCTTCTTTATTCATGAAGCTCCACCCAGGAGTTTGAAGGTGACAGCGACAAGGTGTTGGCACACAGACATTTTTGTAGATTATTAATAGATACTTTATTTGTCGTGTTGCTAAGAACACCTTGTTGTTTTACGACTATTCAACATTAGATTGTTTAGTTGAAACTTACTCCACCAGTTTCTTATTGCACTGCTCCAACATTACTAAACTCACTGCAGCAGATTCAGATATACTGTCTGTTTTATTCTTTCCTCCTACAACCTGGTGCCTACATTACAGGCAATGCAACTCAACCGTGAACACTACAGTCAGAGATGTTATGCTAGCAGTATCCAATGTAGCCTTGAGCTGCTGACCTTAAACAGAGATGAGGGGTCACAGAGGTCAGCTGAACTTCTCCACACCTCCAGATTTTTGTGTCATGATTATGTTTTCAAGTTGTCCAATCTCTCTCTCTCATTATTGGGAACACAATATCTCGCCCTCGCCTTGGCATGGACTGAATGGATTTTGATTGTCAAAGGTCAAGGTGACTGTGACCTCACGAATCAAATTCATAGCCATTGATTAACAATTGATGTGATAATTACATAAGAATATTCATAAATGTCTAATAGGATAAAATGATGAAGTGATACCATTTAAAATCCAAAAGGTCAAAGTTTGACTTAACTGTGACAACATAATGTTCTGCAAGCTATTCAGACAGATTGTATAGCGTTGACTAGGGATGCACCGATGCATCAGCTGAACATCGGTATCGGCCGATGTTTGCCTCGTTAACTGCCATCGGCCATCGGCAAATAAAAATGACATTCGCCGATGGCCGTGGCCGATGATTATATCTTGATTTGCGGCATGAACGCCGTGCTCATGGAGAAACTCTTTTTTCCCTCTTTTTTTTTGAGAAATCCAGAAACGCAGCCCTCCCGTTTTTATGTGGACAGCGAATCCGCATACTTTCCAAAACGATGACGCCATCGCCGCATCTCGCAACGTCCCATAACATCAATGGCGGACCGCATGCTCGTGTTCGTGCCGCAGAAGATATCGAGCCTTTCTCGCAACTTACCCGCCTTGTAGTTGAGTGTGAGTCTCAGCAGCAGTTCGATCTCATTAACGGTCCACAAAAAACGATTCCGGTTTCCTTGCACTCGCCATTTTCATCTTCTTCTTCTTGTTGTGTTCGGTTTCTCCGTCTACTGTCTGTTTACAGCGCGCAAGTTTACTGTGCATGCTCCGTGTCTTCTTCTCCGTGTTTTGTGAATGTCAAGCGCCACCTAGAGGCCTGGAAGATGAACTACAGCGTTTTCGCTCATTTTCATTGCTTTAGATGACCAGCCTTTCTCTGTAGTGGAGGATGTGGGGTTTCAGAGTCTAATAAAGTTTATGGAGCCACGCTACACGCCGCCGAGTCGACGTCACTTTGCCAAGGTCTGTCCCCCCGAAATCTTGTCATGTGAACTAAGGTTATCTTAAATGTCAACCAGAAAGTGACATTGGATTTGTGCTCATTCAAGGATAGTGTTATGAAGAGCTGAAAGACTTGTATGTTTCTGTGGCACAAAAAAAAGGAATAAATAACAAAAAGAAAAAACATTGGCCATCGGCCAAGTTGTTATGTTAAACATCGGTATCGGCCCAGAATTTCACAATCGGTGCATCCCTAGCGTTGACATTACAATTCCAACTCAAGGTTTAGTTGCTAGCTCTTTCAGACTCTTTCCACTGTACCACAAGGTCTTCAGTAGTGCATGGAGTTTGCCGAGTTGACAGAGCAATCGATCACAAGATCGGAACTTTTTGTGTGTGTGCGCTTGAAAGTCAAGCATTAAAGTTCATTCTTTTTTCGTCTTGTTGACACCAGACACGGCAGCTGAGCAAACTCCATCCACCGAAGACAGTTGTGTAATAAATTGGAATCATTCTTGATTTTCAGGGGCGAGACTGGAATATCACGCCATACATTTTAGTTAATTAACACTTAGTGTTTTCATTTTAAAGAGGAAACAAACTACAACACAGTTCTCTTGATGAGATAAAGAAGACAGTATCAGTCAAAGCAAATCCACAGAAATGACATTATGTTTACATTCGAGTGACGATGGCCATTAGATGATGGACGGTGGAGGGAGATGATGTTGTTGTTGTTGTAGACAGCATCAGTCAAAGCAAATCTACAGAAATAATGTTATGTTTACATTCAAGCTCAACCAACTGAGCTACAGGTCAGGATTGTTTTTCTCTAACCTTAACCAAGTCGTTATTCTGTAGCCATGAAAGAGGTCTCAATACCTTAACATTGTATATCTGAATATTCTGAAGTCTTATAACCTGATCCATGATGTTTCCTTAAGGCTATAACCAAACCTTAATCATAGTGTTGTCAGACCACAGAGCTGATTTACTTAGAAATGAACATACATACTGTATCAACCTCACAAAACAAACAAGCTCCATTTAACATCCGATAACAAACAGTTTGACCCCTTCAGCATCAATATTCTGTGTCCGTAGATGCTGATCTCATTAGTATTCTCCTGTCCTTCCTCAAATAATGTATTCACAGGTTTTTGCTCTGAATTTAATTATGTCTCATAAACAGCTCATAAACTCGCTAGAAGGTGCGTGATGGATTTTTAGTGCGGTGCTATCAACACCTCGTATTCGTCAGCACCTACAACGCCCACCATTGTTTCCTTTCTCGTACAATCAGGTAATTGGAGGTAGTTATGAGCCAACATCTAAGAGATCGAATGATTAGTGAAATGGATCGTGTGTGAGCGTGTGCTCTGTAAATAGTGAGCGATGATAAGACTGTCAGACAGAGAGAAAAGAATTGAAATACAACTTAAGATAATCAGTTGACATTATCTCTAAAACTCTACACCAGTCACTTCACTCACTCCAGCAATATGAACTTCTTTGAATGTATTTATTACAAATGAGACGCCTCTCTATCTGAATCACCTTGTTTCCTAGTGTTTCATTGCCGCTTCCAGGCTCGGGCGCTTGTTTTCCATCTATTATCTCAGACTAATGCTACGGTGGACTTGTTGCATCCACACGCGCACAGACAAACAATGCTTAATATTCATACAGCACACTCATCCCACACAGCACAGCATGTACCCTTTAAATTTTACACTTAATCTTAAGCAAGCGACCACAGTCCTGCTGTATATACCCTGTGTCAGAAGTGAGAAGCTCATTAATCATCCTCATTTCCAATAAACATCATTATTCATCACAATGAGGCATCGCCCTGCCCGAATGTAGGAGGCAACAATATATATGTCAATATCTGCCAGTGGCTGTCAGGTTATTTATTTATTTATTGTTATTATTCCCCCTCTGGGAATTTATTCCATTATTTGCTACAGGCAACCATTTTTCTTTCTTTGCTTTAGCTTTGCAGCGGCATAATGAATGTTACTCTTTGAAATCCCACTGACACACCTGCTGCGGATGATAAAGACTCACTGGAGGGCAGGTAGGTTCAGCGTTACCGCGCAGTACAGATGACAAATGCTGCAGCGGCTGATTCAAGATGCACGTCAAAAATCATGTCTGGGTAATATGAAATGGAAAGGAAGGGCCTCCGTATTTACTCATGTTATACCCTTTAAGAATTGTTGCTGCTGGAGATAAAAAAGAGGGGTAATGAGTCGCCTGCAGTTTCAACAAAAATAATGTGATTTATACATGGACTTGATGTCTGTTATCATAGGGGCTTATGTTGATACAACACTGTGGTGTTGTGTAATTTTCCAATATCGGTATCTCCGATGTGCAATCATGTGAATTCTACCATTGAAGCTGTTCACTTATTATGTTTGACTTTTTGCTTATTATATCTTCTTATTTATTACATTTTGCCTGCTTTTGTACTGATGCTTTTTGCTGTTGCGTTAACGCCCTTGCTGAGATGTAGTTTCTTGATTCCTCCTTTTCAGTAGATTAATTATTTTACCTTTTACAATTGAGTTAACTCTTGAGTTTCACTGTTGTGGCTGAACAAAACAAGCAACTTAGTGAAAACTATAACTGAGATTTTCTGCTGTTTTTGGACAAATTATTGGGTTATTGTTAAAAAATTATATTCAGTTGCCTCAATAATTGAAGTCATCATTAGTGTTGGCACAAACTGTAATTATAGTCTTATTCAGCAATAGGCACTCAAGCAATCAGTCGTAATAGTTTCTTGCAGGAAAATCAGCTCTTCCACATTTAATGGGATCATATACAATGAAAAACCTCTTAGCTCAATAAATCCCCCGACCTTGCATTCATCATTTCACACACTTTCAATGTAGCAAGTTATTTACAGTTTCACGCTGCCAATGCAGATCAATGTACAGCCTCAGCATCTATTCAAGTGTCTGCTGGGAGGGCTCCAAGTCTTACTAACAAATGTATAGGGAGATTGTGACCTTAAAATGTTTTCTCAGACAAGAATTCATTGAGAAAAATGAGAAACTTTAGGTGTTGACTGCTGCACAATTTTTCAGCAGGCTTTTCTTGGTTAGTTAGTTAGAACTTAATTATAGTGGATAATATAAAACCCAGCTACCCAGTCATAGGAATAGGCCGGTGTGGATGGTAATGTAGATGGAAGGGATGAATCTGTGGAGCAGATGGACGTGTATACGAACAGATGGACTTGCTCTCCACCTCTGAGCGTTCACATGTCTTTTGGGGAGAATCCGTATGACTTTGTGCTGCTGCTGCTTCATCGACTCATGTTCAGCCATCGGGAAGAAAAGAGCAGAATCAATACCTTTATGTGTGTGTGTGTGTGTGCGCGCTTAGAGAGATTTAGTTCAAATTCAGTGTTTGTCCCTGATTTGGGTGAGGTAATGTTGTGTGATGACTGCTTCATTTAGCCAAGGTGATGTACTGAAGGTGACAGACTGTTTGTCCCTGTTATTCTCTTCATTTACTCCCTTTTTCATCGTCTTTCTGGAGGTGAAACTTGTGTTTCTGGCTGCCTCAGCGATGGAAAAGGCCAGCAGCTCGTGATTGAAAGCCTGACATTTGTCAGTTTCCTCTGTGTGGGAGGTTGAAGCCATGGGAGTACTTGCCCTGTTGGTGACATTTTCTGGGACAGAAAATAGGAAATAGGGATTGTGGAAGTTTGTCCTTTTCTGTCCAACAGCTGATAATGTCATGGGAGTGGCCTGGGTATATTGATGTTTTGCTGATGTAACCGCATGACATTGTTGCCAAAGGATCTAGAGACCCGAATCTTGTTCCAGGGCGAGGCTATGAAGGTGCACGCAGGCACAGGAACATCAGCATCATAATCCATTTGGTTTTAACTGTTGTTCGCTTCATCATTGTTGTAGCAAAGTCAAATAAATCACACTGGAGTGGACTGAACCAATTTCAAAGTGGCATGAACAGATTGGGCCAGATGTAGCCGCTTCACATTGCAGTGGTTAATTATCTCCCTAGACATCTCCCTCAATATTTGTTTCCTGACACACTGGAAGGTCAGCCTAGTTTTCAGACCTCAGATCGCCACTTAATAAACTAAGTGCTTCAGAGGACACGGTGCAGACAGATGGGAGCAGAAGGAGGATCTTTGACCCGGGTGTAATTACTCCTTAAAGACAGAGTTCCTCACAGCGCATCTTAAGTTTATTGTCTGGAATTCCTTCAGAGAAAAAGACATAACAGCAAGAAAAAAACTAATTTGGCAAAGTTAGGATTCCATAATCTGCTCATCTATCACAATCTAATTTAGCCTCCAGACTGTGGCTCAGTTGGTAGAGCGGGTCGGCCTATGTTCGGAGGGTCGGCGGTTCGATCCCCGCCCCTGCCAGTTGGGTCATGGTCGTTGTGTCCTTGGGCAAGACACTTCACCCACCTTGCCTCGTGTGAATGTGTATGACTGCTGTATGTTTGTGGTGGTGGTCGGGGCCGTTGGCGCTGAATGTGCAGCCACGCTCCCGTCAGTCTGCCCCAGGGCAGCTGTGGCTACTATCGTAGTTCACTACCACGTGTGTGAATGAATGGAACCTGGAACCCCCGTGAGGCGCTTTGAGTACTCAGAAAAGCGCCATACAAATCCAATCCATTATTATATGCAATCCTGAGGAAATTAATGAATTTATTTGGCAAGTTGTATAAATGTTAATATCGAACATGTAGGTTAGTGTTCACTGACAACATATTTACATTTTATGCCAAAATATCTGATTTTGCAATATATCATAGCAATTACAGCATCATTAAACTTGGTATAAACTTTAGTGTTTTCCATTCTGGACCTTATTTTTCTGTGATTCTGCGTCAAAGAGACTAATGGAGACTCCGATATTTGAAACTGGTCCAGTACTGAGCAAGATCGCAGCCAAGAAACAGGCTGAAATGTAATCCCTGCAGGCAAGTGCGTATGTCCAAGTTCATCCACTTAAAGGGCTTGTTTTTGCCACTGAGCGGCTCAGATTGTTATTCTGTGTCTGACAGCATTATGGAAAAGATCTCTCCAGAAATAGACCTTTTGTTTAAAAATGAAGATTCTTTTCTTTTAACAAGAATCAGCCACTCGCCAAAACCACCAGACTCCATTTGCAGAAACAGTCATTTTAACACTTTATTCAAACCCGCCAGAACCATCTTGGTTCCAACAATCACCATCTTTTGTTTGGCTGAAACACACCCTTAATTCACGGCTTTAGATGTGAAAACATTGTGGCTTTAAACGCTGTTTTCCCTCGCTACTTCTCTGATGTCCACTCTCTATCTTGCTCCTCTCACGATATTTTCACACTGAATGCGATAAGTGCCGATCCAGGGTGCGTCATTATTCATCAGGTTGATGAGAGTAACAAGCAAACCTGAATCCCGATCTCGACACGCATTCTGACACTGACTCAGTACCAGTTGGTACTTGTCGGGCAGCTTCAGCTCATCTATTCTTGCTGTAGTGCAGTAAGATTGCCCTGTATGCTCAGTTTATGGTGGCAAACTCAACCTCCCTGTTTAGTAGCAGTAGAGAGTATCATGCGTCTGTCCCTTCAGCAGCAAGAAAAGCGTTTTCCTCTCGTTGTAACTCAGAACACCATCAATTTTGATTTACTCATTAGATGCATTGGAAGCAATTTTCTCACACGTGGCCAATAAATATAAGCGCAAACAGCACATACACGCATAAAACCGGTTTCTGCACTCAAATCCATCTTCAACAATGCTTCACGAGACGACTGATAATCTGTTGATTGGATGTTTTTTTCGGGAATTTAAGGCTCTCATTGCCAAAACACTCCGACAGAAAGCATACACACAAGTACACCCAGAGCACTCTGGCAATAATTTAATCAGGTTTTCACATCGGAGTCCAAACACTCTCTCTATCTCAGCTGTGCATGAATATGACAAGCTAAGGGAAATGTCTTTTTTCATATTTGCTGTATCTGTTCCGAATCTTTCCCAGCATTACTGTTCCTCCATTTCCCCTCACTTTATCCAATTTCATGCAGCTGAATGAGACAATGCCAACATTATCTGATTTTTTATTTTTTTTCCCCAGTGCTCCGTCCCTGAATTCAAGGCTTCCATTGAGAGAGCTCCGGTTTGACGGATCATAATAGAGGGAGACATCGCACGGTTTTGACACATTGGAAATGCAAGATCAGCTATAGTCATTTCTGCAGATGGCTCCCCAATTACATTTAGCTGTCCATGTCACTTGTCATCTCAATGCCGCTGTAATATTATTGTACAGCAGAGGGGAGCCATTGCCATATTGTTATTTCATTTCACTACTATGCAAATCATATGCTCCTTTTACACAACCCTGCTTGTCTGGGACAACATGGGCTGTTTTCCTGCTCCTCCTGCACAGATCCCCGCTTCTCAGAGTGTAGGGATTAGTAAGAACACCATCTTTACAGACAGAGACATAACTTCTGAGTGTCCTTCTCCTTTGATCTGCTATATGAATATCAAACAGCACTGTGTGACAGTGAAAGCAGGGTACGACTTGTAATTTTCTAGCGCTTACCCAGTAGACTGCAACCTCGCCTTAAAATGAAACACCTAAAATCTTTCTTTTGGATATGAAACATTCAAACACTGTCCAGCCGGCGCTGCAGAGATTTTTAGTTTGCGAAACTTATTTAGGCCAAAGGGGCCAGTATACTTTGTCAGAGGCTCCTGTCGGATGGTTGAATAGCTTCTGAAACTCCCACCACTTTTCCAAAGGAGCATTAGGTGGGAGCTGTGTTCGACCATCTGTAACACTTGGAAACAGACAATCCAACATTCACACCCGGGAGGGGAGGAGAAGAGAAAGCAAACGGCGTTTTGAACTTCCCTCTCTGTTGCGAAACCCAGAGCGACACTGTAACCCCTTTTCACACTGGCCAAAACAACTGCTAGCATCTGGCTTTGGTGTGTCTGGATTTATTCCCAGGTTAATTGACCCTGCAGTAGTCACAAGTATTTATCCGTCTGTTCTGCTCGGCTGTGATGTAGGCGTCGCACCCAAGTGAACATGCTCTTTTACTGTCCTTTCCAGGCGCTCTCAGATGCTATGACGTGTGTTGAAGTTGGCTGCTGGCTTGTTGAAATCTTTTCAGCCACTGACCACATCCAGCCCGGTCAGCTGCCTGATTTGTTGATTCATTCTGTCAAAAGAAGTTTTGTGTGACCATGTAAGCCGAGGAAGTAGTTACCTGGAGATGATAACTTAATGTTTGCCAGGCCAATCGAATAAATTGAAATGTGTTTTTGTGTCAGTTTACAACAACCTGTACAGGTGTGCTGATCATATTCATGGTTTTCAATATCCTGCCTTTAAAGATATGATTGGCAGGAGGGGCGGTTGCCAGAAAGGGGGAAAGAGCTGTCAGTGAGCACAACGCCCAACGGGCTTGAATCGCTGAAAGAAACACAAATGGAGTCGTGATTTAGAGGTTTGGAACCAGGCCAGAAAACTTTTAGAAAACAGGCTTCGTCAGCGTGGGTGCATTGAAACTTACTGAACCAATACTGCGTCATGATCCATTTCTGAACTACCAATCAATATCTTGCAAGCAGTCATATTTTTCTCACCAAACGTGGCCAAGGAAACTTGATCTGATTCAGTTCTGTGAAGCTCTGCTTGAAGCACAACTTGCAGCCTGCTGTGTGAATAAAAGCACAGAACAAGTTGTCTGAGTTGAGTGGTTCATCATCTAGAGAGGGGTATACGAGATTCACAGTGACACCGTGTGCATTCAGAGCAGGTACTTAATGTTTCCATGGTGGTTTATGAAATGTGTGGGTCTGCTGTATATTTGGTGAGCTCATTTCCAGGGGCACGTAGTCGGGAGTCAGGCTGTGCAAAAATCTGCTGCTCTGCTGTATTCAGCAAAAAAAATAAACCCAGAGTTGTGATTCACTCTCAGGTACGGGAGGAACCATTTTGAATTGGCAGCCATTATGTGATAGTCCTGGAGGCTGGACGTTATTACTGAGACCAATCAGACCTTTATACGGTTCAGTAGTTTCTTATCATGTGTAAATCACCTCATCTTTTAAGCCTTATTGTGAGCATCCCTCTTGGCTACAGGCAGCTTTATTTTTATGTTAATTCACATGCAGATTAAGTATTTGTGCGAAACGCCCAATTGCTCGGTTGCTAATTCGCAAATAAGTGGTGTTGGCGTGAAGTTGATTATTATTTTTGCTAATGTTGTGGTAATTATAGTTCGGCACAATAGCAGGCGTTAAACATGATCTTCTGGGAATCCGCCCACTCCTGGCACTGTGATCAGCCCACTTCATCACAAGTTTTGCCCTCCTCTTCTTGTTTATTCAATATGACTGAAACAAAATGGCCCAAAATCACCAGAGAAGCAGCTGAAAACTGATTTGGTATTTCTCCTTTCCAGCTTTGATTTGTTATTTCACTACATTCTTTGCTTGAGTGGCAATAAAGAAAATCCAAACACCAATTTGGCGTTTTATAAACACGCGCCGTCTCTTTCCTCTTCTCCCTTGATTACTGTCATACACATACATAATCTTTTAAATTGTAGCTCCAAAATCATTATTGACCTCGATGATCGGCGGTTATTTCATTTCTGTCTGTGTTATTTCATGGACCAGTGGCTCTGCTGCACAGCAAATATAAAACGCTGCTCTGGCATGGCTGCGAGCTGCTGTCAGGTCAGTACATTACATTGCGATATTATCCCAGGGTTATTCCTCCTCATTTTCAGGGAAACTAAGCCAAAATTACAAATTCATGAGGGAGATTCACTTACACAAGGAGGAAAATGTATGGATACTAGAAGAGTTACTTCCCCACAAAGACTTTTATCCTCTTTTGGCCCACTGTTATTTTATTTCTTACTTTCCAATAAAAACCACCAGCTTGTCAAGATACTGTGAGATGTTTTTTCATAGCAAGGCAACCGAGGCTTCTTTTGGAAAAGCTTGACTCTCGCACTTTCATTCAATGTGTGTGTGTGTTTGTGTGTTTGTGTGTGTGTGTGTGTGTGTGTGTGTGTGCTTGTGTGGGGGGGGGGGAGCATCTGCCATAGCTCTGTTCCACCATGAATAAGATAAGACCGGACGAAAATATTTTTTCCTGAGGGAGCTACACTTTCTCACCTGAATTTCAACAAGAAAAGCAATAAGTGAATAAATCAATGCATGATACAAGTTCGGCTTTGCACATTACTATCTCCATTCTTGGAGACTTATTGGTTTGTGGGGTAAACCTCAGCTATGGGGCTTTTCTCTCATACTGGTTTCGCTCTCCATAAACATGGTAGGATTCATGTGCAGCCAAAGAGTAGAAACACATTGGTTTACATGAGATTGTGGTGACAGTTTAACAAGGATGTGAATAACTTAAAGCGATTTAATGTATCTGAAATTGATAGCTCATAGTACAATAAATAGAGGAAACATACTTAACGAACAACAATCTGATCAAAAGTTAAAAACATTTTCAGAGTGCAAGTGCAAACGTGTGAGAGTGTTTATTTGTTCAGGGAACATCATTGCCAGATAGACATCCAAAACGATAAAGATAAAGGACAAAATGATGCCGGACTGCTGTTTGCTGAGTGGAGACAAGAGGACACGCAAGTGAGACAGGAGGCACATGTCAATATAGGGCAAGATCTTGCACGAAGTCGAGTACTATTTGGAATCGTATTTGTTCCTCTTGGGGACCTTCGTTCACCCTTGCCTCTGGGTTGGGTTGCTTAGTACCATGACATATAATCCGAACAGAAACTGAGAAAAGTATATTTGATATCACGATGAAATAGAAGGGCAAAAATTCCACAGTTAGCAAAGTTGGAGAAAGGGTTAGAATAGGGAGACTTCTTGGAAAGGGTTAGTGTATTGTAGAAAAAAAAGTTCTTCAAATTCCATGTCTATGTATCCAATAGTTGTTGAGAAATTTCACCCAAAACTACAAGCGCAAACCTCCTAGTAGTGCCAGAATGAAATGGTCAACCAACTGACTGACATCACCATCATGGAGTCCTGCTGCTTGCATGGGTAAACAACACATTGATTGCAGGCCTGTGACTGGACACCACTTCGGCCTCCACATCCTTTGGCTTTGTGTTGCACTCTGAACTGACTAATAAATAGACTAAAACTGATCCCTACTTGTTTAAAACAGTGTGTCTCTGGTTTTAGAGTGTATGTGACTGGACAACATGTTGTTACCACATTGAACAAGTTAATGAGAATTTTGTTTTCGATCTTTTCGTCTCCATTTGGCAACTCCACTGCAAGCATCGTTAGACACCAAGGGATAATGAGGCTTCCACTGATCATAACAAGGTTAAAGAAGATTCACCATGTTGGCAGGTCTAATATATCAGTAGTGTTCAAGGATAAAGACCTGATGTGAAGATAAGTTGCACAAACCAGGAGAGCTGTCCTTCCCTCTCAGATTATTCTTCTTGGAATTCCTGAAATATCAGAGGGTGTCTTTTATCTTTCAAAGACCAAATGGAAAAAAGGCTATAGGTGACAATGGCTGTAATGTTCGCAGTGCATTAAGCACATTTTAGCAGCCACACAAAGGCCGTCATCTTTTCCTCATACCAGTGTGAGAAGACAAGACATGTCATCCAGTCAGATGAGTTGGCTTCCTGTCGGTGATTAGGCCCTGCCACAGGTCCCCCACCCTTTGCCCATTACGCAGCCTCGCATCAGCCTGAGGAGAGACAGCCAGACTTTGACAGGTGAGATAGAACCCCACGGGCCATCAGCGAGAGGTGACTTATTAAAAATAATGACTGGGTGTGTGATGTGATTGATGAGTTTGGGCTGACAGCTGGTAGACCATCGCTATATCTGGACTCCTTCTGTACACTGACATGACTGACAAGCCGGGAGAGACGGAGAGCGAGAGAGTCCATGTCGTTTTAATATTAAAAGTTTTCTGCACCTGCAAGAAGGAAGCGCAGTTGAATGGAAATAGAGTAGTACAATGATTATTCAGGGAGAACAAGATATGCAACCCCAAGTAACTTCTCTTTTATTTGATGTCTTTCTGAGGCACTGCCTGAACCTGAGGACCTTGAGTACACACTTTAATAAGGAGAGGAATGAAGTGGCACAGGGCAAAGATTTGGGAGATAAATACATTTTAATGCACCTTTTCTGTTTACAATAGAGACAAACCACCTTGGAAGCTATGGAGCTCACTGAACAAATGTTTCTGCTCTAGAATACTGATTAGAGAGATGACTGACACCTTTGTTTCAAAACCAGCTGGAAGATTTTCGAGCTAGAGGTGACTTTAAAGAATAATTGGAAAACAGTCAGAATTAGAAGGCGTTAAGAGCTGGAAGTTTTTCTTGGAAGCAATGACTTCACAATGTCACAGTGAGGTTGCCAGGTTTGGTAACGTTGGGCATACAACCAAATAATGTGCTCAGCCACGTGTCTGGCAACCTCTACTTTAGCAAAGATGCTGCAAGTCCTGAGTTGATAAACTTCAAAATTGCCTTTCTGGCCTTGCTGAAAGCGTTTGACTCACCTGTAGCTGTAGGATTGGACTGGATCTACTCTTTCCTTGTTATTGATTTGATCAGTTTCCATGGCAACCCGGATGCGAGAGGACGCTGGCATGAGTATCGCCGCTTCTCGATCCGTGACAATACAGCTTTTTTCTGCTAAAAGAAGAAAGCCAAGTTGTTTTTGCAAGTTCTGAGGCTGTGCTACTACCGTTGAAGCCTGCACACCTGAAGAACTGGCTCCATGGACTCATCTTTCTCCGCTCATCAGCTGTTAGCCCCGTTGGTCCGCTGTCCGCCTCACCAATCAGCAGTTAGCATAGCAATGCTATATTTTAAGCAGACGTACTCGATGCTCTGTGGGATGTCCATCATTGCTCTGCTGGTCCTCCATCCGCCACGGCCTCTGGGTTGTTCACTGCCTGGCTCCGTTCTCGCTGTCCTCTGCTGCTGTGGTCTCCGCCGGTTCTCGGTGATGTTGGATGGTCGATACTCCGCCGTTGCTGGTGAGGTCATCAGGTGTTCAGATCGGGAGCTCCGGGACTTCTGCTGTCGCTTCGCCCCGGGCTCTGTCACTGGGACTGGATCTCTGGGTCTCCTGTGTCGCCCCCGCTGTGTGCATGGGACCTCCAGACGCAAGTTCGCTTCTGGATGGAGGGTGCTGTTCCCTGCGGTGCTGGTGGCGGTGTTGACGGTAGTGCAGCTGTTCCCTCCGTGCTGACTGACGGGCGCTCCATTTATTCTTATATCTTTGCTTTGTTTGTTTTAATATATGTTTATTCCACTTTGTCAAGTGTCCTTGGGTACCCTGAAAGGCGCTATATAAATTAAATCTATTATTATTATTATTAATATTATTATTGTTATATAGTTGTCCCATTTATCTGACAGGATTTTGCCTGGATTGAGTCCTCACATCACAGGGGTGTCCCTACGGGCAACCAGTCTTATCTCAATGGGCAGCCTGAGAGCAAAGTGGGACTAAACACAGCCATCAACACGGACGGGGGACAATTGAGTACAGAGGTGATTTACAGAGGCTCCAATCAGGACTGTGATTCCAGACAGGGATAAAAAGCAGGTGAAAATGGCATGTAGTGCCAGGATATTTTAACATCTAACTCTGTGAATTCAGGATTTATTTTGTCCAAATCAGAGGTTAGTTAGATTGTTTGAAGTCAAGAATGATTGAATGTGTGTTTTAAGATGAGTTAATGACGCAATTATGCCCAATTTAGTTAAGTCCAAGAGAGAAACATAAAATCAGAGGGTGTGCAATTGTATTTTTTGCTTACTAAGGTAATAGGTGTAAAATATTTCCTTTCTTGACAATTTATGAGTTTCTTTAGTTTGACCGAGGTGTCTATTAACAGTGGCTATTTACTGTGGATGCACCGATCCAATGTGGAGGATGACTTTTGGCACAGATGCTGCTGTTATTAAGTGGATCAGGTATTGGTCATGACGTGACCAATCTATATTCTAATTAAAATGTAAAATTCAATGTTTCTGCTATTCATTAAGTCACTACAGCCTGCCAACTGAGTTGTTAGTGCCCAGGAATACTTGGCCTCAAGTTATTATACATAAAAATGATCCAAATAAGCTTTAAAGAGTGATTTATTCATATTTAGAATACAGGACAAACGGAGCATCTGGCATGTTTTAGAATCTCTATCTGGACAGAACATTTCTGATTGTTATATTTTTGTCGACTAATGATCAGTCAGACTCCCCTCCATGTGTGACCCTCCACCTATTTCAGACAGATCCTGAAAGTCATGACACAACAATAACAGTTTTACGGGTGTTGGTAGACATATTTTCACTTACAGAGAGCCAAGTTAACTGTTTATTCCTGCCTCCAGTCTCTGACAGACTAACCCCATCTTGACTGCAGCTCTGCACATGATTTATTTCTCATCAGGGTTGCATGTCACTTTGGGGATGGAAAGCAAATAATCACATTTCCTACGCTGTGATGTGGATAACAATAAACACTCTTGCTAGATTGTTTCCTGATCCTCCAAGCTTCTGCTGCATGCTTTCTTGTTCCTCCACCGCATCCTCTACCTGTAGCTTCATAACGGATCTGACATGAAACATAAGCTCACCAAACTTTGCCAAATATTCAATTTGGGCTTAACTGATTATAAAGGATAGGGCAAAAGATGAAAGCCTTTTCATGATGCTGGTGAATCAGATCAGAAATCAGAGCAGAGGACACAGCTGAACACAGCGGCTGTCTGTTGGAAAGCAGCGTGGAGATCGATATGTTCCTCCCAGCAGAGGTGAAAGCCTCTCTGTCTCTACAACGTCCTTGTGTGAACTCCATCAAGCCGAAGATATCTTCTACAAGCAGTCCACGCTGAAGGCACTAACCTTGGTCGAAGCTCAGCCACAGGGATTTAATTCACCTTTTCACACAAGAGGAGTGTTTTACTTTTGATTCACGATTAGTTCCTCACTTTCTCCTCTCATGTTAATCTGCCCCGCTCTCCTTCTTTCATTTCCGCCACCCTCCCTTCTCCCTCCTCTCCGAGAGCATAAATACCATGCTGGCAGCAGTGACTGCAATCCTTTTGGTCCTACCGCTGCGTGCGCTGTCTTGTAAAATAAAAGATTATTGACTGGCATGGTAAACTTACATTAGGGGCCAGTGGTAAATATGTTCCATAAAACTCCCCACAGGCAACATTAATGGCTGAATTTGTTGAATGTGACATGAAATATGCTTGGGATGTGAGGGAGTTTAAGAGTGGAGTGGCGTGCATAAAGCTATAATGATGAGGGAAGCAGCTGTGTGTGTGTGTGTGTGTGTGTGTGTGTGTGTGTGTGTGTGTGTGTGTGTGTGTGTGTGTGTGTGTGTGTGTGTGTGTGTGTGTGTGTGTGTGTGTGTGTGTGTGTGTGTTGAAACCCCTCCTTTTCTACACTCAGTGCCAACCCTGTCGCTAACACAGCAGCCCTCTGCATTATTTATACCCATCGCAGTACAACCGCTTCTCGGCAGCGGAGAAAGTGCACACCTTGCAACTCAAAGACCGTTTTCATAAACTTCACTCTCTCTTCTCCTCCCAGTAAGCCTGAGGATAAAAGGCCTCTCTCTTCCCCCTTCTCCTAACCCACGAGCTCC
The DNA here is from genome assembly GCA_963678695.2 of Diplodus puntazzo. Classification (NCBI taxonomy): domain Eukaryota; kingdom Metazoa; phylum Chordata; class Actinopteri; order Spariformes; family Sparidae; genus Diplodus; species Diplodus puntazzo. The sequence goes on along the minus strand of OZ023174.1, from coordinate 9,883,300 downwards.
CCTTTTGCTTTGGTTTTATCATAAAACGCCTGATAAATTCTCCCATAATGGTTATTGATTCGTCAAACAAAAGCACCAGATCGCAAAGGCAGCTCGTGCAAGAGTGGTATAACCTTGAAACTTGGAGCCACTTCATGAGAAGTGATAAAGGTCCTAGGCTGACTGTTGTGGTTAACATTTCAATTTACTCTTCAGTGCTTTTTGCTTTATGTTGCGCCTGCCAGCAAAGCAAATAGGATGAGCGAGCGAGAGAAGTGTCTTATTACCTGCTTATTCTGTAATGGAAAAAAACGAGAGGGGTGACAGGGTAATGTCATCTGGTGAAAGACAAAAGCAGATCTCAGGAACTGTAATTTTGTGGAGAGAAATGTCGGTGGTTTACAATGGTGCATGAACAACACAACTGACAGGAAGTAATAGCAAAGTCAGCATGCAGTACCCGATGAGCTGGCTCTTCAAGCTACGTCCCATCTCAAACAGGCCGTTATATTACAAATGCATTGCATCATCTGGTCCTCCTGTTTATCGATTTTAACGGAAAAAGGCAAGTCTGCATCACTGAATCAGCGCAAGGAATGAAAAAGATGTCTGAACAGGTGCCAACGTGGCAGATTTGGCAAAGCCCCTTCTTGTGGTTGATTCGGCTTTGCTGTGTCAGTGACATTAAAAATGTGTATTTAAATAAATAAACATGGCGGGGCACTGCAGGGTTTTTTGATGGCTTGGACGCCACATGGATGGAAGAAGATAAATAAGGGGCCATAAGGGGAATGGGAGCACTAAATAAAGAAAAGATTGCATCCCCTTTTCCGGAGCAATAAGCTGCCAGTCCTTTGGCATCACATCAGCAAGCCATTTGCAAAGCGCTGATAACAGATTAGGGTTATATGCAAGAAGGCAAAATTCATTCAGAGTGGTATAGTCCAACATGAAAAGCTTAGTGCCTACTTCAGACAAAGTCAGACATATTTAGAGAAACAGTGTTTCACTAACTATTGCTCTTGTCTCCACATGTATATGCCTTTTTTTTGCTTCAGCCAGGAGCATGTTTAATAATCGGATTTGTGGGTGGTTGTAGCCAACAACTGACCTTTCATCATGACAGGAGTATACACTAATGGCCGTGTCATTTCTGACTTCTACTCTGTGGGAGGCAATGTACTGCAAACAGGCGAGGTCATGTCGTGTTTGCAGCTCCGTGCTTCCAGACATTCACACTCACTGCTGTGAATACTAATGAGACGTGTTTTGTTCGGTCAAAAGGCATTTTAATTGGCAGCATAGCTACGCGTGCTCTCAGTTGCAGGTTGGCTCTCAGACCTCTGGCTTGAAAAGGAGGGAACTAATGTGATTTGGCAGCAACATAATTTGACTTCTCTGACATTTTATACCAATACAAAGCTCAGAATTTAACAGGAACAACGAGAACAAGAGTCAGATGCAGCACGGAGTAAAACTTTCTGCTACTTTTGAAGCATTCATTTATTTCTTATTCTCTCTTGGCCATGCGGTGGCAGTTGGAACAAGCTGAGAAAACAACAATGACAAATCATCTTGACTTATGCCAACATGCAGGCAAGCAGGTACCTGTTTATTCATCCAGTAAACACAGAGCAACATTAGCATTCATCTCTCGCACCTGACAAATGAAAGTCCAATAATCACTCTCTTTTTTTTCTGAGGGAAACATCAGACTCTTTATAACTGCTAAATGGTCCACAGAGTTCACCAGTTAAATACTCACGGGATCTGTTAAAGTAAACCAAAACAGAAGTTATGAGCTGTAAAATCCAAACAATGAGTTAAAAGATGCTAAAATGCCCCCATGGACTGTATATAATATGGGTGGAGCTCTCTGGTCTGAAATTGTTTCTAATGGTACAAGGATGTGTTGTGAATGCTCCGTACCTGAGAGGCATTGCAGCGTCAGGTGACCTTTGACATTATACGTAATTATTTGAGCAGCTATTTACATAAAAATATTGATTAGTGCAGCTTTACTTAAAGAACAGCTTACATCCTACTTTTGAGCAGGTCATGTGGATGGTGAATTAATCAAATAAGAAATGGAAATCTTTGTTGTCTCACTTGAGTGCACCCTTCATTGACTGAAATGATAACTGGGACTAACTTCCTAACACATACAGTGATAGTCAGTATACTCAATTTGCCTTTTTACTGTTGCGATGAGAATTGAAAAGTCGTTCTACCATTATACATTTTTCAGGCAAAGCAGTGTTTCTCGTGCTATTCTCCATTTCTGGACAGGTGTGAGAACTCATTACCGTCTCCCTTCTGACAGCGCTACCTGAGGTGGCAGATCAGGAGGGAAGTGAGGAAGGGGGAGAGACAGAGGCAGGGTCAGCGGCCAGGATTTGCAAACTAACAGAACACCACTGTCAAGGTTTTGTTAGCATCTCTGTCATCCCGTGGCTGTGGAGGAGCCTTTGTGTCTTGCTGAAGTCTAATCGGATGTTGACCCGGCCCTGGTCCTGTCTGTCAAACATCATCAGTCTTGACAAAGGATGAGAAGGAGGGGAGAGCAGTGTCCCTCTGAAAGCTACTCCTCCCTTTATAAGAAAGCCAGGGGCGAGAGAGATGTTGACAGTCGTCTCTTGGGAGCCAATTTCTCAGAAAAGAAAGAAGAAAGATTCCAGTGGAGGATATAGAGTCCAATCTTGCTTTTGTCACACACGCACACAAATATATAATGGAACTGCAAATGACTGTTGGGTAATTGAACTTAATGTTTCAGTCTTTGACCAATTGGCCAGGGTCTGTTTAATGAAACACTTCAATCTGTGTTTGGACTGCTGCATAAATGAAGTACGACCAAGGCGTCATTAGGGAAAAGCCAAGGTTATTGAGTCTATGCCAAGACATTGTTTCTGTTCGTGAAACTGTGCTGTGCAGTAAAGATGTGGTTGGAATGCAGAGAAAAGAGTGTTTGACCACCACCATATTAGATCTCTGTGGGATATCTGAGAAGGCCCTGAGAAGTCTGGTACATCTTGTACCTGCAAACGAGGAGTGATGGTGCCATGAATATTAATCTGCTGCCCTCTCCGCTGTGCTCCGACATTCCTAGCGTGTCATTTATTTTGTGCAGATACATATCTGTCGGGAGCACCTCTGTTTAGCATAGGTGAATGAACCTGTAATGTGGTACTTCATATTCTTCCAATCCGCACCACCTCCGCGGCAGTATGGCATTAGGTAGTCGATCAATCATGTCAGTAAACCATCCATGAGAAGTCCAGTGTAAATAAAGGAGGAGGAGCATGAAATGAAAAATCCATCCAATTCAGCAGTGGGCAAAAGCAGCGACTGACGGTGCACTTTGCCTTCCATTTTGTTTTCTTTCTCAGCCACATAAACCATCAGTGGTAAACATGTGGGCTGTTTTCAGCCCCTCAGAAGTGAAGACAAAGTGTGCCTTTCTTGGCTCAGAAATTCTAGCCCATCCTAAACAATAAAAGCATTAGATTTACTGCAGAAGAAGTGGAGACTGATAATAATCTACACTCAATGTAGCCTTGATGGACCACAATGCAGTGCAGTCTTTTAGTAACAGGCACAAATCCAGTTCTCGTTGACTGGAGTGCCTCTTGATCCTTATTAACACATAACTACAATAATCATCCCATTCACCATGTCGGTTCTCCGTCTGCAGGCATAGAAAACAGACAGCTGTGTCTACCAAGTCTGCAGCTGTTTGAATCATATAGGATGGAGGTTTTGTGATGGAAACGTCCCAGTGTTTACCACACTACATCCATTGAATTTGCATGTAATTACTTTGAATAGCAGCCATTGGCTGACATTCATTTCTCTTCTTGTTTGTTCACTGCCCAATATTTTTATCTCGATATATCAGAGCTTTCAGAAAAGTTTCTCAGCCACAATGTGAAATGCAAAAAGTCAAAGTCAGAAAGTAATAAATACATAAACTCTCACATGAATGCTGCTGAATGCTTGGAGGTTGTCAAAAGTCATGCCGGAAAATGGAGGAGCCACAGACTGCATCTGTTATCTGGATAATGATGAACGCTCTTTGTCTTGATTCGTGATTGGATCTCAGTACATAGATTTAGGAGGTTGGAGTTGGCTGACTTTAAACAAACGTGACTCCACTACAAAGCATGTGATAGACTACTTTTTGGTGGCCTTGCTAACTTGGCTAACATTAGTTATACTGCAAGAGACTTAGAGAAACTTTCAACCCAGCCCAATTTCATATTGGGAGGTAGAGTTGGCTGCCAAGTGACCACAGTTCAAGACAGTAAAACCACTGGACATTTTTAAGGAGATCTCTTGTGCCTAAGCCTAACAGACCAAAAGTACAGTGTTGTTGCAACATTAAACTGAAAATTGAACCTAAAGAAACGCAAATTAGCAACACAAAGAAAACGTACAGTGCCAACGTTTATTGGGTTGTGCAAAACTGCTGTGTGGACTCTGCTTTTCTTTCATCGTCAACAGCTTTGTTGCAGGATGAGGTGGATTTTGAGGATGCATCTACATGCATTTTTTGTCCTTTCAGTTAAAATATCTTGATACAGAGAACCTGTGAATACCAGGAGGAAATGGTGTCAGAACGCTAAGATCCAACACTGCTTCACAACCAGAAGACAAAAAGACTATATTTACTCCAACATTTAATAACACATCACAGACTTTAATCCATGAGTAACATGAAAACGTCATACTGATATTTCAATTTTAATTTCACTGATAGGGAACCAGAGGGCCTCCTTTCAATCATTCACTGCAAGATCGAAGTAGATGGTTAGTACGGTGATTACTATTCATGAGTGGAGACCTCACAAGTTCAGGCTCATTAACACATTTGCATGTGTTAAATACACACGCGCATGCACAAACACAGCCACATGCTTCTCAAATAAGCTTCACTCTGTAATTTTAAGTCAATCTATTATTCATAAATGCCTCAAAGCCATTTGGTGGGTTCGGGTTGGTGAAGTGGTGTCGGTACAAAAAGACATAAGTGTAGTAGGAAGAAGAAATGCATTGTTAATTCACACACAGGAAGGGAAAAGAAAGGATGAATTTGGTTCTGGTAATGGCAGGGAGCTCTCTGCATTTAAGTGATTTCATTGTAAATTGCATTAGTTTTTTTGACTTGTTGCTTGTTTCTGTGGCCTAAAGTTGAGTGGCTTTACCTAACAGGAGCTGTGCACGATTCAGAGGCTGAAAGCTCCTGCAGAAAGAAGGGCTGATAATGCGAGACTGAATGAGAGTGCTTTTCTGGCAGCCTTCATTTACTGCCAGACCTTTCCTTCACAGAGACACACTTCACAAAATAACACCTGTAGCCTTCAAGGTTCTTCTATGTGCTTGTGCAGTATGAAGTCACTGAGGACAAGGACCATTATAGTGAAATAAAGGAAAGAGAAAATACAGCCATCATGGCCGATGTGATCACACAAATAACTTTAAACCTTTAAACTCAATTGATGCAGTTTGTGTCAAAATGTGGAACTCTTCTGTTATTAGAGTTATATCTCCGTCTAACAAGAGTGCACAGACATCATATGCCATCATAGACAGACCGTAACACTTGCTCTTGCTCTAGTGATATAAGATGAGAAAGAAGTTTGCTTTAAAATGCTTTAAAAAGAAGGTACTCCTTGCAACTTTTGCCTCATACTTAGACAATTTCCTTCAGTATCAAATGTTTCCCATTTAACTGATATTTGTACATCAGTATTTGATGTATATTTGTGAGGGGACCTCAAATTATCTCTGGACTTGAAGCATTGATGAGTTGTAGCATTGTAACACTGACTCTCTTGTATCCATCCATCAACAGATATTAGTAATATATCTAGTCTGCACAAAATAGGAAGAGCTTAGTACCATTCACGCGCTAAATAATAGCATGTTAGCGTTGCCTGAGATATCCTTCAAGGAGCCGTTTGTAAGATTTGCCGGATGGACAGAAAACGTTGGACCAAATGGTCCAATATTATCAACAGTGTGAAGAAACAACAGTGCTGGCGTTACATCAGAGTAATCTGTGTATTGTGTTGCGAAAATATCCACTGAAATTAGCATTCTAACCAGCTAGCCCCCGCCTGTCCTGTCTCGTAATACCTCTTTGTCGGTCAGTCTGTTCGGTGTCGAGCCTTGTTTACTCTCACATCAGCTGGCCAAATCCATTTGAGCTGCGCCTTGTTGGCCGCGGTGACTCGAGCCGAGGTTTCAGTCCAGACAACTGAAGGGTCATGGCTCCACCGCTAACTGAGCCTTGACCTAATTAGCTAATGGTAGCTACAGCTGAGGATAGCTAGCAAAGAGCAGCAGTTGTTGGTTATCTGATGATATACAGCCCCTTACTTTTGAATTCTGGTCATATTCTACAAATCATTACTTTTAAAAAAGTCTGACTCACTGCAGACTGTTGGTATAAAGCTTGTCATGGGGCACTTATTTCAGGCGGCATTCCCCTCTTCCTTCTGCTGTCTGTGGAAGGAAGAGCTAGCATTCCACACGCTGAAGTTTCCTAGTGACTCTAACACTAACCTGGTTGCTTTATCCTGTACCATCCCAGACAACTATGATTAGTTTAGATCAATAAAAACAAACCAGAGAGTTGTTTTTCCCCAACACCAGAATGAGAATTGGTGCAGCCAGACCTTTCTCTAGTGCTGACACAGCTCTGCCTCAGCTTGTAATTCAAATGGAGAAAAAAGTGCCGATATACAAAAGACTTGATTAAAAAAGCAGATGGACAATGTTTGGTTGCTGGGGTGCAACTTTGTTTAGGAGGGTAATATCAAACTCTGAATGAACATACGAGTTTCCAAATTGATGCTTTTGGCTAAACAACGTTGCAAGAAATTGGTTCCATCATGTTCGTTTAGCAAGTGATTCTTCTGCAGTGTTATTTTTACAACATGGTCACCAGTGTTAATGAGTCATCACTAATCCATCCTCTTTCTCCGTGTTTCCTCTCAGGTGTTCACTAGGTATGGGAAGTGCTACATGTTCAACGCTGAAGAGGACGGGAAGACACTCCGTACCACCATGAAGGGAGGGACGGGAAACGGCCTGGAGATCATGCTGGACATCCAGCAGGACGAGTACCTGCCGGTGTGGGGGGACACAGGTAGGCATGTCTCTCTTAATCATTAATCACACCAATCTATTCCAAACCATTCTAGACTCTTCCACTATTATTTAAACATATCTAAACTGAAGATGTGCATTAACATCAAAGCCTCAAAGTAAATTTGAGACGCTGATGAAAATCAAATAAAAAAAAGTGTTTAAAATTGTATTTCCCCAATTTTGTCCCACACTGAGCCTTTGGGCCACAAATTATTTTCTCATTCCCTTTATTTAATTTAGCCATAATTAACACAGAAACGATTCTGTGTCCTCCTGACGGATCACTTCAGGGACAGCTTCACACCCTGAAACTCTTATTACATTTTTAAATCAAATAATGCTCCGGAAACGTGCACGATTTGAAAAGATGTGTGGGATGATCTCTATCCGCTTTGTTTGTGAGTTTGCACCCACAATTACTGAAAGGCATATTTTTAATGCACTGGCCCCTTTTTGTAGCACTTCTTGTTAAGATCTTGACTGTGTTTTATTTATTCTGCTGTGGTGCTCGCTCTCAGTAAGAGTCTAAACAAACTACAGTAGATATTATCAGCCTTTGCACCTCCAGTCCTGTGTGGCTGTGATGATATTTTTTCTCAGAGCACATAGACTTCGCAGTAATCGTACTGAATATTCAAAACCATTCAAATAGAGTTCTGGGGCCTCTTTGATAATCTTTATTATAGAGAAGAGCAGCTTTATATTATCATCTATACTGATATGCGTGCATTCGAAATCTTGTTAGTAGTTCAGATTTAGTGTTTGTCGGAAGATTGCTGCCTGAGTGATTCCACAGTGAAACTCATTGACTGGCTGGCTCACGTCTATACCAGTGGGAGGGCAGACTGGGGAGTACCCAGAGCAGCTAGCCAAGAGCAGCAAAGCAGATGGACATTATTGACTCTGGGCTCAACTTAAAGAAGACCCATCATGAAAAAGTCAGCTTTCTATCAAACCCTCCTCGTGTCCGTCCATGGACAGCAGGTCCCTCCTGGTTTAATTTCTATTTGAACATGCTGTACTCCAGCCACCGACCTGACAGCATGTGGAGCTTTGTCTCTCTGCAGGATCCAGTTTCCAGTGCCCTTGTTTATCCCTGTGAGGTTTAATTAACCCAGATGAGCTGAGTCAGCCCCAGCAGGGAGCGCCACATCTCCTTAACTGAGCCAGGGCCCTACACTGTGCAGACAAGCTCGACACACACAAACACTGCATACTGTCTCTTCCCCCATCTTCTCTCAACAATTACCTTTTTTCCATCCAGCCCCACACGTATCGTCTCTTATTGTTCCTCATCCAGAGGCCAGCTGTCAGTCTCTAGGGTTCTATTATCACACTGCTTTTTCAGGGAGATGATGATCCTCTTCCCCTCTTCATCATGATGGACAAACACTAAAAAGCAGCATGTTTCATAGTATAAAAAGGGAGCAAGATAGAAAGAAGAGGACTGTTGCCCGGATACCAGGCTTTCTCCTGATGTTGCTGCGGGCCAACCTGCTCAGTTTTGGAAAAAATAAATGGATTGGATGTGTTGATCTGTCATATAACTCTGCACTGTGGCTGTCTAGGACATGTTGTCTAAAACATAAGAAGACCTTATACATGATCATAAAGGGTGCCAGGAGATCAAGAAATCAAGACTCTAGATCAGACTGTCTTTTGCCGACAAGTTACTTTTAACGTCGTTTTTTTATCATATGAATGTCAGCTGCAGTGGCTGGGAGGAGGTATAGCAAGTTGGTGTACTAATTGGTAGGTTGGTGATTCGATTAGAGCATGGATTCCCAACCCAGACCTGAGGACAAAAAAAAAATCTGAAATAAGGTCCAGGTTCAGTAAATATATAATATGTAATATGTATCAACTTACAGTTCTCTATGAATACGTGCATAACTGCAGAGGTGGCTGGAAAATGCCTTTTCACGTCACCTACACTGTCTGTAACCAGGGTAAACAAGGAAGCTGTAACTATGGTAACAGCTGTGTGACAGAAAAAAACAGAACGCCTGTCGAGTTTGGGTCGGGCTGGGTTACGACTCTCTTAGACTCGGACAGGTGCAGACAGCAAGATACATCCCGGGCCACACTCTAAGTTCGATTCTAGTGCAGGGTACTGAAAAAATTAAAAATAAATATCCGGTGGGGCACTTTGTATATCCACTGCCCTCCACTCAGTCTTCACACACCTGGAGAATAAAATCAGCTACATCAAAATGTTGTTTGTCGATTTCACCTCAGCATTCAGTACAATCGCAGCCATGATGCTAATTGGAAAATTAACTCTGGGCTTGAGTACCACACTCATTACAACTGGATATTAGACTTTCTCACAAACAGACCCCTGACGGTACGGATTGGCAGCCAGACCAACTCTTTGGTGCGTGTGTGAATGGGTGAATGTGGCATGTGTTGTAGAGCTCTTAGCAGATTAGAGAAGCCTCATACAAATTCACTCTACTTCCCATTCAGTTGTGATGCTCGCATCTCTTCGAAAACATGTTGCCCTCTCTGAGTTTCGATCCCAAACACAAGCTTCTTGTTTTTGTGACGGCTAATTTTATAAATGTTTGAAGTAGCAACATCAAAGTAATTAAAAGGTAGCTCCCAGCACATTCACTGTCACAAACAGTTTTTGTTATGTGAAAATGATTTCTGCGTCTGTTCGAACACACTTTCATATCTCTAATTTTTTTGGGTGAGTTTAATTATTAGTTCAACTCCTGCTACACATTGACCTTTTTTAAGAAGTCATCTGAAGTTTGGGCGTCAAACGTTAAGCAGTCTTGATCAAAGCCTGTCTCCACACTCAGCACCCACAACATGTTTCCCTCCGGCAGCGGAGCTACAAAATGTTTGCAAGAAAAGCCTTTCAAGCACATCACGGTTCAGAAAATGCGGTGACGTTCAAGTTCCACTTCCTCTTCGATGCACACTATTTTTTTAATCATACACATCACAGAGTTCTGTTTTATATCAAATCGGCACTGGTGTACAGAAGCCTAACGTAAAAATCTGACATTTCAGAGTTTCCAAGCAACCACTCACATCCCGTTCACCCACTGTATCTATTTTTAATCATCGCTAGTGATGAAGAAGAATTGAGAGAGATGCAAAGAACTATGGAGCTATTGAATTCTCTGAATATGAGAGAGGACGTGTAGCATCGAGTTTTTTAATGCCTCTTCCTCTGCTCACTGTACTTTGTATCTCCAGTTGTGTCTCTTTCTGTTGCTCTGTTTTCTGTCAGTGTGCCATCCATCGTCACAGAGCTCTGCTTCCATTTTACGGAGCAAAGAGGCGAGTAAAGGATTTGAGTGCAATGCTAAAATCTGGCCATGTGTCTGCGCTTTTTGTGTCTGCTGTTATTAAATCAAAGCGATGGCAAAAAAAAAGGCACTTCGAGAGAAGCACCTCAAAGGAACAGTGTGTGTTTTATTCAACAACAGGTTAAACCGTGTGCAAAGAAGAAGTGGAAAGTCCTTCATCCTTTTATGTTTTGTGCTTTTGTCTCTTCCTCTTGTGGTGTTTGGTCAGTGTGATGCCCTACAACGTCTTTTGTGCGGCAGACAACTTCTTACATCGACACGGGCCAATGGCTGCAAGACATGAACTGTTAAATATTTTAGCCTTATCCTGAAACAATCTATTTTTAAATTCATGCTGATGTTGTTGAACTCCAGCTGCAGCGTGACGAGTGACACGAGCTGTCATTTTTGCTCATTTACTGCTGAGGACGTTTCACGTTAGTTTCAGTCTCGTTGTAAATTGTGAGTTGTTTCCGAGCCTGCACAAGGTAAATTAATTACAGTAATGGGCAACTATTCAAATACAACAACTCAGCTCAGCGTGATGTGACAGCTTCTCAATCGCAGCCTCAGATTGTGAAGTAAGCAAATACTGGTGAATTTAGTCCTGCATGCGTCGATTATCGCGAGGGATGTCAGCAGGTTCAGTCATCACATTTTGTTTTCTAGCACCTGTTGAAGTTTATCTAATTGTCGGGAGTTGTCATCTCCTGGCAACTCTAATGTCTACAAAATGATTCTAGATATATGTTTTCTCTTTAGTTTGTCACTCAGACTTACATATTAACCAAACAATATTTACCAGGCCTGAAATGCTCGGTCCTGAATATGACAGAAAATTGGAGAAATGTGAGATGTGGAGGGATGAGAGGGCGATCGGTGTTACTAGCCGTTTTTGGACAGAGCACCAAGCCGCCAATTTGCCCGTCCTTTTGGCGGCTCGGTCCGCGGTTTTAGACAGAGGCCGGCAAATTGGGGGTTTGTTCTGGTCCGCCGATTTTCCGCCTCGGAGGGTACACTTATTTCCGCCTCGACTGCTATCTAAAACCGAGGCAGAAATGTGCCGGCCGGTGGGTGAGATGGGCGGAGGTGTCGATGACCTGCACTGCTGTGCGACCCACAACCGAGGAGTTTTAAATCCAGGAAACAGCTGATCACAGCAGTCAGTCCATAATTTCATTCGCGGACATTAAGATGAGCAACTGGACAGCCACTGAGATCCACGAGATGCAGCGTCTCCTCGGTCTCTGTAGCTGTTTAGTTGTGTTAGCTTGTTGTTGTGTCGGCAATCAAGAACGGTCGCTACTTTCAAATTAAAAGCCCCCCGCTAAGAACCCAGTTCTAAACTCCATGGGGTGCAATGCAAAGCTCTTATTTTGAAGACAAATTCTATGTCACTGTTCGCAGCCCAACTTCAAGCTTCACATCACGTCACATGCTTACGCCTACCTCAGAGGCGGCTTTTGGAAAAGGAGGAATATTACGCCTCGGTTTTAGAAAGACAGGCCAGCACATTGCCGCCCATACCTTGGCGCAAATGTGCCGCCTTTTCTATATAAAAAGGGCTACTGACAAACAAGCCTGTAGCTGTTTCAGTACGGCACGTGGATAGAGAGGGCGACGCAGAGGTGTCTCTAAAAAAACAAACCTGTACATTAGGATAAGCTCAGTCTCTGCAACAACTGGAAGAATTATCAGAAAACCTTGTGTTTTTCTATGAAAGGCGAGTTTCTTTTATTTTCTGGAGCATCATCTTCTCAGGTACTGCTAGCTGCTGTTGCCTACTCCGTCGCTATGGTTACTCCAGCAAACCAGGAATGTTGCCACAGAGACCAGATTTAATGAGCGAGTACACAATTATCTGCACCTGTATCTGTGCATCCAACAAAATTCATCTGTATCCTTATTCACACGCACAATGGGCGGGGCTTAAACCAGAAGTGGGTGGGACTACCCAACAGTTAACAGTAACTTTAATCCTGAAGTTTAATTTCAGAAACTTTTAAACTATTGACACATTTCGCTCAGATGATTATATTAATTATAAAAAGGACATTATCTTCACCAGACAATTGCTTTTAGCCGTGTATTCCCTCAACCCTTTCCACTACGCTGGGAAAGACAGAGAGATTTGGCTGGCGGTGATCGGCTTAATCAGGATTGTGTGAACTCGTCTGGCAAAGCCTCGTATGTAAAAGTCCAGCACTCCAACTTTGAACATACATATGTCAACACTCATGCATGCACGGATCAATTTTCTCATTTGCCTCAGTCGATCCCCTCTCCTCGTCTCCGGTTTTCCCACAGCTAGACCCACTTGAAATGCTGGAGGAGAATGGAGGTGAAATCGGAACACTACCACCACCTGAATTTATTCACGGCCATACAAAGCAGAAGGATGTAAGTTATGATTATAGCTGCAGATAGCATCTTAATTACACGGGCTCTCCACCTTTTGTTGAGGCATTCAGAGACAAATGAGCGTGATAGCGGTGATAAAATGCACAGGAGCCACAAATCTACGGAACTATCTTTGATTCTGCTGATGCCACGCTCAATTACAACCAGCGTCGTTGGCCATGATCATCTTTTGATATGGAGGGCTTCACTAACTAGTACACAAACAAACACAGCAAGCTCTGTTTGTCCTGCTCTCTCATGCACAAACACACACTTCCCCTTGTTTTTTCAGACACACAGAAGCTGTGTGCAAATACAATTATCCAATTTCCACAACTGCAGGGGATTTATCTATAAGATGACCAGTGTATTCAGTGTATTCTTTGTTTGTTTCATCACTGACCGCTCTGTACACTGAGCACATTTGCAGAGGCATCTGTTTGGTCATCTGCTTTGAGTACAGTCTAACAGATGCGTCTAATGCAGTAGATTTGGATTGGAATTGGAGCATGAACAATTATTTATTATCAATGGAGTCGTATATCAAACAAAAATGCCAAACTTGACGGTTCAAGCTTCGCAAATGTGAAGATTTTCTGAGCTGTGATGCGTATTTTTTGCCATTGTATGACGTTTTAAAACCAGTGACCGATGATCAAGAAAGTAATTGATACTTACAGTCCTAGTGGGAATTTTATCCTTCGTTTCATTTCTTTGCCTCATGTGTCCTGACCAAAGGGCTTCAGGAGTACCACTGACATGCAGTATCCATTTTCAAAAGATGAAGCCTGATCTATGATGGATCTGAGGACAGTCTGAAGTAGACCCAAGGATTATTAGATCCAGACAGACTGATAATAGGCAGCAGCATGATACAACATGAAATGACAAGCAGCCATGGTCGAGAAGCGAGCACAAATGGTCAGTATGTTCCAGCTGAAGTGCTTTTTGGATGATCGAACAGCGGCTGAAACCACCAACAGTTTACAGATGTTTTCTGTACATTTTTAAAAACTAACATTCCCACATTCGCTTCACATGTCGTTTGTCCAAAGGTGAGGAAGTGCACAGCGTTTAAACTTCTCTCTAAAGCTTCTGTCACTTTCTGTTTGTGTAACTGAGCTCAACACCTTGAACGCCTTTCAGGAAAGATTCTCTGGGCATGTTTGAATGGTTGTCAAGTGTTTTTCCTCGAGCAGACGATGCGTTACTGACGAAATCTATAACAGTGATTGATTGCTGTTGGAATATAGATCAATTTAACACTTATTTTAACAAGGAGGTGATGAACTTTGACATTCAATTTAAAGTCACCAAACAAAACACGTTTACCTGTAATGATTTTAACAAACTCTCACAACTGGTAACAGACAATCGAGCTTCACCCAATCAGATGAGAATGACTCTAACTGTTATGCAGTACAGCGTGGGACCCAGTCAGTCCTGGCTACTAGTTGTGATTATCTCTTTCTTCCTGTGTTATGTCATGTTGTTCATCTGAATAACAATCCATGAGGTTTTCAAAAATGCACATACCTTAAGGGAGATGTTCACATCCTCGTTGTGGTTGTTTGTTCATTTTTGCTGTCAACTGTATTGATAAAAGAAAGAAGTATTTCTGCCTAAGAAAATGTTCAGTCTGCTCCCAACATTCCTTATATAATCCATTATTTACTGCATAGATCTGTGCAGTGCATTAGCATATGGGTGTATATGTTACAGCAGGCACTTAAGCTGGCAAACACAAAACACAGCTGAACAAGTTGATACCAAGGTCATTTGAAACAGTGTCGCTAACTGTTTAGCAAGCGCATCAAAGTTGTGTTTAGGAAATGTAATTACAGAAAATGGCATACATTTAGAGGATATTGTTGATGTTATTCCATCTTTTTTTATTGTTCTTAATACATTCCAAGACGAAAATGACCAACAATGACTATGCTGCTTCCGTAACTGCTGCTAACACCTCTTTGCTATTGAACTGCACTGTCATACAAACCATTTAAAACAAACTTAAAAGCCACATACTCCTTTATTCCTTCAATAAACAGTTAAAGTTAGTGTCTGTAGATGTTAGTGTGCAGGCTCGGGAATGCAGTTCCTCGTTTACTCTGTTTAGTGCTCGATGTAATGAAGGAATATGTCACCCAGTTCAACAGTATGGCTCTTTTAATGTGTTCTTGATTGTTTCTGGACAGCAGTGGCCCCTTGTATAAGATCTAACTGTGCTAATTCTGCTAATGCAGCATCAGTCTAACAACTATTATCAAGAGGTACAGCTCAGTACAAAGCCTTTTCTTTTTACTTGCCACATTAACACTCACAACTAAAATATATGCTGTATTATGATAAGTGGAATTGAGTCATCAAATGGCAGATGATAATGTTTGGCACTTTTCCCCGAGGACAGCTTTTCATGGTTTGACATGGTTAGACCTCCAGCTCTAATTAAGGATACCTTTCTCGCTGCTGCATACAAACATATTTTCCACCCGTTTCTTTTCAGATTAATAACAACGGTTTGGGAGATGGCTGCATGTATAAAGAAGAGATCCAGAAAGAAATTGAATGATCAGTGGTTTAATCAGCTTCTAGGACCAAATCAGCACATTTACTTACCTAGAAGTGTGTCTTGATGTCCACTCTTGGTTTCACAGACTGTTGTCTTTCAATCAAGTGGTAAGAAAGATTCAGATTCCCTTGGTTGCGACCTGGAACACAGAAATACGACATTTTAGATTTTTACCATTAGTAGGATGTCAAAGGAAAATGGCCAGAGGAAAATGTGTGAATATGGCTTATGGAAGCTTAACCCTGCTGCCACCTTCCAGACTCTGTTGGAAAGCCTGAAACCAGAAGTAAGGATTCTGTTCCAGCGGCAGCAGATTAATTGCTTCATTAGTTTTTTGTTTAGATTGTGGTGCTGCAGTAGACTTTCCCTGTGTGTTATTTGGTCCGTGCTAAATACACCGAAAGCTATTAGCTACTTAATGGTACAGTGAACAGATTAAAAAGGACAAGTCACAGAGCCGGGCTGTGTCCGGTGAGACATAAAGGACATAAAACTCTTTAGTCACATACAAGACTTTCATTACACAGGACATGATGGTATATATTTAACAGGAGCGAACGGACGCTGCACACATGAATTATGTAGCCTGACTCACACACATATATGATCACAGAGCCAGCAATCAGTCATCGCTTTCTACACACACACACACACACACACACACACACACACAAATTCAGCGTATAAATGTATGCACTCAGATTCTGATTATCTCCCTCAAACAGACAATCTTTCTTTCACATTCTCTTACACACACATTTAGTATGCTATTACAGACACACATAGCCAAAAAAAGGCATGTTTGATCCCTTCATCTATTCCTTAGTGTGAATGCATCCAAGCTGTCGCCATATCAGTCACTGCAGATTCATGATTGATGAGTGTATCATAGTGGAGTGATGATGCTGCTGCTGCGTGTGTGTGTGTGTGTGTCGTTGTAGGTTTGTGAGGCTGGCCGTGCCTAAAGCTTTCCATGTCTTGGTCTCAGGGCACCTCGAGGTGTCAGGCTGATCGGCTGGCAGGGTGGAAGCCTTGATTGAATGTCTGGGAACACACCACTGAACGTGAGGACATGGAGAGAGAACTTTATCGATTTCTACAAAGACCATGCTCCCTTTTCCAGTAAATGTTAAGGCTCTCTTCGTCCTTGCCCACAACTTGTGTGTGTGTGTGTGTATGTACGTGTACGCACGCGAGTGCTCTGAATGGCAGGATGAAGGTCCTTTTATCGGCAGAGTCGGTGCCGGGCCTTCTCCACAACCTGTGTTTGATGTCGAGACAAATGGCACAGCAAATCTCCTGCTGTGTGTGTTATGATAAAGACAATCTTAAAAGGCTTTGAGTTGAAAGCTCCAAATTCGAGTTGTTTCAAAGAGGAAAGGTTTTTGTCTCTCTGCAGCAGCATCTGTAGAGTGTAAACAGCTTTTTTCCACTCATCCAAGAGCAAACTGAGCAGTCTATCTGAAACACTCGAAAAGAAAAAGAAACATTCAATCTTTTTATTTACCTTTTACGTACATTTCTGTGTGTGTATCGACTGACTGGGTCTTTCCATCTCACCTTTCAGAGGATACAGCTTTCGAGGCAGGCGTGCGGGTGCAGATCCACAGCCAGGCGGAGCCCCCGTTCGTCCACGAGCTCGGCTTCGGCGTGGCCCCCGGTTTCCAGACTTTTGTAGCCACTCAGGAGCAGAGGGTAGGTGTACCTGACTTCCACTGATACACAGTTAATAGCTTTATTGTAATCATTTCCTCTTCCTTGGAATTCCTCTCTAATCCACATGTTCAGCTTATCGCTCAGAGATAAAAAGCCTTGTGATAAATAACTTGCCATAACAGGCATGATGGGACTGCATGCATGGAGCGTGTGTGTGCGCCCCAGTACCCCCTGGACCCACATTTGGCCTCGGTGGTCTCTGGGTAATTGTTGACTGATAAATGATAACTTCCACTGGCTTTGACCTTGCTGGTGTAGAAGTGCTTCACAGGAGCTCGTCCCCACTCAATCACACTGAAGCTTTGTTCCATCACACAAGGACGATACTAAAGGCTGCAGGTCTCACAGATATACACAGCTGAAGGTATTTCATGTAAATATCTAGTTTTTCTGTCCCCAGAGGCTCCCACTTCACAGGGCTGTTTTTCACCTCTTCTCTTTCCCATCCTGTTGGCTCACACTGAACGAGCCTCAGTGAGGACGTTTCTACGCTGCCAAGCTGCGTGTCTTTATATCGTGACTCTCCTCAGCCGTGTCAGTTAGGAATCCATTTAACCAAGGTTATTAGTTCTGTCTTTCATTGTCAGTGTTTTTGTCTCTTTCTATTTCTCTCTGTCTTCCTCCGAGTAAAGCTTTGAAAACATGTACTGTCTGGCTCAACAATGGAATTTGAGCAGACAGATTTCTGTCAAGATAAATTTATTGCCCTCTCATTTCCTTGAAGTGGTGCTCTGTCTCCAGTGTCAGTGAGTATTTGTATTCATTTAAACGTGCAAAAACTGATTTTTTTGGCCACTCGGCGGCAATGCAAACACGCTGTGCAAACACACTGTGCAAACACGCTGTGTAAACAACACCGACATATACATGAATTCTGGGCACTCGTTATCAAACACTTGCTCTTCTGGGACAACATTTGTTTTGGGTCTCTGCTCACCTGGCAACTATGAATGAAATACAATCATTCAGATAATACTCTCATAGAGCTCCTAATTTAACATTAAAAAAATTCTAGCAAGGATTCTCAGCTTAGGAGTGATTGAGGAAACTCCTTAGAGCTCTTCTCATTTGTCTCCTTTGTGCCTCCTCGACTGCTGTCTCCTCTATCCTCCTGCCTGTGACCTGGAAATCGATCTCAACTCGCCACGTTGAAGAATGTCTTAATTCTTTAAATGTATCTCATAGAGGGAAGGAGAAGGCTTTCCAGAGGAGCTATGAGTTTTTTTGGCAGCTGGGACCAAAAAAAGTCAGGACATACAGCGGGAATATTCAAACCATGTTGGGAGACGGACTCTACAAATTTCCCTTTTGTATTTAGAAATTATTTTAGTTAAAGATTGTTTGTGTAGCTCCTTTTAAGGAACTGTTTTAACTGCTGTCCTTAACTAAACTTTGAATCATTCATGCCCGTTGTGACCTGAATTTGAAATAGTTATAACTTTTCATGAATACCGCTTCAGCTCATCTGACAGAGATGATAAAATATTTTCATATATTCAAGACGTTAAAGAACGCGAAGCAGGGATGTCTCGTTTTGTTAAATGACTGTTAATGCCTCGACTCATCTCACCTTGCGTCTCTTTCTCGCCTCCTCCACTCGCATCTCACGTGGGAGGGACTAAGACACGAGGAGAGGAAGGAAATCGAAGATCCACAACCGAAGAAATGAGAGGAGGGAAAGAGCAACTGTGAGCAAAGGCGGGAGAGAAACTTCTATTCTAGTCGAGGAGGCGTGATTGACCCCATTGCTAGGTTTGACGCATTCTTTTAATAGCTATTATTAGTGGATTAGAAATAGAAATATAATTGCACTCTTAGAGACAATGGGCAGAGAGCGGACAGTGAAATCAAAGGTGAGAGCTAAACTTAGACTTTTGTCTCTATTAAGACATTAAGACACAGTTTTTCACCTCTCTGGGCAAAGTTGCCATGAGGATGACCTTTATTCTTCACCAGTGTCCGAGTTACACTAATTCTATGAATTGTCTCGGAATTTCATCACTAGGAGCAACTCTTCGTACTGGGAAGCTTTATGAGTATGGCCGCTGGCTTTTCAGACATTAAAGCTGCTAAGTTAACCAGCTAGTTTCTAACTTTGTGTGTCTACGGCTGGTTGCAGCCAACAACACTGTGAGGGCTGTCTGAGTGAACCAAAAAAGAAGAGCTGTGGGTTGCAAAAAAAATTAATGAATGAGCCAGAAGTCGCTTAAAGCTTCTTAGAGATGAACGACACCTTTAACATGCTATCCTCTGGTAATATAGAAGTACTGATGATAGCCAGTAAATGTTCCACTGGGTTTCTAATCAAACTTTAAGACTGCACTGCACAGAGCTACTTCTAACTTGATTTCTTACCTCAGTACAAAGTTTCCTAATGAGCTTATAATCTAAATGGCAACTTTCAAGTCTTCTGCATTACAACATGACGTCTACTTCAGGAATTATAGTCCCAATAGACACCAAAGCAGCATATGCTTTCGGGCATGTCCTTGAGATCTCAGTCAGATCCAATCAGGGTATCCTCCCAGAATATTGTGACTTCTGGCTCCATAATGCCAAACTGGTGACTTCAGAATGGTAGTCTGCAAACAAATGGGTGAGGTCATGGAGGCTCAATTCACTATTTATTATACACTCTATAGGGACAGGAGGGTGAGAGCATGAGTGATCATTACTCGCAGTATTGCATCCTCACACAAAGAAACCTTTTAAAGTCTAAATTACTCGGTTTCTGCCACTCAATACGGACTATTTGTAGAGTTCAGTCTCATTTCGTGCCCGTCGTCATCACTGATGTAGTTAAAATTAAAAACAGTAGTTTACTAATTAGGGATTTACAAAAACATGTTCTCCCTGCTTTCTCAAATGCATGGATGTACTGAATGAGAGCAAATTCAATTTCAGATGATGAAAGGAAGTCAATTCAAGCAACTTTTCTTCTGCCAAACTCAGTTGGAACCTCGCCTTCGCCACATCACAGCTCAGTGTGGTGCTGCGAGACAGAGCGTCACCTCAGCGGTAGGCAGGAAGGGGAAGCGAAGATCTATCCAGAGATGGCTGAGCCTCCCGGGTAATGAGCCTCCAGAGTTTCTCGCTCCTAATCTGTCAGCCCAGTTCTGTGACTGGCAGGGGGAAGACAGGCCCGCATCCGCCTGCCTGCTGCGAAAACACTGCCCCTTTCCACAAATCTGCGCAGTGGGGGCACTCAGCAAATTTAGCCAAGCCTAATTAATGCAGCACTGCACTAAGAAGTCTTGGAAAGACTCTCCTACTGCAAGAAGTTCCCACCTGTCTCTTCAAGCTTCATCTTCACTAGGAGCCCGGAGGGAACTTTCAAATGTGTCCAAAAACAATCAGGATAATGATGATTGGGCAGAGTATCTGGGGCGAAGATTTGGAATGGCGCCGTGTGGAACATGATAAAAAAAAAAAAAACCTGATGATTAGCGGATCTTTGTAATGGATACTGATCAGTCTGCCTGTGAAAAATGACTTTGACAAAGGGTTTAAATTAACTAATTTTGGCGAATAATATTGGGTGTAGATCAAAGCAGCGCAATCAAGGGAACTGAAGGCACGGGGTACACAGCATGAGTCCTCACATGTAGGCGAGTAAATTCAGATATAAGCTCTCCAAACATACGCAATTGCCCTTCTGTTGACTTTTGACTGAAGCTAAAAGGGCAGAGAGGTGCCTTGGTTGAGGAAGTTATTCATCCCAAGGAATAAGACAATAAAGATCTCCGTTATACCATTACTCCTTTGCTGCCTCTTCGTATTTCAGTTTGCCAGAAAAGGAAGAAGGAAGAAAAGCAGAGCAGAGGGGCCTTTCTCAGAAATCTTTGACCCTGTACAACGATGCAATGCTGATGTCCAGCTCAAACCAGCATGCTACTGTGTCCTTTCCTGCTCACCCAACCAGCGCTAATACGATGACCTTATTAAACCCACCCTGTTCTCATATCCACCTTTTTAAACAATGTCCCCTGCTGACCGAATTATGTAGCCTAATTAAAGCATTGCTCTGATGTAACAGGGGAACATTGATTCATAACACCCTGAGTCAGGCACAGGCCTCACTTCTTATTAGATGGACCATAATCAGGTCAACAGGTCTGAACACAGTGAGGAGTGATATTGAGCACCTTGCAGTATCTGATTACAGAGAAATAATCAGATCTGGAATCAGCCATAGCTGACTCTAATTAGGCCAGATGCGAAGATTAGCTGAGGTTTGACGGTGACTTTAAAGGTTAAGAATTGCTGAGAAGTCCTGTAATAAAATTATTAGCGCCCCGATGTCTGTATTCATTTCTTGTGCTTCCTGGTGGCATCTGGGAGGGCATGTTTAATTATCACTGGAGACATTATCTCCCAGAAAATGGCCAGAGGCTTTTTTAGACTTTAAAATATTCAGCAAGATTGCTGTTTGGATTGTATTTGAATTTATTGTCCTCAGTGTTAGTGAAGCGATTGCGACTGCAGACCGAAAGCATCAGACTCCCTGGATGCAGAGCAACAACATCGCCTGACAGAAGGGGCAGGGCTTCAAGTTCTGTCAGTGCTAACAAGCAAACTGCCGCCAGATTTCACCTGGCAGGGTGCTGTGTTTTGGCTCATCCAAAAAAAAAAAACGCTCTCTTGGCAGAGGAAGCGGCCTCGCTTGGGATGCATTGTGATGACAATGAGGGGAACAGAGGGTGTTGGGTGATGGACAAGGAGAGAGCGCAGCTAGATGGCCCCGCATGTGTTGGGGAGCAGATGGGCCTCCACGCTGCTCAGCCCGGTGTCCCTCGTCCCTCATCTGCCATCCCAGTCCTCAGAGCCACAGGAGGAGAACATTTGGAGTTTTTGTGCTCCCATCGCCGGGTGTTATGGGATTTCTCCGACAGAGTCTGGCTATCTGTTGAATTGTTTTCCACACCGCCTGGTGTGTTGTGAGGCTCTTCTGCTATTTTGTGCTGGCCAGGTTTCAAGGAATAAGGAGCACATTTTGGAGAGCTGCTGTCAGGATCTGTCCACATTTTGGATCTAGTATATGGATTTTCTATATATGTGTGTGTGTGTGTGTGTGTGTGTGTGTGTGTGTGTGTGTGTGTGTGTGTGTGTGTGTGTGTGTGTGTGTGTGTGTGTGTGTGTGTGTGTGTGTGTGTGTGTGCTGATTGTCTTGAGGAGACAAAAGTATTGAGAAAGTATTGAATTCAATTCCATCAGAAAATGATCAAAAAAGTAAAGTTATCAAATACCAACTCTTCACCTCAACCAAGGAGGTTTTCACCCACGTGCATTTGTTTGTTGGCAGGTTGGTTTGTCAGAAGGATTACACAAACAGTACTGAAGGGATTTCCATGAAACTGTCCTCAGCCCAGAAGAGACCCCATTAACTTTTGGCGCTGATCCAGACAAAAAGACAGAACCAGGAATTTTCTCTCACTTTCTTTAACATTGCGAAACAGGGCATTGATTTCTCAGTAAATAAGGATTTTTGGGTAATTTTCATGACATATTTAGTTGGCTGGTATCTTTAACTAGACAATTTGATGCAGAACTTCTATCTGTCGATCTTAAAAATATGGTTAAACAGTAACGAGTGCTTTAAATTTGGATTGTTGGGCCTTAATGGAGGTATACGCTCTTCTGAGTGCCATTCTAGTTTTGTAAGTGGTTGTAGGCCGTTTTAAGACATTAAGCATCTGTGAGGTATGAGCGAGACTATGGAAGTAAATAAAGCAGGTGGTTTTCTGGGAATTATTTCTGTGTCAACTTAGTCCTGAAAAAGACTCCAAAAGAACTGTAAGCCTGATTGTCCCATTTGCCTTCTGTCATTCATTTTCTGGTATTGAATTCCAGTGAATAGTTTGCTTTCTGAACGAATCAACAGGCTCCTCCTTGTGATCGGGATGGGTAGTCTCCAAGTTGCGTCCTAACTTTTCGGCTTCATTCTGTCAGAAGTTAATATTAGGAGACACACAACACACTGTGCTCTCTCTTCATGACCCAATATTGTGCTGGTGAAGACAAGGGGAGATTTGCTTGGTCAGATGTTCTTCTCTTTGTTTTGCTAGTCTTCACATTTGGTTTAGGTTTCATCGTCTGTCATGTTATAACTCCAGCCCTCCCCAGAGGGTGTACTACTGGTATGAAGGGTATTGTTATATGGGCCTGGAAACACTTGTAAAACAGTTGTAGGTAAACAGTTTGGTTTGCATGCAATGCAATGTATTCAACTTTTTTGGAATTAGGTTTGTATTAAACGGCATTCAATGTGGTATCAATAAAGGTCTTAAAAAATCTTAGATATCTTTAGGCGAACACTGCAGAAGCCCCACTGAGTGTGGGGCTGAGTGTTTGATCTCCAAACTAACCCCACACCCTCCTTCCTCACCTGCAGCTGACCTACCTGCCTCCCCCGTGGGGAGAGTGCGAATCCAAGGCTCTGGAGTCTGGCTTCTTCCAAGTGTACAGTGTGACCGCCTGCAGGATCGACTGTGAGACACGCTACATCGTGGAGAACTGCAACTGCAGGATGGTGCACATGCCCGGTAAGCGGCGCCGCTTGTCTGATTTCAGCAAAGTATAAAGCTGCATTAAGAGGCCTCCTATTGATATGATGAGTCAATAATGGATTAGGTATTGGCATTTAAAAAAAAAAAAAACAGGAATCGTGTGGCTTGGTTTGCACAATCTGTATCTGCTGTTTCTGCTTTCATCTGACAGTTTATGGTTTGCTTGTCGAGTCTTCCAAGAACTCATGTGTTTCATCCAAACTTTTCTTAGGTGATGCTTCTTACTGCACACCTGAGCAGTACAAAGACTGCGCTGAGCCTGCCCTAGGTAAGTCAGAAGTCAAAGCAGCACACACACACACGCGGTGTATTTTCTGGTTTACATATCATTATTTTCCACAGCAAGGATTAGGATTAACTCGCTCCCCGTTGATACAGAGCTATAATGCTAAACCTGCTTTAAAGATGTGAGAACACTGGAGAGAATTTCAGGTGTTGAGACCGCTCAACTGAAGAGCAGCTACGGTGTTTCATCGTAAATGCCGCTGAAGTAGAAGAAAATTGAGCCATAGTTATAATGTACATCCTCTCTGTCTGTTATTGGACCTCGTTTAAAAAATGAAATTGCTCCGCCAAGGAAGAACTCAGAAGCTAGACTCCGACTCTGGTCTACTAATTAGTCCACGGCACTGTGTGCTGGAAAGTGAGTGTGTCACGACTGAACTTTTTGATTTATCAAGAGAACAGGATTTATCTCAGTTCTTCCCCTCGTGTGTGAAGGGCTCATCAAGGCTGTAACTAACATCAGAGCAGACAGGGACTGCAGTGGTAGAGTTCAATTTAATGGATGGATGCTCAGATAGATAATGGCTCATATTTCCGTCATTGAGCTGAATTATACAGCCAGTTAAGAGCAGCCTTTATCCTGCCCTTCAAATTCAAGATTTTTTTTTATGAACTTTGTCAGTTTTATTAACTGTTGGCTTATCCAGATGTTTAAAAGTATCGATCAGATTTTCTTTGTTCTGCCTTAATGCCTCTGTTTGCCTTCACCGTACACTGAAGAGATTCTCATGAAAGTCATATGAGACGGGTACTTTGTGATTGTATCTACATTAAAGGGGCCCTGTGGGACTTCTGTGTTGTGCTGGAGGCAGTTCGTTAGCTATTGTTGGTGGACTCAGAAGCACCGAGACGAGACGCTGGAGAACGTGCCTTAAGTCGCATCGTTGGGACTGTCACGGAAAATCCGACCTGAGTCCATCACAGAGAAATCCACAGTCCAGCAGTTTTAAACAACAGCAAAAAATCATCCACAAGCACGTTACAAGCAGCTCACATATGACCAATAAAAAAAGGGTTTAATTCTTGACCATTTCTACACATTGTCACATAGAGCCCTTTAATTGTCCTGAGTGTTAGCATTCGTCTTTAGCATTCTTAATGAGCAGGATCACAAAGAGATGTTTTCACAACCGTTT
Organism: Diplodus puntazzo; assembly: GCA_963678695.2. NCBI lineage: Eukaryota > Metazoa > Chordata > Actinopteri > Spariformes > Sparidae > Diplodus > Diplodus puntazzo. Next base: position 9,858,186 of record OZ023174.1, on the reverse strand, counting down.
CCTGTGTTTGATTATTACTTGTTAAGGGTCACAAAGAAGGCTTAACACAATCATGGTAATCGCAGGAGAAAAATCTGTGTAATGAGACGAGTCCAAGAGTGTGAACGTCATGGATTAGGCTTAATGCGTCAGTTCGCCCCAAAATCAGTCTTACCTGTAGTGCTGTTTATCTGTATAAATTGATAAAAATGTGAGTTGCCGAGCTTTGGCGAAATTAGCTGTAGAGATGCCTTTTCCTTAGATATACTAGAAGTATATGGTACTCGGCTTGTTGGGCCCAAAGCGGCAAAAAAGCAACCTGAACAGTCATGTCCCTTTCCAGAAATCATGATCTGGTTACTCAACATAATCCACAGACCTTTTTTGTGAGCAGTTTCGTATAGGAACTATTTTCTTTCTACCATTGGCACGCAGAGGGAAACACGTATCACCACTGAGCACGATTCCGTTTTAGTAGTGATATGAAAAGAAAATAGTTCCTACACTCTTAGAAATAAACGTGCCATCGAGAACATTAAAGGGTTGTTGGCTTGTCTGCATAGGAGAACCCTTTCAGAAAATGTCACACAGACTCTCAGGAGTCTCATTCTAGTTCCCTAGTTGGACTGTTTTGTCCCTAGGGAGAAATTCTTGCTCACAGTACTGTACATAACAAAGAAAATCAACATGACATTTCTTCTCAGTAATGCACATTTACCTTAGCCATTACCCTGCAGAACTTCTGCTCTCCACTCTGTAAGAATCACCGAACATAAACACAGTGATTGCACAGCGGTAGCCTCCACATCAGTGATGAGACACGGGGAAATTATGTCACAAGTTACCTGAATGTGACTCGTATTCTCTGTGTGTGCCTCCCCATCGCTGTGAAATGAAAGGCTGTAAACACAGTGGGGAATATAATTAGGATATGATAAATTTATCTGTAGTTGCTGTGGTGATATCAACAATGAGAGCTGGACTAGAAATTGAATCCAGCTTTAATTATCCTCCAGTATTTTCAGATTTTGTGTCAAAAAATGCAATCTTTTTATGTACGTCACACCCAGGTAGCTTTTCCACATCTCCATTTCAAACCCATTTGGCACAATTTTGTGTAGAAATTAAACAATTCTATCTGACTTAGTATGATTAAGTGGCGCTACTGTTGGCTATTAATTCTAATATAATCTGCATTTTTTTGTTCAGAGTCAGCCAAATTATACATAATACATATACCAAGCTGATTCAAAGCATACTAAGTAATGTATGACCTTTTCCACCTCGTCTTTTGGCCAGTGGGAGCTTCAGCAGCATCAGAAAAAAACTTTCTTTCCTCCCACACCAGTCACTCTGATCAGCATCCAACCCGAGGAAAATTACGTCTGGAAAGCCAGAAAGTTACCGAAAAAAGCAAAGGGCAACAAAACTTTCAGGCAATCAGCTTCACGGCTATGAGCTCCAACTCCATAATTGCATTCAGTGTAACTCACCAAAGCGTCATTAGCATGCACTCAAAAGTCACAAATTTCACTGTATGATGCAGCAGGAGCATGAAAGGCTTTGGTGCTTATTCCAGACAGCTCTCTCTTTCCTGTAATTGGCTTAATTTATGGAAGAGTGAGGATTTTGCTATCCCTATATGCACACCCACACACACACACACACACACACACACACACACACACTCAGCTCGAATCATTGAATGCAAATGAATTCTCGTTTTAAACTCAGTGCCAATTTTATGATACCCACCAGGGGAGATTTCACACAGCAAAGTTTGATTGGGCTTTTCTCACTCCCTAACTGTGTCAATCAAGTTCTGGAGACGACACTTAGAGTATTTTTTGGTAGGAAATGGCTGCATCTGTTGTCTGAGGACAACCTGTTCATCCAGTCACTTGCATTTCAGTAAACAGAGACTGCTTAGAATTACACATCTGGACAGGATAGAATGATATTCCAATTGTGGTCATGGCGGCCAACCAGGAGCTTCAACCTGCCAAAGCTGTCTTAAATAAGTGGCTTTATAAGTTGTTCCCCTGTCAGAAGGATATTTATTTATATATGGTAACTCTTAATATGGTCCTTGCGATAAGCTTTAGTCACTGTTGTTAAATGTAAAGATGTTGTGTTAAAATGTTGTATGAATAGTGCTCGGGTAAATGTCTTAAAGTTATTTTTATGGTTATTGATATTTTTTGGCAATCAATGTTCATGTAAAAGTAAACCATAAATATATTCACATGAATGTTTATTCTGTATTCTTGGATACTTGGCCTGGCTGAAGAATCAGTATTTTATTTTATTTTATTTGTTTTATCTAATTGCAAATAAAATACATTTATTTTAAAGAGTACTAATAAAAAATGTTAGTCAAATGTAGTACAGTGCACTCAGAAACTGTGAGGGGCGCCAAATCGATCAAAAATCCAATTTCTACGTAATTTTGCTTTGACCACCTTACCTATTATGTCATTGTTAAACCTTTACTAAGCTTTTGTTGTTGCTTTATCATTTATGCTTATTAGTTTATTATGGATTTCTTAACAGTTAACTATACACTGTAACACTTCATAATAACCATCATTATTAAATGGTATATTTATAGTTAGGTAAGCATTAGTTGATAGTTATTTCACTGTTAATCATTTATTAAGCAATCGTTTATTGAAAAGATGCTGCTGATGTTTATGAACTTAAAAAGCATTTGATCGTCTATTAACAGTGAAATAACTATTGACTAAATTGCTTCTTTTTTTTTAATGTACAATTTAAGATGATTAGTATAATGTTTCCCTATCATATGTATGTATGTGTGTGTGTGTGTGTGTGTGTACATGTGTGTATATATGTATATATATATATATATATATATACATATACACATATATATATATATTTATATATATATATATATATATATATATGTATGTATATATGTGTGTGTGTATATAAATATATATACAGTATATATATATACAGTGTATATATGTATGTGTGTATATATATGTATGTATATATGTTTTTAGATTTAATTTAGTGATGTTTGCATCTAAATCAAGAACAGTGCCTTCATTATGCACTTATTAACAGTTAACTATGCTTTTTGCAGCTGTAATGAGTATTTATCCAATCAGATTTAGACTTTCAACAGGCAGTATCAACAACCAATCATGTTTTTGTATGTGTTTGTAGAAGGTTACCAGGAAGAAATGTATTATGGTAATTTGGTATTTCAGATCAAATTGTGCGTGAGAGAAAAGGAGCGAAGGCGTTAGACAAAAGGTGAGAGGCTTAGAGAAAGAAACCAATCATTTGAATGCACAAGGCCATGCTCCTGTGTATCCAATAACATCTCATTAGAATAAAAATAAGAGACCACTGAGAAGCCATATTGAATTTCCTCTTGCAATTACGTGACTGTGTGGCCAGGCCGACTATTAGTGCACTGTGGGGGATAGCTGCCTTGTGCTCTGTGGTCTGTGGGCTCTGCCACAGAGAAATGAGCCTCGCCTCTCCTCTCCATTCAGAGAATAAAGGGTGGATATGCCGAGGAGATTTCAAAGCCAGAGCGAGAAGTTTTCGGTGGTGAGAAAAGGACTCGGTAATCTCTGGTGAAATTAAATGAGATCTATTTAGACTTCAGAAATTCAGTCTTCAGCTTAAGGAAAGTGAATTGTGAGGAGTGAGAGTGAGCGCCTCGGTGCCGGAGAAGCTTCTGACGGAGCTATATTTGAAAAGCTTGTGTCGCTTGACATTACCATCACTGCGAGAGAGTTGGTGTTACGTAGGAGGCTGTGGACTTAACACAAAATCATCCAGTGCATTTTAGTTTTTTTTTTGTTGTTTGAGTCGAACTGCCAAAGCAGAGCTGCGAATAGAGGCTGGCATTTCTTGTATCAGGACTTTGTCTCTGACGGGGTAAAGGCTGTTTCACGGATGCTGCTTCAGGGCGCGTTTGTGTTTGGTGCCTTACAGTCGCTCCTCTGTGACTTTGATAATGACATTGACTTACACTGTCGTTAAGGCTTTTATAGAGTAAACATCTGCAAAGACTCCACACGCACAATGAATGGGGCCCCGTGTGCAGTCGACCGTGTTATTTGGATGCCCGTGTCTGTAGGTGCAGTGTATGTGACCTCTGTTTTCAGTCAGATTAAGAAAAGAGATGCCATATGAATTTTCCTGTGGCTCTCAAAAGATACAAAAACCCATCACTCTGAGCACAAAGCTGCAGGAGCTTCAGGCCAGTACTTTAGTTTGAGCGTGATGAGCGTTAATGTTTATCAGCAGTGAAAACACATTGATGTACAGCTTGCTCCAGCATGCTTCAAAGATGTGACAGCTCAGAAGTTGTTAGCTGTGGAGGCTGTGTGTTCTTTTATATTGTCTTTTTGGGGCACACAAAACCAACAAGGATGATTGTACTGAGCTCTGATAAACATTTGTATGACAGCTGCAATCATCAGTTACAGGTGCTGGGTCAGGCATGTGAGAGCTGACCAATCAGAGGAGACTGGGTGCTAGACCATACTTCATTATACTCAGTATTCATGGGTGGAACCACAACTATCTTTGATTTCGACCTTCTTTTTTCCATCTATCCATCCATTATAGCCATCCATTTTTCAAATATACATACAGATACATACCTCTGAAAAACTCCCCACTCCTAACAAAGTCAGGTGGCATGTTTGCACACATGGCACAGAAAAGACTTAGAACACAAACATGGTGGGATGTAAATGAACAAATGGTAAACAGACCAAAACAGACAAATAGTACAGACAACATTTAGCCATCATTAATCCATTTAATAGGTATCGTCCAGAATATATTGGATATTCTATGTCCAAATCAAGTTCTATATTGAAAACCACATTCTACTTTGGAACTACTCTCCCCCCACAATCCAGAATATGATACATGCACAGGTCCATAAAGTTTGTATATAAGTCTTTAAGTATGCAGGTCCTTGATACACTTAACACTCAGACACGACTTCTCTGGGTCCATCTTATTTCTGAGTTGAGGTGATACCTGAAGGCGATGCAACAGCCTGAATTGTAATTCTTGTGGCTGTATTACATATAGATATGTTATTAGCATACTGTCCCTGTATCCTTATCTCGCTCAAGGTCTTGAGACCACATAGGAGAAGTTGCATCATTTGCATTACTAGACGTGCAAAGGTCCTGATTGCATGCACCTAAAATAAACCTACTATAAATGCTTGGTTGGTGATAATTCCAGATTGAACATATAAAACTTCTAACTTGTTCAACTAATAATTACAGAAAACTTAGAAAACCAGCACATTCTCATATTTGAGATGGTGAAAAAAGGGAACTTGCTTGAAAACTTGACTTGAATTATTTTTTTTTTGTTTAATTTCTGTCTCTATTTCGAAGTATAACTAAGTGATTTTTATGGATAAAATGTGTTTCGAAGTTTGTAGTGAATTCACACTAACAACATAAGGTCTGTCAAACTTACCTGCTGACTTTATCAAACTTGATACTTTTAATAACATGCTGTATGTTTTGTGGTGTTGAGAGTGAGCTGACTTTTTAAAGAATAATAAAAATATTGTTTGAGTCGCACGGATGACTCTTCGCCCGGCCTTTTTATTGCATTTTATTATTACCCCAACACCCAACAGCCCAACCCAGTTGAATATGACTTGGTTCACACCAGAAGCGTCTTACCTAAAGCAGTGGCAAAAAAATCTGAAAATCTATTCAGGGAATGTGAATATTTGGGATATTTTCTGCCTTCAGAGTGAATGAAATGTTAGGAGAAGTCTCACCTCGTGTCTAAGAGAGCATATTTCCCTTGTGTTCCCCACTCTCAACTCATCCTCCTACATCTACCCCTCCTCTCCATCACCCCTCCTGCGTGAAGCTAAACTGTCGGCCGTGGAGAGCAGCAACTGCATGTGCCGAACGCCGTGCAACATGACCCGCTACAACAAAGAGCTGTCTATGGTCAAAATCCCCAGCAAGACGTCGGCCCGCTACTTGCAGAAGAAGTTCAACAAGTCGGAGAAGTACATCACGTAAGTAGCTCGATATTCTTGCCGTGATGTAGAGACAGCAACGCTTAAAGGAACCAATGTTTACATTGATGGTGTCATTTTTCTACAGCCAATATTGTTGTGCGATCAGTATTGACCCCAGAAAAGTTGTCTATTGACAGTTTAAGGGTGAAAAATGAAAAATAAAAACGTTTGTGAATGAAGCAGCTGCTAATTCTTTATCGTCCTGACACCAAAGCAGGCCAACGCTCACATTTACACAAACGCACATTTTAGAGGATCCAATTTACGTGATGTGGAGGGAAGGCAAGCATCCAAAGAGAACACGCATTAAAAGGAAGAACATGCAGACACACCACAGAGAGGATCCCCGAAAAATCAATACAACACCGCTAACTGCTGAGCCGCGCTGCCACCCACAATGTTTCCTATAGTCCTTTAAATGAAGGGTTTAAAGAGCTGGAATCTGTCTGGATATGCAACAACTGTGTTCTCCTCCTACCAATGCTCGAGTTTCCCATTGCAGTTTTTTGTTGCTTGCCAAGTAATCGCCTCATGTGGGATTCGTTCAGACTAATGCCTTGTTCTGCCTCTTTTCAGAGACAACATCTTGGTGTTGGACGTGTTTTTTGAAGCGCTGAACTACGAGACCATTGAGCAGAAGAAAGCGTACGAGGTGGCAGGTTTGCTGGGTAGGTTGTTACTCATCGTCGAGCTTCTCTTCCAAATCTGGATCCAGTCACTTCAGCCATGCTTCTTTTAAAACGTATTGATTCATGAGAGCTGGCCCGCCCTGACTCATGGCAGCAGAACTACGTAAGATTTTTTTCAAAGACGCCTGATTGATTGGTCAATGATGGTGCCACTGCAGTATGTGACAAGCCGTCAATAAAATGTCGGCGCTGTGAAATGTTGTGGCTTGAATTCGAAAATCTTGTCAGCTCTTTAGAGACCAATCAGTGCATGAAATAGTCACAAGCTGAACTGAAGTGAACACAAAGGGCTTTGTTGCTGCCACTTGGTTTCATAATGAACAGCTAATTGAGACAGCTAAGCAGTGATCCAGGAGAGATGCACACGTAGACTCAGATTCAGGGCTTTTGTTGTCTTCAAAACAACTTTATTAAGAAATCTCTCCCTTTCTAATATTGTCCAGTGAACACATGCATTAGCCCCCCAAGCTAATGGTCAGTAATTGATTTAAAAAAGCAAAAAGCTTATATAAGCTTAGTTCATGTTCAGGTCTCAAGCAGTTATAGTCATGAGCAGGGGTTTGTATTACAGTGTCTGTCATTGTCATATATCAAGACCCTTCAGAGAGTCTTACTGTGTCTGTGCTACAGCTGCTAACCACAGGCAAACTTGGAAGCAGTGTTCAATTGTCATTAATTGCCAGTTTAACCAGCTCACCTGCCACTTGTAACATCTTGAACACTGATTCAGAACACATTTACTTGCACTGTCACACAACTTTTAGGGGCCGTTCGCCTCAAAAATAGACGTATGGTGCTATTTATTCATCCTAATTGATTTGGTGTGAGTTGCTGAGTTTTGATGATGTCTGGTACTCAAAGCGCCAAATAAATACATTTTTTAAAAATGCAACAGCGATGTCTCTTTCCAGGAATCAAGACCCGATTACTCAAGATTACCCGCACACCTTATTATGAGTAGTTTCATGAAGGAACTTCTTTTTTTTCCCCCTGAACTGCGCCAGCCAACCACGGGTCAACCAGGTTCACGCTCGGAGGAGCTGCAAAACTAGTTTGGTGATTCTAAGTCGTCAAAGTGCTGTGCTGATCACACTTTACAACTTTTGGTTTCTTGCTGATGACAACAGAGAAGAGAGGGCGACAGGACAAGAGTGTCTGATCTGATATTTACCTTGCTAGACTTGCGAGACATTAGCGAGCTGTCCCCGATCTTCTGGATAAATGCCTTTGAACAGCTCACACATACCGACTGTCTTTCGCGACAATCTGCCTCTGATCGGGGGGCTCTCGCCAGGGCTCTCCAAAAAAATGTTGTGCAATGATACAGTTGATGGGTGTTAGTTTGGTAGAAAGAAAATAGAGGAAATTGTTCCAACAATTCCACATGCTTGTGGATTATCTCAAGGAACCATTTCATTATTTCTGGGAAGAGATATTGTTTAGTTTTTTTTTTTCAAATGTATTTTATTCATGGTCACACCACAAGACAAGTGCCATCGAGTTACATTTTACCGAGAAGGCAGACATCTCCACAGCTGATATCTCCAAAACTCAGCAACTCACACAAAAACAATCTAGATGGATAAACAGCACCACAGGTACGAGGTAAAATATGTATTTCTGATCTCTCTCTTTAACCTGCCAAAAATAGCCTGTCACTCTCTTCTGTTCTTTCCATCTACTTCTCTTTTCTCCAGGTGATATCGGCGGTCAGATGGGTCTGTTCATAGGAGCCAGCATCCTCACCATCTTAGAGCTCTTTGACTACGCTTATGAGGTCAGTGTGAAGTTGCCATTTTTGCGCTCTTTTATCCCATGAACCCATCAAAACATCTAATTACACCCACACTACTTTACACACTCTCACAGACTTATGGTGAAATAAAACAAAAATAGCTTTTGTTTCGGGGGTTTTCATTAAGTAGTTGAAGTGCGAACCACGAATCAATGTCACTGATACAAAAAGCAGATAAGAGCCAGAGTTACTTTAGAGCTGGGTGAGATGAAAGAGCGTGTGATGTAGCTGTTCCATTACCTTTGCACCTCTGTTTGCCCCTCTTCACAGTTTCTCCTGCTGCTTTCAGCTGCACTGTGTTCTGATAAGCACATAATAGTCCTGCCTCCCCTAGGGGTTTGGAAAATATAAGGAAAGTCATTTTCGAGAGGTTTTTTTCTTCTTCTTAATGGCCATGATGGAGTAATGGGGATGACAACCCCACATGTGGCTGACAAAAGCAATTCTAGCTTTTAACAGGTTTCACGCTGAAATAATTGCGATAGCGTTGTTTGTTGCCATCTACCGTAATTTCCGGACTATAAGGCGCACCTGAATATAAGCCGCACCAGCCAATTTTAGGGAAAAACACAAATGTGTACATATACAAGCCGCACCCGATTATAAGCCGCAGGTGTTTTAGCGTTTAATTACCATATGTAAAGGCTCGTGCACAGAGGAGATTGTCGGGAAAGAGACTGCTGTTTGGGGAAGCTTCCATTTTATTAACATTTCAACAAACAAGTTGCATATTTGCATAACCTATGACCACGCAAACGTCAACACGCAAGAGTCAGAGACGCACAAACAGACGCACAAAGCTGCGGACTGGTTCGCACGGACAAGACAACATGAATGTCATTTAATTCAACTAACAGCGAAGTAAAGTGAGAAACTTCTCGGTCAGACTGACAGACAGCTGTTAGCTCCGTTAGCACCGCCACCTGTCTGACTATGTGTTGTTAGCATAACAAACCTGAATCACTGACGTTGATGACGTCCACCGACAGAACAACGCGTTCCCTCGACGCAGAACTCCGAATGCTCAATGACGGTGTAGGGTCGACGACGTAGCTACGCTGTCGCCGCGACGCAGAAGCATAATAATAAACCAGGCGTTAAAGGTGAGGGACGTAACCTGTACAATCCATAGATTGAGGAGGTCCCCTAGTGGCCGTTAGCTGTAAAAATCCATAAATTAGCCGCACCGTTGTATAGGCCGCAGGGTTCAAAGCATGGGGAAAAAGTAGCGGCTTATAGTCCGGAAAGTACAGTAATTGCTTTTATACTTTGAAGATAAATGTTCCTTTACAGTCAACAATTACAAGAAGGACTTGTGGAGTTCCTCTTTAACAGACCGAATTAAGTCTGTTGGCCTTTTATTTCTGCAGGTGGTGAAAGACAGACTACTGGATTTACTAAGCAGAGAGGATGAGGAGGAGAGTCATGGAGAGGATGTGGTAAGAGCGGCATCCAACCTTTCACTCTTCAGTCTTTTTAAGAGCACAGTGTCTAAGTGGAGCATGTAGATTCAGAATAATGCACAAGCATGGAGAAAGTGCACCCTAGCAGATCTAAGACTGTATTCAGACCGACAGAAGCATGCCAGTTTGAAAAGAAAAAAAGCTCTGCTCTTTGAGTCAAGGGATCAGCAACGAGGACTCTGCTGGAAGCAACTAATCCCCACTTAACAAGCATGGTCATGCACATCGGGTCTCAGTTTAATCAACAATAAAAAATCAATTAAAATGACAGTAAAAGGAGAGGGTTGGAGTGGCGGAAGGAGCTGCAGCAACATTTGCATCACAGGATCTGCAGAGAAGTCGATGTAAAGTTACAATGGTCACAGTTCACACCAGAATGTCATTGGACAGTACAAGTGAGATTCTAGCCAAGCAGCAGTGAACAAGTCACAGATGGTGAAACATGAATGAAGCAGCTGTCAGGTTGGTGGCAGCATCCTGCCAAATAAGGACCCTTCATTCCTGATGCTCATCGTGACTTTCATAAGTCTGAACAAAGCCTGGTGCATTTTTTCCATCCTTTTGAAGGCTGAAATAAAACCACTTAAATTGAATAAATGAGAAGAGCAGATTTTGTTTGCAACCTCAGTGAACTTTAAACACACAGGTTTAATTTCACCAACTGCAAACGTCAGCACTCAGAGCCGAGCTTTAGGCCAACAGTGTAGTTACTGGTAGCCTTTCACAACATACTCTGCTTGATTTTACATTGCTCTATTGGAGTCCATGGTTTAATAAATATGTCTCTTGAATAAACTTGACCAGAAAGTTATTATGACTGCTTAGTGCCACCATGTTGACAACTAGTTAGCATGTTGTGGCTAGTTCTCCAGCCACAGTAGCACTGCAAATAGACAACATGTAGGATGAAATGTCTATTTAAAGGATTAATTCACCCAGAATATTCAGCCGTCATTTTTCTCAAAGTCGCGAGAAGTTTTGTAGTCAACGAAACATTTCTGGAGCTTCACAGCTAAATAGTGTCGTACTCAACAGCTCAGGTAGAATACAGAAAAAAAATAAGAAATTGCTCCAAAGAAGCTTTTATCCACTTCAGACTGTGTGCAGGCTAATGGCTCTAGCTTAGCAGCTACAGTAAAGCTATCTGCTTTAGAAACTATGTAAATACACTCTTTTCATATCAATTTGGGATCGCTGGGCTTCTAGAAACTTGGATTACGCTGGACGAGCTCTATGGAAGCATTTTATATTAATAGTTTTTCAGTTGTTTTATATTTCAGTTGTTTTTTTCTGTTTTTTAGCCGAGGTCTTCACAGTAGCTAAGCTAAAGGCATTAGCACACACCTGTTCTAAAGTTGGTGTACAAGCTCAACAGCATGCCGACGGTGTTAACAATGTCTTTTCAAATCATTTCGGGATCTTCTGAAGACTTTGATTCCACCAGATGACACATTTTATGTTTTGCTCAAATTAATTTTGCTCCGCCACTCTCCAGTCTGACCTCGCACTGAAACTCTTCAATCTTTCCTCCCAGAGTTCCTGTGACCCGGTGGGGAACCACTCAGAGTCCATCAGCCACACTGTGACAGTCCCCTTGCAGACAACACTGGGCACCCTGGAGGAGATTGCCTGCTGAGGCCCTCCCCCCTTCCCCTCCGAGCCACACGCGTCCAGAGGCTGCCTCCACTGGGTGGCGCTACGTCCTCTGTTAGGGCATCCTGCAGGACCTTAACGGGGGAGGGGAGGAGACAAGGACAAGAACAGGGGCTGGTCTAATGACAGCGCTGCGCTCTGTCTCACTGCCCTGGCTAAGGCACTAATGGGGATTAAGGAGCTGTCAGCGCTGCTCTCTGTCACCCTGCACTGTACTGTAGTGGGAGGGTGGCCTCTGCTGTGCCAGACCTGCAGTGGGGTCTGTGTCTACAACTACCCCCACAAATCAGAGACTGGGTGGGGCGGCCACCCATAAAAGGGGACTGATCCCTGTGCAGCATATCTGTGTAACGAACATATTCATACGTCGGTCACTGCCAAATGAACTGTACAAAATTGGTTTTGAACTGTCCAAACTGCATGCGTCAATCTATCTTGCTCTCTTTGCTGATGCATACGCTGGACTGCAGTGTTGCTTTACTGTACATGTGTGCCATTTGTCTCTCTATCTGCAGGACAGGCCTGTGACAAGGGCCCTGGATCAGATATCGAAACTTCGAATGTACAGATTGAACATATGGTTATTTAAAATCATAGTTCAGACACGACCAGTCTGTAGAGAATCAATTCTAATGAGCGATTCATCATTTTCTTCGTTCATTTTCCAGAAGAGGGGGGAAGGGGTATGTGATGTTTGGTCATTACTGAGAGAGAGAAAAAACAAAAAAACACCTCAACATTTTCTTTTGATTCCTGTTAACCGAATGAAATCTGAACATTTTGCATATCTTTTTTAACCTGTCAGTTTCAGTTAAATCAGTTTACTTAAAAAAAAAAAGGAGGCATGTTTGCTGCGTGATGCCCGGGGTTTTCAAAAAGCTGCTCGCTCTCTCTACAGACGTCTTTAAAGGGGATGTCATACTCTTACCGTTAATTTATGTGAATAAATGACTGGCTCCTGGCTGCTGCACCTCACCGCAGCGCCCGGCCAAGTGAGGCTGAATACAAAACAGCGCAGCGGTTGAATACGCCCAGGGTGTTGTTAAGCCATTATTTCATGAAAGAGAATGTCAGGGTGATTTTTCAGACGGCTTATTTAGGGATGGCATAATTTTGTCCTTTATATATTAAAAAAAAAATAATTACCCACTGTGGACGTTTCTAAACAATTTTCATGATTTAAAAAGTCCAAAAGCACCATGTGGAGGGTTCAGTCTGTTTTCTTTTTTGGATACAGGGTCTGCTACGTTATGGTGTAAATATCTGTGTTTTTTATTTTTCTCATATAAACGGGTACCGTACAGACACGCCCCGAAGCAAAAGAACTCAAGAGAACATCGGCTGAAGGTCGGGAAGTGGCTCCATTTTTGTCGCATTTTCTTTCATGGTGGTATAGGTGAGAATGTTATGTAACGAGCAGTAGCATTTTGGGATAGTTGAATGTCATGCTGTAAAAGGAAAGGACACACTCTTGCTATGAGCACCAGGCTACAATACAATACAGGTTGAGGTCCTCAGAAGCAACAATTACATATATGTGGCTCGACACCAAAAGCTTGTGTGAGACCATGTGGAAGATTTAGAGTTTTCTAGTCCATGATCATCCTTTCGCACGGTCTCTGTCATCATGCTAATGTACATTACAGGTAGGAATGAATTCAAGTGCTTCGTGAGACTGTCTGAATCATGATTTCCCATCTGTGGCTCAACCTGCTGTCTCTGTGTACTTATCTCATGTCGTGGCTTCAGACGAACACAATCCTCAGCCGACCTGCAGGGGTGTGTGCGAGACGAAAAACGTGTCTCGCTTCTCCTGACAACGACACCGGCTGTTTTCTCTTCTCTCTACTTTGGCTTCGATCGTTCTCGCAGGACAGCATTTTTCTCATTTTGTGATGCAGCATACAGTGTGTGTTTTTAATGTGAAACAATTAAATTAAAAAAGTTGTTTTGCAGTGGTGGTGTCCTGTTGTGGCGAGACAAGTTTATTTTTTGTTGCAACTTTCGACAAGAAGGCGGTTAAAGCGACTTTACATGAGTCATGATGTAAAAGTCTACTGCCCAGAGACAGTTGATGAAGCCTGTGGGTCTATGCATTATTTGTAATGACTAGCAGGGGATGAATCCACTGGTTGCAAAAATACGTTGCAACGGCCATATGTAAGCTTACGAGAAAAAGACCCTTCTTCTCACTTGATTTATTACAGAAGTAAACAGTTTCTTAAAGAGTTTATGGGCTCAATCGCTTGTTTCAGGTCTTCTTCAACACAACATGATGTTCATTTTGTAAATTATGGCTCCAATTACACTCATTTTCAAGTGCCCCCTCGACCTCAGAACAGAGTCACAAGAGGTAGCGGTTGAAATCTCCCAATATAAAATGGGGCAACGCTTCCAAGACCCTTAGTTTCAATTTCAGGACGATCAAATTTGACATTAAAATATGTTAATGTAAGGACTGTCCTGCACAAATCAGCAGTAACAAAATAATGTTAGCTAACCAGCTAGTTATCTACAGAGACATCAGTAAACTTGGTTGGTTACACAAAGAGCGTAAAAGGTGGGCGAAAATGCAGGAGACGATATAGAATAGAATTACTTTATTGATCCCAGACTGGGAAATTATTTTGTCAAGGCAGCAGTGGGTCCGCAAATGCTGGCGGATCAATGGCAGAACTTTTATTCAAAATTAGCCGCAGGAACAGGGAGACAGAACAGAAAACCTGACTCGAATACAAACTAAACTGAATGGGGGATGAGGTGTAGGTGGAGAGAGGTGGAGAAGTACAGGTGAGGAAGAAAGAGGTGAATAAACTATAGAACCAAGGAACTTAAAGTGAAACTTTGGCAAAATGCAGCCCAGAAGTACTTGGGGATCGACACATCTGGGTAGAGTGTATGCGGTTCAGTTGAGCTATGTGTAGAGACCCTCCTTAACAAAGAAGGAGGAGTCATTACCTCACCGGATCTCACGCTGGGGCCGGACTGTGGTGACAGCTGTATTGAAGTCATTGGGAAAAGCATGGAGAAACATGAAACGTATCTTGTCGTATGACTTCTGATGAAGAAATGCCTCCAAAAAATCAATCAATTAGATCACATTTCAGAGAGCTGGTTCATGACTGATTTCTTTGCATGTTGTTTGTCTTGCGACTTTGTGTAGGAAAGGCTCCTGTTTGTGGTTTAACTTCAGTCTCATCAGCGGAAATATGATGAGGGGGATATCTGTGGTTAAACTTCGCTTTGAAGTTTGTTCTTTGATTTTCCGGAGGCATTTCTTCATCAGAGGTCACATAACATAGATATGTTGGGTTTTAATGTGATTCTCATGCATCTCCCATTGACCTCAATACAACATTCACCACAGTCTGGCCCCAAAGCTTGATTCAGTGACACCGACCCTTCTTTCTGTTTTTTAGCTTCCTTGAACAGAACAGGAAACGAGCTGATAGACGGGGTGAAACACCGGGAACAGGGCCGGGCTATCGAACCTTGACGCAGGGCATGTCTGGAGGGAAAATCGGGCTTATAGAGAGCACAAAGTGACAGGAGGGAAACATGGTGCAAACAGCAGAGGCGCCACAAAACACCCAGAGAACACAATGAAGTGACATAAATGACAACATTACAAAACAAGTAGCTTTTATTTTGTTTTGCTTGTTATAGAGAAAAGTCTGCTACCACAGCTTGTCACCAATCAGGACATCCTCCCCAGTTCCATCCTGTCAGGTGAATATGGTCGCATCTGGATCCAAAAAACCATGACGCCATACTCTGTAGCAGATCTTCAAGGCTCCACTAAACCGTGCTACAATACTAAAATGCTGATGTGTAGCAGGTAAAACGTTTACCGTGTTCATTATGGCAGTGTAGTGTGTCAGCATGCTACCATGAGCACCAAACACAAATACAGCTGATGGCAAAGTAAAAACTGAGTCATTTCACCTGCAGTGGCTCCAGATGAGTCAGGGGACAGGCAGGGTCAGCAGCTCTTCTGGTAAACGTTACAAATTTCATGGCAGAATTTCCAAAAGATATTTGACTCAGAGTTTGAAAAGATTGTTGAGATATTTCAGTCTGGACCAAAATGGTTGGACTGGCTGTGCCGCCAGCGTAGCAAAGTAGACTTTGAAATAAATCAAGCAAAATAAAGGATATAAATAAGCTCAAATTGAACAAAACAGAGTAAACAGGAAAATATAAAGCTACAGAGCAGAGAGAGCTATGAATAAATGGCCCCAAATTTAATCTAATATAGTGCAGCGGTAAAAGGAAAAGTTTTTAAGCCGAAAAGTTGGAGCAGGCCTCCAGTTATTCCGTGTGTAGCCTTGAAGTCGTCCTGAGTTTTAATGTGTCATTTCTCTGGTGGTTTGGACAGTGACCTACAAACTGACTCAGGGACGTCCTCAACTTTTTTTTTTCCAAGTTGGAGAGAATGCAAAGAATGAGTCGGCACAAGAGCGCCTGACAGCTCCTGCAGACGGAACCGGAGAGCGGCGAGCCACGCAGCATCAAATGTACAGAAGCTTGGCGAGGTGCAGCGTCCCTCTGACATCTCGGCTACGTGCGCTTAATATTGGCTGAAGTGTTCCCCCGTTCAGCCTCGAATGATTACAGCAGCTTGGACAATGGGGGAGTCACGCCACAGCAGCGGAAAAATCCACTTGAAACCTGATTTAGCGTGCCAGTCAGGTTTTATTAGGCACCGCCGCTGCTGGGAAAATACAACAGCAGCAGCAGCGAGCACTGGAGCTCAGAGGAGGCTACACTTGTCCTTCCTCGTGCCTGCACATTTGTTCCATTAATTTATGCTCTTGATTGTTGTTTAGTGGACATTCAGTACTGTGAGGTGAATTATCATCCTCACGGGGACTTCCGGCTTAGTTCAACCTCGGAGCACAGCAGCAGATACATTTGTAGGTTTGTACGACTTTTGGTTCGCGTCTACATTAAAATTCCACGCATTGCCAGAGACTCTTATCTGGGAGTTGCTGCAGGCGGAGGTTCAGCCTCAGTTCAGTTTCAGTTCATTTAGCAGATATTTATGCAGCGGAAATTGCCTGCAGGTCAGCCACAGTGCAACAGCAAGTCGTAATCATACTGGTCGCCCTGGTGGACTGGTAACACACACACACACACACACACACACACACAGCAGAGGGAGGCTGCAGGTTCTTAAAAGAGCGTTGTAGAAACAATAAGAACAAATACTTTAGAGAGAGGAAGTGTGAACGAATCAATATCACGTGCCAAAGCAAGAGGAGGAAAACATTGTTCGAGGGCAGCCGGGGTGTGTGACTAATATCAAAGTCCAACAAGTATCACAAGAGAGTCATTCTGTTTGTTCAGTTTTTGGCGAGAAAGTCAAATTCACAAATATTTTGGCTCCTCATTTGCTCTGCAACTTCCTTGAGGCTGTTTGGAAGCTTTTCGCTTTATTAATGGAGGTTTTGTTGATAACTTTTAAAGAGACCTACACTATTATATTTTTTCCTTTCCTTGAGTGTTTTGTAAAGTTTCTTGTGGATGTAAAAGATCTTGAAAGTCAAAAAGCCCAATTCAGCACCAACAGGCGCTCCTCTCTCCAACAGAGAACGCTGCTCCTCAAATGCCTCGTCACTAACTCCATAATTAATGCCTAAATTCACGGTAGACAGAAAGGTGCTTAGGTAGACAGACAGGTAGCCTTTTGGGCTTTTGGAGGCTTGCAACAGCCATTTTTTTTTATTGATTGCTGATGAATGCTTCAAAAATAACCCACCAACTCAGCTTTGAAGGTATCATTTTTGCTTCTCTAGTATTGATCTGTAAGCATAAAGGAATCTCTCCATTTGTGCACCTCTTCAGAAATAACAGAACTCCACTTGTTTCGCTAAAAGGACAGATTCTGTTTGATATTGAGGCTTAGTCAGGAAGGTCAACCTGAGCTCTAATATCTCTTTTGGAGAGATGAAAAACAACTTCTTGTACAGCGTGGCCTTCAAAAGGACTGCTGTTTTTTTTTATCTGTTCTGCTTTATCCTCGTTTCCCGAGTCGATTGTTTCTGTGATGAAGATGAAGAGGAGGACTGTGACAAATTGAAAAGACACAGCCCTGAAGCTAAACGATGACGAAGGCGCAGCCAAAAACTTTTTTATTTTACTCCCCAGTGTTCACCATAGAAACAGAACATTAAATTAAATGAGCTTTATTATTTCTGTGATTTGTGTTTGCTGAAATAAGAACACACCGCCTAACACAGGTTAGAGAAATGGCTGTTTGTTCCATCAGCGCTACTGTGGACTAAATGGGATGACTGTGTTTGTTTGGACTATTTGCTTCCTCACTTACGCGTCACCTTGTTCCTCTCACTGACCCGGAGAGCTTGAAAGATCACCATCTCGCTGATACGCATGGAGTCAGCAGCCTGATAACGAAGGAGATCCGTAGCCTAAATGTCCGTAAGTCTGCAAAGAATAATGTTAACATACACAATTTGCATTTTCTAAAAATCAGTGTCAATCTAAAGGCAACACAGGATCCAAATTCAGATACCATTATTATCTCCGTCCTGAGTTTTGCATTACATCTATTACATCGCGCACTTTCTACAAAAAGCTGTCTATAATTAGAATATCTAAGTTGTCTCATGGCTGCACGCAGTGTTTTCATCAGCAGAGGAACGCAACATCAAGCTGAATCTGGACCCAGTTTGATTTAATCTTCTCAGGCGTTCGCACTTAATCAGGCATTACACGCTTGTACTCTTCATTCATGTCAGAGAGAGAAAGGAAGTTTGTGCCGAGTGAGCAGATTAAAGGGAAAATGAGAGATAATTAGAGTTTGAACAAAGAGACAGTCGCAAACTGACAGCCAGATAGCCACTGGAGAGCCGAGGAAGAGGTACAGAACATACCAGGGATGGAGATGGAAACCAGGGCTTCATTTGCTCTTTCTCACCACTCGTTTCTGTCCACTGAGGGAGTGGGAACACTGAGTTTCCTGTTTAATTCTCCTCTTCTCAGCACACTCCCACAGTTCTGGGAACCTTTAGCTGAGTCAGGCCACAGCGAGGAAGGTGCAGTTAACCTTGAGATCTTTTATTAATGTCAGCGCGAATCTGATGTCATAAAAGCAAAATTGGCAACGTAATAGAATTTTTAACTCAAAACAGACACCTGCGATGGAGAGTTTGTTGACTTTATCTCATCTTAAGTGCCGGAAGAGACTGTTTACTAAACTAGAAAAATAGTTTGTAGTTGTTTGTCACCCGATCCGATATAAGATACACACCGCTACCTGGGGCTAAATCATATTTAATTACCTGTTGACTCCATTTATTGCTTAAGCAAGTTGATTACTAATTAAATCACAAGCCACACACTCATCAGACGGTTCTTTTCATGTGCTCCTAGCAAGCTCCGGGGAAATCAGCGCCATTCCTAAGAGTTAGCTTGGCTAATAATCCGTCCGGCTAATGAAACGGCACATGCATCCACCTGACCGCCTGTCGTGTGTCAACATCCTCAGATATCCTCCAGGACAGTTTTTTCCAGTCGTATCAGTGAGTCTGTGCGAGCCGTGATAATTACTGGAACACCACTGCTGCATCCCACACGCCTCTCAAGTCATCACAGCCTGACGAGCTAAAGCCCCGTACAAATTCCCTTAAAGAGATTTACAGCAAGACTTTGAAAGTGAAGTTATAAAGTCAGCTTGCGTGTGTGTGTGTGTGTGTGTGTGTGTGTGTGTGTGTGTGTGTGTGTGTGTGTGTGTGTGTGTGTGTGTGTGTGTTCAGAAGTGTTCGCGCGCACAATAGAGGCGTACCTTCAGATTTAAGCTTTCAGCTGAATGTGCTTTATGAAATCTGGTTGGTCAGATTAAGAAACGTGGAGACGGGTTTAAGTTGCGCTCTGACGATGAACATGTCGCAGTATTATAGCAGACTTTATTAACACTAAAGAAGTAAAAGCGTGAACTTGTACTTCACAAATTTGTCCTTATTTTGTACTTTTTCTCAAACCTTTTAACAGTTATGTTAAAAAAACCCTGGGAGAATTGTTTTGTGAAATATCTGTCTGCCTCTGATACAAATGTGTCATCATTTTATGTCATGACTGTCATATCTGTGGTGGTGGAGTTAAAAACCGACAAGGCTGCGGAGCCAGTGACCGCAGGTCGAGATCAACACGTCCGGATACTTTTGAGTAAATCTCGAGACGATCTCTTACCGTGTTTGTGCCGACCGATGCCAAAACATAATGCTTCCTTTACCATGACCAAGTAGTTCCTGTGCCTAAACCTAGCCACATTATAAGCACAGTATGTCACAACATACAATAGATAATTAAACATTAAGAAACATAAAGTTGTGACATAAAGAATGTAAAGTTTCAACATATCCGTGGTTTGCAGTCAGATGCATTGCCACTGCACTGCTTTTTCTGTGAGGGGTCACAAGCTAAAAAGGATCTTTAAATGTGCTCTGGTGGTCTGTGAGCGCCCCCTCTTGGTCCACGAGTATATTTTGTAAAAACGCCTCATTTCAAATTCATTGTTTCTCAAACTGTCTGTGACTCCAAACTCTTAATGAGTAGAATAGACGTGTTGTTTCAGATATTATATGAGCGCATATGTAAATTCAACCATCATTATTTGAATTGGTTGTTTTTGCTTCAGCGATGTCTGCTAGCTAACGATCAGCGCAGCGGGTTTTTGTGAGACTATAACTATAAAAGGTTGGCAACAGACACGACTGTGAGTGAAAAAGCTTCGCTGTTTTGTAAGACCAGCAACTAATTAGCTTGTAATTGTATTGTACTGTTGAATTACATCAGTTGTTTTGGGGGATGTTGGGAAGCTAAGTGGTCCGTAAAGTGGTCTAAAGAAGTTTCAGAAACGCTGGCCTGGTGCGAGGAATGCAGCCAAAGTGCTAATTGCTATCGAGCACGCCAATAGCACAGGGATCAGAGAGCATTGAGTCGTTTAGTCCTCCAGCAGGCACCCTGAAACACAATCCTGAGTGCAATAACTTTCATCTAAATGATCTGAATCATCAAACGTCTGGAAAGGAGAGTCATCACATCATCAACATGGGGTCTGAGACACTGTTTATTATCAACACCCGAATATTTGTGGCTTACAAGCGGATCGATATCATCACCTTTACAAACAGTTGGCAGGGGGCTTGGTAGAGACTTCCCAAAGTCAATAATCAATGCTGTTTTTCATTTGTTACACATTTAGATGCAGGAAACACTCACACCAAGCCTCAAAGTCTTCAACGACTGGCTCATGATCCTATTCCTCCCCGTCAAGAAGGCTGACAAACGCAGAATCATTAGCAAATGTATATGTGATCAATATTATAGGAATACTACAGGCAGCAGCGTGTCGGTGTCTTCTCTGACCATGATGTTGAAACTACTCTGGAGTATATAAGCTACAATATAGTGCAGAATTAAATATGTGTTGAAGGAAGTCGGGGGAATATTAAAGATTGAAACTGAGTGACGGTTCTGAGACAGAAAGGCACAGTTACAAATCAGTCTGCTGCTTCAACACCGTGAGAAGCACCATGGATTCATGAGGGAACAGCCCAGTGACTGATGTCTCAGAGCCACAGACTGTAACTTGTACAAACCTCAGTCAGATAAAAGATCGATGAGTCAGGCAGAGCAGACGATCAACTAATCAATCTGGCCTGCACTCTCTCTGCTGTCTGCAGATGCAGAGGAGGACAGGAGATGGACTTGGGGGGGGGGGGGCACTTTGGTCGTTCTGCTAACGAGGGTGATGACACCCCCCTCGTCTTCTCTTGATGACTAGAAGGGGCAGAGACTTCAAACTTTGGAGGAGCCGGTGGATAAGTGGCGCTGGTTGGAGAGAATGCCATCGGTTAAAAGTCCATTATCCGACCAATCAGGCTAGGATCAAGTTCAAAGTGGCAGATGTGTGAGGAGGAGTGGCTGGATTGTACTGAATGTTAAAGAGAAGTCTATAAATAAGAGCCTGGCATCAGTGTGGCGACCTCTAAGTCCTGATTCAGAAAGTCTATCAGTGTGCATTTAATCCTCATTCTTGATAAGCTTCTGAAATGCTAAGAAGTCAAAAAGCGTAGATGACCCGAAGTCATTTTATGTTTCATGGGCATTACTCTCAGCTTTGAGGACGATGATGAGATGTTTCCAAACTTCATAGATTGTGTTAAAATTTACTGTAAGATGCTACGTGGATGTTATCAGTGTGTCTGAAGACGTTTGTCACTCTCTTCACATTAATATCAAATGTTAAAGAAGCAGTGTTGTTTATCTCATCTCATTCATCTGTGCAGTGAAAATCACAATTATCAAGATAATTAGACTGTTTGTTTAGGAGCTGTAACTACAGCCGTAAAATACATGACAGGGAGTATAATAAGTCTGATCTAAATATATCCTCTCATGCGTTTGATTTAAAAAACTGAGAGAATATTTTATCAGTGTCTAAAACCGTGTGAAACTATTTTCACGACATGAAAAGAAAACAAGAATTTCATAGAAAATATTTTTTTTTAAAAAATGCTTCAAACAACATTTTCACAAGACATGTTTTCTGTGTGAAATAGTGGAAAAATAGCATAAGAATGTTCAAAACAAATTTCACGAGAACATTTTCAAAACATTTTCACATGAATTATTTTGTGTGTGAAATCAAATGAAAATGTCACAGGAACATTTTCAAAAATATTTCAGAAACAAAATTCACAAACCTTATTTTGTGAAACGGAGTGAAAAATGTTTTCTTTAAAAAAAAAAACAATTCTGTGTTTTACAAAGTTCAAAAAGATTCTTTCAGGAGAATTATTTTGTTTCTATGTGAAACAGAGTGAAAAAAGCATGTTGATATTTTTTTTTCTGTGTGAAATCAAGTTCAAAAGGTTCACAATGAAATGTTCAAAAAAATCCACAGGACATTTTATTTTGTGAAACCGAGTCAAAAACCAATTTCGCTAGAACATTTTCAAAATAAAATTCAAGAAAAATGACCTTTTTTGTGAAAATGTTTTCCCTAAAAAAAAATTTTCTGTGTGTAACCAAGTTCAAAAAATTCATTTCAAGAAAATATTTTTATATTTGTAAACCAAATTTAGAAAGAATGTTTTGGTGTGTGAAAAGTACAAAAACTGTTCACAAGAAGATTTTCAATGTTTTTGTGAAACCAAGTGAGAAGAATCTTATTCTGTGTGAAACCAAATTTTACAAAAACATCTGTTGAAACTTTTTTTCATATGTGAAACAGAGGAAAACTATTTTCTCAATACATTTTTTTATTGTAAAAAAACAAAAAAAACAAGTGAAAATGTTTTGTTCACTAAGAATCGTTTTCTTTGTCTGAAATCACTGGGTTCCACACAGAAAAAAATAAACTTCTCCTGAAGATGGACATTTTTCTCACATGTTTGCACAGATTTCACAAAAAAATAAGGAACTTGGAAAGATAACCCTGGAAAAACTTCTTGCTCCCACAAGTCACAAACACAACAGAGAAAACTATTTAAAATCACACTTGGATCACCAGGAAAAAAAAATGTCTCACTTGCCCCTCAGGGCTTCCATCATTTATAGACTATGTAAATAAATGTAGCATAAATGTAATTACTCAGGTAAAGTAGATATCATTTATAAATGTACATGTTCATGTACTTCAGAAAGAAATAAGAATAATTCTAAAGATAAAAATGGACCTTAGGAAGAACATGTCATGTTATATTATATGAACTACATAGAGGTGTAATTAAATTAAGGAAAAGATTGGAGAATAATTATCTGCTCTGCCCCCGAGCTGAAAAAGACATCTGCACATGATAAGTGCAGCCGGTATTTGACCTATAATTTAAAGCATAAATACACGTTTAAATCCAGTGACAGATGCTTCATGGCTGGTGTCATTAGGTTTACAGGTAGTTACTGATAAAGCAAAGTATTGCAAAGTATCGGATGATATTTTGGCCTAAATGTTGAGTTTGATATAAAGTCAGAGGATCGCAAAAGGCAACTGGCTTCATCCTCTTGGGACCATGAATGTCGACCCAAGTAACAGCTGTTGAGCCAGAAAGACAAAGTTGAGGGGAAACTACTGAAAGGTTCATGTTTACTAAGTAATAATGCAGATGGGCATATTGATCATCTTTACATGAAAACCTTAATAAGAGAGAAAAGTGAATCCTCACCCATCTTGTGTCTCCTGACGCAACAGCTTGCAGAGCTCGCACATCATCAGACGCCTGATTTGACGGAAAGCTTTCTGAAGGAATACATTCTGATCTCGATCTGTCCCGCGCAAATAAAAAAACCCCGGTGAGATCCAAAGTTTGATTTAAGTTAAGATTGACAAATGAATAATGAAAGAAAACCAAATCCCAAAGCAATCACAGTCATAATGGTGGAACAGGTTGGCGAGTGAGAGTGTGTGTGATCATATCTGTG
The DNA here is from genome assembly GCA_963678695.2 of Diplodus puntazzo. NCBI lineage: Eukaryota > Metazoa > Chordata > Actinopteri > Spariformes > Sparidae > Diplodus > Diplodus puntazzo. The sequence continues at coordinate 9,834,096 of OZ023174.1, read as the reverse complement.
TGTGTGTGTGTGTGTGTGTGTGTGTGTGTGTGTGTGTGTGTGTGTGTGTGTGTGTGTGTGTGTGTGCTCTTCAATAAAGTGTATTGTACCACAGCTGATAGATAACACCACCTGAGGGGGGCTGCAGCAATGAAAGCAAGGACACGGGGGAAACGTTCACAGAACAGCTTCACGATTGCAATCATTTGTTCTCTGCTTCATCCATCATGGAGAAATCTACTTACTACAAGTTACATTATGAAAAAAGTCGTGCGGGGAGATAAATGTGTGGCCTTCCCGCTGCACTGTACCTAAGAGGCAGCGCAGATGAGATTAGATGGGCCGATTGTGGAGAAGCAGGACCGCTGCTGCGTGCTATCACGGGCCCAATAACACGTAGCCTTTTTTCAGCGCCACCCCTGAGAAATATGGATTTATTCACAAGCTTTTTTATTTCAACTCACATGTAACAGCACGAGTGAATAAACAAGGTGGAGTGTGACGCTGCTCTCAGTGCCTAGAGGCAGGCAGAAATTGGGATGTTAACATCGTCATCACAAAGCAATTTTAAGGGTGAGAATATCTCCAACATCATTTCCTGCCTTGTGTTCTGCTCCTGCCATCTAGTGGTGATACAGCTGCCCTCTGGATGTGATCTCAGTCATGTCTCCTCCAGACCTCTCAGGACGTGATGAATACAAACCATGACTGGACTAAATCCACGGAGAAGTGATCCAGAATTCAATCTCAGCAACGTCGTTTGGTGTAGCAGCCGTCAGTCACCTCCTCTGAAGTGTGTCCCAGTTTGACTCTCTGTTACAACACACGGCCAAAAGTATGTAGACACCCAAAACATTCCCCTGCATATGGTTGAGTATCGTGTTCCTAATCTGTATGCTGTTAGAAACTCCCTCCACTTGTCTTTGAAGGCCATCCATAACAGTTTGGATGTGTGGCTCCAAAGGTTTTTGCAGGAACATTAGTGGTTAGGGGCTTTTTTCTTGAAGGCGCAGCGAGCTAAACACATCTCCGAAAACGGCTGAAGACAGGAGTTTGGTTTTGAACGTTACGCATGCGGCGTTATCTTGTTTTGTTCAAGAATGGTTATTGTGAAATCGATAAAAGCAGTGTAATTAACTTGAATAACTAAAACTTCCATTTAGTCCATCTCCCCACAGTGTTGCACGACAGGGGAGAATAATGTTGTAGCAATTTTGTCTGTCTTTGTTTTTTAAATGGTTTCCAATTGAAAATCATCACAGGTGACCTTCAATCATAACTGAACAGTGCAGCTAAATAGTCCATCTCTCTAAAGGCAAAAAATAAACAATAAACAACTATATTTTTGATTGTCAATCAAAGGCCTGACTAAGATGAATTCATTCTCCATTGTGACTGAAATAGACAAAGTGTTACCAGGGAAACATCCACATCAAGTCTCCACAGGCACAGAGCCTTTAATGGCTTCATTCTGACACATGAGCCTTTTCATGTTACATCATAAGTAATGGTCATATTTTTGTGTTTTGTTGTGTTTTATGTTAAAAGTGCCGTTATAACACCAACTGCAGTAAAAAAAACCAGGGGCTCCAATACAACTGTTGAGCTGTCCTGGGATTATCCTTTCAGTATGGAATTAGATTTGTGCCAAAAGAAACAAACAAAACCTTCTAAATGTCAAACAAAAACAGGAATTTGAGAGAACATAAAACTAATTTCAAAAATCAAATAATTTGTCAAATAGTGTAAAATATTGGTCTTTTACTCTTCTAATAATGCATTATTTTGTTTACGTTCTCTCTGCTTCTCTCTCTCCGCTCAGACTTTTGTGCTGACTCTCAGCTTTACGGTCTCTCTGCGGCTCTGTCTCGTTTGCGCTCTCTGACTTTTTGTTTGCAGTTTTGGCACAAACCTCTCGGGTGGGCGGCCTTTTTCAGCAGAGCGTCCCCATTGGTTAATTAGTTTTTGACTGACACGGCTCAGTACCTATGTGTAGATAGCTGGCGCGCTAAACGACCTTGGCTTTAAAACGGAGAGAAGAAGAAGATGAGACGGACGACGACAATGAAGAGCAGCAATAACAATCCACAACAACAAAAACTAATGAAATGTAAGTAGGTATTACATGCATTTATTGTTCTTCGTTGTTGTATTCAGTTTGAAACATGGAAACTTTTTTTCATGAAAACTTTCATTCGTAAAAATGTGTTTTTACTTTTTTTTCACACACTGAGGACTTTTTTTCAGAGAAAGAAGTCATTTTTAAAAAAATCCGTTAAAATATACAAAATATTTTAAAATTTTCTTTTACAGTTTGAAAAAAAAAGAATGAAGAAAACATTTTTTCATGAAAAAAATTAAAATTCATGAAAAAAATTAAAAAGTATGAAAACATTTAAAATTCATGAAAAGAAAATATGAAAAAAATGACATTTATGAAAAAAATTCTGGGGAAAAAATTAAATGTATGATAAAATTCTTAACTTTTATTCAATGAAACGTTTTTTTCCTTACCATTTGTTTTCACACATGAAGAAAACTAAATTTTATTAAAAACAATTCACTCAGTTTCACACGTGAAGAAAATGTTTTTTCATAACATTTATCTTTTAGTCAGTTTAACACATACAGAAAAACGTTTTTCATAAAAACAGATTTCACTAGATTTTACATAAGGACATTTTTTTCCCCTACATGAAAAAAAAAGATTCTCTCCTGAACATTTTTTTCACACAGGTAAGAAAGACAGAGGAAGATAAAGTTTACAGTATACCAATGTATTTGTTCTAATTGGTGACATGATGTGTCAAACATGACAAACAATTTGTTGTTCTCTGAAGGTGGTTTTATTATTATATGTGTTTATCTGTTAGACCAGGTAACGTTTACATAAGACATTTTCTTTAAATATTTGGACTGTAAACCTTCCAGTGCAATGATAACATCTGGAGGCAGCTTGGGTAGTTTCTACAAAACACAGCAAGTCCCTGAATAATCAGCTCATTGGCAACACCTGTCATCACCTGATCACGATGAGCAAACACACACACACAAAGGACGCAGATGGATTTATGATACATTATCACTCTTTATTACTGTTTGTTGGCGGCGACAAATCAAACATCTGTAACACAGGTAAGAGAAGACTTTCCTCAGACTTACATATTTATTTGAACTGTAATACAGCAGAGGGATCAACAAAGGATGACGCTGTGTAGATGTGGAGATAATCACAGCAAACCTCCCTGCAATCATTTATAGAGGTCAACCTTTTCTAATTCCCTCTCTGTTGGAAATTAAAAGAGGTTATTATCTCTAATCTCGTGCTTTAGTCAACAAACACTCATTTCTGAGTGATTTGCATCCCAACTCCGTAATTCAAAGAGGAGACTGAGCGAGACGTTCACCCTCTTTAATGTGAAGGTCACGTCATCCATCTTCAGAAGCAGCGCTCAGATGGAAGCTGTTCTCTGAACTCCACTATATCTTCAGCCGGGACCTGTAATACATCCAGTCTGGCTCAGACAGCAGTGCTGCGGTGCCAAACACCATATACCTGTAATTGAATTCAGATTCAATCGTGGCTCAATACATCATCCTCATTATAGCTGCCTTCAGGGCCCGCATGAGGTCAAAGGCTTGACGCACACGTTCATGTTCATGTTTTTTTTTAATCATTTTTCTACTAAGCAGGCCTCAAAACACACTTTTTGACTCCTTTAGACTATTAGATATAATGTTTTTGAAGCCTAAATCTCTATTAGATTACATAATGCTCTCATATAATTGGGTTTACAAAAAAAAAGCCAAAATGAGCCAAGAGAGAGAATTGATCCCCCGCTCTGAAACTATTAGGAAACATCATTAACCATGAAGTAAAAATAAACATGACTAATTTCAAATCTCTGCGTGGTTCCACTCCCTGCTATAATTACTTTTTTTTTTATTTGTGTCTTCTTGAGGAAATCTTGAGCCCATTGAACTGCTTCATGTAACTTTAATAGTTGTTCTCAGAGATCACAGCCAGTGATTCTCTGTCAACCTGGAGTTCAGTTTTATCATATTCTTGGTAAAGTTTGCATTGAAGTTGACACATTCGCCACTGTAATTGTTTAACACGTAAAGATAATTGATTATTCTTGAATTTTGAGTGAAAGACCATTAAAGTGTAAATCACCAAAGTAGTTTAACATTTTCAGAATAGTGCTCATCTTCTCTCTCAGTGAGTTGGATGTTATTGATAACCGATCAGATATTGTTTAAATGAAGCTGCACAGTGTGTTTTGTTTGTTTAATCTCTGCATGAATGAAAAATGACACTTTCTGCATTTAGGGTGAGTTGTGCTTCCAGATATAGTGAATATGTTGGGTCTCTGTACAGATGTGATAATCGGCAACATTAATGTGACTGCAAGAGCTGAGGAAGCTGAATGTAGCTGCTGTCAGTCACGAGATAATTTAGGAAAATAACTTAAAACAACACTGAAGTTAGTTTTATGTACTTAAATATAACTAAAACCCCAAGTTGTTGTTTTTAATATACTTCTGCGAATTTCTGCAATTAATGGATGGATTCAAATTCATATTTTTTTAGCATGCTTAACTAAGATGGTAAATATGTTAAAGGTACAACACGTACGGAAGCCCAGAGGGTCAAGTGAGTAAGTATTTTTGTCTGGTCATCTATATTTTAAGTCTGATCTGAATAATTTTCTCTCCTGTCTTTATCAAGTTTGAGACCAGCTGAAAAAAAGAAAATCATCCTAAGTATTCTTTATTTCATTTGTGAAAGAAGCTGAAAAAAAGTTTTTCTGTGAGGACTTTTTTGAAAGGGAAAAAAAAAGATTCGCCTGAATTTTTTTCCCCGCATGGTTTGGGAAATGTACTGAAACAGCTGATTGAACTTGGGAAATTAAATTGGTTAGCGAAGAAACAGAACAAATCTTTTTATAAACATATAAACTGCTGGGGATTTTTCTTTTTGGGGGGGATTTTAGGTTTTACAGCGGCTTTTCTTTTAAAACAGATGACTGGTTTTCATTCAGCAGGTTCATACGAGGGTTTGGCCTCCGTACTAACCACTGAGCTCGTGTATCACAGCATATTGTGCTCGTCTATAATGAATGTCAGTGGATGTATGTGCAGCCTCAGCACACCAATACGGTTCCATTTTCTCCGTGGAGCAGCTTCACTAATTAAAATGATTGTTACCTACTTTAATTGGCTCTGTCAGCGGCGGTCTCAGGAGTCACAGGATACTCGCAGAGGTAATTGCATATGAGAGGGAGAGAAAGAAAGTCGATGATGAACTCTCGCAGAACTTAACGAAAAACCTGCGCTACACAGGCAGAATAATGGGCTTCCTATCTTTTTTCAATTACAGAAATTGAAAGCACATGGTAATGAAGAATTACTGCCGGGTCCAAAAAGGTGTTTACTGCAGGAAAGTAATAAAAGGAAATAAGTTTTTTCTCCACAGGGAACGGTTTTAATCAGGACAACCACTATACTCTTGCAGCATGTTTATTACCATTTTTTTATATATATATTTTAATTTATCATAGATGTAGTCTGTGATCTAAAGATACATTTCAAAGAAACGGCTCTGTGTGTTAAAGGGGAACTCTGCCTTGTTAACCGTTTCAAAGTCGAGACTAAAAACTAAAAGGGATCGTGCCTTTGCCATAACGGCCCCTGCCTGAGGAGATAAAGCTTGCAGATTCGGTGAATTCTTTTAAATCACTTCTTAAAACCCATTTTAATAGACTTGCCTTTATGCGACGTGGTCCTTTTTATGTTTATTTTATTTTTACTCCAACTGTCTTTGAGTTCTGTTCTACTTATTTTACATATTCCATCTCTATTATTTCACCTACTTTACTAATTTGTATCATTACCTCTGTTATATCAACTATTTAATGTAATCTATTTTATCGTCCTTTGTCATTTTAAATTGTATTCTTGCTTTGTTCTGTCAAAGCACTCTGTAAACTGTTTTTAAAAGTGCTATACAAATATTATTATTATTATTATTATTAGTAGTAGTAGTAGTAGTATTATCTCGGTAAGATTGGTTTGCTAGTCACGAAAAGCATTGAACTGCTGAGTGATAGTGATGGAAAGTAAAAAGGTATAAACTCAAGTATTGAACTTTAAGTGCAGTTTTGAGGCATTTGTATGAGTTATCGATACACTTTTTTTGAGCCATTACTGATATTGGAAAGACTTTACCTTCTTTCTAGACGTACTTTTTAGCCGTTCATTTGAAAGCTATGATAGTTCACAGTTTAAGATTTTAGATGCAGAATATAAGATGACCTTATAAATTAGGACTGCAGCCAGCAGTTCCAAATGAATAATTATTCTGTGCCGACGTCTTCAGAGGTCTTATTTTGTCCATCCGCTGTGCCAGAAACCAAAGATGTTCAGAGCAGAGATGAAATATAAAACAGACCCAACGCACCAGGACGTTTTTGGCATTTATGCTTAAATAAAATATCAAAAATGCGTCCAGTTAACTTAAGTCAAATATCAGACTTCACAGTCTATGATCTATAAAATTATCTTCATCTGGATCAACTACAAGATTACAACGCAGCTCTACATGTTAATGCATCAGTACACTGAACAAGACATAGTAATATGACATTGACAGAGGGCATTCATCCCAAATGCTAGTATCTAAAAGTTTGTTTTGTCAAAAGTCTGTTCTGAAGTGTTTGGCCATGAACACTGTATTTACCGATAGCTAGTTTCTTCCACCTCCAAAGCAAAGACATGAAATAGTCTGAACTTGAGGCTCTTATGTCCCTCTGAAGAGCATTTAAATTCTTTGCAGACCCTCGATTTGTTTCTGCCTTATCTATCACTTTGACAACAATCTCTCCCCAGTGGATACCACCTGGAGAACATCGCCGATAGAATAGAGATGTGATGTGTGTGGAGTGGTGCTGTGGACACAAGCCGAGGACTCCTTGGCAGGGTTTTCAATGCACTTAAATGAACTGCACTGAAGCCAAAAAACAGCTGAGAGGTAAACGCACACATTAAACATCTTGACATTACAACGGTAGGGCAAACTGCAGGACGAGCAAACACTGTAAAGCAAAACCCTTTGAATGAAGCACCACATTTGATTCAGCTAGCTTTATTATGGCACTTTGTCACGTTACAAACTCAACATTCAGGGTTTTCTGGTTCATACAGCACATAAAGAGATCCACAGATCAGTGCATGTTTATTACAAAAAGAACAGAAGGGATCTGGAAGCAGTTTTAATTTTCAACACACAAATAAGACAAATTCCAGTGTCGGAGTGATCCAAAATGTGTTCATCCAGTGTAGATTGTTAATTTGTTGTTAAATGAGAGGTTCACATTGTTTCAAGTCTTTCTCACATGCCAATAAGAACGGTATGTTTAATGAGCTCTTGGTCACTATAATTTCTCCTCTACATACGTCCTCATGTGAGTTCTTTGCACGTGATGGCAGACAACATTTTTCTTCTTCTGCGTATGAATTATTTAAGTTCAGCAGAAGTAAATATGAGCAACAGTCTGAGTTAGCTGATAAAGTGATTCTTCCCAGTGTCCCAGACTCAGCTTTGTCCCTAGAAAGTCTGCAACAGTTCGCGCTGTCCGACTGTCAAATTATCGCGTGTCCTGCAGACATTTTGAGCCTACTTTCCAAGAGTATGTATTTCTGAAGACTTTGGCTGAAGGGTCCAACATTCATCGTGGTGTGATGCTGAATACTGGATAACCAGGGGAAGCCTTTAATAAGGATCACAGTTTATATTTCAAGATCACTGCCTTGTTTTACCGTTTGATTGGACTTTTTTCAGCACCGGTTTTCACAATAAAGGAACAATATGGCTAAAGAGTAGACTAAGTATATCTTGCAGGAGGGAACAGGCAGTGTGTGTTAACAGAATCTTTGGTAAGATCCAAAAGAGACGAGACATGACTTTACTCTTTGCATCCATGTACAACACTACAGAGAGAAGGAACGATTACCACAACCGAGAACTCTTTCACTGTACACGTTGGATTTTGCAATTATTCTTAATAAACAGATTTGAAGAAGTGTGAACCTGTCCTTTAACTTTAAAATACATTTATTTTGCTACTGTAAATACCACAATGACATCAAATTTATACTGTTTATAATGTTCTTGTCAAGTCTGTAATTTCAGATAGAGCTGTTACTGAATAATTGTTTTCATTACTTAGTAATGTGTACAAGTGGCAAGTTAAGAAAATATTTTTCTGTCAGTTCTAAATTGTTTTTCTCTCTGGTGATTATGTCTTGAGTACTGGTGAAACAAGGTTTAGCCAGGATAAACTTTCTGAGTGTGTTTTTCCTGAAAGAGAATTTCACTTGGTTTCAGACATTAGAGTTTTATTTCACACATTATTCACAGATGAATTTCTTTTTTACAAATTTAGAAAGATTTTCCTGGCAGAACCTTTTTTTCACCAGTTTTCAAGTCAAACACAGGAGAGACAAAAAGGGGCTTCCATAAATATGCCGTAGTTTCTCTCTAACATTTCACAAAATGGTAAGAAATGTCCGACTAACTTATTCTCACTTTACCACCAAACAAGACGAAAAAGAAAGAATCCTGATAATTGACGGAATGTTTTCTCTCGATAAATAAATTAAATTATGATTAAATTATTTAAGACTTTGCAGATAGTTGCAAATTAATTGTGACAACTGTGTATATTACATCTCCCATCTCAACACTGACATCTCCAGTCTGACAAGACATCAATAACACAAAACCCTGATTATCAAAGTAAACAGACACCGAGTACCCGACTCTTCTCCTGCAGTCAAAAATACAGATATGTGCGAGGAAAACTGTACAAAATCCATTCCTGTACGTAAAAGGAGCATCTCAGGTTGGTGTATGTGAACATACACTGTGACATCCATCCACACATACTTTGTGCACAGCATTATTATACACACAAACAGACATGGGGTTCCCAGGGATCGACGGTAAACAGGTTGCATTGAAGTGCTACGAGATCTTTCGTTGGCACACGAGGAGTGACATTTGCAATATGTACATCTGAGATTAAATAATCAGTCGTCATGCGTTTCCTAAAAACAAACAGTTTGGTAGAAAATAAACTTCTCACATTCTGTTTGGATATAATTTAGTTTCTGTCGACGTGTGGAAATGAGACTTCAGCAAAAAGAAACAGCTTCAAATGGCATTCACTTAGCTGTACATACTAATTACTCCAGAATCAATGTATGATCGGTTCTTATACTGTACAGGATGCAGTAAGAATTAATTGGAAGCATTCTGCGATTGGCATTGAGATGAATAAAACTTAAAAAAAACATGCTACTAAAAAGGTACTCCAACAAGAGTCACAGTAAAGCTGACTGACTGAGCAATCCTCTGAGTGAGATCCCAGACCTGACACACTCTAGTGACGCGTGAGGAATAAAACACTTCTGAAGCTAAGAATGTTCATCCGTCCCTCGTCCTCTGAAGTCAATTAATAAATTAAAACAAAACCTGGATACATACGACTCGAGGAGGGGACAGTAAATCTGGGATTTTTGGGCGGCCTCGGGCCAAGAGAGCTGTCGATCTGCTGCATCGCCCCAGGCAACAAGGTATTCCTCTGACATCATCCTCTCCCTGTGGTGCCTCAGTTTACGGCTGGCTGACCAGCCCTGCATCAGTCACATGGGGGGAGTTCAGCAGACTCCCAGGCTGTGCCAGCAGGCCTTTTTTCGGGGGGAGAAGAAGGGTATCAGCTCATGAGGAGAGGACCGGTGCAGGATTTTGGGTGGGTTGGTTGTGAAGTTCTTTTGGAGGATGCAGACGGGCTTTAAGTCTGGCTCCGCACCCAGCAGACAGGCACCCAGAAGGACTCTCGCTCCAGCCTTTCCAAGATACCTCGCAGTTCTGCACAGGCACTGGCTGAGTCCTCCTTGATCAGGACCCGGTCCACCAGGTGTCCATACTGCTGATCGATCTGGATGGCAGACTGACGCATCTCCTGGAGGTCTTCGTCCTGTTGCAGAAAGCAAAAGGAAATGATTTTGTGCAAAAAGAGACACATGCATGCAAAAACCACGTGAGGACATAGTTGTTGTTTTTTCTAGTAATCCAGTCTGATCTAAATTGTTTTCTGTCCTGTGTTTATAACTTAAGACAAGGTGATTTTTTTTTTTCCTGGATAAACTTTCCAAGTTAAATTTTATTTCCATTTCTAACAAAAACATACTGAAAAATGTTCTAAACAAAAATATTTTTTTCTCCTGCCAAAACTTTTTTTCACGTGTTTCAGACACACAAAAAAGTTTGTATCCCTTAAAAAATAAAGTTTAAATAGAGTTAAAATTTCTCAGGTCACAAACAAAGGACAGAACACAATTTAGAGTTTCAAAAACATAAAAAATCCTGTCCTGTCCCTCAGGGCTTCCGTACATTCAGGATTACGCCGACCACCTTCTCACCAGGTTGAACCCCTGTCAGACCTCTGAGGGAAGCAACACATTAACATAAATTCTTGAGGACCCTAAGCAGAAAGTGAGATGGTCCACGACTCCACGGAGAAACAACTGTGACTGTGCTTTTGGCTGCTCCTTGTTAAACCATCGAACACATTTAGTTAAACAAGCAGCCTGTTTCACAATAACTATTCATGACTGCAGATGGAAGCAGCATCATGTTTCACAAATAATGAGGGCGAGAGCAGCTCAGTCCAGCAGGACTTGGATGGGGGGAACCGGAGGGTGCTTGAAGCGCCGACTTTGTGGCAGTTTGTGTGTTTGTGTGTTTTGGGTGAGCGTGCAATAAAAAAAAAACAAAAAAAAAAACAACAGGGTGTAAAAATGTAATTTCCCCGAGCAGAATTAATAAAGTTAATTAAATTAAAATTGAGCGTCCCTTGCAAATTGCAATTAAATTTGCAAGTTGGGTCTTGCATACTCATAGACGGGCTGACAAGAATTTGTTTTGAAAAATGTTTGAGAAGGGGAAATGACACCCAGCTTGTATGTTTCAAATTTGATGTAGCGAGTCGGTATTGGAGGCGAGATTAACTGGCTGTACGAAGAGGTTTGAAACTTGTTAAAATCTCCATGTTCTCCAGGTGTTGGGACTAAAGAAGCTTTCACACAGCTCTTACTGGCAGAAATAAAATCAGGACTCACTGTAACGCGGCCGTGATCTCCCCCTCCTGGTGAGGTGGCGGCGCTGCGGCGACGTCTGCTCTCAGGGACTCGAGGCTTGACAAATATTACATAGGGCTTGAACTCCGCTGTCCGCAGCCTCTTCAGCGCCTGGAGTGGTGGAGGATTTCCAAATAACAGAGCAAACAGAGTTCAGAAATCAGACATGGCAGGAGAACATCATCAGACTCCCCACGCTGTGAGCAGATGTGATGCGACCGCCTGCCCTTCATCCACTCAGCAAACTGCTGCCGCCTGCAGTATCTATAATAGAACGTCAAGACACATTTGGATGCACATTAAACAAGATGTGCTCAGTGGCTGCCACATGACTCTTACCTCAGGCTGCACGTCCACGACACACATCTTATTCTTGGCCTGCACGGAGCGGATGGCCTCTATACTTGTGCCGTACTGGTTCTCCTTGTATTCCCCGTGCTCTATGAACCTGAACAGAGACAGCGAGTTCATGTTTTAGCTTGTAGCAAATCATATAAGCAGCTGTTCAGACCTGGTATCAACACACATCCTCAGTGATCCAATATCTCCAGACTCCCTTGACAAAACGCATGTTTTTAAGAGATGTTGATTGAGGAGAAACCTAACAAAGCTTTACAGAACTTTACTCCAACAAATTCAACATGATTCATGTCTTCTTGTTGATTCAGTATTAAATGCTCTCCATCAATTTGTTTCTTTCCTAATAAAAGTTTCTTGTGGCATCTCTGTGCCAGTCTGTCTTACATTTAGTTTTGAACACACTGTTTCATCTGAGTTCACCTATTACATTAAATCCATGAAAGACAACGACATTGTGTTGATGGTAAACATGTCACATTTTAAAATACAGTAAAGAGCATCCAATATAAGCAACTTCTTTGGCACCTGTAGTGAAAGTCTCCAGACTTCCTTCAAATATCACCCCATTTTATGAGTTCTTAAGTTAATGTGTAGCTATTTGAGCGTGTCTTGTCAATTCGGCAAAAGACTTAGTGTCAACGTACTTGTTGTTTAAAGCGTCTGCATCAAATTGCTGTTTGGTGACAAAGTGGTACTCCACTCCCTCCTTCTCATGAGGCTTCTTAGGCCTGGTGGTGTCTGCAGGAACACAAAAAGGAATTTACTTGTATGTCATGTTGGTTCACTGATAAGGACGTTGTGTTTAAATGTGAGGTCACTCACGTGGTACAGCAACTGCGAAACGATGTGGGTTTTCAGCAATCACCCGCTGTTTGAGTTCATTGATTCGTGCTCCAAGGGAACCTTTGGAGGCAGAAAGCAGTTAACTTCATGGGCATCAAGAAGCTGCAAAAAATGATTCATCAGTGTGTTGCAACACATATTTTGATCCACAAGGTGTCACTATAGTCACAGGAGATCATTTGTGCCTCTCCGTGGCTCAGCCTCACCGATCAGAACCACCAGGCGGGGTCTCTCATGGGGCTTCTGCTGGTAGCGGGTCACCTCTTCGTAAGTCATGAAATCGGGGTCTCCAGGATCGGAGCCCTCTCCAGAGGACCCTTGCCTGTCTTTACGACTCAGACGGAAACTCCTCCGTAAACCAGCTACAGCGAGGCCAGAGATGGGAGGAAAGAAGGAGCAGAAAAAAAAAAGAAAGGTCTTGGGTCAGGCTGTCGTGGACCATGAAAGTATTTATACAAGATTGCACAACATGAGTACTTCACGTCTATGATGCAGGTCTCTCATGTAAAGAACGTTATCTGACAAGTGCAGTGAGCAAACATGTTTGAATTCAAGACCAACCCATTGATAGTCATGCATTAAAAAAACAAAAACCTTTGTGGATGAAAATAGCTCACTCTTATCTGAAGTGTAAAAACTTGATAGTGTGAGTTATTAGCTGAACTTAGAGCCAAATCATGCTTCAACTGAAAATCAAACAGCATGCAGCTGACTGTAAAAGACATCAACTCCTAAAGCCTGAGACTTGGAGAAGCAAAACATTCAAAGACTCCCAGTTTCAGTGACCCAAAATACACATCATCTTCCAACATTACGGTCCAAACAAGGCATGCTGCTCTGAATGAGGCTACAGTGCTGAGGCAGGACACACAGGACAGCCTGGCCCTGAGAAACACCACGTCAGGCACGGAGTGACTGCCAATCAGGGTCTCCCACGGCCAGGACTGTCTGTATCCCCCCGTCAGTGGTGTGTACCTGAGGGAATGAGCCGGGCACTGTACCTGAATAAAATTCCCAGGAAAACACCTGGCCACAGGAGGGCGCCACTGCTTTACACTTAGGAGAGACTATAACTGGCGTTAGAGCATCACACAACCCAGCCTCACACCTCCACACAGGGTGAACGAGCAGCAAACGTGCCTGGTTGAGTGTGCAATGCGTCCAACGCAGCAGTGCCCTCATGGGTGGGGAGGGGTGTTGGTAGGGTGGGGCGGGAAGGGTCTTTTTTAGGGAGGAAGGGAGGGTGGGGAGCAGTGCACTGGCCACAGCACAGCAGCGGGGGCAGTTAGTTAGATGCAGGGCGGGCGGGAGGAGGAGGGAGGTTTAGGAGGATCCATCACGGTAAGGTGTGAGGTGGAGGGATGGAGAGGGGAGGGTTCACAGCTCCAAGCAGAGTGCACGAGAGGAAGCACAGTTTTAACAATGTGTTCACAGTGAGGAGGTGTGTTTAGATTGCTCCTTGTGCTCATCATCATCATTCCAGCAGCTCGCAGGATGTGGGGGGGGGGGAGTAAACGGGGGTCAGGGTGGGCTGAAGTAGGGTGAGGGAGGGGAGGGCAGTGGAAGGCTAGAGAGCGGTTGAGGATAAAGGGAACTAATGTAATGGCTTCATAACGATTTCCCCTGCTTGTGCAACATAAACCATTAGTGCAGTGATACATGGTCGCGTTTTATTTTAAGGGTCTGTACTCTCCGAATCATTTACAGGAAAGTGAATTAGGACTAGGAGTTTTGTTAAGACTTCTTCTCCTCTTTCTTCTCTTTTTTGAATATTTTTCTCAGGGAGTAATTTATGGATCTCTTTGAAAAAAATCCAGAATATGTAGTTGGCAAGTTAAGTATACTTATTAAAGACCGTCTCTATTTTCCCTACCACTACCACCTAACAATATATTATTAGGTATAACACAGTTATAACAAGTAACAAGTATAGTTACTCATGACCAGCATAATTGCTTTGTCACATTATGTGATACACAACCCAATCACCAGAGCAAATGCTGGAATTGTACATTTCTGAAAACAATGAATGTACAGTAACTTCACGCATGTTTCAATTCTCTTTACATTTCAATTCGTGCGTGTTTTGTCAGGTTTAGGAACAAAAATAACTTGGTTAGGGTGAGTAAAAGATTGTGCTTTTTGTCACCAACTACAAAAAAAGTCAAGAAGTCTGGTTGAAAATACCCAGTTTAGTCAGCTGAAACATCAACTGTAAAAGCAGCTTATTACGACCCATATTTACGTTTTTTGCTGGGCAGCGAGCTTTAGTGGGAGTGGTAATTTTATGGCATTAAAGGAGGAAGCAGGCAAAGAAGTATAAAGAGTGGAAACAGGGAGGAGACTGGGGATGGAGGGTCGGTCAAACAAGCACGGGACATTCATTCAGGAGATGCTGTTCATGTCCAGTGTTCAACATATATAACGTAACCGAAGTTACGTAGGCAGTGTAGTTATTTTAAGCCGAAGAGAGATGTTTTCCTGAACCTAACTAAGTAGTTTTCATGCCAGAATCCAACCAAACTGCAAATGTACGACAAAGGCTGAAGCAGTCACGCCGTTTTGGGAGTTGCTTGCAATCAACCTATTTAGCAGTTTAGGTACGAGGATGTGTTTTCTTGAACAAAAGACTCTTGTTTGGCTGCTTTCACACAACCACCACCACCTACTGATAAGACATTCAGTTGATATACATGTAATCTTAACATAATAAGATATGTTTTGTAAAAATGTTCACATGATCCACATGAAACGTAAAAATTTAGAATCACTGAGGTTTGTAGAATTGTATCATGCTGACGTTTATTCTGGTCTGATAAAACATTTGTTTTGCTTGTGTACTGTGATATCTGACACTTTGAACTATCTGTTAATTCTAATTATGCAGCGGAGCCTCTGAAGAGGCAGATCTGTTACTGGCACCTGCAGAAGTGTGAGACGACACTTCCTACACATTTTTTCCCTGCATTACTTCCCTCTCATGTTTGATACCAAACACTCGTAACAGGTTTTGCTTTTGCTACATCTGCACGTCTTCCCTTCATCCGTCTTCCACCTCTGGCGTCATATTCGACCCTTTGGGAAACCTTCCTCTTATCCCTCAACCCCCAGACAGGTCGACCCTACGAGCACTCATTTTTGACCCCTTGCACAAAAGCACCTGGGGAACCAGCGCACAGCCAGGCTGCAGCAGGCAAAGAGCAGATAGGGAGAAGGAGGTGGAGAAAGGTGTGCACGCTCTCACCTATGTACTGTCCATTGAAATAGCCCTCACAGTCACAGTCCTCTGTAGGGAGGCAAGCAGGGAAAAGAGGGGGTAAGCACAGGGTAAGAGACCTGGAAGAGTTAAGGAGTAGGGGAGGTGGAAGAGTTAAAAAGGGCGGGGGGGCGGGCCACGGGCGCTGGAGAGGGCAGGCGACAGGCAGCAGGCAGGCAGACAGCAGGAGGCGAGAGAGCGGAGGGGCAGCCAAGAGATAATGAAGGCAACGGCCACTAACGGAGGCTTGATGGAGAGATTTGACATTACGACACGAGAGAGGAGGAAAAAGAGAGGAGAGAATAGGAGAAATGTAGCTCTCCTTCATCTGGAAAGGAGCCAGCTGTGACCCAGACAAGCCTCACGTCCCCAGAGAGGCTCAGCTGAGGCCTCGGATACAGAAACCTACACATCCAAACTGTGATAGTGACTCATCTAAATGTCTAAATTCAGTTGTTTCATCAAACGTACAAGATAATATGCACTCATTTTAAGAAAATTGGTAAATGATGGGTGGAAAACGAGAGAAAAACATGAAAACAGCGGCTGAGACGACAGCGGAGTAAAGACGAGGAGGGACGAACGGAACAAAAGATAACAGGGAGGGAAGATGACGCAAAAGAAAAGAGGAGCTATTGTTATCTTTAACAACCTCAGCTAGGTTGGGCTGCAGTCTCCAGGGACGCTGCTCTGCCTGCACATTACCTGGTACAATACACACAAACACACACACGCTAAACTAGGCAAAGAATCTCTATTCTGGTCTGGTGAGCTATCAGCAGGAGGGGAGGAATTAAGCTGGGAGCAGTAGAAATCCTAAACGCACACCCCAGTACACATGCAACCGCTCCACACGCACACAAAAGGCTCGGAGGCCTTTAAGAATATGTTTTTGTTTTTTTTTTTTTGCGTGAGGATGCTCGAGATGTTTCTGCACGTGTACCCACCTTTATCACATCCTTGGTCATCTGATAAAGATTTGCAACGAGGGGAAACAGAGTGTACAACATTAGAAACATCAGAGACAAATAACACAGAGAGAAGTGGATATTTTTGAATGTGAGGATTTGCAGATGTTAAATTTGGTCGCCGGTGACGTCACAGGCGAGACAGAGGGGGTGGAGGTGGTGTCCACATTTAAAGAGCCCCTGCTAGGATTTAGGGGGAATTAATCAGAGAGCTGGAGGAGCGCGGAGAGAAGCCGAGACAGACGAGTCCCCGCAGGCTCGGCTCGGCTCGGCCCGGCCCAGCTCGCTGCTGCTGCTGCGCAGCAGGGCTAGCTGCCATATTGCTAAGCTCTTGTTGTCTCCCCGTGGCTCAGGCCTAATCGGATCGCATGCAGCTTACGTGCCACGAAGAGCCACCACTCACATTACTCACTCACCTGGCCGTTTACACGCCGCCTATATGAGAAAGTGAGAAGTGTAATGTATTGTTGGGGCTTTGTTTCTCAGCGGGCTCAGCTTGTAATGCCCCGTCTGGATCTGCTTAAGCTCAACCACTCTGGAGCCAGATGGACCAAACATGAAAGAGATTAATTCATATCTGTGATCCCTCCCTCTCCGTCTCTGTGCCACTCCATCTCTCTCTCTCTCTCTTCCCCTTTTAAAAAACATGTCCACACAGCAGCACAGAGAGGATGGACAATGAATACTAATGCCTCTGAGAACGGCAATTACCAGCAAGAAAAGGTCAATAAATGTCAATGAAAACATCGCTGCATTTATCCAGCGGAGATATTATTGTCCTTAAATGACAGTGACTGAGTACGCTGTCATTGAGAGGAGAGCTGATAGTGAAAGAAGCTGCAGGTAGTGGAAGTGTAACATGGAAATAATGCAGAAAGATGCAGTGGAATCCTGGGAAGCAGAGACTTACAGATGGGCTTTTTAGGGGATTTTGGATTCGGGAGCGTGCCCATTTTCATCCTGTAGGCCAGTCGCCTGGAGGAGAGCGCCGCAGGACAGAAAAAGGAGCCAAAGAGGGAGGCAGGAAGAGAATCATCAGGTCAGAGAAACACAGTAAGCCAAAGGTGGAGGAGGACGTGTCAGAGAGGAGAGGTGGAACAAAAGAAGAGAGGATCATATAAACATGTTATGAACAGAGTATGAAACAATGAACCCCTCAGATAAAACATGTAAAAGCTTCAACAAGACCCAAACTGAAGGAGACTCAAGACCACTACACCATGTCTTTGTGATCATTTCATGTGTTTTCATTTTTGCTTAGTTCCCTGTTCAGTCATTTCATGTCCCTGCCATCATTTTGTGTCTATTTGTGGTAGTTTTATATCTCTTTGTAGTCATTTTAAGTCTCTGTACTTGTTTTGCTTCCCTTCTTGGTCATTTTACGTCTCTTTGTGATCGCTATATGTTTTTTTGTGGTGGTTTTGTTTCTTTGCAGTCATTTGGTTTCACTTTGTGGTAATTTCATATGTTTTTGTTCCCTTTTCTACCATTTTGTGTCTTTGTGGTCATTGTGCGTCTCTTTGTAGCTGTTTTAAGTTTCTGTACTTGTTTTGCTTCCCTACTTTAACATTTTACGTCTCTTTGTGGTCACTTATGTCTCTCTGTGGTGGTTTTGTGTCTCTTTGCTTTCAATTTGTGTCTTTATGTGGTAGTTTTCTGTCTCTTTGTAGTTCTTTTGTATTTCTTTGTAGTTGTTTGAAGTCTGTGGCCGTTTTGTGTCACATTTTTGTCACATCTCTTTGTGGTCGTTTTCTATGTCTCTGTTATTGTTGTTGTTCTTCTTCATCCCTCTCTTGGTGTTTTCCCTGTCGTCGTGGTCATTGTGCGTTTCTTTGTAGTGTTTTGACTTTCTAACAAGAAAACACCAACAGACACTTCAAACTCCCGTTCAGTAATCCATCCATCACACTGCGTGATGTCCGTCATTGAGCAACCTAAAGCTCAGAGTACAGCAGGAGCCTGCAGCATCAGCAGAAATGTGTTTTTTCATCGTAAACATTTATTTAACCTACAAAACACCATATTAAGGCGTTTCAGAGCCTGGACCCTGACCTGTGTCTTTAACTGTGTTTAAGCTGTGGTTTAATTCCAACAGACGCTGCAGTGTTTGGCAGGGATCTCCCAGCATGCTCAGATCATCTTACTGACAGATTATGACACTAACAGTATCAGCTTGCGCCTATTCAAGGCTGTGTTTCGATTTATTTTTTTTCCAACGCTGCTTTGGTGTTCCATCTAATCATAGTTGACCCCTCAAAGTGGAACACATGAATGTGGATTTAACAGATTACAAATGGCTGGATAAAATAAACGTCAGCACTGAGAGGGTGAATCGTACGGTCCTGGTGGCGCTGATGAGTTTACACAAGGTCGTTCATCTGACGTGAACATGATGTGATAACCCGTCTCCTCCAGGCGCGCTCTCACCTCTCCTGGAACTGTTTGGAGGGGACGAGTCCGGCCCGCAGGTTGCTGTCTCCCACACGCTTGGCCTGCCACCACGTGGGGTCGTCCTGGGTGACGACCTGCAGGATGTCTCCCCGCTTGAAGGGAAGTCCCGCTTCTTGACAGGGCGTCGCCTTGTCTTCCAACGGGATGTAGTCGAACAAGGCTCTCACGTACACCTGGAGCAAAAAACAGTAAGGCACATATGTAGATATTTATCGTCGGACAAGGCTGTTCGCCTGTCACAGGAAACAACAGACGAGTGTTCCAGCTTCAGCTCACCTTGCTCTCCTTCAGGCGGTCCTCTTCTTTGATGGCAGGGATTATCTTTAGAGTGATGGAGCCCTGGGACTGGGACTAGATCACAAATAGACAGAGGAGGTAGGGGAGATGAGACCGTGCCTGCAGCGTCAAATTAAAGACTAACACCAAATCCTTTGGGTAGATTTTACAAACAAACAAAAAAAATGTCTTCTTCTTATACCTCGTCTTAATTATCAACCTGTGTTCCTACATTGCTGATCTATACCACCATTTCTTTACACGCTGAGCTCACAGCAGAACTGCGTCTCTCACCAGTAGCTGACTGATCTCATCGGGCCTCTTGTGGATCACAGAGACTCCGTTGACCTCCCTGAGCTCATCTCCAACATGGACCAAACCTGTGAGGCGACAGCATGAAGACACAGACCAGACAGCATCAATAACAGTCACAAAGACTCTTCCCCGGGTTTATCGGTCGTATCTCAACATCAGTATCGTTGTCAGATCCACAGATACGGGCTGCCTCCGTCCTCAGCTGTGATCTATTTAGCTACAGCCACAACAATGAAATCAAAGGCTGAGAGAAATCAGATCAATACGCTTCTCCCTCAGGACAGGGCAGCACATCCACACACACACACACACCATTGTGTAATCATACGTATGTATCATGTACACATCTGACGGGCTCACAAAGAGACCCAAGGCTCATTCTGAAATCTCTCCACAGCTTCGGTAGATTTTTCCAACACTTGACGCAGCAAGAAAAAGGAGGAGGCTATGAATGATTAATGGATAAGAACACTGATAGGTTTGCTTTCCCAGCATGCCAAGCACACACATGCGCGCGCGCGCACACACACACACACACACACACACAGATATTTCCATGGTAACGCCCATGAAAGGATCCTTGCTGAGTCTATATCATGTGTGATTGATTCTCTGGGGATCGTGGAGAGCGTTGGGTTTCAGCAACAACTGTTTCATCCCTCTCATTTATCTCCTGCTTCATCTCACTCACTCTCTCTCTCTCGCTGTGGTGTTGACCTCATTAGAGTATCAGGTTGTGATTTGTTATCTTGAACATATGTGCATATTCTTGGTGAAACTGTTTCACTAGAACTATCCCACTGCTGTAAAAAAACTCAGGAGCCTCACGGGGCTTCCTGGTAGCTCAGCTTCCTGAGGGCTGTGCTACATTACTGCAATCGTCCTGGCTGTCGTACTATTTTCGCACGTCATCCTTCAGCTGAACTACGTATATAGCAACAATGTCCCAAAACCTTTAATATGAGCTGGTTCCATTTAAGTTAGTGATGATTTGACTGTGTAGAAGGGATTTGAAGAGACAAACACCTGTACAGGTGAATGGCTCCCAACCTCTTCTGTGTGTGACCAGCAGTGTACAAAAGTCTTCAGATCCTTCAGCAAAAGTACTAATATCACACGGTGAAAATACATGTGCGTTTAAATCCATACCAAAATAAAAGTATGTAAGTATTATCAGCAATATTTACTTAAAAAAATAAAAGTTCCAACTCTGCAGCAAAATGGACCCTGTCAGTGTTTTACTATTATATATGATATCATCTACAGCAATGCATCATATTCTCTGAGATCATCATGTCCTGAGAGAATGCATTTGTAAAAGAAAAGTCAACATTTCATGAGCTTAAATTAAAAAAACAAAAAACAGCCTGTTTTCAGCTTTGTGACGATCTTCCAGCTAATCCTAGAAGGCTTTAAGACAGTTTATTTAGCTAAAGAAGGAGAAACATCTTCTCAACTCATAAAGGAACTCTTCATCATTCAGTTTATCAGAAAAAAATCTGACTAAAAACAATCAAAGATGGTTTTCACTGGACAGGAAAGGTAAGAAAAAAATTGTAATCGTAGTTAAGTAACTAGTAACTAAAGCTGTCGGGCAGATGTAGTGAAGTAAAAAGTACAGTATTTCTCTCTGGAAGATATCTAGAGTTTGTACATATGTGCTGTACTTTGTAACATCCCACCTCTGCGACCTCTTCATACAAATCAATATCTATATTTGACGCCTCATCACAAGCTGAGCAGAGCTGCTGCTGCTACGAGCAAGAACCTCCATTTTTTTGTGGGGGGGAGACACAAATTACACATGAAGGCATTTACAACTAACTGATTTTATGGTTGAACATTTTAAATTAAGGGATTTGTGCGGCATGTTCTCCATCAGAATTATATAGCGGAGGAGAAGGCATGCAAAGGGATACTCTCATGACAACACAGGTGCCTGGGAACAGATCATGTGATTGATTTAGGACTAATAAAAGTAAAGAAATGCTATTCTTTCCTCCGTGGCTCTGATGTGGCTGGCTGTGTTTGCTCCTGTTCAGTATCTCCTCTCCAATGTACACAAAATGTATACGTTTTTCATACTTGCAACCTGCATCCACAAGCACTTCAAATCAAAACGTAACATCATGGAAAAATATCCTTGTTTGTGGAGTCTCATCCCCAGGTGGACAAATACTGAAGTCTTTCTGCAGGAAGTTACATTTAGTTGTTTTATGATAAACTCTTGGCATACATTTTTTTCCAGAGATGATTCAGAGGTTATTTGCACTGTGTTTCACTCCAGCGCCACACTTCCTGTGCTTGTAGGAGGATGAGATGCACTGAAAACATAAAAATAATAATAAAAGTTGTGCTATATATAAAACATGGAACGTGATGGAGAGTCACAAAGGACATATTTGGGCTCATGACCTTGCTGCTAAAAACATGTCAACAATGTGAATATTTGGAGGTTTAAGGAAGGAAAAGTCCAGATTATTATATAAAACTTATCCTCCTTATTTCCTACCCTTGTAATTATCGCCTGACTGCTAAGAGTTACTTCCTCTCGCCTGTGTTCCAGCCCTCATGTCGGGAACTACCGCTACAGAAAGCTCAGAGCGACACAAGAAGAAAAGGCATAAATTACCACTCCGGTCAGCTGCCCCTCCTCTCATGATCCGAGCCACGATCACTGCCCCAGTGGCCTCATCCCGCCTGATGGTGGCTCCCTGGAGCACAGATGGAAGAACATATCATTAACAGAAGGGAGCAAAGGTCTCCGGTCCCTGTCCTCGCCTCCACTCTCATCCATCACAACTCACCAGAGGCTCCTTGTTCTTCACCAGCCTGACAATCTTCACCGACTCTTCCTCCAGCTCCTCCTCGAAGTCGTCCGGCAGCGGCGGCAGCACAGGGTCAAAGTTCTTCTGAGCCACGGTGTCGTGCACCGAGAGAACGGCCTGATGAGACAGAAAACAGACGTGCTGAGCTTAGAGAGCTGACGCTGAGCCGCCTGACGTCTGCCAGAATCAGTGAACAGGCCTCGGTGATGAAGTTGCAGTGTGATGTCAGGACAAATGAAAATGTCTGAATGACAGGGAAAACAGGCCACATGATGGTCCAGCAGCGCTGTGTGTTTGTACCTTGAGATGTGGTGATGTCAGCAGGTGCAGCAGCTCCTTCTCCTCCGTGCTCATTGGTCCGCTCTGCAGCTCCTCAGCCACCTGCCCATCAAAACACACATACACACACACGAACCATCAGCTCTGACCTCACGTGAACCTGCGCACGCGTATGTCGGTAAAATGCGCTGCGGTTCACTGTCCAAATAATGCAGACAGATACACAGACACAGGGGGAGATAAGTAGCGAGCAGCTCAGGTCAGCAGTTTCCAGCTGATGACCGGTGGGAGCAGCAGGATATGGAGTTTCATTAGATGAGCATTGGGATGATTCAGCATTTTTCAGGACATTAACATTCATTTTTGATACTTGCTGTTGCTTCTCCGTGGGAGCTAACTCATTGTGACTGACTGCTGTGCCCAAGTGCAAAATGAATTTAGGTGTGTGTGTGTGTGTGAGGCTTGTGTACGTGTGTGTGTGATGAGCTTACATCCTCTGCCAGAGATGAGGCACTGTGGAGGACGGGCGTTGGACTCTGCCTCTCGTACTGTCGCAACTTCTCATGAATCTGTGACACAAAAACACGTTGTTTGTCAGAGGAGAGCTTCATGAGGGAGAGCACAATTTTGGAAATCAGGAGTGAACACTGCACCTTCATGAGGTATCCCAAGCTCCTCTCACTGAAGACATCCTTGAGGAAGACCATGTCCTCTTTGTGATTGGCATCGGGACGCAGCTGAGAGGTCAGCAGGGCTAACGTCTCGTGCAGCCCTGCGGAGGAGAGGAGGAAGAAAAACCCTCATGTAGATTATCATGAACAGATGGAGCGCGGCAAGCTTCACGCAGTATGGACAGTATGTGTCGAGCATCTGTGCCAACTCATCTCACCCGCTCCTGCTGTGAGGACTGGCATGGCTTCTTTCATGGGTCAGTGAGGTGAGGAGGGGGGGAAACCTGGGAGGAGGAGGAGAAAGAGAGGAATTATAATTTCAGGGCAGATGCATTCAGTTTCTGAGAGGTTTCCCTGTCTGGGAGGGAAAAAAAAGACTTCCACTTCTCATAAATAGGCAAAAAAAAAGAGGAGTATAATGGTGTTTTTGTGCTTGTGTGAGTGTGTACGACTGATGTAAAGGCATCTGGGGACCCGTGTGCAGTAATTATAGCTGTAAATCATCTCCTTGTAGGCTTTACGCTATAAGTCCGGGCTGCATTTTCCAATTTTGCAGTGCAATTACCTCATCTGTGAGTGTGGAGGTGTGTATGCGTACGTCTGCTCGCGTTATAGAGCCGTACCGGGAAGATAAACAGTCACTGCCGGCACTATTAATCACATCGACGCTCACCACACCCTCTTACAAGCTTTGTGTTGGTGTGTGAGAGAGCAGGAGGAGAGTGGGCACAGAGCTGTAGGAGCGATCTGAAACACTGTGTCATACAGCTCTGACTGATGGAGGACTTTTAGATAACGGAGTGACAACTCATGACTCTGGGGGAAGAACGCCATCTCACATGCAGCTATAATAGTTCACAGTGCGAGTTGTTTGTAACGTGTCCTCTCCTCTCTACCCAGTAAAGCTACATTTAAACATTCCCTCTTTCTTTATGTTAGTGGAATAACAAAAGATATTTGTGGATATATATTATTCACAAAAGACCCTTCTAGAAACCAACATCCAGTTTTAAAGGCCCACTTGAATCAAGACTGTGACTGAGATTAGCACACAAGACAAACAGGAGATGACGCCGACCTGTCGTGAGGGAGGGATGGCTGTTTGCTGAAATGTCATAGTGTTTCGACCCTCTGGGCCACTGTAGCTTTAAACTAAAAGATAACACCAGATGCTAACATGGTTACGATGACAATGACGGAGGTCGGAATTGTACAAGTAAACACTTCCGATCTCTGGGCGCTCCAGGTGCAACACGACTTTAAAGAAGCAGAAACATGGCTGACCGTTGCAAAATTATGTCTCTTTGGCAAGTGTGCACAGAATTGAACCCTCAGCAGTGCAGCCTCATCGCAGTATGATCAAAATAAAGAAGTAAAAAACAACACACGAGCTGACAGAAACCATGAAATCTATTTACAGATTTCATCACTAGCCTATTTCGAACACTGTCCACAAATTCGACCCACAGGTGCTGCCATGCGTGATGTCAGACGACTGCTTTCTTGGACGACTGCACGTTTTCTAGTAGAAAGTTGTAAATATTCCAGTTCTGAGTTATCTGGGATGTGTGTGAACCATGTGTAATGTTCACCATGTTCACCACCTTAGTTTAGCATGTTAGCGTGCTAACGTTTGCTAATTAACATTAAACATAAACAACAATTTGGACAATCGAAAAATTTGACCTTTGAAATTGAAGGATCTTAAGTTTTCTTAAAAAGTAGTTGAAGAAAATAGCTATTTGCCTCCATGTGGGCTAAATCAGAGGTTAAGAGATATCTGCAGTACATTTTGTACAGTAACTTACTATTTTTCTATATTCATATGCTGCCACATCTCTGATTGACTCAAAGATACAGTCGGCTGCAGTACTGCACAGACTGCTGGATTATGGCAGCCCCCACCGATCGATACCCCTGTCACTTCACTCAATACCCTCCATACTTCCTCTCTCTGGAAACACGAGTCAATAACACAGACCACAGAGTCCATCACATCACACCACGGTCCGATGACAAAGCAGCAGGAAACATGACAAAGCCAAACAAATACAACAAAGCTGCGGCAGAGAGAATCAACGTTTTTTACTTAAGTCCCAACAACAGCTTGGATTAACAGTGTGATAAATACGGGCTCGTTGAAGATCATTTTTCAAAGATCTGACATCCACACACTGGATTATATAATCACACGCCATAGACGTATTTGCTCTGGTGAATTATTGACAGAAAAATTGTGTTCAGACTGTTTAGAAAAGAGGCAGACGCCTGATTACTTAACCTGTCTGGCACCAGCGCGCTCGTCCGCTGTGTAAGTGTAAAATAAACATAACCTGTACGAGGGATGTGTTCAGCACGGGGCTGTTACGGTGTGCGACCACCTCATGGAGGCCTGCCACGATGAAGCATCTTTTTGTGGCGTGCACGGAGACTGTACTGTTCAGTGATTCAACCCAGAAACACGGATGAGTTGTGAGCCTCAGAATCAGAAAAAGCAAGGTTAAGATTACTCGTTTAATGTCTGGAGACAAAGGTGACAAAGAAGTGACTTGTAAACTGTTTGAATGGCATGCTAGTCGGTGTCCAATATTACAAGCTATGGACTTTTGGAGAAACAGGTGTTTAGCAGTGGTAGAAATGTCCATGGCAGGCAGATGGCTGAAACAGGAATAAGACTAGAAACAACTGAATATTCAGTTCAGTGTGGAGCTAACGTGCAGCAGCTGTGCAGCCAGATGATTCGGTCAGGTGGTAAACAGGAGAAGCAGACTCTACAGTGGCAGCAAGTGGACAGGTGAGGAACAGCAAGTCTGAAATTAGGTCCAGAGACAAACTAAACAGAGGAAGAGGAGTCACAAGAGGAGGAGGAGGAGGAACAGTCCATCAAGATGAGTCACAGGAGCTGTGGCGGAAAACTTTCCAGACGAGTGGGAGGAAGTCAGGAGTTTCTTCAAACATGCCGGCTTCAAGGCACAAAGTTACAGCATAAAGATTCTTGCGTCAGCGGTTTACCATCTTAAAAGTCTCATTGCAAGTCCAACGTTTGCACATGCATTCTGCGAAACAATTGAAGTAGATGGGGACTTGTTTTCAGATGTCTCTGGTATTGCCTCTGGTCCAATATTGAGTTTGTCCAATACTTTGGTTCATGCAAAACTTACGACAACCCCATCAGCCTCAGCTCTACTAAGATCCTCAACATGACAAACACTATCAGCACGTTAGCATCAGCATTTAGCTCAAAGCACTACCGTGCAGCCTCTAACCTATATTGTGTTATTTAATGTGCACCCACGCTGAACCATTTCCATTTAGGGTTACATTAAATAGGATTTAGGTTAACTATATTACAAAACCGTATTTTTAGGCCCTCTACCCTGAATACATCAACATCGATGTGTGGTGCAGCGAGTGAAGTGTTCCTGAATGAGGGCAGAGAGAAGGAACATGAACAGACTGCAGCCGTCTGAATCCTCAACTTAAAACCAGTTTGACGCCACTCTGCACATATATTACAATCTTGTTGTTGTACTGCAATCAGTTATGTTACTACTCTATATCCCTGCAAGCTTGTCCGTGTGTAAACCTACAGCACGTCAACCTGTATTTCACTTTTCTACATTGCAAGCTTGCAGATTTCTCCCTCCACCTACAGCATCTCTGAAAGTATCCTCACGCTTTGATGGCACATAATAAGAATATGATTAGCTGAGACGGACAGAGACGGCAATGAGCTCATGAATAATGAATAGAGAGGATATTACAGAGCCAGATAGAGGGTTGAGGAGAGGTCTTTTTTTTTTTTTTTTTTTGTTCTGTCAGGAGACTCAGCGGGATCAACACACGGGAGACAGGGTCTTTATTCTCAAATGTGTCAGCTGGGGGTTTTCTTCAAATAACCCCACTATACTTAACTCAGCGAGGAGGAGAGGGGATCATCAATGCAGCGTCTCATCTTCATCCTTTAATGTATTCTGTATAATATTCACTCTTCAGCATCATCAGCAGCGAAAGCCTGTTAGAAGTTTCTCCTCCCGTTCATCTTGTGATCAACAGAACTAATAGACGAGGGGAGATAATTGGCAAATAAAAAATTAAAGTCTCCATCTACAAATGTGCAGATTTTGTGTGAAAGGATTGATTTACTATTCTGAACTTTTTATTAGATGTCCGTCTGAATCATTTTTAAAATTTAATATCCACTTTCTTCCAATTAACACATGAAGGTATTCCTCTGTCTCATCAACAATAACGTCACTGTGGCTTCTAATTGTATTAGTAATGGTTTTTGATTACTAAAATGAAGACAGAGCTGATGTTACACCAGAGGAAAGAAGAGACAAAGTGAACAAAATTGCACTAAAAGTAAGAACCAGACCAGGTAAATGTGCTGCAGCTGAGAGCTAATTAGCTATCTAGCCTAGCAAACCGACATTAGCGATGCACTTTTCCCCTGTGAGTGTTTGTTTGGTCGACCTGAGGCGGAGGACAAGATGTCTGATCGTGTTCGTAAGTTAGATAAGAAGGAGACTTTAGCAGGGAAGCTAATGCGGCCTGTTGTTAAAAGCCTGTGGCTCTCTGCTGTCTGTGAGCAGCTTCATGCAAGAGATGACTGGCTGTGGAATAAAGAAACAAATAGAGTAGATGAATGAATGCTGTGTATTCTCAGTTGGACTTTTACTTTTTGATAATATACTGTGGCGTCCGTCTAATCAGGAATAATTACGTAAAGTAAATCCACATAGAAAACCTAAGAAAAGGACAGAACTTGCCTGAGAATCATCGTATTTTTATCTTGTTCTTGAGCATCAAAGCAATCCAATCGGAGTTTGTCTGGATTTCCGTATGAACATTGCAAAATAGACTGTTAATAGCTAGTTTGGCATACCTTAAATAGTGCCAATTTACCAAAAATATTCACAAAGTTCAACAAAAGTGTGATATACTGAATCCAGTCATATACTTTAATTCACACAGGATCAAATTGCGTACACACACGATGCATCTATGTCTCTAATCTGTAGTTCAGGAACTGAAGAAATGCATTGACTGAATACTAAAGCTGATTCTGGTGGTTTATGAAGTGATTTTAATCAAAACAGACGGGAGATATGGGGGACCCATTCTTCACTTTGGAGACAGTTAGGAAGAGCTAAAGTGCTTCTCATGATTGATTTTTTTTGTCTATTCAGAATCAGATTGCGACAAAAGTAAAAGACTGTGAGCACTGCTTTCCTCTCTGACTGGGTTCAATTTCTCACAAATATTATCCATAATGATTCAACTTTTAGTTAGTCCCATGTTTCTGCCTGGTTTTCAAAGGCTTGCATCATGTCACATGTCTAGAGATTCTCCCTTTGATGAAGCATTCATTGTTCTTTACGTCGTCGGCTCCTTTGATATTTCCCCCAACGACGCTGTCGGAATCAGCATGAAGAAAAACAAAAGCCGCAGAGGAGACGATTAATGTATTTGATGAAAACTGCACACAAGTTATGTTTTCCTGAATAATTAAATTGGAGGTGGATGTGACATCTCAATGTCTGCTGCGGTTGAGTCAGTAACCGTCTTGGGAGAATGCTCAGCTGCTCTAACACCGACGTGGTGAGATCATCAGGGAGAGGCATCGTGGGAGCACCTCTAACAAGGCACCCAGAGGAAGAAGTGGACCGAGGTAGTCATGATTGTGACGCTTCATGGAAAGATGTAGGCAAAAGTACTATATTTGTGCAATTATTTTTTCAGCATTTTAATAAACAGCTGTAGCGGCACGTACAGTAACATCTCCTGTCAGAATGAATTACTAAACATTATTATAACCTCTGTAACATAAACTAAGTATCAGCTGTCTTTTGGGGGGATTTAGCTATGTGGTTGGATGGTTTAAATGCATGTGAACGAGCCGGAGTGTTTTTATTCCCTCTTCCAGAATGAGAATCGGTGCAACCAGACATTTGGAGAGGTCTAATACAGAATCAACACCGCAGTCTGTTGTTTTCTGATGTGTATGTTGTCAATATTTGTTAGCGGCTCATTCTTTTCCTCACAAATTCCAACTTTTGGATTTCATAGAACTGACAGGAATCAGCTCTTACCAGAAAGCGTCGCATCCCTGCTGTGCCGCTCCCCTGCAAAATCCCCACTACAAACATCAAGCCGGCAGACGTCACTGATCCAGAAATAGTCATCACACATTTTCGCATCTCATCCCAGCGAGAGAAAAAAATGACATTTTCAGTTCAAATCTAGTTAAGAGCTTAGCTGCAGATCACACAAACATGATGGAGCCCCAGTGAGGTCAGAGAAAACAGCTCAGACGTCAGCTGATCAGATCACAGCCTTCGTCACATAAATGTTCATCTAGACACATTTAGCTAAAGCGCAGACGGATCAGCCGCCGCTGCCGCCGTCGCTGCATTAATAACATGATCCTGTGGTAAATAAAGAGATTTGTGAACCAACACAACCCTGAATGTGATTCTCGGTGTTGTTCGTCCACACTTGATGTGCTCATTCATAAAGAACTCACATGAACACCCAGCTAACATACTCAGACATCCCGTCTCTGAGCCCCTCCTACTTCAACCTACTCTCTCTTGTCTTCCCCCTCTTTGTCTCTCACTCAGTCTGATTTATCTTCTTCTTTGTCACACTAACACAAGCTCTTGCAGAAGCCTTTTATTCTCCTGCTTTCAGCCACGAGCTGGAGGTGGCGTGACGTCAGCAGCTTTAGCCGGGCAGCGGCTGGCCCTCGCTGCCATCAGCGCACTGCCAAGAGTTTCATCAGGTCTCCCAGAGACTCTTTGATGCCTCATCCAGTAAGACCTCAGCCGTGAGAGCTGCTTAAGATACTCAAGGGCTGAAACTAAGCAGGGTGATAAAACCCACTACTGTGTGGGTTTCCTCTTCCTCCAAAGACACCGGTGATCTTTTTAGTATTTCTGCTATTAATCGGTTAATCTCAGTATATTTGATAGAGTCAGATAATAGTGAAAAATGTCCATCACAGGCTCTCAGAGCTCAAAGTCCCGTCATCAAATATCTCCGACTTCAAGAATAGTCAGTTTACAGACACATATGCAAATCTTCACATTGGTTAATCTGAAACCTATTTGACATTTTTATTTTAAGAATTTGAATAATCTAAATAGTTAATGGTTAATTTAATGATTTAGTGGACTACTCCTGCATTTGCCAGTGAGTAATACACATGGTTACTACTTTTTAAAAGAAACTGTGATTTGATTGAAAAAAATACATCCACAGTCTGAGTCAGATGTAACACCGGATCACCAGGTGTTGAGTGTGTGTGGAAACTAGTTGGCAAGCGAGCAGAGACTAGACGAGATGTTCAGTTATAAATAAATGGATAAAATAGGCAACTAAAATGAATGGATGAACTGTTTAAATAACTGAAATGATTGAATCAAAAGTGAAATAGCTAAAAGTGAAGGAGAAGTTGTTGAGACATCCAAATCCTGACTCTCAAAGTGGTAGTAGGATCAATGCAGACGTGGCCAAACAGATATAAACTTTAATTCTACAAAAAAACAAGTGTGCGACAACATCCAGGTTAAACGACTTAATACTGTTAAATAACACAGTTTAAAATCTAGTCAAATTAACATACACAAACACAAATCCTGAGTTTATTCAACCACTCAACATGATCTGACCTTCCCTTTTTTCTACACGAGCAAAATCTTTCAGTCAAGCAAATAATGACTTTCTAAAATATCCATGCCTGAACCACAAATCCACAAGGACATTAAGAAAACACTCAAACGACTCACATTTTTGGAAGCCACTGACAATCAATTCTATCACCGAGGTCTACGAACCTTTCGAGGACAAAAAAGGGGCACGCATGAACGCCGAACACAGATAACCACTAAGTGCATTTGTCTCTTTGAGACAGACACTTGTTCCATCATCTGGAAAGAAAAGGGAAGTCAAGGTCATTTGTCACAATGATTCCTCACAAGCTGTTTGTTATCAGGAATAAAAGTCTTCATGCCTCCGATCAGCTCACCACTGTCTGACAAAGTGCTCCCAATTAAACTCAACAAGCCGTTTGTCCATTTCATCGAGAACACGACATTTTCTCGTCACCTCAAACCTGAAACTGTAGGAAAAAAGACAATTAAGCTTGAGCAAATTCATGGTTTTGATCCATGGTTGGGGGATGTCCACCAATTTTAGCATATGATGATGTCCATGTCGAGGTGTGTCGCCTCTGAGTTGTTGTGAGGAAGGATTTGCTCATTAGCACATCGGTGTAGTCACCACCGTCACTGCTGATCTCACCCAGCAGAGAAAATTGACGACCGCCACGACTTACCAACCCAGAAAGGTTTAAATTCGTCTTCGTCTTTGCACAACTTTTCCATAACCTGGTTGTGTTCAGCCTTAGGAGCTTGAAACAAAGTGCGTTGGCTGTCTACGCTGAGCTGGATAAGCAAGATGGCGCCTCAGCTTATTGTTTTCATCTTATTTATGAGCTTTTATCTGGTTGTCTTTGTTCTATAATCCGTTTACCGTTCCACGTCTTGTATTTAATTCAGAGAGGCCAAGCAAAGTTTCATTGGACCGTGACAGTAAAGATGAATCCAAATCTCTAGCTAAGAAAATGCAAATAACAGCGGAACAACTGAGCGAAACACGCGACCCACGGAAATGAGACATCACTGCTACCATGTGACTGAGCGTCTTTGGTTCAGGGCTCCGTAGTTGATGACTGGAAGAAAGCGTGATGTTTCGTTGTCACCTGACTTCGCACTTTGGGTTTTGTCACTCCAACGTAAACATGAGTCATTTTGGATGATTTGCTGAAACGCTGTCGTCCCTTTTGTGAGGACGGTCTCTCCATTGTTTATGTGCTGCTACAATATGTCTCATCTCTTTATGTATGCTTTCACACAAAATGCACCATCTGGAGTGGTTGTGGTGATGCCTGTGAGGGTATGGGGATCATTAGAAAACACGCTCTCAAATATAACAGCTCTTAATGAAAATGTATTGTCGACAGCGCTGTGAAAATGCCTTGGCATCGACACGCTACAACAACAAATGCTCGGTCAAGCTGTTCTAAGCAGGCTGCCTTTCAGAGGGTTGACTGCTTCAGTCTGCCAGATGACGGGAGTCATCCCTGCTCCGGTGCCTCCTTCAGGACCGTACACCCTCATCCTGAGCTCATTGCTTTTACAATATGGTGGAGGATAACATTTCTGTACAATGAAAGCGAGGAATTGGGGTCGGGAGCAGAAGGCTGGTTGAGTGTTTAGCCCTGCAGCCTGGTGCACCACGACATCTTTCTACATTGTGCGCTGCACGCACGACACAGCACAGGCAAATAAACACACACGCACACACAGGCGGATGGTTTTATATTCATGCAGGTGAGTTGAGAGAGTGAAAACATCTCGGTCAGGAGCATCTTGGCTCGACTGCTCGCCACCCCGAGAATGAACACCGCTCACACACAGCTAATCCACTGCCCTGACAGTAATGGGAGGCAACAGTAAGCATGTTTGGCCAGCATCCAACATGTCACACACACACACACACACACACACACACACATATTTCTCAGACTCACACCCTCATACTGAAACCCACATAACCCCCCTCTCTAATATAATCTCATAACAGGAGCGAGCAGAGGGTGCGGTCAGACAGAAACTTATAATATCTCCAACATGGAGGGAAACTACTGATGTTGACAGCTGACACGCTCATGCACACTGTCAGCCCGATGCTACACCCCCTCCTCCTCCACCTGCCTGCACCCACCCCTCACTGCTACACAGCAGAGCACAAGCAGATGTTTAATTCTCCTCGTTTACCCTCCGTTTTCTCTCCATTCTCACTTCCTCATGTCTGTAGAGCACAACACCGGCCCTCCATCCCTCCTCTCCCTCCCTCCCTCCCTCTCTTCTCTCTCTTCCATCTCTCTGCATCACTCTGCAATGCTACACTGCTCTGCTCTCCCCACATACAGCACGCCGTCAGCTGGCAGACGGAGGAAAGCAAAAGGGAAACACACACACACACGCACACACACTGGATCAGCATCCACGACCACCTCGCGTTCACACTGGATGCAGAAAGGCATTAAATGTGGGCATAAAAACGAGCAGGAATCTCACCTTCTCTTCTCTCCGTGTCTCCTCCTCTCTCTCTCTCCCTCTCTCTCTCAGTGTTTGTGTCCCTTCTGACTGCAGCCACACTGTTTCTCTCGCTCTGATTCCTCCTCCTCCTCCTCCTTTCCTTCTTCCTCCTCCTCCTCTGGCTGCTGCTCTCACAAACCTGCTGCCGCTGAGTGTCCGCCTCTTCCCCTCTCTTCCTCTGCCTCTCTCAGCCCCTCCCCTAACCACCCTCCTCCTCCTCCCCTCCCATATCTGATGCTCTCTCTGGCCGCAGCATCAGTGGATGAAGAGTACTACACAAGATTTGTATTTTGCTGCCTGTGAGATGATTTAGGTCCAGTTTGTTCACATGAAATTCAGGTAAAAGAGCAAAGCTTCTGTTATTCTGAAACAGAAGGTCATTTAACGTCAACTACAGGAGCTTTTTTTTTTTTTTAACTATTTCCAGGTTTCTCGATTGAATAAATAAATCATTACATAAATAGAAAGATAGCTATATGCACAATAGATTTGAAGTTGTTTTTATGTTTTCTTTTACTCGTTTCCAAAAATTGCTATTTTGTAACATAGTATGACACATGAAAAATATAACCAATAAAAGTACAGAGATTATACTGTTGGCCGAGTTTGTGTTGATATAAATGTGGCTAAATATGCTTAGATAAATACCCCCAAACTACGGTGATACAGTCCAACAGAACAGACTTTGACACAACACCGGTGCTCTCCACGTGAGCCACCGTCCGTCCGTCCACTCTTGTTTTATCTTAGTTTCATTACTCTCTCTGATCCCCCTCACTGCCTCCATCATCAGCGGGGCTCTTTTTCTTTTGCAGTATAGAGTTTCCTCAGTTATTCCAGTTGTTCCACCATTACCTGGGGATAGTGACTGGTGAAAATGATGCGTCTTCCTGTTTTGGTTGCACAACGGAAGACATGCTTCATTTGTGCCGTAATTTGTCTTTCATTTCTACGGAAAAATCAACCCCAGTGGCAGACCAAAGGGCACAGCTAAAGCATTCACATATTTACTCCAGAGTGATCAGTTATATCAAAAAAGTTGTCTGTTTCCAGTTTAACCATCTTTAAGCAGCTACGCTACCTTTTGGTTTTTCAGCTCACAGCTTCACTGTTTTTTTTTGGTGTGCCCAGCACGAAATGACAAAAAGCGAGTAGTTAGCAAGCGGAAGTTAGCAAGTGCTATTAGCATTTAGCTGCTAAAGAAGAGACAGGTGTTAATTCTCAGGACAACTAACGGAGACAAAATCAGAGCTACATGGAGTATATATTGGACTTACATTCACCAGGTGGCCAGAAACACTGGGTGTGTAAAAAGGCTACTGTCTGCTAAAACCTTTGCCAAATCAACTGTATACATATACATCAGTAGGCTAATGTGTTTAAAGCTTGTTATTCTGCTCCCCATGTGGCCAAAAAAAAGCTTGCTTTCATATGGAAAAAATTGTAAAACTTTACATTTTGTTTGTGCTGATTGAACAAACAGATGTGCCTCTTTCAGTAAAGCTCTTTGTTTGGTTTGGGGAATAAAGTTGCAACTTGAATAAGGGATTTATTTACTGTCAGCTCTTTAATTCAATGATAATCAAAAATGATGATAGTAGAGACAGCAACTGTGTCTAAAGACTCCACACTAGAGCTGCATCTCCTCTTTTCTTTCATTTTGGGCAGAATCCACTCTAACATGTTGTGGTGGCTAATTGGATCTGATAGGCTGAGTATTGAGAGTTCCC
Source organism: Diplodus puntazzo (assembly GCA_963678695.2). Taxonomy (NCBI): domain Eukaryota; kingdom Metazoa; phylum Chordata; class Actinopteri; order Spariformes; family Sparidae; genus Diplodus; species Diplodus puntazzo. The sequence goes on along the minus strand of OZ023174.1, from coordinate 9,798,766 downwards.
CTCCCCCTCCCGGTTGTGGCAGCCCACCTCCAGCTCCGGAGCGGCTGCTCCCTCTTTGTCTGCCTGCATGTAACTCATGCAGGGGACACACGGCATCTTAAACCCCCCCTACACACACTCATACACACCCCTTGATTCACATGGTAATTTTGGGACTTTCTAGTGTGTCTTTGTGCTTGGTTGTCCCCCCTCTCATCCTCATGTATGGACCACTGAGGACTTTAGGATACGAAGACTAACATGTCATGTACAGATGTAAAAGCAGACATTTGGTACGATGTGCTTATTTCACGTTTTCCCTGTGAAATAAACGGATCAGTAAACAGAGAACACGCCGAGTCCTGACCTGTTACAGCCATGGATGTGCTGTGGCAGCGGTGCTCACATCATGTCAGCTGGACAGAGCGAGTATCAAACATCCCCATTAATTACAGCAGAGGTCGTTATGGGTCTCCGGCCAAATTGATTCAGAGGCATCTGCTAAACTTCTCCTCTGGGAAGCCGGAGAGGCCAGCCTGATGTCCACGCTGAGAGGTAGGGCAGGAGGTCCGATCTGCCGTCCGACCCCACAAATAGGTCATAAACTGGGTCTGTGTCTTCAGTCAGCTCCGGAGGGACCTCATGGACGGAGCTGACATCAGATAATAGGGCACATGGCGGAGACTCTGCAAACCATTATCCTGCCCAGAGTGCAGATGTGTTGTACTACAAAATGATGCTGCATCACAGGATAATGAAGCCAAGTATTTACTTACTATTAAAAGTGAAGCAGCAGCCAGACGTGGCCCGTAGTGAAATCGGTCTGCCTCATTAACTTTGTTCCACATCAGTCCCTCTGGCATCTCCCCGCCTGCTCATTCATTTTTCATTCATCCTTCTAAAAAAGTACAAAGCTGAACACAGATAAAAAGAACACGTACGTTAGATACCGCAATGAATCGTGTCTCTGCAGTGCTGGAGATGTTGTGTGCCAGCCCTAATCTTTAAACTCCGCTCTTTAATTTAATAGAAAATAAATCATTTTGTTCTCTGTAGAAAATGCAAAAGGAAGAATGTGCCCAAAAATGTGTTCACGACAGACAAAAAGAACCATAGTGGTGATATTAAGGCTAGAAGAATGATAAAGAGCCTCTTAAGGAGATATACTGTACACTCCTGGTACTCTTTGTATATGTTTTATCAGTTTTCTTGTTTGATCATCAGACTGTAAGGTGTTCCCGCTATTTTGTCCATCCTGTATTTGTTGATTTTTAGGGGTCAGCTCAACCTTGTGAATCGTGGAAGACTAACAGAGAGAGAAGACTGTATCACCTCTCTCTGTGTTATTAACTGCAATCATATTTACTGTTCTCCCTTTCATGAGATCGCTGCCGTTTGTCTGGGAGTAGAAGACTTAATGTCCTCTTAGACTAATGTCCGCCTGGCGCCACGACTTTCGCACAATTCTCTCAGCCTCCAGGAGTCGTCAATATGATCGTCTGTCTGGCCTTCACTGCATTATCCCCTGGCACTCAGACTCCTTCAAGGCCTCGGACCGCTCTCTCCTCTCCAGTGTATGAGATAATGACAGGGGAGATGGGAGGATAGCAAATCTGGTTGTAGCCAATCAGGTTACAGAGTGAAGTTAGGGATCAAAAACAAGCTCGAGTTTGTATTTCTGGAATCATGTTGGTTGATTCTTTATTATGATATTTGTGTATTGTAAGAGTCAGGCAAATAAGAGATGCAGAAACGCCAACATAGAGACACGAAAACAAACACAAAAAGTAGAAAAATGACCACGAAGAGATTCAAAAATGACCAAAGGCACAGAATTAAACACAAAGAGTCACAGAAGGACTAAAAAAAGGCACAAAAATTATCCCAAAGACAAAAAAGGACTACAAAGAAAAACAAATCGAGCACAAAGTAATGCAAAAAGACCACAAGGATGCACATGAACAACCACAAAGAATTGCGAAACAACTACAAAGAGTGTCAAAATGACTACAAAGAGACACAAAGGGATTACAGAGAGATGCAAACAACAAATTACAAAAGAAAGAATACTAAAAAAGACGCAAAAGTACCACAAAGAGACACAAAAACAGTCAAGAAGAGATGCAGAACACCGCAAAGAGTGGCAAAATGACTACAAAAGACACGTAACAGGACTACAAAGACACAAAAATGACCACAAAGATGCAGAAGGGCTACAAAGAAGCACAAAGCAACTGCAAAGACACGCGCAATGACTTCAATGAGACGGAAAAAGACTACAAGGTGACACAACAGGACTACAAAGAGTGGCAAAACAACCACGAAGAAATTTAAAATGTCACGCAACAGGTGCAAAATGAAATGCAAGGGAACAGAAAAATGACCACAAAGAAATGCAAAGGGACTACAAACACATAAAAATGACAATAAAGCTGCACAAATACATCCACAGATACAAAACAACTACAGAGTGACCAAACAGCCTCAAAATGAAGAAAAACAACCACAAAGAGGGAGAATAACCAAAAAAGACACAAAGAGATACACGTTTTGTTTTGTTTTTTTATCACTAGCAACACATTTACTCCCTTCCTCTTTTATAGAATAAGCTCTATTTAAATGTCAGTGACACTGCTTCAGAATGACTTCTCCTTTATGAAGGATCCATGTCAGTCCGGATGATTGAATGAGCCAGATTTAAATGGTTTTACCCCCCATCACATCTCTGGCTGTAATTCCATTAAGGAGGTGTGAGGCTGTGACGAAAACTGCGAAGTGTATTTTCTTCTGGCAGGTGATACTTGAGATCTATACAGCTGCTTGGAAATGTTTCATAATTTTATGTACTTCACTGGCTGCTGCAGAGCGGCATTAGCAGAAGTGAATTACAGCCTTCTGTGTGACTTAATAGAGATGGAGGAAGAGGAGGGGGAGGAAGCAGGGTGGAGAGAGTAACCGAGGCGTGTTTCCACTCATCTGCAGCAGTGAAGTGGCGGAGCAGGTGGCTCCGGCTTCCATTGTGGGTCCTTTTGGCAGGATTTTATTACGTGGTTTTGTTGGTGATGGTGGATTGTAAACTTAAGTGTTTGCAAACTCTCGTCTCCATCTGCCACAGTTATAAAGTCTTTAATCTTCATATGCTGCCGTCTGTCCCGGCATCACGTCTTTGTGACGTCCTCAGACGGGATATTTGTTATTTTTTAACAAACGGAAAGAAACTCTGATAATTAAATGTAGTGTTGTTGTTGAAATCAGGTGCTTCAAGGGAGGATCAGACAGATTCACTGGTTAGGACTCGAGAACTTTCATCATAAACTTGCTGTCTTTTGGAAAACACTGATGTACAGAATGCAGTACATGTGCCTGACTTTCTTTTCATTTGTTATGAAGTATTGGCCTGTTCAACTACTGCAGGTGTCTTCGGTGGACAGTTTCTTTATTAAGATGGAAGATGGAATCAATACCTGTGTGTGACTGTAGCTGAGCCAGGCCTGATCTGCAGAGTATCATATCCGCATCCCCCCCATCCCGAGAAAAAACTGCCTCTCAGGGAGGAGGAAGTTCCTCCAGTCGGCGGTCCGGCTCGCTTGTCTCAGCGGCTCGATGCTTATTGGATTGCGTGCCCATTCCCACAGCTCCAGCGGGTCAAATGACTGGGATGTGTGTAGCTCACGGCCGCTAAGTGGTCTATCGATCAGTCAGCTGAGCCTGTGGGCTGACGGGATGTGCTGCAGCAGACGGAGTTGGCAGGATAGTAATGGGCACAAAATACGAGGCATTCCTGCACAGATTAGAGCCTCTGCCTTTGACTGACAGAGAGAGAGGGTCAATACGGGCAGAGCAAGTACAGTATAGTTCAGGTTCCTCACAACAATTTGAACATGTGAATTTTACTGTAGTCAAATATCTTTAAAATACAGATGAAAGCCTGACCGATACTCAATTCTGTAACTGATGTCAATACTGATATATACTGATCCATTATCGATGTATCAGCTGACATACACCCATTTCTGATTCAATGATCCATGAAGGAAATGTGACAGGATAAACATTATTGTTTGAAATGACATTGTTGCACTAAAACAGTACACCAACACCGATACATCTGTTGGCCAACCAGAAATTTGGAAATACTGCGCTGATTAGTTAATGACCCGCTCCAACCTAGCTACGGCCGACCACCAATTCAATTAACTTAAAGAAAGATAAAAGGGTTTGATAACATACATCTCCTGCACTTTGAAAGGATCAGCTACTTTGACCAAAAGCCAGAGATCCTAATGAACGCTCACTTCTACCTCGATCACAGTCCAGTCAGCCGCTTTACATCATTAAAATGTTCTGCTGCTCCATGAAGTGAGCTTCACTTCAGTTGTCTGAACACTTTTTAAAAATGAATCAATATCCTGCAAATCTAAACAGAGGATGGAGAAGTCAGATTTGAGTGAGCCTTCTTCTTTACCATCATATCGAGTTCATGATGTTACATCAGCTGTTTATATTATCTAATAATGTTATCAAGTTCATCACATGATCAGGTGCATCACATCTGAGCCGCCTTCAACGACCTTTATTATTATATAACCAATGTATAAAACACAGCAGCATGGGATGGGAATTAATAAGATTTTATTGACTGTGACATAATCGATTCTGCTTATCTGTCAGATTCTTTATCGAGTCATTTGTTGACACCTGATCAATTTTCTCTGTGTGGGAAAAAAAAGTACACATTCTTGCAATGCACTGTCAGAAAAACAGATCAGAACAGCAACTATTTGATGATTTTCAAGTCATTTTTCACACCAAAGCATTTTCGTTGCAGCTTCATGAGAATGTGGAGATTTGCTGCTTTTAAGTATTTTCAAATATCTTAATTTATTTTGATGCATGTTGCAGTTTGGACAACTGGTTGCACAAAGAAGTATTGTAATTATGACAGCATTTCATACTATTGCCAGAATTCTTACGACCCAAACGATCACTCATTCAAACTCTACATTCAGCAAACTGATCCAAAATGATAATGATCACTACTTGTGGTGACATACAGAACCAAAAAACTCCTGTTTTTATATTCATGTTTGAGTAATACAAATATTAATGATGGTATATTTATATTGTTATAGTACAACAGGAACATTTTTCTGTATCACAAAGCTTTTGCTTTTTATACTTTTAGTACATTCTTGATAATATATATAATATCACTCATGTAACATTTTCAGAACAGGATTTTACTGAAAACAGTATTTCTTCAAGACAGTATTACAACTGTGACTTACATAAAGGATCTGAAGTGCTAAATTCCAGCCCTGCAACAGGCATTAACACAATGTTTAGTCAATGCATGCAAATACAAATTACCACACAACATGTGCATGTGGTTTGTGCCCCCTGTATGCCAGTCTCAGTGCGTTCCACTGACCCAGTGCCCAAGATTAAGGCCTGGCAAAGCCAGATTTAGCCGCCCAGCAAACCAAATCCCAGATTTAAAGAGCCTGCGAGGAGCAGCCTCCTGGAGTGTGGCGCCACAGCAGCAGCCAAGTTTTACACAAACACCAACATAAAACTTGTGAGGCCTTCATACATCTCATCAGTCAGGCTGACAGAGTGCTGCAGCGCAGGCGGGGAGATGGAGCATTTCTAGGTAAAATGCAACATCGACCTCGCCACCAAGAATAATCTTATTAACACTGTGATTCATGTGGCATTTCATTAAGAGCCAAAAGCTGCTGCTGCTGTGCGTGCGTGCGTGCGTGCGTGCGTGCGTGTGTGTGTGTGCATAATGAAGTCCACCATTATTCAGTTCAAATGAGAGTGGGCTGTTTGGAAAAGCAATACAACAAATGAAATGTTGTAGTTTGCATATGCAGATTTTTATAGTGAATTGGAGAACAGCCACATGCTGGTAGAAACAAATGAGGAATTAAAGCATGCAGACACAATGATTGAGATATGTCTTGAATCCTAATGAAGTGAATAAAACAAACTTAGAATAGTGTCAGAGACTAAATGTTGTCATGGAGTCACAAGAAACTGGGATTTCCAAATGTGCCCTGTGGAACTTCATAGTGAACAGACAAAATATGTGTTTATATTCAGAGGAACTCACCAAAACAGTGGAACCCTGAGGTCTTACAAATGAATGTTCTTCTGTATCCACAAAACATTTGAAATCCAACCTCCTCTGTTAAGATCCATGAGTGCATGCTGGCAGACTTCTTCTTTGCTGCCTTTACTGGTGTATCTTGAGTTGTTATCGCCACCTGTTGATCAGTTTAATAGTGTGACACCAAAACAACAGCACTTCAGCTCTTCTAGAGGTCCAAAACTCCAGTGCTTCAAAAACTGGTGCCTGCATTACCCAAAACACAACTTATCCACTGAGTAACTATCACTGGAGGTATTCAGCAGATAACCCAAAGCTTTATGCTACTTTTTAATGCACTTCAATGTGTACCTTTGGTTAAAATCAAAAAATGTTTCCGAATTAATATGTTTTTTTCTTTTCTTCTGACATTGTTGCAGCACATTATGTACAAACATCTTAAAGTGGCGACCATTCTTTTCACCACACACTGGGCACATTTGATTAATGAGACAAAACATTATTTAAAAGAAGAGAATATGTGTTAAATGTCCTATGGGTGTTAAATGTCCTCTGTTGGCTAAAAAGTAATTCACAGGCAAAAAAACGAGCTGTATGTTACTCCACACTGAGACATGTCAAGACAATAATACAACAAAGAGGTCAAACTGCCTTTCAGACCTTAATGAAATCCAGACTAATTTGGGGATTTTGGCGTTGAGCAAAATGTCTTGTAAATACCAAGTGTACATACAGTACAGCTCAATTATTCTCTAAGTAATCCGTCTTTAAAGGTGGGGTTACAGAAGTAAAGCTTCATTTATTTGAAATTTCTGAAACACGTCATCAGTTCAAAATCATGTTGGAAAAGCAAGAATCATGCTGACAAAACATTGTGAAGTATGTTTTTGAGTAGTGAAAGATGACTTGAGGTCTTCAGAGCCTAAACATATTATATAAGTAGATGAAATCCTGGGAATCCTCATTTAAGTTCCTGCAGCTTTTCCTCTGACAGCACTGTTGGGCAGCCATATTAGCCGAGCTAAACTCAATTGCAGTCTACAATAAGTAATTAAAAGAACTATGGCCACTTTCACCTCTTCAGATATCAGTGAGAGACCTTCACACTCTACACAGATGATGAACAGTGACACAAAGAAGTTGTAAAAGACATGATGAGAAACAACACTGTTGTGTTTAAATTAATTTATTTTCATTGCACTCTCTCTCACACACACATACACACATTCTCTGCCAAAAAGATCTTCAATCATTTACAAAACCTTTACACACTTATAAAATAGTGCACTGTCTCAGACACACGAGGATAAATATCGATAAGAGTTTTCAGAAGAAAATGTATACAAGTGATAATTGGCACATCCAGGAGACAGGCGTCATCACAACGTTGCATGTTTCCTATTTGTCAAACAGACCGTTAAAACAGGCACGTTTCGCGAGTACAGCTTCAACAAATAGAGTACTGAGCTACAATATTAATCCCTTTAAAAATACCCCAAAAGCAGGGATCCAGCCCCTTACGTTATACAAGATTTTATTGTTTTTTAAATAATCACACCCTTAAAAAAAATATCTAGCAGCCCCTGAAAGCAAACATTGATTGGAGAGGAAAACTGATGGTAAACTTACACACAATTTAGTGCAATTAGCATGTTAGAAGCTCCATTTTGTTTAGAGTCTACAGAATTGATTTATCTAAAGCATAAAAAAAAGGAAAATTACACTGAGCAATGGCGACATCTACTGGCCCCACTCAGCTCTTTTCAAAAGAACAGACATGATGCAAGACAACCTCACCTCTAACAAATTGTTCAAATGTTCTCGCTCGATGAAAGAATCTCTTTGGTGGCTGTTTTTCCTTTGTGATCTGGCGTTAATCCAAGCAAGTTCAGACATGTTTAAGTTATGCGTCAGACTTCTTTTTGTTCCTTAGTCCTGTGTGGATTTCATCTCCAGCTGGCCCTGAATGTCTTTCAGTTTTTGTTACCTTCTCCCGGTAAGAAGTACGGGTTCTCGTGGCCTTGAACCAGATAAGAAGTAACGGGAAGGATTTTTACCTTTGAAGGTCCTCATCCCATCGGGGTTGAGATCGTATGATCCCGTCTGAAATGTCGGTGGAAGCAGTCAGGGAATTAGTGTCTTTCAGATGTAGGGACTTCACACATGCACACACAAACACCCACAGACACCAAGCACACATACACAAGTAAACGCAGTCGACCGATGTGCATTGAAAACTAATCATCACTACTCCCAAACTAGCATCAGCGGGGCTTCTTTGAACTGTCACTCACTAGAATTAGCATGAAGATGAGAGCTTTCCAAACCAATCAAGAGACCCTCTCATGCTGATTCCCATCACCCGAAGAAAAAAAAACACCCTGCCACAGTGATTCTCACTGTGGCCTGTCTAAATAATCAGCAGGGGGCATCTAGCAAAAAATCAGAATCTAAAAGCAAAGCCATGCCTTACCTTTTTCCATCCTTTCTGCTTCGGATGAAACCCCTAAAGCAACACACTGGGAGTCAGGCAAAGCAGGGAGCATGGGAGGGAGCTACGTGCTAATACTATATATACATTCTGGGTGATTGGGTTAAACATCATGGTGGACAAACATGTTATTCATGCATCTTATGTGAATCCGAAATTAGTCAAGATGTTAGGGTGACCAGTGAGCGCGGATTTGCTGATTTGCAGGTACTACTTAGCAGTACTGGTAGATGTCTCGGGTTAACATTTGGTGGAAAAGCCCTGTTACCTAGACATAGATGTGTTTTGTACCTGCAAATGACTACATCCTTGCTTACTGGGTGAGTGTTAGGTTGATCAGCTGGTGCAAACGTGATACAAGACGGTGGGGTGAACAATTTAGAGGATGATTTAGTGCATGATAAACACTCTGAGGATTAGTAGTGATACGTAATTCAGACGAGACAACAGAGGAACGCGTTGTAACTCACCAGTCCGTTGGTGTGATGATTTTTGTCCACCAGGTTATTGGTGCTGCCACCTTCGGTCATCTCTATCGGAGGGGCTGCATCAAATTTAGTGGTGGCGCGGGGGATGGGGGTGATGCCGGTGGGCCAGGGCTCGTTCCTGTCACCTGGCGAATACGGACTCCTGCTGTGGTCTGGCTTGCTTTGTGAGCATCCCTTACTAATGTGTGCACACAATGTGAAAGGTACAATTGTTTTTAAATCCAGCAATTAATCCGTCTTTCAAACAAGTATTGCTTGTGTATCCAGAGCTGGAAATACTGCAGCTTACTTCCCTGTGATAAAGCTTCATTGGTCTCCAATAAAAACACAGAAATATCTGGCTAATGTCTGTGTTTTTCATAGTTTCTTGACAACAACATTGCTGTAATCAGTTGAATTTCTAGCCAATCCATCATACAACAGTCTGCTGCCATAAGTACTCACTTTTAACTTGGATTTTAACAAAATGTTTCTTGTACCAAAACCTTTTTTCTGCAACTGAATTTACATCTGTTCACTCCAGTGGACTTTACACACCAAAGGGTAAACTCTGGGCCTATATCCAACGTATATTTATATCAAATTTGACGACTATTTAATATTGCTGTTAATAAAACTATTCAATTTTAAATCATGTCATAGATTTAAATACAACATGCAAATTAAGGAAAATCAAAATAGAAAGAATATACAATTTGATGCATGATGTCCACTGGAGTCAACAGATGTATTTTTTTAGTCACAAAAAAAAATGTACCTCAAAAATGTAACTGAAATCTATTTTCTTAAGTATTTATTACACCTTATTTAGTTGCAAAATATAAACATATCTAAAGGTTAATAGGATATATAGGATAAGGCCTTTTTGAAATTGTTTTAGACATGTGGGTCAAATGTAAACATGCATTTCTTTCTAGAGCTACTGCCTGAGTTGACTATATGAAGAATGAGAAAAGGTAAGACAGTAATAATATTCTCACCAGCAGCAGAATATGAGCAGAGCCAGGACTATGATGAGTAGAATTCCTCCCAGTACGCAGGAGATTACCACTACAGCCAGCAGGGACGCTGTGAACACATACAGGAAGATGTTTAGATGTTTCAACAGCTGCTACTCTATCATATCTGCCTCTGAAAGACTGATTGTTACTCACAGTCACTGCAGTTGAAACCGGCATATCCAAAGGAACATCTGAAAGACAGAACATAGCAGTTCAAATTATGCACATTTTGAATTCAGGGCTGTCCTGGAGCACATTGATGGAGTTTCACACTGAATCCACATGGGGGAGCCAATTTCACAGAAACACCTCGGACACAGCTGACATGCAAAAACTTATCTTGTTCACAAACTTAAAAATATGTATACTCACGGTTCACAATGCGTGTCTCCCACAGCCTGCTGCCCACTTGGACACGCTACAAAGAGAAACAAACATTTTTAACACACACTGTTTGACTGAAACAGAAGCAAAAAGAAACAGATAACGAGCTGAGGTTTCACGGTAAATGGAGACCTACATCACGCCCGGTTGCACAGGCAATGAAAACATGAGCACAATGAAAGCCTCTTCATATGGAGGCTGCATGATGACCATTAAAAACAAGCACATAATCGTACATTATGTTCTCTTCCTGGGAAGGCAACTGTATGCATCATTAGTATGAAGGTCTTATTTAGCTCTCCCTATAGCCGATCTCCTTGGTCACAACCCTCCACACAGAGAGACAGAGAACGCTGTGATTCTTCCACAGGTTTCCAGGGAAACAACCCCGTTAAAAAGAAATAAATTAAAGAGATAAATGAAGTAGGTGCCAAAGGTCAGTGTAGAGAAAAGGCTACAGCTCTTGACCTTGTCTCTTAGTCTCGCTCCCTGTTGTTTCTCCCACACAAGTATTCCACTGAGGATAAGAAGTTTTTGTTGCGGCTCTCTTAACTGGAGATCAGCCGGGAAAACTTGAGCTTGTTTCAAACGCTGCGGGTCATCAACTGTTAAAACTCTATACATAAAGCTTTAATAATTTAAAGCGCTACGGCAGCCGAAAACTGTAAAGACAACATATTTTTGAACATAAAACACGCCGGATAAATACTCGAGCATGTTCTGATCTGCTTCATAAGAATATAAAATAGTCGTTTTTACCTCTGCAGCTGGTGTTTGAGTACAACAAAGAGATGAAGCCCTTTTTACAAAGACAAACAGCCCGGCCGTCTTTATCTGTGCATGTTGTAGTGTCGACATCACATGGTAATGGCTGCTGCAGACACAGCTTGGTGGCTAGGACAGAGAGGATATAAAATGTATTAAGAATCCCTCTGGTGCAGCTCATTCACCCCAGGTTCTCCTCCAAATTCAAATTCTTACCTGTAAACGTAGCACCACCCAACAATCCATCCGTATTTGAGTTGTTGATGGCGTTCTTAATGGACTGGTCAACCAACTCCTGAGTGACGTTGGTGTTTTCAAAGATGTTATTTACAGTTGCTTGCACACTTCCTGGTCTGGAGAATCACAGAGAATCACCAGAAGAGGTTAAAAACAAATGAGTGTTTTGGAAATTGTGGCATTTGTACATTTGGAGAAAGACAAAATACTCACTCGAGCTGGACAACCTCAGACTGTCTATACCCTGGCTCATTTCTGAGGGCCTCTTGAAGCTGTGAAAAGGAAGAAAAGTGTGCTTTAATGACAGAGAGAGGAGCATTTTTTTAACTGCTCACCCTCCTTTGTGAGCTCACAACCTACCGCTGCTGTGATACTAGCTGCTGTTTCCTGGAATATTGGCGAGGATCTGTCCCGCATTTGCTCCACAAAGACCACGGAAATAATATGAAGCTGGCCTGGGAACACTTGGGCTGAGTGAAGACGAGAAAAGGAAAATTTAACACTCACCAACTCGTTACAATTCCTTTTATTGTCATTTTTCATCTGACAGGAGATGAAATGTTGTTATGTTCTTACCCGGTATGCAGCGTCCGCCCTGCAGGAAGTGTCCAGAGATACACTGACAGATCCCCTGAAGACAGGTGCTATCAGGTGGACACAGGAAAGCAGGACACACTGATGAGAGAAAACATTTAGTCACTACGAGGCACGCTTTACAATTACACATCATCTTTTTTTCCAACCTGTTTTTTTTTAATCTCGTCCAGTTGCCTCATGGGCAATCATAGGAAATGAAAAAAACTTTGGAAAAAGGTACAAACCTATGTGCGGGATGTTCGAGCCTGTGGTGGAGGTGGTTGTGATTTCTGTTGGACGCTGGGTGGTGACAGTGTTGGTGGAAGCAGCGGGGGTGGTTGAGGCTGCAGTGGTGGTGGTGGAGGCTGTTGTATTGCCACTTGGTGGTTCGGTTGGAGGAGTCGAAGTGGTGGTTACTGCAGTGGGAGTGGTCACTGTAACATCAAAACCAAGAACATTTAAAACACAGCCATCGTCAATGTCTCAAAATGTCAGTATGACTACTTCAATACAGCACATTTTACTGTATAAAGCTGCACACGGTAAAATTATTTCATTCTGTCAGTTTGCTGACATTACATTCAATTATTCTGTGAGGTAGATCTTAAAAGGACCACAGTGGTAGATGTTGCCTATTAACTACAAATCACTTAAACTTTACATCACTGCAGACAACTTTCCAAAACATGCCACCCATTTCAGACAGACTTCCTACTTTCCAAGCTACTATAGTTTTCAGTTTACATAAAGTTGGAGAGACTTGAAATTTGCTTCTGATTAGTAATTCATGTAGAAGTTGGCTCAGCTTTTTAGGTCAAATGTTGCTGTTTAAAAGGATAGTTCACCCAAAAATCAAATATCCATTTTTCCTCTTACATGTGGTGCTATTGATCCATTTAGATTGTTTTGGAGATAGTGATCATAGACTTGTCTTCCTTCTCTCTGATACAATAGAACTAGAAAGCACTTCTGCTGTGTTTCAACAAATAAAAACATTCATAAAACTCATCAGCAATGTCTCTTTCCCAAAATCATAACCCGGTTACTCAAGATAATCCACACACCTTTTGGTGAGCACTTTCATGTAGGAACTATTTTATCGCTACTGTATCTAGACCCATCAACTGTATCACCACGAGCGCCATTTAGCTCTGCTGGAGAGATGGTCAACATCTTTTTGGTCAATATCTCCAAAACTCACATAAAAGCAGTCTAGATGGAAAAATAGCAGGTATGAAGAAAAATGTAATCTTGATCATGGGATGAACTGTCCCTTTTAAAAAAAAGGTTCAAAGTCTGTTTCATTCTCTGATTTTAGCATCCAGTTTTTAAATCATAAATATTATTACTTTATAAGAACACACAACAACAGTTATCTTGCTATTAGTCCTACCTCCTGAGGTTGGTGTTGTGGGACTAAGGGTGGTGGTATTTCCAGTGGAGGGTGCAGTGCTACTGCCTTGGGACGTGGGGGGGGTGGAGGCAGGTGAAGTGGGTTGGGTTCCAGCAGTGGGTTTTGTGTTTGCAGTGGTGGTGTTGGAGTTAGAGGACGAGGTTGTGGTGGCAGGCTGGGGAGCTGCAGGTGAGGTGCTATTGGAGTTAGCTGGTGTAGTTGTAGAGATTTCTGGAGTCGCAGGAGCTGGAGTTGTGTTGTTGGTTGGTCTTGTTGTGATTGTAGTCAAAGTTGTGTTGTTGCTTGGGTGTGTAGTAGCTGTGACGTTGGTTGTAGGTGGTGTAGTCCCAGTTGTGTCATTGTTTGGTTGCGTGGTTGGTGTACCTGCAGTTGTGACGTTGGTTGTAGGTAGTGTAGTCCCAGTTGTGTCATTGTTTGGTTGCGTAGTTGGTGAACCTGTAGTTGTGACGTTGGTTGTAGGTGGTGTAGTGCCAGTTGTGTCATTGTTTGGTTGCGTGGTTGGTGTACCTGCAGTTGTGACATTGGTTGTAGGTGGTGTAGTCCCAGTTGTGTCATTGTTTGGTTGCGTAGTTGGTGAACCTGTAGTTGTGACGTTGGTTGTAGGTGGTGTAGTGCCAGTTGTGTCATTGTTTGGTTGCGTGGTTGGTGTACCTGCAGTTGTGACATTGGTTGTAGGTGGTGTAGTCCCAGTTGTGTCATTGTTCGGTTGTGTGGTTGGTGTGCCTGCAGTTGTGACGTTGGTTGTAGGTGGTGTAGCCCCAGTTGTGTCATTGTTCGGTTGCGTGGTTGGTGTACCTGCAGTTGTGACGTTGGTTGTAGGTGGTGTAGTCCCAGTTGTGTCATTGTTTGGTTGCGTGGTTGGTGTACCTGCAGTTGTGACATTGGTTGTAGGTGGTGTAGTCCCAGTTGTGTCATTGTTTGGTTGCGTGGTTGGTGTACCTGCAGTTGTGACATTGGTTGTAGGTGGTGTAGTGTCAGTTGTGTCATTGTTTGGTTGCGTGGTTGGTGTACCTGCAGTTGTGACGTTGGTTGAAGGTGGTGTAGCAGTAGTTGTGTCATTGTTTGGTTGCGTGGTTGGTGTACCTGCAGTTGTGTTGTTGGTTGTAGGTGGTGTAGCAGTAGTTGTGTCATTGTTTGGTTGCGTGGTTGGTGTACTTGTAGTTGTGCCATTGGTTGTGGTCAGTGTTGGATCTGGAGCAGGTGTGGTGGTTGTATTTGTCGTGGGGCTTGTAGCTGAACCAGTGGTTGGAGAGTCTGTTGGGCGGCTGGTGGTGATGTTACTGTCCTGGGTAACTGTGGTGTTGACTGCTTCTATAGTGGTCCTGGACTCTGTGCTGGGTGGAGAGATGGTTGTCTCTGTATTGGTGGTTGGTGGTTTCGTAGTTCTAGATTCTGTTGTGGCATTTCCTGTAGTTGTAGTTGTTCCCGTGGCTGTGGGAGGGTCCGTTGTAGATGGTGGTGAGGCTGTAGATTCTGTTGTGGCATTGTTTGCTGTAGATGATGGTGAAATTGTAGTATAAGTCTTAGGAGAAGTTGTAGGAGTGGTTGATGTCTCATTGAGTCCTCCGCTGGTGGTAGCATTTTCTGATATGGTTCCTACAGACAAAAACAAAAAGCCCAAATAATCAACTCATCAATTTCTCTCTCCTAGGCACATCACATATAACTAAAATACTGGGGAGTCGAATCTAAATCTGTGACACAAGTCACCAAAAAAGAGAATTTAAGTTGGCTTTGTGAAGGATTTGAACCTCTCTGCTGTCCCCTTGCGTTGTGTCAGAAAACCTGCAGAGCAAATGTCCAGACTACTATGAGCACAACACCGCAACTGCACCAAATGTTCATTTTCTTAAGACAAAAGCACTTGAATGTGAAAAATTCCTAACTAGAAATACCGACATACGTACGGAATTTTTGCAAAAAATAGATATTAAATGCTCGACTATGTTTAGCAGCTAGGTGCTTACTTTGTTTATCAGCTGTTTGGGTCTGGGCAGGTAGTGAACTGGTAGTTTATCACAGCCTTTTCACTGATAACAGCTGCCTACTGCAGAGGGAAACAACCATGACAGCTGTGAGAGTGAATCGAAACTGTAAAGCTGAGGACCGTACAACCAACTGGCTAAAAGAGGCTTAAATGCTCCATAGTGCTGAGGGAAAATGCAGCATAATTCTCTCTGGGTTCATAATCACAAGCAACACCTTTCACATACAAGTAGTCATTTGATCCATTGTTAATACACAAAAAGGAGCTTTTAGATGTGACCACATCACAGCTTATTGGTTAATTATGCATGCTAATTATATAGGAAAAAAAATACATTAATTAGCACATATTTCCATGTTAATGTTCACAGAGCTACAGATATTAACTCAGTTTTCAAAAAATCTCGGCCAATGACATCATACATAACGTTTCTGTGAAACATAAACATAAGATCTGGCACGTTGTCGACCACATTAACAGGAAATGTATTTTGTATTATTGCTACTGTTAGTATTCATCTTCAAGATGACATTATTTTAGATTAAATTCAACTCATTGACCTCTGCCAAAGAGGTTATTTTGCTGTTGTATGTACGTGTCTGTTTGTTGGTTTGTTAATCCGTCAGCCGGATTACACAAAAAACTACAGAACGGATTTCCAATAAACCTGGATGGAGGAAGGGTCTCATTGTGAGATGGGGTGTTCTTCAAAATTTCTTTTTTTTTCAGGAAATAATGCATGAATCATGATGAAAAGAATCTGTCATATGTAGGTGGCTGGTATCTACAAGTGAGAACAACTAGAAAACAGGTCCAACTGAAGATCCCAACCTATGCTTTATTTGATATTGGATTAGGAATTATGAATTAAGGGGGGGCTGGTGTGTCTGCAGTACCATTTTATTTGTCATGGTACTGAGTGTAGGTACTCCAAGCAAATAAACATGTTCCCATACCGGGAGTCGAACCCGGGCCTCCTGGGTGAAAACCAGAAATCCTAACCGCTAGACCATATGGGACTGTTTTCTGGCATGTGTTCAATTACATAAGACAACATAAACCTTGTATCTTGTCACTATTAAACCCATTTGATTTCTGTCTAGCTGCAGATGCTCCAAAAATCACAGCAGTTTGAGCAACACAGTGGGCAACAAGGTTGAACCGACCACTGCATAAAAAGCGGACAAAAGCTGTGACTCAGCAGATAAGAGGTACGGTAAGTGACGGCTGTTTACAACACCTCGATGTGTCAGTCACAACTGCTGCCAACTTCATTTGACCATCTTAAAAGGGAAAGCTGCCTCCTGTTTGTTCAGTGTGCTGTCGTGACGCCTGTTCCCGTTTAGCCCGCTCCCACTCTTGGCTTTGTGTTTGTGGAGGAACGGACAGAGCCAGAGGGCAGCTTGAGGAGCTGTACACACAGCAGGAGGTCTTTGATTATGGCTTAGTCTGTTTACCTCAACATTTCATTTGTATGCATTGAATGATAACATTCAGAGCCCCCTTTTTTAGTAAGAGAGCGAACATGATAGTGAGAGCCAGATGGATGGACGCCTTAGACAAACAGTTTTATCCAGTAAAGCACAAGGAAGTGGTGAGACAACCTGGACTAATATCAGCTCCTGAGCGAGATTTGATTTTTTTCTTTGTGTGAGGTAATGTCTTTATCACCTGGTAACCAAGACTCGTTCAGAGATGAAAAACCACAGCCTCCACACACCCTGTGACAGCAGACTTTTATGGGTCCTCTGTACAGCCTTACCCACCTTAAAAATTATGTATTAAGGGAGTGGAGAAAGACATTGAGCAATCAATTGTGATAGATGAGGAAGTGAAGATAGGTTTGAATTCCCTGAAAAAGGTATATAGTCTCAGGTGATATTCCAATGGTCAAAAAGTAAAGGAGTGGCAGAGTTAAGCAGGGTAGGATCTATGTGAAGTAACGTCGCATGAGATCATCGCCATAAAACAGCCATGTATCATTTTGTGACGTCTCGTCCAGATTAAGACTTAAGGGACAATGGACTAATCTTTTTGGACGACAAGAGATCAAGATTAATGCAAAACCTCTTAAATCAGATCCAGTCCACCCCCGTCTTAATTAGCTCTGTTACTTTTTAGTCATAGAGTATCCATTGCAAGGACTTGTGTGTGTTTCCATGAGACTGAGCTGAAGGTTAAGTATTTCACTGCGCATTACTCACATTCTGTTAAACCCTCAAAGGCTAAATTTTATCTGCTCGCATCTCAGATCGTCACATTTTAGCTGTTTTTTCAGAGTCCTGTTGCTTTATAGAAACAGTGCAGCCGGTTTCGGTTTACACTCCATCCTGTAGATTAGTCAGGTGTGTGTGATTTGTTCCACTACATCAGCTGGGTGCCATGCCAGTGTCACTGCCAGCAGGTAGCAGGCATCTGTGAGCTGAACGCGGTTGAAGTAGTAAACATCTTTACAGAATAAAACAACTAAATTAAAAGAGTTTCACTCACTCTAATGTCGTGGCCATAAAGTCGCTCAAGAGCCTTATCAGCTGTGCGTTTGTGTGGTGAAACAACTTTCTTATCAATGCCTGATTTCCACAGAATGGAAAGTTGACAAATGGAACAGTGGCTCTCTGTTTCTTGACTACTGACACACTGAAACCAACCAGGAGGGATGCATGGCATTTCTTGAGAAATCATAAGTACTGTAGGCTCTCAGGTTGAGGGCATCAGTGAGAAAATAAGTGCTACCTGGTGGATGCTTTTTATTGAATACAATTAGAATTTAATGGGAAAACTTTTGCTATAATATGAGGAGATACAATCACATGTTATTAGAGAGGAGGAGAAAACTAATTACAGCATTTTTACCAGAAAAGTCTGTTACACTAGAGCTGGCGATTGTATGACACATAATCCTGCCCCTTCCCCCTAAAAGCCAATCATCTGCTTCCCCACAGCTGAACCAGAAAACACATTAGCTAGCCGTGTTGTTGCTTCGCGCGCAGTCAAGAAGAAAGAAGAAGAAATGGTAACTGGTAACGTTACAGATATCTATGTCCCACTCAAAATATATTGTAATCACGTTTGTAAAAGACTGACTTCTAATCGAGCTCATTATCAGGTTTTGCTGAAATGTTTTAGAAATAATTTTGTCTGAATAGTTTTGGCTCACAGCTGCACCCCCATTAATTATTCATCATTTTTATTATTAGGCAATTTTTATCCTCACATGGCGACAGGATAAGAGTCATTTCATTGGTATCTAGGTGAGATAAGTCAATTGTTCCACTAATTCAGTGTTAGGCAAATCATAAATCTGACTGATATGTGATTATGTTTTGGTGATATACTCTTTACTCTATCAGCTGCTTGGTTGATTAATAACAAATCTGATAACCACAACATCAAAGCGTCATTTCAGGTGGAACAGATACATCAGATAAATGTCTTGGCATCAGTTCTGAGTAATAAAAACCAAACTGAGTCTGATTCTCTCTGTAACAACCCTAATCTGTAAATTACTGTCTTCCTTATCAATTTCTGCGAGTGCGGCCAAGACAGCAGCGAGTCGAGCACAAGGAGATCTTTTGTTTGAAGGACTTTGGCAATCATTTTTTACACAGTCTGACCCGCTGTCAGTAAGGCCAATGGACAAATTATGAAAGGGTAAGGCTCAGTGTTTTAACTTATGGCCTTCAAACGCAGAGTTGATGGTCTGAAACACGGAGAAGCTGAGACCTTGAAAATGTGCTGCTGAACAAAGGCTCCTGACTTGCTGAGGTATTACCGGAATCCACCTACAAGTCATAAATAACCCAGATAGAGATAAAGAGAGAAGGTTATGGTGTCACGATAAACACTGTGTATTTATGAACACAGGGAAGTGATGGACAAAAGGGAAACTGTCACACAGAAGAATGTGAGCTTGTCACGCAAACAAAGCAGTTCTCTTTTCACGGTCAGCGATGATTGCTGCTTCTCTATTTCCATCGGCATGGAAGAAGAGGAAGAGGAGGAACCTCATCGCAACATAGTGAAACTTGCTCTCTGCATTCAACCCGTCCCTGAGGAGCTATCGGCATTTATGAAATGTGCTACTTCGGCTCTGATGCAGCATTCTCTCTCTGCTGGTTGTCAACAATCTGGAGTCTCACTCAACAACATTATCTGACTCTTACAAGTCACAAGTAATTGCCGATCAATGCTGAGTAATCTGAATCTGCAACTGAAGTTATCAATGTGAAGGAGTGGAAGTGTGAAGTAGCAGGAAACTGAAACAGTGAAGTAAAGTTCCTCAACATAAATTATACTTGGTTATAAACAGTTTGGTTTTGTTTGTTTTCATTAATTACGCTAGTGAGCATATTTTTGATGGTGACGCAAAGCTGGGAATCAAACCCGGATCCTTCTTGCTGCGAGGCAACAGTTCCAACCACTGAGCCATAGACGAAGTCTCACAGACAATCTGTGGTGATGATTGCTTCCACCATGAAAGCAAAACTGCTTCTGTATTTCCACGTACATGGAGGAAGAAGAAGCATCTTTTGTAATTACATACAGCTGTACTCATTACGACATAATGAAACTTGTCCCCCTTGTTTACATTAGGCTGCTGCTCAGTTTTCTAGGTCTCCTGTGACGGTGAAGTTACCCATACTGGGAACATTTATGAGACAATGTAAATAAACAACCATTTTGTGTCATAAACAGTGGGGTAATTAAGAGCACACTCTTGTAAGTCAAACGGGGAGCCTCGTCTCTGAGGATTTAACCTACAGCCGGATAATCCCCGACAGACACAAAAGGGATGACTGGGTCAGGCTGGGTGACAAGTGGGTCTAAGGTCGGTCCGAGGCGAGCACACACTCAGGAGGATGTGGATAAGAAGGTCCGGCTTTAACCTCCACCAACTCGAGCACGAACGCCACGGTTTGACAGGCTATCACTGAACTGATGCTACTTAACAGCTGCCACGCCTCTCCACCTCCTTCTTTCTCGACATAGAAATCAAACAAGCACAGTGCAGGAGTGTGTCTGTTGCCAAGGAGACGTCTGTTTCCAGCTGTCAAGCTTCGCCTCACTTTAAATCACCACCAGGAGCAGAAACAGAGAGACGGAGCCAGTTGATGCTTGTGTTTCAGTGCTTCGCTGCACTTCAGGGGACTTTTGTTCATGCGACACAATGCTTCTCCTGTCAAGTACCTGCTCATGAACTGACTGTCACATCCAGTTCCCGGCAGCACACATCCTCAATTTCCTGTCCACACAAAATAAATCCGTCTCAGCATTAACGATACACCAGAAGGAATCCCGAGCAGCTTGGAGAGCGGCACACAAACGCTCCTCTTTCTCAATGTCGCCATGAAATATTCCCAGTTTATTGTTGTGGTTAGGGGGAAAGTGCATTCCTGAAATAGTTCCTCATCACATTCAGCCGCACGGCAAGACAGACCTACCTTATTACAGAGAGCACGCAGAGCGGGCGACCAGCTGACAGGTTGTGACCCACCAGTCAGGAAGAGCCTGAGGCCAAAAGGCAGCATCTCATTAGGAGACAGAGGAGTCATGTGGAGAGCTGACCTACAGTGGTGTGTGTGTGTGTGTGAAATCATGCAGTATGACACCCGAAACAAGCTGATTAAAGACAAAAAATGCTGGAGGCACAGCTTGCAGCTTATTACTGGTCACACTTTGGGTCGCTAATGAGAGTAAAACATTTCTTACATACTGCTTTATGACCTACTGGCATTTAAAGGTGCACATCCCTCATGACTGAAACACACACAGGTCCGTTTCCTTCAGCGCTCACTGCAGAGGGAGAACCAGGCCTGAGGGCTGCCACATCAAAGCCACATGGCTGACGCCGGGGTCACCAGGAGCGACCTCACAAGACTGAGAGGAAGCTTTTATTTTCAACAGCTAACAGTCGGTCACCCTGCTGAGTGTCTCGTGTCAACAGTCCTGATCAGAGAAAAACCGAGGCCCCGTGTGATGGAGGTGAAGCGGTAGAAAACACGTCAATAGGTAAATTTTTAGTCAAAATAAATACAACCTGCCACAATGTCCTACTTTTACAAAGGCTCTCATGTTAATCCTCTTGACACAAATGTATGCAGATTCTTTACTTCATTAAAAGTAGCAAAACAAAAATGTGAAAATGTTAGAAAGTTACAAGAGTATTATCGCTAAAATGTACCTGAAGTGTCAAAAGTAAAAGTTCTCATGGTGCAGAATGACCAGACAGCATTTTCAATTTTGTAGCCGGTCGAGGTGGAGCTTATTTAACTACTATTGTTTAGCAACACATCGCATTTTATAAGCAAATCATGCAGTATATTTTATATATATTATTTCCCTGCAGAGTCGAGGTAAAAGACTGTGGTGCAGAGAGGAAGTCTTAAAACTAAAAATCAGAGCCAGCTGTTGAGTTTCTGAAGCTCTGTTTGTTTGGGATTCACAGACTCATCGATGTTTTAATGAGGATTATTGTACGTCGGTTACATTTCTTTTGATGAATCTTCATAAATTTCTTCTAACTTCATTTTTTAGGATGTTTGCTAGAAATAACTATGAAATGTGGTACTTTTTACAGATAAAATATAGACAAAGACATTTTTATTGTTCTTGTGAGAGTTATCTGTGCTGCTTTTGTAGGCAGTTGTTTAGCAGTTTTCTAGAAGAATTTTCTTGAAACAAGCTTTATTTAAACCAAAGTATATTCATTAATCAGTCATTTAGAATTAGAAACTTGATTTTTCATATCTTTTAGTTCTTTGTCATTCTGTTTTTTTCCCCCTCTCTGCTGGTCATTAACTGGACCAATGCTAGACTTTCTCTGTTTTTCTTTCAATCAGTAACAAAACACATGATTAACATAATGGAAAAGTATCTCCTTTTATAGATCATTATCCTTTTAATGGATTACCTTATGTATCCATAAAAGAACAATGATCATTAACGGTGTAATAAAGGTGACTACCATTTGCCTTGTTCAGACTTCAGACCTTGTCACACTGGACTGGGTGTGAGAGGCTCTCCCTGCTGCTTGATGCCTCACACACACATGTTACAGCTCAACACACACACACACATACACACACACACACACACACACACACACACACACACACACACACACACACACAAAACCTCAGGCCACAGCAACTTCGGCACAAGGACACAGTGACTAACACAGTAGACAAGAAGCTGATCAGATATCTAATCTCAGTCCCTATTTATTCCAGAAGATTAGGTCATTTTCTTCAGGAGGAGGCCGGCCGGAGTGAGTTCTCTGTATGTGTGCAAACAGAGCTCTTATACTGTAACACCGAGGCGACAGATGGCTCCCTGGAGCAGGGCTCACTCGCAGGGCCTCTGCACATATCATATCCAATTAAAGATCCGCCAGCACATGCTTTCCAATTACAGAGCGAGATTTACTGCCCTGGAGCAGCTCTAATCCAACAGGATACAGAAGGGAGGGACGCAGAGAGAGACGGCAACAAGCGTGCATGAGAAGTGGGCGTAGACGCAACAGCAGCGCACAAGAGCGCGTCGAATGAGGAAGATGCAATCAGTTATCGATATTGAGCGCAGATATGGCGAGGAGGAACTAAATCACACATAAAGAACACATGACATACTGTGATCTTTATGTACTTCTCCCACTGACAACAGGATTATTGATCGAGGGCAGCTCGATTGACAGAAAATCTGTCTGCAACTTTTGTTTTGTTTTTAAAAGCAAAAATGCCAAATAATGTCTTGTTCTGGTCCCTGAATGTGATACTGCTTTTCATTGTCATATATTGCAGTAAATTGATTCTTATGAAATAATTTACTTAAAAACACACAGTACAATACTTACAAATACAAGTTATTCTGCTTATAAGTCTTATCAGTCTTTTCTGTAATATTTTTGTTTCAGCTTGCTATGTATGTTAATGTACGTTGGTAAGTTAGGAGCTAAAACTCAAACGGTAATGGCAGGAGAGTACGGTACAATGAAATGTTCAAAATTACTCCAAATTGGAATTATTGGTAAGTGAGGAGACGCCCAGTTGAAATGGAAGCTGACGAAGCTTCCACAGCACCTGCTGACGTTAACAAAACAGTAAGCTGGATAGAGTAAGCTTACGCTACTGTATTTTAACATTAGCTGTGGGTGTACTCGGACAGCCAGACATTTTCTGAAGTGTTACATGGAGGACAATGTTTGAGAAACCCTGTCTAAAAGGTTTAATATGAAAGAATGTTAGTTGAAAACATTCTGAAATTGACTAAAATCACCAACACAAAGTGAAGAAATATTAGTTTAAAGAGATATCTTGGTCCGTCTCAGTCCAAAGCTCCTAATTTCCCCCGATGCTTCAAGCTCATCAGACTGTCGCTCAACAAGCAAATTTCAAAAAGGTTGCCTCTTTATCTTTAGCAGATGAAGTAACTAATCTTAATTAATCTGAGGTATTATAATGATAATTAAAACGATGCCCTACTTGATCGGTATCACATCCCTGCCTCCGTCTTTAACTCGTAACCAGAGCTTGCGTGCTCTAGTAATGACCTAATGATGACTAGGCATCAGAACATGACACATGTGGAGGAGATGTGATAAACTGCATGTGGTCTGAGAGAGGAAACAGTAGCAGAGGGAGAAAAGAGAGGCAAGGCGGGCATTAAATGTGCTCCACTCCCTTTTCTTATAGAGGGCACAAGAAAGTGTGGCGCCAGACTCAGAGGAGGAGGATCACGACCCTCAGGAGGTCTTTTCATCTGGATCTCTTTACTGCTACTTCAGATACACTCAGTCAGGAGCTCAGAAGTGTCCATCAGCTCCCAGCCATCCTCCGGCTCCATATATGTGTGTCTAGTCGGGGGGGGGGGAGAATCATACGAACAGCCCGCAGGCTTCCAGCGAGGTCCCGGCACATGACAGCGTCTGACTCTCAGGCTTCATATATGAGCCTTGAATCACAGAGAGGCATTTTCTGAATAATACCGAGGGGTGACCAATGGATTTTAAGTGCAGACAAGCTCAGCGAGTCTCGTACAGTGGAGTGCTCATCAAAATTCCTCAGGGCAGCTTCACCACGCTGTCGAGGGGGTCCGCTTATGCACACACAGAGTAAACTGTGTGTGTGGAGCGTGCTGCGCTTCAGGGGGTCGGCCGTTGTTTGACCGAAGCCTCCTTGCTGGCATCTGTCCGCCCACAGAGAGCTTTGAGTCAGAGCGAGAGAGCAGTGAGTCAGGGGTTAAGACTATTTGGGGAACCCCCAGTCCACCCCCCACCAATGTGTGTAGAAAAAAGAGTAAGGAGAAGAAGATGAAGGAAAGATGTATTTTTCACAAAAACTTGAAGAAATAGAATGAATTATATAATTTGCCTCAGTGGGCTTTGCAGTGAACGACAACCTCTGTCCTTAGACCCTCAGTCTGAGTGAGGAAAAACTAATGAACACTGAGAAAGAAACACAACACAACAGGAAGAGCTGCAGGTGTCGGAGACGCAGACAAACGCTCGAAAGAATTACAGATGTGCAATCATCACATCATCTCTTTGTGTGTATTTGTGAATATTTAGTATAGGTTCTTGGATTATAATCAAATTTAACTGCAATCTACCTACATATGATATCCCATCACTAACTACATGATAAAAGATAACAAATGTGCATTGAGCACATACATACAATAAAAAAGAAGACTTTTGCCAGTGAAAAAAGTTCTAATAAAGTATTTTCAGACATGAATTTCTATATAATGGACAGATCATTTGTGAGAAGCCCCACTGATGATCATAAAAGTTGATGTGCTCAAGATGTACACTAACATTTACCCAGTAAAAAGGTGAAAAGGGCAGAAGAGAGGCCAAAAATGTGTGTTTACATACACAAAATATCACTCAAGTACATGCAACGCCATTTTTCGATCCTATAAAATGACATGTAAGATTTTACCTCTAACAAATATGAAGATTTGTGAGTGATAAACAGATCAAAATACCAAATAGTAGCTTAAATGTAGTCACAATTAGCTCTACTCAACTACAACAAAATGCTAGTTAGCCTACACATTAAAGAATTAATACTGATATAGGTAGGATAATAATTAGTCTGTAAAATACTCAATATTAGTTCACTGGATTGTTTATCCTGTGACATCTCTGAATCTTTTATTTCGTGCTTTGTGAATATAATTTTATTCATTTATTGCATATATGCACCCATATCCAGATATCTCTAACTCATTTTGAGGAGTTGAGGTAATTTCTATATTAAGGACATATAATTTGTAAGACGCTGTAAAAATTAGGGGCATGATTCAAGGTGTAACCTAAGATTGACCCTCCAAAAATGTGAATAGAAGCCAAAAAATATGTGTTTACCTTCACAAAATGGCACTAAAGCACATGAAATGCTATTTTTTGACAACATAACTGATATCATACAACAAATATGATGATTTGGATTGATAAACAGATTAAAATACCAAACAGAAGCCTGCCTCACTCAGCTACAACAAAGATACTAGTAAGCCTACACATTAAAGAAAGAATACTGATTTAATAAGTGGACTAATATTAAATACTGAGCTATAAACTTCTACTAAACATTTTGACTCTAGAACACAACACATGAAAAGCCATACATCTGAAGACTGAAGTTAAACTAGTATAAACATGAAGATGTATTTCAAGCCTTTAGCTTGGATCCCAAAGCGTTAAATGTCAGAAACACACAGTTAGAAACAGTTTAACAAGCTGCTGAAGTGAACTCCACTCACCTTTAATGGCTGTGCATAGCAGAAACGCGACAGACAGGTAGCTCAGGAACATGGTTCGGGTCTTGAGCCGGGTCTCAGTCCGGTGTGACGGGCAGAATAACGGTGCTGTGTCACAGTCTCCGTCTGCTTCAGGGTGTAGTCGCTGCTGCCTGCTACAGGTGGCTGAGTCTGAGAGCTGCGCCCTCTCACAGCATTAAGAGCTTTAGTCCCTCCTCTGATTGGCCGTCTCTCCTGTCACTCATCATTACTGTACTCGGGCTCAGCTTCCCTCCCTCCACCCTCCCTCCACCCATGGACCAGAGCCTCCACCGTAAACCTGTCACAATACACAAGAACTAACTGCACAATACTGACTATTTTTAGCTGAGTGTTTGCACAGAGAGCGAATAAAGTACATGCCTTGTACCTGAACACTGGCATTAGTATCAAATGACACGTTCGCAAGGATATTACGTATCACAGCTGAACAAAGCCCAGTTTAGATAAGTTTCATGACAGCTAACACTGTGATAAAGTGGACACTGAGAGGGAATCATAAACTGTCAGTATCAAACAAGACTAAAACCCCTTTTGCACTGGTTAGAAATCCCACTTAAACCTGATAAGACAGGCTTTTGTTTGCAATGGGAATGTGTAAACTGTGAATTTACACCCACATTAATTGACTCTGCAGCAGTCTAAACGTAAGACCCCGCTGAACACGCTTAATTGCGACATGTAGAGTGATGACACATAATCAAAATCCAGTGGTGGGGCTCTAAATTAAAAAAAAAAAAAAGGATTTATCCACCATTTTACAGAAACTTTTTTCAAAATGGGTCTATTTTTTATTCTTATTTGAATGGGTCTATGTTTTCTCTACTGTTACAAGTGTTTCCAAGGCATTTGTGACACTTCGTAACACTTCAGGTAAAATTCACGGATGGGAATAGGTTCTGGTTTTGGTGGAATAGCGTTATAAGACTCTACAGCTATGCTAATGTTTGCCACTCTGTATTTGGGGCTGTATTAGCTACTTTGAGACGTGTAAATATTGTGACCACAGACCTTATTTCAGACATTTAACCAAAAAAACGATTGACTTTGAGACGAGGCAACCAGAAAAGCTAAAATGCTAACTGATTTCTGGGTTTTGAGGACTCATTACTACATCTTTATTTGGTCAAATGTTGACTGGAAGTTATTAATATTCACCAGATGATCAAGCTTCAACATCTCGAAGTCATGAATGTGTACAGTAGTTGTTTGGACAGGATGTGAAAATGTCGACACGCTGGTGGCACCACATGAAATCCCAAATCAAGATTAATAATTAATCTTCCGGGCACCATGACTATCTGTGCCACACCTCATGGAAAATCCATCCAGTAGTTGTCAAAACTTCTAAAAACCTAAATAGAGGACAGGTTAGAGGTTCAGCAAAGTCATTATGATTCATCCTCTGTGGAACATAAACTTCCGTAAGGAATCCGATGTGGATTGCCACAGAGCCACTCCCTTAGCATGACTCGTAACACCATAAAAAATGAATTCCCTTAACTTATTAAGACCTGTACTGAAAGCAGTAAAGTAGTAAAATCAATATTAATCTGCTTGACGCAGTGCTGATAAGAAAATTCCTCTCACGACTGACCGATTAGATCATTGCATTGCGTCTACTTATGGGCCTGACAATGGGCTCAACAAAATGACCATATACTATGGAGTTTTTTATCAAATAAACTCGATCAAGAATATTTACATACAATAACATTTATTTTCAAAAGGCGCATGTCAGACCTTCCTTCAGTGTGTAAGGTGCAGACGCACGTTTACCTCACAACACAATGACTTCCCAGATTCTCACAGTTAGTATGATTTGATACACTTTTTAAAATGAATTTGTTCTTTGTGATATCGCTTTGTTGCGTCAGAGCCTCAAGTTTACTTGGGACATATGATATCCCATCACTAACTACATGATAAAAGATAACAAATGTGCATTGAGCACATACATACAATAAAAAAGAAGACTTTTGCCAGTGAAAAAAGTTCTAATAAAGTATTTTCATATGTCACGCTGGTGGCACCACATGAAATCCCAAATCAAGATTAATAATTAATCTTCCGGGCACCATGACTATCTGTGCCACACCTCATGGAAAATCCATCCAGTAGTTGTCAAAACTTCTAAAAACCTAAATAGAGGACAGGTTAGAGGTTCAGCAAAGTCATTATGATTCATCCTCTGTGGAACATAAACTTCCGTAAGGAATCCGATGTGGATTGCCCCAGAGCCACTCCCTTAGCATGACTCGTAACACCATAAAAAATGAATTCCCTTAACTTATTAAGACCTGTACTGAAAGCAGTAAAGTAGTAAAATCAATATTAATCTGCTTGACGCAGTGCTGATAAGAAAATTCCTCTCACGACTGACCGATTAGATCATTGCATTGCGTCTACTTATGGGCCTGACAATGGGCTCAACAAAATGACCATATACTATGGAGTTTTTTATCAAATAAACTCGATCAAGAATATTTACATACAATAACATTTATTTTCAAAAGGCGCATGTCAGACCTTCCTTCAGTGTGTAAGGTGCAGACGCACGTTTACCTCACAACACAATGACTTCCCAGATTCTCACAGTTAGTATGATTTGATACACTTTTTAAAATGAATTTGTTCTTTGTGATATCGCTTTGTTGCGTCAGAGCCTCAAGTTTACTTGAGCAGATTTGAATCAAACTCTGGCTTTCTGACAGCATCAAGTACTTCACCATGAGCAGGTCACCTTGACTTTGAAATTAACTTTGGTTCTCTGGAGTAACAATCCAACTCAAAGATCTATGTGACAGATTGTTTGATACTCGCAAATTCCTCTGATAATACAAGGAGTAATGTGGCTGGCACTAAGAAGCTGTTGTGTATGTTGAGGTTATTTTAAGTCTTTTTTTTAGGCGAGCAATCGTCATCTCTTGTAAGAGCTTTCTCCTTTCTACGGACTCTTATTGTCCAAAGATGAGAATACAGAAACACAAACTCATCCAGAATGAAAACATAATAAACCCTCCACAATGTCATCCTTTTTTCTTCATGCTGTTATTATGGACCCTTCTAATGAGTCCAACCATTTCAGGCTGAATAGGCTTTGTTAGGAAAAGCAAAGGCCGCTCCTCAAATAGGTTTCTGTGGTAATAGTTCCAGTGGTTACGTAACCTGAAGGACAAACATGCAATTGCGAACAGACCCTTATTATTTGTTCTGCTTGAGTTGGATTCTTAAAAGTTCTGTTTATCCAAATCACAAAATGTTGTCTCTCTAAACATTAGTGGCATCAACTCCTGTAAATATTGTATTTTTGAATTTGTTTGGCATGAGGTTTTTGAGACTGTGGCTCTGAAGCACATGAAAGTTACATTTGGGAAACATTTTGGCATTTGTCTTTTTAGACAGAATATAGGAAAATCCGCAGACTTTGTTGTAAAACCTTCTAGAACTTCTGAAAGCTGTGAAAACAGTAAGAAAAACTCATCTTCTATGCTGATGACACTGAATTCTTTTTACATTTTAGAAGAAAATGAGCGGGACCATGTCAGACATCCAGTTTGTTAAAATATTGAGATTTTTATAAAGTTTACTGCATCATTTGACCCCTAATTAACCATTAACACGGTCTTATGTTCATTGATTGAAGTAAGTGGGCTGGCTAAGTGGTTTTCATCGCGTTACTCCGATTTTAGTGTGTAGTTGATAATTTATCCTTCACATTAAATTCCCCTGATGATCTATCGACCATGAAGTATCACTTGAGACAAGTCTGTACTTGTACATACATTTTTTTTTTAAAAACAACAGGTTAGAGGAAAAAGCGATGGAGTATTTTCCAGTAAAAAAACATATTCTTGCGTCCAGCAGTGTATGAGCTGCCTGAACAAGAGGCTTATTTAATGAACTGGTTAGAATTTCATCAGTAAATATCATTCCCCTCCTCCACAACATGTTTTGAGAGCCCTTTCACAAGCACTCCAAACCCGTGCCACCCTCCTTGACCAAGATCTTGGGCTGGGCTTATTATTTTAACACCTTAGCACCATAACAGAAGCAAGTTGCTGCTTCAGGGTGAACTACAACTGATAATTAAAGTTCTAAAACATTGATACATGTTCATGAACCCTTTTCACCTGTGCTCAGTGTGTGCTGTTATTCACTCACTCTGTGACAAAAAGGCAATAAGATTATTTTGAAATCTTGAATGCCGGAATGAAAGCACTGTCACAGGTTTATTACCACTGACCAAGTTTTTTACGTTTGTTTGATTGTGGATGGCACCACTGTGCAAACAGAAGAGATGAACAGTAAAGATGGTTATCAAATGATCGAGTGAAGTCCAAATCTCAGTGCTATTGTGGATTTTGAAAAAGCACAACTGAAGTAGGTCGGCCAACATCGAAAAATCATGATGGATTATCAAGGAAGTGTTTCGTATTTCTTTTTTTGCTGAGATAAATGAGCGATTGATTGTTTTCCTGAGTGGGTTAGTCAGCGTTTCCTTCTGGGACACACGCTTCAAACAAACTGTACACAAGATGAAATTAAATACAATGACTCGTTTGAGCACCTGGATGAACAGCTTCCTGATTATCAAAACAAATAAAACCCCTAATACTGTGGTCATAACAAGCCACAAATACTTTTTGAGATATTACATTTTGATATTACAGATCTTGATCAGCTGTCAGGGCAGTGTTTTTATTCTTAGCATCCATGTGTGGCTTGGTGTTATTGTTTAACTAAGGAGTGGACTTTATCTGTGCATGCCAACATTGATGTTTAATGTCTAACTACAGCCTTCAACTATACAACATGTTCATATCAAGTATTTTCCAGGCAAATTCACTCCCTATCTCTTCACGTCCTCCATGTTGCCATAGCACAGCTTTTATGGCTCTGCTCTGGGACACCTCTTCATTAGAGACAAAACAAACGTCCAGTGTGTGCATAAATAAATACTGACCTCTCTCTTATCGCATGCAAATAGTCAGGCAACCATTGCATCATTTTCCAATACCTTCGATTCATTTTCAGGCTGGGAACCACCAGGATCAATCCCAGAGGCCTTTCAGTGTCTCACAAGTGTGTCTTGTTTTTCGGGAAAGGTTTGCTGCACGTAATAATGTACAAGGTCATTTTTTATATTAAGTAATTTTGTGTTGTTGATGGATAATGTCATCATCAGCTGATCCTTAAAGAAATAAGTTCGAGGAGAGGAGGGTTTTTTTTGTTTTTGGACCAAATAACAAGAACAATACAGCAAAGGCGGCCAAATGTTTTACTTGGACCACGTCAAAGTCATTTTTTTTACTAACTAACAATGTGTTAGTCCATTATATGAATGATATGCACATAAAGAAGACTAAGGGCTAACAGCTCTGAGAGTGCTTCTAGCATGCTTACAATAGAAATGCTAACATTGTGATGTCAAGCGTGTGCAATGTTTACCAACTGCACATAATATGGTGCATTCCGCTTGAACTTGAAAGTCAGCCAAGAACCCAGCTGACAATTTTAACTAGAACATTTCCTTGAAGTAACTAAGCAAAACTGTGGAGTTCGAAGATGCAGGACAGCATTTGGCCAATCATCTTTCTCAGTGCAAGGTATACACCTATGGAATTCTTTACCATCAGAAATGAAATCCCAAACAGAACTAAAAACATTTAGTGTGAAAGTTAAACTGTGGCTCAAGCAGCAGCAGAAATGTGGACATTAACTTCTCTCAAGTCATTGTCCATACAGCACTTTATTTTATGTTTAATGCTAAATTTAACTTGTGTTTTAATCTGAAAGTTATAACTGCAGCTGTGTTTATTTATACCTATTAACTGTATTATCCACTGCCTTTGTATAATTGCATTTATCACATTTTCCCATTTTCTGTGACAATGCTGTATGTATCGTTCCTGTTAAATAAACATTAAAATTAAAAAAACTAAAAAATAAGTCAGATTTCTGACCCGGAGAGTCGGAGGCACGTCACCCTCAACATCAACACCCAAGATGGCTGCTTTCTGCATTAACAGCTGTCAAAGCTGTAGAATATACAGTTTATAGGCACTTCTGTCTAATATGTCTCTCATGAAATCAGTCTTACATAAAATACTGTCCGACTTCTGTCTGTGGCCGTGTTGCTTCGATGTTGTTGCAGAGTACTGTGTAATGGGTCGTTATCAGTTGCTAACTAGACTGGAGCTGCTTTACGGACTGGAAATGTACTGGAACAGGGTCAACTCAGGTGTGAGGTCACTCTCCAGCTCACATGATAACATTTTCTGACTAGCAATAAAGGGTTGTGTAAAAAAAAGTGTTGACCTGAATGGCGCAACATGAAAAGTGAAGGCTTTATCAAAGTTGTTGGGATTGTGTGAGCCAGGTTTCTGGTAATCCATCCGATAGTAGGTAAGATATCTCAGTCTGGACCAAAGAGGTAAACTGACCAACAGACCGACTTTCTTTCATCTACAGTGACATCACAATCGGTTGGACTACTGGAGGTGCAAACAAACTCGAGAGGAAGTGCGTTTTTGAGAGTGTGAAGAAGATTTCTGGGTTATGTCGTCTGATTTCATTTCTGAGATCCCGAATTGACTGGGAAAGTCACCAGACGAGCTGTATGTAATTTTTTGCTTTTCGGTCCCCGTCTACTCTCAATGCAGACGATACAGCCATTTTTGGGCGAACACATCCTTTCAACTTTGTGGGCTGAAGAATTGGAATTTCTAACTTTGGACCTTTCTAACTTACAGGACCTTTAAAATTATTGATATTGATACCAGGTTTGATACGAGGGGAAACTGAATATGTTTTTTAAATTGATTTGTCTGTTTATTCGATTTTGTTTTGTTGATTGATGATCAAACTATTAATTAACATTTTCTATGTAGTATAGATTTCCCTTAATCCACTGAATTTTTTACCAAATTTTATTTTATTTTATTCTAATTTTATTTATGATTATGTTGACATGTTACTGTATGTTTTAGTTTCTGTTCAGGAGGTCAACCGACACTAAGGAGATATTTCAGAGTGATGGCCTGAACGATGACCTCTTTGTTTACACCCCCACCAACACTGAGCCCTATTGCTAAAAAACCACTATAATTTGCATTCTGTATTGTCGAGTCCACCTACTGACTTGGGTCACAACATCATCAAACTCCCTCCTCTTTATTGCTGCTGTTCCCCACACACTATCCCTCTGAGTACACAAACCAATCTGCAGCCTCTTCCCAGCTTTGAGATAGAGCATGACACACGTCACTCTCTCATCCACTTTGTCAACAGACCTGTGACCTCTGGATGAAGAGAGTGGCGACGCTGACAAGACCGCTTGGCAGACGTCCCGCAGGGTTAACTCTGTGTCTGTTGAGTGTGTGTGCGTGTGTTAATCCAGAAAACTCGTCTTGGACTTTGAGCATTCTAGAGTTTTGATTTACTGGCTTCATTTGAAGGAACGTGACTGCTCAGGTCCCGGATCACACCCTCAGTAGCCGTCATGACTTTTATGACCCGGTTTCTCCTTTTCCAGTCAACAACGAGCACAAAGCGCTTATCGATACTGACTCACGGCGATGTACGGAAAGGTTGGCGGCTGTATCACGCAAGTTCTGGGCGTGAACCAAAGTACATAAAGAGCAGACAGAATTTCAAAACCATGTTTGCATGTGAATTAGGTGGTTGTTTTGTTTTTTTTACGTGGTGTTGGGAAGACAACCAACTTCTCTTTTTCATTTAAGGAAGTCATTTTATTCCTCTCATAAAAACTGGAAAGGAAATGGATGATCAATTCAGTGATGTGTGAGACAGAAGTTAAAGGTTAAACTATTCGCAGAGCTCATGAGGACTTCTCCTCTTTTCTTCTTGCCTCCGGGTGTTTTCCATATTTGCTCAAAGCATCATAAAGATCTATAAATATAACAACCGTTGTAAGAATATATTCGTATTACTTCTGTCTCGCTCTTTTTTTGTGTTTGCATTTAATGTTTAACAGTTGGCAGATATTGTCCTCACATGCTGCATAAGTCACTTCATTTCATCTACCTCAGTTCATTTATGTACACAGCTGTGCTGCACACTCTCACCTTTATCTGAGGAAGCTCAAAATATTGACACATTCTTGCAGCGGAAAAGAGGAATTGGTAACAAAATTGTGGCGTGAGAACATCACCTGAGCGTGAACTTTAAAGCTGCGACGAGGAACTTCGACATTTTTGGTGATTTTGGAGGCCCCTGTGGACAAAAGTTGCTGCGCTTCCACCATCAAAACCACAGAATATGATGTCAAAAATAAAATCATCGGAGGAAAAATCTCTTTGACTGACGAATGTACGACTCGCTGTAACTTTGCCTGGTTAAATGTAAACACAAGCTCTTCATGAGACTAAGACTGTGGCATAACCAGCTGAATAACCTCCCCGCTGTAGCTTTAACTGGTGGAGAAGTGAAGGTTTAGAAAGTGGGTGAAAATGGAAAAGCCACTTTGAGGGTCGGGTTAGTAACAGAAAAATACTTTAGGGACGAAGAGACAGTGCGTTGCTAATGTGCTCTCTTGATGAAGCTCCAATGCGGAAACAAATACATTTATTTAGTCAAGTTAGTCGGATGAGCGTTTGCATGCAACTGAATGTCGGGTTAATGACATAGAGAGAGCATTTGCAATGCAAATTTGATTTTCCCCTTCTCGGATGAATAATGCATGCAATATGTTCATTCATTTATTTTCAATGATTCGCTTTTGGTAACATTTGTGACTCAACAAGCAACAGTCATCGTTCATCTTTAAGGGAATCATTGTTAGAGGAAGGAAAGTGGGATGCAGTTAATATGCTCTTAAAAAAATCTATCAAAATTTAACTGATCTATGAGGAAAGAAAGAAGAAAGAAAAGACAGACACAGCACATCCACGTAATTATTCTGGCATGATGCTCTTCTTCAGCGTGCAATCCGGCAATTATTAATTAACCAAAGATTTAGTAATACACAGCAGCGTACACAGTTAGAACAAGTAAAATCACCACCAGGGATCGGAGACAAAAAGAAAAAGGCTCCTTACATTGTAAAATGGGAGCGCTGTCCATTAAAGCATAAGTTCATCCAAATATATTGGACAGTCAAAGTCACAACATTTCTGGAGCTTCACAGCAACAACCGAAGCAGATGAGGACTTAAAAAAAAAAAACCACACACATAAACATAAAAAGGCTCCATACAGCTCATTGAGCATCAAAGTCCATGTAGCCCCAAGATCAAAATTAATGTGAAGATCATTTTAGGAGATTGGATTAATCTGTATGGAGCTGATTATATTTTCTCTATCTACTTCAGTTGTTTAGGAGAATGCTGCATCACTGTCGTGCTGTGAAGCTCCAGAAAGGTTTTGTGGACTTCACCCGCATTTCCATCAGCATGGTGCCGAGTAGATAATGACTGAATTTCTTTTTTTGTGAACTTATCCTTTAACACACAGTTCAAAAGCCTAAAAGCACCCAGTGTTTTGGTCTTGGCATGAGTTGATCATACTTCGCCTCCTTTTTTTTTATTGGAGTCTTTTTTTAATGGAAGAGGGAAAGTCTCATTTGAAGGTGAGGTTTTAGTATTCGTGTTGCATCCTGAAACACCGGCTTACAGATCAATATTTTATGAGGCTGGACGTGATTTTTCTGGTAGTGAATATAAACCATCTGGCCCATTAAGCCCTGATCATAAAAAAAAAAGATTTGCCGCTATTAATCACAGGATGAGCTGCTGAATGAGCCAAATGTGCGGCACAACTATCTGTAAAGCATTTTAAGCAGTTCAAGTCAAAAATTGACGTTTTGCTGAATCACATCAGAAACATGTGACCAATGAACAACTAAAGAGGGAGTTATGATTACTAGATAAGAACTTAAGCATATTCAAACTGCGTCAGGTGTTGTAGTCGTTGGCCTGCAGAAACTCATTTCTAGAACATCGTCTCCACCCAGTGGTGGAAATAAAACAGCTAAACCAAGCATCAGTAAGCCTCTAATGTGATTCCAGACAGAGAATAAAACCACAGTCAATAACAAGATCCTCTCAAAACCTCTGATAACAACAGTGTACACACATAAATACATTTAACTAATGCATGTTTTTAACCACTCAGTACATAAAAGATGACAATAACAGCTCTTGATAACAGTATTTCTTTTTTTTTTTATTGTTTTCTCCCTAATCACTTTTAAATCCATTGGACAAGTACAGTCTTGTGAAACGTGACACAAGAACCTGAAAAGAACATAAAAATGGAAGATATCATCAGCTACAAAAAATTTGGCGGTGATAAAAAAAGAAGGGAAAGAAATATAGTAAAATAAAATTTATACAGGGGCGTCAAAATTCAGTAAAAGATTTAGTGTTTTGTACATTTCTTTTGTAAACAACAAGCATATTGAAACAATATGGCAAATCAGATGTGGAGGACAGCTGAACACTGGCTGGCATGACGCATTTACAGAAACCCTTAAGCGACGGCTACTTAAAGTGGGTCACAGAAATGTCATGTACACAAATGTTTTTAAAAATAGTCGCACAGAAACATTTGTTTTTTTCTTTTCTTTTTTACATACAACAGCATCTCGGCTACATACATAAAAACCTTCACTCCTTTGTCCCTGGTTTATTGTGATATGAGGTATATCTGAGGCTAATCCTTGTTTGCGCCTCGACCGTTCCAACATGGCAACACGTTACTTAAGATATTACAGCATTGCATTCATTCTGCCACGTTCAATGATTGCTTAAAACAACAGGCCATTGGGCCGTAAAAGGGGTTTAAAGACTCATTCAGCAGAGTGATATCAGTTCCAGCACTCAAGGCCAGTAGTTATGGAAGACAGCGCTATTATTGTTGTCCTTACAAAAAGAAGTACAGCATAAATACATTTAAAAATCAGCAAGAAATTACATTTAACAATTACTAGACAATTATCTTGCACCCGTGCTTCTCAGGAATAGGCACCCAATTCTCTAACGGGACATATATGCATAAAAAGATCTAAATGCATACAAGGTTTTTGCTCATACAGCGTCACAGCTGAAGAAATACTTGATCACTAACATCAAATTCGATTAAGAAAGCAAAGCTGCTAAGTTGGGTAACAAGTCAAAAACTAAAACTAGGGGTTTGAATTACATTTACATTATCCCGATTAAATGTTACGCCCTCCCACCCACGCTAAACCCATCCTAAAAGTAAGGAGAAAGAGAAAATGTTAATGAAAAATCCCACTTTCACATATGAACCCCACCTTCCCCATGCCATCCGAACAAAGGGTACCTCCCTCCCTCACCCACCCATCATACAGCCCCAATATGTTCAACCCAGGAACCCCATCTGCATATGCCCAAACAGCAACACGTCTGTGTCAAAAAAGCCAGTCCCATTCCTGACGTTTGAGCTTCCTTGATCTGACGGGTTAGAAAAACGGCTCAAAGTGCTAATTGGATTCTTTCAAAGAAATAAGAGAACTGAGGAAGAAGCGGAGGGCAGGAAGAAGGGGAAGGCCATTCTCTCGCTGTCCAACAGCAACCTCTATTGGCCAAAGAAAAGCCCTGACATCACTTTTGTTCTCCAAAAATATACCAAGGACAACATTTACCCCCCTGAGCCAGCCCTCGTTCTTCCTCTACTTCAACTGGCAGTCCCCCAGAATGATTAAATCTGATATTTTACATTAATATATATTCTTATAAATATATATAGATATATATATGGCCCTTATTGAAGAAAACATGAGTTTCACATTGACACGAAAGTACCATAATCTCTATATAGCCAAGTAGAAAGTGTTTTCAGTGCTCTAGTGAGCTGGCAGCAGTCTGTTTATGTCACACTCATTCAACAAGAAATAAAACACAAGAAAAATCCTCTTTGAAGTCGCAAACTTTAACTTCGGAAAAGAACGCTCACTGCACCTCGTAGGCTTCTCCTTTTCCACTTTTTTCCTGAGTAATACTTTCAACCTTGTAACAGACGATAACTTTTTTCTATTTTTATTTTTTTGCTGTTTCAATTCTGGGCTATTCCCTGCCATCGTTATTATTTTACAATTGTATGTAAAGTTGATTGCTCAAACACTTCAGCTCATTGGAAAAGAAACACGTCCGATGCCACTCTACGCTTTAAAAAGTACTTTCAGTTCATGATTAATGACCAGACCTAATGTCACTAATATGACAAGAATAAACAGTAAATACATATTTAACTTAAAATAACAGATACATAAAAAAATTGCATTTGCAGGAAGCCTTGTAGGCTTTTTGTGGGGAGAGGAGTGGGCACAAAAACAGAGAAGATGTCACTTAAAAAAATAATAATAATAACAATAATAATAATAATAAAATAGGATCACTAGAAAATTAAAACATTAACGACAGAGTGTTCTCTTCCTCTCAGGCTCTCATCTGTAGCTTTGGCTTGTTGTAGTTTTGGAACCTGTACTTACTGGCTCATTGACATCAGATAACAAACTAGTAAACCCTGAGAATTCAGACACAGGCGTCCGTATGCTGTGATCCACCTCCCCACCGGAGTCAGTGCCATAAGACAAGCCGCGGCCGTCTGACTTGAACTGGGAGCCGAAGGCCTGAGCAAAGTTTTCTATCTGGTAGGAAGGCTTGGAGGAGTCCAGAGAGGCCAGATCCTGCGACGGGGCCAGAGGGTAGACCACCGAGCCGTTCTTGACCGGCGGGTGGTCCTTCTGGCCGCTGCTCAGGTCAGATGGGCTGATCTGGTAGGAGGAAGGGGGAGTGGAGGAGTGCTGCTTCTCCATCTGCTCCGTGAGCTCCTGAGAAGGGGTGAGCTGCTGGTGTGTGGGGGCGTCCAGGCCGCTCAGGTGGAAGCTGTGCTGTGGCGAGGAGCCGGTCAGCATCGCAAAGTGAGACTTTGGCACAGAGGAGGGCAGCGAAGGCGAGGCCACCGACTGGCCGTACCCACATTCCATTGGGGACGTAGTATAGATGTTCTTGTCAGCGTAGAGGGGATTTCCCGAGTGGGGACTAGTGTACTGTCCTGAGGCAGGAGGCCCTGGGCCCAGAGGGAAGCTGGCACTGTGGCTGGTGCGCTCCAAAGCCTGCAGCAGGAAGCGAGAGTACTCGTGCATCATGACAGTCTTCTCTCCAGATGGGCTGGGGGTGTCAGTGCTGTGACCGATGACAGAGCCGTCAGCTATGGTGGGGTTCAGCTCCACATGGGGGTCGCCAATGTCAAAGTGGACGTCATGGTGCGAACCATCAGGTTTCTGGGTGTAGTGGTCGAGGATGCTCTGCAGCACCTCGTCTGGGATCCCTGACTTGTCGAGACTCAGAGGTGCATCGCTGTCCATCACACTGGAAACGACACCCTGAATGACAGACTGCTGGGAAGACAAGTGGCCGATGCCAACGTCGTAGTCATTGGTTCCTCCGACCACCACCGGTCCTGATGAGTTCGCATTGTTTGCTGCTTGCAGGTAGCGTCTTTTCTTGAGGAACTGCATGGCATCGTCATAGTTGCTGCTGGTTGTCCCTTCTTTCACCCCATTACCCTGCATGAGGCCGAGGTTGTCCATACCCCCACTCTGCTCCAGAGAGCCTGCTTTGGCCTCTCCCAGACCCACTTTGTCCAGGCTCTTACGATTAGCCTTCTTGAATGCCATTTTTGGAGCTCTGCCGTGGTGGACCTGCTGCATGCTGGGTCCTGGCTCAGTCGAGGAAGACACCGTTTGATTCTCCACAGAGTACTCATGGATGCTGTAGCCTCCAGATACAGCCCCTTGAATGTGCGTAACCCCTCCACCATCTCCCTTCTTCTTCTTGCGCTCACCTCCATCTCCAGGATTTTTGGACCTTCCCCTCTTTCTCCCAGTGCTCCCAGCATGTCCCTGAGTGATTCCATAGCTGCCATGTCCCATGTCTACACAACCCAAGTCCATCATCCCGGGATCCAGCCCCTTCTTTATGGCTTCTCCACAGGTTCGCTTGTGCTTAAGCAATCGGTCTGTCCTCGAAAAATACTGAAGGGCACAAACACCAAATATTTATTCAAAGCAAAGAATTACGACTCATGACACCATATTATCCACAACAAGCCCCGTCCAGCTCACTAACCTGTTGACAAGTCTCACATCTGTACGGCTTTTCTCCGCTGTGTGTCCTCTTGTGCCTCTCCATGTGGTACTTCTGAATGAATCGCATGTTACACTGGTCGCAGCTGAATGGCTTCTCTCCTGTCACAAAAGAACAGCAGTGTTAAAGGTTAGCTGAGATCAGGAGCACACAGTCAATCTCAGGTCAAATGAGGCTGTATGATGTTATGAATGGAAGTCTTTTAATCACTCACCACTGTGGATCTTCTCGTGTCTCTGGAGGAGGTACTTCTGGATGAAACTCATGTTGCACTGATTGCATCTGAAGGGTCTTTCACCTGGAATGAAACCCACGAGATTGATACAGTTATTGTGCTGCATTACCCAGATGTCCACTTGGGTCCACTACCTGTGTAAATCCAACGCAATTATAATTGATTTTGTTGGTACAGATTTTTTGAGTGTTGCCACACTCTTCACCAAAGGCGGTATGTGTTGCATCTCTGTCGGAAAGGATTGCATTGTATTTCACAGTTTTTTTATCTACTTGTGTTGATCCCTCACTTTCTCTGTACCAACATTGCCTATGTTCAGGCACTAGTCTTATTTTCAAAGACTATGCTTATTAAATCTAACGTTGAAGTCTTTTAAAGGCATCTTAGTTTAATTGCTATAAAAGCATTAGTTTGTTATGTTAAAAGCAACATTTACTATGTTAATATACTAAAGAGCATAAACTAAACAGACTGCACAGCAGATGTTTCATCAACAGAGTGTGACCTCTGGCTGCACTTTTAAAATCAATTTTCTAATTGAACACATAATTACTATGACACATTATGTAAATGGGAAATGAGAGATTAAATAACGGAAAAGGAGTGATTTGGAAAAGAAAGTAAGATGTGTATTTTACTAAAGCTGTGCAGGCGAGTTGTTATCTACACTGGTCCAAGTATTTTTATTTATTTTTTAATTCCCCCCCGCTAGTTAACAGCCACACACGTGCACCTTGTCTCAGGTTGTAAGGCTAGGCACGGCAAATATAATTTTATAGCACATTTAATACCCAAAAGGCAACTGAGAGTGATTTACAGATGACACAGGCCAAAGCACAAGAAGCATGCAGAAAAATGCCTTCAGAATAAAACTATAGAGCAAACAGCAAAAGTAGACAGAGAAAAACAAGAAGACAACTTAATAAATAAACGGGATAAAAAATTGTTAATTAAAAGCAGTGGTTAACAGGTAGATCTTTAGCTTGGATTTAAAAATTAGTCTGTCAAGAGTCTTAGCCTGTTTCATGCATCTTCTGTACAAGATTCAAGATTATAAGAACTACATTATTTCACACCTCTGGCAAGTCAGAGTACGACTCACAAGCAACATTTGTCTCAAGTTTTACTTGCAAGTTTGTGAATTCTCTTTTAAATACCTTTGTTAATCATCTGTCATATCAAAACATCTTTTTCTACAAAGTCAATGAAGTGAAAAGTGTCTCTCCTGCTGCTGGACGTAGAGAAAATTGAAACATCATCTGGTTCAAAACTAGTTTAGTCGCACTATTTACAACCTGCCATGTCCTTATCCTCTAATGCTTTGTGTATAATTAAACTGAAAAAAGGGGTGTGAAGTTACTGACAAATGTATCTGATGATTTGAATCAATATTCACCAGGCATCCCCACATCTGCCATACTTATATCTCAGACAATGTGTGTATCAGTAACTGCTTTTAAGACCAAAAACAAAGCGCAAAACTGGACTAGAACAATTATGGACAAGCTACTACACAAAAACAGTTGACAAAGTACACATGGTAACATCTGAAGATAGTGTTAGAGGAACTGTAAAAGCAGTAATGACAACAATAGTTTTTGTTTCTTCAGCTGGCGCCATAATGACATCAATAGTTTCTTTTGTTGTGCTGATTGAGCTTTTATCATCATTAGATAAGCAGATAGGACAAAATATGAGCATCACAGTGGAAATCTGCACAATATGATACCTGTGTGAATAAGGACGTGTCTGCGTAGGTGATAGGAGCTTCTGAAAGACGCACTGCAGTGCTCACAGATGTGAGGCTTGTTTCCCGGCGACAGGCTGCCTCCATCTCCATCCAGCATCATTGATTGCTGCAGGACGATAATGGAGTAACACAAGGGTCAGATTCAGTGGTCTATACCAGTGCTTCTCAAACTTTTTCACATCAAGTACCCTTAAACTGACACAAACCAAACCACTGAATGAGGGCAGCACGATATCGGAAAAAACTGACATTGCGATTTCTTTTTAACCCTGCGATATATATTGCAATATGAAAAAATACAGGAATTTTCATCAGATGACCTGAATAGCACTTTATGTTGTGCTGCACTGCTGCTATCTTGTGGACAATTAAACTGCACATCTTTTTGTCATTGTCTTTTTGTCATTTGACATAAATGGTCAAACAAATTAGTTGTGTTACGTCTCGTTGTGGCAACAGATGCAAGATACTGTTGACACATAACATGTATTTGGTCAATATCACCCTTCTTGTAGCCGAAATAATTCCAGTTAACTGATGTTGCTTTTCTTTTTGGCACCAAGTCGTCGTTTTCTGCGATTTTCTCTTGTTCATTGCTCATTTTTCAATGTTGTTACCAGC
Organism: Diplodus puntazzo; assembly: GCA_963678695.2. Taxonomy (NCBI): domain Eukaryota; kingdom Metazoa; phylum Chordata; class Actinopteri; order Spariformes; family Sparidae; genus Diplodus; species Diplodus puntazzo. Next base: position 9,755,783 of record OZ023174.1, on the reverse strand, counting down.
GACTCACTCCATGTGCAGGGGCTTGTCTGCTTCAGCACACTGATTAAGAACTAATGTGATTGGTGGATCGCTGCGCATGCAGAGTCTGCATGCACAGTGTGTGTCAGGTACCCTTGAAATTAGATGAGTTAATTTGCCTCCCACATAGCAGGCCCTGCAATGTGACTATTGCGCACATGTACATCGCGATGACGATGCTCAAACGATATATTGTGCAGCTCTACATTGAATAAATTTTTTGTCCCAGGTCTGATAAATATTTGTCTATAATTATTTTTAAATGTTTTATTCTAATAAGAAATATGCAATTTATATATATGAAACGTACATGCTGTACAGCAAGTTCACAGCTATGGCTAATTTTCCAACTCTTATCCGAAGTTGGGCTGTTACATGTACAACCAAATTAGAATTTAACAGGTCAGTATCATAAAACAATCGTTTTAAAAAGTGTGCAAAACCAGTTACCAAAATATTCATACATTATGTCCAAGTGTTACTTAGGGATGGAAATGTGAAAAATAATCACTACCCCTATATCATATATAACGACCAAAATAGAATAATTGATAGTGAGTATTTTTTGCTAATATAAAACGTTTTTTATGTGCAATTAGTAATGCATTACTCTATAGAAGATTAGCTCCTGCTTTTGAGAAAAAAAATAACCCAGATTGCATTCATGTTTATTTTGAATATTAGAAAAAATAAAATAACATACTTTCTTTGAAATGAAAAGCATTTTCTTATGAATAGTAAGCACACAAATTAGTAATGTATGTCTACATTCACAGATATATCAAAATATGACAAACCTTAGCCTCGCTTCTCTTCCTTCTTGGTTTACCCTCCTGTCCATCACCGTTTGACCTTCGACCTTTTCTCCCAGTGGGCTCCTTTCCTAACTGACTCGGCAGCTGTGGCGATGACAAAGGGAGAGGGAGAGAGCCGTGAGAGCGAGCCGCGACAAGGAAATCACTTGATCGTAGGTTAAGGGCCTTCATTCTAAAACTATCCTGCAAACAAGTTCATGATTGTTGCTGATGTGAACAAACAGAACACTTGGGCAAAGTGTGGTAATTGTCTGTTGGGAACTCACTGCATAAGATGAGGCTCTAGTGGGCGAAACCACAATGCCTTAAATTTATGGCCCCTCTACGCATAAGCAGCCTGCAATTCACAGAGACACCCTCTCATCTGCAATTCTAACCAAAGAGATAGACAAACCAAACACCTCAAATACTTAACATTCCAAATTATTACTCTTCTCTAAACAGTCTGTGTGGGGTGTTAATTCAAGAAGCAAGGAAATGGGTTCCTGATTACCCACTTTCTTCTACATCCCTGCAGTGCTTTTTCTCTCTCAGTCAACATGCTGCACCTCAGTGCCATATGGAGACACATGGGCAAATGTGGCTGCACCTGCCCTTCTCAAAATCAGCCCAATCTTTAGGGGTGAAAAACTGCTTCTTAAGGCTCCATGTGTTGTATCAAACCCTCAGTATGAAATTGTCCTTGAGTAGACAATTTGGAAATAAACTCACACAGTGATGATTTATTCTGTTTTTCAGCAATCTTGCAGCGAGAGCCCTGATGACCTCTGCTGCCTGCCTATTGTTGGAAGAGTGTGGTTGTGTGTATTTCTATTTGAATGAGCACAAAAGACGTCTGAAACGAAGTGCGGGCTTGAACAAGACAGCTGTGTCCCTGCCATGATGTTTTCATTCACGCTAAGGCTGGATGACATCACCCTTTTACCCAGACAGAGAAACAGAGGGAGGGAGGGTAGATTTATATCCTGATATTCACCAGCTTCACACAAGCTCCTCCCCTCCAGCCGTCCTCTCTCTGGCTCCTCCCTCTCAGGCATTTAAAATATGAGCTCACTGGCAGCTTTTTTTTTTTTTTTTTTTTTTAAAGAGACCTTATTTTTGAGGACAACTAACCTAAATAATTGAGAATTAAACCTTGAAAGATACTCTACTGGTCACATTACCAAACTGTAGCTTTTCATACAATAATGCACAGTAGAAAAAGCCAATAAACACCTAATTTTATATGATTACATCATGATTCTACTGGAACCTAATAAAGTCATCAACAGACCAGAATTTTAAACTTCAATAAAACACTTGTATAAAAACAAAGCATAAAATAGCCACTGAACATATACAAACACATTTGTAATAATGTAGGGCTCCCATGCACCCAAGCCTATAACAATATTCTGTATCAAACACCACTTGATGTTTAGACAGCTGAAGTGGTTTCTTTGTCTTATAATTTGAAACTTTATCCAAAAAAAAAAAAAAAAAGAATATTAGTACCAATACATCACAACCTTTCATCCTAACCATGGCTGTATCTACTGCAGAGAGAGTTTCTCCTTACAAATGTAGATGGAAACCTCCACCTTGACTTTCACTCTGCTAATGCTGCGTCACATGTATAGATATGTTGACAAAGCAGTTATCTATGGCTTGTGGAAAAAGGGGCTAAAACAGGAGCTGCTGGTGACCTGGGAGGGTACCTGAGACAGCAAAATCCATACTTTGATAATATCTTTCAATATGATATACAATCTGAGTTAAGATATGTTAATAATTTAGATTTATCCATGTCTGTGTTGGTTGCAGGAGGGATTAGTGGGTTGAAATATGAACTATGATCTCTACCTGAAAGAATGTATTGGGGAATTTAGCACAGAACGTCAAGAAAATAAATTAACAAACAAGAAAATTTATAACCGCAGTAAAATGGAAGGCAGTTATTGAAATGTATGTCCATTTTGTATGTTAATGTGGTTGCAAGCATTAAGGCAGCTGCCCCTGAGGAAGAAAAATAAATCACTCAGGGCTGCAGCTGATTTATCAATGATTTGTTTGTTCTATATAATGATCAGAAAAGAATTTCAGCAGTATAAAAACAACACTTTCAGTTTAGAACATAGAGAAGCTAAAACCAGAAAGCGTCTAATGTTTTTGTATGAAAGTGAAGTTAATTGATAAATCTATTATAAAAATATTGGACAATATATATTCTTCCAATTGATTAGTTGTTTAAGCTTTAGAAACTGGATTATTGGGGAAAAAATGTGCCTTCATTGAATCCCGCACACTTGATAGCACAGCCATTCCATTAGGACGTCCCCCTCATCATTTCCACTCAGTGGTACTTACGTTGCCCATGTTGAGGTCGTGCACCAGCAGGCCCTGGTTGTTGCTGACTGTCACCTCCAGCAGCTCTGTGCTTTTCCCCAGCCCTCCTGGGTAAACCGGCAGGCGATAATCGTGTTCTGACAGCTTCTCCTGCTTGATACCCATAGCATGAACATAGTCTCCCACCCCCGCACACCCCATGCGGCCACCCTGGGTGCCCATGCTGCAGTCAGGTGAGTCACGCTCCTTCTTCATGATCATTTCTTGCGGTGGAAGGTCCTGCATGACAGAGTGGGCAGCCAGCCGGGTGAAGCTGGTCACCGGAGGGAGGTGGCTGAACATTATCATGCCAGCAGGGCCGAAATTGGAGTCCATGCTGCCGTTGGAGCGCAGGAATTCATTGCCTAGTTTGTCGTGAATGATGTTCATGGTGGATGCCGACGGGCAGGTAAACTATGGGGCTCTAATCAGTGTCATCCTGTGAGCAGAAGAGACAATAGTAATCAATGTTAGAACATACTGTTTCAAGGAAGTTCTATAACTAGCAATCAATCTGTGATCCTCACATATAGACACATAAATAATAGGCAACAGACAACAATTATGGAGCCAGTTAAGCTTCGTGTTCAGAAATCAGTGTCACGGCCTCTGATCTCACAACTGGGCGCTTAGTCGGATTAAAACCGGCGGTTTGTGGGTCAACAAAGGGCTAGAGTCTGGCATAATGACAAGAGGAAACGGGCAAAACACTGAAGCGACACTGGACGAAATTCTCTCTGGTAGATTACAGTGCATTCATGTGTATTTATGTGTGCGCGCTCAATATTACAGGGCAAAAAGGTTAGTGTGGCTGTGCTGCTAGACACAACACTAGATGTGGAATGAGAGGATTGAAGTTGTATGTTAATCTGTTTGATGGGCCTGTCTGACCCAGTCATCCTATTTGCATGAGCTTATCTGCCAATGAGAGTGCACACAGACTGCATTAGAAAGACTGCTGGTGTAATTATATGGCGGCAGCATAAACAAATCAAGAGGTTGCTTTGTAAAAGCCCTGATATTTAATGCATATACCTGGCACAAGCTGTAACATGTTAACATCTACATTTAATGAGATTAGCTGTGATCAAATAAAGCTGTATGAAGGTGAAAACATAATGGGAACGTTACTCTTTTTGAGGATAATTTCACATCTTTTTATTGAAGTCACATTACAAATCATATCTAAAGCAACCGCATCAAGCTAATGACCGCTGCCAAATGCCTTCAGCTCTGATGGTGCGTTAGCAGCAATAACGTCCTCAGCTAGCACGAAGCCAACTTTTTTTTAAAAGAAAGAAACACGACTTCAACCTCTTCCACTAACTTCACCTCTCTCTAAAGTGTTTGAGCAGACAAACACTGTGTTAAATGAACCCCGTAGTCTTCATACGTTTAATAAAACTACCTAGCTTGTTCGCTATTGTAATTAGCTACCAAGCTAACCATTTGGCTAACCACTCTTGCGGGGCCCTTCTTCTTTGTGATGCAGGATCAGGCAATAATTAATATGGCCATGCAATAACAGCAGCATATCTGCGCTCGTGATCAACAAAACCGCGACAAATGAGCTTAGAAACTAGCTAAAAGCGAGATGAAGTGTCGGAGGCTTCTCGACACGTATATAAAGTTAGTTTGAGTGTTTTTTTAAAGTTGAAATTAAAGAATTTACAGGCAGATATCACTGCTCGTTAACGTTACACACTCACGTAAATCCGCGAGCTGGCGAAATGATCAAGGACGAATGCTAGTTTGCGTCCGAAAAATTCAAAACACAACTTCTCTTACGTTTTCGAATTCCTCTCCACTGTTTTCTCCAAGTTGTGGGATTCGGTTCCTGGGCAGTGAACCGACTGTAAGTGATGGAGCGACAGCACAAGCATGACCCATAACAACCGGCCCATACAACTCCAGCGAACAATGATGCTCGTCCGGCTAGCCGAGACAGCTAACTTAGCAGCTAACTAGCGGTAAGGTAACGTCAGTGCGCTGCGCTTTGTTGTCTGTCCCGTGCGAGGAGTTTAACCACCACAGCGAACGGCTCAGTACCGGAGTTGGACCTATGGGTTACACTTACCGGTACGGGACCATGACCTGCTGGTTTGGCTCGCGTAGTTCACCCTCAGCCGTCCGTTTCAGTGTCTAAAGCCCAAACATTGTTCTCCCGCAGCTGTTGGGTTCTTCCATCTTGCCTCGGCGCGGTGGATTCTGGGTCTCGCAGGCGGACGCGTCCTGAGACGCAACGATTCAAAAAAACTCAGATTATTATTTTCTGTCACTGGCACATATGGGTGTTATTTGTCAGCTAAAGCTATGTCTATTATTTTGACAGCATTTCTGAAAATCACACTAATGTATTCATTCATTAAAATCAGAATTGGATTTTTTGGTTTATAGGTTTTCTTGGTATTTTGGTGCTTTACTCAACAAAGCACATAAAATGCAATAAAATCAGTATAAGGCATTAATGGCTGAAACGCTCAGAAACGTTTTTTTTTTTTTTTACTGAGTGCCTTTGTTCTACATGCTGTTGAAGTAAAGAATCATAAATATTAAATTGAAAAAAAAAACAAACAATAAAATGAATATAAAATTTAAACATAAAAGGATGGAAGTCTGTGTTCGAGCTGCTTCCTTCAGGGCACCGATACAAAACATCTGGCAAACAAAAAGAAGAAGGATTCGTTTATCCCAAATCCAATTTATGTAGTAGTTTATGGTTGAGAGCAGAGATAATTTTCCTGCCCCAGCTGGACAACAAAGTTATTATATTTTATTCTGGAATGTGCAAACAAATGTTAAGGAATGTGTAAATGATCACAGTATGAAGTGTAAAGCATATATGCAATGTAGAGGGATATTGTAGGCTACAAATAATTGTTTTCACATGATTTTGTAGTTTCTGAGTCTTGTATATAAGCGCTGTATCTCATTTGTTATGTCTTTAAGTGGAGAGACAGAAAGTGGTTGAAAAATGCACTTTAATTCACTCTTTTAATTTATGTAGGTGTTGGAAGAAGTAAACAAATCCTTTATTAAGTGCCAGAAATTCTACAATGTGAAGAGAGTTTGAATCGCAAAATTAAAATGGATTATTTAGTCAACTAGCAGGGAGATGGAAACATTCTAAAAAGCTTTTTTATTACCTCCATGTAAATAATTTTAAACAGATTCAGACTTGAAATAAGATATATGTTAAATAATCTGTTTAAAGTAATAGTAACAGTAATACACTAACAATCCATTTTTTTGTAGCATATTGTATACACAGTATAAGCATAATCTGCAAAAATGTCTTAAAATATCTAAATTTAAGCAGCCCATCATCATTTACTATGGTAAACTATTTCATACAATAAATACAGTATTAGGCTACTTATGTGTTGACATGTAAGCTGCATTTAAAGCATTTTAACTTTACACAGTATACTGGTGTGTAGTCAGAGGACCGTCTGTAAATATGTGCTTACTATAGGCACTGAAATGTAGAAGAGCAAAAATCAGATGAAGTTAAATAGTAATATAAAACAACACAAAAGTACAAAATTACCTGAAAATTGTAAGTACGGTACTCGAGAAAATACTTTTAATTGCTTTCCACCTTCAAGCGCAGGTTATAGTTGAGGCTACTGCAAAAATGTCATCGAGCTGAGTTTCAGATTGATGGTTGTTGCATATCTTAACATCAACTAATGGTTGCTTTCTTTTGTCACTGGCTTGTTTTGGCTCACTGTTCACTTTAATAATGTTTTTCTATAAAAACTAGCTCCTGTCTTCTTGTTGTTTGTTCACTTTCAAGAGGTAATGATGTGTAAATTCAGTCATTAATGAAAGGACGAATTGATGACTGTAGTGAATAAAGATCCTGAAATATTTCAGACGGCTGATTGTCTAAACCCCCAGAATAACAGAGGGAATCTCAGACCGGCCACTGGGTCGATCATGACAGATGTTTTTAGAAATAAAGCTCTTAGATCTGCCGGTTAAATGAATACATATACATCTAAAAGCACATCAGAGTCAGGCCTTGCGCCCCGACTCCTAATTGCCTTTGCTAATGAACCAATTAATTCAGAAAGCAGAGCATAATTGAAAATGCAGACAGTAAAGTAATGCAAAAAAGGTCAGTGGGTGCATTTTTGATGTCCCTGCTCCTTTTATATATCCATAATGACAACCCACACAGCTGACAGTGATATCTTTGAAATCAGCCTCATCTCGGACTGATTAAATATTTATGATTGCCTGATGAAAACCAGCGATTAGACTTTGAGAATAAAGTTTCATCATTTTACAGTTTGAATGTAATCAAGAAGCAGATATTAATAATTTTGGCTTATACATATTTTCAGAGGATGTGGGAAAAAAACAATGCCAACTTTATTAACAAATGAATAATGTATTCGCAATTGGGATTATTTTTAATCTTGGGAGTTATTAGAAAATAAAGTCGATACGGTATGTTATAGGCTCATTCCAACATTTTCAAACTTAACATATTTAGATTTGACCATACACTTGAACCAAAAAACAAAAGAATGATTCAGTAATTACTTTCTTTAATACTGAGAATGCAAAGAGGGCTTTGAAGCAGCATTCAGATTTAGTGAAGATAATTAATTAAATAAATAGTGCTGTATTTAAAACCACTTTGGAGATTGTGCGTATAATTATGTGTAATGGTAAAACCTGTGTCAAACCTCAGTGTTTCCTGGCTTATAAAAGTAAAATAAAGATGTTATGTTAGCAAGTTGTTAGCAAATATTTTAAACATAAAATATATAAAAAAACATAAAGCAACATAACAGTTACATTTCTGACCACCTGATGACTATGAATCCATTATTCTCTCTCCTTTTAGTTCGGTTTTTGGTCTCCACCAACTTCTTAGGGAAATACCTGTTTCCAATTTTTCCACCAGCTTGTCACTAACTGCATCTGTCTTCCATTTGATGTAGTGAAGGTAGTGTACAAAGGGTGGGAATAGCTGCTAAAACAGGTATTTTGATAGAAAATGTACGCACCACAAAAATAATTTTAACACGCGTCATAGCAACACGCCAAAAAGGGGGTGAGAATTAGTGTGTCCACTCAGGTATCATGTGCATCACTTTCAATTAGTCGAAAAATACCAGGGACAACTGCCGAGTTATCTAGTGTGTCTGATATCATTGTGTTGCTGTTGTCCCTCAAACACAGTAATAAATGTTGCTCCATTGCAACTGACTCATCACGTTATTGGGATGTTTTAGCTTTGCAACTCTGGTTGGTGTTGTTCCTGGAACAACATTTTTAAGTTATGAAAAGCAAAGAAGTCGAGATTTGCAGCTACCTATGGTGAAAAAATGGGTTTAATAAAGGACTGGGTTTTGTATCTTCTTTTGACTAAATTATTGTGATATTTTCACTTATTTTTTTACATTAAGATAAAGCGCAGCCATTTAACCCCCGGAAAAACTGTCATTTATTAAAACTTCTCTCCCGACGAAAGAAAAAAGCCAGATGTTGATAGCAGTTATAGGCTAAAAAGCCAAAACAATAAGCTGAATGATGGTAAAATGGTGCAGAGACCAAGTACAGAATCAATGGTCGATTCTTTGTGAGTTTGTGACCCACAGAAATATCCCTTATGGACATTTTAGTGAAGAACAGCACACTGTCATCACAAACTGTCACATGATAGAAACTGTAAGACTTTTCTGCATCTTTCAGGTCATTTAAATCTGTTTAAGGTTGAATAAAAAACACATGTTCAAGCACATTTACCTTACATAAACTGACTCAGCGAGAGGACATCCAGCACGTGTGCTGTTATTTCAATGTCATGTTCTGAGTTTTGTATGTCAATCTCAGCTGAGGTTAGTAAATGTCACTGTAAGGCTCAACTTCCCATCAGTCTCTACTAACAGCTAAGCGTTTGGGACATTAAGGTCAGAGACATCATGACTCCCGCGCTCTAAGTCATGGTAAAATGCCACTGACTCCACTTCGAATGCAGCAATGTGGGCTCACTTTAAAGGGAACAGAGGACTGAGCATGTGTGCACCTGCACACAGAATACAGATATGAAGGGACATGAAAAACAGGCCAATATTATCATGGCTGTTATTCTTGGTAATTTGTGTATCAACTGACACAGACGGTTATCAATTCTAACTCCTCATTAATAATTCAGCCTGTGCAGTATGTCTTTGTTCCCTCTCCCTCCTCCCCTGAATCCATCACAATGTCTCACACACACACACACACACACACACAAATAATTTGGATGTGTGTACCATTTCCTTCCTCGGCTAATAATGAAACCCAAGAAAAACTGTGAACAGTGGAGAGCCGAGGTTTGGTGATTGCCTGGGTTGTGCTGATTTGGATTCCTCTCACTGGGAAAGCCTGATGCCTACACATAACAGATGGCGATCCTGGCCGTCTACACACTAATCCTCAATTGTTAGGAGGATCACAGCCGTATACGAGTTCCCTCAACTGAGACACAAGTCCCTTGTCAGTTATTAGAAACCTGTGCAGTGGTGAGACATGAGCTGTGGGCGTTAAAAACACATTTGGGGGATTCTATTTGGTGCATTGATAGCTGATATTTGGTAGCATATGCTGCAAATGCAAAACTGGCTAACTCCATTTCTTATCGAACAAAGTCCATCTGCACATATACCTTCACTTACTGATTCATTATGTCTAACAGGAAACTGTGCTTTCATTCTTTTTCTGTAAATTAAAGGTTTTGGCTCCACTTTTCTGTGAAAATGAGACATTTTTAAAATGCAGTATTTAGAAAAAGGACAATATTGACAAACGTGCACATTCCCTGTCTTACAGATAGTTAAATGAGAAGACTAATACCACTTTATTGTCTATATTTTAAACATAAATCTACAGCCAGCTGCTGATTTGCTTAGCTTAGCATACAATCTGAAAACAGTCACAGTGAGGTTGCCATGCATACTGAAGGAAGTTATGGCAACCATGTTTGCTGTACAAACATCAGGGTGGTATAAACCTTCTCACCAAAAAGGAAAGCATGCAAGCAAGTGTCCTTCCCGAAACTGGTTATGTTTTCTTATAAGAAAATGTTGCTAATTTCATGGATCTGGAAAGTTGTAAAAATGTTGATATTAAACGTGCCAAAACATATTTTGGCATTTGTTTTAGCCTGCAGAAGATCCCACATTGTTTTGAAAAGACGTAATTCTTTACCCATCTAGCTGCTAATCTAAAAGCGTTGGCGCGCACCCCAACTGAAGCATTTGCACAAGTATGACTGCACGTTGGGGGTGTAAATATTTTATTTTTTTAATTAATTTAATTCTTGTTTTAAAATTCGACATTATAAAACAAGTCCCCATCTACTACAGTTATCTAAGGGAATGTTGTAACGCTGTGTTGCTGTGAGCTCCAGAAATGTTTTGTGGAAATTTGACTAACGTGCGGGAAGATGAATTAATTTTGATTTGTCGGTGAATTGCCCCTTTAAGGGAGGATTTATTGCAGGAGTGTTGTATAAGACTGCGTTGTACCAAATATGCTGGCATCTAACCGAGGGTTATAACTTAAAGATGTGCTTAATCTACAAATAGTTTTTAAGGCACGTGAAGGAAACGGTCTTCTGAAAAAGTCAGTCACAGATTAATGACAAGTTTCGAGTCTGCGATTTATATTATTTGTGAGTCCTTAAAATGGTACAATGTTCCCTCCCAAAAACAGCAACTGAACATGTGCACAGAGGCTGAAAACTTGAAAGAGAAACTAAAAAAAACAGTTCATTACAGCATTTATTGATGGAAGAGCTTAGAATAAATTGAAGGACTATCTTAAGAGCACTTCAATAAATGATGTAATTGACAGATTTTGGATCTTGTTTTTGAAAAGTGCTCTCAGAAACACTCTCGACACAACACGAAGGTCTGAACACTTGATGGAACACCAGTGTGAGTTCAGTCAAGGGCGTCTTTATGCTACCTGTGTGATTGGAACTGTAATTGTGCATTAGTTAATAATAGTAGCACTCACATGCCATCGCAGGCCTTTGTGTTGTATCTGATTAAAACAAGGGCAACAAAGAGGCAAGGGCGATCCATCCCATTTAGGACTGTCCTCTGGGAGGATACTAGTCCAGGAAATCCTCCACCGTCGTCGTCATCAGATGTCTAAATCAATAAGAAGGCATCACAGGAAAGAGGAGAAGCACAGATTTAACGTCTGGCTTAAAACGGACAAAGCCTTTGGACGGATGGTCGTAAAATTCAGTTTATTTAAAGCAAGTAGTAAAAATTCAAGTGGAAAGGATTTCAGGAAAACATTTAAAATTGAAATGAGGACTGTATAATTTTTCCATTATTGTTCATTTACTCAACATTATTACCTTTAATTTAGGCTTTGGGCTTAGCAATTTGGCAGAGGTTAACAGAGGCACAAGGAACCACTGGAGCCCAGCTGCAATTCAATTAGTCAATGATGCCCAAGTCTGACCCAGAATCAGATCAGGAATATGCACGTGGGTCGTCTTTCCAGTAGATGGCACAGTTTAACTAGAGGCACAGAGATCCTCCAGCCTCACCGCTCCTCTCTGTGACTCTTCATGCTGTCAATCACACAGAGGATCAGCTGGGATGTAAACACAGTGTCAGCACTTGTGAGGAATGAATAAAATAATTAATGTATAAATTTACTCCACGCAGGAGAATCAAAGTGTCCACCTCTCACTCGTTCTCTCTTTTTACACACAGTCTTGTGTAACTCCCCCCTCCTCCATCGCATCCCTTCCCTTCCTCCCTCTCCTCGCATCTCTCCCTCTCTCACACACTCACTCACTCACACTTCCCTCTCCATCCTCTCCAGCCCACCAGAAGCTGTGAATGGGAGACAGCTCCGCGTATTTCGCTCCGCTCAGTCAGAGTGGAGGCTGAGCAGAGCGCACGGACACACAGGCTGCGACCTCCTGGTGTCATGTAAAGTACTGGAAGAAGAATAGTGGATATATTTTTTATGTTCAAGGGATTGAACCAGGCTTTTAAAATTATTTATATACACGTGATTTGTTGTTTAAACCCCGGGGATTTTCTGTGCGCGCTAAAGTGGCCATGGCGCATTTTACGCACTGCAGGTAACCACTGTTCTGGAGGCTCAAACAAACCAAAACATGGATTAAACAGCGGGTGGTTTTTCACTTTACTTAAGGAGAGCTCAAATGGCGGCACTTCGTAGAAAATTTGGGGAGGACTACCAGGTGGTGAACACGAACCGGGCGACCACCTTTGCCGCGCCGGTGAAAAAGAAGCGCCAGCGCTTCGTGGACAAGAACGGTCGCTGCAATGTGCAGCACGGAAACCTCGGCGGAGAGACCAGCAGGTACCTCTCTGACCTCTTCACCACTCTGGTGGACCTCAAGTGGCGCTGGAACCTGCTCATCTTCATCCTCACCTACACGATCGCCTGGCTGGTGATGGCATCCATGTGGTGGATCATCGCGTACATCAGAGGAGATCTGAACCACGGCCACGACGCGTCCTACACCCCGTGCGTGGCCAATGTTTACAACTTCCCCTCCGCTTTTCTGTTCTTCATCGAGACCGAGGCCACCATCGGCTACGGCTACCGGTACATCACGGAGAAGTGTCCGGAGGGCATCATCCTCTTCTTGTTCCAGTCGCTACTGGGCTCCATAGTGGACGCGTTTCTCATCGGCTGCATGTTCATCAAAATGTCCCAGCCGAAGAAACGCGCGGAGACGCTCATGTTCAGTCAGGACGCGGTGATCTCTCAGAGGGACGGGAAGCTGTGCCTCATGTTCCGCGTGGGGAACCTGCGGAACAGCCACATGGTGTCCGCTCAGATCAGGTGCAAACTCATAAAGGTAAGACCAAGTTAGGATACGAAATAAAAATGAAAAAAAAAACACTTGGAAAAACACTGAAAGTCCCAAAATGTCAAATACTCGCTGGAGTAAAGTTGCATGAAAATTAACATGCACATTTCCTGCAGCTGCAAGAGAAAGATGTCCTCTCTCAGAAGTATGGAACACTTTTTTTTTTTTTGCATGCTGTGCAAATAAACTCAGAGGAGGTCAAATGCACTGACAGCTTGTATCCCTGAATAATCTTTTATTCTCTTTACTTTCCTCCCAAACTGAGCACACAAACAAAAGGAACAGTCATGCACTGCTGCTAAAATCAACCTTTTCTCTATTCAAAGATTAAATGTAAGCAGGTCCCACTATACAATATATGCCCTGTTAAACAAAACCAGCTTAAGGTAGCATTACCATAATCCTCCAGCTGCAGGATGGCGAGGCTGAGTGGCAGCCAGGTGCATCTCAAATCCTGAGGTACGAGCGTAAAAGGGGGCCTGGTGTTGGTCTCTGTGGGGTCGGCTGCAGTGAGGATGTCCAGCGTCAGTTTTCCCTCTTCAGCCGGCGACACCTGTGCTAGATAGGTGTGTATCAGTAAGTAGATGTGACACAGAGATGGGCCCCCGAGGAAGGCTTAGTGAGTCACACTCTACCGCAGATCACTGGAGTCAGTAACACAGCCATCCTGGGAGACATAAAAAAGTATTTACTACATCTATAAAGAATCTTCTTTCCTTTCCCTGAGATATAAAACGTTCCAGAATGCTTTAAAAACCTAAGTAATAGATAAAAAAAACTCTTCCTTCTTCCTCTGACTGTGCCACGTTCCACTAATGAAGAACTCGGTGGATTTTTATTTATTTATTTATTTATTTTAGGGGGGGGAATACAGCTAATGAACCTCACAGTCTGAAAACAAGCAACAATGCAGAAAATTGCCTCGTAGCGCAGCAGAGGTCCACTGGCTCCCTCCACTCTTTTAATTATCATAATAGCGCTCCATTCAGCCACATCCATGTTCAACGTGCAAAATGGCCCATAAAGAAGACAAACAGCATTAGTGAGGTGCTTGGAGCTTGTTTATGTCTGCGCTCTCCGCTGCACTGCCACATCGAGCACAGCGTCGGTCAGCTTAATGATGCATGGAGAGAGGCAGGGCGAGGAGCGAGCTATTCTCAGGAAGTGAACAGCCCCATAGGCACAGAGTACGATCACACGTGTGTGCGCACTGATCTCTCTCTGATACAGTGAGTTTCAGTTTGTCAGCACAACTGGAACTGAGAGAGAGAAATGCCTATTTTAAATGTGTTTTAAAGCAGTCAGGTGTAGAAGAGGGCCTATCAGGATGTGCGCTTTGCATCACAAAGTAAAAACACATTGAATCTCTGGGATTTTTTTTATCCTATGGAGACACTTTGCTTCACCTTTCCATTTGTACTGCAAGAAATCCAGCCAGTAAAAACTCCTGGCACCCTTTTATCATTTTTACACCCCCTCTCTCTGCGAAACACAATGAAAACAGCATCCACTGTGTGCTCTGTAGTATTTTTTTTTTCTAGTTTTGCTCCAGGGCTCTGTGGTCTAACCTTATTCTTTCGCTTCACAGACTCTCTAACCGAGAGAGATCTTTTGCAGCAGCTCTGCCAGAGAACAAAAAACAATAGTTTTAAGGAAATAAGTGTCATTGTGCATGGATGTTGTCCAGGCGGAACACACCTTTAGATATAAAATAACAAACCATAATGATTATATCTTTAAGCAGTCATATCTCTGGCTGAAGGCTTTCAGTGCAGTCCCCATACAGAAATGTTGGTGGTGCTGTTGAACTGCAGCCCTCTTCGAGTCATGCCTCGTCATATAAAATACTGGCAGAGGAGAGAGCGTTTTTGAAAAAGCTTTCTGTGAATCCTTGCGCATTAAGATGCATCTGCAACACACAGACTCTAATCAGATGCCACTCAAACTCTTCTACAAAGACAAAAGAAAAAGGTTTCCTTGGCCACATCTGGTGGAGTGAAAATGTTTTTTGTTTTTTATCTAAAACTTCTGTTGGTTGTTATGATTAAGACTCCAAGCTGACTGCGCTTAAAGGTCCTTTGTAGGGACTTAGCAGAGCTCTGACCTCTGCAGAAGTGAATCTATCAAATAAATAAAGGATGGTTGTGACTCCATCTTCTATCAACTACTTTAGGCATTTAGCAACCACAGCATTATCTCTGTCCACACATAGGAGGAGGCTCTTGGAGGCGATCATGCACCTGAAGCCTGCGGGCGTGCTCAGTGTTGAGCAGGTAGTTTAAATACTGAGCTCTGACTGAGAAGTTAGTTATTTTCTCCCGCTGCCACTAAAGGGGTTAAAGGAGCTCATTTCCCGCGTGTGTTGTGTCCATAGATTGTTTTTCTCTTCCTAAACTTGCGGAGGTCAGGAAGCCATTTATGATGCAAATCAGCAGGTACTTTTCTGTGCTTGAGTTGAAGTGGAGAACAGCGGCGCGATGCTGTTTCTCGAGTTGTTTCTACGTCATCGGAGAAATTCGAATCTAAGTTCATCAAACTCTATGCGAAGTGGAACTGTGAGATTTGCTCTCGTGCTTCTTTGATTTCATGAACGAGTGACTGCAGCCTAAAGTTAAATTGTTGTCGACGCTCAGGTTTATCTGATACTGCAGTGGTGTTCTCGAACATCATACTGAAGGTTATTCCAGGTCTGTCGTTTGAACTTAATGAAAAAGTGACAAAGTCCTTGTCTTGAGCACCCAGATCCAATTTGTAGAATATCATTATACAGCTCACCTATGTTTTCACTCATTCCTTTTCAGTTTCCTGTTGCTGCTTGTTTCAGAGATGGAACCAAAGCACTTGGTTAGGTTTAGGAAAACACAGTCAAGAGTTTGGGTTAAAAAAAAAACACCCTCTCACAACATTAACCCTGTATTTAAAAGGGTAACCTCTCCCATGTGCATCAATGTTCCATTTTTTGCCTCATGTCACAAAGTCGTGACATTGGAAAAATGTGATTGGTCACTGTCATCAGTACTTATGATGCTCCGGGAACAACACCAACACGGTGTTATCAGATTGTGCCAACTCTCTTGTCATGCTGCATGTGGCAGCAGCAAGTTTCTCAAGGCTTTCTGTGTCTCCAGTATTTGAGTCTGTGTGCGCGGGGGGGGTTGTTCGGGATGACTGTCAGAGAGCCAAGTGTCAGCAAAGTGTCAGCAAAAATTCCCACTACACCAAACTTCATGTGCTTTCACACTAATCTTTGATTAAAAGGAACCCTGAGGTGTTAACCTGGTTAGAACGGTTTGTCCAGGCTGGTGTGAAAGCTGTTAATTTAACTGTCAGCAAACAACCGGACTAAGTCTTTGTGATATAAAAAAAAAAAAAATCAGACTGTATAATCCATGAAGACGAAGAGGTTGAAGATTTATTCACACCTGACTTTCAAAGTTTACCTGATGTTCTGTCTAAAAAAAAATGTTTAAGGCTGTGGTGGGATGTCACCTCTCATCACGTCCTCCGATGAGATGCACCAGGACACCGTTTTCTAGTCGCAGCTTAGATGCCCGCTAGACATGAATACTTTGTTCACCTAAAGAACACCGGTATATTATATACCACATAAACTCACCAATGAGAGAACAGCTTGCTCACGCATTGCATTTGCTGTCAACTTTTGGAGAGACAAACGCAACAATTGCATTGTATTTGTCAAAAAAACAAAGCAAAGCAGCCCTAAATCTACAGAGCTCAGCTACAGTAGATGACAAAGCTCGTCTAAATTGGAACCACTTGTTTGCGTATGCCGTGTTTGGACAGTACGTCTGTGTGCCAGGGCTCTGCTGAATTGTCGCCGGTGATTACTGGATGACAGCAGACAGCGAAATGAAGGCAGAGACGGACCAATGGACGCTGTCATACAGAGTCCCACCATAAGCAGCTGAGATGCAGCTTTGCAGGGCGTCCATGACAGCCTCAGAGGGCATCCTGGTGGAACATCCCGGCTCAAAAAAATATGACTGCGGTGTTACTGGGAGACGAGAGAGAGTGTGGAGGAATTGATTGAACGTGATGGAAAGAGCTGGAGAGAGACTTGCAGAAAGAGAGGGGACGAATAAAAAGAATTACCAACAGATTTTTTTTCTTAATATTTTCATTGTATGAGTGGCGCCTTCTATTTCACAGATATACAAGGGAGCGAAATCCCCTCGGCTGCATATCTCCTCAGAGGATTGCAGAATGGACTACGTAGGCTAGTCTCTAGAACTCAAATTGATTTCCATTTCTTTTCTAATAGGAATAGAGATGCAATTATACTATCAGACTGTGGAGGGCTGGAGAAAAGGCTTGAAGCCCTGCAGTCATTGATTAGCGGGCCCCAGAGCCAGAAAACATTAAGGCTCCGGACCGCTCAAGGACCCCTCTCTCTTTTGTTGTCTTTACTTGAATAATTCAGAGTCTACACAGATGTATGGGGTGTTTTTCAGTAGGAATGTTCATCCTTCACAAAGCACAAACACACAGAGGCAAAAATAGTTTGACCTGGGTTTTCTCTCTCAGAGGCGTTCAAGAGACAGAATGTGTGCGCTGGACTGTGCATTATTTGTACTGTGCCATAAATTTACAAGCATTAAAAATATAGAAACATTACTCTTGAATAAACACTACATCCTCGGGCTCCTGACAAAAACAACGCACGAGTCTTGTAGCAGTATTTTTTTTCCACGCCCAAGTAGAAATGCGAGGCAGCACAGTCACAGCCGAACACATTTTTTTGGCCAAGAACACTGTCGCGACGCTTCTGCCAGACGCCGCCAATGTCACTGAGTATCACTCCGAGGATTTAAACACTGTGTGCGGACGGAAATGAAAACCAGAGCATCTATAACTGCTAAAAACTGTTTTAATCCTGCTTTGAGTGACATGACAACTGCACAACTGTCATATGATGTTCACATTTATGTTTATGACATGACTTTCATATGGGGATGTGGAGCAGAAGGTAATACAGATAAGCTGCCAGGCTCGCGCCCGCAGTTTTGAGCCCATGTTTTCAGCGTTTGTAGGTGTGAAACTATCAGATATTTTCAAGGACACCGCGGGCCAATTTCCAGCCGTGATTATAGTGACCCAGACAGATATTTTAAGCCAAAAGCCCCCGCCAAGTGTGTTTTTGTGCCACTCCTACAGTGGCCCGGTGAAAATCACAAGAGCAAAAGAAAAGAGCACACAATGGTAGATAACAAAACACAACAGCAAATCAGTCTAATCAAATCATAATAAAGGAAAACACAACAACAAATCAGGAGTTATAACTTTAATCAGAAAAGGCAAGCAGGTTTTATCCACAAGGTTAGTTGATCATTCAGATGTTACAGTGGATCCCAGCGCTGTTATCTACGCTCCACTCGAACCTCTGGTAATGGCTGTTTTTCTTTTGGTTAATTTGCACTTCAGGGGCATCGTATAAATCGACCAGACCATAATCACAGCACTGTTCTGGGATAAAATTGAAAATTTAATCTAAAGAAATAGAAAGTTGCAACAACAAGAAATGTAAAGCTTCAACATATATGTGGTTTGCAGAAATGTACATGGTATACCGTTTATATAGCAAGGCGGGAAGTGAGATTGTAACGGTTGGAGTGGTGGATGAGTTTGTAGTCTCTCTGACTTGAAAGCCAGAGGCTTGAGTTTTCATCCAATTACTGAGGAAATAACATTGGCACTGGATGTTGTCCCTGAAAAGGGATGATTCAGATGAATGTGAACTCTATGTGAAAACTGTGGTCGCTCATAAAACTTTTGATGCCGCAATTTGGTGTCTTCTTGTCAGTGAGCTTTGCCAGCAACTTTGTTGAGTTGGAAATGTGAAACAGTAATTGGTTGGTGGGAATTTTAATGGGCTATGATGCAGACGCTTTTTTCCAGGAGGAGAAGAATGGATTCAGCAGAAAGCTCAATGACGTGTGTGAACAGCTGTCCCATCACTGCACACTTGAACCTGAGAAAACAGCTAGAAGACATTTTTCATGGGTTTTTCTGCAGCTCTCTCGCTCTGGTATCATGCAATAGTTTCTGTATTGTTTGTTTATTATGAATTTCTTTTGCCTTGGAGCAAAGTTTTTATGGTCTCTCGTGTCAGAATAGCCAATAACACGGCACAGGTGTTACCATTGAGCTGTATTTCTGTTTATTACATCATAAAACAGTGGCTCATAGCAGCGCAGGAATTGCCGCTCACTTGGGCAGCAGTGTGAGCTGCAATCAAATCACTTGTTCAGTTGTCTGTCCACAGAAGCAAACGTTGTCAAATGAAAACTAAATTGTAGGTTTGCTATATTAAAACTTTGCGTGGGTGTTCGTGGAGAAAAGAGAGGACACGAGCAGCTGTAACAGAGTAACCAGAAATGTGGTGGAGTGATAGTATTGTATCAAAATCACTCTCCAGTTTCTCAGTTACTCTTCCTTACTGTTTCTTACACATGTTTACATACAGTCCATTAGAAAAGGAGAAAACTGTGCAGTTGACCTCTCGTTGGATTGTCCAATCCACTCGACTCTTGATTTGATTTAATTTCTCTCACTCAGTCTTTGCTGGACTGGATGAAATGTTAAACTGGCACAACCTTTCCGTACTAAGTAGGCAGACAGTATCTGGCAGCGGGAAAGCCTGCGTGCATCGGCTTGGCTTGTCAGTTGACCTGATTGCCTACAACCTCGCCGGGCCCCCCCCTCTCGGGCAACTGATTGATGAGGGCCTGGCGGAGCATGGAGTGGAGTTGAGTAGGAAGATCAGGCCACTCTAGGTCTAATCAATTTTATTTATCACCTGTCTTCATCCATAAGCATCATTCACAACACTGAAATGCTCCTTTTGTGCGCATGAAACAAATCCATGTTGCCTTTCTAATGATAATGAGCAGCTGACAGGTTGACTGGGTTGGGGAACACTGTCTGTAGAATTTCGAACAGACAGTGTTTTTGCAGCGCGATCTCCCCAAAGGTATCAAAGAAAATGGGTAAAAAAAAAAGTCCCTGCCTGGATACGTCAGAGCTCTGGGAGAGAAATCAGTTTATTTTGCCGGGTGCCACATGTACAAAAAGATAAAACTGTAGACACGCTCAGCTATCTCAGAATCTTTGTGCATGAGGAGGCGTAGGAGAGCGCCAACGGGACCTCTGTAAGGAGCTTTGCCTGTCAATGTTTGCATATAGTCATCCATCTTTTTAATCCTAAGTGACAAAGACACAAAGTGAAAAGTAAAATTTCCCCATAGCTGGTATTAGTTAACCGACATGGAGGAACGATGCCAAACAGCCTGTGAGCACCTGACAGTCAACAATGCCCGGCCAACACGAAAGCCGCTCATCCAGCATAAATCTAGGAGAACATCTCATTGATATTCACTAGAGATAGAAATAGCACGCAATGTTTTCTGGCAATGCAAAGCTTGTTTAGTCATACTTCATTCAGTTCGGAGGGTTTAACTGTACGGCAATGTCACTGGGAGGTCAGCCTGAAGCTGGCTGCTTGATGCAGTACAGGAGTGGTCTGCATGGGTGGATGAAAGAGAAGGCAGAATAAGGGATGTAGTAATCTCACCGAAACACAAGCTATTTATGAATGAAAATGATCTTCTCTACCTTTGAACTGACATAAATCCCTGTCTTTTTTTCTGCTTGATTCCACAACAATATTAGATGAAATAGTAAACAACAAGGTTAAAAAACCCTGTAAATATGATGCCATAAGTGTGCCATGTGCTAGAAAAATAACTGTAAGACACTGGAGTATTCAGACATCACTTCAAAGCTCTTCTCACAGTTGCCTTTAATCTCATCGTGGTTTTAGTTTTATTAATGGTCTAATTACATTTTTGTCGGCCAATCATGTTACAGCAGGCCTGTCAAGCTTTATATTTCTTTTCACGCTGAAATCTGGAGGGTCTTCTTGGAATCAAATAAAATCTAACAACACAAGAGCAAAAGTGTAAGAAACAGATTTAACAGTATGTGAACTCTAACATGTTCTTCAAATGTTAGTATGCCCAGCTAACAAGCTTACCACCTCTAGTACCAATCTAAGCTAGTTAGTCTTTTTCCAAGGCCAATGAGTAACATGCAGTCACGTCAAACTGGAGCTAACTAGCTCTATCTTGCAATTGAATCTTTATTTCCACATCTTCTGCATTGATCATCAACTGATGATGAGGATGCACACTTTCCACCTGAGTCATGTAGGCCTAGTGCTGCGTTTAGCCTCAAACCTAGACTAGCGAGCTAACTAGATCTTAATTGCCATTCAAGAAAAACGCTGATTCTTTCTTTCCATGTCTTCTGCCAGGATCATTAGCTGAAGAGGACACACACTTTTTTTGCCTGGGATCTGTAACTTTATGTTTAGCCTCAGAAGTTTAGCCCGCTATGCAGGCTCGCCCTCAAGTGAAGATTAACGACCTGTTTAAAAAGTTCTCACAACAAAAAAAAAGCTTTAAGCAGGTGTACCTAGGTCGCCATCCCTGCCACAGTTTACAGGCTTGTTTTCGTCTGCTTCTGTCAGAAATAAACAACAAAAATAGCAAATCTTCTACCAACAACATAGCAAACATTATGCTGTATGTCCACTCTGTGACTCCATATGAGGCTGTAAAGGCGTAGCAAAAGTAAATGAGATTGAACTCATGTCCGATATTGTGTGCTGATGTTAAAAATGGTCCACTTTTCTTACTGGCTCATTTAGAAAGTCTGAAAGAGGAAACTGCCTTTGTGGGAGTAATGTGTCGATTATTTTGGGAGTTAGAAAGTGAACAAAAGATCCAGAAATGGCAGAAAGGGTTGTAGGGAAGGGGGTGGGACTGTGTGTGGATTTGTGTGGGTGATCATTATGAAGCTGTGTGTGGTTGAGGGCGGTGTACGTGTACGTGTGTGTGTACGTGTGTGTACGTGTGTGTGTGCATGCGTGTGCATGTGTGTGTGTGTGTGTGTGTGTGTGTGTGGGTGAGTGGCTTGTGGCTGACACATCCCAATTATTTGTTGGAGGTGTAACAATGTGGAAAAAGAGAAAAGAGTGTAAAAATTTGCTTTTGCTATTACATCTTTCATGAAGACAAAATAAACGTGACACAGATTTTTGTTGTTGTTATGTTGACTTATAAAGAAAGTTTTCTGATACTGTGGGTTAAAAAACACAACATGAACTTAGCTTACTCTGAAGCACCTCAGTCTGTTCTTTGCAGGGCTGGCCATGCTTTCAAGTTTTTGAAATTGAAATATTTCACATGATTCATTTTTATTTCAAAAGCTTCAAGCCTCTTATGTGAGTGCAGGATGTTAGAAAATGGCACGAACTTTCCAGGGAAAAGGGTAAAAACAGACTGTTAAGCGAGGGGAGCAAACAGGAAGAGAAAAGGTGAACGGACTGATTAGACACAGTAAGACAGGAGCGGAGAAAATACATCCACCATGTTGCTGCTCTGCTCCAGCATCATGTGAGCCATTAAATACTTCAGCACCAGTTGACAGTCTGTGGGCAAGTCCTGTCCACATGTCTCATGCGTCCACCTGCGAGTTCTACATGAAATCGTTGTGAAGTGCTGAGCCTGTGGTCACTGCAGACAGGGAGGCGAGGGTGTTCGAGAGGGAGCAGATAGCTGAGAAGAGAAAAACATCCTGCATCACATGTCCAGAGTTTTGACATAGTATATTTATTTAGAGAATCAGCACATCAAACCTTTAAATTGAAGCCATGTAAGAGTGGGCAATTTGCCATAAAATGCTACAATAGCTGCTGGTGAAGTCAGACACACCAACCTGCAAAAAAATAAAAAATAAAAAATAAAATGTAGAAAGGTTTCAAGTTTGAACTCTGTAACGATCCTTGATCTTGAATTTTGAAGCAAATCTTGCCTTTAACGTTGTTTTTACAGCGACTATCTTCCACGACTGTACTGAAGATTTGTGTCCTCTTAGTAAGACAATCAGTGCCACATCATGAATCTTCCTTTCTCTGCTTTGCGATAAAACCCATCTAATCCTCTTCTTCTTTTCTCTTTTTTCTTCTCTTTGTTCAGTCTCGTCAGACACCCGAGGGCGAGTTCCTGCCTCTGGACCAGTGTGAGCTGGATGTCGGCTTTGGGACGGGCGCAGACCAGCTCTTCCTGGTGTCCCCTCTCACCATTTGCCACGAAATCAATCCCAAGAGCCCCTTTTTCGACCTGTCCCAGCGCTCTCTCATGAACGAACAGTTTGAGATTGTTGTCATCCTCGAGGGCATCGTGGAGACCACAGGTGAGGGATCGCTCCTGATTTAAACTTCCCTTCCCATCACCACCGTTTTTTACTCTGCTCACTCTTAATCTAAATGTAAATTTATATTAATATCAACCCACATAACAGTTCTATCTAATAGATACTCGTAATCTAGAGTGTGGAATCTCATTTCACTGCCTTCTCAGTTTTGCATATTTGAAGAACGCTGAAGCTGAAAAAACACTGAGAATGAGAACAACACATGAGGGTTACGTCCTGATTGAATTATGAGGGGTATTTTATTACTTCAGAATTGGTTTATGCCCACCCTATGCATAATAAAAGCCTGTGGTCATAGATGCGTGTGTCACATTGATGAATGAGCAGGGGGTTCAGTAGAAGTTCCACTCATTTTTCAGATGACAGCTGAGAGCAGAGGTAATTCTGAGCCTGCGAGACGTTGCTACACAGCCACTACTATAAACTACAGGCAGCCTCTGTTGCATATTTAACAGAATGATTCTTCCCTAAAGTCCAATACAAATAAATCCATCTTGCTCTTTTCTTTTTAGCTCTGCTTCCATCCATCCTCCATCACCCTCACTTTGCCACATCTATGGGAGAAACCACAGAGCTGAATAGGCTTAGAGCAGAAGGGAGGGATCAGCGGGGAGGCGTAGAGGCGTGCAGGCAACACGGTCTGTGCCCTGATGATAATACCATTAAATCAGGGTGCAGCCACATGTTTTAGTGTCGTAGTGCTGTGGCACTCAGAGCTGAGGAGTAGAGACAGAGTCACCTTCAATGGGCCCCGATATCCCGCCATCGTCACACTCACGCACATCCCATTAACCCGAGCACATTAAGAGTTATCCTCTGACATCCAGCCGCTGCTGACACAGCTGTTCAGCTAGTTGATTGTCTCCAACTCATTCCATGTTTCCACCAGACCTGACAAATGACATTTCCGTTTTAGTTCATGAGGCAGAATTGATTCGGCTTTTACATGCCAGAGGAAAATTAATGTGTTTTTCCACAAAACTGTTTTTCTGCAACACATATGAGCCTGAACAGGTGCGAGCAGTAGAGCTGGACTGAATGTTATCGTTTTATTTTACAGTCAAAGTTTCTATTGAGGTTTTCTGGGGAAGATTAGAATGTCTGTCGTCATACTTTATAGCTTCATTGCCCTGAAAGAAATTCTTGAATAAAATGGTCGATTTGAATGGGGAATAGCTGGAATAGCTTTTTTGTTATTGTGGTTACATAAATGTAGTTTATTGTACTGTTAGATTGCTGCTAGACAGCTCTTTTAATACAGGTGCGGGCCGGTTTTTGTCTGCAGCAGGCCAAAGAGCAAAGATAAAAAACAATGTTACTTTAGTATTGAGCTTAAGTGAATGTGCAGATGGATAGATAGAGGATGTAGTCTCTACAGAAAATACAACCTTCAAAGTTATGGGGTTTAATCTTGTATGCCCATGACTCAAGAGTGTGACTAACCATTGTCAAGTTAAGATAAGTTGTTGAGAAAAAAAGAAAACCAATCAATACAATGCACTGAAACATTTCTTTTTTTTCCCTGTCCCAAAAAACCCATTCTTATGATGATTAGGACTTCCCACATGATCAGAACTGATAATGAGTCTGCTTAGGTTCACCCGGGCATGAGATATGCCAACTTGGACCCAATTAAACTGAATATCCATTTGAATTTGGTTTCTCGGACACAAGAGAGATTTGCAGAACAGACTCTATGAACAGAGGATACTACAGTACAAACATGTAAAGCATTGCGTAAGATTTGATGTAAGTCCTTCTACGATTTGTCTGCTCAGACATATCAACTCTATAGGTTATATCTTATGACAACCCTCTGCATACCTGTGCTCAGATTCTTACTACAACCCCATTTTGCACTGGATAAAAAAAAAAGACTACCACCCACTGGCTTCTGTCTTTAGTGGGAAAGGATAGAATCAGCACACATGTAGTCATGCATGTTTGTTGGCTTCGGCTTTGGTTGGCAGTGATGGAAACTCAACACCCGGTTGGATAGTTTTTTTCCAGTTGGCTTTGAGTTTGAAAGAGAGACTGAAGTAAAAGATATTTTACACTTCAACCGCTCCATGCTTCTTTCTACTGTTTCCTGAAAAGAAAATCTAACGTTGGTATGAAAATGATATGCCAGTGGTCAGATTCAGATGGAGTCACATAAAAAGCAAAGCATGGCGCCAGTGAAGGCTACTGCCTGGCATTTTACATAAAGTCTTCCTCAGGGACACCCTGCATGCTGTCTGGGAGAGTGTTTGCATAGTTGTGCTGAGGGCTTTTATTTTTATGCAAGATGCAATAAACATTAACCAGCTGGTTGAATACCCATATGATGCCTGAATGATGAAACTAAACTGGCATGCCTGTCGGGCTTTAAACCTGTAGTTTCCAGTGCACCAGTATTATTGCTGCCTTATGTATCTACAGTCAGCAGAAATACAGTCATTCTCCTGGTGAGACAGCAAAATACAGCTGGAAAATTAAATCCCAGACTTAACCCTCATGATTAAAGCCAAGTCTCCAATTAAGAATAAAAATGACCTTTGCGTAGCTGTTGGATTGTTGAAGGTTTCTGTGGATGGAGATGAGCAGTGAGCCTGGAATAGCATCAGGCTGTGACATAACACTGCACATCCCTCAGAGGGACGGGATCAGACTCCTACTCTACAGCTTACTGTAGTGTTTAACAGAACAGCTCAAGTTGAAGCTGAGCCAGTGGATCAGAGAAAAAATATGGTCCAAGTGCCTATCGATCGCGAAGGACCTCTGACAAGCTTTCAAATGTCAAGCAAATTATTTTACAAGAGCAGAGGTCAAATGAAAAACGTGTGTTTGTGATGCTTACAAGCATCCTGTATAGAACAAAACGTCAGGAACCTACGTTGATTTTGATGTTGAGGAATGCCTGCAAAAGAGACTAAATTCAAGGTGAATAAAACTTTTAATGCACCTCATCTGTAAACATTTGTGCCTGACTGACATCAGAGAGATTTTCATCAATAATGGTGGGCGTGTTATGGTGAATTCTCATCCAGCAATACGAGTTTGACTCCAGGATCATTCGTGTTTATCTACCAGAAACAATCAGATTACTTAGCAACATTAGCTGTGAGCCAACGTTGGCACGAGGAGAGTGTGTGTGTGTTTGTGTGTTTAACAAGTCAAATCTAAATATTAAGCAGTCACCAGAGACTGCTGTTCTCACTCCTCTTTTCCCTTTATCTCTCTGTAATGACTCCATGATATAAAGTACATTTCCCATCCAGCTCCAGTCAGCTGTCAACATTACCATACTGTGACATAAACACCACCAACAGATGTCTCCTGCTGCAGTCAGGCTGATAAACAGGAGCGATAATTCTATTTTTTAATCCCAAAAGGTAAAAAGTCATCTCTGAGCTTTTTGTTCTGGTTTGATAGAGGGTCTCCTAGTGGTGGAAATTACATATTGTACATTGTACAATATTGTACATTGTACATTTTAGAATAGGAGTTAAAAAACTGTTTCCAAGGTAACTTCCCAAAAGGCACAGACAGCCGGAGGAAAAGCAGCATGCCTCCGCTCTGCAGAGGGACCAGCACTACTACAATATCGTTGCCTCTAAGTACAGCATCCTCTAATTATGGACAAATATGCATGCTGTAATTAACAACTGCCAAAGGAGCATGACATTAGTTTGTCGATCCTGATTCATGCCCATACAATGCACAATCAACACCACAAGTTACACTTAAAACATGTAAAGACAGGACCCATGGCTCTTGCCATTGATGTATCGATGCAGGGTTGGTGATGGGTGAATGTTAATTATGTTGATCCATAAAAAAGCAGGCAATTATCACAGGCAACACAAGCTACACTGATAACAAGCATCGCTCACCTTTCACCTATATTAACAGAACAAAGCGCTTATCACTGCACGGAAGCAAACAGCAGGAAGGAATCTAAAAAAAAAAACAGTTTATAAGCGGTATAAAAAGATGTTCTTGGTCTCATATCATTATTCCATTTCAGGACATTAAAGGTTAGAATATGGAGAGACATAAATAATAACAATAGTCGGCTGTAATCGCTGTTTAGCTGCTTTCATGAACCATTTGGGAAGGGATAAGAATCCTTCCCCATGGATTTACAGTTTAAAGAGTATTTAAATCTCCGGTATGTGACTTAATGGGACAGGATGGTAGATTGTGCAGGAAGGAGCATGAAGCAGTGACTCCACGAGCAATAAGAAAGAGCAGAGCAGAAAGGAGATAATGGGGGAGAATAGCGCCCTTTCACATTCCTCTTATCAGCTGTAATTGTTTTGCTGGAGCTACGCCACATCTATTTATGTTTCATTACTCTGTTGACACTTTCTCGTAGGTATGACATGCCAGGCACGGACATCGTATACAGAGGATGAGGTTTTATGGGGCCATCGCTTCCTGCCAGTGATGTCACTGGAGGAGGGTTTCTTCAGGGTGGACTACTCTCAGTTCCACAGCACCTTCGAGGTACCGACACCACCGTACAGCGTCAAGGAGCATGAGGAGAAGAACTCACTGCCCTCGCCTCTGTCCACCCCCACCCCCACACTGACTGACAGCCACGGCGCCCGGCGCAACCGTGTGTTTTCCGTGGATTGCATCAACACATCAGAGGAGAGAGGCCGTCAAGGGGGGACTGTGGGGCGACTGCCAAGCAAGCTGCAGAGAATGAGTTCATCTGGGAAGGAGGACCTGCAGAGGAAGGTGCTTCTGCTCAGCTCGCACCACTCAGAGAAGGCTTGCAGCACAGGAGACCTGCCCCTGAAGCTCCAACGCCTCAGCTCCTCGCCGGGACCAGAGGCGGAGAATCGGCTGCAGCTCAAGGCCCTCAAGGTGGGCTTCGAACCCATGACTCAGTCTACTGGAGACCTGTACCAGCAGAGCCTAGCGCCTACGCTGTCCCCTGCTCCGGTCCCCATGCACAGCCCGCTGCTCTCAGCCGGGCAGCCCGAGGACAACCTGCCTGCGAAGCTGCGGAAGATGAATGCTGACCGCTAAAAAATTCCACTGACCTCCAGCCACAGACAGACAGGGGGAGACGTGCATGGAAACAGATATTCAGAGATGTCCTCTGAAAAAAAAAAACTGATGGTTTACTGACAATTGATTTTCTTTTTCTTGAGATACAACCTTTTACTGGAACTACTGTGATTTTTTTTGTGTTTCATAGCAGAGGCATTCATGCAGGCTTTGTTACACACAAAACAACAAGAAAACACAAAAACATCATGCTTAACGCAAACTTGATCATCCTGCGAGAGTTGTGCACGTATACACTAAATCCATTGTTTATTGTATGCACCACTACACTTAATAGTCAATCTTAGTTTTATTGAAATATAAATTATATTATGATTATAATAAATGCTGTTTGATCTTTCTCCTCCTTGTGTTTTTATTGTCGCCACACCGATAAGAAGCCGATGGACTGATCGATAGTGCAACAGGTTTGCCAGACATCAATAAGTAATCAACAGTGCAATGCAGTACAGTTTTAATAGGCTGCTGTTAAGGCTCCAATTTTGCATGTAAGAGAGAGGATAACGCACTACGCTGCTGCCGAGTGAGACATATGAAAAGTGTTTATTGGAGAACAAAGGCTGCCTAACACTTTGTTCCAGACTCAGAGTACGTAGTCACAGAGGCATCACACCAGACAAACACACCCCAACAATGGATGATGTGGTCGCCCACCCAAAATCCAAACTACTTGTCCTATCTTAACTTTCAAAGATAGGAAAAATCCCATCTTCCTAGCAATTCCTAAACTCATAGCTGTGTCCTATCCAAACGCAGACCTCATATCTTTTCTTAAGAAATCCTAACGGCAACTGTAAACATGAGACTTTAATTGGCAAATATGTATACCAATGAATGCATTCCAAAATACGTCCCAGACATTCAAAGCTCACAGGCTTGGCAACATTGATGTTAGCTTCTCCGACAGGAAACACATCAATGTTACTTTCTCCAGCAAACTAACATCAGTGTTAGCTCTTCCCAACAGGCTAACATGGGTGTAAGCCTCTCCAAGCAATTTACATTAATGTCACCATCTCCAACAGACTAACTTTAGTGTAAGCTTCTCCAACAGGCTAACATCAGTGTTAGCTTCCACAACAGACTAACATCATCATCATTAGGTTTCTTAATGTTTCAGTTTTGATGTTTCTGCATCAAAAATCCTAATTGTCATCGTGACTTAATATAAGAATTTAGACTCAGGAAGTTTGTGTAATGAGGCCCCAGATCAGTTCCAGTAATCTGGGACTAAAAGAACAGTGATAAGGGCAAAAGAAACATGGCTCAACTAAATCCCTGCATGAAACTCTTGGATGTAACTCAGCAAAAAGCTTAATTCAGCACAGCAGGGTCAGCGCATCTGAAGTCCTTAATACACCAAAGCCTTAATTTTACCACCAGCAGCACAAAGACAGGAAAATCAATGCAAGAGGGAGTTTTCCCTGCTTCAACTGCACACTTGCAGCGACCTTCCCCCCACTCATTATATATCCGCAGCTTCGACCACCCACTCAGTATATAAAGAGCCTAAACTGCTCCATACAATGTATTCATCTAATTTAGCCACATGCAGAGACTGCTGTGTGTGTGTTTGTACACTCGCTCACTACAGACCTGAATTGTCACCGTTCTCATGCTGGGTATGATTTGCCAAACACAACGATGAATAAAAATTGCCTCATTACAAGACAGACAAGCTCAGATGAAGCATAGAGACCGTTGATAATGAAACTGTATGTGATGATTTAACCAGATGCACAAACACTTGACGAGAGGGACCAAATGTTCAATCCGCCTTAAATTACTGCTTTCATTACGTGACCTACAGGCTCAATTAGTCAATCATGCTGAAGTAGCAAAGTTTATTGTTTGAATTGGACTGTTTCAATTGAACAGTCTATTATTTTTACTCTCGTCAAACCCAAACAACCATTGTGCCATTATTATTTAACCAGGATGCAGGAGCTCAAAACGCTTCCCCTCAATCATTCAGCCTGAAATCCTGTTCATGTCAGTCAATTTCTGTTTGAGAGGGAGGAGCTCACCAAACAAAGAAGAGGCGACATCCCTCTCACACAAAAGTCATTCTGAGCTGACATGGCAGCTGCAGTAGCGGTTGCTCAGATAGTGTTTGTCACACTGATTAAAGACGTATGCCACTTTAGGAGTCGTTTGTCATTCTGCATCAATGTTACAATTTATCAAGCATTTCATTTGCTTGATTTGGATAAAACAGACTCTCTAACTTGGTTCAATGTATAGATAAATTATTTTCCTACTTCATTTCCAGAAGGTGTAGTGTTTCACAAAATAGTTCTACGTCAATATCCAGGGCTTGAGATTAATCCCATCCTCCTTGGGACGATTTAAATGTTTTTAGGATGAACAAAGAGATTTTTGTTTTTGTAGGCTCTTATGTGTAATTCTGTATAACTATCGCTATGCAAATGACAAGTGGAACCCAGCGCTGACTACAACGAAGCTCTCTCATGACATTGCTGCAGTGAGGCTACTATCACTGGCTGGCGACTCAGCCTGAAACCAAAAAAAATATGTATTAATAAGCTCACACTCATTGCTACACTGTGAACAATTCATCTGAGTCGAAATTGGCAGGACAAAAGCTAGTTAGCCATTAGCTGTTAGCAGCAGTCCTGCTGTGTGTTTGGCTCATGTTATGAACAGCTAACCAAGCTGATAAAGCTAACTAGCTAACAGCAGTGAGAAAGCTAAGGCAGCTAAATATAGCAAGAATGAGAGTTTCTGTCCAGCATTTAACACTTTACTGCAGTTTAATGTGACGACACAACACTTTTTGTTGGAGAAAATTGTAATAAAGTACTTCACCTGAGTACAGCTTATCAAAAACTTTAGCACTTACTGTTAACTGCTTTATTTCAGCCAGCAACTATAGATTTCAATAACAGAGTTAAAAAGATTGTGATTTTGTCAGTGACAGGACCATGGGGAGGGAGTACTAAGCAGCCCGGCCAACAACCTTCATAAATACATTCATAAATACTGTACGCCTAATGTTTCAATAGGGGCCCATAGCTCATTTTTGCCCTGGGCATGTAAAGAGTTTAATCTAGCCATGCAGACAATTGCCTTCCTGGTTGTATGAATAAATCCCTCTGTTATTTAAATTGAAGTGATTAACGACACCTATGTGTCAAGTTGTACCAGAGGACAAAAAGCAATCAGACAGTCCAGATGACCAATGAATCATTCAGCACTTTCTTAATATTTCCACAACCTCATCTTGCTTACATCCAAAGAAATTGGCCTCATATATAAGTTGTCAACACCCATCACGGCTGAATTAAGGTTATTACTCTCCATGCGGCGATGCAGTTATGCAGCAGTGACCATTAGCACGTGACAACGGGAATTATTTCCCGCGGAGCTCTCATGGACTCCTCGCTGCAGGGGTGGGCTGAGCAGGGCAGCTCGGGGAGGAGACAGAACAAATGCAATTTAGGACCTAAGAAATTTCCCCCTGAAAACCTAATTATGTCTCTGTAGGGAAGACAAGGCGATAAGGGTCATTTTGTTCTTTCTAATGGAACGACAGAACGCCCGCGTGTAATGATGGGGTCTCTTTTTATTCTCTTGGCTTTCACTCACTGCCCACATCACTGTCACACTTCTCCCTTCATTTCCCCCGTACACACACACACACACACACACACACACACACACACACACACACACACACACACGGTACAATAGATTATACTGCAAGGAAGAGTGTGATTAAAAGTCCTTTGAGAGAGTGGGATTAAAAAGTAAAAGACTTTTGGGTGTCAGAAGATGGATTTCAATAAAGTCTCGGGAAAAAAAGTTCTTTCGCTTTTCTGCTGAAGGCTGCGAAGGGAGGAATTGGATACGCTGGAAACAAGGAGAGTGTGGGGGGGGGAGAGGGGGTGCTGGAGAAAATGTGTGTGCGCTTGAGTTTCTGTGCGACAGCATTTCGTCAAAACGCACGGCTGCGCGTGACAAGTACAATTTCACAGAAGAGGCAGCGTCAGACAAACGATTTGTCCGGGGAGGAAAAGTGCTTATCAGGCACATTGTAGCTGACAGAACGCAGCCATAAAAACAGCGGAGAGGAACCACAAAGAAATAAATAGATAAGGAGGGAGAAAGGGAGTAAATAGATAAATGGGGCATAGATGGAAGCCATTACTCATGTTCACAGGTTTGAGACTGTTGAGTTTCATTTATGAGTGCCAGCAAAAGGAGAAAGTATTCAGTGTATAATGATGGTGTAGCAGAGCATGGATTCACTCCTGACAGGAGGTGTGTCTGTGTGTTTCCGTTTGATGCCTATGACAAATGGACACACCGGCGCATACACACTCTCAAGCGCACACACACGTTTGTCAAGCATCTCATTATGACTCCTTCAGTCCCGTGGGATTGAACACCACCTCTAAGCTATGTTTGTGTTTATGAGAGAGGTTTCATTTGTCGTGCGCAGCCTAATTGTGTATTTATGATGGTTTTATGATGCCGGTGGCTTCAACTTTTATTAATCAACACGCCTCCAACATTTGCTTTGGAATCCCAATCCCACACACGCTGTAATCTCAGACTCATGAATAGTTGATTAATGCGCATGGCAAGGATATCTGACAGAAATATAAGACTATGAGTCGACTAAGCTTCACGGGGACTCCGGGTTTCTCCGTCTCGTCTCTGTATGTTCACGAGCAGGAGTCATTAAACCTGAGGATAAGAAAACATTTTTCTCTCAGGTTAAAGCCTCTTCCACACATACATTTCGTGCCCTTCTGGCAGAATTAAAAAAAAATTCTCATCCACTTCTCAAACTTTACATGCAATCATGCTAATAAGATCAGTTCCTGATATCTGGGTTGTGATAAACAGTCTTCTTTGTTTTGTCCCCCCTCAATTTTACAGTTTCAATGTGATTAATTTAGTAAAAGCTCACTAAGCCTGTCCTCTTACAGTCCACAATGCAGATGAGACACGATCGGAGTTCATCAAGGTGTTACAATCATCCGTCACCTTGATTTATTACAGCGCACTCACAGCATTTAAGCTTCGTTGGCAGTAACAAGTGAAAGTCATCCAACTCTCTCCACACTTTTTTGGGGGAAAACAAATTCCTTCAGCTGTTTTTATTTACAGAAAAATTCTCAGAAAAAGATGCGAGAACTGATCATCAATCAGAGATTACACGGACATTTAGTCTTTTTTTCAGCATCGATAACATAAAAACTTTATGACCTAAAGGTTCATACAGTATGTCATTTTAAGTGATTCTCAGAAAATGTTGTTTGTTTTGCAGCTGCTTATTTTGTAATCAGAGCAGCAATTATCGATTATTGAATTATTATAAGATCTATTGGTGACTGTTAGAATTTCCCAAAGACCCAACTGAACTGGGTCGGTTAATGAGTGGTTACCGAGACTCAACACATACAGAGAAGAGTGCCATGAATCTGTATGTACGTTTTTGCATACATTTGATTTCATCAACATGAAAATTGTAAATATATTCTTGTTGACAGAATCGTATCGATTTCAGCTATTTCACCTGGTCCTTCTGCCCATTATGTTTACATGCTCAGGTTGTACAAAAAAAAGAAAGACACAACAGAAAGCATAGCCTCTGAAGCTGACAGGTGTGCAGCTGAATACAAATGAGACTGAATATTGTCTCGGTGCCTTTGCAGCTGGCTGAACAGACTGATGTTGAATTCCTCCTCTTTTCATCACCAAACACAAGAGGACCATGTATTCCAAAAAAGACGCCCTACAACGCCGCTTCATGCCAATCTCTGCCTATCAAGCTGACCGTGACGTGTCCAAGACACAAACATCACAACAAAACACGCCTGCTGTATATCTGAGGCGTCATGAAAAATACCTTTTGTGTGTGCCACTGTGATGAATACAGCTCATCGCTATTGATTTCTGAGGGCACATTAGGTCATTTTGCTGGTCTGCATTAAACTTTCCTCTGAGCTGTAGATAGTCCTCCATCATCCAATCCCTCCTGACAGCTGCTGTCCCTGCAGAGCTGTGTGATTATCAGAGCTTCTGAGCATGGGATTGCGTAGCAGGTCATAGGTTGTGTTGGGGCGGTGAGACAGGTATTGATTGCTCCTTCAATCTTTAGCCTGGTTACGTTAGACGGAGCAATGAGAGGGAGATCCCCGGGGGGACTCTCGGATTACGCTCCTTCTCCATGATGAACCATTCATTCCAGCGCTTGAGTCCAGCCACAGACGCTGGCTTCAAAAGAACCAATATTTACAAGATCCCAGCACACGGCCCACGGGTGAGTATTATGGTAATATATGCATGGAAAAATCAATGCTGTCAGCCATTCATTATTTTCAAAGCAACAGTGGTTGTCTCCGCTGTAAAGCAGACAAATTCAAATTAAAACGATACGCAAGAAGATGAGCGCTGGCGTTATTTGCTATCTTTCTCTTCCCGATTCCCACAGACTTGGATAAGGAGAGATGGATCCTGGCGCTGCTGATGACACGCTTAAAAGATGCAGTTTAGATCAGTGGTTCAACTCATCTGCACACACATACGCAGAAAACACACACTTACAAGAGCCCTCCCACCAAATGGGCCCTCATCGCTGCCCGCATATTTGAAATGTTGTATTTGAATTTGCTAAATGAAACTGGACACACACACACATATGCATGTGGAAAACAGCTGTTTGCGTTGTGCTCACCGCTGCAGGGCAGAGAGGTTCCCATGTTGACAGTCGTGGAAACGAGCGGCTCATTTTTGATTGACAGCTGCTGCGGTGGCTGTGTGCCTGAATACGCAATTATGTGTGTGTGTGTGTGTGTGTGTGTGTGTGTGTGTGTGAGGTGGTTCAGTCAGACCCTTTTAGACACCGCAAGTGGCCTAATTAGCCATTCACTCACAGTTGGTACAACACAGTACAAACAAATGGCTCAGTCACTGGAGATTATAAATAAAACAGCTATACATCAGCACAAATCTATCTATCAAATAGGAAAGAATGGGAAATGAATGCACCCACGCTTTTTCCTTTTTTCTTTCTTTGACAGATAAGACTGATGTTCTTTGTCGTTTAGAACTTTTCCCGCTCCTTCACTTCGGAGCTGATATTAACACGTCAGAGGCAGATTTGAGTTGGAGGACAGTGCGGTGAGACGGGCTCCTAATGAGCCTCTCTGTGCGTTGTCGTGTTATTAAGTATTCATGTTCCAGGTATTTTTAACCTGCGGAGACATCGGTGTCAGGCTCGTTATAAGCAGCGGCTGAAACCCCTCCAAAAAACACTTCAGACAGGAGCTGACTCCCTAAAACTGACGAAAATGGTGTCGGTGAGGTCCGCCATGATGGTTTAAGTAAGCAGAGAGGGCGACAATGTGCCAAACGTGTGTCAGGTCGCCTACGGATCGACATCAGGCAGATCGTATTTTCTCAGTGAGTAACATCATCATTATGATCATTCAGGGGTGCAGCAATAAAGGTGTCAAACTATAGCATACTTGTGTTCTTTTTCACTGAAAATCTATCATTTTTGTTTTCCTGTTTCAGAAGATAATCATTTTCATTGTGACAGAATGATTAGCCATCACACACCTAACTCCCAAATCCAGGTGTTGAGATTTTAACCCCCTCTTTCTATTGCTTTTGTCGAATATTTTGCTGATGCTGCGTTTGCTGTGCATGAGGTCTCCCGAGGAATTATACTTTATTTAGGACAGGTTAGTAGCGTAGCACTTCCAGTATATCAGTCCTAGTTGTAGCCAAAGTGTAGAGGTGATGCTGCAGGGAAAACGGCAGCCAGATGCAAAACAGGCACAGCTGTGAACATAGTTGTTGTTGGCAGAGAGCTATTGTACGTCCATTCTTGGGTTAATAGAGTGTAATGACTTTTACAGAAACTAAGGTTATATATTACTGTAGAGGGTAAATACATGTCAGTGTGTTTTTAATAATGTGCCAAAACCAATGAGGAGGCTCACTTCACACGTGCTGTAAATCCGTCTTCAGCACTGCTCTCCTCCGGATGTCATGACGTATGGAGTCCAGATCACCACACCTGATGTTCGCGCTCTTCCCTCTGTCTCCTCGGCTTTGATATGTAAAATCTGTCCTCTGCCTGCCTGCATGACCGACCCACTAAACGCGGTAGCACAGCTTGCTCCTAATCTCCATCACACACGCCAAACACAGCAACCCCCTCCTCACAAAAGAAGAATGCACACTCTGTTTGAACATCTGCCTGTCTGTCAGCCTGCCAGCTCGCCTGTTACAGGAGCCCTGGACATTTTTTTCAGACTTTTCACACCGGCAGATTAATTAAATCTCATCAGCCACTTCAAACTGGGCTCTACAGCGGCAGGACCGCGGGTTCTCTGCTCACCCTTTTGGTAAACATGCACGGATTCACGAGGAGTGATTGCATTGCTCCTCAAACATCACGGCAAATGGCTTCAAAGAAGTGAAATTAAGCGTTTGCCAGATTGTCTAAAAGCGTCTGAACCCTCCTCTCTGATGTTAATTTTTTCAAAGGGGCTCCGAAAGTGTAAATCGTTATCCCCATTTATGAGTCATTGCATCAGGGATCAGAAAGTCAAAACACTCTCGAAGAGACACTGGGGACTCTGTGGGATGCAGCCAGAAGGATGACAGCAGGCTTTTCACTTCACCTTCAAGTTGGCCGTAAAATGGATGAACACGTTTGCATTCAGAAAAGATTAGACGACACAACAACATAACGGAGCATAACGAGCGTTTAAATCTGGTTTTGTTTTCTTTTCAAAGTGGGATATAAGAAATGAGACTCCACAGTTCAGCGTTCCTCCAAACAAAAGATCAAAATATCTTGTTTGCCACTTGATTTAAAAGTGACGTGTGCATTTTCAGATCAAACAAAACCATTTAGCCACAGAATTACTGTCATCATTGGTAGGAAAAGGAGTGAACAGTAGACATCTCAAGGGGTTTTTCTTTGCTGTAGAGGTTTCCATGCCACTTTTGTTTTCGCGTTTGATAGATAACCGCCTAAACTGCCACAAAAGATCCTTGATAACAAATCATCACCTGTGAAAAATCAACTGAATAGGAAGTGCGACACAGCCATTCATCTTATAAACATAAATCCACAAAGGTTTAAAAAAAATAAGCTCAACAAAGCAGCTTGTAATTACACTCGATCTGTTTTCACCTCCTTGCACTGCAGTTACAAGTCAAAGAGTTGTTTCTGAGATGAAGCAGTGTGCCGTTGTACTTACAAATGGTAGTATTTGTAAGTACAACCTACGCAACAGCCTGATCAAACGGCCTGGCGTGTTTGAAAAAGATGAAGCGGCTGATTATTCCGTACCACTCTAACTGAATGAGTTTAAAGAGAGAAAACATTTTGACTAAAAGTAGACTGTGATGTTCTGAGTTTTTGGCGACCAGAACTATGAAGGATTAAGATGACTAAAAAGGTGACGAATGAGGAGAGAGTGTATGTAATATGTGTATGACATATGTGAATATATGGGCATATTATCAACAGAATTTACTCACATACTTCATGTTCAAAATCACCAAACTTGGAGATATTTCAAGGTTGTTGGAATAGATTTCTGGGATATGAATGGTTATCTGTCAAGTAACTGGTATTTGAACTACTGCCAGCCAAATGTGGTGGAGTAGATATACAGTGTTGTACGGAAATGCTCAAGTAACGTACAATACTTGAGTTACATTTCACCACATCAATGTTCTCACATCTCTCTAGCTCCTGGCATAACTTCCCAAAATGTAATCTTATCCCTTTAATAGTGTATGCTAAAATTACTTCCAAGAGAAAATGGAGAAAAAAGGAGATTATTGATGAAATGAAACGTTTATTTTTGCCTTGTTCCTGTGAAATTACTATGAAATTTGTGAAGGCTGGTCTGTGAGAACTGATGAAGCATCTGTAGTAGAATCTTACTGCCACCAGGACACTTTTTGTACTGTATCATTTATATAATCAAATCTCATGCATAATGCTACGACGAAGAAGGAAAAGTAAGAGGGCAAATCCGCCCTGTGGGAATCTGTGCTATGAGTACGGAGAATATCGTTTCCCGCCCCTACACTGAGTCAAACACGTGGCTGAGATGAAAGCAGAGTAAAGAGGCCGAGATGTAAAAAGGGGCACATGTTGGGAGAACAATACATAAGTGTGATGTGCTGTATTTCCTCCGTCATCCCTCTCTAGATAACTACAATACGGATGGTGTCGGTGACAGGAAGTCACAACGTCTGAAAGGAGGCTAATTAAAGAGTATCTGACATCACCCTGTGTCACCGATCTGCCTGACATACTTTACTGACGTGCCGCTGACATATTTTGTCAGTAGTGTCGAACCTGCTGTGTTGTAATGGGTCTGAGGGGAGAGACGAAAGAAGAATAAAGGCTGGCGAAGAGACACAGGCACAGTGGTTCTACTCTCCTGTCAACGGTCTGCTTTTTTGTCTGTGTGACTCTGATCGAAATGGTTGTGAGTTTTTCTGTCTAAGATCACTGGACTGAAGGCTGAGTCATGATGAGGCAGGTCTACGAGGGTGCCAGAGCTGCCCAGAGATGCTCCTAAATCTTTAAACTGCGTCCAAGTTTGAGGTATTTGAGTTTGATTCCAAGTCACGACTTAATGCTTTCAGTAGGTACGAATCTCAAGGAGATTCAAGAGTATTTCTTCAGACATTTTGCTGTCAATAAATAACAGCATGTCTTATAGATTAGTGAACTCTGAACTCTTATTTTTACGCCATTGTGATTATTTTAAAAATTACTGAGGTGACCAGAACAACTCAAGTCTACCATGCAACAAGGCAGAGTTCATTGTAAAATGGAGCAAAATCAAGCATCAATAACCTGAATGGTGTCACGTTACCATCATGTGTCTATCTGGAGCTGGCTCAATACATTCGGGGCGTGTGTGTAGACACTCTTAAGAGAAGTTGAACAGTGTTAGCTTCCTGAATTTCTGGCAGGAACAAGTCAAGAGTCTCTTTACAATGAAAACTAAAATATGATGAAGCAGATTTAGCAGATTTTGACTTGAACACATTCTAACATGTCCCACCGCTCAACATACCATCTGCTTTGACGTGATTAAATAATCTAAACAGGCATGAGAGAATAAGCTCGGAGCTAAAAACATTATCCTGCCTGTATATTTTCATATACTGTTGTGTTCACTTCAGCCTTTTGTTTTTTTGTTTATTTCAAACTTTACACACTTCCTTTGTTTCTCCAAAATGCTTTGAAGTCCCTAATTCCAAACACTGCAGCGTATGGCACGCATCCTGTGGAAGCCTCTTAGAGTCCAGAACACATTGTTTGTCGATTCACTGGAGTCTCACATATCTGTAGCTGGCAGGCACACTGCACATAGATGGCTTGTGAAAATGAAGGCAGGACTTTTACTTGAAGTGGAGTATTTTCACAGAGTAGTATTGCACCTTTTATTTAGGTAAAGAACTCAAAACCTTTTCCACCGCTGGTAGCTGGTTTGCTTAGCTTTGCATGAGGACTGAAAACAGGGGAAAACAACTAGCCAGGGCCTGTCCAAAGGTAACCAGCGCACCTCAATCTTAATAGTTAACGCATTATATCTTGTTGGTTTAGACTGTCCTTCTTATTCCTGGAAATGTATATAAAATTATCCTGAAACATCTATCCCAGTCTAGCTGTCATTGAACTATTGGAGTACAGTCATGGTTTTGGGCTCTTTTGAGAGGTTATAAACTATTTTTCCCTTATTACACAAACATTATGTGTATAAAATAGTCAAAAACAAGTACTTAGGTGGAAAAAAGGTGGCATATTCAAAGAGCAAAATAAATAAAACTACATGAACTTGCATAATTTTCATGTTTAGGGCTTTAAAAAGTGATATAAACCATATTTAAATTCCAACATGATGCATCAATCATCCATAGGCTGGCATGTAAGCAGC
Source organism: Diplodus puntazzo (assembly GCA_963678695.2). Classification (NCBI taxonomy): domain Eukaryota; kingdom Metazoa; phylum Chordata; class Actinopteri; order Spariformes; family Sparidae; genus Diplodus; species Diplodus puntazzo. The sequence goes on along the minus strand of OZ023174.1, from coordinate 9,715,383 downwards.
TCAGCAGAGAGGAGACAGACAAGAGAATGGATCACTTGGTGCACTACTAAAGCACACAGACACTTTGGGTGGTGAGCTGGCAAACACATGCTAGTTTGCTAGCTTGTTCGTGTGTTTGTTTGTTGGGTGTACCTTGCTGATGTGCTTTTATCTAGTAAATGGTTTGCAAGAATATAATCACGAGAATCTAAGCTTTCTTACAATGTATTTCATGACTACACACTTAAACAGAGGTAGCCTGTTTGCTTCGCTGTGTTCGTTAAGTTTAGCGAACTAGTCTGACGTTTAGCTTTAACAGGTTACGTTACATTTAGCTTTAACGTTAATATCTACCAAACCCTGTACACTGTAGCCAAATTGTTAACAAAAGAAATCTAACTGATTAATAAGGGCGCTTTACAGGTAACGTGGATTTTGTTACCTGTGGACTGAGCCAGGCTAGCTGTTCCCCATGCTATGTTATTTATGTTAAGCTAAGCTAAGCAACTGCTGGCTGTAGCATTATAGCAACGACAAAGATGTGATCGACCTTTTCATCCAAATTTGAAAGAAAGCAAGTTGCTGTTTCATTCTCTCAGACATATCGTGTTTAATTCTTGAGGCACAAAATAAGAGATCTCTGCATATTAATCAGAGGATACTTCATTAAAATATACGCTGCAGGACAAACAAGGTTTAAAGATGCGAAGGTTCACTTTGACATTAATGGTTTCTTGTCTGAGTTGAATGAGAAACAAATGCTGTTAGTGGAAAAAACACCCACCCTGATCAAATCCTTGTGTTACCCTGAGCAAAACAAGCGAAGAAAGAAAGAAAAAAGGGAGAGTGAATGCCAAGTCGCTTTAATCTTTCTAAAGCAATTTTCCCTCCTGTTAGTTCCACATCGACGTAGAGAAAAAGACATTTTTTGCTGTTTGAAGGCAAAAGGAAGCAAAAACCTTGGTAGCATGATGATGGTGTTTGACCTCGCTCGGAAAAAGTAATCTTTTGATTATTTTTGGTGTTTTACACAGACAAGAAAACATTTGCCATCTGACTGACAGATGGCTCCCCAGACGATTCATTCTGGCCGACGCTTAGCAGCGGTGACACAAACACGCTATCCTGGCGTGCGCACACGTGCACACACACACACACACTCACACACACACACACACACACACACACACACACACACACACACACACACACACACACACACACACCTGTCGTGGTATATAATGAGCCCCTGGAAGAATAGGTATTCATACTGGTGTGAAACTGAAAAGTATGGACGAACTGATCCGACTGAAGCAGAACACGGCACTGCAGAATGTGTGGAGAAGGCTGATTTTCTTGCTTTCTTGTTCGCTCTCGCACAAAAACTGAGTGTTCCTGTTGAAATAATGGAAACAGCACCAAAAGTGATGTGACAGAAAAAAGTGGTGAAAGTGTGATGGAGCTCTGTTGTAGCTCTGTAACGGCCCTCCATAGGACATCATGTCAACCTGATCGCTTCACTCTGAAACTTCTCCAATCAGTGGTGACTAACAGAATGCTCATCTGTAATTTCTCTCTAATTGTTTCTGAGGGTTAGAAGAACACAATTCTTTGCATTTGTTTAGTAATGGAGACAGTTAAGATATAATATATGTTTGACTATTATGCTTGCCAAACCTTTCAGTGACCACTTTCATCGTGTAAATGGAAACACTGTGTAAAAAGCGTGTCCCATCGGGATTATCACGCCGCTCTGCAGGAAGCCTGAGAGCAGTCGGAAAGGATTTACGTATATTAGTGTTAATTTCTTTCTCTGATGAGTAGACAGACTCTAATTCCTGATAAGTAATTAATAATGAATGAATATGACTGCTGACTGCTGTCAGCTTACATTTGCAGTGGTTAATTGTTGCTGGTGCATTTTGTCAGCCGGTGCTTTAGGGATGCTTCTGTGAAAAGCTGAGCAGAAATGCAAACAGACTGAAGCCGAAATAAAGATTAATTAGACATTTTGGCTCATTGGCCTTAAATATAAATGTTGAGAAGGGCTCACTCAACTGGCCGAAACTGAAGTTAGAACCAAAGTTCACGATTGAGAACTTGCATTTTAGACAAGACAGTATAAAATGTAGCCAAGTGGGCAATGAAATAAATGTTTTCAGTTAAGCACCGATAGGCCCACATTGTCTTAGGCTATATGCCATATCTACATTTATATAATACATGCTATATCACATTTACATTACTTGGTTATGACCTGACTGTCATGTGGAGGAGTCACAGGTGAGAAGACTGCCAAGCCAGTGACAACAGTTTGAGACTGTGTTTAGACATTAGTGTGAAGCCACCAGGTATTTATAAGGAGACTTCAGAACAATCTCCAGCTGTGTTTATAGAGACAAAAATGTTTTAGGAGGCTAGTCAGGACATCGACAGTTGTGTTTGTGGTGACCAAGGCCAGTAATTTAAGCCAAAACACCATATTTTCCAAATCCTAACCACGTGTCTTTTCCGCCCAAACCTAACCACAGCAAAACAACAGTGTTGACACAAAAAAAATAGAAAACTGAAGCGAACGACATGAAAAGGTGCAACAAATCTGTTGCAGAAACGTAGTTTTTTACAATCAGTGTACTGCAGTTTCTATTGTGTTGGGGCGGCTGTGGTGCAGGAACAGGTTGTCCTCTCCGGCAGCAGTTGCAAGTCAAAGTGTCCTTGGAGAAGATTAAATTGCTCTGGATGACTGTCCCATCAGTGTGTGAACGGTTGAGCAAAAAAAACAAAAAAAAAGGAGTATTACTCCTGAGCAGGTGTATGGATGTGTGTGAATGCGTTGAAGAGTGCTTTAAAGGGATGGTTCTGGCTTTTTGAAGTGGGGTCATATAAAGTACATATCTATAGTCGATCTGTTTCCTACCGTAATCACCGATCAGCGCAGCCTCAGTTTGGAGGAGCAGAGAGCCGCTCCAGCCAGATGCTCAGCTTTGTACTGCGGTGAACGGGGTCCAAAACAAGGCTCACCTTAAAAAATCTGTTCAAGTGGATGTTGTAATGGGAAAATTCACACCGCTTCACATCACTGTCAGTTCTTTTGGCACTACATTTTCTCAACCGTAGAACCTCCATATCCCTACGCAGTTGCGCGAATGCAGAGGGATACGGAGAGTTAAGTTTCGTTTTTATCGGAAGTAAACCTCTCGTCCAGCAACTGGGCCTCGCGCTGTATTTCGCCGCTCGCAGATCACCTGTTGCCCAGCTGCACTAATACGGTATGGTAGGTACGGTAACATGATACAACACAATTTGTCGAAATGTTAATATGGTACTTATTATTCTGCCGACTTGGCTGTGAATTCCAGGTGAACTGCCTGAAAGTAGTTGTTTTTCTTCTGTTGCAGATCACTTCTCCTCTATACACCTGGCATTTAAGTTTGAACTGAGCAACTTTACAAAAAAATAAAAGACAATGTCTCCAGAAGCACAAACAGCCACAGAAAACAGATGTGTGGCAGATATTCTCTTCAAACGCCATCTCAGTTTCCTGCACAGCTCTGCTGGGATCGGTGAAAGCACACCGGAGGATACTCTTTGCAGAATGGAGAGCACATTTCCAAAGGTCTATGGGTCTTCAGACTGCAGGCTGGAAATATGCATGTTTTTGTCTTTGTCAGGTAGGAGACACTCATTTCTCATTAGTGAGTAAAATGCTTCTTTTCATTTGGCATACGCAGATAGATGTGTGTCTCAAGGGAGAGAAATATGCACCAGTCCAATCTGTTTCCAACAGGTAGATCTGTCGCATCAAAACGAGGGCAGATTTAATCAAATCTATTTAGCAAAGTGGGACTCCAACTTTGTCTGAGATAACAAGCTCTGCCTCTGTTCGTTTCACTGTACAAGCCAGAGTCTGATTAAAGTAAACAAACTATTCATTTATGGCCTCTTTTCGAGGAATGTAATTTGGCAGAATGCTTCCTTAGGGAGCAGAAGCCAAATGCACCGTTTGAGTCGCTGACAAGGCGCCTCGCTGCGGTCCAAATGATCCTGTCAGGTCTGTGTGGAGGGAGGCGAAACCACAGGTCTCCTGCATTTAGCCCAGTCAAACACAGTTAGCGGGCCGTGGGCAGACACGTTCCCCTGGTGCCAACTGCATCGACCATTATTTGTTTATCACTGCAAATGTGGAAGCTGTGAAACAGCGCAGATACCAATTAAGTGAAAATATACTATATCATCTGTTTTTCTTTGTTTTTTCTCTGTCTTGAACAAACATCTCTCACTAAAAATTCCAATCAGAGTGCATTGTTATGCAGATTAAAGTCGTGCATCCTTTATAAAACTAGGGAACAAAGGGAATCTTTACTCTGAGTTCCATGAAAAATAATGTATCTGTCTCATACACAGTTAGGTATGCATGTGGAGACTCTCAAGGTCATACAACATTCATGCTCAAAGCATTCATAAAAGTTTGACAGGTACAAATGAGGGTGTGTGAGGCATTGAGGCACCTTTCACAATTTGGACCATATTAAGAGACGGCGATAAGAAGGAAGAAACTCAAAGTATAGGCATGAATTTGTGGGAGTAGGCGGCGGAGCAGGGAGAGACATAAAAAGATGCTTTTTTACCAAGCGCAGTCCCACACAGCTTATTATTTCTCTTTCACATACGTCTTCAGTATACTGCATTTATTACCAGCTTTCTTTTTCAACTAGGCTTATTCGGTCTCAAGAACAAGAAATGTAAATTTTCTTACATCATGTGTTTTGCTCCTAGTTCAAAGTGAGAAGGGGAACAGAGACTGCAGAATTGGACACTAATGAGAGTCATTTACAAATACGCAAATTACAAAACACATTCCGTGAAGGAAATGTGTGTCTTGCTGCATCCATAGAAGATAGCCAACCTTTGCCAGACATGGCGACCAGATAACAACAGGATTGAAGATCACACACCTCATCAATCAACCCCCCACTTATGGAGGAAATGGAGGAGGGTGAAGAGGAGGGACTTCTCCAGCACATGCAGCGGTGAGAGCTCTCTATAAGCCGATGTTGGCGATTGTTACAAACTCAAAGGAAAGAGCACACACCTTTACCCCTCGCCATGGTGCATCTGCAGCTGTTATAAGATCAAAGGGGCTGTCTCCGAACTCTGTGATCAAATTTTATTACATGTAATTGTGCACACACTCCAAAGTGCAGGATGATTGGTGCGATAAACCCACTGAGATCTATTGATCTGAAGGTAAGAGAACAAGAGCACAGTAAGAATATCACGCTCGAGAGGAGCTGCCAACCTGAACTCATACAAGTTTCTGACAGTGTGGGTTACACAACGAATCGCATTATGTGAGGATTAGATAAACCTGATAATATTTTATATAAACGGTTATCCAAAGGTGAAAGCATTGGCAAGGACTAAAGTCTTTTATACAGCACACCTACATGTTAAATATGATTATCTAATCTAAAGATTACCTCCGGGGCGTGTCTGCATCACTTTACCACCACGACACGGCCGTCGGATCTTGTCGCAGCCGTTCTAGACAACGTTTGTGGTTCCACCAGAATCGGCCCGGAATGGCTCTCTACTCCGCTCCACGGAGAATCGTGCCAAATCTATTTTTGATGGAAGCCTACAGCAGTCTCGTCGAGCTACACAGAGCAGATTGAGCCAGGCAGGAATTCAGACAGTGGAACATAAAGACACAAAATAAAACAGATTCATTAACAGCACCACAAGCAGTTGGAAGCATTTGGGCTGGCAGTCCGATCAAGAATTTACAAAGACAAAGTTTAATTATTAAGTGGAATTATAGTTTGTTCTGTTTTTGTTTTATGTTTAAGTTATCTGGATTGTCGTCATTGCCAACGTTTTGTTACCTGCCTTTTTGTCTTTTCTCATTTAGAATTGTGAATCTTTGGACTGGTTTCCAGCTTTCGTTAAAACACTTCTCTTTTTGTGTGAATCTGCCTGCGTCTGTGTCTTCATGTGGTTACTGTTTTAGTATAACTGACACTTTCGTTTTAAAAGGGATAAAAAAAAAAGGAAAGAAAAGCCATTTGTTTCCTGAAAATGAGTCAGTGTCTTGGATTCACCATAAATCCTCTTGGTCATGATCCAGCTTACTGTCAATAAGCTGCATTTTTACAGGTTTAAGCTCGAGGCTTATGTTTCAGATGAATTTGAAACTAGCCTTGAAGAACTACAAAAGCCAGACTCGTGTCAAATTGTCAACTTTCTAATCTGGATAACCCCATATAGAGTGAACGGGGCTCTTGTGTGCTTTAAGAAATAGGTCACCCAACAAGTACTACTGACCTTATTTATTATTTCAAATCAGAGATGCACACGATACGTAGTCACAGAGACAGACAGCAAAGTCTGCTGTGTGTGATGTTATCTTTCCAATATACGTCTCCTCGGGTGATTCGAGTCTGAGCACAGAATTACACAAGAAGTTGCGGGAAAACTGCATATCGGCTGTCAATACAGGCTTCAGAGATGAAGAGAGGCAGAGAAAGACAGAGAGAGCTCCTAAGGCAGCGGGGAGGGAAATCGCTGCAACCTTATCAAACGCTTGTCATATTTGCACAGGTTCCTTCCCCTGAATGGCTGGTAAAACAAAGAGAGCAAGACGGAGAAAGAGAAGCTGATCCAGACTCTAGATTGTTCTGTTGTTTCATATCATATAGCAGAGCAGCCGTGCACATCCCCGCTGGAGATTCATGTCAGAGAAGAAAACTCGTCTGAGCACACTTGTCAACAGGGTGATAACTGATCTGTGATGTCAAATGTATCAACAAATTAAATATTTACAAGTGCATCCGCTCTATGTCTTCGACAATGTTTCAACTACATTTAATCCAGGAAAATACAGAGAGGCAATAAAGGAAGCACAGCTAAAATATATGTTTTGTTGGAAGAGTGATGGCACCGAGACTCTAGTCAACAGCCCACTGGGAATAAAATGTTGAATAAAATTGGCATTTCTTTAAACCATAAATTTCTTAAAATATGTACATATTTGCGTCACCATTGTGAGACTGATAAACAGTGGAAAGAATAAATGCGAACTCTTCTTCCCTGGAATTGTCTTCCCACTTAGATTCTACTCTGATGTGTTTTAAGTTTACTTTTGAAAGAGCTGACTGTGTTGAAAAGAGTCAGGAATTACAAGATTTGGTGGCAAAATCTCACACCCATCCAACTCTCTAAACATGTCAGAAAGCAGCCTCCGTCCTTGGCGCGACAACATGTTTCAACCACTTGTGCTTCATCTTTGCATTTTAAGACATTGAGCTCATTTCACCAGACTTCAGTCGAGCAGGAGTGACTGATGTGAGCTCACATGTGGGTCAGTGGGAGGCAGGGATGGGTCTGATCTGATCTGTTTATCTGCTCCACTGTGTTGTGTGTACCCAGGAGAAGCTCGATGGAGTCCTTTCATATCTCCAATTTCCTGAACTGGAGCAGAGCAACTGGGAAGCATCTCGCACACACACACACACACACACACATACACAGTCGGCCAGCGTCTTGTGGGCTGCCCTTCACTCAGAGAAACCCCAGGGCTCTGTCCCCAATACCGAAAAGACATTTCACCCCAAAACTTAGAGTAGCAATCAGGTGAAAACCCCCTGCTGTCATTTATTTTTTGCTCACTCTGACGTCTGTTTCTCGGTTGCATAATATCTACTTCATTCGGGGACGTGTTTGAGAGAAAAGTCTGTTCTGGTTCCTTGCTTTTGCTTCAGTTTTTAATCACAGGTCATATTTCTGGCGGGGTCTGAAACAGAATCTAATAATAAAACATAATTAAAGCTGCAAGCAGCGTTGAACGGGCCCTCGCAGTCCACGCGCGTCGGGGCATGCCGCCGTCGATGCATGCTGCCGTCGGGGCATGCCGCCGTCGATGCATGCTGTCGTCGGGACATGGTCAAGCAACACCTTCGGCTGAGGAAGTCATTGCTTTATTATTTGGTGGCGTGCTGTTGCCGTTGTGAAATAATGTACGCTGAAGTCGGAAAAATTGTGTGTACTGCTGCATCATTCCCTGGACAAAGACTGAGTCGATGATCCGCCTCTTCAGCTGGCTGAAGAGAATGTGCACACGAGGCATGATGCAATGAAATAGTTTCAGGAAGAAGCTGAAAGAGTCATCCTCCAATAGCCTCACAATCCTTCCAGCTTCTCGAACAGTGGTAGGCTCAAACTCCCCTAATGGTTTCAAAACACTGGATGATGTCACCTTTGTGCTAAAACAGTGTTCACTGCACAGATATGGAAGTTCCATCTTACTCTGTTTGCTCTTGGGAGTCTGTGTGCCACCACTCTGTCACGCACACTGGTTCTCTTGGGAGATCTTGAAAAAAATCCAGAGAATCCAGCCAGGTCAGAGAAGAACTGATTACCTGATGAGATGTGAGATGTCACCTGCTGCATGTTGAAAGCTGAAGAGGAAGAAATTGCAGCTTATGGGGGAGTTGCTGTTGTGCTTGTCCCTCTGGGGCTTTAACAGCCAAAATTTCTACAACTCACATAAGACCATCAGCTGAAAGCCAACAAGATTTCCTACATTTCTATGTATATAATTGTCTATGTGAAGTAAAAGATGTGGGATCCAAATCAAGCTGAAGAGAACTTTTTCTCCAGCCAAGCTGAAAGTATCACCCTCCAGTAGCCTCACAAACTGTCCAGCTTCTCGCACAGTGGTAGGCTCAAACTCCCCTGATGATTTCAAAACACTGGATGATGTCACCTTTGTGCTAAAAACACAGTGTTCACGGCACAGATATGGAAGTTCCATCTTACTGTGTTTGCTCTTGGGAGTCTGTATGCCACCACTCTTATCAAGCACACTGGTTCTTTTGAGAGATCTTGAAAAGAAAAAAAAAAGAAGCAGAGAATCCAGCCAGGTCAGAGAAGAACTGATTAACTAATGGGATGTTACATTTGATGAGGATTTGATGATGAAAGCTGAAGAGGGAGAAAGATTTAAAAAGCTCAAAAGGCAGAAAAGCTGCAGCAATAGCACAGCCAAAGTTGTGCCCATAAAAATTGCATGGGAAAAGGCCTCCCAAACTCCTGCCATTTTTGTAAGAAATGTATTGGTTATCTGCAAAACATTTATAGACTGAGTCACAGGAGACATTGCTGAACTCTGTGATGTTTTTTTTTATTTCCGTAGAGTAAAAAATGAGGACTTCAGAGTGAGAGACCAAACAGGCTCTGTCTGCTCTCCTCCTCAATGTAGACTCAAAATTAACATTGCGGCTTATGGGGGACTTGTTGGAGTGCTTGTTGCTCTGGGGCTTCCACATCCAAAACTGTAAGTCCTACATCTTCAATAAGACCATCAGCTGAGCCAAGCCAACAAGATTTCCTACATTTCTATGCATATATTGTCAATGTGAGGTAAAAGATGTGGAATCCAAATCAAGCTGAACAGACTTGTCTCTCCAGTTCCTCCAGCTGCTCTTCACTCGAGCGATGATGTCATGCATTCTAGCTCAGACAATACACACCCATTATAAAATGACAAAGACAAGCAAATAATCCTTAAAACTAAAACTGTGATGATTTCAAAACCATACAAGATTTTAAAAAGCTGAATACAGGACTGGAATGGAGTCTGTAGCTCAAAGTATGAAGGACAAGGAGAGGTTGAAAGTGGATGAGTTTTGAAGAGGATTTGAAGATTTTCCCATTTAATTCCATGCAAACTAATTAGACTGCCACCAGATCGCCACCTATTGGCCGATTTGCACCAAATTTTTCACAGACCCTCATCAGGCCATGGAACACAATTAGCAAAAATGTTGTGGTAATGGGAATGTATTTGGGGAAGATATGGAACAATATTTGTTTTGAATGCAATGTGCAGGAATTTTTTGTTTTATGTTTTGGGCGTTTTTTGGGCTATCAAAATTCTTTTAATAACTTTTTGTCAGGAGGGTCCACAGATGCTTCATGCAAAGTTTGGTGCAAATCGGTCAAATCGTCTGGGAGGAGTTCGAAAAAGTAGGTTTTTCATTTGGCTCGATTTTGCGAATGGAAAGTTACTGCCAAAGTGGGCGTGGCCTACACCACACAATTCAGCTGAATTCAGGGAACATGTAGATATAAGCCTTAACAATGTGCAACATACTATGCAAGATTTATGGGCCAAAAACGTTTTTTTTTTCAAAATGGCGCCCCCTGCTGGTCATTTTTGGTGTGTGAGTTACAGGGGCCATTCTATAGCACCCCTATGAGTTTCATTTCCATAAGTGTTATGGTGTGGGTACAGTGCCAAATATTAAATTACACGGCCACCAGAGCGCCACCTAGTGGCGGATTGGTAAACCCTTTATCAGCTGTCCTCGGGAGGGCACTGAGAATAAATATACAAAGTTTCGCATTAATCCGATGAACCGTTGTGGAGATATAAAATACTTCAATTTAAAGAGCGCCACCTTGTGGTCATCGCCTAAAATTTTGCAAAGGTCCTCAGGGGCCTATGGGGAAGTAGTATTCTGAGTTTCATGTCATTCGGACACACCAATGTGAAGATATGCATCACTTCCTGTCTGTAACGAAATCTGCAGGAAGTTGTTAATTAATAACTTGAGTATCGTTTGATCTATCAAAATTCTTTTGATAACTTTTTGTCAGGAGGGTCCATAGATGTTTCATGCAAAGTTTGGTGCAAATCGGTCAAATCCTGTAGGAGGAGTTCGAAAAAGTAGGTTTTTCATTTGGTGCGATTTTGCGAATGGAAAGTTGCTGTCAAAGTGGGCGGGGCCTACACCACACAATTCAGCTGAATTCAGGGAACATGTAAATATAAGGTTTAACAATGTGCAACTTATTATGCGGGATTTATGGGCCAAAAACATTTTTTTTTCAAAATAGCGCCCCCTGCTGGTCATATTTGGTGTGTGGGTTACAGGGGCCATTCTATAGCACCCCTATGAGTTTCATTTCCATAAGTGTTATGGTGTGGGCACAGTGCCAAATCTTTAATTATACGGCCACCAGAGCGCCACCTAGTGGCTGATCGGTATACCCTTTGTCAGCTGTCCTCAGGAAGGCACTGACAATAATTGTTCAAAGTTTCGTGTTAATCCGATGAACCGATGTGGAGATATAAAATACTTCAATTTAAAGAGCGCCACCTTATGGTCATCGCCTCAAATTTTGCACAGGGACTCAGGGGCTCATGGGGGACTAGTATTCTGAGTTTCATGTCATTCAGACACACCAATGTGAAGATATGCATCACTTCCTCTTTGTAATGAAATCTGCAGGAAGTTGTTAATTAATAACGTGAGTATCGTTTGATCTATCAAAATTCTTTTGATAACTTTTTGTCAGGAGGGTCCACAGATGCGGTGTGCCAAGTTTCGTGCAAATCGGTGAAATTGCCTGGGAGGAGTTCGAAAAAGTAGGTTTTTGACATTTTGCGACGTAGCGAAAAAAAACGCTAGGCGCAAATGGGCGTGGCCTATACCATGAGATTCATCACAATTCACTGAACGCGTGGATATAAGGTTTTTGAATGTGCGACAAAGTATATGGGAGTTATTAGCCAAAACGCGCTTTCCCATATAACAGCGCCACCTAGAGGTGGAAATTCAGGACGACAATAGATTATAAAATTTGGCGACAGGTGTGACTTATATTCCAAGTTTGGTGAGTTTTGGGGTATGTTCAGGCAGTGAAATATGCGATCATTTTTGAGGAGAAAAATAATAATAATAATAATTAAAGCTGCAAGCAGCGTTGAACGGGCCCTCGCAGTCCACGCGCGTCGGGGCATGCCGCCGTCGATGCATGGTCAAGCAACACCTTCCGTTGAGGAAGTCGTTCCTTTATGATTCGGTGGCGTGCTGTTGCCGGTGTGAAATAATGTACGCTGAAGTCGGAAAAATTGTGTGAACTGCTGCATGATTCCCTGGACAAAGACTGAGTCGATGATCCGCCTCTTCAGCTGGCTGAAGAGAATGTGCACACGAGGCATGATGCAATGAAATAGTTTCAGGAAGAAGCTGAAAGAGTCATCCTCCAATAGCCTCACAATCCTTCCAGCTTCTCGAACAGTGGTAGGCTCAAACTCCCCTAATGGTTTCAAAACACTGGATGATGTCACCTTTGTGCTAAAACAGTGTTCACTGCACAGATATGGAAGTTCCATCTTACTCTGTTTGCTCTTGGGAGTCTGTGTGCCACCACTCTGTCACGCACACTGGTTCTCTTGGGAGATCTTGAAAGAAATCCAGAGAATCCAGCCAGGTCAGAGAAGAACTGATTACCTGATGAGATGTGAGATGTCACCTGCTGCATGATAAAAGCTGAAGAGGAAGAAATTGCAGCTTATGGGGGAGTTGCTGTTGTGCTTGTCCCTCTGGGGCTTTAACAGCCAAAATTCCTACATCTGACATAAGACCATCAGCTGAAAGCCAACAAGATTTCCTACATTTCTATGTATATATTGTCTATGTGAAATAAAAGATGTGGGATCCAAATCAAGCTGAAGAGAACTTTTTCTCCAGCCAAGCTGAAAGTATCACCCTCCAGTAGCCTCACAAACTGTCCAGCTTCTCGCACGGTGGTAGGCTCAAACTCCCCTGATGATTTCAAAACACTGGATGATGTCACCTTTGTGCTAAAAACACAGTGTTCACGACACAGATATGGAAGATCCATCTTACTGTGTTTGCTCTTGGGAGTCTGTATGCCACCACTCTTATCAAGCACACTGGTTCTTTTGAGAGATCTTGAAAAGAAAAAAAAAGAAGCAGAGAATCCAGCCAGGTCAGAGAAGAACTGATTAACTAATGGGATGTTACATTTGATGATGATTTGATGATGAAAGCTGAAGAGGGAGAAAGATTTAAAAAGCTCAAAAGGCAGAAAAGCTGAAAAGTAAGAGCGCTGAAATAACTTAAAAAGGTGAACAGTTTCTCTGGCTGAACACATGCTGCAGCAATAGCACAGCCAAAGTTGTGCCCATAAAAATTGCATGGGAAAAGGCCTCCCAAACTCCTGCCATTTTTGGAAGAAATGTATTGGTTATCTGCAAAACATTTATAGACTGAGTCACAGGAGACATTGCTGAACTCTGTGATGTTTTTATTTCCGTAGAGTAAAAAATGAGGACTTCAGAGTGAGAGACCAAACAGGCTCTGTCTGCTCTCCTCCTCAATGTAGACTCAAAATTAACATTGCGGCTTATGGGGGACTTGTTGGAGTGCTTGTTGCTCTGGGGCTTCCACATCCAAAACTGTAAGTCCTACATCTTCAATAAGACCATCAGCTGAGCCAAGCCAACAAGATTTCCTACATTTCTATGCATATATTGTCAATGTGAGGTAAAAGATGTGGAATCCAAATCAAGCTGAACAGACTTGTCTCTCCAGTTCCTCCAGCTGCTCTTCACTCGAGCGATGATGTCATGCATTCTAGCTCAGACAATACACACCCATTATAAAATGACAAAGACAAGCAAATAATCCTTAAAACTAAAACTGTGATGATTTCAAAACCATACAAGATTTTAAAAAGCTGAATACAGGACTGGAATGGAGTCTGTAGCTCAAAGTATGAAGGACAAGGAGAGGTTGAAAGTGGATGAGTTTTGAAGAGGATTTAAAGATTTTCCCATTTAATTCCATGCAAACTAATTAGACTGCCACCAGATCGCCACCTATTGGCCGATTTGCTCCAAATTTTACACAGACCCTCATCAGGCCATGGAACACAATTAGCAAAAGTGTTGTGGTAATGGGAATGTATTTGGGGAAGATATGGAACAATATCTGTTTTGAATGCAATGTGCAGGAATTTTTTGTTTTATGTTTTGGGCGTTTTTTGGGCTATCAAAATTCTTTTAATAACTTTGTGTCAGGAGGGTCCACAGATGCTTCATGCAAAGTTTGGTGCAAATCGGTCAAATCGTCTAGGAGGAGTTCGAAAAAGTAGGTTTTTCATTTGGTGCGATTTTGCGAATGGAAAGTTGCTGTCAAAGTGGGCGGGGCCTACACCACACAATTCAGCTGAATTCAGGGAACATGTAAATATAAGGTTTAACAATGTGCAACTTATTATGCGGGATTTATGGGCTAAAAACATTTTTTTTTCAAAATAGCGCCCCCTGCTGGTCATATTTGGTGTGTGGGTTACAGGGGCCATTCTATAGCACCCCTATGAGTTTCATTTCCATAAGTGTTATGGTGTGGGCACAGTGCCAAATCTTTAATTATACGGCCACCAGAGCGCCACCTAGTGGCTGATCGGTATACCCTTTGTCAGCTGTCCTCAGGAAGGCACTGACAATAATTGTTCAAAGTTTCGTGTTAATCCGATGAACCGATGTGGAGATATAAAATACTTCAATTTAAAGAGCGCCACCTTATGGTCATCGCCTCAAATTTTGCACAGGGACTCAGGGGCTCATGGGGGACTAGTGTTCTGAGTTTCATGTCATTCAGACACACCAATGTGAAGATATGCATCACTTCCTCTTTGTAATGAAATCTGCAGGAAGTTGTTAATTAATAACGTGAGTATCGTTTGATCTATCAAAATTCTTTTGATAACTTTTTGTCAGGAGGGTCCACAGATGCGGTGTGCCAAGTTTCGTGCAAATCGGTGAAATTGCCTGGGAGGAGTTCGAAAAAGTAGGTTTTTGACATTTTGCGACGTAGCGAAAAAAAACGCTAGGCGCAAATGGGCGTGGCCTATACCATGAGATTCATCACAATTCACTGAACGCGTGGATATAAGGTTTTTGAATGTGCGACAAAGTATATGGGAGTTATTAGCCAAAACGCGCTTTCCCATATAACAGCGCCACCTAGAGGTGGAAATTCAGGACGACAATAGATTATAAAATTTGGCGACAGGTGTGACTTATATTCCAAGTTTGGTGAGTTTTGGGGTATGTTCAGGCAGTGAAATATGCGATCATTTTTGAGGAGAAAAATAATAATAATATATTAAAGCTGCAAGCAGCGTTGAACGGGCCCTCGCAGTCCACGCGCGTCGGGGAATGCTGCCGTCGGGGCTTGTTCACGCAACACATTCTGCTGAGGAAGTCATTCCTTTACAATTCGGTGGCCTGCTACTGCCGGTATTAAATACTGTACGCTGAAGTCAGAAAAACTGTGTGAACTGCTGCATTATTCCCCGGACAAAGACTGAGACGATGGTCAGCTTCTGGAGCTGGATGAAGAAAATGTCCACACGAGGCATAATTCAATTAAATAGTTTGAAGTGAAAGCTGAAAGTATCATCGTCCAGTAGTCTCACAAACCCTCCAGCTTCCAGCACAGTGGTAGGCTCAAACTCCCCTGATGGTTTCAAAACACTGGACGACGTCACCTGTGTGCTCAAACACAGAGTGTACAGCATGGATATGGAAGTTCCATCTTACTGTGTTTGCTCTTGAGAGTCTGTATGCCACCACTCTTATCAAGCACACTGGTTCTTTTGAGAGATCTTGAAAAGAAAAAAAAAGCAGAGAATCCAGCCAGGTCAGAGAAGAACCGATTAACTAATGGGATGTTACCAGGGCCGGTTCTAGGCAGGCATATATGAGGGGGCAGACAAAAATGTGAAGGGGGCATCATGTATACACATCATGCTCCAGCACTTTTTTTTTCTGTGCTTATAGTAACAGTGTTTCTTCATTGAACTGGGTTGTTAGCTATGTGTCCAACCCAACCTGGAGAAGTGGATTGCACTTTGCCAGGCCTCTACCATCAGACCTGTCCAACTTTCTCTTTGTGAGCTGCTGGAAGCTGGAGCAAAAAATAAGTGAGCTGGCTTTGTTAAAAAAAAAAAAATGCCGTGATTATATGAAACAAAACAGTGCAGAACTACAGCGGGACTTTACGTAGGGATCTGTCACACACTGGCAGAGGCGGGCTGGGGTTGAAATTCAGCCCTCAAGCTTGGTTTGGAGAGACCTTTTATCTGATTGCATGACGGATGCAAGTGGAACCGTAGTTTTAAGATCAATACTTTATTTGCATCTAATGTACTGCTATATCTGGACGAAAAGAATCAGTAATAACGAATATTAGCCATAACTCATTAACTTTGGAAAGAAAACAGATGTCTAGTTCAGAAAGCCACTGACATAACTGCAGGAGAGGATGGGCTTATTGTTTCTGTGTGACTGGAACTGAAACATCAACATGTGACTTAATATAATGCTATGCAAAGACTTATTGCCAACCCAGTCCTGCACACTGCACCTGTCCCTGGCACTGTTTTGTTTTTTTGGTGGTTCCTGCTCCAATTTCCTCTTCCTCCTCTTTCTCCTCCTCCTCTTCCTCCTTCTCCTCCTCCTTTTCCATCTCCCCCTGCTCCTGTCCCTCCTCATCTGTCTCTTCCTCCTCCTCACTCCTATAACTGGCATTATCCTGTCCCTCTGCATCAACTCCGCGACTGACACTGGCCTTGTCAGCTAATATTCACAATAACAGCAACAATGATAAATGAGTTAGGATGTAAAAGACAGGATGTATAGCCTATATATTCAAATAATATTTTTTAAACTTTGAACACAGACTGTCCTGAAATATGTTTGCTTTTGCAATAAGGAAATGTGACCCTGCTGGGTCCGTGTCGTCACTGTCCTGGCTGACTGTAGCCGCGCTGACCTTCGCTCCTCCACCACTAAAAGCTCTGTTTATTTGGCGCATTTGACTGCATCCTCTATTAACCGTTTTTTTCTTTTTTGCCCTTAATGTTTCTGCTCCATCCATCTCTTTCTCCGGCTTCTTTCTTTTTAGCATGTTTGCTCATTTGAACTTATCCCGCTCCCCTTTCTTTCTTTAAACAGGAAAATAATGGTTTAATGACTGACTGAGCTGCTGAGCCAATCATATTTTAAAAGAAACTGCTGCTGCTACTTCAAAGTCTTTCCGCCGTGGTGAAACCTGACACCATATTGTCATGCTACGTCTTGGGTCATTTGCATACTGCAACAGTGATTGGATATTTACTAAGAGTTTAGGGAGGGGTGTGTGTGTGTGTGTGTGTGTGTGTGTGTGTGTGTGTGTGCGTGTGCGTGCTGCGCAGCCTGTGAATGCACGCACAGCGGAGCGGAGGGACAGAGAGATGAGTTGAGGGGGCAAGACATTTATTTGTGGGGGGACTGCCCCCTCTTGCCCCTGCGTAGAGCCGACCCCTCACATGAATACAGGACTAATATTTCAAGGTCTCGAGACTCTTTTCTGAAGTTGAAATGGAGTCTGTAGCTCAAAGTATGAAGGACAAGGAGAGGTTGAAAGTGGATGAGTTTTGAAGAGGATTTAAAGATTTTCCCATTTAATTCCATGCAAAGTAATTAGACTGCCACCAGATCGCCACCTATTGGCCGATTTGCTCCAAATTTTACACAGACCCTCATCAGGCCATGGAACACAATTAGCAAAAGTGTTGTGGTAATGGGAATGTATTTGGGGAAGATATGGAACAATATCTGTTTTGAATGCAATGTGCAGGAATTTTTTGTTTTATGTTTTGGGCGTTTTTTGGGCTATCAAAATTCTTTTAATAACTTTTTGTCAGGAGGGTCCACAGATGCTTCATGCAAAGTTTGGTGCAAATCGGTCAAATCGTCTAGGAGGAGTTCGAAAAAGTAGGTTTTTCATTTGGTGCGATTTTGCGAATGGAAAGTTGCTGTCAAAGTGGGCGGGGCCTACACCACACAATTCAGCTGAATTCAGGGAACATGTAAATATAAGGTTTAACAATGTGCAACTTATTATGCGGGATTTATGGGCCAAAAACATTTTTTTTTCCAAATAGCGCCCCCTGCTGGTCATATTTGGTGTGTGGGTTACAGGGGCCATTCTATAGCACCCCTATGAGTTTCATTTCCATAAGTGTTATGGTGTGGGCACAGTGCCAAATATTAAATCATACGGCCACCAGAGCGCCACCTAGTGGCTGATCGATAAACCCTTTGTCAGGTATCCTCAGGAAGGTACTGACAATAATTGTTCAGACTTTCGTGTTAATCCGATGAACCGTTGTGGAGATATAAATTACTTCAATTTAAAGAGCGCCACCTTATGGTCATCGTCTAAAATTTAGCACAGGTCCTCAGGGGCCTATGGGTAAGTAGTATTCTGAGTTTCATGTCATTAGGACATACCAATGTGAAGATATGCATCACTTCCTGTTTGTAACGAAATCTGCAGGAAGTTGTTAATTAATAACGTGAGTATCGTTTGATCTATCAAAATTCTTTTGATAACTTTTTGTCAGCAGGGTCCACAGATGCTGTGTGCCAAGTTTCGTGCAAATCGGTGAAATCGCCTGGGAGGAGTTCGAAAAAGTAGGTTTTCGACATTTTGCGACGTAGCGAAAAAAAACGGTAGGCGGAAATGGGCGTGGCCTATACCACAAGATTCAGCACAATTCACTGAACGCGTGGATATAAGGTTTTTGAATGTGCAACAAAGTATATGGGAGTTATTAGCCAAAACGCGCTTTCCTTAATGACAGCGCCACCTAGTGGTGGAAATTCAGGACGACAATAGATTATAAAATTTGGCGACAGGTGTGACTTATATTCCAAGTTTGGTGAGTTTTGGGGTATGTTCAGGCAGTGAAATATGCGATCATTTTTGAGGATAAAAATAATAATAATAATAATAATCATTGCGATTACAATAGGGTCCTTGCAGGTTCCCTGCTCGGGCCCTAATAATAATCATTGCGATTACAATAGGGTCCTTGCAGGTTCCCTGCTCGGGCCCTAATAATCATTGCGATTACAATAGGGTCCTTGCAGGTTCCCTGCTCGGGCCCT